>OY787676.1:20119605-21423350 GCA_963678985.1 Spisula subtruncata | reverse complement strand
TTTACAAGAGCACATTATTGATTACCAGTAGCTATATGGGCCTCTAATCCCTTACACTGTCCAGTGTCAGTGTTTTATGACCCCAAATAATCACTGATAGTGATCTCATGCTGGTACAATGCTGGTATCATGCTGATCCCTCTATAAAGTTCTGGACCAGAAGCAAAGAAGGAAAAATGTACCCCTTTAAGTTCATATTAAAAGTTTTATTTACATGAACTTGTTATATCTGATCGGTATGCATATCATTATATATGACTCGTGCCAAGTGTTATAAAGAGTATTTTGCTTATTTCAGCTTAAAAGCATGTACATAATGATATCCCTATAAATATAAGAACATCTTTTACACTTTATTCATTTAAAAACACGAATAAAACTACCTATAAAATTGATTGACACTTATTTGAAATCTAGATATACATTGCATGCATTGGTGTAAGGTCTTATTAAATATTAACCATAATTTAATATGATTAATTCGTCTAAGTGTCTGTCGTCGAATGTGTTTATTTATTGGTGTGTTATATTGATTTGTAATTTTACTTTATAAAATTCAATTGTTTGTCTCATTTAAATACAGTGTATGCCCCTGTGACATCATAGATTTCTTTTTATTATTGCTTATTATTTATTTCGTTGCATAACCATTATTCTACATGTAAAAGGTCATATATAAATGAGATGCATGTTGTTAAAAACTCTGTTTATTTTATATGTTACATTTCTTTAAAAAATACTTTCCTCGTATCCGGGTTAGCAAAAAGCGTATGTATATTCTTATACGTGGGACTTGAATTTTTGTTGTTTGGCTTATGAGTGGGCATTGCTCAGTGTAGTTGTGTTGTGGTGTTTCTAATTTCTGTGCTCGGCTGATTAGGTTGAGTGCTACTTTCCCTGTCTGATTTCCTCATACGTTCTTTATGTTATTTAGTAGTCTGAATGACAAGTGTTGTGTGAACCTACATGTAATGCATTTTTGCCAGTGTACTTAAATATGATATCTTTGTATTTGTGTACATTTTGTACATGTTTTATATTGTTGTTAACGAAAGTTGCTTACCTAGAATCGTATTGAGCAATCCAGCAAGAAATTTCTAACCATGGAATTAGATAGACAGCGTATATAGATAGACACAGTGTATACAGGGTGTCTCAAAATACATGTCCGCTTGTTGAAGACATACCACTTCGTAATGTATTGCTTTACGTATCTGATTTATATGTATGACCAAAGGGCATTCAAATCAATCTTGAAATTACGAATTAATTATTCAAAACGATACATACGGAACGTATGAATATAATTCTTAGTAGCTGTGTCAAATTCGTCAAACCGGTTTTTGTCGTCGTTTGACGACTTTACAGATGTTTGCATAACTCCTAGTCTAGTGTGATAATTCCATTCTCTCCACAAACTGATATAATTCAGTTTGTGTGTAGTTAAATAATTTGCACTATATAATCACACTTCCAAATAATATCAGGAGAAATAATGTTTTGAGGAATCTTTGGTTATTTCTTTCCCGATTTCAATAACATTACTAGTAGTATCACTATATTCGTCCTCCTACCACGACAGTGTTTGATGATGGACATTGGGTACTTTAAACTTTCATCAAATGATCTAATGAGCTTTTTGCGATAGGCCTGAGCTAAATTACAACCTTAAACCTACCCATTGTTTTTCAATGCTTTTGGTGCATCCTTAATGAGTATGGTATGCTTAGCATGCGTGAATAACAAACCTTAAGTCTTAATCTGTAATCTCCTCGCTAAATGCGTCCAATTTCATTTACATTACTCAGTACTTGATATAACACACTTATCAGTGTCGGACAGTTTGAGCATGATACTAGGGTACTACTGTCGATTACTGTTCCCACTGAAAAATTTAAAATGTATCAATGTTCCTGCGCAATCATGGATTTTGCTTCTTCATACATTTTAGAACGTCCGTTGCTAATGATATTCGTATGCCGTATTTGACGTCATCAACTATACCTGAATTGACAAATGGTGTAATTCACCAAACAATTCTTAAATTGAGCTTTTATTTGACACTATGATTATCAAGATACGAACTAATTTAGCAAAGGTACAGCCTTTCAACAAGCGGACATGTATTTTGAGACACCCTGTATGTGTGTATGTGTCCATGACTACAATAATTATATCATGCAGATTCCAGAATAGCTTTAATATTTAGATAGACAATTCTGCAAATGGGGTTTAATATTATACTTTAAATAGCCAGGGTTGTATTAAAAATTAAATTGTATTAATATAAAAAGAAACTTTGGACTGATTGCTTTGTTGCTTTCTGCCATTGTTCAATTGTTGTAAATTTGTTTTCATTAATTTGTAGTTTTCTGCTATTGTTTAATTATTTTACATTGCATTCGATGATTTTTTTCTGGTATTATTCAAGTACTGTATAAACATTGTTTTCATATGTTGTTTTCTGCTATTGTTCAATTGTTGTACTGTATTGTTCATATTTAATAAATTATTAAAATAGTACAAAAATATTCTTATACGTCACACATGCAGTATAACGTTTAAAAGACACCATTTTATCTCCTAAATATATGTAAGACATATGTCTGTTTCAGGCTATTGAGAAGAGAATGTTAGAATTAGTAAAAGTACAGGAGGAAAAGCAACAGTAAGTATAAATAATCTCATATCGATGACTTAGAATTAGAAGGTCGTAAGTGCCACTTACGACCTTTTAAGATTCATACATATTTAGAATAAACATCACAAGGCGCTTCTTATGAGCCCATTTTCATAAAAATCTGAACTTGTCATATTGACCAAAATGAAGTTGTAAAAGTTTGTCTTACCATAAGTAAAGAGTAAATGTCAGACAGCTTTTCCGTGTTTTCTCAAAATATCGATTTGGTAGTTACGACCTTCTAGATATAGCCAGGATTATTTTCAACTATATAAACATAGAGAGGAGACCGAGTTATCGATGAAACACAACTAGGGCAAACAACCAACAATTCTGTGAAATAACTTAGTAGCGTTTTGATGAAGAACGGTTGCATCCATTACTATGCCTTAGTGTGTTGTTTTATGAGAAATATTGGCTATGCTAGAATCTAAATAATATTTATGCATTTCCTGAGTTCATCTATCATAAAGCAAATTCATGTGTTCGGATACGTGCGTGTAATCACTCGTGTACCTCTTGATCGAGATTTATTATAAATGAAATATACATAAACCATGTTTTTTTAACCGTGACTAATTTATGCAGGAAGGTAGATTTGCCCTCAAATGTTAGATATAGGGTATGCATTAAGGCTTAAGCAATACATGTGATCAATGGCAGTAAACAACCCATGGCCCAAAGAGATTTTAACCAGGTATATTCATATACCATGACTAAAAAGTGTAACCTTCCGTCACGGCTAAAAACATGGTTTATCTATACAGGAATACTGGTATAGCCTGAGCCATAACCTTTTAGACGAGGCCCGTGCTTTATTGATTTTGATAGTCATTACTAATGTGTGTTATACATATCTAAATAGTCAATCCCACGCCAAACTTTATCGGCGAATGGAGTAAACTTAAAAGTGCAGTCACGGCTCAATGCTCGAAATCGAACTATACCTTTTAATTATATCTTCAGTATGAATACACGGCACCAAATCCATGAATCCATGAATTACTTTTATTTCTATTTGTTCTTTAATGAGTAAAATGGAATATTTACTGGAAGGAACACATTGGTGATTAACTATTCAAACAATATTTAAAAATGACCATAAACGTGAATAATTAACCTATATATTTACCCATATACTTAATGAACACCGACAATCAGTCAAACAAACTATTTTCCGTCATTGTACGTGTCATGGTGTCGTAAGTGTCATTATAAGCTCATCTTTATCACTATTCCCAATATTATTTTATAGGAACACGTTTTGGTGTTTTCTTAGTTTGTTTAGTGTATATCGTATTGTATTTCAGGAGAGCTCTTGGTAGCGACAGCAAAGTATCAAAGAAACTTTGGGGTTGGCCACGTTTCCCGCCTATCCCACCTGTCCGTTTCCCAATACGCAGATCCTGGCGCATACCACGCATACGTTTTCGTCGCTGGGGAAAAAAATAAATACAGGCGATGTTTTCAAGTTAATAATTCAAAACAAGAAAAAAACTTTTTACAACATAATATTCTAGCCAAATTTTATTTTATTTATATTTTCGGACAAGTTAAATGTAAAATGATTTAATTTTTTTTATCTGAACAACGTGTGCGATTTAACTTATCAGTAATAAATCATTGTTTGAAATTACGTGTTTGTCTTTTGATACATTGTTCCTGCAATATCAGAAGCAGTCCACCAGTAATTGACATTACACAAGAACAGATATCGCTCCTATTCTTTGTCGAAGGTTGCTTGGCGAAGGTTTTCAAGTTAATGCATTGGATCAGGTGATTATAATTTACCGTTGAATTTGATTTAAATGGCTATTGATTGACAACTGGCGTAATGTCAATAGGCCTACTCCGGATCTTCACTAATCTGTTGGTACAAATAGATTTTTACCGTTACAATCCTTGTGTCACTTGAATATTCATATCTAGACAATCGAATCGGAGTCAGTTATGTTTGCATATGAATACAAAACAAGTCAACTATTGCCCAGTATATTAACGTGATAAATATCATGCATACAGCTTGATAATCACCGTAATGTGATGCTTTGCGATAGCTCCATATACACTCTTGTTTTTAGATACTTTTTCTATGTAAATCGACGACAATTTCGACCAGGTCTGAAAAAAATACACATAGGTTTTAACACATCTACTTTACTGGCAATCAGGCCCTATCTGATCTCCCTAATCATTACAATAAGAAATCTCATCTCAATGGAGATGTTGCTCAAACGAAGAGTCTGCATTTGAGATAAGTCTGAAGTTTACTGTAATAAACTCTGAAAGAAAGCGTTTGGGCTCAATCGTTACGAGATTAAGAATTTTCTTATTTTCCAAGACTATTCACCTCGGAAACTGCTTGAAATTTTTGACCGGAAATAACTCTTTCTGAAAGCATTAGTACCTGCAGAGACTCGACGGAGATACGCACGGAGATACGCACGTGCATCCGTTACTGGCGTGGGTATTTCAATAGCCAGCGAAGCCATTGCACGGCTGGATTTCGAGAATGTTTGCGTTTTGTATTTTACCATAGTAATTTAGGTACAAACAGATACGTTCAGTGCTTTGGTTTTGGTAATAGGAAGATTAGTCTCCCTTATGGGAGGTTTCGGCACAACCTAAAAATCATTCATTATCCTTCAAATGTTTGTTATTGCTATGTAACAAGATATCCACCGTTAAAACGTGTTCAACCTCTAAAGTTAAAACTACAAACTTATTAATGTAATACATTAAATCTATATATATTTTGATTGTTTCAGAACACATTTAAAGGAAAAAACACTATATGGAAGCACCCCATGCTACAAACTATATGCTATTACTGGGTAACAATTAGCAAACTTCATTTAAGCGTTTGCATTATAGTCCTGCACATCACTTTAACCATCTGCAAAAAACATTTTATTGTGTATTATGCTATTATTGAAGTACATTAACTAAGCATGCTATTAACACGTTAAATACCGGTAATGATATTGCTTATATTGTGTCTACGTAGTCTAATCCGTATTATTGTTGTAAAGTGTCTATAAGAATACCAATTTTTAGACCAGGCATTCGTCAACTGCCTAGTATTATTGCTAGAATTTGTTTCAAGTCACTCCTGGGCCAGTATTTATAAAGTATCTTAGTTGATCACTTTGGAATTTACTCAGTGTCTCATTAAATAAGACAACCAATAGCATTGATCGTATACAATGTTTTAAGCAATGTATAGGACGTTACGATAATCACTATCACGATAATGCAAACATTGATTATTTTCCTATTTGTGGGAAATATATGCTTTACAAATTTTGAAATTAAGTCAAAATCTTTATGTTTTCCAATTAAATGTTTTATAAATAATACTAACCGATTGTGAAAATCGAACAAATCACGCGGTCTTAACCGTGATAGCAATTTTGAGTATTGCTACTTATAACAACGAAAGCATTTTACGTACATTTTGAACAATAAGTCTCGCTAAATTTCAATACTAACAAACCGATTAGGGATGTCAAGTGTCAAGTAGCAGTAAGCAAGAACAGCTTAGCACGAACAGAAAAAGAACACGTGAAACGAAAAATCATATAGTATAAGCGCAAGGATTATAGCAGCATTTATCAAAAAGAAATAACTGAACAACCACAAAACAATTCTAACAGTCCATAGCCTAGTCATTCAAACAAATACTATGCAAGAGCCAGCAAAGAAGAACATCACAACCCAGATTACAACAGCCAACAGAAACAGTAAATGTGCCATTTGAAAGAAAAGAAACATACATAAAAAAGTTAATTGGAGCGTTTTCAACCTTTCTTGGGGACTATCTACGCAACGGATCTTTTGTGCAATGTGCAAGATTTATCCGAAACTGACTCATCTTCTGACTTGCTAGTTAAAAAGGTTTAGGTCCAAAACTGTGACCAGTTAGTGAAACATATAAAGCTGAATGAACTGTTCGATTTTCTATTATTGTTGTGTATGTCGAGGATGTCTTGTTTTATTACAATACATAACAAAATATAGAAGCACACTCAGTCTGGTACATAATACCAGGTTATTTATAGGCTATATCGCTGGCTAAGAATTAGAAGGTCGATCGTGTAAGACTGATCTATTCTTTAATCCTCATTACTCGTACAATGCGCTTCCTATGAGTCTATTTTCATGAAAACAAGAAATTGTCATGCTGACCAAATTGAAGTTGAAACAGCTTGTTTTACCATACGAAAAGAGTACTTTTCGGACATTTTTTTCTGCAAATATTGAGTTTGTACTTATGACCCTCTCATTCTAAGCCAGCGATATGTACCTTTTAATAAATTTAATACTGTAATACACATATAAGAAATGCAACACGGAAACTAACCACCACGCAACGTACTATCTCTACCCCCTTCCCAAAGTTAAAACAGACCTGTATATACTGTACTGATCCAACGATAGAGCAACTAACACGAGAACTCGAGGAAACATCCAGTGTTCGTAAAACCTGTTTTATTATACAATGTTATTATGTACAAAAATCTAATTTTATGCTAAACACACAGTGTCGTCGATTTACTAAACTTGCATAAAAACTATTTTCACATTGTCTAGGAATCCGTAAACAGTACCATTGTGATAAGTTGCAGTTGGAATTGTCTCTCCAGTTCACTTTATCAGCCTGCATCACAAACTTGCAAAATACTAGATTTGTAAAAAAAATGTTCATGTAATCTAAATGTCATGTAGAAACATTTAATGTCGAAATTTTATCAGAATGCTTTTAATTAAGTTTTAGCTAGTTTGGTCACTAAAAGGATTGCAGATTAAAAAAATTGCCATTGTACATTGTAAGTTATTGTATGAAATGTTAAACTTTTAAGAAGAACAATTGCCTACATGTAACATTAGAACATGTAATAGCTGTAAAGATATGTTGTCCAATTGGTGACTTAAAGTGATCAATTGAGGGGCTGCTGTGACTTGACCAAATTACTATTCCCAGATGACCCCAAAAATCCACAATCCCACAATCCAGCGACAAAACATACTAAAACAGTAACCTCAAGTGATGTAACCAAACAAGGCATTACTATGACCTGACCCAGTTACAGATACCGGAAACCGCGAAACCCAGCGAAAAGATCACAAAAAACATGGCAAACGGCTACCATATACTCAACATAACTATCTATTAAATGGGGTTATATAAAATAGAAATCAATTGTATTCTTAAAACAGTAACACATTAATTCAAGTAAATATTTATATACCAAACTATTGGAACATAAACCACACACAGACAGGGAATGTTCAAAAGGAATTAAAGAAATAATAGAGATAGCGATGTTCTTGATTATTGGACATCAAAACACCCCAATTTGAAAATAAAAATAAAATCATAGGCTGCCAATTTAAATGTATTTGGTACTTTTTTTAGTATATCTGAACACTATCATGTAAAAGATTGTCATACCAAACCATGCTCAAAATCACACTACTCCGTTGTCAAACTTGATCTTGAACCAACAAAACATGAACGAGGATTATTAAAAATAAATAACATATCACTTTTAAATACCAATTTCAATGTACAATTTTACGAAGCAGTCAATATAACTAATGATTCCAAATATTTTATGGGAACTAGTTAAAGCCCCAGTCCATAACGACGTCATAAGAACTTCAAGTCAAAACAAGAAAATATCGCATGAAAAGAACGTGTGGACGAACGAAGCTATGACATCCTATATATTAACACGAACTGCTTAACCAAAGGGAAAAATAAACGATATTACTGAAGAAAAGATTAAAGGTAAACCACATTACGTTCAATTTGTAAGGTCACGTACCGAATGGACAAAAGGGGCGGATAAAAAATTAAAATGTTTTGCAAATCTCAGAACACAAATATGCTGAATATCTCAATCTGAGCAAAATGTCATCTAAACAAGTGTAATGTGTGACAATGTTAATTTCCATAAGCATGTTCCAAATTGGTATAAAAACGAAGACCGTATTCTAAGAGCATTGCATTTATCTTAAATTCAGACTCTGATTTTAGCAAATTGTCTTTTTCAGCTTAGATGTCTGATCGAGATGCTTTGGGAGATAAGAGCCAGAACTAGTAGCCTAACGTTAATACCTAAACGAATGAACTGTCAATTCATAATAAGATACCAATATCGCTATTAAAGGGACTCAACTCCAGTTGGTAAATTGCAAAAATTATCAAAATGCTCTAATAAAATCGCATTTTTTTATGTACCTAACACACATTTATAAACGAATCTGGACTTATTCATCTAGAAGAAAAAATAATCGCATAACGTGGGTTTACTAAATTTAAAACCCAAAATATCTATTGCTTGACTAAACGCATTAACATATATATTCAACGTAGTGTAGCGTATTGTGGTGTTTAAATGCCAAGAATAACCGTTACCTAATAAACGGGCAGTAAAACATGTTAGGTAGTTTTCATCAATAGCGCCGTTGATCGTAATGTAAAACGTAAGACTACTTTATATATTTGATAAACATAGTTCTATGATTAAATCGTTTACAAAATCGTGTTTTAATCATTGGAATGGAGTTTAATCGTTCTAAACGTCGTCTACAAAAAAGGTATGAGAAAATCCGACAGGGAAGGTAGCACTCAACCAAACCAGCCGAGCACAGGAATCAGAAACACCACGACACAACTTCCCTGAGCAATGCCCACAGAATCCCATGTCAAAACGGCGACCAAATGTGGCACAACAACCCTGGGGTGTGACTTAGGTTTATTCACTAAGGACAGTGCCCTGACGTGATGCAACCTAAAGCGGCACAACTACGACTTGACCTAGTTAAAATATGGGCAAGGTAGGAACGGGGCGGGAAATAATATTACATATTCCTAGCAAATACAATGAGCAATGCCTACACATAAGCTGAAGAAACAACCAAAGATCCAAGTCCCCGCCGATAAAATGCAAGATGACCCACATTCACAAGGAAATTATATAATAGCGGCCGAATAAAACGAAGCCAACACTCGACCAAGTTCCCTAAGGCCACACAGCATGGCGAACCAACCACACAAACCCATGCGAAAACGGCAACTAAATGAGGCACAGCCACCCCCTGACCTAGTTAAAAACACCAAGGACAGTGACATAACAAAATTGCATCTAAACTTTTTACTCAAAGAATAAAAAATGTTAAACTAATTTATTAAATGTCGATTGTGTTTTCCCAACTTAGACTACCCACTTTCATGATGTTATACATCGTCTTGTGGTATGAAAAAACAGAGAAGCCAGTTACTCTTTAATGCTGAGCGTCAAGGAAGGAGTTTCTGATAACATTTTTATTTTGTCTTTGGTATAACGCAGCCTGGGATCGAATCTTTGACCTGCTGCATTCAATGATAACTAAACACACATGCATGTTAAGGGGAATAACCATTCATTGATAGTCGTCTTTAATTACAAAAAAGTTAACAAAAAGAATATTATAGAGGCTAACGTTATTTCCCTTTCTATGAACACTCGTATAAGGGAAACAAACAAACACAAACAAAAATATGCGACAATACCCATTGAATGCGTTATTCCGTGCATTTCAGTGATTTAGGTAAACAATGCCCATGTGAATAGTTCCTTTTAAAAACAATAATTTAATGCCATTTTAGACCAAACCAATTAACTGATATATGATCTGACGATACTCTGTATGGGGTCGTGTCGCTGTAAACTTTACGTCCTCCAATAAAATCGCTTCTCTCACAAATCGGAAAGTGCAACCAAGGCTACTCACCTACGTGAAGTCATTTTACGCAAGAGAGGTGATTTGATCTTGACTTCTTATGCAGTGTGGTCAGATATCTAACAGCATAAAGGAACGAAGCAAATGTTAGGATCTGATTTTAATAATATTTGGAACAAATAGGCTAAAACATCGTGTGGAAAAAATGCAGCTTAAAATATCCCTCTATGTTTAACCATTACATACCTAAACAACAATAAAATGACTTCCGTCTTCCGCTCGACTTTTCGAAGAAACTGGATGAACTATTGTCGTTTATTATCAGAGTCATTTTCTCAAAGACTATTATCGAAGGTAACGACTTGAAACTTGAGTCCATGCTGTGAAGGCTGATAACCCTTGTATTTTCAAAATATTTACTCTAATACAAGATGTTACATTCAGTTGCAGTTTCAACATCATTGTTCTAATACTGGGCGTTCCATTTAGTTACTGTTTCAACATACTTTTCCGAACCCTAAATGGACACTGACAGAAAGCAATACATGCTTATAAACTAAACAAACAACAAAGAGCATACACATATAAATATTGCAATGTTCATCATAGCCCACCATAGCCCGAACAAGAAAACAGAACTAAACGGCCACAAGCACAATCTCAAAGCGCCAAAAAAGTATTAAAAGTAATAGGAATAACCATGCAGATGCAAAAATGGTTTTGTGACGATTACAAAGAACGCCACGCAAATAAATAATGCGCTAGGAGACGAATGGTCGCAAGAAAAAATCCACAAAACCCCAAATGCACTGAAATTGCCTTTATGTGTAATATTTAGGATGTGACTTTAGAACTGATATCCCTCGTAACTTTCATTATTCAGTTACGAACATTTATTAACGTATTCTACTTCCAGTATTAAACTTGTTTACCATTAATTATGTAATACTGTATTTAGCCTAGAGGGGTTCTTTTTAATTAGGTGGTGTAAAAACTCTGAGGGTACTATTAAATTTGTAAATTGCTTTAACACTCATTAAAATAAGCCTTGCGATAGTGCACACATGATAAGTTGCTCATCATATTGAAATAAAGATACGTAAATTGTTGATTATAATCAAACACTTTAAAAATGGTTTACTTTCATTTCATGTAATTTTATGCTAATTGCTGACACATTAGGCTTCATGGAACAATAAAAGCATGCTTACAGAGACAGAAAGTCTACACTATATTGAAGTATTTCACACATTATACTAGTAAGTAAAATCTTGATGCTCCGTGTACAAAAAAGGTACGAGAAAATCCGACAAGGAAGGTAGCACACATCCCAACCAGCCGAGCACAGAAATCAGAAACACTACGACACAACTACCCTGAGCAATGCCCACAGGATCCCATGCCAAAACGGCGACCAAATGAGGCAAAACAACCCCGGAACGTGACCTTGTATAAAACACAAGGACAGTGACCTAACGTTATGCAACCTAAAGGGGCACAACTACGACTTGACCTAGTTAAAATAATAGGCTAGGTAGGAATGGGATGGGAAATAATATTACATATTCCTAGCAACTACATTGAGCAATGCCCACACATAAGCCGAAGAAACATTTAAAAATCCAAGTCCCCGCCGAAAAATGCAGGAAGACCCAAATTCACAAAGACAGTATAATAGCGGTTATTGCCGAATGAAACGCAAAACATAGCTACCTAAAAGTGTCGGTACTGTACAAGTACATATACTCAATGTCCAAACATTTGCACTGTATTGAAATCCCGACAAAGGTTGTACTTATATGTAAATATATACATGTACTACGATGACTTTCGATAAGTTTGTCAAAAATAAAGATCAAACATCATGAATACAACGTTGATGAGTATGCGTAATTTGGGTAACTAGGTCAAGGTGCAGTAACGCCTCATTTGGTCGTTTGGGGTAACCGTTTCGGCATATCTTCGTGACACTAAGTTATCCAGATATTTTTCACCTGGGACTGGGTCTTTTTATTTTTAAGTTTTTAATGGTACATTGAAATTGACTCTTTTGTGGTTAGTAGCGACATTTTGTTGAATAAAAAAAAATGTAATAATATGAACTTGGTACTTGATACTGAATTTAGCTTTCTTCCTAGTGTAATATAGAGTATTTGTAAGTTTTAATTGTAATTTATCTGTCCGAGTACTGAGTGTGACACTCACATTCAATAACACCCATTTATACCTCATAACGAGTAATATTAGCAAGGAAGATGCATTTTCAAAGCTCAAATCTTTATAAGTTAAATTAGCTGTTAAGCCGCTCAAGCACACTTTGATATTTTAACGTTTATACATTTTCCTTAACTAGATTTGCAATCTAATGCAAAAACTATACTCATTATATCCAATTTCCAATAATGTTTAATTGCGAAGCGCTGAGTATAAGTACTGGTTGTAATTCCGGGTCCAGAAAAGCATTGATTGGTGCATTACGGATGACGTATTTAATGAATTGTAATTATATTTATCAGCCCATCGCGTACCGTCATTACCAAATTGATCAGCAACTTCGATACGAAACACCACAGTCATGTCATTTTACTAAATGGTTGAAATATTACGTTTACGATAAAAACTTACATAAGTACAATCTGACGCCATCTCGTTCGAAATCGCTACCGAATATTAATATTTTATTGCATTTTAAGACATAACGATCACCCAATGTAATTTCATCACGAACCATTATACACTGTTTTGATATAGTATATTTGATAATAATACAAACACATAGATATATGGCCAATCGCAGCTTCGTCGTGATTGTTCGTGTAATGGACGTTAAAGCCAATTTGACAACAAAGTAGATATACATAATACATAATACACGTATACCACTTGCTTAGAATTAGAATGAGAAGGTCGTTAGTACAAGGTCGATATTTTGAGAAAACAAGAAAAAATACTATCCGAAAATTACTCTTTACTTGTGGTACAAGAAGCTGTTACAAGTTATGTTTGGTTAACATGAGAAGTTCTGGTTTTCATAAAAGTTTGCTCACAAGAAGCGCCTTATAATGCTAATTTGAAATATGTATCCGTTTAATAAGGTACGACTTACGACATTCTCATTGATTCTAGGTCAGCGTTATATTGATATCTTCGAACCATGTACGAAATATGTGCTAAGAGAATGTTTAGTTGGGATAACATATTACGATAAACACTAGATATTTAGATGAACACGCGCTGAATGTAATTGACAAAACTACAAATGACTTTAATGCCGCTGGGCACATTGACATGTGACTAGTTGTACCATACACACTCTTATTGGCACACTATGTACGAAGTACTTAAAATTGAAATGGTATATTATTATAACGTAATAAAGTATGAACAAAAGGTTCAGTAATTAGTAACAATTATCATGTAAAAATCATTTTCCGAGGTTGACAAAAAAACCTTTTAATTAATAATATTGAAAACAAATGTTGAGGTGATTTATAATATATACTTCGCCTAAGGTTTTCTCATTTAGATTTCGGAAGAAAAGATTACAAAAAAACAAAGCGGGCAGAGAATGTAATATACTAAAAAAATACTCGAATATGAAAGACAAAACATGGGAGACACATTCACAGGAACAACCAACGCATACCAAGAATAATCCACATAGTCAAGCGCAAATATAAATAAAATGGAACTGATTATTAGTAGAACGAATTCCTATTTCAAAGTGTCAAAAACGTTTTGCAAAGGAAATGACTGAAGATTATACGGGGACAGTAGAAAAGTTTTACATGCAACCCTTAGAATGAAATGTAAAGGCAAGAGATGTCCGCTCTCAGAACTCATTGTGGCACAATGTTAGGTTTGAGAAATAGGTAAAACTATCGCTAGCTGGATTTCCAAAACTGAGAAATTTGATGGGGTGCAAGTATTGCTTTATCTTAATTATGCCAATGAATTGCAGAACTCAATTAGTGTATATATAAATATTATTTGTGTCTCATAAGGAAAGTAGTGTATGGTATTATGTAAAAGGAAAATAGGACGGGCAAGAGCCCGAAAATTTGAAACGAGTCAAACTTATTTATCATATTATCATTAAATGTAAATTTATATCAACTGACATCTCGTGATAGATTCTCTATGTATGATTCATCAACTACTCGATAGTTTAAGACATTTATTAGTTGTATAATTTGATGGACCTCATAGAAAATGTGGTAGAAGATGTGCAATAAGGCAAGTATAGCTTAATGTGTTTGCACATCATTAGCAGGTATTTTATAATAATCAAGTATATTACAGAACTGAAAAAGATAAGTGTAATTTGCACACCCCAGTACACATGTCCTTGTAAACTGTCTAATATAGTTAAAATCATTTGCTAGAAAACCAAAGTCGAAATTTTGGCAAGCGTTTGTACATCAACTAAGTATAGGCCAGTAAATTCATAGCAAATACATGTAGTTGCTAAAACATGCCATGGACGCCAGTAGGAATATTTGCAATTATATGTTCTAACCACTCACATTGATGGACAACGGGCGAATGCCAAGTTTAACAAAGGTAATTTCTCTCAAAAGCGGAACAAATAAACGACAGTCGTGGATCAGCTACAGGCTAATAGGTTTTCATGTTGCTGGAGTGCAATGTGCTTACACATGGAGGTAGCGTAAGTGTACTTCAGCTTTCCAACCCTCCTTATTTGTCAGACTGCGTCCCTTGTGACCTTTACCTGTGAAGATACATAGTGAAATAAATATCAAAAGAAATTTGAGGAAATCGGACACATGGGAGGCAGCACTAAACTTAACCAGCTGAGCGAAGAAAACAGTAACAACACAACAAACACTGCTATACGGAGTATAAGATGCTCACACACAACCAAAGTATGAGTTGCATTCAAATTGACTATCCATCGTAGTTATGTATTGCAAGCTGTAATCATGTTGTATGTTTTGACATGGTTGTACGTACAGAACTTTTAGGGCTAGTTTCCAGTGAATGCTCCTTTTCTGTAATGAGTAAGTTTGTTAAGGATAAAGTACTATAATACATTCGAAATCATAAAAGTTATCTGACTCTTTCGCTAATGTTGACAAAATGCCCGAAACGTCAGAACTTATTCATGTGTAATGGAACGTAACAAGTCAGCAAGTGTCGGTCGTATATGAATAATATCCGATGTAACTTGAATAATAATCAATCTGTTGGGGGATATCTGAAGCTGTACACAACTCGAACACATCACTATGTTTAAGTGGCTTATTGCTGGACTTGTTGTGGTGCTAGTATCGCATTGGTCTTCGAAAGAAGGTAAATGCAACATTTTAATAATCTACCTGTTAATATTATATGTTTATTATTATATATTTTGCTCAAAACTGTTTATGCCGTTAATAATTTACAAGAAATGTTACCCAAAATATCGTAACTCATCGTACGCTTTACTTTTGGTAAGGCAGTACTACAAAGTCTACATGAAGATCTGTGATTATAATAGATGTTTGGCCATATTGAAATATTTTTTTCTGATATTTTTATGTTGCTGTATATTTTTCAATGAATTGCTTTAA
This sequence comes from Spisula subtruncata, assembly GCA_963678985.1. Classification (NCBI taxonomy): domain Eukaryota; kingdom Metazoa; phylum Mollusca; class Bivalvia; order Venerida; family Mactridae; genus Spisula; species Spisula subtruncata. Next base: position 21,407,366 of record OY787676.1, on the reverse strand, counting down.
CCTCTGTAGAGTTTACCTTCGTAAACATGGCATTAATAATAAGGTTTAACCTGAATTTTAAGAATAGTAGCTTGATTTATAAATAAGATGTCTAACACTGCTACTTGCGCCCTTTGAAAGGATTTGCACTAAACACTTTTTTATAGTCTGCAGGGGTAAAGGTACTCCTAGAGTTTGCAAAGCTGGTTAAAACAATAACAAACAGGTAGCTGAGTTGAAAATGGGCTTTAATTAAAGCCGTTAAACATATAAACAAATAAAAACAAATGGTAAAGTCCAAAGTAATAGCAAAGATTTTCAAGTCATCTACCAAAAATCAAACTAATGAAATTATTATATTTGTTTTATCATGGCAAAAATAGCGCCACAACACATAAAGATCAGGAACTGGGCTTTATGGCCGCCTAGACAAGCTGCCCTTTGTTGCTAATAATTTGTAATGTATCTGCCGCACATATGACACAATTAAATTAAGCCTCGTTGATGGCCAGTACGATTAATCAAAGTACTGAAAGTACTGATCGACTAGGAACAGTAAGGCTTTTAGCTTTATCAGAATGGGAAAAAATTGCAGTCAACAGCATCGTCATTGTAATTCACAAATATGGCTGCAGTAAACCACAATCATGGCCACAATAATTCATAAAAATCCTCACTGTGAATCATAAGTATAGCCGTAGTAAAATCATACATATGGCCCCAAAAAGGCAAACATATTAACTAGTAAATCAGCATGATATTTGCCATAGTAATTCAGAAATATGGCCGCAGTAATTTATAAATATGGCCACATTGATTCATAAATATGGCCGCAGTTAAATCATGTGTCCGGACCCAGTTAGATCATATTATTGCCTCAGTTAATCATGAATATTCCAAACATACATGTGTTACAAAAGTTACCGATGAAAAACCAGATACATGTAGTTTCAATTACATGAAATAGAAGGACCAAAAATCCGGGACTGTTTACAACGGTATGTAAAAATATTTTTCATACTCATGGCCGGGGTGAAGGTTAAGCAAATGGAAAAAAGTGTCACCGAAGTTTAGCCTGTTAGCGCAGAAATACATCCAAAAACGAAATCAATAATTGCTTTTGATAGTCACATCGTTTTTATTTGTAAACGAAAGATATGAAATCATTTATAACATAAAACAATTTAGTTTAACACAGGTTATTGCTTATTTTTTTTACGCTGCCTTGATTATGCCCTACATTCTGCGCGGGCGGTTAAATTTTTACATTTTGAGGCTTTTGTTCTGGTTCCCAGCTTACATTTGAAAGCTTGTTTAATTCGCGGGGAAACTATCTGCAAAGTGTCTCGAAATGCAGCATCGCTATCGACTAGCGGCTACGCCCCCAGTCTAAAAACTTTTTAGGATAGATTACAAGTCATTAGGGCAGGTATATTAGCATCTCAAAGTAGTTATGGGTGTTTGAAATTGAATTACCTTCCCCATTTTTGTACTACGCATAATAATTGTATGAAAAGATCATATTAGTAATTATTCACATGTACGCATTAAACTGCTTGTCTGATTGTAATGCGTGCATCAATGCAACACTATTTGTTTTTAGCTACATTATTTGGGGATGTTGCAGTACTTGGGTGATGTACATGGGGCGCATTTCCAAATGAACTCAAACCTTAAGTTGCATGAGCCATCCAGTTCTTAATGAATAAGATTGCTGCGAATTTCTGTTTTCTTTTTTATATTATCGTTAAGATATGAAAGGTAAATCACTAGTTCTCTGATGCATCCGAACTCGAGTCTGTACTTTTCTACCAAAAAGCACAGATAGTTATTTTTGTTTTGAGTAACTTTGTGATGTTATTCATTTCAGTACATGCGGACTCTCCATTGACCAATGATGAAAAGCGATTGTTGTCACAACTACGAAAGGAACTCGATGAGTCTTCCAATGTTTGTATAGCAGTTTTATTTTATTTCCATGTTTTGTTAATGTCCTTGATAAGTTCACTCTGGTCCCGTGATTATAAACATGGGAAAACGTACCACTTGGTCAAACTCATACTGCATGTACTGCAATTGGAGCATTGGTAACAAAAGCTGCTGTTACATCTTTATTACTGAATGAAAAATATTATCTGGGGGTTCGTTTTCTTATTTAGATCATTTGCTACAAATAAGTGTGCGGTTTTTTTCATTGGTGACAAAGCTGCTGTAACATCTTTATTACTGTATGGAAGCATTATCTGGGGGTTCATTTTCTTATTTAGATCATTTGCTACAAATTAGTGTACGTTTTGGTGCAACATTCTAAAAAGCTTTGTTTTCACATTAGAGCATGGAGTATGGCATTTGAATATGAGAATGAGAACATGTTTATACTCAAGGGACATGATAACATTTGATGGAATAAGCGTTCTGGTGAATTATTTTACGCCTCGCTTGCTTAGAATTAGAAGGTTGTAAGTACTACTTACAAGAGGTCGCGGGTTCAACTCGTCTGGACCATTGCTTAATTTCTCTGAGCAAGGATAACCCTTATGCTCCACTCTATCAAGATGTTAATTAGTACCTATGAGGAGATTGTCTGCACATTTCCGATATCAATGGGTGCCGTACATCGATGTTGGCTGCACATCCACAAGGCAAGCAATTGTCTTCCCACGAACGTCTCGAACGCATGTATGATTAGGTAGAATACATAGTAATACATGTACAAGGCTGTTACAAGGCTGGGATATTCAAGAATGCTGATATTTTCTTTCATAGGTTGACGGAAGAAGTAGTGATTGTTTTGATTTGTGCGACGATTTGAACGATGAGGAATGCTTTGAAGATTGCATGGGTGTAAGCAAATAATTTTATACAAGCAACGACTCTAAGATGAAATTGCCCGATCGAACATGTCGAGGATTCCCTGACTATATTCCCCATCGGGAAATTATTATCAAACACTTACACAGGGTACACCCTCTATTTTTAAAACTGGAAAAAACGATACTTGGGACGGGTTACTTTCGGTTTGGACGAACTAATTATTTGATTTTCTATCTAACAACATATGATCAATAAACCTCAACTAGCGCACCGTATGCCTTAAGAGTTGACACGTGCATGTTGTCATCATTTTCTTTGAATCGGTTCTCAAATTAAACAAAATAGCCGGTACCATTTTTTATATGAAAATTTTAAATTTGTACCGGCTATTTTAGTTATTCCGGGAATCTTTTCAAAGAAATTGATTACAACCTGAACGTAGCAACACTAAAGGCATAGATCTACGTTGCGCTAGTTGAGGTTAATGGATCAAAAGTTGGTTGATAGAAAGTCAAATATTTACCTGAAAAGCACCCGTCCCAAGTAACGGCTTACTGTATACCGACCTGTACATTCATATATTTGACGAAGCGATAATGGCGATGGAGGCATGTTTCATATCATGAAGGGCATATGTAAGCACATACCGTTCAAATTGTCTTTAAATTGTCTAGAATATGAGATATCTAGCATTAAATGTACAGATTTTGCCAGTCTGAATTCACCGTGTTTACTCGCCTGTTTTCACACGGGTCTGCCATCCAAAATATATTTACTCGCATGTTCGAGAAACAGTATGGAAAGTGAATCAAATATATTCAATATCTCAACATTTGGACAATTACAAATACTGCTGAACGGTTTGGTTCCACATAAGATACGAAATTCTCAACTACAACGCCTGTTTCTTGCATGCCTACATTCATGATGTTTCACAGTCTGTATATTTCTAAGAAATCCCAAAAATTATTACTCCATATACTAAATATATTTGACATGCATTTGTTTCAGTCGATTGCTACGAGGATGCTGGAACAAGACCAAACAATTGAGGAAACGTAAATATTTAATGCTATTTCCTTCTTTATACGGACATCTTCATACATCAGTGGTTAGTCAAGTTCCGAGACTATGTTTGGGACGAAAAAATATATACGTTTAACATACCCATTTTTTTCTATTTGTACTTAACAAAAATACAAAGTGTTGTTGTGTATATTTATGTTTTTTATTTGGATCTGGCGAAAATTAGAAAGTATTACCAATACTGGTAAACTTGATATATATTTGCTTGTGTTGTCAATAACTTGAAAAAGAAATTGAGATACATTCATAGCTACGCTAAGCTATGCTACGCTGTACTACGGTGTGGTAGCATATCGACGGTGCCAAACCAAAACCCCGTAACTGCAAAAAGACAACTTTTCAGGAGACGAAAAAAAAACGTATTTACTCCGTTGAAATAATACCGACGATGACACCCTACCTGATCCTATTTGGAACTAAAATCAACTCCGACATGTACAAGAATATGTTGACTTGTACTTAATCGGAGTTTGTACTGTCATATAGGGGATTTTCGACTAACCTTTTGAATCCAATTAAAAATACGGTATTTTGTCACTTGACTGTATTGAAGTAACGCGATTGGCTATTTAGATGGCAACTAGACAGAAATGCGCGGGAAATCTAGCAGATGGGGATGCTGCAAAAAAGTTTTCGCGCCAAAATTGAGTTACGGGGTTTTGGTTTCGCACCGTCGATATGCAAATACGTACATGTATATGCTTAGAATGTCCATTGTAGTTAGTATCTTTATTTATTTTAGGAGAGCCTTTGATGGACAGAGAAGTCTGTCGAAGAAAGCGTGGGGTAGACGTCGCGGCTGGTTTCGCCGTACAGTTGACGGAGTTCGTAGATTCCTCGACAGACCTTTAGTACGAACAATATTGCGACATTTATGGAAAAAATAGATGCGATGGATACTTATACTACTAATGGATTATTTTATGAACACTATAAAACTTTTTAAAAATATTGTTAACAACCAAACGACTTTATAATTTTGTTCCACTTTGATTTTTGATTTTCGATATTGTCAGCTCTAAATAAAAGTATACTGGAATTTGTTTAACAATTTTTCTTTTTCTCGTTTCTTTGCACGGTGCAAAATGATATATTATAATACTTGAAAGTATAAATAGATTGGACATATGATTTAAATATATTATATATTTTCCAAAACAGCTTTTATGTCATGTCATTCACAGAACATATGTATGTTGCTGTCTGCAAACATTGAACAAAAATCCCATAGGAGTTTGCACTTCAGTATATACGCGTTGTTTGAAATAGTTCTCATTAAATATTGTTATTGGAATTGTCTGAGTGTTGTATCAATGGTACAGAATGGAGAACCTTTTTTAAGTGTTTTGCATAATCCACATGACTGTGTAAGGTCACTTTTGACGAACCGGTCAATTTGTGTAAATCACATTTTTAGTCTATCGCCACCTGCACAACAGTTATCAGTACTACTTGAGTATCATAATTGAGTATCATCATTTGGCTCACGGAGGCATTTCCTGGTACTTTACCTTTAATAAGAAATACAGTGTGCCCGTATAGTCACCGGAGCAACCAGATTGGTCTCATAAGAACGACTTAAACAAGAATGTAAATGGGAATCCCTACATGACAGAAGACACAAACACAGAATCACTCATTTCTATAAAATGTACCATAACCTTGTTCCAGATTATTTATCATCTCTTGTCCCTAGACAACAAAACACTCGATATCATCTTAGAAACGAGAACAACATTCCTGGGGTCAATTCTAGAACAACCCTTTATTTTAACTCATTTCTACCTACCTCTATTCGTGAGTGGAATGCCCTCCCACAGGAAACAAGGAATATACAGCCTCTGTCAGCCTTCAAAATACACTTGAATAGAGACGTTTCCAAACCATCATTATACTATTTCGTAGGACCAAGAAGACTTCAATTGCTACACACCCGTCTGCGAACCAAATGCAGTTCACTAAATTATCATTTGTATCTCTGTAATATTTCCCAGTCAGCACTCTGCGCATGTGGCCAAATTGAATCTAATTATCATTTTTTCTTCGAATGTCGATTTCAACAAGAACCTCGTGACACTCTCTTAAACCGATTAGAAAATTACAGAATCAGTCTTGATCTTCTTCTTTTTGGTGATACAACACTCTCCGATCAAGATAATACATTCATATTTAATCAGGTTCATGCCTATATACATGATAGCAATAGATTCACGTGATTCATTTAATAATTGAGAAGCCCCCTTTCTTCTTCACTTCTACCTATACAGTAATCCTTTCTTCGAATGTAATACTGTGTAAGGTTCTCTTTAGCTTCTAATTGTTCTGTACGTTTTTGATCTTGTTTACCTTTTTCATCTCTTTATTTACACACAAATTAATGCAACGTGTACTCATAGCTCAATTGTTGATATTTTTGTTTTTTATTAAACTGGAAGTCAATCCAGGGAGAAGAATTCAATAAGACAAAGTGTCTTTCATTCTTATCTCTTTTTCCTTATGTTTCTGTTATTTTATACTGTAAATTGAATGCATATTGTTATATATTTGGGAAAAATAAATATGTTTAAACTAAGAAATACAGTTATGAATTCAAACACTGGATATCACTAAGGGGATGTTAAAGTTTTACCAAAAATACTACCGTCATGTAGCCCAGGGCTGCAGCAGCACTATTATATTATATTTTTGATAAAAAAATATTTTTAAGACAAATGAATCTTTACAAAATAACTTAGTTTATTATTTTTCATAAGAAACAAAAACTACTCAGTGTTATATCCGGATTGTTTTCGGATAACCAATTTATCCAGCTACAAAGATGTCACCAGACAAACTCGATCAAAGTTGTTTTCAAAAATAACTACCAACCGCTCACTTGTAACAGCAACCAACATCTCGTTAACTGATGTACCATATGTCATACTGATACTGTTCTTTTTATTTTAGCAAGTTGAATTATACACACAAACTAGTAGTATGACCACTCATGCATTTACAAATGATTGAGACTTTAGTTAAATCAGTATTTACTCAACAAATATTTACAACATGTGTTTTACAAATTACAAGTGATAAAGATTTAGGACACAAGTTTTGAAAAAAAACCTTGTATAAATCCCGCTCTTTTTCAAAATGTAAACATAACCACATACATAGAATAATAACATCCGGATTGAAAGACTGTCAGAGAATGAAGAGAATCGGTTGAGGGAGAGAAAAAATGGTTAGGTTAGATTAGGAGAAGAAGTAAATAGGAGGGAGAAGGGCTTTGGAGAACAAAATGTGTGCGACAATATTACTTATATTATCCACATTTGATGCTAACTTTTGTTTTTGTCAGCTACTCATCATTCTCATGAGTCATTATATAGTCGAGTCTCCAGCTACTCATCATTCTCATGAGTCAGTGTATAGTCGAGTCTCCAGCTACTCATCATTCTCATGAGTCAGTATATAGTCGAGTCTCCAGCTACTCATCATTCTCATGAGTCAGAATATAGTCAAGTCTCCAGCTACTCATCATTCTCATGAGTCAGTGTATAGTCGAGTCTCCAGCTACTCATCATTCACATGAGTCAGTGTATAGTCAAGTCTCCAACTACTCATCATTCTCATGAGTCAGTGTATAGTCAAGTCTCCAGCTACTCATCATTCTCATGAGTCAGTGTATAGTCGAGTCCCCAGCTACTCATCATTCTCATGAGTCAGTATATAGTCAAGTCTCCAGCTACTCATCATTCTCATGAGTCAGTGTATAGTCGAGTCTCCAGCTACTTATCATTCTCATGAGTCAGTGTATAGTCAAGTCTATAACTACTCATCATTCTCATGAGTCAGTATATAGTCGAGTCTCCAGCTACTCATCATTCTCATGAGTCAGTGTATAGTCGAGTCTCCAGCTACTCATCATTCGCATGAGTCAGTGTATAGTCAAGTCTCCAGCTACTCATCATTCTCATGAGTCAGTATATAGTCGAGTCGCCAGTCTATTACGGATGTAAAACACGCTGGTTGTGCGAGAACTGCTACTCATTTGCTAAAACATTGTTTGACACGAGTTAATGACTTGTTAGGCTCACTGTGAAAGTCACCTTACAAACTTTGTAGGCAGATTATATGAAAAAAGTTGTAATTTGAATAGCCGTGACAGAGCAAGGTGGTTGTTTACAATAATGCTTGAAATTAATGAAATTAAGGCTACCCAGTTCATTCGCGTGATCAATTAGTGAAAGAGACAATTACAAATCATAGAAATCGGACAGTGAAATCACTTCACAGTAGCGCTTAATAGAAACACTAGGTTTGGTTTTCACAAACTCAGCATTTTAGGGGAAAACTTAAATATTTAAACTTAATATAAAAAATTGACAGGCATATAGTTTGCAAGATTCTTAGAATAGTCCATATCTTTTGTTGATTATTGTAGCGGTTTACATTGCCCTTCAAAAGTGTAAAATGTTGATAAGCTTGATGTTCCCGTTAAGCTAATATACTTAAAGGAAACTGTAAAATTTTGAGAGAAGTCTATGATTTTCCGTAAGATGCTTTGTGAATTCCACAGTAGAATTAGAAAGGTACAAAATGGACAAACACAAAAGGGACAGCCATGAAAGGGACAGACACAAAAAGACATACACAAAAGGGACAAACATAAAAGGGACATACATAAAAGGGACATACATCAAAAGGGACATACATAAAAGGGACAGCCACAAAACAACATATACAAAAGGACATACATAAAAGTGACGTACATAAAAGGGACATCCACAAAAGGGACATACATAAAAGGGACATACATAAAAGGGACATACATAAAAGGGACAGCCACAAAAGGACAGATACAAAAGGACATACATGAAAGAAACATAGATAAAAGGGACAGCCACAAAACAACATATACAAAAGGACATACATAAAAGTGACGAACATAAAAGGGACATTTATAAAAGGGACATGCACAGATCACAAGCGCATAAAAAGAATGACAAAAACAAAATCTTCGTCAACAAAATTCTAGCAACAAATCCGGGAGAGTAATAAAGCAATTTGTTTCTGATTAGCTCGTGTCTTGCACCCATGTTTGCACCCAACTTCCTTAATCATCCATGTGCAACGGAACGTTACGAACAAAAAACAAACTAAGTTAGATATGTCTGACTGTGAATCAATCGGCAACGAATTATAAAATTGTTGCTTATGCTCATGACTAATTCTTCCCAAAACTTAGCTTAACCAATGAAATCAACGTTTATGTGCGCTCCAAAGCTACTAGACAAGATTGACAACATCTTTTCTGAATTTATTATAAAATGAGACATAATGTTACCCATATCATTGTGTCGGGGTGTCTGAACTTGAAAACACTATGTTAAAGTGGCTCATTTTGGGAGTTGCTGTGGCGCTTGTATCACATTGGTCTTCAAAAGAAGGCAAGTTAATTTATTTATTTAGTTTTGATTGTTTATTATTTGGGCGATTAGATATTAAATATTATATTGTGTCTGTTAGTTGTGAACATATCACTGGCTTGGAATAAGAAGGTCGTAACTACAAAATTGATATTTTGGTTAAACGTATGGAAAACCAAATTGTTTCAACTTCAGTTTGGTCAGCATGACAACTTCCAATTTTCACGACAGATTTTTATAGGCTCATAAGAAGCATTTTGTGATGCTGATTTCAAATCTGTTTGTTATGAGCCTATTTTCATGGCACTCAGAACTTGTCATGTTGACCTAACTGAAGTTGAAAAAAAATATTTTCCAGAAGTAAAGAGTATTTTTCTGACAGGTTTTTCTTGTTTTCTCAAAAATTCGATTTTGTAAGCATTTCTCCTTCCCTTTAGCGTCTCTTACATATGGTTGATTCCAATGATGTCCTTTCCGGTGAATCAACTATGTTCAATTTATTTCTTCTTTAAAAAGTGTTTGTATCAAACCTTCGAAAACATTTTTCTATGGCCCATCGTAAGAGCAGTTTTTGCTTACCTTACATTCGCTATCAATTTTTTTATCAGTTTTATGCAACGTATACTTATAGCTCAATTGTTGATATTTTTGTTTTTTTATTAAACTGGCAGTCAATCCAGGGAGAAGAATTTAATAAGACCAAGTGTCTTTCGTTCCAATCCCATTTTCCTTTTGTTTATGTTATTTTGTACTGTAAATTATACTGTAATATATTTGGGAAAATAAACATGTTTAAACTATCAACTATCAAGCCATGGTTGGTTGGTTTTCACGCGTACCACTAAGTGATTTTCGATTTACGATGTCTTTACTTTGTAGTTAGTCACATCCATATACAATCAAACAATGAAATCAATAAAAAAAGTTATTTTCTACATCTGTACACGATTTATAATAATTGAGTTTCTAAAATATCGCAAGAATGTTCAGTTTAAACTAAAAAATCTTTGTTAACTCTGGTTTCATTTTCTAATTTCTATTATAATTATGATGTCTTGCTGGCTGAGAATGAGAAGGTCGTAATTACTACTCACGACCTTATAAGATTAATACATATTTGAAATCTGCATCATTAGGTGCTTCACATGGGCCTATTTTCATGAAAATCGAAACATGTCATGTTGACCAAAATGAAGTTGTAAAAGCTGGTTGTACCGCAAATAAAGAGTAATTTCAGACAGATTTTCTTGTTTTCTCAAAAAATTGATTTTGTACTTACGACCTTCTCATTCTAAGCCAGCGATATATACATGTACTACAGCTTGTCATCTAGTCTCTCGCATATATCGCTGTCTTGGATGAGTACGCGTAGGTCATAAGAACAAAATCGATATTATGAGAAAATCACGCTTTATGGTAAAACGAGCTGTTTCAACTTCGATTTGGTAAGCATGACAAGTTCTGATTTTCATAAAAATAGGCTCATAGTAATGGCAAAATGTAATCGACCTGTTGTTTTGATCACGTGACTTACATATTACAGTACACGCGGACAACCCATTATCTGAAGATGAGTTAAGAGAACTACAAAGCGAACTCAGCCAACTCGAACAGCTTGAGGAACTGGATGAGTCCGAAGATTCTGACGTTCGTAAAACTATTGTGTTATTTATCATTTTGTTGTAACTGTGTATGTTCTTATACTAGTATAAACTCTATAATAAGCTTAACTTTAAGATCTGTTAACATACGGGATGTCTAATGGGTAAAATAACTTGGCAATTCATTTTTCTGATGCAATTTATTGAACTATAACTCGACCATAACACTGTCAAGAACGCACACGTTTTTGACTTTGATATTACTTCAAGCAAATCAAAGCGCTGATAGCGCTGAAAGAACAGGGGTTGTTTCACAACAATTATTATATTCCTACTCACAAAGCATAGACACGTAGATCTATCTTATTTTACTGCTTGATTAGGGCCTAACATATATTTTTCATGGATAAAGTTTGAATCTACGAACACTTGCTAAACATTATTATGATTTCAATTATTAGTTGGACAAACGAGATGAAGACGGAAATTATTGCGAATACTGTCAATTTGCGGATGACCAGGATGCCTGTGAAGCTGAATGTGAAGATGTAAGTATAGTTTATTACAAAACCGCCGGTCTTTCTTCTTTCTTCCATGTTATTTGCATGGGCGAAAGATAAAAGACAAGTGGCTATTTATTCGATATAGGCATGCTAGGTTATGTATGGCTCGAAGGCGTCATCCCAAGTGCCAAACCCGGTCTAGTAAGCCAATATCGTCTTAATACACAACTATGTAATAAGTTGCATTAATTTAGTTTAAATCTTGGTATGGCGATATATTTGTCATGGCTATCATTGTATGAACATCGTTGGTACATTTAATGTGTGATTGTCTGTTAGTGACGTATCCTACATGTATGTGATTTGTCATGTTTTGTTAAGCTTTGTTTGATGTCATTCACATGTTTAACTGACTGATGCGAGTTGTTAGAGTATCCAGTAGTGTTTTTGTCACCGTTTCACCTAGCTGACTTTATGGCTTTTTATCATTTTTTGTCGGTATTTTTCCTGCTCATGTTGTTTTATATTTTAGTTATGATTAAAACGTGAGTATTCTAGAACATATTGCTGGATTCGAAGGTCGTAAGTACAAAATCGATATTTTGAGAAAACAAGAAAAGACTGTCTGGAAATTTCTCTTTAAATAAGGCAAAAACAACTTTTTGGACTTCAGTGACATGTACTAATTACGACCTTCTCATTCTAAGCCAGCGATATATGTGGGGTTTTTTATATTTCGCATGGAAGCGTGTGTCGGATATGTTCATTCTATATGACCTATATATGTTTCAGGACCAATATAGAAGGATGATTGAAAAATTTGCACAAATACAGGAGGCTAACCAGGGGTAAATATGCAGAAATATAATAATACAATACAACCTCTCCAGTCCACCCTCTGTAGTGCATATCAACCGGTTCTGTATAGAACATATTCAAAATTGCTCTTAGCTGATATTTACTGGATATTTAAGCTTTGTAGAGCAACATTATATTATTTAAACAACCGTGCATCAACCAATAGAGACTGTCCTGTAAAAACTAAGACTATGAAACGGGTCCCATGTATGATCGTAATGTATTGTGTGTCCATTTCTATTTCAGGGCAATGCTTGAAAACGAGAACGGCCAATCGAAGAAAGGGTTATTTCGGCGACGTCGTAGCGGAGGTGGTAGGTGGTGGCGTCGTATAAGATGGGAAAAAGTAAAGGAAAAAGTAAAGGACATTATACCTATCATATGGAACAGGCGAAAGAAATAGAAGACTTTTTTTATCCAAATGTAATTGTAAGACATAAATACATTAAAGAGTGGCATAAATATTGCCATTTACATTATTTCATCTTTGAACGTTTTTCTCTGAAAACCTAACAATGTATGTGAAAATGTTCTGAATAAGTACCAAGATAATGACTTTTAACACTAACCTGCAATAAAATCATTCTTTGAAATCAAGTTGTCTTCTTTTTATATGTAATGTCACATGCTCCATGTTATGTCACATGGTCCGTTTCTTATCACATGATGTCATGTGACATATAAAATGTCACATGATCCATGTTTTGTGACACGATTCGTGTTTTTTATTATCACATGATTCATGTTATCACGTGACCAACGAAATGTAATATGACCCATGTTATGTCACGTTAACAATGCCATGAACGTGTGTAATAAATGCAATTTCATAGTTTACAGAATATCACACGAAGATCTAGGCGTCTGGGCTGCGTTTCATCATCATTCCTAAGACCATATCCTAGGATTGCTCTTAAGACCGTCTTAGGATTCGTCTTAGGTGCATTTCAACAAACGATCCTAAGAGGATTTTTGACTTAGGTGCTACTCTTCAAAGGGAGGCAAAATATTGTATACTTCCGTGTTTTCTCTCCGGTTCGCGCTATTTTTGTCAATAAAGGCGTGTCATTTATTTTACCCATACAAACTGAAAGGACCGTAGCAACACTGAGGCATGTAGTGATGAAAGTTGGAGACACAATCATAATTAAAAGGCCCCTATATTGAAGAGAAAATCACCTCAAAATAGTATGAATTATTAGATATATATAAGCGTTAAATGGAGCCTGTATAGATATATTTATATTAGAAAAAAACAGTGAAAGTTAGAATTAGAAGCTAAGTGGTTCTATAACCATGCCGAAATGAAATGTTACGTCAGCGGCGTCGGGTTATAAATCATGCGTTACGTCATTCATCGTCGGTGTACGTCATTATAACGTCATTTTTACTACGTAATGACGTTCTGATTTCAACGATTAGTTCCAATTAGACCAATTATTGTTTCCTATACGCGAAATTAACCATTTAACAGAAAATATTTTACCAAATATATAATAAATAGAAAATGGATTGATTTTTATGTAGATCTACTAGATCTATCACATTTTAAATAGGTCGTGATAACAGACTCGATCGTGAACTCGCCACTCCTTAAAATACTGTATTGATTTGTTTGATATTCAAAACTCAGAGATAAATTCGATCTTGTACCCAAATCATTGAATTTTCGTAGATTTTTTAATCTATAATTTTATATAGATCTACGTGTTGTTAGTCTTTTGATACGCCCCTGATCAGGATGAGAATCCGTGCATCATTGTTTTAATACCGTTAATACATGGACCAGATCTATGATTTTACATGTTCTTGAAAGCATCATGACCAATGGTAAATCATTCTGTCATCTGAATAATTAATGTTAACAGTTTATGAAAATAAATTCCACTTCATCTACACGGCGATTACATGCTATACAGTATAATAGATGACGTCATTGCATCTCATGTGCGGATCAAGTAGGGATCCGTACCCTGGTGTTTTGAAATCCATTTGTGTACAACAGCATCATCCTATCTGCAGATGTCATTCTCAATGGTATTAGTCTAACATTAATTAGGACCTACTTGTAGATAGATTTATGTGTGGCTAAATTGATAGATATCCAGAAACTACTAGAGCATGGACATGCATAGCCTCTAGATGCTATTAACTGTTTTTTTGCTGGTAGATCTACATGTAGATCTTAATACATTTATAAGATCCCAGCATTTACAACATCACTAACCGGGTATCTCACTTTGTATGTGCCTCCATACCTCTGCGGAAGAAGAAGAAGAAGAATAAGAAGAAGAAGAAGAAGAAAAAAGAAGAAGATATAATTAGTAGTATGACCCCGTTGCGAATTGTTTTGGTCTCCGAGTACATAACTACACGGAGCAATGCCCACACACAAGCCAACGTAAGGGTTAAAGCCCAAGTCTTCACCGCAAAAACGCAGCATCATCCAATTTCACAAAGAAATGACAAAACACGGTGATCCCAAGTGACCGAATAAAACGCAGCTAAGACCCAACCTAGTCCCTGTTTCAGGATGACTTTATTTCTATATATTATTTTCTCTGTCCATAGAAACCAGATATGCTGTGAAAATGTACATGCACCAAACTTCAATTTATGCCAAATCCCATCCATTACTGTAACTGCTTGATGGATTATTGTGTAGTTGCAAGGGAGCTAATCGATGTCGGATGTTGGGTATCAAATAATTCAAACTAATGAAGAGTTATCTCCCGTTTAATGTTTGTTGTACACACGTAGTTTGCGAGCTAGGTCATATATAGTCAGATTTTCAACATACGTTCTACGGAATTTAATCTCTCCCATTTATAGGACATACTAGTACTACGCGGCTGTTACAAAACGTAAATGATCTATTGAACGATTTTCTCATTTCGATATTATGTACCATTGACTATGGTGAACCATAGATTTGACAAATTTCATGAAAAGGTACGATATGGACCCGGATCGCCGGGTTACAAATACAGCAAAATAATTAATAATTCTAATTGATAGCATTGCGCTAATACTATCAGTTTGAACATGTTTGAACATGTTTGCGATGGCGACAGTACAGTGCAATCTGGATTGCATCAACTACTGAATGTTATTACGCTAAATGAAAACCCGACAGGCGAATTCACTAGGTTTACGCTAATATAAAAAAGAAACTTAAGTGATTGTGTATTGAACAATTCAATGAGTTGAATAATGCATTGATAGCAGTCCCAAACATGCAACTTTTCAACAGTCGCTGGAAAAAAGAGTAAATCGAACATTTAAGGACGAGACACAGAGTCACGCGAACCCGATTTGGTTCGGAATTCGGAAGACACACGGCAGCCGCATTGTTAGAAGCATCAGTCAAACAAGCCATATGACCACACCCTCAGACGTTTAATGTTATACTATTCGTTTAAGGTTATATATTTAAGGTAAATTTACGTTAAATATACAACCTAGACACCTCATTCACAAAGGTTCGGATTTAATCAAGAGCATTAAGCAGGGAAAAGTATGATACATCGTATTGCAAATCAGCCTCACAAGGCGCTTTTCATGAGCCTATTTTCATAAAAACCGAAACGTCTCATGTTGACCAGACAGAAGTAATTTACTGACCGTTTTTTTCACGGTTTCTCAAAATATCGATTTTGTACTTACGACCTTCTCATTCTAAGCCAGCCACCACAAGTACACATGTATCTCAAACAAAATGTATTGATTCTACGACGCGAGTTCAATTTAACAAATTACCAAGCATTGTCATGACAGTCGATATAAAAACGACCTTACTGTGTTAATTACTCTGCCATCATAGGAATGTCATGAAAAACAGTACTGAGTTTTCTAATTGTGCACAGGGGACCTTGCTTTGTTTCGCCAGACATACTCAGTTCGTACGGAATACGCACATGTCATTTGTTGGTAGCTTCAAGTTTGGGAACTATTTTATACACTGCTTAATTTCAACAATATACTAAATCTATACAAAGGATGGACACACCACGTGTCTTTTTGGCTAAGTCTGCAAGTAAAAATATGTCAACAAAAAGGTAAAAAACAACAATAAGTATCTTATTCTTTGACCGATTTTCACGAGATATAGTAAAAGAGCACTGCCCATGCAAACTTAATAAGTTTATAAAACAGGTCACAGTTTCCCCCGAAACTGGCTCAACTGCCTGGGTCAGTCTTGGGCATAAACTGTGACCTTCTGTTGGAACAAATAAAGTTATGTACATAGTGCTCATTCTCGTTTACTTACATACTTAGCCAAAACGTCACGTGGTATGGACACCCTGATACCCATCTGAACAATGTTTTTAAAAGAAGTGCTATTATTTTTTATCATAATGGTTAATTTTTTCAAAATTAAAATCACTTTATATAATGGTTGTTTGTTACCAGAGCAGACGGACAACAGTCACAATTTATACTCTAACTCATTCGATCCACATCATATGTCCGGTTGAATATATGCAATCAGGATGTGTCATACTAAGCTTCTGAAACTAGTTTTCTATCAAAACTAGTAAAGTAGTCTAGTGTTCAGTCATTCTCTTAAATCAGTTCGTACCAGGCTACGCCCCCTACACAATGTGATTTTTACCTAGCTAAATACACAGCTAGGTTCCTATACTATAAATACACTTATCCATGTTCTGAACATGTCGGGCTACGTTCTTGCAAGTCGACAGGTAGTGTGAATTTGCTTCAAATCAAGCCTAGTTACGCTCCTGTAGTGAATTGTTTACCTATTTTTAGATCGAAACAGCATTGTCTTCACTTTTAGTCTTCTGGCAGAAGAAGTTATACGGTGAATTGTTTTTAAGAAGTCACGGGTCAGATGTCCAATTTTATCTATAGTGTTCACCATGTACACACTGTCCTTCCACCTTGGTATGTGCTAGTCTTTCAGACCCTGCCTAGCTACGCTCATGCAGTGAGAGTTTTACCTAGCTAATGGACAGGTAGTGGTGTTCTACATATATTTACACGTGTCTCTAGAAGTACTACATATCATAACAATCATCATATCTAGCAAGGTAGTACCACAAAGTCATACACAAAGCTTTACAACCAGATGAACTTATTACTGTAAAAGTAATTAACTTAGCGGCGTGGAAATATAGCGAATTTTGCGAATTTATGAAAATCGCCAACATTTTCTCACGCGAAAATTCTGGACTACGAAATAACTTTTTCCCAAATTTAGTAAAGCTAATACTTCCGCTGGCCTAATGCCCGAAATTTGAATTTCGCTAACCTTTCCATTTGCGGAAAGATTCGCCGACATTTATTACGTTACAGTATAATGTGCTATAAAAATGCCATAAAATACTGGATACAACCCAAAACCTAATATCTTCTACAAGTTGTTCCTAATCATAAAATTTGTTATAAAGTCATTTTTTTGTTTTGTGCACCAATTAATGTTTTGAACGATTTTTTTAAACCATTCGATTTTTTTTAGAGAATAGAGTACGTATATAAGTAGGACTGTACACATTAATTTGCGATTTCGTATTTAATATCAATTGTTGTATATAAGATATCTATGCTTGGGATTTATACAGTTCTGTTCTGTTCTGTTCTGTTCTGTTCTGTTCTGTTCTGTTCTGTTCTGTTTTGTTCTGTTCTGTTCTGTTCTGTTCTGTTCTGTTCTGTCCTGTTCTGTTCTGTTCTGTCCTGTTCTGTTCTGTTCTAGTATTCACTGAAACTACCGAGTTCGCCCTTTTTAATATAATCGTCGAGTTTCTCAAAGTCCTGCTCTCCAACCTCTCTTTCACTCTACCATATACATCCCCGCATTTCAACCCTCCCCCTTACTCCCTTCCCCCTCCCCCTTCCATATCTGCCCTCTTCCCTCCACCCCTGCCCTCTTCACCTCTTCCCTTAATCTAGATCTCTCCCTCTATCGCCATATCACTGATTCACTAGCTAATCTAATTAGTATTATCATGTATAATGATTAACATAAAAGTTCGTGTACGTACAATACGCGTAATATCTTATATTCCATGTAATAGTTATAATTATACAGTCGGCCATTCAACGCATTAACCAATAAATCTGAGTTTCTGGATTAACTTGATACATAAAGTGCCAAGTAAAGTCATAAAACATACACGACCAATAAAACGAGCATATTTTGTTCCGACGTGTATACTCATGAACCCTATTACACAACATACCTGTACAATAACAGCCACTTGGATAAAACGACCACCTGCAATAAGCGGCTTAAATTACCAAACCCGATTCATTATTGCTTATATCAAATGGGGGTGTTCACTAACCAAACAAATCAACATAAAGACATAACCATTCAACTCGTCTGACTTTGCCTCTATTTAATAGTCTTATTTATCCTCGCCACCGGATACTAGTAATCGATATTGGCAAGTCCCCCAGTACTTTTAGTTTTTTGAGGGATAGAGCATTACACAGAAGATGCCCCAATTCCTAGCATCCCTAGTTATTTTACATGCCATACATGGGACCTCGGTTTAAAGTCTCATCCGAAAGACTATTAGTAATTTTAGATGGCCAGCCCGGGATTCGAACCCACAACCCCGAGATTAGTAGTGACTACTAGTTTCGCGCTCTACCGACTGAGCTAAGCGGGCTGGCTCGACTTTCCCTCCAATCCGGAGAACAGTATAAATTAGATGGAGACAAACCCAATAGTCGTGCACTATGGCATTCGGAAACTCCTCGACAATGTACAAAATACGATTTGAAATGACACTACGACTGTTTTAGTTGACCCATTCCCCTAAATATTAACAATAAAAGAATTACTCATTTGTATAAACGTATCCCATGTTGTAGAAGACATTTTGGAAGAGTACTAGTAAATGAGTGTACACAAAAAAATGCAATGATACGCAAATAAACACGTGCATACTAGTCTAAGAATGTGTTGTTGTGAATTGTTGGCATGTCAACTTGACGTTTTCCTATCTTGTGTAGTATAATGCAGCCTACTGATCCAATGTGATAGGTCTGCTAGGCATAAAATACAAAATATTTCTTGGTTCCCTTCCCGAAACTAACCTACCAGATTCGCCATTATCCACAGAGATTTTGTAGAGAAATTATCACAAAAATGGACGAGGCGAAAAAGGCTAACAATTCATGTAAAATTATTAAATAAATATATCTTATTTTCTCCAATATTTTCAACTACTTATATATAAGTTGCCTCACAGACGGACATTCCACTTGGCTTTACAAAGGCCTGGTCATGAGAAGGCATGGGATAGCAGCTATCATTAAATATTTAAAAAGTCATTTATCAACCCTGTGTTGGGATTCGAACCAAATTATACTAGTTTAATCTCTCTAAAGTCCATGTATGTTCCAACGTACCCAACCCTAAGAGACTTGGATCGCATGGAGAGGGAGGGGAAACAAATACTTTTTTACTTTAGGCCTAACTAACTAAATTATTGTAACTGACATTGACAACACAATGTATAATAATGGTATATAAACATGAGTACGGAATGCGCTTCCTTAGTCTGGAAACTGCTGAAGGTTTAGATAATACTCGCATGTCTAGAAGTCGGCCCGGCTAGATCAGGCGCCGGAGTAATACACTGTTACTGGTTTCGTCTAGAAGTCGGCCCGTCTAGATCAGGCACCAGAGTAACACACTGTTTCGTGCTTGAGTCAGCATTCAAAAAGCGCATGTTAAAAGTTCTTCTAAAGAAGATTTGTTAGATCAGGTCAAACGCTTTTCACTCATGAATTTATTTAGTTTACGGTAGTTTAAAGTAAATCGAAAGTCATTGTTAATTTATGAGCATGGGCCATGTTCGCCCCACCCCCACCCCTAGGTTGGGATACTAATGTGCTCGTGTTAACGTTGTGTTGGAAAATACACCAAAATTAACACATATCACATACATTATTGCAGAAAATCAGATAAATACAGAATAGTATTTATATTACTCAATACACATGATCGCATCATATACATTAGATAAAAGGTAGCATTACATCAATACACTAATTAATTAAGTACTGCACTCGCGTAGCATATAATTATATTATTTGCATGTATACATGTAACGTTAGTAAAATAACAAAATAGAAAGTTAAATTTGAGCAGTATAATAAAAAAATATTCTTAAAATCCTATAAACAAATTTTATACTAACGTATTTATAGCATTTTTTTCATATTTTGAACTGTTTATGCAAAATAGCGATATTAAGAAACAGGGCACTTCTACCAGTCCGCTTGTTTGTGAGTTGCAAATGGTTGTCTAATGGACCTGATTTTCCTCTTTAAAACCCAACCAACTTAAGGAGATGGAAAGATTATTATTCCGTTTGATAAATTTGAAGTGAAACCACAACTTACAAAAGCAAAATTCCAGACAAATGCGCACGTTTCATTGTTCAGTTACGTTTTACGGTTGTATGGTATAAACCGTTGTCTATCATGGGCTTCATGATGTAAGTATGTATATAAAAGCGTAAAAAGTTCACATAAATATTTATAACCATTCGGGTACTTATCTATCTTATTCGCACATAAATTTGAAAGCAGTCGAACCAGAAAAAAACATGCTGATATTTTATTTGCTGTTTTTCGCGTGTAATTATACTATCAGATGCCATTCGGCTGATAAGCCGCCAGCAGGAAGGTGTAGTTGCAATAGTAACATTTTCTACTGACATCTGGTATTTTCCCAATACACAAAATAGCTAAAACTACTGTTGATGTATATATACTACTTTGATGGTCGTTGATGATTCCCGACTGCCGCTCAGCATACACGACTGTATGTTTTACACTCCGTGGAATCTACATAGTTTATGTATTACACATATGTTAGTTCTAGAATCTTTAGCATGGATTAATCACTGTTCTCCGTTCTCTACTGCTGGCAGGTAAATCGGTAAGGTGTAGCTTTACAGAGTGTGTGCAAAACGTAGACGGATTGACCTTAATAAGGTACAAGAAATGAACAAAAGTGATGACGTATTACGCAGAAATAGTCAGAAATGTCTTCCAAAACTTAACGAAAGTTGTGAATATTATGGAGTTTTAATGAAATTACTGGACTAAGTTTGACTTCCGCGGTTTATATTAGTGACTAGGATTTATTTATTTGTATAGTGAGTTGTATATTTCTTTCACGCTTTGTAGAATATACTTTATTATTATATAAACATGAGTGAGGAGGACTCACAGCAGCCTTCTCTGTGTGAGAATTTTGAGCCTCAAGCATGGCGGAAAACAGTGTGTAGAAATTGTTTTCAGCCGCCTGAAAGTCATGTTGCCGGAAGTGGTGAAAATGGCGTAAGCGGTACTTCCGGTATGGCTAAAAACTCACCGGCTTTCGGTATGGGAGATAAATCGGCTGCTTCGTCTCTTAAAAATAAATTTGAACAATTAGAAAAAGATAAATACAAGCCGAAAGAGACCTCTAATACATTGCCGAGAGCGAAGAAGACCGGTGGATTATCGTTATTTACTGACAAATATGACCAGTTAGACAGACAAGCTTCGAAGTCGGAAAGTCCGACAAAAGGCATTCCACCCCCTACCCCACCAAAAACGTATAAAAGAGATGGCGGCTCAATGAAAGGAAAATTTGGTTCAATGGAAAATGTGTCAGCTGATTTAAATGATGGTAGTGATAATAAACTTAGTTTGAAACTTAAATTTGGATCAATGGAAAACATATCACTTGGACAAGAGAAAAAGAAAGATTCGGTTTTAAAGAATAAAGAACACATATCATCAAGTAACAAAATTGATCCTAGGCAAGCAATGTTAAATAAACTTGACAGCTTTCAAAATGAACTTAAAAGTGGTGCTATGTCAAAGGCTGGTCAAACGGTGATTCATAAACAAAAGGATGGTAATGTAGACATTATTACATTGCCGAAAAGAGGCACAGATAATACCATTACAGACAACAAACCACAATCGAAAGATACAGCAGTGAAATTAAATGAAAAGACTGATTTAAAATCAAAATTTGAAAAACCGGAACTTAAATCCAATAGTAGCAAAGACACAGGGTCGTCTGGAAGTAAGGACACTGGGTTATCAAAATTCGGACAAAAAGCAAAATTTGATCTCAAGTCCCCAGAGGCTGAAAAACCAAATGAACTTAAAAGTGGCAAGGATTTACTTTCGTCCAACAGACTTAAGTCTACCAAGACAGAGGACAGCAAGGATAAACCAACAGACAAGCCGGCAGAAAAAGACGGTAAATCAGGTTGGAAAAGGCCTGAACTAAAACCATCCAGTAAAGAAAAGGAAGAAACCAAACCTACGTCATTGAAGGATAGACTCAGTAAACCAAGTGACCGACAGAAAAGTGATGAAACCAAAAAGACCGGTTTGAATTTAAAAGATCAACTGAAATCACCATCTGTAGACAAAGATCCATTGTCAAAACTGAAAGATAAGTTAAAGTCACCAACAGCTGAAACTGACAATAAACAGGCCCCTTCTTGGAAAGACAGGTTAAAATCATCATCTACTGATGCTGAAAAGAAATCAGACACCCCATCAAAATTCCAGAAAGATGAAACTAAAACTGAGCCTGAGATGAAACTAAAATTGACAAATAAAACGGACACGAAATCGGTAGATGAAACCTCTAAAATAAAATCACCAATAAACAATGAGAAAAAGTCAGTACATGAAGAAGAAAGAAAATCGCCAATGAAAACAGACAAAAAGCAAGCACCGGACGAAGAAAGAAAATCACCAATTAAAACTGACAAAAAGCTAATACCTGATGAAGAAAGAAAATCGCCAATGAAAACAGACAAACGGCAAGCACAGGACGAAGATAGAAAATCGCCAATGAAAACAGACAAAAAGCAAGCACTGGACGAAGAAAGAAAATCGCCAATGAAAACAGACAAACGGCAAGCACAGGACGAAGATAGAAAATCGCCAATGAAAACAGACAAAAAGCAAGCACTGGACGAAGAAAGAAAATCACCAATGAAAACAGACAAAAAGCAAGCACCGGACGAAGAAAGAAAATCGCCTATTAAAACAGACAAACGGCAAGCACAGGACGAAGATAGAAAATCGCCAATGAAAACAGACAAAAAGCAAGCACCGGACGAAGAAAGAAAATCACCAATGAAAACAGACAAAAAGCAAGTGCCGGACGAAGAAAGAAAATCGCCTATTAAAACAGACAAAAAGCAAGCACCAGACGAAGAAAGAAAATCGCCAATGAAAACAGACAAAAAGCAAGCACCGGACGAAGAAAGAAAATCGCCAATTAAAACAGACAAAAAGCAAGTGCCGGACGAAGAAAGAAAATCGCCAATTAAAACAGACAAAAAGCAAGCACCGGACGAAGAAAGAAAATCGCCAATGAAAACAGACAAAAAGCAAGCACCGGACGAAGAAAGAAAATCGCCAATGAAAACAGACAATAAGCAAGCACCGGGCGAAGATAGAAAATCGCCAATAAAAATTGACAAAAGGCAAGCACTTGACGAAGAAAGAAAATCGCCAATTAAAACAGTCAAAAATCAAGTGCCGGACGAAGAAAGAAAATCGCCAATTAAAACAGTCAAAAATCAAGCGCCGGATGAGGGCAGGAAATCGCCAACTAAAATTGACAAAAAGCAAGTCACAGACGAAGAAAAGAAATTACCAATCGGTGCTGAGAAAAAACAGGCACCGGGCGACGAAAAGAAATTATTAACAACCAATGACAAAAAAACAGGAAGTACAGATTTGAAAACCGAAGTGTCATTACAGAAAGACAAAGAATCAACGGATAAAAGCTCTGTTAGCACAAAGGTAGATGATAAGACCAAACTAAGGTTTGGGGAGAAGTCAAAGTTCGAAAATGACTCAAAATCACAAGACAAGAACACATCGAATGATCTCAAATCAAAATTTAGCAAGCCTGGTTTAAAAAGTATCAAAGATGAGGATACTAGTAGTAAGCCTAAGACTTTCGATTTAAGAAACAGTCTCAAAAAGGCTAGTGATCCGCCGCCAAGTGCAGACAAAGATTCCGTCAAAGTTGACACTAAGAAAAAGTTTGAACTACCATCATTAAAATCAAATAAAAACACTCCATTGAACGACAAAAGCAAGACTACAGATAATAAAGCGAAAATTAAAGATGACAAACCGTCAGATAAAATCGGAAATAAGTTCGAACCAAAGTTTAAACTCAATAAAACAATTGAGCCGAAATCAAATGTTATTGAAGAAAAACCCGGTGCAAAAGCTAAGTTTGAAATTCCAAAACTTAAGTCTAAAACTGAACAACAGGACGATTCTAAATCAAGTTTAAAATCGAAGTTCGAGCCAAAGGCTAAACTAATTGAACCAAAGACAGACACAAAGAATAAATTTGAAATTCCTAGTCTTAAGAAAACTAAAGCACCAGAAATTGAACCAAAAGTTGGAAAAGATACGCCAGTGGCAGTAAAAGATTCCAAAGATAAATCGAAGACCACAGATATAAAAATATCGTCAAAAGACGCAGAAAAATCTACGGACGAAGTGAAAACCTCAGTAAATATTGACTCTGTTCACGATTTTCAATTAAACAGTGACACGAATAAGAACGAAAATCGTAATACAGAGACAAGTGAGGAGACTAGCTTGGATAAGAATACTCCAGTAACCTCTGTTATCAGTGATACAACGTCTTTCGAAATCATTTCGTCTGATAGTGAGGTTGTTTCGGGTGACGCATGCGCAGAGACAAGCACGCGCGATACTAAGTCACCATTACACGTGGATACACAGGTATTCACTAGCAGTAGGAGTAAAACCGCGGGAGTCAGTTCACTAGACGACAGTAACTTTGATGATAATTCGCCAGGATTTTCGAGTTTGGGTTTAACTAAAAGTAATAAAAACAAAAGTCCGCCAAAGGAAACGCTAGTAAATGGCGACATTATTTTGGAACATTTTAATGGCAGCGTTAAAAAGGAAACGAAAGATGATGCTGCGGCCATCGGTTCTAAGTGTTCCAACGATGAATTGGAAAGGCTGAGAGCCGAGTTGTTAAATATGACGGAACGCAGTCAGAATTTAGAGACTGAAAATGAAATGTTACGTAGTGACCTAAATAAAAAGTCCCTGGCGGAGTTAGCCGTCAAAAAGCAACGAGATGAAGTGGAGTCGGCAGTTAACGGACTGAGAGGTCAACTAAAGTCAATGGAAGATAAGTGCTCTGAACTTGAGTCTGAAAATATTAATATGATGAATGATATTAAAGCTAAACACGACGTTAACCAAACTAAACCTCATACTAAAGAATCTGAAGAACTTGATGATAAATTAACAGCAAAGGAACGACTAATGGAAGATTTAATGGAAGAAAACGATCAATTAAAACAAGAAATTAATGAATTAAAAGTTGAAATGGAAGAAATGTATGACAGTTTTAGGGATCAAGAGGCCGAAGAATTTCGTGAGATTCAAAAAGAACTTGAATACACTGCTAAAAACTGTCGTATTTTACAATTTAAATTACGCAAAATGGAGCGAAGGAATGATCAGACAGAACAAGACAAGAACCAGTTTGAAGAGAGACTCAGGAAATTGCAAAACTCATTCCAAGACAGGGACGCTGTGTCTCACATACATTCGTTGGAAGACGAGCTCCGAGTAAGTATAGAATTTACTGAGTATATTGTGGTTTTTATAGTGTCAGTAAAAATGGCCTCATCAATAAGCAATTCAATTACATTAGTGCAGAGATCTGGCGATTAGCAAAACACTAAATTACGGTATGTACGATTCTCATTCAGCTGTTATATACAGTATAACATGTACATAAACGATGCCTAGCATAGCCTTCATTTGCCAGCTTACTAAGATTGCAAGCGTTCTAACCAGTTAGCTACGGAGGCTTTCAAAAGAGTCTTACGATACTTAAAAGTACCCTTGTTACTGTTTTATCATAGCACTTGCGAAATTCTTAAACTTGCGTTCAAATCTAAATTCGTTTGATTATTTAACGGCTACACAATATCAATAATGGTTCAGTTATGAACTTCTACAAATAATGTCTGTCGCATAACGATTGTGTAGCTTTTAAGGAATAAGTCAGAATTTAAATTTGACCGTAAATTAAAGATTTTCGTAACTGCTTGGAAAAAAACAATACCCATGGCTGGTATTCACACAGCATCTTAAGTTAAAATATTGAGCTGCACATATTTCCCAAGAAATGAATTACCCATGTTTTCTATGTGATTGCTGTTGCTCTTTACATAGTGTTTTTCATCGCTGTGAACAACTGGTAATCCTGATTTGACTGTTAAGCTGATACAATTAAGGAAATTTTGAGATTTTATTTGAATACCGCCCAAGGCCAACCGAAGAGCGTCAAATTAAGAAAAATATATAGATGATACCTCGTTGTTTTGTATGTTAACTAGGTAATTGGGGCCAATTGGGGTAATTTAAAGCCAGGGGCAGCTTATAACTGAGTCCACTGGGACCGTGTTTTCCGGTATATTTAACGTTGTTTCAGTATAGCCAAACCTGTGTCTGATAACACTACCCATGTGAACATCAAAACATTGGTTCTTGTTAACAGATGGTCATTTAGAAAAAGGTCTAATCGGATCTACAATTGATGGACTTTGCACACATGTTTTATACTAGTGGTCTTTGTTCAAAGGTGGTCTTTAACACATTAATATTATATAATAAACTGTTAATATTCATTGTATCCTGTTTTTGGTAATCACCCGCCTATATGATAAAATAACTTAAGTAACCTCTCCAGAGCGGCCATCTGTATAGCAAAAGCCCTCTCTAGAAGAACATCTTCAAACTTTCCCTAGGCCTATATTTATTATGAAATTACCATCTGTCGAGCAATAACCTTTACATAACGGTCAATATTTGCTGCTTTCAAATGTGCTGCTCAACAGAGGTTGCACTGTATTATATATAATAAAAATCACAACATTGGAAAGTTTAAATCTCATGATTTCCATAGGTCTATATTTATCACGATATTACCCTTTGTTGAGCAATAACCTCTATACAACGGCCAGTATTTTCTATTCCCTAATGGCTGCAACCTGTTCTTCAGTGGTTGCACTGTTTTTAGAATACACATCACAAAATTGAAAAGTTGAACTCTACTTTAATTATACCAAATATCATTACAAATTCTGACGTAAATTTACTCTTTCATCAAAAAGGGCACAACCAACCTTAATGCTTTAAACGGCAATAAACAACGTCAGTGACTGTGATACAGTTTCTGTCACTCCACCGATAAAATTCGTAGTTCACAAAACTATTTCAATTGCATATGTGCACCGTTAGGGTTAATTAGCAACTTGATGGTTAATTCTAGTAGTGAAGTTTTTTACCCTCTCCCCTGGGGAGTCATCAACATTTATTATAGTTGCCATCAAGCAGTTCTAAGTCCATTTACTATTGTCTGTTTACGTACTTCTGTGACACGCTCTTCCACAGAGGTTACAGTTTTTTACTCATACGTAGGACCAGTAGTGACATTTCAACGTAATGGAATCGTGATTTTGTGAAATCTAATTAGTTACTTTTTTAAAGGTGTATCATCATGAAGTTGAAATCTTGAATTCATGGTGTTTAAAGCGTTCAATTAATATATAGAAATCGTGAAATCATTATGCGGAAACCGTTAAATTATTAAGCAGAAATCGTGAAATCATTATGTAGAAATCGTTAAATTATTCAGTAGAAATCGTGTAATCAATAAGAAGAAATCGTAAAATCATTACGAAGAAATCGTGAAATAATAACGTAGAAATCGTGAAATCATAACGTATAAATCGTGAAATCATAACGTAGAATTCGTGAAATCATAAAATCATAATGTAGAACTCGTGAAATCATTACGGAGAAATTGTGAAATAATAACGTAGAAATCGTGAAATCATAACGTAGAAGTCGTGAAATCATAACGTAGAAATCGTGAAATCATAACGTAGAAATCGTGAAATCATAACAAAGAAATCGTGAAATCATTATGTAGAAATCGTGAAATCATAACGTAGAAATCGTGCACTCATCGAATCGTGAAATCGTTAAGTAAAACTTGAAATAGCTCTTGGTGTCATGAATTCGTGGCAGCTTGAATTATTTTAATCTAATTAAATCGACATATCGTGAATTTGAAATCACGAATTCGTGATATCAAAATGGTGAACTTGAAATCAAGAATTCGGGACATTGAAATGTCACTACCGGTCTATAGTACAATGATCTGCTATTCAATACACATAAGTTCACTAAGTAATTCAAGTTAAAATTACATTGTGTTTGATAGTCCCACGAGTTTGCAATTCTATGAATTAGTGAATTAATTGACAACATTAGTGTAAAGTCCTCAAGTAAAAAGCCATCTAAAGACTTATAAGACTATCTTTAAAAAGACTGCCTAAAGATAAGACCATCTCAAAATTACAACCACCTCAAATTTAAGACCAACATTTAGAAATCCATTTATTGGTGTGAATATTGGCAATTTCTACAGTCTAACTTGCATTCAGCGACCATTCTGTGGATATATGAATTCTTAAAACAGGTTGTTGCTTAATACAGGTGTATCATAAATAAAATAAGCTAATTAGGCGACCCGGGTTAAATCCGTTCTTGTGATCACGGACACATGACCCATCTTAAAATACCATCTGTGGGCAAGTACCATTATCATCAAAGCTCCCTGCAAAGACCACAAATTGTATCGCTCATCAGGACAGATTCGACATAATATTTAGATAACCACCTGCGACCAAAGGCCACGCCCGTTCTTCTGCACGATGAGTTAGATTTTATGGCTCAGACAGTTTTTAATTTACAAAGTAATGCAGGAAGTTCACACTTCTATATACCGTTAAATCATTTAATTTCAATAAGACAAACTTTTGATGTTTTTTGTGTGTGTGAAAAAGACCATTTTGTTGGGGCGCATTTTCAAGGAAACATGATCCACTAAGTCAGATAATATAGAATCAATTATATCTATGTGGGGGTAAATTTAGTGGTTCAGGTCACACACGAAATCAAATCCCCCACGAATATTAATAATTTTGCATTAAATAAACATTTATAAGCGTGTTATCCATGATTTCAGTTGGCCAAGGAAGTGTCCGTCCGTCTACACGATGAGTTAGATCTAATGGAAGATAGGCGTGGAAAGGTTGAAGAAGAGAACAGACATCTGACCGAACTTTTAGAACAATCTGACCGTAAACAATTCAGACTCGAACTCGAGGTAGACAA
This sequence comes from Spisula subtruncata, assembly GCA_963678985.1. Classification (NCBI taxonomy): domain Eukaryota; kingdom Metazoa; phylum Mollusca; class Bivalvia; order Venerida; family Mactridae; genus Spisula; species Spisula subtruncata. Next base: position 21,377,846 of record OY787676.1, on the reverse strand, counting down.
ACTTCGAGATAAGGTGAGTGGTTTATACCTACACACATGTACATGTACCCAAATTCTATAGTGCGCCCAGGATAATGTGATATTTACAAACATTGACTGGATTGGTCTACTGTTACAAAATTTGTGTCACATGAATACATATGATCAATGTTATGCTAAAATAACACTGGTAAATTATGCACGCTTGGTTTTTCCACCTATATATCACCTATATAGCCTATGCCACAATTTTTCACCTTTTTCGATATCCTGGGCGCACTGCACTTCTTCTTAGCTTTTAGGTGTCACCCGTGTGCTTTGGTTAAGTGTTAAGTTTTGGCTTCACGTTTCTCATAAACTATGAACGGAATATCAGCAGCTGTCCCATTTTGTCTGGCGCCCTGTGAAATCTAGGAAAGGACTTGAAACTGTAGCCCGACACTCACAAAGTTGCCAAGCTGTTGATTAAGATCACGTAGCTCGAGAAAAGGTTACATTTTCTATAAGACTATCGAATGTTTGATAGAAATTGATGAACACATAAAATACTTACATGCTTAAGTTTGTACGATCATATTTTTTATTCTAAGCGAAACAAATTTCGTCTTGGATTTGTAGCCAAATGTCAAATGGTATTGCTACCCAGAATTAGATACCTAAATGTTTGTTTGTACCAAGTTTCAAGAAAACAGACTGACATTTATTTTTTCCCGAGGAACGTGTTTAAGTACCTTAAATGACTTGTTCTCTGCACAAAATAGAGTTATTATTGTATGCACTGCTTATTTACTTTAGTATATGAGATTATGCTATTTCAATACCAAGTGTTATGGGTTATTTGAAACACAAACAACGCATAAATTTATTCAATTATAATTAACCACTGTCGGGTAACACGAATACTCGATTACTGGGTACAATGTTAAAACAATTAACAATTAATTATACAACTATCTCACGGTTTCTTGTGATTTCGCGTTTGAACTATTTATAAGATCTTAATATTTCACTCATTTTGTTTAAGTTAATTGTTTTTTCTGTGCTAATTATCTACCGAGTCTTTGTTATTTCGCCAACATTTCAAAATTTGTATTATTAGTTGTACCAGAACTTAATTGCCTTCTTTATTTGATGGTATTAATATAAATTAGATATTGCCTTCATGATACAGTGAAGCCTCAGAACCAAGACTCAGATTAATACATGGGCCACAAATCGCTGGCTTAGAATGAGAAGGTCGTAAATTGCACTTACGACCTTATAACACTAATGCATATTTGAGTTCTACGTCATAAGGCGCTTCTTATGTACCTATTTTCATAAAAATCGGAAGTTGTCATGTTGACCAAACTGAAGTAGAAAAGGCTTGTTTAACTCTAAGTAAAGACTGGTTTTCAGACTGTGTTCCTTGTTTTCTCAAAATATTGATTTTGTAGTTAAGGCCTTCTCATTCAAAGCCAGCGAAATGTCTAGGCATCGTTTGTACACCGACCGTCGAGTATCAATGCATATTTTAAAAGAAACTTAAGAGTAGTATGGCCACTGCCCGATGTCCGGCTGACCGCTGGTCCAGTTAGATCAAAGTTGGGTCACCTTACGGCGATCGCATATAGGATTTTTTATCCAGGTATAAGATACCTACCCAAACAATCAGACATCAGAAAACTACAATATAAATCGAATTGAGATAGACTTTATTGTCTGAGTAGTAATCATCGCGATGGTCTATGTCAAGGTTTTACTATACAACTAACGCAAAATACATCATATTTCTTATTTGCTAACATAGTAACGAGCACGCACTGCGGCCTGTACGAGTCTTTTTAATGCTATAAATTACGTATTTAGCAGTACTCAATTAGTTTAGTCATGGTTCGAAAATGACACAAAATTATAGCAGCCCACCGTTAATATAACATTATAACGACCAACATTATGTAAATGCGAACAGTTGTTATGTTTTACACGTCGTAGAAAGAAATTGTGAATTAGGGAAGAAAATGCCTATCTTCAAAAACATCACACATATAAACACATATCTTATACTCGAGGCACGGTTCCAACATTTTATGAATTCCTTAATATCTCTGGGTAGATCTTCGGAACTTTATCGTGATATTCTAGGTTGTTTGAATACTATAAAGTCAGGCATTTTCGCGACGGTTTAGTGTTCGCTTTATTCGAAATTTCGATAAATTTGAGAAAAGTCCAGTCGATTTTTTTCTATAGATTTGTTTTCAAAGTCGCAAACATATAATCTTGGGAACTATTTCAGAATAATAAATTATTCAATTTTTGAATCGCGAAAACATATGATTTTCCAGTGTATTTCTGTGTTTTGATTATGCTACATTTGTTTTATTCTAGTTGTATTAAATTGATAATTACGTATAATGATGTAACTGTTTTTGCTATAAGATTTAAGTATATAGAACAAGGGAGCCACTATGTTCGAATCTATATTACAAGGTGTAAGAACGCTCGCAGATTCAAAACGGCCACGATAACCTGGTTGTAGAGTGTCCGAATATCCCTGGTTAGAACCAAGCCGCGTCATACTAAAATAGTTCCAATAATTCCCTTGCTACATTTCCGAACGAATCGGACAGAACGAACTATCGAAATGACTAACGAACGGGACTGAATTGTAGCGAACGATCGCGAATGAACGCACCGGATCGAATGAACGTACAAAACCGAAATGAACGAACCGTATTTTACAATTGTCCGACGCGTTTAGCACCGCCAACGTTCTGATTCATTTCTTAGGTAATGATAATTTAGATTCCCTTCTTATGTATGTAGCTAGGTATTGGCATATCTACCCTGTACCTTTCATCTCCCCGAAAGTGATAGGTTTGAACTAAGGCTTCCAAGTCATGTTAAACAGATCTTTAACATACTAGATATACGCCTCGGTAATAAACGGTGGTCATTACATACATTGCTTAATAATTACTTTTCCTCATGTAGGTTGTTGGAACCGGGTAGTTACCTGTATCATCATAATTTGAGTATATACCATATGTTTTTGTTTTGGTTTAAATTATACATTTTTTAAAAATATTTTAGGCCATTGGCCCATGAATTAACGTAACCATATAATATAATTACAAGCAATAATTGCAAAAACTACAAACATGTTATATTTTGTAAAATTCCGCATAAATGAAATCAGAAGCCAGTACGTACGGGGTCAACTGTGAAAGACTTCATTTCCGTTTACATCGATGAGATTCAATACATCGATGGCTTAGAATGAGAAGGTCGTAACTACAAAATCGATATATTGAGTAAACAAGAGAAAACTGTCTGTAATTAATATTTACCAAGCTTTTAAACTTCATTTTGGTCAACATGGCAATTTCCGATTCTCATGAAAATAGGCTCATAAGAAGCACCATTGAAGCATATTTCAAATATGTATGAATCTAATAAGATCGTAAGTAGTGGTTACGACCTTCTCATTCTATGCCATCGACATGTATGCCTCTTCTGCTTTTGCATTTGCAGTGTACATGTCGATTTAATAAGTTATACTAATGAGGGAATATTCCCATTCGAAATAATTGTTACAGTTAACTCATTTACACACAGTTAAACCTAGATACATATAGTTTAACTGACGGGCAAGACAATGTTTATTACCGTTATCATTTAAATTTGAACGGACTGGACCATATATATTGATAAAGTGTATATCAGTGCTGAAATGTCAATAACGTTAATGACGTAGAACCTAGAAGCAAGAAGTATTCCAATAAAATCTTACTGGTTCGACTGTATACACTCTCCTGGTACCGTATATTACCCCCCCCCCATATAATAATATATGTAATTACAAGCGCGTGTGCTTAATTATTTTTACTGTTAGTGTGTAATTAACTACTCAGAGATAATTACTTCATATACAGTTAATATAAATGCAGAGTTACTTTGGAGTAACTGCAAGAACTGTTAGCTTGACTGTTAACCACTTTATTATCAGTAAGATTATATTCGCGTGTTCTATATCTTTCGCGAATGTCGGTACAGCAATTATTTTGCGGATCTACGTTAGATTCTATTATAGGTTATCGTGAGGAAATCTTTTCGTTAATAATAGTAAAAATAAAAACCCGCGAATAAAGTTTGACATACAGTATGGTAATGATTTAATGATGGTGTTCATTAGCGGTTATGATTACTCCGATGGAGATACAATTGCACTAGCAAAAAGCACATTGTAGCAAGATTCATCCGTCGAATATACGCATATCTTTATTGAGAATATATTACTTACCGTAAGACCTCGAGTACGTAGCATTGCAAGTCATCACAGTTGTGCATACCTAGACCTATATGGACATCTGTAAATATTAAGCGTTTAAAACAGAGGGATTGTCTCAAATGAATTTTGATAAAATATAAAGCAGGCGAATTTAATCGGCTGTTGGAGTTTTGAGACCATGGAGATTTGAGACCAGAAAATTTCTGGAGTTTTGAGACCAGATTTCTGGAGTTTTGAGACCAGGTACCTGGAGTTACGAGACCATATTATTTATAATAGTTATTAGACTATACTGCTATAATTTTTATATATATAATATAATTAATCATTCAATGTTGACAAAAGATCAAAGAAGTATGTTCAATAAATAATCCCTGAATTGAAGAGATAATGAGTATACCGAAAATGTAAAAGACTTAACTTTACGGTATACAATGTATATAAATGTAATAATTGAATAAAATTGACTTTTGATTTGACTTTAATGAACAATTAGTCAATGTTTGTAAGTGTTTGTTTTTAAATGCTAATCAAGCAACAAAACAGTATTTATTAATAATTATTCATGCTATAAAAATGTATGTGTTGTCTAAGTTAGTAAAGAAGCCAAACAAGCAATATGTGTAAAACGTCAAAAATGGTCTAAATACAGTAATTGTAAAAACCGCCACACCTACAATGAATATAAACAAGCAAGAAATAATGTAACTTATGAACTAAGAAAATCAAAACATGATTATGAAAAAAATGTTGTAGAAAATATTAAAACTAATAGCAAAATGTTCTGGAAGTATGTAAGGTCGAATACTAAATCTAGCATTCAAGTAAACAGCTTAGAATCAAAAACATGGGAAACAACGTCAGATGACACAGAAGTAGCCAAAACTTTAAACGAACATTTCGCTAGTGTATTTACTACGGATGACAAGGTGGCATCACTCGGATTCGGTTATGGTATGGTCCTGAGAACAAGAAAATGCAAAAACATTTTGTATAGAAGATATTGCACGGTCCCTTGCAAGTTCTGCCGGACTAAAAATAATGTTGTAACTTTAAACTAAATTTTCTCAAATTGATGTCAATGTCATTAAGGGCCCTTTTCTCAGATCGCGGCTCATATATATTTTAATAGAAACAGGCAGAGTTTTATTTCTTGCTAGTTTGTCCATAATATATAGAAAAATTTAAACCTTATTTCTGTCACTGGCTAAATCATAATATATTTATTTCATTGCTGAATTGTACTTCCGAATTATCTATTAATAATTTGTCAAAATGTATTTATATGCAAATAAAATCAGAATTTCTGTTTAATACATCTCATATAACTTTATTTTCACAAATTTGCAATGCTAACCATTCATCCTGCCACAAAATATAATTCAATGTATTCATCATTTTCAGATTTTCTAAGTTTCTTTTTTCTAGAAATTGTTTATTAAAGTTTGATGATAAATTGTATTATGCAATTTTATATCAATAAATCTCTTGTTATTTCAGTCTCATTTATGTAAAAGCATAAAAATTAACATATACTGAAACATTTCAAATATATGTACATAACCAAACTTCAAATAAATATTGCTACAGTACAGTGTATAAAATGATAACATTTTTTGCTCTCAAATCACATGCATAAAAAATTTAACAAATGAATGAACAAAAACACACATATTAAACTATATAATATCAAATATTTAATACCACTTACAATTTTATGTTTAAATAATGTTTAAAAAATACAACAACTTAGAAAATTGTATCTGGTCTCATTGGACCAACAGTCTGGTCTCGAAACTCCAGGGACTTGGTCTCAAAACTCCAGAAATCTGGTCTCATTGGACTTGTCCCAAAGATCCGTGGTCTCAAAAGACCTGTATTCATTTAATCATATGTATTTGATGGTAAATCTATCCATTGTACTAGTAGTAGTCATACATAACTTTGAGAAAACCCCTAGAGTAAAATGTAGAATTTCACCTCCGTCTAGGTGTGCACATCTCTATTAATAGTCAACTCATGTATAATATATGATGTGAAAAATATCTCCTTGTCTTGTAGTTTGTTTAATGGTTTCTATAGTAGTCTATGCCTACAGTGTAATATTGTTTGATTCTTCTTCCACTTCTAACGTTATACGGAGTAGGGTAGGTAGGGCAGGGTACTAAACATACTAGTATTTGTTTACATTGTTTACATGGTCTTACAAAATAATATTGAACCCTTTTCGCTAATATCGTGCTCAAATACCTTTCGCTGAAACCTCGAAATTGCTCGACATAGACGGGGTGCTCGAAATATCGATGCTGGCAATAATAAGTAAGAAGCTTTAATTTAATGTTTTCTGATTTATCGACCGTGTTTCGGATTATTTTAAGGATATGTAGTGGGACAAGAAACAAACGCTATTTTAATAATACAATATTTACCGTCAGAAAAATGGTTCTCATTGAAGATTGAAGCTATTTCATGATAATAATTATGGTTTTGCTGCTAATAGAAAATACACCATGTATATTTGACGGTTCGTAACTCTCACACACCCTATGTAGTTATTTCGGTCCTGTTAGCTTGAAGCCTACCTAGACACTTGCCATAGTGGCAAATGTACCGTATGGACGCGCTTATTTGACAATCCGACTCTATGAATCAACATGAAATCGCCAATTTACCGGATCAAAGTGCGGTTTTGTCGTGCAGCATTACCCTTTTGAACGAGGCCGCCTTTACCTTGACACCAACCTGTTTCGAATGATGTCGTATAATACTACGTCTATTAGCTTCAGAATAGTATTTACATATTTAAGCTTTCTGCCATTACAATAATTATAATAACGTATATACTGTATGAATGACGTTCATTGTATATCAAAAATCAAATTTGAAAAATGCTACCTGAAACGATTGCTCACTAGGCACTGTTTTGAGACCACCCTGTACACGGTAGCATCCATATGTCTTGTATCAAGTTTTGTTACAGCACAGAGTATCACATAGATATGATAGTAAGAACATTTGGTGCCTGAAATAACGCTTGTATGTTACTGTTTGATAAGCTTTCCGCTTTGTTATACACTACTGCAAAATAATATATTTTCGCGAGGGATCAGTTTTCACATAGGATTCATTTTGGCTAAATTCATGCAAATAAAAAGAAAGATATACAGTAAAAGGCATGTAGTAGACATTTCTGAAATATTTAACCACCCTTTCTAGGTTCTTATTCAGAATGACGATTTTTCAAATGTTGGTGTCGCGAAATCATATGACAATGTAGTAAATAATCAAGCGGTTACGTAAGTTACATGTAAAGTACGTAACCGGTCTTATCAAATTATACTCAACCATATGGTCTGGTTAATACAATGTTTCTATTTGCAATTACCCATACCCTTTGTCTTTATCTCGGAAAGTCAGTTTTATGCCGTACTTGCAATAATTAATTGTTGGGAATAGTTTTTATTTAGACTTTATCAGATATCTAGTTATATTTGATTATCAGTTACTTACTCTCGGTAAACCGGAATCAGAATATCGAAAATGCGCACATAATGAGTCACTGAAGTATTGCAAGCAATACAGAAGTCCCCGGTTATATCTATGATATATTACATTATGGTAACAGGGATTTACCCTAAATATGACAAGGATTCCAATCAATATATTCAACATGGTAATGTATTGTATCATTTCAGGTTGTGGAATTAAGGCAAGAGTTGCGGCTTCGTGAGGAACCAGGCGAACCGAGAAAGGTAATTATATCTATACAAGAACGATACCTCTTTACCCTTGTAGTGACTTAAACACTAGAACAGTCACTCTTTCCCTGTTCGTATGATTAATGTTTTTATTACTAAAATATAATAGTTCATTTTAGTCATGTTTAATAATAGAGGATAATATTCAGCAATAGCACAGTCCCTGTTTTCTTGTTCGAATGGTTACCAGCAGTGCTTTAACATTACTAAAACCAAACATATAATTGATGATGTTCGAATATTATAGTATTGTGAATACATACACATAACACATATTTACCAGACCTAGCAAATTTATCATGTCCCGTTCACAATATACCTAAAACATGTAACAGACATTTACATAATGCATAAGTAAGTCTGAAGCCAAAAGGTAGCTTACTACTCTATGCCTACATATGTCATCATTCATCAATATTTTACTCAAATTTAGAATTTACAAAACGCAAGTTTTAAATTGTGAATAGCGTCATAATTGTGACGTTCCAATTTTAATGCGGTTTTAACATTTCCAACTAAAGCATTTTAGAGAAATTGAAGCCTAAAATGAACAGCGTATAATTTTGATGTCTCACGGCTTCGAAAAATACCCTTTGTGCTGTATTGGATAAAATGTCACAGTATATTGAATATAGGGCTTGGCAATGAATGTTGTGAAGCCATCCCTAAGCGTATTTTAATCCAAACATAACACGAACATATAATCATATATTGTACACATAATGGTATATCATTATATATTATATTGGTGTTAATATGACTTTTGGTATTGAAAAACACTGTGGCCAACCCATGTGAAAAGCTTGGTTATGATTGGAGCCGACTTAGAAACAAACGGCCCTTGAATTCCAACCAATATTTAAAACAGTTAAAAGTTAAACAGTACCCTGCTGCAGGATGGAGACCTTTTGTTGATGGATTCGGCTCCAAACGTTTAGCTACTGGTCACGTGGTTTCGCCATAGTGATGAAATATATTTGATCTAACAACGCATGCATGCTTCATACGTATTCGGAAGACAATTCACAATCTCACGTCGATTCACATGCTGATTTCGTCGAGCAACGTACTTTTTTCGACTAGACTGTGCAATTGTGAAGTACAATGCTTAGCTGGGAACCGATTCGTAGTTCTTGTTCAAAATGCGCCAATTGGTCATAATATTATTTGGATTACTTGGATCGTATCGTTGTGCCTTTTTAAATAATTTGCTTAAATATCAAACCAGAGCCCGAAATTACAACCAATACCCACACTCTGCACTCAGCACTCAAATATTGAAAATGTTATATAATGAGTTATTATTTGTTCTAGATTGCAAATATAAATAAGGAAAATGTATAGAATTATTGTTTGAATGTTGAACATAGAATTTGATACATTATCTATGCAATTGCATACTATTTATGAGATAAAAATGTAATTGTTGAAATTGTGTACCACACTCTGCACTCTGGCCGATAAAGTACACTTATAGCTTACAAATACACTAAATTTTAATTGGAAATTCAAACAAATGATAATCTTTAGCTCCTATTCCACATAAGTTCAATTTCTCATTCTCAAAAATGTCGCTTTGAACCTCAAAAAGGAATTTCAATATTTGAATGCTGAGTACAGAGTGTACGTATTGGTTGTAATTTGGGGCTCTCTTGACGTGACCGCAAAAAAGTTAACATACAACGACAATACGAGGATATCCAGATATTTCAAAATTATTTTGACATAATAAGGCACTGGTGGTCTTCCGTATTTGTATGCATATATGATCTGAAAACACATTAATTTGAATGTTCTTGGCTTTTTAAACATAATAACTACTCTTCTGAATTGTATATACATGTACCATATATATGTATGCAATTTTGATCCTGAATATTATTAAACAAAAGAAAAGTCCCTTTCGTGGTAATAGTACAGGCTGTCCCTTTATTTTCCCTGGGTGGAATTTTTTTAGCATAGTAATGTGTTATGGTTTTATTTCACGTTTTGAGGAGCATAAAATACCCATTTGTCCCAATGCAGTTTAGTTGTAACTATCATAATCATGAAAGTTTTGTTTTTGATATTTAAGGAAAACACATACTAGGTAAACGCTGTGCCTTAGTTTTGCATTTTATCCAAGTTTTGCATCAATTTCTGTTTGTCTCTCTCCGTCCACCATTTAGCACGGCGTTCAGTCATGTTAAAACCAGAAACGGTTTCCGGCACCTTTGAGGTCATTGCCGTCATTGCCGTCATTGCCAAGCCGTCAACACAGACGGAAACTGTTACCTTACCATGTTCAGTTTCTGGATGCGTCTCTTCGTCCACCATTTAGCATGTTAAAACCAGAAACGGTTTCCGGCACCTTTGAGGTCATTGCTATTCTGCCAGCGCAGGTGGAAACTGTTACCTAACAGTTTGCATTTTCTGTATATATCATTTAGCACGGCGACCAGTCATGTCAATTCAGAAACGGTTTCCGGCACCTTTGAGACAAATGTCAGGCTGCCAGCACAGGTGGAAACTGTTACCGCGTGATATTATTAATAAATCTTAAAACACGTACATACATTAATAATCAACATTGGTTGGTCAATCGTTTTACAAATAAGGTTTTGTGGCCAAAAACACAACGCCAGGTTTTCTGTCATTCTTAGTGGATATATATGGGAATTTGTAAAAGAACAATTCCTCGATACTAAAAGTATTTATGATTAAAATTGCCTCGATGTCACCTGAAGAGTTCAACGTTGGCATCATTGCTGTCCTCATTCAATAGGACCTCTTTCAGATGAACTTCAAAACATGTGATATGCCACAAGAGTTTTTTTTTGGGGGGGGGGGTATTATGTAGGTGGAGGGTAGCTCATATACTAGTACTAAAGTTAAAGGTTTTATTTCAATATAACGATATACTTTAATACATTATAATGAATATTTTTTATTGTAGCGGAAAGGAAATCGAAATAAGGTTTTTTCCTAACTCAGCACATAGTATCAGATTTACACTTCGTTGTACATCATGGACTTTTTGCTTTTTATATAGTACCGTAATTTTATATCTAGTATTCATTTATTTACCTCTCTCTATCTTTGCAGTTATGTTATTTTGTACAAATACTTACACAATACGATACCCATGCACTCTAGTTAGTTGGACAATGAAACACTTTATACATGGAATATCTAGATTTCCAATTATGCATGTACGAGTTTCCATGAAAAAATATTATAAATACAAATATACGTATACCCGACAAAATAGTTGATCGTGGCGATAGTTTGACGACCAGTATGGTTTATAATATTTTTGACAAGCTTTATAACAAGCTTTACGAGGTACATTTTGCATATATCGATATTAGCATCCGGCCCATGAAACTAAAAATTACCATTTTCCAGGCCATGAAACTAAAAATTGACATTTCCCAGGCCATGAAACTAAAAATTGCCATTTTCCAGGCCATGAAACTAAAAGTTACCATTTTCCAGGCCATGAAACTAAAAATTGCCATTTCACAGGCCATGAAACTAAAAATTGCCATTTCACAGGCCATGGAACCAAAAGTTGCCATTTTCCAGTCCATGAATCTAAAAGATGCCATTTCACAGGCCATGAAACTAAAAGTTACCATTTCCTAGGCAATGTCATACCAAAGTTTATGCCATGACTGATCTAGAACTCCTAAATAATATATTCTTCTGTCGAACCGAGAATACCGCTAGCTCTATGACCGTGTAACACATTGTCAGGACTATCACGAGGAATAGGACACAGCATTCAGCTCATTAGAATACATACGATAATTCTTTCAATATATAATGATATACTAATAATATTTGCATATATAATACTCTACATAAATTATTGTAAAGCTAGAATTAGAAATTCATATAATTATAAATAATACTTTTTATGATTCAATTTATTTATATCGACTCATCAAACAATTTGCAGTACTTGACCTTGAAGTTTTAGAATAGTCCATTTGTTATCAAACTGATCCAAACTGACGTCATCATCATTACACTGTTTCATTAACTATTCATACGCAGTGTGCTCAGCAACCGCTTTACCTATTTCACAAGATAGAAAGTAGTCCCCGTCATAATTGGACACGGCGCTCTATTATCAACAGTTATGCTCATTGCATGATACATGTATATGTTCGTGAATTTTAAGACATTAATTGCTTGTAATGTACACTGCAACGGCGTGTGTAGTAGCTGCATGTCCTTGGCAAAGCATACTGTTTGTGTTTGGCTTTTGGCTTTCAGAATCTGCTTTGCATTGTTGCTGTTCTTAAGTTTTTATTTGGCATGTCTTCGTTCTCAAAATGAAAGACATGCTAAATAAGGCGACTTACGCAGAGTCTCAAAATGGTTAACTTACATTGAGGCTTCCATCGAAGAGATAGCAATATCAGTGTGGACATGTCACATGGTTGTGATGTAATGTTTGGCTTATAAAGCACGTAAAGATTGTCATTAAAATGTAAAACAAATACTTACGGTTAAAATTAACGTATTGACGGCAGATTTTTACCGTCGTTTTTAGCTAAAAATTATGCCAAACACCACTATGATAAGCTGGAGTTATAATATCGCCTATTTCCTTTCTTGAACATAGTTTTCTGGAACAGAAATGGTTGAATGTTTTAACGACACATGTTTTCTTTCATACCTGTCTCGAGCATAAACAAAAAAAAATGTTATAAAGTCACCTCTTGCTTTCCGTACTTTTCTCGAACAGAACTAATCTAATGGCAGCATGTGCCTTCCGTACTATACGTGTTATATATTACTATCTACCTGTACTTCCGTACATCAACTTTATCTTCTTGCTACATTCACTGGCTCGGTAAATTATACATCAACACAGACACATGGCTTATCAGTTGTTATCTATACCATGTGTGCTGATCCCGGAATATGATTAAAACGTCTCTAATTCTTGAGATACACGGAACTCGGGTACCATGCTGTACAACTATAGTATCCATTGGGTGATACCATTCCGTGGATTCCATAGAATGAAGAATTATATTTTTATGCCTAAAAAATAATTATTCCTGGTAACATCCCGCTTAAAGATATAACGGTTTACCCATCGATGGGTATAAATGACTGTTCTTAAAAGGCCACATGTAGATTTAGGACTACGGCAAACATTTTGAATTGGAAAGAATACTAAAATGTGTTTACGTAAAGTGGACTCGACCAACTAGTCAAACTGTCGACGATTATTTTTTTAGAAATTTAAAATTAAGGTATAAAAGCAAGTTTGTTTCAAAAACAATATGCAATAGTGCATGGTTGCATGGTTGTTTTTGTATAATTAATACATTTATGTTTTATACTATTGCTATTTATAGAACGGCTAACCTTTTAATGTCGCGAAATTGCTATTAATAGAACGGTTTACCTAGTAATGTCGCGAAATTGCTATTTATAGAACGGTTTACCTAGTAATGTCGCGAAATTGCTATTTATAGAACGGTTTACCGAGTTATGTCGCCTAATTGCTATTTATAGAACTGTTTACCTAATAATGTCGTGAAAATACTATTTATAGAACGGTTTACCTAGTAATGTCGCGAACTTGCTATTTATAGAACGGTTTACATAGTAATATCGCGAAAATGCTATTTATAGAACGGGCTACCTAGTAATGTCGCAAAATTGCTATTTATAGAACGGCTTACCTAGTAATGTCGCGAAATTGCTATTTATAGAACGGTTTACCTAGTAATGTCGCGAAATTGCTATTTATAGAACGGTTTACCTAGTAATGTCGCCTTATTGCTATTTATAGAACTGTTTACCTAGTAATGTCGCGAAATTGCTATTTATAGAACGGTTTACCTAGTAATATCGCGAAATTGCTATTTATAGAACGGTTTACCTAGTTATCATGCAGTCGCGTAATTGCTATTTATAGAACGTTTTACATAGCAATGTCTCCGAGCGTTGTTTATACCTATTCTTTATCATAACTCAGAGTTGCTAATACTTGTAATTATATTAATTCGTTTTATGTTTTGTGACAACGACAAAGTTGGTTCAATTTTGTTTTATAAAATAATAGTTGATGTTGTGCTGATCTCTACCCTTTTGTTTCATTCATATATTGACAATTTCTGCATGATTGCCGTTGTTTTCCATTTGCTGTTGTTTGAAAACAAAATGCTTTTCCAAAAAACGAGGGTAGAGCAGTACAGTAAAAAACTCAAATTACGAAAAAGTCGTGTTTTGTGCTATTTGATTTATTTGGCTTCATTCTTTTTTCTCTGTGCATGTTTGGTTTGAATTAATATGTGTGGTGATATATTTGAAATTCGAGTGTTTTGTGACCAATTTGAGTTTTTCTCCAAAAACAAATTGTGTTTCTTTTCTTTAATACGAATGTAATGATTAAAACGTTTAACTAACATTGGTTTTTATAGACTTTTGGTAGCTATGAATGTTTCAAGACTAAAATTTGATATGCTAATTTCACTAGGTTGGCTTTTTGTCATTTTTTTAAAAATGAGTCTTAAATTATTAGATGTCAAATTTTCTTTCTTCTTGCAATTTTAATTAGAAGTACTGCTCTTTATCTCGTTGCAGTTAAACTGTGCCGAATTCCTTGCCCTGCATCGTGAAACCATTTGATCATGTGACCATGTCTTGGAAATTCATCAACCGGAAGTACGTCATTATGCGCGCGCACATGTCGAGAAAAGATGGCGACGAGAGTGAAAAACAGTCAACATTTGAGCGTTCGAGACGCATTTGAGAGAAAGAGAGTCATCCATGACATTTTCACCTGGATTATGTTTGATTGCGTTTTGTGTGCCATTTGTTTTTCATTTTTGTTCAAAGTGTATTATTCTTTTATGTCAAAAGCTCAATTTTTAGTTTTGAATTTACAGTAGTGGAGAGGCTAAGCGTTTGACTTGCTTCTGTGTTTTTTATACTCTACGTACATGCTTCAGTATTCAAACTCATTTTGACTTACGTATTAACAAACATGATGCTATGGACTAGTCTGTTTATATCATTATACAGGCACCTTTGACGTCATCAATAATGACGTCATGAATATCTCGATCTTACTGGTAATCTGAATTTATTCAAAACATTGCTGGGTGAAATGTTGATGAAATTATTAAAAAAAACTAACTAGAAAAGAAATAATATAATTATTTCGTTGTTTTGGGCTATGGAAAGTTCGAAAGGTATCACCATCAGTGAAACGTACTTGACTTTAAAAATCAAGTGCACTGTTTGATTTATTATATTCGTATACATTCTTTCCATCATTAGAAGTGTTGCAATTGACTTCAGTACATTGGAATACGTTGATACTCAATCTTAATGTAGCGTAGACTAACGTATTATGATCAATAAGGAAATGTTTTTAAACACTCAGTAATCGCCCCTTTTCTCGTTCACTGAACGTGAATTGCAACATAATTTCGCGACCTTAATAATAAAGATTTTCACTCAAAGGACCGCCATTCAACATCATATTGCTATACCTGTATATCTAGTAAAACATGATAAATCGTTCTTCAACACTCCGCTATCTCTCATATTGAATCAATTCAATTAACTTCAATTGTAATATTAATTCGCGATCTTTATTTTTATATTTGATTGGATTACTTTTCAATTCCCAATCTACATCATATTGCTTAACCTACATATCTCACAACATACTACAAATGTTCTTCAATGTTCAGTTATCGCCCATTCTGAAAACATCTTTTACTCCTCCATTGAAATTAAACTGTAACACTATTTCGCGATCTTTTTTTTTACAATATATCATTAATTTTAAATTCACAGAGTCGTCATTTTGTAAACGTGTTTTTAGTCGTCCTTGAAACTTTAATTGGCATGTTATTTTGCGACCCCATCTTTACAACAGAACATAAAAGGGTCTATGTAAAGCCTTTAATGATAATGTGTAAGTTATTATCAGAACTGATGACGTTTATTTTTCCAAACTGGGCGAACGATGGCATTTTATTGATTATTCGAGGTCCATGGATTAACTTGAAAACCTTCGCCATGCAACCTTCGACAAACATCAGGTGGAACCATCTCTGCCCTGGCGTACTGTCAATTGTGTTGTTAACACTAAGTATATACAAGCAAATTCTATATCTAAATATTAAATTAATATGTACAAATGTATATAAACAATAACTAATTTATAATCACTATTTATGCACGTTATATATCTCTACTTCACATGATTATTTAAGAATAGAATATCGGTTTACATCTTTAAGTGCAATATCAGAACACATGTTATTTTACCGTGTTATAATTCTTCAATGCAACAATTCATTCTGTTTAATCATTGCCACGGCGCGAGCATAAATGTCGGTGCTATATGGTAAAAACGTTTCATGTTGGTGCTTCGCATAAAGTGAGGCTCTCTGTTTGTGTCTCAAACTTTTAATTTGCGTAAGCGGGATTGGTAAGAGGGGTGTCTTTTCAAATTCCAACCAATCAAAATGTTGTATTTATCTTTTCATATAATTATACTCTGCATGGACATTTTATGAGTTTTTCTCGTTTTAAATGCAATGACGTGTGTTTTGAATCCATTTTCATGACATAAATGCAATGACTCAACTGTTTTTCGTTACCGGAAGCGGAAGTGGGTTCGCGTAAGAATCACACTAACGTGAGAATTACAATTGGGCCAATGTACCTATGTTTTAAACTGCCTAGCAGCTCTCTAACCTGTGTGATATTGATATTTAATGATTAACACGTTTATATATACAATATTTGTTTAGCATTATGTGTGTGTAAATAAAGCATTATTTATTATCATCGAAATATACATTTAGAGTTCTTATTGTTCCGGAAATGTCCGAGAAGTGCCGTACATGTTTCTCATTGTTACGGAAATTGCCGTGTATTGCCGTATATGTTTACACTATTCTCCCGAATATTACCCAGAGCTCTTCTTCTTCTTATAGAAATGTCGGAGCACAGCCGTTAATAGTTCTTATTGCTACCAGTATCTCATAGTATTAAGTGATTCTAAATGTCACGGAAATTTCCGAATATCACCAATGATAGAGAGTTCTGTCTCTTACGGAAATGTTCGAGTGTTGTCGTACATAGTTCTTATTGTTATGGAAACGTCTGAGACTTACCATACAGAGGTCGTTTTTTTCTGGAAATGTCCCGTTTTCACCACACACTTATGGTTATTTTATGTTTCGGAAATGTCCGGTGTTTAGCATGTATACATATTTCATGTCCACCACGAAGTTTCTGGCAAAATGATAACTTAGAAAAATGGGAATAGATAGACTTTTCGTAGAAAAATGAGGGTCCTGTCTCAATATCATAGACTAAGTTGGTTGAGCGGCCTATTTGGGTACTAGTGGTTTGGTGTAGTGCCAAAGACGGTATGAACATGATGCTTGTGGTTTTACATCTATAATTATATTGGTTATAGCAAGGGAAAACTTTATCTACGTGGCTATCGAAAGCATTGTGCGTCAGGTTTCGTTGTTGAACATGCCCGTAATACTATACTAAGGAAATGTTAGACCACGTTCGAATGTGGCCTCTGTAGCTCAGTGGTTAGCGCTTCTTGTCGCCTAATCCAGCGACCCGGGTTCAAATCCGGATAAAGGAACACATGTTCCCGCCATATTCAGCAGAAGACTGACTGGCAAATAAAGGCTTTTGTCGGCCTTTAAAAAAGGTTCCAGACAGCAACATACGAAAACATAATATTAAAAAATGGCGCAGAAAGGGCAGTTAAATGACACTGATCAGTATAATCCCTTGATTGACATTTACCATCGGTAGTGTTAGTTCAAGGTTAGTGTTAGTGGTTGGCCAAGAATAAGGATGACGAGTGTTCGTTTAGTAGTTTCCATAATTAAGGACTAAAATACTGCTGACCGATGGGACTTATAAACGCTACTTGGAAGAGGAGAAACACGCAAAGCAAGGGAGGTAAATACCACTGAGTAAATATTCACCTGTTATCTTGGATTATCTTTCCTTGACAAAGCGATGAACTATTCCGAATAACGCCAAACTTGTTCGACAATTTCCGGGTATTTCCGGTAAATATACATAATATACAGTTTTAGAATACGCCTAAGTTAATAGTAAATGCGTCAAGTCTACACATACGCGTTAAAGTTACAAAATGTAATGCATAAAAGTCGAGGTCATCAGAATCGGAATAACGATTCAAGGGCAGTTTGTAATAAGGAAAAGTACAGTGCAACCTATCTCTAGCAGCATAAAGTGTACCTCATTAGAGCAATAACTTCTCAATAAAGATAGAAATGTGGTGTGTCTGTCGAAGAATGTAGCTAAAATGAATTAAGGCACTGTCTGTCTTGTGCATTTTTCTTACAGTTTTACGAACAAAATAAACAACACTTTATTACAATAATTACCTGCTAGTCCGGCACTAACGAATAAAACGATTTAGGATTACATCTGAACTCTGAACATACAGTATAACCTCAGAAGAGCGACATCCGGTGGTTCTTTTCTAGAGAGTTGTCAAGCAATACTGCAATTCATTGCATGTTGCGTCAACACATAATAGTACAGGCGATTCAAAGACACCCAGATGCAATGGCATCTCTAAATCTATTCACGCAATAGTCAGACTCATCACACTTGTACTGTAAAGTGATATATTTTTCACGATGGATTATAATGTTCGTTATAATCGCAAAGGCATTAAATTCGCAATGTTTGGTGGTCGTTTTTAACAACATTTTTAAAAATCGCCAACTACATGTATTTTTGAAAAGTAAATTTGCAGAAAATTTATCTCGCGAAAACATATGACTTTACAGTATAATTAGATTTCATATGATATGGAAAAGGAGTGAAAACTAGAACAACATGTACTGTTTCATTGAATACTTGTATTATATTGCTTGTATTCAATATTGCAAAACAGTTAAGATGAATTATTTTAAAATATATTATAACATCAATGGTTCAACAACATTCCGGGTGCAGCATCTATTCACCATCATTCTTCCTAGCGCAGCAACACAATCTTCTAAACCACCTCATCACACGCGATCCACGTGTGTCTATTCCTTCGTTCGGCACATTCCATGCGACTTTCTTCCCCTTGTGTACATTCTTATCTCTCATCTCCCGCTCACAATCACCGGTGTCAGTAGTAGCTTCAGCACGATCAATCTCTGCCTTCATGTTGGCGAGTTCTTCCATTTGGTTGTACAAATATTGAGCCATGATAGATATCGGTGCTGGACCATTACTTGGTGTGTGTGGTACTCGGTTCACATTCAGTTGTTTGGCTGGGAAGGCGACGGGAACCAGTGATTCTTCTTTGGTTTCTGGCTGAAAGCAGTCGTACAGACCCATTCTAGGTATTGGTTCATGCCAAAATGTGCGATCACCGACCAAACCTACAATTGAAATACAACGATTACCATGGATATAAATTGTAAATACTAACAAGCACAGTGAAGAATTATCTTTCTATCTGCATTACAATCTATACTGTTATAATGCATTGCTACACGTACACGTACATGTATAACCTGTTGCCTGCCCATGTTAGATTTTTTTGAAATACCAAATTCAGTTTTATTGATCATCTTTAGTTTTTTTTTAAATTATTATTGCATCGCTTTTTTAACTCTATGACAAAAGGGGTCGTGCCTCGAAGATAGTTGTCAAGACGCAGGCCATGATGCTGTAACAGCACGAAGAGTTGTTGTAGAGGCACAACTAAGTCTTGTTTAGCAACGGAATTTTAGAGAGGATGTATTTGTTGAAGTGAAAGCAAGGAATTAATTACAAATAAAGCACAGAAAATACGAGATATTTTGGGTTAAAGCTGGTGTTTCCGTCGTTCGTAATAGATCAAGATATAAATAACTTATCAAATATATGGTTCATATAGTTTTCGACACAGATGTTGTCGCATACAATGAGTTATTTGTAGCTTTCTATAATTTTATAAACTATGTTAATACATTATTTACCATTCATATTTGCTGGAACTGTCAGTGGACATTCTCTGTGGTTCATGTTATAAAACATGTCTATACAATCAGATCTATCGTCATCAGACTGTACATCATCATGAGCATCTTGTTTGACAATTACGACAGTATTTCTTACTGCTTGTTTGAAGTCCTCTTCGGATACATCTTGTAAGATTAAATCTGGTTCGACCTCGACTTTCAATCTTGTTTCCCGTGGACTGTTTTCATCTACAACTGTTAGACCGTCTCCAACCGTTTCCTGTATATCTAGATCGTTTATATTGTCTTGTGAGTGCATATTTCATGGAGTGCGCTTAATTCCGTGTGGTTAATGTGTATCGTCGTTTTATTTATGACGTTAGCAACGGATGTATAATACGTAATAGTGACGTCGCGACGTCATCGTTTCTTTCGTTTCGACGCCATTGACGTAATAAACTAGTTCGTTTGTACACACTTCAGGAACTAACGGTGAACGCCGATGAAAAGTGCTTCCGGGTCGTATTTTGCTTAAATAGTTCCTTTCAAATATTTAATTGTGTCTGTTTCACAGGTACGCGGTTTCGTCGACTTAATAAACTTGCAGGAAACACTTTTTAACGACGTGGTAAAAGAGAGAGAGGAATTGGCCGAAACATTTTGGTTCATGCAGGTTTATTAAATCGATGAAACCGTGTACCTATGGTGTGTTCAAGTACTGTTTTAATGTTAGTACAGTTGATGGTTGAGCAAAGTTCATGAGTGTAACGTTAGTTAAAATATGGGCTGGATGTCAACAGTTTAGAGCGTTTTATTGATATTTTTCATGATTATTATTTCCTGGATGAACACTGATTCAGCTATTGTTGAATGGAAAATAGCATGTTTGGAAAACCCGAAATAGCACGTATATTCATTCTCATTAAATCGCCAGTACCTGCTTGTACAAAATAGACCAAGGCTATTTATAAAAGGTGTTTACCTGGTAAAGTGCCATTCATTATAAGCCACCAAGGGAGATAACAAACACATCTGTTATGAACCAATCGCTGTACAACAGTAGCCTACCTTTACACATCTATACTATTTGATAAGAAGAAAATATTCCAACTAGGCTTTGATTCCCGAACATTATTTAACTTAGCATCTCCGAAAATATGAAAATAATCAAATCCCCACAAAAGTGTAAAAAGAAAATTGAGTAAACGCGTCAAAAGTACTGTGAAAATCGCATCCCGCCATGTGGCGCTATTAATGTCACTGAACTTATATTAGAACTAAAAAACCGCCAATATCACCGCAAAAGTTTGACAAACAGTATTGTTTATCACAAAATATTTTTGTTAAAGCTGACAAATATTAAGTTAACTTTGGCTTGAAATATATTGTAATTGTTGCATTCGTTTGATAACCTTCGACTCATTCCTTCGACAAAAAAATGAATGGAGCGTTCTCTACATTGTCGTCAGGTAAGTTGCTCATGTATATTAATGAGGCTAACAAATATTGCATATGACAAATCTTTTCAAATGGCGTCATTTCATTGAAGGTTAACTTGGCGTTAATTGGGAAGCAGACGAGCCTGGAACACGAGATATCAGAACTGAAACGAGAATTGTATGACGGGAAGGAACGAGAGCTCGATATGAAAGATCAACTTCAATTCGTGGAAAATAATGGCAAGAAATTACAGAAAAAGGTAAGGCTATTTCGGCGCTACCACAGGGGTTGAAGTTACTGTGCTACCCCAGCGCCTTAAAGCCAACATGAACTTCCCAAGAGCCTTTAATCATAGTAATGAGTCTTTAAATGATAATGACATGTATAGGTATATATTTGGCTTCAGTATTATTTCAATTGAGAGAGTACTATATGCCTTGTATTAAAACGCACTTAAATACTCATTTTAATTATGCCTATCGGTGCAGTTTTTCTGTGTTAATATTTAAGCCATTCTTTTAAATATGTTCAAGGACATATCACAGCATTGTCCCCTTTCAATTATGGGGAAGGGTATGGTATTATTGTGAAAGTTCAGAAAATGAAGATGTTCCATCCCCTATTAAAACATGTAGGTCCACTAACCGGCACGCGCACATTCTATCAATTAATATTCAACCTAATCAGGCCTGAAACGCCCCTAATACGATCAAAATACGATCGTTCCGACCGTTCCTTTATAGTACCTTACAATTAGTTTTCAGTATGTCGCCATTTCGTCTATTTGCAGAACAGAGTGGTTGCCAAAAAGCTTTAAACAAGTTTTATTTCTTAAAGAACTCCATTTCCGATTAAATTATTCCGTGCTTGCACACGCTGTTCATAAACATACCGTAAACAGTTGAAGCAATGGAAATTCCCTTTGCCAGCAGTGTAATATTTTTTTTTGTAACCTAGATCATTACACGAGAAATATGTGCCGGAGACAAACGTAAAAGCCCGAAATTTTACAATTATATTCCGGAAGGCGACATTTATTAAGAACGTACTTATGGCGATTTTTGTTGTGGTGTGATGGGGTATTCATAAACATATTGTAAACTGCAGTCTCAAACGTTATGTTATTTAAGCACATAATCAACTTCCGTTTGTTCAATTCGATTTTCATGAAAATAAGTTCATAAGAAGCACCTTATTGTGATACATATTTTCAATATGTATAAGTTCCTAAGGTCGTAAATAGAACTTAACAATCTCTCATTAAAGCTAGCGATGTATAACTGATACTCTTTCTAACAGGTGCAAGATCTCGAGGACGAAAACGACAACCTTAGTAAACAGATTAAGAAGTTATCAATGGAACGGTCAACTAATACCGATACCACCGCAACAAATGGCACAGATAAAAAAGAGACAAACTTTGAGTTAAAGATCCAACTCGAACTTTCAGAAAAAGAATTATCGGTCCTGAAAAAGAATATGGGTGCAATGGATGAGGAAAACGAACTGCTACATCGTGAAATGTTTGTGCTTGAGAAAAGACTCAAAGATCAGGAAAGACAACTCCGTGTAGTGCCTGAACCCTCATCACCGAAATCATACTATGAGGATAAAATTAAAGATTACGAAAAAGAAGCCAATGATTTTAGGTGTAAGTTATTGGATAAAGAAAATGAAATAGAACGCCTGTACGCACAGGTTCAGACAATGCAGTCACAGTCCGTACGTGGTAAAGGTTTGCGCAAATGTCGATCACTTGATATGGAGGAGTCTGATTACAATTTAGTGGTTGAACTACGTAGGCAGGTTGAGATGTGCCACCAAGAGAATGAAGCGCTTAAAGAACGTATTGTATACCTGAAAGAGGATAAGAGTTGTTTAATGGACGAGTTGACGTCAACGAGAAGTAAGCTTAATGATTCCGAGGGAACAGGATTGTCCGGTCTGGCAGTGGCTTACATTGAAAATGAAAATGATGATACGACGAAATCTAAATTGCAACAACTTGAAACTTCAAGAACGTTCATGTTACGTAAAATCGAAAACACCGTTAAACATTTTCACTCTCTAAACGAAATCCATTTACCAAAACATTTATTAGAATACTTCTTGAAAATTGCAAAAACATCACACATAGACGATAAGATAATTGAATCACGCAGCGATTCAGATTTTGATAACACGCCCTCTAGCGGGGTCGAGAAAATCAACGTGATGGAACCTAGTCCAGGTAACCCATGTGTAACCAATGATTTCACTAGCTTAGAAACTCAGCTAGAAACTTCAGGTAAATATCATTGTTCGCTGAATGATGCGGAAGCTAGTGATACCTTGCAGCAGACGATAAATGAGTCACGTGATTTTAACAAGCTTCTGTCAGTCATAGAGCAATATTATTCTGTGTTGGTTAAGCGTCTTAGTGAAAGTAGCGTCGGAATGGATTCGGACGAAGAGAAAGTAGTTCCTAGTGCTCCTATAAGCCCCGAAGGGGTCAATGATAATATGGAATCTCCTGTGCGGCGGAGTGATACAATAGCAACTGATTCTTCTGAAAGTAAAATGAGTAAATTTAGTGAAAATTTAGCTAAAGAGATTATTCAGTCTTTGACGCGTCCAAAAGATCGAACTCCTGAACGCGAAATGGAATTGACGTGTCCAAAAGATCGGACGTCTGAACGCGAAATGGAATTATGTGGTGAAATGTGCATAAATGGCGAAATGACCGAAACGGTCAAAGTAAATCAAGACGAAAACGTTTTGTCGTCAGATGAATCCGTGCACGAGGATAATGAGTTATTGAGAAAGTACTACAAGGATAAAATAGCGTATCTTGAAGAGGAAGTGGGTAAGTTATCAATTCTCATAAAACCTCGATAATAAAATCACCTCTTAATTGTACCCCTTAAATCTGAACTCATTATTCGTGTTATTGAGTAGGTCTTTTTGAATATAGGGGCAAGCTAGCAATTAAAAAATGTACTGGTCAAACTAGGTTACGAATAGAGTGTCGCAGTGGTCGAATTCATCATTGCTGTGTTAAACTATATAAACTCTATATGAGAAGGGATTCGGGAGGTTCTGTGTGCAAGAAAATAGGTGTCTCATAAGTCGAATTGGCTGGCCCTTTCAATAGGGGTGACACTATAATAAACAAACACTTTACCTTTACCTTTTTAAACCAATTTTAAAGCCATAAGCAGTTGCAGCTATAGACTATATAATTTCAATGATAAACTAAATACTATATTCGACTCTTCGCCCTACCTGTTCATACAATTATAGTAATATTTTGGGTACACATAAACTGCAACGTCACTCTCACAATATCCTAACTGGACTGTGACAGACACACTTATGGTTGATTATTAGGTATTATTATTTTAGGTATAGCTTGGCCACATTGACATGAGCCTGACGTTTATGCAAGAATATATTACAAGGTTCTTGCTTTGAATATATAAATTTTCGCAAGCAAATCGTGCAATATCGGCATTTAAGATTTGTGTTTGTATTACATCTCGAGCGTCATCGTGATTCTCCCCGATTATGAAAACATACAATCGATGTTGTATACGTAGACAATATATCGACTGTAAAATTATGGTAATCAATAAGTCAGGCTCATGTCAATGTGGCCAGACTATATACATGTAATACACACTGCATATGCCATATCATCAGTATCATAGTCAAAATACAGAGAAACATTAAAATTTTAGACCAGCCTTTTTACTATATTTTTTAAATAAGGGGTCAAAGGTATTAATTTGTTTATTTAGAAGACCTTCGACATGAAACAAGAATAGGTGAATGATGCTATGTCTTATTTTCTTCAGGTATTTCATTAATTGAAGCGCGAGTATAAATGTGTATTTTGTCAGATTCTCCGACAATGCACTTAATCCAATTACATGTAATTGATAATATACATGTGTACATGTGTATTCGTACTAACCGTGTATTGCAATCGGCTGTTTGTAATTATATTATGCGATAGTGACCCTGGTCTATATCTATATAATTACATGTCTATACACTGCCTTTCTAAAAGTTTCCACACACTTCTAAAGCTATAAGATTTACTTCCATTGACAAGCATTATACTAAGTGTAGTTGAATGGTTTCTTTGAAAACCCTGTATGAATGATAACATTTTATTGACACTATGTCTGTATAAAAGGTAAAGGTAAAGTGATTGTTTATTATAGTGTCACCCCTATTGAAAGGGCCAGCCAATTTGACTTATGCGACACCTATTTTTCTTGCGCACACAACCTCCCGAATCCCTTCTCATAGTGCCGGGCGCCTGGCAGAGATGTTCCTACAGTAACCATTATTTAACTAGCTAGCGGCTCACCAACCGGTCACATCAGTTCTAACCCAGCTTCCGCCGGGATTTGAACCTTCGACCTTCCGCTCCGGAGGAGGACGCCCTAACCACGGTGGCGGAATATGTCTGTAATAAAACTTAACACAATTACTGACCCGTTCCGAGCAAAGTTTAGTGCATTAAATTATATAAATGATGTGAGATCGTCCTTAGCAAATACGGGGTAAAACAAGTTTCCAAGTTAGCGCTTCGATAACCTTGTGGTAGAGCGGCCGTTTCGATTTGGGATCTCTAGTTCGATCCCGAACCAAAATAGTTTGCATTCCTTGTAACTCTGTTAAGTAAGGTCCAAGTAATTGATATTTAGTTGCAAACTTGCTGGCAGTGGTTTTAGGAAAGTACTTCACTTGTTAGGTTTGGTAAGTTACCATCGTTTACAAAAACTCGATTCTACACCTATTAGAACGTGTCATGATGCGTAACGCCTTTATTGTTGGTTGTTTGCACAATACTTGTTGTTTTTATCGGGGCATCACTTGAGAATTGTGTAAGGAATATGACAGTTATGTATTATGAAGTGTTTTATAATTATCTCTGAGGTTGAACAAGCATTTACACTACAAGTCTGGCTTGAAACTATGATTGCACTAATACAACATGTAGTTTTCACATACACAGGATTTGGGCATGCAAATAAGCCTTCTCTTATATGCAATGTCCGTTCTTGTTCCGCTATCATGGTCGCCATTATATTCATTCCGAGAACATATACTCTTGGTTTCGACTTAATTTAGTCAACAAACTCAAGAAAATAGACTAGATACATTGTACAAAGCATGTAAATGCCTCATAAACAAATTCATAAATAATAGCAATGTTTACAGAATGAACATAATGGCGGTCATGATAGGGGACATAAGCATGAAAGCATAATCAACCTTCTAAGTAGAAGTATTCCGGGCAATACTGATACTCACTTTATTCATTGCCAAATATTATCCGCATAAATTAAGACGTCGGATCTTTCGTTCGTATTTAGCGAAAGAAGTTAATCAAGAAATCACGAGCTAATTAAGCTCGCAGATAAAGACAGGCGAAAGTTTGCTTTCTCGTACGGTGTTTGAGTCTGTCTTTATGCGTTGTCTTAGAGTATACATTTGCTCTCTGCGTTGAAGAAATACAGGGTAAGTCTGATTCTGTGACAACGCATGCCCTAGTTGCTGACTATTTCTCCTTCCACCAAGGTAAAACATACTCATTGAGACCTAGGCTTAATGTAAATTAAAAATCGGGAATTCGTGCATGCAATTGTGACCCATAATGTACGGGCGGTCTGTGGATCTAACTTTTTGCTCGAGGCAAATTCGCAATAAAGATTTCCTTTGAATAAATATGCGCAATGAAATTATTTTGGTTGTTTGCCCACCGAATAAATGATGCTGTCATCCAAAACCGTTTCAAATTTTACTTTGATGTTTGATATTTGCACGTGCGCGTTCAAAATACCATCGGCGTTGAACTTCATACGTTATTTACGAAGAAAATTAAATTTTGTATATTATTGCATTATATGTGGCTGCAGCTGGTTTTCGCATTTGTAAATATATGTGTAACCATATTGGCGTTTACAAGCACACTAAAGTATGTTCACATTGACAATCGATTTCACATATCATTGACTTACATGTAGAATGAATCGACCTTATATACTGCTACATATTTAAAACCAGCATCACAAGGTGCTTCTTATGATTCTATTGTCAAGAAAATCGGAACTTGTCATGTTGACCAAACTGAAGTTGAAAGAGTTTGTTTTACCATAAGAAAAGAGAAATGTTTGGACAGACTTTTTCGTTTTCTCAAAATATTGATTTTGTAGTTACGACCTTCTCATTCTAAGCCGGTGATATAGACAACCTCCCTTTTTCTTCAAACCATGTTTCTATTGTACAGAATAACGACTGGGTTCATATGGACCACCGTGTTCACCTTGACCTTTTGGTTAGCAACAATATTTACGTGTACAAGCATGTGCAAATTGGCAACCAGGGTTAGTGCGTTAGAGTGATAACCTGGCAACCATGGGTTTATTCCCAATCTTTCGAGGTCTTGCAATTTTACGATAAGTTGACAACGATAATGTTCCTGTATATCTGATGAAGTGATTGGTTTCTTGTGGAACAGTAAGCTAGTATTTAGTAGGCAACATTCCAAGAAAACTTGTTAGATGCATTGACCGACGAACTTAACTGTAACTCTGTTGAGACACAGCGTCACGTTAAGCTCGAATGAGCAAACATTGGGTCACCTACGTAAGTCCCAACATACATAACACATAGCTGGTAACACAATTGGTTCCGCTAACCGAAAAACTAAAACAACCCATAACTTATACAATACGAGTACATAAACCAAACACCTCAGTAATCGTACGGAGAAACAAAATAAAATCAGTCAGTCTTCGATATAAAACTTCGTTTTTAGGCTTCCGTAAATAACCTGTCTTTCATCTCATGATTTCTTTTACCCAAAGTACCCGGTATCCAGGTGCAAAAATGTTTGATTTACTGATTGATACGGAACATTTTTATTAACCTAACTGTTTGGATATGTGCTGTATATTGAAACGCCAGGGGAAATTTTTATACCACCTGCGATCGCATCTTCAACAATATGTTATAGTAAAGTTATGTTAGCTATTTGATGCATTCTCTTTTATGTAATCTATAGTGTTTTTGCTAACCCCGTTAAAACCCACATAATGGAGTTTGTGATATATGTCAATATATATCAAGTGGAGTATTGCTAGCGCGATAGTAAGTTATTCTTTAAGGCAAGTTTAGTTTTAATATATTTTGTAATGTCTTTTCAATTTACGTGGGAATTGTCGAGATTTGTGTAAGGAAGGCCACTAAATTGGTATGCGTGTTTTTGAAAACGTTGACAAAAAGCTACACGTGTCCCGAAACTAGGTTCTCTGCACTGCGCCACTTTGCGACACATCTATACTTGAAACAAACATTTTGATTATCATTTCTATTCTATGTATTTTTCCTCTTCTGAAAATATAATTATACAAACATGCAATACATATTTTGAGAAAACAATCCATTTCATGCAAAATTATCAGTTATCAGTACCGAACAATAGGCGGTCATATTGGATGCCACTTTCGATCGGTTAGTGTTATCAAAGATATTTTTTAACAATTTAAGAAGCGGGTTTTCTTATGTTCGGTTATATGACTAAATTGTTTGGAAACAGTTATGAAATACATAGCAAATGATGAACCCAATATGAATCGTCTATACTTATAGGATAAAAATGACTAAGAATCTGTTTAAATAAAGGGACAAGGCATCTCCATAGGAAGTGGGACTAAAGTGCTCCGGTTAGAATAGATTTTCGGTTTTGATATGACTGCTGTTGTTAAAATAGCTAGATTTCTAAATAAAATGTTTTGTGTCTACCTGTGTGTGTTTGCCTTGTTCTAATAACTCACTGTCAATGCTTAATTATCTCAAGGTCTTTACTAAGTATTCCAAGGCCACATCGTAATTGGAAAAAGATTATAACAATACCAACAATATCTCAGCAAAGTACATAAGCATAGACTATAGTATAGGTCCTAAAAGTTGATAAGACGCAGATTAATCTTCTGGTGTTTCTGTTATTGTTCTGTTAGACTGCAGTGATTTTTTCTTGAAAAAAAATTAAACTGCCTGAGCCAATAAATTAGGAAAAATTTGTGCCAAAAATCGCAAAATTAGGAATAATTACAATTGTTTTGAGTACTTATTTTTGTATAGTTGACTTTTATTCTGATTTTATTCAACTGATATCGCCAATACCTAGGTCAGTTTGCAAATCTTCTGTTTTGTCTTAAAACAGCCATACCAATAAGTTGCTGTTATAACGATGGGAGCCATGGGGGAATTCATGCCTTCTTTTGGGGAAAAACTGATGACTTTTTGTGAAGAAATGGAGATATTTAGCAAGGAAAAAGTGCTTTATAAGCACTATAACAAGCCAAAAAATCACCGCAGGCTGGTTAAAATAACAAAACATTTTGGACGCTTGGTGAGCGATTGTATTCACGGGTGCAATATTAATTGTAACGAGTGATAACTTATTCATAGGTCATGCATATGACTTATTTTTATCTCTACATCTTACAAGTTACGATAAGTCAATAACATGTAACATGTACCAGGTAATGCAAAACATATGTGTTAGTGGCATACCTCTTGTATACAGCATCTTAGAAGGAACATGTCGCATGTTCTGTACACAAAGATCAAACGTATGAGCTAAAGGTCGTTGCAAGGTGTCAGTTGAACCATTGTCTCAGCCCTCCGAGACAGTCTGCGACGAACAAACATTGAATTGGATAAGATCACAAACATGAGATACCACTAGGCAACATGACAACAAACAACACAACCGGGTGTTCGAAAACAAAGGTAGATACACCGATTGCGTGATGATATGAATCAATTACAGACCATTCTACTACAAAACATACGAACCACTGGAAAAAGAAGCCATAGCTTATCATATCACCTGTTATCTGGATTGCAAGCTTCTACAATAGTTAAAATGGTGTGATCTTATTCAAAGGAGCAGGTACTATAAGGGGCGATTTTGGCCCAATGCAAGATTTTAATGAAATTTCTCTAAATGAAAGATATATACCCTCCTGCAAACGATTTTGATATTTTTAATAATTTCTGTTCACTGTATGTTGCCATAGCAACCGTTTTTTCTAATTTCTCAAGTATGCAATAATCTGTGTTTTTCTTCTAATTTGAACAAAAAAGTGATCATTGGAAGTCATGTACTTGAATATCATGATTTCTACATTTTGATTTTAAAAAAGTGAGTTTTTGTTTCCATGGCAACCATTTTTTACTTTTACTAAATATGCAAATTTGTGTTTCCATCTATTTTTTTCTGAAGTATTATTCAATATATGACATATACCATTTGTGTGTGATATATTTGAACTGTTATTACCGTTTGCAGTGCTTCTGTTGCCATAGCAATCATTTACACAAATTAATAAATATGCAAAAATATACGATTTACATTGAAATTTCATTTATTATTCATACGCTTTTATTTCATATTTTGTTATTTTATCCCCAAAATATTCCACTTTAAAGTATAGTGAAACATTTGACTTTGGCTTAAATAAACTGTAAGTTACCAGGCATCTGTTTCATTGATTAATCATCGAATAACATTATTATTAACATTACGGTGTCGCGATTCCAAAAAATCACACTTTATTTAATATTTTGTTAATTTTACCCAGAAATACACATTGTTTGAAGAAAGATCTGAATCAGTAATTTTTATAACTTAGACTACTATGCATCCACAACGGGTAATCATTATCACATAAAATATCGAATGACATTGCTGGGTACCGATTAAAAAAAATCACACTTTATTTCTTATTTTATGGTTTTACCCCAAAATAAAACTCATTTGCATACAAATCTGACACTAGAGTTTCTATAACTTAGGCTTTGGGTTACTATGCACCCAACACAGCACTTAACTTTCAAAAATAATGATTTATGACATTGTAGTGTACCGATTCCGAAAATTCACACTTTTATTTCATATTTTGTTAATTTTACCCCAAAATAAACATTGTTTGCAGAAAGATTTGAATCTGGAATTTGTATAACTTAGACTTTGGGTGACTATGCGACAACCAAAGCAATTAATTTTCAAATAAAGAGATTCATGACATTGCAGTGAACAAATTCCAAAAATTCACACTTTTATTTCATATTTTGTCGCTTTTATCCCAAAATAGCGTTTCTTTTGCTAAAATCTCTTACACAATGCTGTAATATATAAAACTAGACGTTTATTCGCATATACCATAGTGATTTATTTTCAAATGACTTAACTAATGACATTGTAGTATACCGATTCCAAAAATTCACCCTTTTATTTCATATTTTGCTAATTTTACCCCCAAAATATACCTTGTTTGCAGAAAGATTTGAATCTGGAATTTGTATAACTTAGACTTTGGGTTACTATGCGACAACCACAGCAATCATTTTTCAAATAAAGGGATTCATGACATTGCAGTGAACCGATTCCAAAAATTCACACTTTTATTTCATATTTTGTCACTTTTATCCCAAAATAGCGTTTCTTTTGCTAAAGCCTCGTACTCAATGCTGTAATATATAAAACTAGACGTTTATTTGCATATACCGTAGTGATTTATTTTCAAATAACTTAACTATTGACATTGTAATATACCGATTCCGAAAATTCACACTCTCATTTAATATTTTCTTATTTTTACTAATTTTCAAAAATTAGATATCAGCACAGGCGTGTACCAACTTTATATTTTGTGTATTCATAAATAATATGATTTTCAACAATTGTACAAAATTTGGTCTTGGTACACGCCTGTGCTCGTATTGCAATTTGTCATTTTATTACCATATTTTGACAAAAATTGCCTATTTTGGCCATTTTAGGGGTCAAATGAGACCCCCAATGACGTCATCCAGCTCATATAAATTTTTGTTAACATGATAAACAGACAGTCAAGATATGGGGTTATCGTTTTCTGTAAAGAAAACTTTCAAAACATGGATTTTATTTTTGCCAAAATATTTGGGCCAAAACCACCCCTTATAGTACCTGCTCCTTTATAAGTAAATTGACGTAAACAAAACTATAATTTGGTAATAAGCACTGCTGTTCATCAACTTATCGCCGCGATAAACTATTTTGTCTTATACTAGTATTCGTTTAATACATGTAGCGGACTAAAGCATAGTTGACCGGTGTACATACGAGACTACCTTTTGGCTTATAAATACCAAGTTGAACCAGTTTCTCTATTTTGATGGCAACACTGAAAATCATTTCCAACACATACCAATGTCTTGGTCGAGAATCGAATAAGGGACCTTTCCAACCATAGTCCAACCATTCCACCACCATAGTGTATCTACACATTTTAAAGTCGTAATCACTGATACAGTGTGTTCAAAGTCAAATGAGAACAGTTTTTAAATATATGCTCGTACGGTCATCACTGCTGTCCGGAAATTGCTCGCAGGCCAGTAATAGACAATACAATAGAAAAAAAAATGGAAACAGTACATAGCATTGTTAACATATACATGTACATAGGTAACAATGATATTAGATCTCTGGAAGCTGAGGTTATTACCGTTAATCATGTAATTAGGAAGGTTAATGTTCTGCTATGTAGTATAATACAATATGTACATTCCCATTATTTGTACTATAAACACTGGGGGAGGATAATTACATGTAAATAATGTAATTGTATAAGCAAACGTGCAAACACGTGTTTCTAGCATGTTGCATTAATTAGCTAATAACGTGTTATTATTATTGTTATTATTATATCATGTGACCTTGTTTTACTATCATACACTCATTGTATGTATACCATATACAGTTTTGTGACGTGTCATTACAATAACTGTGTAAATGTTCAGTTGTAATTTTAAGAAGTAACAAGTTATTAACTCAATTTCTTTATTCGTTCTACCTGTACATGCAATAGTTGTAGTTGTTTGAGTATACATAAACGCCTATGTCACACTCACTATATCCATAACTGGATTGTTTAAGGCCAGACCCGGTGTGGTCCCGGTACAACCCGGTAACTCCCAGTGGAGGAAAGCCAGTCCATGGCGTTTTAGTTACCGGATTGCAAATCAGGACTCACCGGGGACGTTAAACAGAGACATTGAGAATGGGGCTTATAATTGAAAAAGAAAAACAAGCAACTGAATAGCTACTACACCATCAAGCCAAATCGGACAACTTGAAAGACTTTAACAGACCTAACACTGCCAATGATACTCACCGTACGAGAGATACTGGCAGCCATACTGGTCATGATGCCAAACAATTAGATAGTGTACGTACAGTCCGTTCTCAGTTAAATGAGAACGGTTATAAACATAAGGTTGTACGTCAGGTAAACGTTATATAATGCCAATATAAATTAAGTCCTGAATTACTATATCGTTGTTACCTGTTTCAGTACTCCAACCGTACATGTATTCGCATGTTACTATGATTTTAAGGTTTTTAATTACATGTAACAACTTTGGCAACAACACGCACGTATCAGCAATTCGCTTCTTCTGAGTAAGAATAATACTATTATACAAAAGCAAAACAACGGATGTGACGTCATTTTTAAGGTTTTTAAATGTAATTGGTAAAAATCGCAATTTCCTGGTAATAACGTTTTCTGCAATTCGTTCCTTAAACTCTTGACTGGAAATGTAAAGTGTTGAAACAGATTACGGAAACAACTTAAACATGTCAACAATCAAAACTCTGCAAACTTATTGTTCGGTGTGGCATTTAAAGAAAGTTATAGATTGACATGTAACCCCCTGTGCAGAAAATGAAAATGAATTCATTCCTTTTATTATCCTCGCCACCGGACATTCCATATGTTCGATGCCCAGGAAGAGTTTTAGTAGTTTTATGTTTCGTGTGATAGTGCAGGTTTACTCGTTCCAGATCATCACTGCTTCTTTTACATGCTAGGCGTTTAACACTCATAAACGGTACCTAGGTTTAAAGTCTCACCCGAAAGACTATTAGTAAATTGAGTTGATCAGCCCTAGGACTCGAACTTTAAATCCCGAGATCAGAAGTCTCGCGCTTACCGACTGAGCTAAGCCGACTGACTGAGAAAATGTAACACATGCGTTTTTTTTGTGTAGTCAGTGTAGTTGTGCACTTGCCTACCCAATGTTTTGACTCAAGAGCAAGATTATGTGCATTAAACTTATGCAACAAAAATTGTAATTGTTTAAAACAGCATGATAAGAACGTTGAAAACGAGATTTGAAGCTTCTTTCAATTAGAGAAATATATGCTGAGTTAGCAAGAATTAGTTTTCCAGAAATGTGCAGTAAACCATTTTACTTTCGCGGATACTGACTTTCGCGTTTCGCCGATCGTCAGCATATCGCGCGATATAATGTTTTGGTTTACACTTTTTGTTAAGGGCCGATTTGAGTAACCTTCTAACCCGACTTCCGTTCAATAGAACATTTTCCATCAATTTAACAAATTCTACACCAACGCACATAATGGTTTTAAAGCACCTCTTAATAACAAATTAATATTAATCAAAAATAGAAAGTTGGATCCTTCAAAACAGATGTGTTTGAATTGGTCTAATGTTGAGGTTGGCTATAGTGTGAACCTGTAAACTAGACTTAAAATTGTAATTTAAAATTTTAGTTGACGAGGCCTTATACTGAAGCAGGCACACTCTAACAATAGTAAAAGACTTGTTAGTGTGTTCCTGACTGAAGCGCTCTATTTAAGTGTGGGGTCACACTGTGCGTATTCAACACTGCCCATAAACTAAAACCAGCTGGCTAAGATCTTGCGGACTGTCGGAGATGATCGCAAACAAACAACAAAACAAACACAGTATTATAACAAACAGACCAAAAGTATAGAAACATTATACAACAGAAAGTGTCTGATTAGATTCTGAAGAGAAAAAACAACAGAATAAAAAACAACACATAAAACCGCAGGTGGTATCACTCACTGTGAGACTGTATATACGCTTGTCTGACCGTGCTATTATGGAATGTTGTTGCTACATGCGTTAAACAATGTACGTCTAAATTCTTTACCAACTCACCTTGATTAAGGGCGAGAAAATAAAGATTTTGTTTAAACAGTAAAATTCATCAAAGTATCACCTCAATGATAAGGCGGTGACCACCTCAAAATTATGACCAGAAGCCTGTCCCAATTCACGGAAAAAACGTAAGTTACTTCTCAGCAGACACTGCTATTTTGCATAATAATTATACTGTTACAATTATAATCTTGTGACATTGACTGACACTAGAAACTATATATGTATTGATAAATAATGAGGAAATATGTAGCCTCTGTATTCTGAGCTATAATTCGGTTTTTGTGTAATTGGTGCCAAGTCCTCCCTGGCTATCTGCCTCATACGACAGACAATACTGTGTGTGGGGTCTTGTTTTGAAGGGGTTCAAACTATATATTGACCCGAAGTCGTCACGATATCACAGCCACCCTCCCTGGTCCCGGAGCCTAAGCCCTTGACCATATGTTATACTCTGATATGGTTTCGATCTCCTTTTGTTCCCCACGCTTATTTATTCTGGGAGCATATAGCAATGCTGCTGTCCGCCTGTCCTTATCATCTATTATGTGTCAATTGTTACTCTAAATAGTCTCGAACTACAATCTATGCGTTGCCCGAGATGCTATCTTCAATGCCTTAAGCAATTCCTTATTGCAATCCGTTATTATGAGATTTTCGAATGTTCATGTTTAGCCACTTGTAGGGAAATACAACAAAACAACATGTACGTATATTCTACATAAGTGATAATATGAACTAAGGCATTGCCTATATGGGTATTTAATAAATATTAGATAACCGCTAGGGTATGTTTGTAGATATAGACACGGGCCCCAGTTGCTATGCATTATCCAAGGGAGATAACAAATGCATGCCATCATTGTGAATTGTAATTTTTATACAGCACACAAGTCAATCAATCAAATTGTCATAATTTGATTCCAATTCAATAAAATCAAAGACGTACCTTGTTGTACTGTATTGTAGTATTGTAGGCCTACTTTAAGATGGTTTATTTATAGTCCGAATATAGATAATTTACAGCCTCCGATGTTTGTCTTTCCTCCTTATCCGCTTGGAAAATCGAAGATGTTATTACATAAGCAACAACATATGGACCCTCCTGGTACACAAGTTTGTACACCACAAATAATTAATGCACCAGTCAGTTGCATCCCCAGTTCCCCCGACCACAGGGATCCATGGCGGATAGCCAGGGAGACAGCCATGTTTTTACCATCCAGCTTCCCCCGCAAGGCAGGGGAAATTTAGGATTTATTCTACGAAAACCTATAGCCTAAAGACAATATTTACCGGTGGATGTCAGGGGAAATGCGGGAGGTTTTACCATCAGCTTCCCCCGCTGGCCGTAGAAGGGCTGTTGTTTTTGACAACTCAAAATTCCAGAGCGCCCTTCCCCCGTGGCTGGGCTGCTGTGGATGAAACTAACTGGTACATAAGTCTTATACACACTGACAGTAACAAAATAATCTCATAAACATTGCTTTGACAAGCTATACATTGAGACATAGAATTGTTGATTTGCATCGTTCAGTTGTTGACATGGAACTAATTGTAGCCTACTTACGTTCAAGCATCTGGTATGATCTGAGTGTTGATATCATTGTAAAGCTACGTAAAAATGTCTATTAAAGACCAATTTCCTCGGAGATCGAGTACTGTCATGATAAATCGGCTATTTAAATGAAAATTTCACCTTTATTATTGATGTTTCTTAAAACATCTTCCATGTGAAACGGGCGCATGGAAAGAATCTCGCAAACGCTTGCAATGAATTGGCTAGTGACACGGTCCCCGGTCATGGGGAGTAGATGTATTTCTTACTTCCCTTTGTTTTTTAAAAATAGTTTGTTTTATTTATTACACATTTTTTTAAAAATAATAATTAATTGAAAGAGAACGATAGGCTCAACCGTTTACAGCTTACTATTTTTTTTATATTCCAAGGACCATTCACCTCGGAAAACTGCCTGAAATTTTTGACCGGAAATAACTTTTTTTGAAAGCATTAGTACCTGCTGAGACTCAACGAAAATACGCATGTCACCCGCATTACCGGTCTGGGTATTTTCAATAGCCTGCGCTACGCGCAGGCAATTAAATACCCTATAAACTTATGCTCTTGTAATACTTACGGGTGAAAGAAATAGGCACAGACGTTTTATTAAGTACATTTGTACTGTATAATCAATGATGTACATATCTAACTTGCCACAATGACCGAGATATTGCGATCTATTTCCCACATTTTCCTGGCGAAAAAAAACGTGTTATAAATATAGGAATTGTTGACTACCGTTGCAGCCCGGTTATTGGCATCGATTTGAAAATTTATCGTTCGTCTTTCACGCTCAAAATCAGTTCGCAAAATTTGTTTGAAATCGAGCAGCAAATTGTTTATGTGTCATTTCACATTTGTTTCGTAATAAGAACCGAAAATTACCAAGAACATCGGTAAAATTTGTGAATAGCAAACATTCTTTCTTCCTTCTCAGAAGGTCGTAACCACTACTTACGATCTTTTAAGACTGGTTCACGCCACCAATTTTACAGAAGTAGTGATGTAGTTGTACTTGATATTTGGGAACAGGAACAACAGTATAACATATTCCACGAAACAGCCAAATCGAAAAGGTCATCACTGACAAAAACATGATTGTATCCTTATAAATGCAATTTCAACGCCTTTTGTGATTACATACATGCTTTACGGTGTTACGAAGATACCAGTCGCAAAATGTATCAAGCCGTTCTCGCAGGTTTTCAAGAAAAGCTTTGCAAGAAAACCTGCTATTTTTTCTCAAATTCTAATTTTGTATTAATATGCAGGTAATATAAATCTACCCATACCGTTGACTGATTTTAGACCATGCAGATGATAAAAACACTACAACATTGCTAAAATCCCAAATCAATTTGTAGATACAATATATAATGGTTCAAGCATACTATATGACTCTCCGGGTTTGGAACGTGCGGTTCGAGTGCCCTAGCTAATGCCAGGACATTTTTGTACTTTGCGATTTTTATGTCGTATATCAAATATGGAAAAAAAACAGCTGTACATAACGGAGCAGTGGCATCATTCAACAGTCCTAGATCAAAGTTTAACACTTTTTAATACCGCCGTTAATATAACATCTAAAACACGAAGTGGAGTTTAAGCCACCGACTAAATTTACCTGTAGAAATGAACTTTTTGATTCCTAAGTTAATTAGAAATTAGTTGGAATTTACTTCATTAAGAAATATTACTTGACTAAATGTATACTCATTATAAAAGACGATATTATATGAGGAAGT
Organism: Spisula subtruncata; assembly: GCA_963678985.1. Taxonomy (NCBI): domain Eukaryota; kingdom Metazoa; phylum Mollusca; class Bivalvia; order Venerida; family Mactridae; genus Spisula; species Spisula subtruncata. The sequence goes on along the minus strand of OY787676.1, from coordinate 21,339,070 downwards.
CGGGTAGGGTAGGCAGCACTTAACTTGACTCAATATAAGCTGCTAGATAAAATAATGAATTAATTTGGTTTGATTGTATAAAGTTCATTACCATCCAACACATTTGGAACTACACAAGAGCTTAATTCGTATCGCTACCAGCCATTGCATTCTTCGATATATTCTTTAATTAACAGTGATTACATTTTTATTACTAATAAAAAGAGTTTAATGAGAACTGGGGCATACTTTTATTACCAAAACCGTTCTATATCTATCCTTGCTTTTGGTGATTATTTCACAAAACGTTATTGTTGAAGGTTCGATTTCTTGAATTATAACGTTACGTATGTAGGTATTGTTTAGACAGAGCCGACTGTTATGTTATCATTGTACGGTTCCATCACAATAACTACTCTGTTTAACGAATTCTGAAGATAAGTACAGTGATGTATAGTACAGTTAGGATATACTGACAGTGACGTCATCGTTTATGCTTACCATAAAGATAAAACCATTGCTTAAACAGGTAGAGTTTAGTTTGGTATTGAACTATTGGCATAAGCATTTATACTTGTTTTTACACCGTAATTAGAGTGAATTGCTCCACTGCGTCACTGCATTTTATCCTAACTTGACTGTAATTCATCACAATGGATACAAACCAAACGTCCACAGACGCATCCATACGAACACAATGACCGATATGAATATAGACGCTACAAAGAACACCATGGACTATAGAGAACGAATGCAGGATTCGCAAAATGATCTCGGTGGGTTTTGACGGGGCCTCAAATGCCAAGAGTTACGTCGTTTATGATCAGATAATGTAATTGTTCTGAGGACTGAGGATCTGTTACTGCAAAGCCCTTTAAATGAAGGCGGTAATATTTCTAAACTATATTTATATGTATGCTCTTTGTATAAGACATCATAGGGGTATAGGCTAGTGGCCGAGGGGTGATTTTTGGTCGGAACCCCTCCCCATGGTAGAACATTTCACAACCTGTTTGTTATTGAAGCGGGAGATATTGTGCGTTGGAAAACGATGGTTGTGAATCTGGGATCAATGTAGGTCATTATGAAAATCGACGTTTTATGTGTGTTTTTTAGTATTTTGAGAGGCAATTTTATGACGTATTTTGTCTATGTACAGAACAAGGCAGGTACGATTTAGCCAAGGAAAAGCAAACCACACTCGTTATTATTGTAGGATCATATTGCATTATGGATGGCTTATAACATCTAAAAAATTCAGCTCTTTAATAGCATGAGAAATCATACTTTTGGGGTAAAAACATAAAAAAATATAAACGAAAAGTGCGAATTTTAGGAATCGGTTCACCACAATTTCATATATCAATCTATTCGAAATAAAATTACTTGGGTGGGGAGGTAGTAATCTGCAGTTCAATATATCAAAAATCTATTGACCAGCTATTACTCAAATTGCGATAATTTTGGGTTAAATTGTCATAAAAACATAAACGAAATGTGCGAATTTTAGGAATCGGTGCATCCCAATTTCATATATCAATCTATTCGAAATAAAATCACTTGAGTGTGGAGGTAGTAACCTGTAGTTTAATATATCAAAATTCTATTAACCAACTATTACTCAAAATGCGATAATTTTGGGTTAAAATTGTTAAATTTATAAACGAAAAGTGCGAATTTTTGGAATCGGTGCACGACAATTCCATATATCAATCTATTCGAAATATAATCACTTGAGTGTGGAGGTAGTAACCTGTAGTTTAATATATCAAAAATCTATTGACCAGCTATTACTCAAAATGCGATAATTTTGGGGTGAAATTGTTAAAATTATAATCAAAAGTGCGAATTTTGGGAATCGATCGACTACAATGTCATCTTTCATTTCATTTGAAAGGTTATCACAGCGAATTATGGGTATGAAGGTCAGGGTGAATACGTCGAGGTCCTACTTGCCGAATTTATGTGCAAACTCGCTAAATTTGGGGCAAAAATAAGCAAAAATGCGATTTTTTGGAATCGGTGGATTGCAGAGTCATTTATGAAGTACTTTGAAACAAAATCACACCAATGAGTACATAATAATATATAGTTTAGGCTGTTAGAATATCTTAAGCATGGGTACACGGAAAATGAGATATTTTGAGGTAAAACATCACGAAAAATGAACAAAATCGTGAATTTTGAGAATTAGTAGACGACAATGTCATTTATGATTTTATTTGATATTGAACAATCGTGTCGTGTATGTATAAAGTCCAGTGTAAAACATAACATGTAGCGTCTGGATATTGTTGGAATTGAGATATTTTATCCCAAACCTCTAAACCGAAAAGCTGGATGTTTGGAATCAGCAGAACACAAAATTTAATTCATTCATAGTTTATTAATCTGATTGGAACAAAGTAACTTCAGTTAAAGATATCTTGAACTAAGTGAATTTGAAATTGTATACAATTCAATGTTTTGAGGTTAAGCAGTACAAAATATAAGATACATGTACTAGTATACGACAGAGGAAAGCCAATCAAATAAGCTCATCATGAGCAATTGGTGCCCTGTTGAGCTGAAATATTACCCCAACATTTGAATTTTCCAGAAATGTTCCTATGTGTTTTCATTAGCAGATTAATCTTCCTAGCGATAAAGGATATCAAATCGCCTATTGTTACAACCATCATGAGTCCTATCGGATGCTCAACACTAAAAACGTACATGTACATGAAATATGTTCTTGTGAATTCCAATGCCGTTTAGGCCAATACATCTATAAATATCAAATGTCACTAAAGGTACGCACCAAGACTTTTTATAGACTGCAACACTTTAATTGAACCTTATTATTATCTACATTGTACAATATATTAATTAATGGATACGATTGGAGACTAGGTCCCACTGAAGAAATCCTCATCGGCGATGTGGAATGAAAAAATAATGCATTCATTGAAATTTCCCGGTGTAGGCATACTCGCGATGTAAATGCAAATGTAGATTTCTCATAACTCCCAAGAAGCTTCCCCAAGTCCAGAGCATCCTGTTCCCGAAGCTCATTTAGTTTCATCGAGAGTGCATCTTTTTGAATGATTGGAAATTGAGATTAACACTCGTTATTTCTTAACCACTGCGGGTTTAAATAACACGCATAGCTGCTCAGTAAGACAGACAGGTTGGAAATAGCCAATGGGTTTAATGCTCTTATAACCAGCGCTTTTTCTGATGGTCCAAATCAGATCATGCGCATGTCTTATGTCTGTACAAATACCTACATATTCGTGTACAACTCAACGTTTGTCTAGAGTAATGCTATTGAAATTAGTTGTTGGTCACAACACCATTACCCCGTAATTGTACCCTGCCATATTGCATACATGTATGGATATAAATTATATTTGTTGACAAGCTGATTTAAAATAATATTTTACAATCGAACGAGTGTCTCAATCTACACGATATGTTCTGTTTAATTTGATTCGGTTCGGCTTTGTTTCGTTCTGTCCTGTTTTGTTCCGTATATTATAGCTTGATATCATGTGTTATGATTCAGCTGGGGTTATGGTGTTAAATTGTTTTATGTTTTTATGTGTTACCCTTGAATACGGCGCCAATAGAAAACATTGGTGTTTTAGTAGATTAAGAACAATCAATATTGATTAAAACTTACAATAATTAACATAGTATCGGGTATGTGACATGTTCCTCGCCAACATATTCATATCATGATTCTAATGAACTATTTTAGTTTGTTTACTTCGTGGCTGAAATCGCTGGGTAAATTATGTATGCTGAACTTATATCAGCCGTGTTCATACGGTTAACAAGCATAATCGGGAGAGTGTGATGGCCAATTGAGAGCTTCATAACTGTCCTTTTCCGTAAAGTCGATTACAAGAGCAGTGCAATGACGGACATCATACAAGATATAATTACAAACGTATATTCAAAGCCCCAGTGTCGGTGTTGCTCGGTGATCCTGACAGACCTGTATTATTGCTAGCAGTAAAGCTCTAAACCTTCTGTTCCAGTGACATCTAATGTTGTCATAATGACATCTGCATACCCATTCGTATGATGGTCAAGTACGCTTCCTCCTACCTTCCAAGTCATACTATATTTTTCCATATATAAACAATATTTACAAAAACCGCGTGACCAAGAATAATGTTACTATGGTTATAAAACATAAAGTAAGCTTACTATAATTATGTTCTTACTGTATAATTTAATTAACCAATCATACGTCAATTTTCCTGCATCAATAGCGATACTCAGATTTGGTGATCCCTCGTTTTCGTTACACCATAGCATGACCTATCAGTGAAGTCAATGTATAATTGTTGACTTATCCATTGTAGAAAAGTACTCAAACTACCAAGGTCGTTTTAAACGAGCATGGCCCATGTCATGGAGCGTATGCATGGTATTCTCGAACACAGAACTCCTTCATGTAACATTGACCAAATTATTATTTTTATAATTGTATGAATATGTAACCTGTATGCGTTGTTTGGGTTAATGCGAAGTAGGGATGGCGTGTCAAAGAGCTTGAACCGTTATGAACCAGTCACAGCTTCAATGGTAGTCCGCTTTGTCAACACCATAATTATAGTACACCTGATTTCAATGGACTGGTTTTCACTGTTTGGTGAATACCACAGACGACCCTCACCCGGCTGTAGGTAGTACCTCTCCCAAATATTCCACCAGATCGTCACATGTCTACTATGTAGGCATATTTCGTATGTCACTATGAATAAGGTTGAAGCTTACACCGAATGATGCTGTACCCTAATATTGAACGAGAGAATGGGACAACAGTTTTGAAATCTTAAATAACATATTACTTAGCACATTTTGTAGTGGATTTTATCAAATCAGATCATCAATGACACTGTATTCAACTGATTCCGAATTTTCACATTCTTAGCTTATTTTTGTATTTTTTTTATCCCAAATATCTCAATTAAAACAGTAGCCGAATACTACATTTCTGATCTCTTAAACTGCATGTAATTACAAACATGTCACAGTTGTTCAACATCACATAAAATCATTAATGAGATTGAAATCTACCGATTCTCAAAATTCACAATTTTGGTTCTTATTTCGTACTATTTTACCTCAAAATACATAATTTTGCAGAGTAGCTAGGCTTAAGAAATATTATTATGTGCTCTTTGAAGTGATTTGGTTTCAAATTACATCATAAATGACACTGCTATCCACCGATTCCAAAAAAATGCATTTTTCGCTTATTTTTGTGAACTTTGACCCAAATTTAGCGAGTTTTACACAGATTCCAGCAAGTAGAACCTCGACGTATTAAACCTTACCTTCATACCTACATATCGCTGTCATTAACTATCAAATAAAATGAAAGATGACATTGTAGTCGACCGATTCCAAAAGTTCGCACTTTTTGTTCATAATTTTAACAATTTCACCCCAAAATTATCGCATTTTGAGTAATAGCTGGTCAATAGATTTTTGATATATTAAACTACAGGTTACTACCTCCCCATTAAAGTGAATGTATTTTGAATAGATTGATATATGGAATGGTCGTGCACCGATTCCAAAAATTCGCACTTTTCGTTTATGATTGTAACAATTTAAACCCAAAATTATCGCATTTTGAGTAATAGCTGGTCAATAGATTTTTGATATATTAAACTACAGGTTACTACCTCCACACTCAAGTGATTTTATTTCGAATAGATTGATATATGAAATTCGGGTGCACCGATTCCTAAAATTCGCACATTTCGTTCATGCTTTTTTAACAATTTAACCCAAAATTATCGCAATTTGAGTAATAGCTGGTCAACAGATTTTTGATATATTAAACTACATATTACTACCTCCCCACCCAAGTGATTTTATTTCGAATAGATTGATATATGAAATTGTGGTGCACCGATTCCTAAAATTCGCACTTTTCGTTTATTTTTTTTTATGTTTTTACCCCAAAAGTATGATTTCTCAAGCTATTAAAGAGCTGAATTTTTTAGATGTTATAAGCCATCCATAATGTAATATGATCCTACAAAAAAAACGACTGTGGTTTGCTTTTCCTTGGCTAAATCGTACCTGCCTTGTTCTGTACATAGACGAAGTACGTCGTAAAATTGCCTCTCAAAATACTAAAAAACACACATAAAACGTCGATTTTCAAAATGACCTACATTGATCCCAGATTCACAACCATCATTTTCCAACGCCCAAGGCCTCAGCCTTCAATAAAAAACAGGTTGTGAAATGTTCTACTATGGGGAGGGGTTACTCCCATTTCTAAGCACCTTTTTGAGGTTTGGCCACTAGCCTAGTAGGTGTTTCCATGGCCGGCAAACTTCCAACAAGATCCGCGTAATTCATTTAGAAACGTCAAACCGACATTATCGATATAATATTTTACATACACTTGCATTTCACTGTCATGTAGAACGCTGATTATGACAGCCACGTGTCCGAGGTTAACGTGCTGCTCGTCTGACGTTTCCTCTACAGCCTGGGTGTTGGCCAAACCTGTTAAAATATCAGTTTATATCTAAATATCTCAAGTCTTTGACGTGCCAAAAATATTTTTTAGAGATGAATAAAGTCAACTTTGATATAGATACAGATCTTCGTGTGCTCTATCTTTCTGTCTATACTCATTTATGGTCGTAACGTTTGTTACTTGTATTGAATGATTTAATTAATCAAAGGACAGAAATCGAAAATTGTAAACAATGGGCATTATACACCTAGAACACGATGTAAGCTTCGTAAGGGACCGAGTCTCACTATATAGTTTAGCCTTTTTTATTAATCCAGTCAACATAACATCATTAATACCCTAGTCACATTTGCCCTACGAGCTCCGTACGAGTTGATTTTTCTGAACTCGCACGACGTCCGTACGGAACCCGTACGGTTATCGAGACTCGTGCGAGCATCGTACAGATTTTCACAACTCGTAGAGGACTCGGTGATCTGGTAAAAACTATACATTCTGTACAACTCGTACGAGATCCCTACGAGATGTGACCAGACGCAAATACCGTTAGGATTATAATATTTCAGACGCGTTCGAGTTGGTAAATCCATACGGACATCGTACGAGCATTGTGACCGTAGCATTACAGGAACATTAATTTTTTTTTTCAAATTCCCGATGGTCAGGGTACCATAGTTGTATAATAGTCCACTGATAAACGATTCGAATCTAGAATCAAATGCTAGAAAAAACATCTGCGAGTAAAATTTTGAATAAGTCACAGAAAAGGATGCCGTTGCTCTACAAATGATCGAAATGTATTTTGTGTGACTTGTCTTTATATCTTTTAAGTTCGCAATGGTTGCTTCCCGTAATTGCAATTGAACCGTCTAATATAGGGATGTCTTACGATGCGCTATTTGGCTTTGGGCGTTCACTTTAATAGCTAAATTTTCCTTGTGACACTGTTTCTGGCGAGTGTTTCTTTCCCTGATTTAGTGCCATCTTTTTTAATAAAGAAACAATTGACTGCATATTGTATGTTTAGCTAGAATGTGGTCAAAATGAATCAGTAACCACATCGAAGGAGGGAAAAACAATAACATTACAATAAGGCTTTGTAAACAAGCATGTTCTCAGAAAGCTCTACGACAGAAATATTTGCCTCAAACATTACATACCCTTGGCAATTTTGATGTTTTATTTTTCTTAGAAACATTAAATTGCTTGGAACAAACAGCAAACATTCGACACGTGATCAACAGATAGTGAATAGATTTATGTTTAAGTGTTTTCACTGTGGGTTTTCATATTTTCAACTCCTACAGCTTCAACTACGACATTTGCAGGAATGTATTTTATGTGGCTCCTAGCGCATTCGATTTTGAAATATTTTGTCAAAATAAACAATGATCTGAATTTCTGAATATAAACGAAAAGTTTTGTGTACGAAAATACAGATTCAATCTTAGATACGGAAACTGTTATGAAAGCAGTACTTAGGAATCATGGTAAATACATGCTGCATAATGTGAACGACTACTTATGATAGTCAAAATATGCAATAATGTGTTTCAATCGTGACATCGGTCTTGTTAGCAGACGTTTCGCATCTTCTGCAGCTAACTGGAACATTTGCCGTTTAATTTGGAGACCAGGTTAAAATACCGACGAAGGCCCTCATTTATCCGCCATGTTAAAACAGAAAGCTGACTTACAGATAAATACTGTCCGTTGTATTTTTTTTAAATCGTCTACGTAGTTCTGCACTGCTAATGGGCGGGTAAATAAAGCAACACGACCTAGCCAAAAACGTCGTCATTTCTAAGTTCCTTGGTCTTATTTTCCAGGCCTTGATATATTCAAAGCTTACTTCCAATTCCGCTCTACCTCATTAGAATTTGAGGGGAAAAACGATTGAGAGAAAATGAGCATTATTTGTTTAGCCTTTCAGAGATTGACAGACAGATAGTTACGGAAATAGTATACATAGGAAATGGGAAAAGCACGTGGCAGTATGGGTGCATGCGTTTTTGAAATTATCATAGACACATACCTCACTAAAAACTTTCCATGCAATTGTGTTATTGTTTATAGACGATGGAATCATGTTGTATGTTTGTTGCTATATTCAAAGTTAAGATAGAAACTGCACATACACATTACGTATCTAGGTCAGAAATGCATAATGTTCTTTTTCCTGTGTTTGGTCGGTGTGTGACAAACGGCCTCGACTCTTCGGTTGAATGAACCAGTTAATATGCGTTTGATGGACCGGCTGACATCACATTAAAATAAGAAGAGGCTATGCAAATGAGGTGCAATATTCCAGTTAACGAATGAGTATTTAACTTTAACTTTAATATGTACCATTATCTGGCGTAAATATTACATTTTAAATGCCAGTTTGACGACAGAAGGCTTTACACTTGTGAGCCTCATCTTTTGTCGATACACATAACCCCGACTATTTCCTTTTAACTATCATAAGAAAGCAAATGTGAGTTGTTTATTATCATGAAATGCATTATCATAATAGTATGTGCGTTCTTATCGGGGTGTTTCTTCTTCTAAGTCTGTAGCTAGACATTATCACAATCCATAGACTAAAGAAATTATACCACAAAATACATACGTTTGACATCCCCAAATTTTCACCCCTTCACTATATCAGAACCCTTCGTGAATCCACTGTTAAACGCATTCACGGGCCAGAAAATGGTTGTGATCGGGTCTAAACATGTCTGTACTACAGAATCATAGGTAATGTTAGATTAACACGCATTCGACGGAACATTCACTGAACTTCATCCATTGCACTAGATAAACGCGTAGAACATCTATTAAGAAACGCTAAGGCAATTTAATAATGTGGTTTCTAATTCAAATGCACTATGTTTGCAACAAATTTATTTAAACAGATTGTATGTTGTATTCGGACAAACATTGGATGCTGGTAATAAATGAAGGAACAAATTCAACCGCAAATGTCATCAATTTGTAACTGAAATTCCTCCTCACTGGCAGTGAAGAGTACATTAGTTGCAGTTTTCGCTCGTTATATTTCAATTAAAGGAGAATTGAATGACTAATTACATGTCAGTCGTTGGAACGAGTACTACTTATAACAATTAAAGAACAACATAAACTTTTGTCTATGAATGTTTAAATCGATCAAACGTAAAACCATTATATGGTATGGTATATAGCAGACATATTGCACTTTTGGTTAACTAAATGGAAAACTATCCAGCTCTTTTATGAGAATTTGTAGTGTCCTATCAACCCACTGTTAGGTATAACTAACGCCGTGCGTGTTGTATTACATTGGGCTTAAAGGAATGTGCTTGAGAAAGCATATCTCCATACACATTTAACGCAATATTACAAGGAATGTATTGTATTTATTGTATTTTATTATATTGCGTTGCGTTGCGTTGCGTTGCGATCTGCGTTGCGTTGCGTTGCGTTGTATTGTATTGTATTGTATTGTATTGTAACTGAGTACGGCAAGTGGAAATCATGAATGTTTTGTTTTTCATACAATACCCACGTCGTGCAAGTCAGTAGGAGAGAATATCATATTCTGTTAACACCTAGCATTTATCACCGGCAGTAATGATCAGGTGTGTTGATAGATATAATGTATGGCTGTCATGATTTCTGACAAAATATGACAGGATTTATCGCAAACAACTTGACATGATTCACGTGTGTATGAAAAACACGTGGTTTTTCTATTTACCAAGCGGTATCAATGTATTCATCTTCAAACAACTTTCTTATAAATTATTCTTAGGCCAAACACCAGCGAATTGTTCGTTTTAGGCGAAACGTTGCGGTAATTATTATGATATTGATTAATTTTTCGAACTTTTCGTAACAAAAGGGGAAATACATGAAACAAGAGCGCCAAACAGCTACTTTGGTGAATTGCAGTTGGTAAGCTAGTAGTTCCAATTTATATTCCTGTCATTGGCTGGAACCCCCTCGCTAAATGTTGCCCCAACAACAAGCCGTGATGGTCTGTAAAATCACCCATTGACTCATCCAATCTCATCAAAATCTGATCGTAACATTTGCTCCATTCCTTTACGCTGGCAGTTAGATCTGAACACACTTCATAAAAGGTCACGTTCAAATGACATCTCTAGTATACATAATGTAAAGGTCACATCGACATGAACCCAAAAAGCAGTGTTGTCAGATCCTATATCTGTGTTAAGGAGGTAATGGAGCCAATACGGGTCTGATTTTAATGAGATTGTGATTGATCGTTATTCCAGCTGTGGCTTTCTTCAACCCATTATCCGTCAACACACAGCGCCCCTCAACCAAATATTTGCTGACCTTCTTTCATCAGGTGTGTTCCTGAATTCCTTTTTCCCTCCACCATCCGACTCTTGCTCCAGAGCATGTCTGCACGGTTGCCATCACTGGGACCTTAAAGACGGGGTTTGGACAGAAAGTTATCAGGATTATGTTTTTTTATCATATTTTAAAACCCTGAACTGCATATGTATGGGCGGCCAATCTGAAGGAACTCCTACGCCTTTGGTGGTGTCCAGTCTAAGCACATTATTTTAACCATTCTCACTTTCTCAATTTTTCACTGACTACAAACAAACAGTTTAATCAAAGTAACCTTACTGAAACTTTCGAAACAAAATATTGTTTTAACAGAACACAATGTTTTAATCGAGTTTTCATGACATTCTAATCACGTAACAAAACGGGGAAATGTTGAATACCATGATCACCTGTTTCGTGGAGAACAGAGATAAGAACAATCAAAACAATATACAAACCCTTAACAAACCACGTGACTTCTAACCAAAGCCACATGATTTCCAACCGAATCACGTGACTTCCAAGCAAAAACCAAAAATCACGATCATTCTAATTTCAATGCATTGAAATATTTACGGAATTTTCGCGCAATGTCTGCTTGCTCAAGGCATTGCATGCAGACTAATTACTCGTAATTAATTAAACATCAAGAAAAAGTTTTGTGCAAATCATACAAAAAATACCTTTTGGAAATTATACAAGTACCAAACGTGTAACACATTTAAATACAAATTTTATCATTATTTGTTGTTGCTTTTTAATTAAAGACATGACCGGCTGTTAGTCGACATAAGTTAAATAAAAGTGTTAGCAGTGGGTCATGATCTATGTATTACATAAAACAGTTTTTCTAATGTTTGAATAACTACTGCAGCATCAGAAGTGGTATTCACTTTCGACAACATATTTGGTGCATAATTTACATATCCTTTATTTCTGTAAGTTCTGTTATACTAGTAATATATCTTAAAGTAATTATTTCCAAAACATGAGATGCTTATCTTAAACGAGTCAAACTTTTCTTAATGATTATATGCACCAAGCGCACTATGTAAGCTATATCGAGTATCGCCTTTGCTCCCTGCTCTACGTCGCTGCATGGGTATCAAATTAAGAAAACGCAGACCAAAGCAGAAACACACGCATTATTTAGAGAAACTTTACCCCCAAGCACGTATTACACTGTAAGTGCATATATGTGTTACACGGAGTACAAGTTGATGTTATCAAGATATCAGAGAAAGCAATACAAAATCTAGAGATTTAGACATCCAGACATGTTTATAGAACGACACCCAACTCAATATTATCTTGTTAAAAGCTGGCATTCCATAAAATTCATTTTCATCCACATCTTTGAGGGTTGCATATTGGTAGAATGCTTGTCCGACAAAAATCTCAAACCCTTCAGAATGCTGTTCTGTTGTTACAATACTCTTTAGCAATTATTATCTACGGTAAAATGTTTACCCTACCAGCGCCATGATTGTAGTCTACATTTTGAACGATAAGCCACTTAAATGTATTAAATATCTCATCGCAGCCTGCAAAAAAATGTTAAGAGCGCAAATAACTGAATTCAATCGTAAATGTAATTTTACAGATCTTAGGTACTTCAACTTGTTAAATCATTTTCTTCGTCTATATTTACACGTTTGAGCGAAATAAAAGATAAACGTAAATTACATAAATACAGAAATACCTTGAACACCGCGTGAAAATCTATAATTCCACGTGATATTTGCATGCTAAGCGTAATCCTAGCTATTGTTAATCTGGTAGGCCGCCTTTAAGCTATTTTAGATTTTGAAATTGACCAATCGCATTAAGACGTTCTCCGCGCATGTGCATCACAAAAAAACAATTAAATTGATAATTTAATTTTTAATAGGTAATAAAATCCTATGTTGTAGATTGGTTCCCATTGTTAACGATCTTCGTAGAAAAGGTCTGGCGTCACCCAAACTATGGCGATGCACTGTCATAGAATCAAGATGGCGAATTGTTTAGTAGTTTTAGCTCATCTAATTACGAATTGCTCAATGTAAGCTATATATAATGATCGACATTTTGTCCATCGATCGTCATTAACAATTGGACTTTTAACACTCTAGAGGTCACACTTTTCACTTAATCCTTTTGAGACTTGGTCACAATAATTATATTTGTCTCTATTTCAACTAGGCAAAGTTCGCAACTGGGAACAGTCTACAACTTATATTAATCACTGTTGAAATATCCTTTCTCGTGGTATCTTACACCCTACACCACATGGGGTATTAGAGAAGTAAAGCTAGTTTCTCATAAGAAAGTACACACTTAGAATAGCGAATGCTAGAACCTATTTTCGTCCATAGATTTGAGTGCAAAATAGGCGGTTACCAACTACTCCCGTAATCTCATCTTTTACTATGAGTATTGGTAACTTACTATCAACAAAACAAAGAAACAAAACAAAGAAACACTATTTGTCTCAGTTAAAATTAGTAAACAATAGTTTTATTTCTTACAAACTTATTTCACTGTCAATATAAGATAAACAAAACAATTTTGCTAGATCAGTAGTTTTAAATTGGTTCAAAGTGCTTTGACTTGATTATTGAGAGGGTTAACCGGTGATGGAATGTGAATAAATGTTTCTATAGAGGTTTTGTAAAACATTAGTACTAGTGTTCAATTAACGCCAATATTTCACTTCTGGAAATAGCATGAGGTGATCAGATGAATTAGCAAGTTACGAAACTTATAAATGAAATAACTTATAACTAAAATATTCGGACACTCATTCGCGGAGAACTTCGCCTGTTGATCTTACGAATCAGCAAAATACGAAGTCTTGTTCAGGACATATTGTGGCAGCGACACTAATACAGCAGTAAATATTTGTTAAAACAAATGGTGAGTAATTGGTATGGGCGTGGCTATTGCTAGAACAGACTGGGTTGTCTTCTTTTTATGTTGATATTTATGCATCACAAAGGGTTGTTCTAGAGAGGCTGTTCTGTATTGAATTGAGTTTTACGAAACCAGTGTTTAATCATTGTGTGCGATTTAATCCAAGCAAAATTTCATTTTTACAAATACGATTGTGTATGTTTTTCAAATTCTTCAACTACAAAGGAATGAATTACTGCACCAATGGTAATCACCAGGAAACAAAACTAAGTATGCTACTATTTAAACATAATCATTTGTTTAAGTACACCTCGGGGTAAAATGTATATAACGATATTGCTTATTGTGCCAATTTCAAGGCAACCAATGTAAACATTATCTTCTTTCAACGTAGGTGAAGTTTTAACGATCAAGCAACTTCAAGTGTTGAAATGGTTCGTTATTTATTACAACATTTATGATAAGTGGTTTGACGGGAATACATCTATGTACGTTCTGGAATTACCCGATAACAGAAAATCGTAAATGATTTATTTTACACGGGTACGACGACCTGTGCCGCCAGGATATAAACCCATGTTTTCTTGGGTAAATTAATTGCATACCAATAAAACTATCATCATTGGTCATGTGGTTCAGTAAGGTGTAGTTTACGTATTTTATGTTAATTTGATTTAGATCGGATGTGAAACAATTTCAACAACTTATATAGATCGTTATTTAAATATCCTGTCAATGTATCATACGCCATGCGCCATATGGGTATATGCGAAAACAAACCATTTTCACATTAGATACCGATCACCGAGCAAATTAAATATATGCACCAAATCTATTTCGTTCTTGGTTTGGCGTACAAAGTAATTTGACAACAACCTACCGTACTCTTATTGCTTACTATTCGTATAGTATTGGAAACTAACTATCACCTAAACATAACAACAACATAAATAAACCAACGAAACGGTTTTGTTAGCTATGAAGGATTGTGAATAAAAGTTTCTTTAAAGGTTTTGTAAAATATTTGATTCAGTACCCTTGTCCTATTATCGCCAATACTACACGTCTTCAAATAGTATAAGGTCATCAGACGTGTAAGTAAAATACATAATAAATAAAATAACATTTTCCCGTTCAAAATACGAGTATTTAGACACGCATGCGCGGAGAATGAACGTTGCAAGTTTATCTGACAAAAAACATACAACGTAGTCTTGTTCGTGACCAATTGTAGCCACGACATCAAGATAAGTTTAGACAAGGAGAGTCACTGGCCTAATGAGCAATTTGCTTATTCGTCTGATGACCTCATACTATTTCCAGACGTGAAATATTGACAATTATTGAACACTGGTACTAATGTTTTACAAAACTCTAAAGAAGCATTTATTCACATTCCACCATAGGTTACCCTCTCAAAAATCATGTCAGAGCACTTTAAAGCAATTTAAAACTGCTGATCTAGCAAACCTGTTTTGTCTGTCTCTCGGTGGTAAATAATTTAAACTAATATTGACAATGAATACTTTTCAATGTATAAAATATTGTCAACTTATTTTCACCGTGACGCATTTTATTGTACGAAATTGGTATTATTAAAAGTACAGCTGAAATAGACGTATATTTTGGAAGTGTTGGTGTGAAGCTATCATACTTTTTGAAAAATGAGCAACAATTGGCACACACAGGAAGCATAATACTACACTAGAGTAGAAAGTACCAACATGAATATATCTAGAGTACAGAGAGTGATTCCTGGTGAACAGAAAATTCTTCAAGGTGGCAATAAACAGTTTTTTTTCAGGAATTTGCTTTGTAGACACACAGCGACATCTTTAACCTCTGTCGCACAGCAACATACAATTGAACCTGAAACAAATAAATATTTCACACAATTTACATCCACCTGAAGTTTGTAAAACGCAAGTATTTACAAGAAATGACAGGACCTATGTGCGGGTTGTACTCACATTATTTGACGCCATATTTTCCAAATCCGAGAGCATTTGCAGCCAAAATGGCGTGATTGCAAAATACCCGCAAAGGTTAGCAACGGGCAAATTAAATATAAATGCACTGCACCTGGACAGCAAATTCTAAGTATGTTCCACCAATTACAAGCAAATATGGTGTCTGTCATCCATGAAAAGTTTTCGCTAGAACAAACATGTCGTACCCACCAGCACATTTCACTGAAATTCACTTGTAAAACCAGACGACCCCCTAGTTTCGCATTCAAGCTGTCATAATGTACGCAAACTTCAGATGTCATTTTCTAGCACATTACAATTATTGCAAATACATCACAAATACTAACAATCTCTTAGATTCTACTAAACTAACTATTTTAGACACACACAGGCAATTTATTAGTCCTTAAAGCTTATATTTAAGAATTTTCTCCATGGCCAACTCCGAATCTAACGCTAAACTGTTAAATGCTACCTCGCATCCTATCTAAACTAAATTAATACAAAATACGAAAAGGAGCCTTTTCTGAACCACATGCCTGATGATGATCATCTTATTGGTATGTAATTAAGTTACTCTAGGAAACATGTTTCTACCCTGGGGACACAGATCGTACTATACGTTTTTAATAAGTTTCATTTTGCTGTTATCGGCTTATTGCAGCAGGTAAATAGATGTATTCCCGTCAAATCACTTTCCATAAATGCTGTAATAAACAACGAACCATTTCTACACATGAAGTTGCTTGATCGATAGAACTTTACTTATGTTATAATGTTTACATTGGTTGCCTTGAAATTGGCACAATAAGCAATATCTTTATACACATTTTAACCCGATTTGCACTTAAAAATGATTACGTTTTAGTCGTAGCGCAATAAGTTTTGTTTCCTGGCAATCAAGTGTTATCGTTGGCGCAGTTATTCATTTTTTTGTAGTTGAAGTATTGAAAAACGTACACATTGGTATCTTAATCAATTATAGAATTAAATATTTTTGGAGTAAATTACGAAAGTGATTTAACACTGGTTTCGTAAATCTCAATTCGATACAGAACGACCTGTCTAGTGCAACAACCTTTGGAAAGCACAACTACTATTAGAATAAAAAGAAGACAGCAATATCTGCTATTGCAATAGTCATGGCCATACCTATTGCTCACTATTTGTTTTCACAAATATTAGCAGTCGCGTGTAAGTGTCGATGCCACAATTGGCCATAAACTAGAATACGCATTATGCAAATTCGTCTGATGAACTGGCGACGTGCTCCGCACATACGTGTCCAAATAATTCAATATATGAGTTAATTCGTTTCGTCTCTAGCTTATTCGTCTGCTGACCTCATGCTTCTGGTACAGAACGACCCCTCTAGTGCATGCCTTTTTAGAAACACAACTATAATAAAATGGAAACAGAAATGTCTGTTTGCAATTGTCACGAACGTACGAATTACTAGTACTCACCATTTGATTTACCAAACATTTACAGTCGTGTTTGTGTCGATGCCACACTATGTCATGAACTGTAGACTACGCATTTTGCTGATTCGTATGATCAACTGCAACGTGTTCCGCACCTGCGTGTCCAAATAATTCAATATATGAGTTAATTCGTTTCGTCACTAGCTTATTCGTCCGATGACCTCATCAATTTAAAACTGCTGATTAAGCAAAAAATAATTTTGTCTGAATCTCTTCGATGAATATCTTAAAAGTAATACTGACGATAAATAAGTTTGAATGAATTAAAGCTATTGTTAACTTATTTTAACTGAGACAAGTGTTGTTGTTTTACTTGGGTGAGAGTTAGTTTCTAATATGAATACTAACCTTTAAGAGTACTTTACTGGATGTTCACTTTCTAATGAGAAACTGGCTTCTCTTCTCTAATACCATGTGGCTTACCAAAAATGATGCTTAACAGCGATCAATTCAAGTTAAAGATTTTTTTTTCATTAATAAATGTTGCTTCACATCCGATCTAAAATAAATTGATGTAAAATACGCAAACTACCCCCTAACTGAACCATATGCCCGGTGATGATCGCTTTATAGGTTTGAAATTAATTTACTCTAGGAAACATGTTTATACCCTGGCGGCACAGGTTATAGTAACCGTGTAAAATAAACCATTCACGATGTTCTGTAATCGGGTAATTCAAGAATATACATATATGTATTCCCGTCAAATTATTTTCCATAAATGCTGTAATAAACAACGAATCATTTCAACACTTGGTGTAGCTTGATCGTTAAAACTTCACCTATGTTGAACGAAGATAATGTTTACATTGGTTGCCTTGAAATTTGCACAATAATCCGTATCATTCTATACATTTACCCCGAAATATACTTAAACAAATGATTATGTTTAAATCGTAACGCAATTAGTTCTGATTCCTGGTAATAAACTGTTATCGTTTCCGCAGTAATTCGTTCATTTGTAGATGAAGTTTTGAAATACGTACACATTTTATCTGTAAAGATGTAACAGAAAGATGTGTTGCATTAAATTGCGAAAATGTTGGTTTCTTGAATCCCAAGTCGGTACAGAACGACTTCTCTAGTGCCACACCTTTTTAGAAACACAACTATAATAACAAGGAGACAGAAATGTCTGTTTGCAATAGGCACGGACGTACCAATTACTCTATATCTGATTTCCTAAATATCTACTATTGTATTTGTGTCGATGCCACAATTGGCCATAAACTAGACTACGCATTTTGCTGATTCGTCTGATGAACTGGCGACGTGTTCCGCACATGCGTGTCCAAATAATTCAATATATGAGTTAATTCGTTTCGTCACCAGCTTATTCGTCTGAGGACCTCACACTTTTTCCAGACGTGAAATATTGACGATAATTGAACACTAGTACTAATGGTTTACAAAACCTCTGAAGAAACATTTATTCACATTCCATCACCGGCTAACCCTCTCAACAATCATGTCAGAGCACTTTGAAGCAATTTAAAACTTCTGATCTAGCAAACCTGTAGTGTCTGTCTCTATGTGGTGAATTATTAAAACTAATACAGACAGTAAATAAGTTTGAATTATTATTGAACCATTGTTCACTTAATTTAACTGTGAATAACATCGTTGACTTGTTTAGATGATAGTGCAGTATCCGATACAATTCGAATAGTAAGCAATAAGAGTACGGGAGGTTATGGTAAACTACTCTGCGCGTTAAACCAAGGCTGAAATGAAATTGGTACTTATATTACTGTTTTCGTGTCATGAACTAATTGGAAACTAGTTTGTCTTCGTTTATACTATTGTGGCGCATGCGTAGGATACCTCGAAATGATAGGTCAACTGTGATCTATACAGGGTGTTGAATTTGTTTCAATACCGATCTAAGTTAAATTAATATAAAGTTTGTAATCTTCTTTTTACTGAACCACATGTCCGATGATGATAGTTTTATTCGTATGAAATTAATTAACTCAATGAAACATGTTTATACCCTGGCGGCACAGGTTATAGTAACCGTGTAAAATAAATAATTTACGATTTTCTGTTATCGTGTTATTCCAGAACGTACATAGATGTATTCCCGTCAAATTACTTTCTATAAATGTTGTAATAAACAACGAATCATTTCAACACTTTATGTAGCTTGATCGTTTAAACTTCACCTTCGTTGAAAGAAGATATTAGAGAGGTTGCGAAATCGAACGTCAACGTGTACGTGTACGAGTGAACTACTTTTTGAGCAATTCGTCATCCATGTATGTGTAGGGCTTACACGTTAAAACCGTGTAGTGGGACTTGTAGAGGTATGTGTACCACATCACACATGTATGCGTAGGCACGGAAAAATCGTTTTATTAAAAGAAACATGGACTAATCAAACTATACAAACACTCATTTCGATTCATGGGGAATCGTGCTATAACTGTCACGCGGTTTTATACGTACACGTTATCTTTCGCAAGCAAATTTAAATTACAACGTGTACGAGTACGTGTACGGGTATCTACACGTACACGTACCCGTACACGTTGCTTTCGCAACCTCTCTATTGTTTACATTGATTGCCTTGAAATTGGCACAATAAGCAGTATCGTTATATACGTTTTATCCTGAGCAATACTTAAACAAATGATTATGTTTTAATCGTAGCGCAATAAGTTTTGATTCCTGGCAATAAAAGTGTTATCGTTGGCGCAGTAATTCATTCATTTGTAGATGAAGTTTTTGTAATACGTACACATTTTATCTGTAAAGATGTAACAGAAGAAAGATGGTTAGCATTAAATTGCAAAAATGTTGGTTTCGAGAATTCGAAGTCGGTTCAGAACGACCCCTCTAGTGCAACACCTTTTTAGAAACACAACTATAACAAAATGGAGACAGACATGTCTGTTTGCAATAGTCACGAACGTACCAATTACTAGTACTCAACATTTAATTTACCAAGTATTTACAGTCGTGTTGGTGTCGATGCCACAATAGGTCATGAACTGTAGACTACGCATTTTGCTGATTCGTCTGAGTAACTGGCGACATGTTCCGCACATGCGTGTCCAAATAATTCAATATGTGAGTTATAACTATTATTATTATTATACTATATTTATATAGCCCTTTTTCATGTATACACACGTTCAAAAGTGCTGTACAGTCCTGACTAATACATGGTTAAAACAATATATAAGGTACATAAAATATACAATTTTTATCAAAGTTATTTAAACTTCCATTAGTATCATATTGCCGAAACGAAATGCAAGATAAAACGTAGGAGACACGGTATAAAGAAATACTTTGCTACAATAAAATAGTGGTGTACAACGATTTTATTATCTGTAGGGGTATTACCTGAAAGTGAACCTCAACAAGGACAAGGATAAAGGCAAGTACCATTACCACATGTCCTTAACCCTTAAAGTAATAGCGATATTTCCTTTGTAATTAATTCTGCAGTTAATTTTGCAGTTAATTCGTTTCGTCACTAGATTATTCGTCCGATGACCTCATGCTTTTTCCAGACGTGAACTATTGACGATAATTGACCACTTATACTAATGTTTTACAAAACTTTTAAAGAAACATTAATTCACATTCCAGCACCGACTTACCCTCTCAATAATTATGTCAGAGCACTTTTAAGCAATTTAAAACTGCTGATTTAGCAAAATTGTTTTGTCTGAATCTCTTCAATGAATATGTTAAAAGCAATACTGACAGTAAATAAGTTTGAATGAATTAAAGCTATTGTTAACTTATTTTAACTGAGAGAAGTGTTGTTGTTTTACTTGGGTGATAGTAAGTTTCTAATATGAATATAACCTTTAAGAGTACTTTACTGGATTTTCACTTTCTAGTGAGAAACTGGCTTCTCTTCTCTAATGCCAGTGTGGCTTACCAGAAATGATGCTTAACAGCGATCAATTCAAGTTGTAGAATTTGTTTCAATAATAAATGTTGCTTCACATCCGATCTAAAATAAATTGATGTAAAATACGTAAACTACCCCCTTACTGAACCACATGCCCGGTGATAATCGCTTTATAGGTTTGAAATTAATTTACTCAAGGAAACATGTTTATACCCTGGCGTTACAGACCATACTACCCGATTATAATAAATCATTTACGATTTTCTGTTGTCATGTAATTCCATAACTAACATCGAGATATGCCCGTCTAAATCACTTTCCATAAATTCCGTAATAAACAACGAACCATTTCAACACGTGAAATTGCTTGATCGTTAAAACTTCACCTACGTTGAAAGAAAATAATGTTTACATTGGTTGCCTTGAAATTGACACAATAAGCCGTATCGTTATATATATTTTACAACATGTTGTACTTAAACAAATGATTATGTTTTAATCGTAGCGCAATTGGTTTTGATTCCTGGCAATAATGTGTTAACGTATTTTATATTAATCTAGCTTAGATGTGTAACTTATTCAACAACTTATACAAATCACTATTGAAGTATTCGGTCAAGGTAGCGTACGCCATGCGCCACAAGGATATATGCGAAGACAAACCATTTTCACATTAGATACTGATCACCAAGCCAAGCAAATATATGCACCAAATCTATTTCGTTCATGGTTTGGCGCACCAAGAAGTTTGACAACAACCTCCCGTACTCTTAGTACTAGTGTCCAATTATCGCCAATATCACAAGTCTGGAAAAAGTATAATGTCATCAGACGAGTAAGTAAAATATATAATGAATAAAATAACACACAGGCGCAGTAATTCATTCATTTGTAGTTGAAGTATTTGAAAAACGTGCACATTTTATCTGTAAAGATGTAACAGAAAGATGTGTTGCATTAAATTGCGAAAATGTTGGTTTCTTGAATCCCTAGTCGGTGCAGAACGACCCCTCTAGTGCAACACCTGTTTACAAACACAACTATAATTAAAAAAGGAGACAGAAATGTATGTTTGCAATATTCACGGACGTACCAATTACGTGGGGTGTTCCACAATTAATAGGACTTTTTTCATAGCAGCAAGGCAAATCATAAGTTAAGAAAACTAATTGTATATAATTAAATTTTTATCTTTCACTGACAAACAAGCGAAATATCACAGAAATTGAATGAAAAATAAGAAATATATTAACCATTAAATATGCTATGTATCAAGGAGGCGGGTCGCACTGTGACGTTATCATGACGTCGCATTTCAAGCACAGTATTTTAACATAAAGAAACATTTAATAATTTTATTTATAGTCATCCTGACGTTCTAAACAGATCTTATACCACTGTTCCGATTGTTTAAATGTGTTTCCGCACCCCTGTTCACAAAAAAGGTCTTGTAAGGATGTTAGACATTGCTCAAACCTTGGAGCGTTTATCAGGGTTCAAACAGTGCTATTAACGTCAACTTAATTTTCAATGACCTCACCTGTGCTTATTTGTAAGTTTATAAATCCGCGATCTGTAAACAATTTGAGCCAACAGAACACAATGGGCTGCTTAAAGCCACTACATTACATGCATTTCATTATTTCATTGGTTAGCACTGTTGGTTTTCCAAATGTATACCATTATTTGACAATCGCGTGGTTTCTGTTTATTGGCGTGGACGTCATTTTCACCCATGACACGCTTAGATACATACCCATGATTACTGACTTATGGTAGCAAACAAAGACCGAATTCTTTGAAAGTTTGCATGTGTATGTCAAAGTCATCCACCTAATGACATACAATTAGGCGTTAATATTTAGCAAGTGGTTATTGAGATATTCACATTTTTAATAAGGATGGCAATGACAAATAATAGTGTGACCCGCCTTGGCGTTACATGCTTTCTATGACAACGCTTTGTATGAGCATTATCAGCAACAACAAATTGCTGTTGCTACCAGTATATAGAGCATACATTACTAAGCATATGAGACAAATTTCATTAAAATGTAAGCGTTGAGTAAAAAGTTATGAGAAAAGTCCTATTATTTCTGGAACACCCCTCGTACTCTATATCTGATTTCCGAAATATTTACTATTGTATTTGTGTCGATGCCACAATTGGTCATGAGCTAGACTATGCATATTGCTGATTCGTCTGATGAACTGGCGACATGTTCCGCACCTGCGTGTCCAAATAATTCAATATATGTTATAATTCGTTTCGTCACTAGCTTATTCGTCTGATGACCTCATACTTTTTCCAGACGTGAAATATTGACGAAACTTTTAAAGAAACATTTATTCACATTCCATCATAGGTAACCCTCTCAATAATCATGTCAGAGCACTTTTAAGCAATTTAAAACTGCTGATTTAGCAAAATTGTTTTGTCTGAATCTCTTCGATGAATATCTTAAAAGTAATACTGACAGTAAATAAGTTTGAATGAATTAAATCTATTGTTAACTTATTTTAACTGAAAGAAGTGTTGTTGGATGATAGTAAGTTTCTAACATGAATATAACCTTTAAGAGTTCTTTACTGGATGTTCACTTTCTAATGAGAAACTGGCTTCTCTTCTCTAATACCAGTGTGGCTTACCAGAAATGATGCTAAACAGCGATCAATTCAAGTTGTAGAATTTGTTTCATTAATAAATGTTGCTCCACATCCGATCTAAAATAAATTGATGCAAAAATACGCAAACTACCCCCTAACTGGTCCACATGCCCGGTGATGATCGCTTAAAAGGTTTGAAATTAATTTACTCAAGTAAACATGTTTATTCCCTGGCGGCACAGGTTAAAGTAACCGTGTAAAATAAACCATTCACGATTTTCTGTTATCGGGTAATTCAAGAACATACATAGATGTATTCCCGTCAAATTACTTTCCATAAATGCTGTAATAAACAACGAATCATTTCAACACTTGATGTAGCTTGATCGTTAAAACTTCACCTATGTTGAACAAAGATAATGTTTTCATTGGCTGCCTTGAAATTGGCACAATAAGCCGTTTCATTCAATACATTGACCCCGAAATATACTTAAACAAATGATTATAAATGTTTAAATCGTAACGCAATAAGTTTTGATTCCTGGCAATAAACTGTTATCGTTGGCGCAGTAATTCATTCATTTGTAGTTGAAGTATTTGAAACACGTACAACTTTTTATCTCAAAGATGAAACAGAAAGATTGCTTAGATTTGAATTCAAAAATGATGAAATATTGGTTTCGTAAATCTCAATTTAATACAGAACAACCTTTCTAGAGCAACATCTTATTATAATGAAAAGGACCCAGTAATGCCTGCTCTTGTAATAGTCACGACCATGCCGAATTCTCACCATTGAGCCACAATGTGAAAAAGTGCATTGGCCACTGTACAACTTAAACATTTGGTAAATTAGTTTAATATTTCGAGAAACATTACTTTTTACTATACACCAATAATTAATATTCATTATAACTATGATCACCAATATACACGGGTTAACATTATGTTTGCAATTAAACATGCAACGGTTCGTCGTTTGGGTGCACCCTTGGGGCATGAAATGTGTTGCACATGTACGCTCCGAGTTCATTTTCCAGATTGTTTACATTCAGTGTACATGTGCTTTCACGCACTTGATGCATGTGATTGGTAACATGTTTTGCTGCAGTCTACCAGCACCAATATATGCTCTTTATAGCATCTGGGTTACTAACCACTAAATTGACCATCAATCATAGGGTCGACCTACCAATAAGTTGTAATGCGCTAATTATTATAACAATTATTATATTATTATTATCATTACAATTAGCATGCTAGTAAGATTATTCGGCAGCTGTAACATCAATGGTTAAATTTTATATTTGATAACAAGTGAGCAAATTGTACGAACTCAGATAATCCTTATCAATCCAACTAGAACATCGGAAAGTCCGCACACTGTGTGGTAATCTTAACCCTCGGGGCCATGGGACCGTCCACCCACCCGCACTGGTTATCTGACCAGCTTAAGGTACCTGTAGCTTGTTATCGCAACCCTTATGGTCATTGGACCGTCCGCACTGTAGGAGCTCATAACAGCCATGTTGGTTAACATAAATATAATTGCACCTGACCATTCAGGGTAATGTGGTTACTCTACCTATATTGGTATTAGTTTATCGCACGTGTATATTATTTTGGGATATATCTGAGAACGTGGTTATTATCACCAATCATGATCGCAAACCTGCTGGAAAAGTAAAATGCATTTTATCAATAAAAATAAAGTACAAAGTCTTTTAAATTAAGTGTACAATTTTCCATGAGAAAACGACCAAAATAACTTTTTGTAGTTGAAAAATCTGAAATGGCAAACAATAGTCAATATATATTAATATTATCACTCTCTTCCCGATTGACCAGATGCCAGTGTATAGAATCCACTTAAATATGACCAATGCTTTTACAATAGTAAATTAATCGTGCCGTTGGTAAACTCAATTTTCGATGTACGTACATAATGCAAATATCTACCTATATTGCATCTTCCCCTCAATCTGCAAAGCAGAAATAATCCCAGATTCGATCTACAAATGGTGGTCTTGTTTTTTGTGATTGAGTCGTCGCCGAATATTTTATTGAATTATGATATAAGTGTTCCAACTTGTAGGATGCATACTTGAAGGTTTTCACTTCAAATATCTGTCCGTTGGAATTAACTTATGTACAGATAATTTGTCTTGGAAAATAAGTAACTTTCATAGTTAATACAAACGACTTTTATCAAGGTAATTGACATGTCTGGCAATTGATAAATTATATAAATTATGACTTGCGCATTGCGCAGTGGCTTAACGAAATTTCGCTGGCTAAGAATGAGAAGTCGTAAGTACAGAGTCAACGCAATGAGAAAACATAAAAACGGTCCGAAAATTACTGTAACTCTTAATTGCTAAATTAAGAGTAATTTTCGGACAGTTTATTTCGTGTTTCTTAATGTTAAAACACAATCTGTTCCAACTTTAGTTTGGTCAACCTGGCAAGTTTCGATATTCTTGATTATAGGCTCATCACAAGCGCCTTGTGACGCAGATTTTAAATATTTGTAGATATAGACACGGGCCCCAGTTGCTTTACATTATACAAGGGAGATAACAAATGCATGCAATCATTTTGAATTGTAATCTTTATACAGTACACAAGTCACTGCATTTAAATTGTCATAAAAAATTGATTCAAAATCAATAAAATCAACGACGTACCTATACTGTTCTGTACTGTAGTATTGTTGGCTTACTATAAGATGTTTAATTTTGTACAGAATAGGGGAATATAGTTAAAATACACCCAGGGGATGAACCTATTCATAAACTCTCCATTATTTTTCAGGAATGGAGAGTTGTCTTAACAATAACTCTCCATTATTTTGTAAACACATTTAATGCAATGTGTATACCAAATAATTTAGAGTTATTGTTAAGGAAACTCTTCATGCCTGAAAAACATAACACACATAATTATGTTGTGTTAACAAAAAAAATGGAGAGTTAGTTTTAATAAATGTGTTAACAGGTAATTGAGAATTATTGTAAATAATGTCTATATTATGTACCAGTCAGTTGCATTCATTGTACTCCATCCCCAGGGATGGGGTGGGAAATTTACGTTTGGGGTTTCAAAACCACCGCCCTCCAACTGCCCATGCGGGGGCAGCTGACAAAAGGTATTGGTTCGGTGAAAAAATTCCCAACATTTCCCCGGCAGTGCGTGAAAAGCTGGAAGGTGTAAAAAAAACGCAGCCATACCCAGAGGTTGGTGCCGTGGATGTAACTGACTGCTGCATTAGAAAATGTATGTGTTCACAAAAAGGGCAACGCAAATCGCAGGAAAGGCAGCACTCAACTGAAAGAGCTAAACACAGATAAAAATGCTCAATCCACAACGAAACTAGAAAATGAAATCAACCCGCTGTTACTAAATAACAATAAACATGACATAATTTCAGCGCTTAAGGTGGTACGCGCACAAGGAATAAAGCAATCAAGATGATGCTAGTGCGATATTAAATAACGTTATTTTGCAAATGTACTTTCGCGTGTCCATGACAATTATATGAGTTGCAATTACATTTTTTTTTATAAATTCATAAGGGCCAAAATTATCACTAAATCATGATACCCGATCTTCAGCATGAAACTGACAATGAAATAATCGACCTTGACCTACATTAGCATGTCCATAAACATTGCAACTAGGTTTGAGATGATCCGATGACAACTGTTTGAATATAATAATACGTACAAACTAATTTTTAATTGTTTTTGGTTATACAGGGCCCATAATTCAGGGAGACATGTGCCGATTGGACTCCTAAATTTGAATTAAAGAACAGGTAAATTAAATTTGGAGCGTAAGAAAAAAGTTAAGCTACAAATTTACGAGGGCTGTTTTCAGCTGTTCAGCCGCTCAATCTACCTTTGACATTAACTTCCCCTTGTCATTGGGCTACCTAATGAAACATTAGAGTCTCACTGGGGAGACTATTTCTCTCTTGTGGGCGTGGCAGCCAACATCGATCCAATAGACACTGCTCTCACAAGTATATATACTAATTTTTGAGTACATTAATTAATACTTTAATTTAGATTACTGTGCAAATACTGCTTTATGCTTAATAAAAAAAAATGTTAAAACATTGTAGTTATGTCCATCAAGTTGCATATCAATTATAAATATCCATGTATAGTTTATGCACGGAAACATGTCCTCTGATTGAAACATTAATAATCTTTATAATGTCCACCGTGTTATAACATCAAGTGACAACGGGTAAATGGCCATTGCTTGATCGTGTAACACATAACTCACAACATGTGTTTGCATGGACTACACACCATTATGAAAGTAATGGAGAGTTATTGTATTAGTTCACTGGTTTCATGAAGAAGCATGATTTTCTCGCTCAGACAAGTTCATATTTTTTAATCCTTTATTTATAAGAGGTACATCATGGGTGAATATTTTCGAAAAATGCATTTTTCTTTCATTTTTGATATTTATAGCATCGTTACAGAAAAACAAATTTACATTTGACAGTAATGGTGTATTTTAAGTCAGAGAAAATCCGCGTATCTGTCCATTCCTGAGAAATAATGAATACTCGGCCCCTTCGGGGCCTCGTCTCCATTATTTCTCAGGAATGGACAGTTACTTGGACTTTCTCCTTAACATAATTTACAGCCTCCCATGTTTGTCTTTCGTCCATATCCGCTTATCTGTTTATGCTTTGTTTTGTAAAACGGTACGGTCTAAAACGGTCCGCTCCTCGGAGTTTTTACTTCCCTTTGTTGATACTATTTTTTGTTTCATTTCATGGAATATTGTTTAAAGGTTTACGAATACAAAAGAAACCCCTTAAAGTGAAGGGAACAATACAGAAATACTGCAGGGATATATTATCTTATTGCACTGTGCCCCTCTCATGGTTTCCGTGTTGATATCAATGATATATATATATATAAGATGTCTGTTTGTCTGATCTTTTCTATTTCCTGCTCTCAAACTAATATTATTTTATCATATTAATCATATTTATCATTGCATATGATATGAAATAATTGACATAATATACATTGAATTGAAAACAGTGATTCAGTTAATATAGTTTGGGTGGGTTGCTTGCGATACGTGATAGAATGTTTCCTAAACGGTTCGTTTTTGCTTTGTTGCAATGACAAAATTACTGTTAACCAATATATTATTTCGCGCCACTTAATTTCACGAGTGGTACAAATTAGCGAAATATGTTTCCGCAACAGGGTTCACAACATTCACATGGATATTGGTTTACAATACTGTGTTTGCTATGCGTGGCTCTGGTTTGGTGGCATTTATGATCACCTCCACTTGATGGACCGCACTGTTTTAGACCATGGGTCATGTACAATGAAATATAACATAGAACAAAGGAGCCAGCGTGTTATATCATAGTGACGCCGTAATGACGTCATGAGTATCTCGACATGACGTTTCCATCTACGTATGCTTTCTTTACTTTTCCGATTGTATTATATAACATAAATAGAAAATGTTTCTTAGTAATGATCAATATTTCACATGTGAAATATAAAATAAAGTTCAGTGATTAGCAAAATCCCTATTTCCTACTCCATTTGGAATCGATCTGGTACATATGTAATCGGGCCCGTTGATTATAAACATTTCACATACGTAAACTCCATACTCCATGATCCAACTTGAAAAACAGATTCTTTTAGAATTTTGCATAAAAACCAACACCAATGTGTAGCAAATGATCTAACTAAGAAAATGAACTCCCATTTAATATGTTTCCATTCAGTAATAAAGAAGTTACGGCAGTTTTTATAACTAAGAAATGCTCCTATTGGAGTATGGAGTATGAGTTTGAGCATTGAGTACGCTCTACAATGCTAATAATCACCGGGCCTGTTACAACTGTATGTTATCACTTGAGCACAGGAAATATGTTACCAAGTAGCTAAAGTATGAGCATCTACCCCACTCACGGCTGATGTGTTAATGAGGTTACCATTAAGTAACCACCAACAAAAAACAACACTCTATAGCATTCAATATCTCTTTAGTTTCCCATTATCGCCTGTTTGTTGTTACTGTGTTGTTGTGTAATAGACATAGAACGATATAATATGTATCATCATCAATTAATGCTGTAAACGTCATCATATCGTGGTAGAATTATAGTTTTTTTACGATTTAAGTTATGTTTCAATTGATCACTTGGGTTCACGGTTGTTTTGTATTTCTTTGTCAACAAGTCTTCTTGCTCCTTTACAACAGGGACGTGGGCTTTTTTCGATAGGTTATATGTGGGCATTGCTCCGTGTACTTGTGTTATGGTGTGTTGTTACTGTTTTCTGTGCTCGACTCGTTAAGTTGAGTGCAGCCTTCCCTTGCAAATTTTCTCATATATTTTTTACACAATCGCCTAAATTTACCACAGTGGCTACTGTTTACTAATATGTTGCAGAAACGGAACTGGAAATGCAAAGGGGCTTTAATAGGGTTAAAAAGATAAAAACATAATGATAAAAAATGGAAAAGTAAATAATGCCCTTCTTTAAAACTCTTGCAAAATTGCGAGTCTAAAAAGTGCCTTCAGCTACAGCAAAATCCCTGTTCACCAAAATCAACGATTTATAGTATCAATTACTACCTTAGCAATAGACCTACTGTTTTGTAACATTCCTTGAGATGCATTTTTTGCAAAGTAATCTATAATGCAATTATGCCATAAACAAAACGTTAAAGCTTTAATTAATTCGTTAGTGTTCTATTATATGTCTAAAGTGTGATATTTCATAATATCGTTAGATCTTGACGTCATAAGTATGATATTATGGTTCACTATTAACTAATGCCGAACATCCCAGCTACTAACAATGTTATCATAATATTATATAGAGGAGCTATCCCGAGTTGTCAATTGATATCATATAGTTTTATATTAAACGAGCTTTTGGAAATGTTATTAAGCGAGTCTCTTGTATTGGTATAAAACAGTTATTCCGTACCCACCACCGAGAAATAGATGAAAACGCTTATATACGAGGGGTGTTTCAGAAATAATAGATTTTTTCTCATAACCTCTTACGTAACAATTACAATTTAATGAAAATTGTCCCATATGCATAGCAATGTATGCTCTATATGCTGATAGCAACAGCATTTCTTTGTTGCTGATGATGCTCATACAAAGCGTTGTCATAGAAACCATGTAGCGCTAAGGCGGGTCACACTATTATTTATAATTACTATCCTTATTAAAAATGTGTATATCTCAATATCCACTTGATAAATATTAACGCCTATTTGTATGGCATTACGTGGATGACTTTGACATGAGAATGCACACTTTCGAATAAATCGCTCTTTGTTTGTTATCGTAAGTCAGTAATCAGGTGTATATACCAAAGCGCGTCATGAATGAAAATGACTTCAACGCCAATAAACAGAAACCACCCGATTGCCAAACAATGGTGCACATTGGGAAAACCAACAGTGCTAACCAATGAAATGATGAAATATGTATGATGTAGTGGCATTAAGCAGCCACCTGTGTTCTGTTGGTTTAAATTGATTACAGATCGCAGATTTACTAACTTTCTAATAAGCACATGTGGGGTTATAGAAAATTAAGCTGACGTTAATAAACACTGTTCGTACACTGGTAGGCGCTCCAATGTTTGAGCATTTTCTAACAACATTGCAACCGTTTTTGTGAACAGGGTTGCGGAAACACATCTAAACAATCGGAACAGTGATATTGGATCTGTTTAGAAAGTCAGGATGACTATAAATAAAAAATATTTAATGTTTCTGTATGTTAAAATACTGCGCTTGAAATGCGACGTCGTAATAACGTCACGGTGCGACCCGCCTCCTTGGTACACAGTATATTTAATGTTTTATAAATTTATTATTTTTCAATCAATGTCTTTGATATTTCGCATATTTGTCAGTGAAAGATCAAAATTTAATTATAGACAACCAGTTTGATTAATTTCTGATTTGCCGTGCAGCTATGAAAAAAGTCCTATTAATTGTGGAACACCCCACGTATATATATATATGATGGGCGTATGTTGGTTGTACAAGTTCTCGTGCAAAAGACATATCGTCCCTTTGACGCAACGAGGTTGTAATTCACTTTTTTGTAATAATATATGTGGAGTAAGAAATATCCTTTTTGTACCAAAGGGACGATATGCAGATCAATACAGGCTGTTATTTTATTACTAAATTGTTACTTAATTCGAGTTAAGCATACTAGAAAACATGGCAGTGGTGACTTGCAGTAGTACATTTGTATTTAGTATTTGCCGGTGTCTATTCAATGATGGTCATAAAATCTGCGGACACATACTCGTTCATGTAAAACATGATCATTTCATGTTGGCCTTCAATGACTGACGGTACAAATTGGTGTACTCCCCAGTGGTGTTTTGTAACCACTGGTCATTTCAAAATGGCTGACAAAAACTGTACAAAGGTACAAAGGTACAATGAACCATGGGCATAATGCCTTAAATTCTGAAAATAAACTGTATATACGTATATATATATATAAAAAAAAACTTGTATTATAATAACTGTCGATGTGTGTACCTTCTATCTAATTGTATTTGTTAAGTTATAATAATAAAACTGTCAATACATATCAAACAAACATTCCATTAGTACAAATATTTCTCGGCAGTCTGCGATAGTACACCCCAGTCTCACTACCAGGGTAAAAGCTTTCTCGGCAGTCAAAGATAATGCACCAGACTCATTGCCACATCAAACTGTGTATGTATCGAAGAAAATGACTGTTTTGACACAGCGCTGATTGCAACGTCAGAATGTTGTTTATCATAGGCTTACATCTGTTAAGTATGTTTGACATTGTAATTCCGGGCATTCATACTTTGTACTCATGGATTTAACATTGAGGACCACTCACTGAGAATTTCCATTGTGATTGTATTTTTGTTTAGGTGAATTGGCTGAGGGACCACGTAAATAACGAGTTTGTGCCCTGTATTCGTGTAATGTGTTGTGGTTATGTTTTCCATGCTCGACTGGCTAAGTGAAGTGCTGCCTTCACTGTCTTTTTTTCTCATATCTTTTTGTAGTGTATTTTCTTAGTCTAACGGGTGTCGGAATGTTTTTCAGTATTGTTTTTAAACGCGGCGGTGACTTGCCTTGATTTAATTACACGAATTAACCAATATGGTTCCCGGCAAATTGCATGTGGGCTGCCTATTAATGCGTTCATGTGTTTGTAGTATACATTCTTTCAGCGGAGAAAAATGCTAACATAATTATTAGTATGTTGTTAGGACCAAATGGGACAGATGTATATCTATAGTTGCTTGGTTATTTGTGTTTACCAGTTGGATAGGGATTTGGTCTCAAACGACGAGGGAATATGTTTAACTTCATTGTTAACTCCCAGTACATATAGTTCAAAGGTAACCGCAAAATATAAACTGCCTAAATCTTCAGCAGAAAAACTTACATTCCTCGCAAAAATCAAATTAGGCAAATACCCGTGTAAACTTGGTTGCATCTCTATTTCAACACAATTTCTGTTTATCAAATCATCAACTACTGGTACCAGACTTCGGTTTTCTGCTTGATTAATTTCCCTGATTCGCGGTTATCCAAATTATAGTTTTATAATTAGTCTACTACTTATGTCTGTAACCATAACCGCCTCCTGTTACCAGCGTATCGAATATAAAAAGCCCACCAGACTAAATCAGTCAGTAGAGCGCTAGACTCGGTCCGTCTCGTGACAGTTCGGGTCGTTCCGTCGATGTTGAAGACTTTTACGTCAGTATTGCCCACATGGTCCCGATTGCGATAGACTTCCATCTAGCCGATGCTCATTAGCTTCCGCTATTGGACAGGTGAAATACCCGTATCATCCACGATGTGAAGACGTTATCAGTAACACGCAGAAGAGCAGGTTTGTTTTGCTAAAATTAAAAAAAATAAAATTGAATCGAAAAAGATGTGCGAGAACTTGTCAGACTAGCAGCTTAACAGCCAATAGAGCATTACTTGATCATGGCGTTGAAACGTAATCTAATGGTACTTTGACGCTATTGTAAGCTGAAAAACTGGTTTACTCATTGTAAATTCTACTCTACTTCGACGAGTTTTATAGTTTTATAGAATATCTCTAACAGAACATTATGTTTATATGCAATATTATAGAACCTTTAGCGCTGCTGGTGTTGTATGCTGTTGTATGCTGGAAAGTGTGTTAGGTCAACGTACCTCAGAATTCTAGTCTTACGTAGCATGGCGGGAAAATGATTGAAAACGCCATGAACATGTGGGAAGCCACAATACCATCATGCTGACAATCCAGTTCTCAATCAATTTCCATTTTAACAAACATTTCATAACATCGATAGTGATCACCCTATCAGATTGTATCAAATGTAACAGACAGAATAGTAATTTTCTGCATGGATTCCCACCATTACATTGTAAGGTGTTACGCGATGTTAGACAGCAATATGTGACAATACCATGTTCATTGCTCCGAACGAACCCTCGTAATGTATTAAGGGATCCGCTGCAAATTTTCCCATATAGAATGCATGTAAGTTGTATTCATATTTTAAAAACTTATTGCTGAAGTTTTCGGTATCTATTTTCTTATGGATATGTGTTTTACTTATAGTCTACTACTACAACTTCTGATACGAG
Organism: Spisula subtruncata; assembly: GCA_963678985.1. Taxonomy (NCBI): domain Eukaryota; kingdom Metazoa; phylum Mollusca; class Bivalvia; order Venerida; family Mactridae; genus Spisula; species Spisula subtruncata. Next base: position 21,304,744 of record OY787676.1, on the reverse strand, counting down.
AGGATGAGCAATAATAAAACGAAGTCACACTTTTTCTATGAGCACTGCATCATGGCAGAAAAACAAAAACCATTACTGATTACCTACGCAATCGAGGCAGCTCGGACAATTCTAACACGAATCATCTCTCGGACGTGAAATAGAACGTCACCATCATTCAAACGGTTCTTAACGGTTTTTAGTGAAAGCAGAACGGTTTTGTAAACAGGTTAAAAATGAAACTTGCGGCCACGGATTATACATCTTGGGCATAAAAACGGCATAGCTTACAATATGCGATGGGTATGTTATGGTTTATTTTCTTGCAAACCGCATCACACATGTGTGGCCAAATCACCGTGTGGAAAATTTCCACAAATCACTCCACTACATACATCCGAGGGAGCTTCCGGATTCATCACGGAAAGACCCGAGTAGTTACGATCGATTCCCTACGCAGTTAGTACGTTTAATACTCGACACACATATATTATATACGGATACCGGACCAACCGTTTGGCAAACCATTACAAGATATGTGACGTGACAAATACTTGAGAAAGTTACACACATATTGTACGTACTAATGCTTATTTCAATTACAGACCTCAATTCACAAGTTGCTATTACTAATACCGACATTTCATGGACGATTTTCACCATGAGTTTCGCTTATACTACATGTACACCTGTCTGATAACACAGGCTTCTAATTGGTTGCTTTAGGTGATTTCTTACTATTTACTCATAAAAAGGTTTAAAAGTTTGTTTTTGTTATTTGACTGTGTAACGTTACATTTGGTACTTGTTGGTTATTATTTATGAAATCTTGGAAAGAGTTGTTAAAGTCCACTGGCTACTTACTATGACTTTGCGCAGAGAAATACGCACAATAAAATTTTTGTACTTGAACATGCATGTATAAGTACTGCCGTAGAGATATTTAATCACGTATGGAATTTTAAAATAATGAGGATGATATCAGAGTTTTTGAGATAATCAAATTGCCATTTTGTGAAAATTCTGTTCTGAAACCACTCCATTGATATTGAAACACCTTCTTGGGAAATATAAATGATTGCTATTATGTTAACGTGGAGCAAGGCTCATGAGAATTTTTAGATCGATTTTATTCTTTTTATCAGAAATATCGATGATCCTATGTATTGCTTTCTAAAGTCACGTGACGCTTATTTTACCTCAATATGTTACTGATAACAATAATAATAATGGTGATGATGATACAATATTGTGGTAATTTCCGTTTTTCCGTGAATTTACCTTTTTTGCACTGCATATCGTATTAAAAGTTAGTTTGGCTACCCGACAAGATAATATACTCAATATGCTTATCAATCAAATAGTATAACTTCTTTTATTTTAGCTAGATTTTATTCTGGGATTGATAACCTATGTTAGAATGCGCGAATAGGGAATTAATTTCATGAGAAAAGAGTAGATTAAGGAGTTGTCTTTATAAACACAGGGTATGTTAGACAGACTAATTAAAAGTCAAATTGGTAAAATTGGGCCCTTTTGCACTCATGAAACCTCCGTCATGCACGTGTTTCCGTGGAAAATGTACGTGTTACAAGTGTAAGCATAAAAGCCGAGGTGATCAGAATGTTCTAGCATTGAGGTTTAACGAAAACATGCACTTGTCGCTTGTTTGAAAGTTTCGTTTAATTACAAAAGATATTCAAAGAATTTTAGACTTGAACGTTTTGAGGAAGTAGCACTTATAAATAATGTTTAAATAAAACATAAATTTGAACATTTTGAACAGTTGTCTTGGAACATTACCACTCATCAATTGTAGTACGTACTAATAAATAACGCAAAGTATAAATTACTATGTTATTGCATATTCATATAACTAAGAAGTGTGATGTTAGCTTTATTGTCTTCAATTCTTTCTTTCTATTATTATAAGTTTATGTAATCATTCCATTGCACTTGCAGTAAAATTGAAATCCTATGGATACTGATTTTGTTGTTCAGATTGTTAAGATATTAATGCGGGTGGCACGATGGTGGAGTATGTAACATCCTTGACTACGATTCTCAGCCGACCCACCAAGTCATTTCTAAAAAGGCTTTTCAATATTTCCTACTCAACTCAAAGTTTATTAGTCATCGTTGGTTGTCCAATGTTAACATTTGTTTGAGTTTAAAAATGTTTGGGTATCTGAAGAAGTATGATTTATAAGATCGTTTCTAATTGCATTAAACAGGACATATTATTATCAAATGGTATTCATCTTCCATATCATTCGTATTACATAAGGTACAATAGCTTTCAGCTCGTTCTATTCTATGTTGACCAGGGTAAGGGTTACCTACACGTGCGCACGTGATACATAAAATATGGTACATGTATGTGTCTGCATGTCACTCAATGTCAAGGAAGCATAGTACACATATGTACGTGTACATGATGAATTTCTGTTGTCGGGCAAATTCTGAAACGAACAAAGAGCTCAGGGTATATTGGAAGTATTGCTCTCTGTGCATATATCATGGCATTGACCCAAAAAGATCGTTATGTTGTTATATTTTTCTAACAAAAACAAATTCCGTTTACTGCTCACAGATGCTCAACAACATTATATTTTATACGGCGTTAGTATTATTAACACGAGGTGAGTTTTACGCGTATATTAATAACTCCGACCAAAATCTTGTTATAATTTTTGGAGTGTGTTTATATTAAGACGCCTCACTTAGTTGTCTGAATAAAAGGTTCTTTCACTATTTCCGGTCGTTAACACATAATTATGTTGAACAAAGTATGATCGAATAATTATCGTAGCATAATTAGTGTTAGTTAGTATAGCTATATGTAATTTACGTTACTCGCTTCAAAGATATTTTTTGTAGATCGTAGATCAAATGTGTACTTTCAAGTATTTCGGATTTCAGAAAAAGAGAAATATATAAAAAAAAATCACCAAATATATCAGAAACCACTCATACATCAAACATATAAATTATATAATAAACATAATTTTACTCAAAGGAAGCAACTCATTTAAGCTTGTTGGCAAATACCTAACCTAATTCGACTAGTTACGGAAACACTTTTTTGTCGGTAATTCTATTTTCTCAGTAACTGTTTGAAGTTTTTTGCAGAAAAAATCAAGTTTTATAACAATCATAATTCTTGATAATGTCTTAAATTGAAATAATTTGATCGAAAGTGTAGAGTTTACCAACTATATAAACGAGAATATTCTCATAGACACAACGTAAAACAAAAGCAAAAACCCAAAGTTCATACTGTAGGGTTTATAAGAACTATATTGCCTGCATTTATGAATTTTCACGTTATCTATTTTTATCTCTTTTTCTCAAAACGCAGACATCTGTTTTTTTTGGGTGCAACCGGTTAGAATTTCTGAAAATATAACGAATTAATGAGAAAGGCCCGCATTTCACTCAGCTGTTCAATTTAAATGATGCACGCTGTTACAATAACAACAAGACAGAAATAATATACGATTAATTACCAAGGTAACGATTATGACATTGCTGATGGATTTTGTGAAATCTTAATTAAAAGTTTAAATGAAACTTTGTCAGATATCTTCGTCATTGAAATCAGAACGTTTCAGCTACCGGGATATATGTTTGTTTATTTTAATGATAAGAATAAACATAAATAGACGGACGAATATTAAAGAATTTCGATTAATTAAATGATTATTATAGTAGGTAGGGGCATACATTGTCAATGAGTTGCTGGTAGTGCTTCTGATTTTTTTCTGCTGCTTCTGAAAGAGTTGTTACTGCTGTTGTTGCCAAGGGTTCGAATCTTGACGGAAGCAAGGTTGGAACTGATGTTATCAGTTAGTGAGCCGCCGGCTTGTTAAATAATAGTTACTGTAAGCCAATGTTTGCTGGGCGCCCTACACTGTTAGGAGAGATTCGGGAAGTGCTGTACGCACGAAACATATGAAAGTCTCCTAAGTCAAAATTGACTGGTCCTTTCAATAAGCCAACTTAATAAGCAAACACTTGAATATCTTATGTAACCACGCCGTCGACTAAAAAAGTGAACCAAATTTTGGGCGACTTCTTATTATTAAATGTAAAAGTACGTGCTACATTGTATATGAGTTTCTGTCCCGCAGGCGACTTATAACAATCCTGTAACTCCTCTATTTAAAGCGCAACCACTTACCGTTTGTCTGAAACAATTCCATAAATTAATTAATGGAGTTATCAACATCTAATCGGTACTTCTAATCGAATTTCGACTGTATCATTTAATTGTTTTAAAACTTCAACTAATGATAAGCATCATACCATTCAGAACAAATGGCCAAAAGTTATACGGTCGTAAAATCGGAATAATTGTATTATCTGACGTAATTGCCAAAAGTAATCCCAAAAAAAATCAAAAAAAAAAGAATTTATTTTCAGGATCAAAATTGATCCAGATATGTGGTGCTCATATATGTTCATCCTTTGTGATAACGCGGCCAGGCGTCTGTCGCATAGCCATGGCGCTACAATACCAAATACTTTTTGGTAGCGCTTTACTACGTCTCTTCTCGGTACTTTGCAATGTGAGCGCTACCGAACGCCTCTTGATTGGGGTAATGGTTGCGATTTGGTCATAATTGAGTATCGTCGAATATTGTACACGAACTTCAGTCAATGAACGGACAAATATTTTTAATTCCAAGGGAGGTAATCAAAACTGTACTATTTACCTAGCATTGTCAGAGTTACCTCCCTTATGAATAAGAAACATCGATTTGAACAACAAATTTTTCTGCATAAAAATGAGTAAATTTCTGCCTTTACTAATCGTTTTGTTTTATTTTCGCAACGGTAACGCACAAGCATAGGAATATAAAGGTTGGGAGTCTTTACAGTCAAACAAAGTAATATGAATTATCATTATTATTATAGTTGTTATTAGTGTTATAATCATTGGTATTCATCATCATCATCGTCGACGTCGTGTAATCATCATCATAGTTATTAGTGCCATCATTAGTGTTATTTTCTTTGTTTTTATTTTTTATTAAAATAGAAAGATCTAGTAATTACTCATATTTGTACTTTCAGATGATTTAAGATTGATTATAAAATCTAAGGAGGAGAAGAATGTGCTCCTGGATGAGGAGGTTGAAGAGTTACAAGCTTACGTCAAGAAATTACAAGATGACTCCCGACGGAGAGAAATGGAACTACTTTCAGAGATGGACCTGATACATGGAAAGAATGAGGTAGGAATTTGTCTGTTTGTGTGTTCTGTGTTACATTTACAACAGAGACTGACTTCCAATGTGAACATTCATGTAAGCGTTCGTCCTATTGCTTTGTTGTAGCCAAGAATCAAAATACGAAATGTCACTGATCAGCCACCATGCTTACCGGTATCTATTACCGTTCGCCTTTTTCTTGTCCCTTTCTCTCTGATCTCTTCCCCTATTCAAACTTCGCCCAATACACCCCGATTCCTCTCTGTCTCAGCATTTCGATCCCACTCCACTCTTTCACACCATCTCTATCTTCCCCTAACCCCCAGACATACATTGTTTCTACTACTCTTTTTGTTTTTTTCTCAATATTTGGTGCCTTTGTCCCTTCACAATCTTTGTTACCCCCTTCACAATCTTTGTTACCCCTAAACAATCTCTGTTACGATTTCTCAATCTTGATACCCCTTCACAATCTTTGTTACCCCCTTCACAATCATTGTTACCCCCTTCACAATCTTTGTTACCCCCTTCACAATCTTTGTTACCCCCTTCACAATCTTTGTTACCCCTTCACAATCTTTGTTACCCCCTTCACAATCATTGTAACCCCCTTCACAATCTTTGTTACCCCCTTCACAATCTTTGTTACCCCTTCACAATCTTTGTTACCCCCTTCACAATCTTTGTTACCCCTTCACAATCTTTATAACCCCTTCACAATCTTTGTTACCCCCTTCACAATCTTTGTTACCCCCTTCACAATCTTTGTTACCCCTTCACAATCTTTGTTACCCCCTTCACAATCTTTGTTACCCCCTTCACAATATGTGTTACCCCTTCACAATCTTTGTTACCCCCTTCACAATCTTTGTTACCCCCTTCACAATCTTTGTTACCCCCTTCACAATCTTTGTCCCCCCTTCCACAATCTTTGTTACCTCTTCACAATCTTTGTTACCCCTTCACAATCTTTGTTACCCCCTTCACAATATTTGTTACCTCTTCACAATCTCTGTTACCCCTTCAAAATCTTTGTTACCCTTGCTCAATCTATGTCGCCCTTTATCAATATTTGGTACCCTTTCTTAATATTTTGAACTCTTTCTCAATCCTTGACACCCTTTCTCAATCTTTGGAACCTTTTCTCAATTTTGGCACCCTTTCCAAATCTTTGGAAACCCTTTCTCCAACCCCACACTTGCAACCTATATTCAAGATTTTGCGACATTTTATGCCCTATAAACCGGAAATGAAATTTGAAGTACTATCTTGTACTTCAGATGTTTCAAATTCAGGTATCAATTGTAATTTTTCACCGATTATCTACATAAGCTTGGAACGTTTACTTAGTTATCAAAGAGAAATATTTTGGCACTCAAATTTTCAACATTTAATGGTCGATTTAGGAAGCTAAATAAATAGATAAATAAATAGACCTTTCAAGTACGTCACTTTTGTTGCAATGTAATAATCATAATGATGCACTTTTAGTGACGTCATCATGTAATCAAAATTCTTAAAAAAAATTATCAAATTGTTTCTTCCAAATCGTAAAGGCAGCAAATTACACGTAATACTTGAAATTGTATTATTATTGTTGATATGTTTATACTTGTGGGTTTAAATAAATACACTCAACCGCTTTAAAAACGCACCACTATTGAAAAGAATCAAATTTTGTCAAAATACATTTTTTGCTAAAATCGATAGTTTTCAGGGTTTGCTCAGTTCATAAGCTTGACCTAATTAAAGACAACAATTATGTTTTCATTCGGAATACCCCGCCCAAGGAACTTTTTTGATTTTGCATGTTTTGCGCGTGCAGATCGATCGCGTCGACCTGTGTGATCAATATTAAATTTAAACTGTACACTGTTGGTTTACACATTGAAAAAACAACATAAACAATTTTTGCTAATGATATTTTTATGCTGCGAATATCTCAAATATTTGTTATCGATGATTGTGCCTTCGCTTCCAACTGAAAAATGCCTCGGTGCCTTAGCAAGGCGGGTCAGCTGCCACCATACAATGATTGTGGGCTTTGGACATTGATTTCTAGAGAATGGCACAGTCAAAGACCGACCTGGATGAAACCAGCTGAAGGCATTGAGCCTGCGCTAGGACGAAACATGACACAGAATGTGTCATTGTAATTGGTTACGCATGGCTGCACACAGTGTCAAAAGAATGCTGAGTGTCAACCAACAAGCGAAAAGTACATTATTGCATTTTCATAATCATTTCTTTCATTATTGTCAATAAAAAGGAAAATTATTTTAGTACATTTTTTAATGAGTTTTCTACCGTTTAGAGCCTAAAGTCTCAACTTGTTGTCTTCAAGCTCTTTCAAAGTGTTGATTTCAGGTGCTATAGAAGCACAACGGGATATATCCTGACAGTCTGATGCTCATAACCAAGACTTCAAGTTTAAATAAGGCTTGAATCCATCTCAGGTTCGCATAATGCGCACATCTTAACCGCACTCGGCCGTATGGTATTAACCAGACAGCCATAGCCACATAACATTTATAATTCAAGTTAAGCTTTGCTTGAATGGTGGGAAACATCACGTCGAACATAATTCTATCCTATTTCGTAATTAATGTTATGCTTTAGGAGGAGATACCACATGCATGCATCAATGTAGCGGGCTCTTATACTTGCTTTTGAAATTGTGACTTTCACTTTCATGGGTCTCAGTGTTATCTATATCATAATTCATTTCAAACTCGTAATAATGGCATTAAAATCACACACCTCGTTGAATATAGACTGAAGATTATTCATTCGAAAATAAATAACTATAAATTGACGTTTTCATCACTAAAACCGATATTTCATATGTGGTGCGTTTTTAAAGCGGTTGAGTGTAATCTAATACAAGTGGTTGTTAGATCTTAAATCAATAATTTATATCTTGGTTAAGTTTTATTAAGACATAAAACAAAAGTATTCAATAACGCACGAATAAGATTGAAAGTGCATCTAAAGGGAGGTAACTCGAACTAAAAAGATGCCAGAGACGATCAATAACTTACAGAGTTACGTTCCTTACATCGGATTGAATTAATTGTTGATCCAGGTATTACTGAGCAAATAAAATACTTCGATTTATTTTGAAGAATAAGATCGTAATTACAAAAATGCTTTTTTGAGAAAACAAGAACAAACCGAATTAAAAACTACTCTTTACGCTGGGAAAAAACAAGCTTTTTACTACTTCAGACTATTTATAATTTTCATAAAAAATTTTTTATAAGAGGCACATTGCCATGCATATTCCAAATATGTAAGGGTTTTACAGGTCTCATTCTTCTAAACCAACGATATGAAGAAATTCCAACTCATGTGGAAAGAATAAGCGAGGGAAATGAAGCATACTGGTGCTTTATAACTGGCTTAGAACGAGAAGTTCGTAAGTACAAAATAAATATTTTGAGAAAACAAGAAAAGACTGTCCGGAAATTTCTACTAATTACTTTTTCAACCTACCCAATGTTGAATTATTTCATGCGATGACTCAAATGGTCATCCGTAGGCAATATGTATATAAAGCAAACAACACTATGTTTTTCGTATTAACACAGTACACAATTTCGTTTTCTACTTAACGACCTATGAGTAATTCATCAAAGACTATAAACGCCCTGGTTCTTGTTTCATCATTTATCTTTATACGTTATAAACAGTTTCTTGTACGCATGAAATTAGGCCAAAAGAAATTAAAATTGTAGTTCTGGCAACAGGCTGAAAAATATATTGTAAGTATGTAAGGAAAATACATTTTAAAATAGTTTATTGGTTTTGGGGAAGTTGGAAAGTCAACGATCTGCGAAGGTTTCCTGCAAAATGCCAATAAAATATTAAAGGGATAGCGGCACAAAACACGTCAGATTTGTGGAACCAGAGCCAAAATATTATTTTGTTTTGACCTGAGTATGAAACATAACGTGAAAGTATTTTACGGTTAGATTAAGCGTTGAAAAACAAATGTTGCAGTCAAAACAGAGGTTCATATCTACTGAGTACATTTATATATGATGATCCTCGAGTTTAGGAAGACTTCTATATCTCATACAAACACTAATGATGTGTTTATACGTATGTTTTCATCATTAAATATATCACTTTTTCCTCTGTTAATACATTTGCCATTCACATTAATTTTCCCACCTCTACAATCAATTCTATCAAAGGTACGGAATAACTAATAAGTACATGCTGGTAGTGAGCACATTCTTCAAGACAACCCTTCTGTTGTTGGTAACTCGTTTACATCTTAACTTTCGAGGGTACTAAATGACAAAAGAGTGCATATTGATACGCTTCAAGCAACTTCTGTATGATGTCGATGGACAATTTAAAAAACAACTCTATCGAAGGTACGGAATAATAAATGAGAACATGTTTATAGTAAGCAACTCCTTTCGTCGGTGGCTACTTTCAATTTTTTACATATTTACCATCGAGGGTATTGTACACGAAGTGATAAAAAAAGTGCAAATATATGCTGAGCAACTACGGTATGATAACAGTAGACAATTTTAACATGTTTACACCTTTATCAAGGGTACGGAGTAATTAAAGAATGTATGTTTACTGAGTAACTTCTGTAGAACCTCTTCAGACAAGATTATTTACAAATTTTAAGTATTGCATGTGTATGCAATGTTTAATGTTTATTGGTCAATTGTTTGTAAAAATGTGCATGCGTCATTGGCGCAAAAGTATGAAAGAACACTCGCTTTCAAACATTGCACTATCAACCATTGACTATTGTGTACGTTGATGTTTCTTTTTAGTGCAGGTGTTCCCTGTGCGATTTGTTTTTATCATAGTTTTACCATGTTTGGTCACCTGAGGTCACCATGTTGGAATATATTTATGAAGCCTTAGATTATTTAGCTTTTTTTATAGCTTGGGCATTTAGTATTCTCGTTCGGTCATGTATGGACATTGTGCCGTGTATCTGTACTATTTAATATTTCTAATGTTTTCTGTGCTCGGCTGGTTAAGTTGAGTGCTGCCTTTCCCTTTCCCTTTTCTCATATATTTTGTTATAATCATTCAGTGTCTAAACGTTACCTCTATAAATATGTTACAATAAGGCCTTGAAGATAAAGTCAATGCGTCATAAATCAGTGAAGGTCTATTTACAATGTACTTATGGAAACGGCAACAAAATAAGATATTGTTCTCTTATAAAATAATAGTTTAATTGTTTCAACACATGTGATGCATCAGTGACTACAGAAAACTAATTAATTATAATTGTTTGACGTATCTTTACACTTTAATACTGCACATATTGTAATGCACATCTGATAAATGTTTTCACAATGCATCCAAGTTAACTGTTTCATCTGCTTAAATTTTGGAACATTATCAAATTTTGCATTAATTTAATTGTTTTGTAGACTTGAAAAATGTTTTTATCTTCTCTAAATAGTTTTCTTGTAAACATGTCTTCATGAAGAGTAAATTAAGAAAAGGTAAAGGTAGGTTATCAGTTTTCGAGGACCGTTTTCAGCAGTTCAGTCATCCAACCATCTTTGCAATTTAACTTCCCTGGTCATACCAAATGAAACCAAAGTGTCCCCCTGAAGTGGGGTGACTATTTTTCTCCTGGCTGTTGTCCAGCCAATATCGATGAAACGGCGCCCATGAATATTAATTGAAAACAACTTATTTTTAGATAAAATAAAGACCTCTTCAAGATCTTGTTTGGTGTTAGTGAAAATCAATTACGTTTAAAGCCTCTTATCGCCAAATGAATAAACACAAACTTTGTTGAACTTGTACGCTACGAACCATTTGCTTGAAATGTTACCTCATGCAAATCTCCCACATTTCGCAAAGCAACTAACGTTACTGTATAATTATTTGATTACATAATTGCTAAGTTGAAAGCTAAATCAATTTCACCCCAGATCTTAGCTCATAAGGTTTCGATTAGCATCGTTATTTTTAGATAAGTTCTATTTTCCGTTGATTATTTGTAAAACTTTTGGAAGACTTTGCAAAATGATAAATATTCGTTGGTAAAAATTATCATGAATGTTTACAAAAAATATTGAAAATTTGTGAATTCTAAATATAATTTCATAACACAAATATACAGAAAATGAAATTAAATGAATAGCAGCGGATTTATTTTCTTTTCGTGATTGGTTTTTCATGAATCCATGACATTTATTATTCGTAGGCAAATGATTAAAAATGATTATATGAGGGGTGGGGTGATCCAAGGGTTCCCGGAAATTGCCCTGAAATACTAAGGGACATACCAACTCGTTTCTTCGTTTATTGTTCAAGGACGGATAGGTTCGACATCTTGGGAAAGAAAAAACAAGTTGGTAAACACTTAAAAATGTTCGAAACTCAACGAGATATAGATTATACATACTTGTTTACTTCCATGTCCACAATCCTTACACAAGAGTACGTATCACACGGACGAACAGATCGCTGGCTTAGAACAAGATGGTCGTAACTACCAAATCGACTTATTGAGAAAACAAGAGAAAACTGTCTGTAATTTACTCTTTACGCATGGGAAAACACGTTTTCAAAACTTCATTTTGGTCAACATGACAAATTCAGATTTTTCATGAAAATAGGCTCATAAGAAGCGCCTTGTGAAGCAGATTTCAAATATGTATGAGTCTTATAAGGTCGTAAATGGTAGTTACGACCTTCTGGTTCTAAGCCATCGAAATGATGATTTACAACGTCAAAAAAACTACGTTTGTTAGTCATAGAATGATGAAGATAGAAGTCCTTATGGCTTGTTTTTTCGAGGGCTTTGTTTTTTGACTCGGGATAGCTAGATAGGTTTTCGAGCTTATGGTGGACGCTAAACGAAAATACGTTTTGGTATGACCTAGGTTAATATGACTTTTGTTGTTGAGTATAGCTTGCAGAATAAGACATCTGGTTCTCATGCTGAAAGTTTTCGTTGGAATAAGTTGAAAGAAACGTTTAAGTGGTAACCAATTACGTTCGTCGAATTGATGTTCGATAATCTCCAATACATTTCCATTTTGTTATAGTTAATAGTCTAATAATATGCCTTGTTTAAATATTTTGTATAAATATTATACTTTTCATGGCACTTCACTTCAAAGAATAAATCCATTATAATATCAGTAAACCATAACCAGACATTGTATATATATTATTTTACAGAATTACTGTTTAACTATTCCAGTTCGCTTGAATATAAGATCGCGAAAACGGACGACAAATATCGATTTTGTACTTACGACCTTCTCATACTAAACCAGCGTAATAGACACCAAAGAAATATGTATTTCTAGCCCGAAATACGCGGAATTTCGCCCCGCCAACATTTAAGATTTAGCAGTAATGTAGATATAGATAATTTGAGACGGCTATATATAACATTTCAATTATTTCTGCCACTGCCCGGGGACTTTATCATAATCATATCAAATGTTTATATCAGTAGTTCTATGGTTTTGCTAATAACACAGGTGTAGGACATCTAGTTGATTTGGAAGTCAAACCATTTTTTCCTGTGCACGTTTGGTTCTATTGCATCCCATTCCGCGTCATTTCATACCATTTCATTCCATTTTGTTCTTTATGTTTCATTTATAACTCCTCATGTTTGGAGGTGGAAGTTGATTAAACGAAAACCCGACCCCTGTTATGCCGCCCGTATATTCCAACCACGCATTGGGCGCCATTTGGAACCCAAATTTTACAATAGTTCTTAGATTTGGTGCGAGTAATTCTTAATAATGAAGAAATAGGGTATGAGGAAATCGGACAGGGAAGACAGCACTGAAAATTAACCATCCGAACACAGAAAACAATAAGATCACAACACAACTACACGCAACTAGCCCTAAAATCGAGTTTGATACTAACAATAAGTATACCTGTTTTTTAACAATTCGCAGATACCAATGCTAACACAAATGACAGACAGTCATATTTATGGTCATGAAGAAGTTGTTTGAGCTTACTGTTAAAAATCGAAGAATAGGGGTTAGGTAGTCCGAGTCTCCAAAATAACAGAATAAATCCCACCGCTGCCACCAGTGTTAAAGTTTAGAGGGATAGGGTCTATCCTCCACGAAGTGGGGAGTGATCCCAAGTATATATAATAATGTAAAATGAGTTCCAAACTTGAGTAAATTTTCACATAAATTAAATTCCAATTGTTGTTATGGTTTTGGTACAAATATACTTTTCTCTGTTTCTAATGACTACAATTTTAGTGTTTCTTGTTCAAAAATCTTATTAAATCTTATAAAATCCTATTTCTAAACTTAGCTGACCTGACCGACCATCCAAACTAATCTCGGCTCTACTGACCATCCAAACTAATCTCGGCTCTACTGACCATCCAAACTAATCTCGGCTCTACTGACCATTCAAACTAATCTCGGCTCTACTGACCATTCAAACTAATCTCGACCCTACTGACCATTCAAACTAATCTCGACCCTACTGACCATCCAAACTAATCTCGGCTCTACTGACCATCCAAACTAATCTCGGCTCTACTGACCATCCAAACTAATCTCGACCGTACTGACCATTCAAACTAATCTCGACCCTACTGACCATTCTCACTAATCTCGGCCCTACTGACCATCCAAACTAATCTCGACCCTACTGACCATCCAAACTAATCTTGACCCTACTGACCATCAAAACTAATCTCGACCCTACTGACCATCCAAACTAATCTCGACCCTACTGACCATCCAAACTAATCTCGACCCTACTGACCATCCAAACTAATCTCGGCTCTACTGACCATCCAAACTAATCTCGGCTCTACTGACCATCCAAACTAATTTCGACTCTACTGACCATCCAACTAATCTCGACCCTACTGACCATTCTCACTAATCTTGGCCCTACTGACCATCCAAACTAATTTCGACCCTACTGACCCTCCAACCTAATCTCGACCCTACTGACCATCCAAACTAATCTCGACCCTACTAACCATCCAAACTAATCTCGGCCCTACTGACCATCCAAACTAATCTCGGCCCTACTGACCATTCTCACTAATCTTGACCCTACTGACCATCCAAACTAATCTCGGCTCTACTGACCATCCAAACTAATCTCGGCCCTACTGACCATTCTCACAAATCTCGGCTTTACTGACCATTCTCACTAACCTCGGCCCTACTGACCATCCAAACTAATATCGGCTCTACTGACCATCCAAACTAATCTTGACCCTACTGACCATCCAAACTAGTTTCGGCCCTACTGACCATTCTCACTAATCTTGACCCTACTGACCATTCTCACAAATCTCGGCTTTACTGACCATTCTCACTAATCTCGGCCCTACTGACCATCCAAACTAATATCGGCTCTACTGACCATCCAAACTAATCTTGACCCTACTGACCATCCAAACTAATCTCGACCCTACTGACCATTCTCACTAATCTCGGCCCTACTGACCATCAAAACTAATCTCGGCCCTAATGACCATCAAAACTAATCTCGGCTCTACTGATAATTCTAACTAATCTCGGCCCTACTGACCATCCAAACTAATCTCGGCTCTACTGACCATTCAAACTAATCGCGACCCTACTGACCATCCAAACTAATTTCGGCTCTACTGACCATTCTAACTAATCTCGGCCCTACTGACCATTCTCACTAATCTCGGCTCTACTGACCTTTCAAACTAATCTCGACCCTACTGACCATCCAAACTTATCTCGACCCTACTGACCATTCAAACTAATCTCGGCTCTACTGACCATCCAAACTAATCTCGGCTCTACTGACCATCCAAACTAATCTCGGCTCTACTGACCATCCAACCTAATATCGGCTCTACTGACCATCCAAACTAATCTCGACCCTACTGACCATCCAAACTAATCTCGGCTCTACTGACCATCCAAACTAATCTCGACCCTACTGACCATTCTCACTAATCTCGGCTCTACTGACCATCCAAACTAATCTCGACCCTACTGACCATTCTCACTAATCTCGACCCTACTGACTATCCAAACTAATCTCGGCTCTACTGACCGTCCAAACTAAACTCGACCCTACTGACCATCCAAACTATAATCTCGGCCCAACTCCCAATCCAATTTATAATCTCTGCCCTACTGACCACGCACATACGTTTGACGTCACTTTTATACCCTCCCTCAAAAATGGAGTATATAGCACCATATTTCCGTCAACATCTTCCATATGAAGGGGGAAGCATACTAAATCAAAGAGGCTAGTCCCCATATAAGGAGTATAGCACCATAAATCTTATTGGTAGCATACCTGTCTATACTATTCCTGGAAATATACTAATAACCCAACATGCTATCTACTTTGTTCCGAGAGACAATAGTTGCTTGCAGAGGTCACCTAGGTGAACCGTGTGCAGTCACTGGAACACTTAAACTTTGACCATGAGAGAGTAAGGAATACTCAATATTCCTATTGAGCTTACCAAAGTGTATATTAGAACTACATGTAGGTGGTTATTCATTAAGAACAGGAAAACTTGTTCAAGTCAACTGGTCATCCAATTTTAACTTAACAGTTGCAAAAAGACGAACCTTTCTTTGGAATGGAATGGTATTAACCCGTACAGACATTTTAATAATTAATATGCCAAAAGAGATATGAGGAAATCGGGCATGGAAGGCAACATTCAACTTAACTTGCCGGGCACAGAAAACAGCAACAAAACAAAATTACACGGAGCAATGTCCACAAATATTCTTACGAAACAAGCCCGCAAGTCCTTGCTGGACCTAGATTTACAAAGAAATACCAAAACCAGGTGACACTGAATGACCGAATGAAACGCAACTAAGATCCGACCACGTTCCTCAAGTCCTGCCACAACTTCAGCTAGACTTCAAAACAAAAACAACCCAGTGAAAACTCTTTGTTTACTTTGAAGTGGAGATATTAATCAATACTATGAACGGTCGTTGATGTTTGTTTGGATGTTACGTGTGCTCATGACTTATATGTTTAGCGTTGACCAATGTATATACACGCACTAAAAGTTAATACCTAATATTAAACAAGAATTTATAAATATAAATATTGGACGGTAATCAACTGGAAACTAGCAGCTACCTACCGAGATATATATAGATAATGATATAGATAATTTAACATCTAGATTACCTATGGAAATCACTGCTTTATCAGATAGATGCCAAGTTTTATATCAGAATTATATTTCATATAAGACGCAAACATTAGAAGGGTGTTAATACTTATAGAAATGGAAACTTGACGGGTGGTCATCTGTTTTGAAAACAAAGAAACAAGTTACGCACCACCTTCTAAATCGCTCATCACCATTGACGATTTTCTGCAACCTATGCGTATAAGAGGAAGCTTGACGGGTGTTATCTGTTTTGTACACATTACAGACATGTTACAAGCAACGTTCTAAATCGCCAATTACCATTGACGATTGGTAGAGCTAGTAGGAATCATGCTTAGTTGTTTAGATGTATTGCAAAAGACGTTCGACAACATATATGAGAGCATTTTACAGGGGTTATCTGTTTTAAACACGTTCTAGACAAGTTACGCACCACGTTCTAAATCACTTATTACTATTGACGATTTTTAGAGCTAATTCTGTTGGGATAATGTTAATTTGTTTTATATGGATTGCAAAAGACGTTCGACTACCTATGTGAGGCAATTTGATGGGGGTAATGTGTTTTAAACACAGTATAGACATGTAACTCGCCACCATCTAAATCGTCCCTTCCCCTCACATTTATTATCAAACTTGTGGCTAATGCTTATTCATTTAAGGGGGATTGCAAAATACGTTAGATACAACTTATATGAGACAAGTTGATGGGGTTTAAAAGGTGTTAAAAGGATTTAGACAAATAAGTAGAAATTACACAGCACCTTCTAAATCACTCATTACTTAGTTTTATGCTTATTTGTATTAGATAGATTGCAAAAGACAAGCTATAGAAATGGAAACTTGACGGGTGACCAACTGTTTTGAACCCATTCAAGACGAGTTATCGCCAAGCAAAATCGTCCATTTTGTTAAGCTTATTACGATAAGGCAATTCAGACTTAGTTGCATTTCGGAATAGGAATTAGACTAATCAACTTAAGCAGAAACAACAACACAACTACACGGAGCAATACACACACAAACACCCTATACAATTATTAAAGTACATAGAGCTATATCGGAAGATATTTTTTTAAAGTTTCAAAAACTAAAAAACAATTATGCTTTCATATCCATTAGATCATTTTTCGCTTCGGTTTTAACATAAACTCTCTCTGTGATTTATTGGGTATGCGAATTGTCCATTTCATACGAAAGTGTTCTAGAACACCCTATGAAACTATAAGAATCGCGTATTCTTTCTACGATTGAATCAAAGTATACGGAACCCATCCAAAGTTTTAATTTGCAATTGAGGTAGTCTTGTATCAAACTTAAAACGATGCAAGTAATTATTTTGAAATTGAATGACTGTTAGAATAGAGCTAAATACTCTTTAAAGGCCCAAGACCACGTCCCAAAAATGCAGGATGACCCAATTTTACAAAGATATGTATAAAAAGTCTACATCATTATATACGCGTATGATTTCCTCTCGAAGCCTCATCGTGCTTTCGATCGCCATCACCACCATTACGATATTATAAGAGAAGTGTAGATGGTATTCCTTATTTTATACTACTGGGCAACTAGCCATTTTAAGAGAAATACTGGGACAATTTACGATGTAATACATGCAAATTATAACATATATCATTATAAAAGAACAGCAACTTGTCACAAAAATTAAAATTAAACAAGAAAAGTAAAAAGTCATTGTGACTGAAATAACTGTGGCATAACTGGACAACAACATACTCATAAAATGTCACAAAAAGAGAAAGGGTGCCATGCCCACAAACGGCAGTTCGATTCAGTGGGTACTATAATGCAAATGTACTACATGGTGGTGTCCATATAAAATACAGTCGGAAATATAAGAAATTAAAGAGAAAGTCTCGCAAATGTACATGTGACAGAACGAGATGTTCAGTAGCTATGGTCGTATGGTTATCTTTAAAGATTTAACGAATGAACGGGATAATAATCTCCGTAGCAAGAAATTATCTGGAAAGATTGACTGATAAAATTAGGCTATACTATTATATAAATCGTTTTCTCTGAAAAAGAACTGTAATATTTAGCATTTTAGAGCAATTTCTTCGTTTGGTCCAAAATTGATCGACCGAAATAATATACAGAAAATCTGTACATTCGACCCGTAAAGACCAATCCAGCAAATATTCTTGTTGATTTTAGCACTGTAAAATGAATGATGACTTCCAACAAAATGCTAATACAATATTTTTGGGCTGCGACAAAAAATGGAAAAGGTAGGGTTACCTAAGCCACTGCCTCGTTTTGTTTTGGCCTTTTTTATGAAATCCCCGATGTAATTGTTTGATTAATGAGACTTTGTTCCACCTGTACCTAGCATGATTCATATCTATGAAACCATCTATAACATTAACGTGTTAAAATGTAAGTAGGCTGGGCCTCACTTCTAGGAAAATAGGAAATATAATCTAAAATAGCAACGCCCTGTCAGTAATATAGCGGTATGTTTCATAATGAATCTAAACATAAACTAATCATTTTGTAACATCATTGATTTATCACGTTTTTTCATAATAACTGAATGACGGTTTTGAAAAAACAAAATTATTAAATTACACATTTGCAGCTTTTACGAACAACTATCAAGACTGACCCCTTTATTATGCGTCTTTGTTGTTCAATTCGCCGCGCTATATTGAGACAAATGCCATGTATTATAATAGTCTGTCTAACAAACCCTAAAAGCAACGCATGCATGAATCTACCCTTTTCTCGTGAGACCATTTCCCTTTGCATCCTAAAACATTGTCAATCGATTCACTGTTAGGATAGCCCGACTGAGATCGTTGTTTATAAGACATATAAAGAACAGATCATTAAATACCATATTTTCTACCTTTTGCAATTACTTAAAACTTTACTTATTACTTATGATAACACGACTGATGTCGTTGTTTGAAAAGATTAGTACCATAATTTCTACCTTTGGCATTTAATTCAGACCCTTATGATTGTCATACTATGTCGATGTTTTAAAGGCATTTTAAGAACATATCATATAGTCCCGTACTTTCTACCTTTGGTATTTAATGCACACTCTTATGACTGTCATACCGAGTCGTTGTTTTAAAGGATGTTTAAGAACAGCTTGTATGTTTCCGTATTTTCAATGGCAATTACTTAGCCTGACTGCGAGTCCATTGTTTTAAAAGAATTTAAAGAACATAACGTTATTATAATTATATTTCCGTATTTTCGATGGCAATTACTTAGCCCGACTGGGAGTCCATTGTTTTAAGGGAATTTTTAGAATATATTATATGGTTCCGTATTTTCTATTGCAATTACCTAGCCCGTTCTTATAAAGGAGCATTATGAAGAGATTATGTTATAGTTCCGTATTTCCTAAATTTGGCAATTACTTCAAACTGCAAACATCTGAAAGATTTTTCACTTCTACTGGAATACATTGGAAGATTTACTCTGGTACCTACTACAAACGATTAACTACAAATATCAGATAATAGATCTCAGAGAAACTATATCCATCTTAACTATCACGTACCTGCGTACGAATCTGGATTTCTGGTTGTAACACGTGGGCATATCATATAGGCTTATAATACGGACAGTACTGGTAGTTGTTGATCAATCCGGATCATGCTGGAGCATATCTTTATGATTGTGTAGTTAGATAGTTTTAGATCAGTTTTTTCGATGTGATTTTTTGGATTAATTTGTATAGACACGTGCGTATTAAGAATATAGTTACTAGAGGTGAGTTACTGTGTTTCATTGTGGTGCTTTATTTTGTACAGTATCGTACATGTATACAGGTCTTAAATCGTAATAGTACAATTGTTTCCTCTCCCTATACCTACATTCTAAAATCGACCCTACCCGGAAAAAAGATATTATTACAAAATTTGAGAAAATAAGCAAAATTCTGTTAATGTACTGACACCTCACTATATAATAAAACGAATTGCCACGCTCTACAAATGTGCCAGTCTCTCTCCCCCTTTTTATTGTTGTGGTTTGACAGTTAGCCGGGGGCAGAAACTGTTTAAATAAGGTCAATGTGCAGGTATGCCTCATTTTGGTCGCTTGGATCACCGTTTGGGCATATATTTGTGAACGTAGATCGTCCTGTAGCGGGATTTGGGGAACCAGATCGTATCTTAGCTGCGTTTCATTCGGTTACTTGGGATCACCGTTATTTTATTATTTTCTTTGTGAAATTGGGTCATCCTGCATATGCGGCGGGGACTTGTGCTTTTAATCATTGTTTTGGGTTGCATGTGGGCATTACTCCGTGTTAGTATGTAGTTGTGTTGTGATGTTACTGCTTTCTGTGCTCAGCTAGTTAAGTTGAGTGCTGTCTTTCCTGTCCGATTTCCTCATATGTTTTTCGGAGATGTGTGGCTTTATTTTTTTTAAAAGAGCGTGTGTTATTGATATCGTCCCGTCATAGTTGTCGTGTTATTGATGTGCCCATGTTGTGGATATGTTCTTGATGATATTTATGGCTTCTCGTGATTGATTTGGTTCTGTTATTGAGGGGTGACGTTTTCAAGATTGAAGTATTATTAACGTGTTCAATGTTATTGTCTTGTAATTGATGTGCTCTTAAACTTTAGGTTGTCGTTTTGCAATGCCGAGCAAAGCCTTTTTTCCCCGTCAATTTTAAACTGAATATGGCAGGCATATGTGTGCCTTCACTCTGATTTTAACCCGGGTTGCCGTTTTATGTGGTACGCGCCCTAACCACTGAGCTGCGGGGGCCACACAGGTCTTTAATTTTAACGTTATGCCTTCCACCTTAGAAACTGGAAAATGGTGATGCCTTCTATCAGTTCCATCTACTATTTGCCAACACTTCATCATTTTCTTTTAGGGACCAAAGAACCTGTTCGAGGGTTGTCAGTATGTTCCAGGAAAATATGTACTTTGCTAATAATACGGAAAGTTTTGATAACTTTTTGTGCAATGAGAGAAATACACGATTCACTGGGACAACCCTCGTACATATAAGCAGAATTATTGACATTATATCACGAAATAATTTTGTTCGCCTCGATCGAAATTCGTATGCTAGTATTCTGTGCTAGGAATGACGCTATTGTTTAAACCAATGATTAAATCCCCCCCCCCCTTCAGTCTAACTGATTACGTCCATTTATATCTTAGGGAATACAATTAATTTCACGGCAATTAGTTTCTTAAAGTGAATAATATACTTAACATTTTACGCCGCACCTTTCTGGATAGTATGTTCTATTGCTGTAACAAATGCAATCCACCCACAATTTAAGACCTAATCGAAATAATGACGAGTGTTTCCTCGTATATTTTATTTCATATCGATTGTGTAACAATATGTATAACTAATACAGAATATGCCTATCAAGCTCAGTGGTGAGCGCTCTTGTCGTCTAGTCAGGCGAACAGGGTTCAAATACTAGAGGAGGCACTCATATGCTTGTCATATTTCAGCCGAAAGCTGACTGGCAAATAAAGGCTATGGTAGGCATTTACCTCACTGATGATAATATGTGGGAAAAGCATCAGACTTGTTAGACTGTATTTTAATCGATGATTAATTACTTCGATTCGTATGAATTCCTCTATGAAGTAAATAATTAATTATCTATTCGTTAATTCACGAGAAGTCAAATTCTGATAAAACGTATAAAATCAAATCTATCAGTGATTTTCCCACGACTACTGATAACATTTATTACTTTATATATTTAAAAAAATGAATCTACTCAAAGTTTTCATTTTTCCAGTAAAATGTATTGGTATATCTACTCAGAGAAATCTATATCGCTGAAGCGCTTGTATGTCATTCCGCTCGCTATTTATGTCGATAAATCCGGTAATTTGATAAAAATCGATAACATAGTTCTATAAGCGATATAATATTTAGATACATTTAGATAAACTTGTTAAACTATTTAGAAACACTTTAGAATATAAAAACCACGATCAGACTCAATTGGGCGTTTAAAATTATCAAAATCAAGCGTCTGTTGGAGTGTTTTCTTCTAATATGCTAAACAGACGCTTCTTGCTGCTCCTCAACTAAGCAGGTGGTAAGCTTATTATCCAATATTGATAACCAAGAAACCAATTGATCGAATATTTAAACATTTTGTGCATTTTGAAGTATTTTCACATTCAAACTTAAGTACTAGTTTGCACACACTTGTCGGTCGACACATGCGTCTTCAAGTGTATCTCATGTTAACGTCTTGGAACTCGGCTGAACTCCCTTACTGAACGCGGATATATGCACGAATGAGAACATTATATTATGCCATTTAGTATTATCTTAATGTCTAATTTTATTTCAATTATTTGTAATGTAACAGACGAAAATAATCCCTGCTAATCCAGTTCGGTTCCTTTGCTACTCACTGCACCTTAACCATAACGCTTGTACTACAGAGTTCCCTCCCTAAATATCCAAGGAGGATATATCTTTTCTTCGACGTTGATAATGTATGACAGGCCCGTTGCTAATGGAAGAATATAAGGATCCAAAATTAGCTTCTATTTAGAACGCTAAATAATGTTAAAAACTCTAATTTTCTCGAATTACGTCGAAGAAAAGTGATTCACCATGCGACGGTATATGTAGAATAAGGTAATCTCACCCTCTGGGTCTGACTTTAAACTAGTGAACTCGGCAAGCCTCGTCTCTGGTTAAATCCGACCCCTCGGGTGAGATATCTTTATCCTACACAGAACCTCATGGTGGATCCTTATAGTCTGTTTATAATGACGTCATGACGTCACAGTTTCAGACATTAATTAAGCACAAAAAGTCATATTCACTATAATTATATGCAATATTTTACTCTCTTTAGAATACACTGCGCGATGTAAATATATCTATTACATGTTTGTTTAATATGTTGGTACATTGTTCGAATATGCACACACAGAAAATACATTCACTAAATTTGCTAAGTTGTAATTAAATATGTATGTACATTTATGTAACGTACGCCAAACGTCTAGACAATTGGACTATCTGTCATGTGAAATGGAAACACCGCTGTTTCGATGACAAGCCAATTCTCATGCTCGCCATAATATGCTCCAGTATTGCATCTGAGAAAACGGAAGGAAAACCAGAATGCATAATTTGGGCGACTACCTTTGTCGAAATATAACGTACTTTTACCTGAATATGTCAGAAGTTGTACTTCACTCATATTCACCGTTATTTCCGTTGATTAGTTTGTAATTATCTAAAAGATATAAAAACACATTTTCTCTTCATTTTTTCATCTTTTATCCTTATTATTATAACCTGTGTACTATGATGGTTATATTTATAATGATAATATGCATTATAGATCAATCAGGACGAAATGCTACCGTGTTTCAGATCATTTTCGCGGCGTGCAAATTTCGCCCAATTTATCGGTGTATTAAATTTCGCGGACTTTTTTTCGCGGAAGCCTTACTACACCACTTGGATAAAAAAGCTTTACCCAATTATTTGTACAGCTTTGTGGTTCAATTTTCAGAAGCTTTGAAGTTTCCTCAAACAGTTTAAATTCACGAACATCATTTGTAAACGGCTTTTACATGTTTGTATTTCCAAGATCTTCCTTATTCCAGGTACGCTACACATTCTAGCTATTTCGGCAATAATGTCAATGAATTGTGAATTAACATGTCATAAAAATACCATTTTTTGTTATTATTACGAGTGTAATAACAAATTCTTGTTTGTTCTTCGTCATAGTAAAGAATATCGGTGGCTTGAATTAAGTACAGTCGCTTATCATTTTTGGGGAATGGGCAAAACTAGAAGTCAAACTTCTGAATAGTATTTTGCTCTTTAAGCTGCGTTCACATTACGACGTTTGGACCACCTCTGCTAGTACACGTTTTATAAAAGTTGATATTCGCTTTGCGAACGCTGAAAAAAGTCGTTGAATTGCAAAAATGTTGTCGGCGTATGGAAACATGTTTGACTCAATTCACCATCAACACCAGCGTTTCTCAACGAAGTTTATCACAGTACAACTTAATCTAGCATTTAGGAACGTTCGCAATCGATACCTAACGTACACCGACGTTTAATTCCAAACATCGACAAAAGATTTTTTTAATAAATTAAACGAACACGCTTTTCAGCGTTCGACAACAAGCATCAACTTTTTACAAAATTATGATAACCTTTACCAACAGAATTGGGCGTTTGCCCTAACGTCGAAGTGTGAACCCAGCTTTGACAACAGTTATTTAAAATATTACGATGACGTTATCTTATTTTGGGTAATATGGTCATGAAACAAGCATGTTCATTTGGGTTTGTTTAAAGTGGCCAGTCCACGGACTGTTGGAACACTCCTGGTACCTATGGGGAGCGGTGGCCTAGAGGTAGGGCGCGTGCTTCGGGATCGAGAGGTCCCGGGTTCGACCCCCTCTGGACCACTGGTTAATTTCTATGAGCAAGACCCACATGCTCCACTCCATCATGGTGTAAAATGGTACCTGCGAGGACAGTGTCTATTTTTGGGCGCCGCAGATCGATGTTGGCTGCCACACCCACAGGAGAGAAATAGTCTCCCCAGGGAGACACGGGTGTAGGTTTCCATATGTAGCCCAATGACCAGGAAAAGTTAAAATGTCAAATGGTGCTTGAGCGGCCTAACAGCTAAAAGAGCCCTAGAAAATTGGTAACTTAACTTTTTAACTTAACCCATGTATAGATAAGATAAGTGTCTGTACTCATCAACATGTTGTTAACTTTTCAAACCACATGTACATCTGTTACACCGACATGATACACTGCCAAAATATCGGCATGTTGCTTGATTCAAACCTCCGCATATCTAGGCACACGACCTAATTAATACAAAATTAATATAAAAAAAAGATATCGGGAACGGCTGGTATGAATATTTCATGAGCGATTGCCTCCCCAAGATCCTTACTGATAGCCGAACATCGCGGTATGTCTAAACTCTGTTACCTTTGAAACACGGAAATAACTAGCGGGATTTTAAGAAAATGCTCCGCTGGAAACTTTAAAGGTAAAATAATCAATACAAGACATTAAGTACGGTAATTACGTGGTACGAGATTGTAGGTACGATAATTACATGTTACGAAGAGGTTACGTTTTTTGTAGATACATTTTTGATAATATTTTCGAAATGGGGATTTTATAATAGTCAATAATCAGTTTCGGGTTGGTTACTGGTCTGTGGAACATGGTTCGTGCCTATACGAGGATAATTACTCAAAACTTGTATCGAACTTTACAGTTTCAAATTCTCATTCAACAAGGTTTAGTGTCGGACAGTTTATCCAATTAAAAGTGGCAAAATTTATACGCATACTTCTACCAAATACTGGGAACCAGAATTTGCTGCTTTGAATACCGTTTGGATATTTTAAGTGAAAATTACTCAAACGTTGTTTCGAACTTTTCACATGGTAAGTATTAAACACGTCTTAAGGCGTTAGTTTAACGTTATGTGTGTTAGGTGACGTTCTTAATCTCTACAATGGGCAAGGCAACATTGTTGTGTGAACATTGCCATTAAATTAAGTGATGTGGATAACGACACTGAACCACAAGTGAGCTCTTCTGATATATTGCATCTTTCAGAGGATTGACCATATTCACCATCTAGGTAAACATTTAAAACATTTTTGGTATGTGTGGCTGCTTTTCTGTAATTGATGTCCCTTTCTTGACAATGTCAGTTACGGGGCTGTTGTGTGTAAGAGTTCAACCATTTTGAAATGAATTTATATGAGTGCCTCAATCCGAATTTTAATCCAGGTCGATGGATTAGGCGGCAAATGTGTTAACTACTGGGCTACAGAGGCACACGGAGTACAAATGCAACACAATAGATAAAATGACAGGTCCATCTATTGGATACATCGATAACAGTTTCTATTGTCAGTTCCATATTAATTTGAATCGTAAAAAGTACAGTGTGTTGGAATAGCAATGCATTTATCTTTGCTGACGTGAAGGGCTCGCACGATATTAAATGATATTGATCTGGTCTGCTGAATTCACAAATTCCTGACTGAACTATTCCACCAGTGCAGCTGATTCAAATGCACTTTGCAAAAGTGAATGCACGTTTAATAATAGACTCTGAAATCTTAACAGTGTGTATAATTGCTTAACGTACAACGCCTTAACATAATTTACATTGCTATTTGAGAAGAATTCTGCAGCTAAGCTGGTGCGAACAATTCTGTCTTAGACTAATTCTTAATTATGAACCGCCAAGTCTGCACCAGGAAAGCGCAGTAGAATCCGGCTAACAATTAGTGCAATGACTTTAAAACGTATTTAATAGTTACCACGTTATATCTACCGGGATACAAAAATCGTGCTGTGGATTTCAGGTCTAGTTAAGAAACATAAAAATCATATAATAACCGAGTTATTTTCGTACCTGGTATAATAGCTACATTAATGACAACAGATGTTCCGACTAGAAGAGATAGCACTTGACACAAAGGTAACAAACAATAAGTAAAGCTAAAATGAACACATAAACGAACAACGGGATTATGGCAAGCATCATAACAAACTGTATTCACGTAACCCCGAAGAAATTTGAACCCGTAACCTACCGGAGGAGTTGGTTTCCTGTAAAGATGCGATTACTTAGTTGACTGTTGATGGAGAGGATGCACAGAATGTTACAACAACAACCGATGCTTTTATAGCAGCTGTCCTGCATCTGCAAGGGTGTATGCTGTATTACACAAAAGAGCAAACGTTTTCTGTCATTGAAATTAAGTAAAGTAAGAACACGTCTCGTGTAACAAACATGGTGGTCACAGCGGTTAGAGGATTCACATGAAACTTGAACGGGGATAGTGGGTTCCTTTCAAGGTCACTTCCTATCGTACGTCGCTGTGGTATTAGTATGTATATATACATTGTTCACTGGAGTTGAGTTGTTTAAGAAACTCCTGAAGTGGTTTGTCTAGTGATAGCTTACATGTAGTGTGATATGGTAACCTGTCAGTGAGACTTGTAACGTTAACTAGAGATTATCTGATGATGGAAGACATCATACTCTCGTCAATGAAATGTTACAGTCGCATACATTCCTGCTCAGGTTATTGTATGTATTCGTACTGCTAATCTAAGGAACGTTAATTGTTATTGTCAGATTGTACTCCGTCTTGGCTGTCAAAGTACATGATGAAGAATACGTTGTGAGGGAGTACTCAGAGAGTAGTTTGACTGCGTAAGATGACAAAAGTGCTTAACAACCATCGAAAGATCCATACATACCAAAAGATATGTGGTAAAGCAAATCACCATTTTTAAATTTTTGATATATTCATACATATACATTTTATACAACACTTGTCATTTGCAAAACATGACGGCAAACCCGGAGTTAACGGAGTTTTCTTAGAAAAGTATGTAAACCAATCAAGTAGAAAGATGTATCTGCAAGTCATAAATCCGTGGTGGGTTATAAAATGACACATTTATTACCGGTGGGTGTGGAAATTGTTGCATGTGTTAACGCGTGAACCGGACGTGCTACGTTATCTTTGAATGGGTGCTTGCCCAAAGTTTATAATGTTTTAAGTTCCGGGAGTTATACTTGTGTTGTATTATAAATCGTTTTTGTTTGAAGTTCGGCGTTCTATGTGTGATTTATGGAAGTTCCGGTTATGCAGTTTTGTGTTTCTGATTGCCTTTTTCTTATACTTTTATAAACAGACTGGATCCGTGTTCAGATGTATTTATTGATAGTTAAGCGATTTGAAATATACAAATTACTAGTTGTGGTCTACAGCTTTTGGCTGGAATATGGTTGTAAAGGAGAGATTCTCGTTGGGTTAGTGGGTTCGAATCTTACCAACAATGTGACGGTTCAATTATTGTAATTATTTTCAAACTTGGTTTATGAACACAATTCCTTGTTAAACAGAAGCAAGTGTGCAAAAATAGCCAATCGTAAGTCATTGTGTTTGTTTATGAGTTGTTTGCCATTGCCAACAAGCGCAGTTTCATCAAAGTCGCGTATTTCACACGAAACAACCACGAAAGACTTCCGATATATTCCATCAAGTAAAAATTCGTGTAAGCCAACTGCTGGAAGCCATTATATATTTGTTGTCTAACATTTGCTACCTGTATAAACAGATCATTCATAGTTCGTTAGAGCATGATACATAATTAACAAACGCCCCACTAACCTGGCAAGCTATTGTACATGATAAAATATTATAACTACCTAGTTCACGCAGGCTAGCACCTTTGCGCGTTATATAAAGTGCCCACCAAAAATACGTATACAGTGGTTATTTACCCCCGTGCATCCATTAGTTTGCAGAACAGCAAAGTAACAATATTTTAGAAGACAAGACGTATTTAAGTTAATTAAGTGTAAAAATCAGACATTGATTTGTAACCTAGTGGCAAAACGTAAGGTTACTTTGAAAGACAACTTCGTTTTAAATTGATGGGTAAATTCCGACTACTTGGTCACATCTTTATTTCAATACTAACATTATCATCTTTACTTCTATTTCATTCTTCATTTATTTAGTAACTGTAGTCTGAAACTAGTATAAGTCGGAAAACAGGTATTGAATAATTTAACCAAGTTTAATTTTATAACGGTAAACTTATTTTTGGTGAGCACTGTATTTACGTATAACTACCTAATGTATTAGAAACAGAACAGATGAACGGACACCACAGGGTCAGCAGGGGGAATGTTTTGAAGTAAGGTTGTGATATCGACATGAAAGATTGATTTAAGCAGCTTTCACAGCCGATAGTCTGATTGATGATAGATACTGTGATATATCCAGCTATGTGTGTGGATAACTTAAGATACCTTGATAGATAATGTGATATATCCAGCTATGTGTGTGGATAACTTAAGATACCTTGATAGATAATGTGATATATCCAGCTATGTGTGTGGAGAACTTAAGATACCTTGATAGATAATGTGATATATCCAGCTATGTGAGTGGAGAACTTAAGATACCTTCCAACATTGAGTGTTTCGATCAACACACCCGCCTGATACAAATTATATAGCTTTCGTATGTGAAATTTAGTCTTTGGTTTGAACCATACCCCTTTCTCTGTTTTCTGAACATTTTGCCTTTATTTTCCTGTATAACCCTCTGACAAACTCTATATTCCTGAAGGGAGCAATTTAGCATGCGTTCCTTTTGAATAGTCCCCTTTTGAGTGTTTGCTGTGTAGAACCAAATTCTAATACAGTCATTTCAAGCGAAATAAAACCAAACGCTCTTAAATCGTTATATGTAGATAAAACAATGATTCTTCATTCAATTGTTTAGAAATAATATTTTCCAATATACTTCATCAACCAAATATTTTACAAAAAATTGAAATAACTTTTTCCAAGGTTTTACTAACCAAACACCCATGATAAAATAAATAGAATTAAATATTTGCACGGTTTAACAAACCAAACATTCATGATAAAAATCCAAATATTGTTTCGAATGTTCTTTATAAACAAACACCCAGGATATATATACGTGTATTGTCATGTTCCAAACCAATCGCTCTTATAAAAGAAAAATAATAATAGTTACAACTTTATTTTACGAAGGTTGTACGCTTCAAGTTTATACATAACATGCATGGGCTTATTTACAACGTGGCATTCGAAATACAATATAAACACAAATCAATAAAAAGAAAGAAAAATTCATGTACACCCGACAAGACTATGCAATACATACATAAAAATAATGATATCTCTCCAAAACATTTATAACATCTATAAAAAGAACAGGCATTCCATCATGAATTTTCATAGCCTTGAAACATACATACACAGTCTGATGCACTTTTTATAAGATCTGGGATACAATTTGTTTCGCCTAATTAACTCCACCTATGTTGTGTTTACAAATATCACAATTTTGTAGCAATTCACAGAACTGTTTCGTTTTCGCAAGATAAAACAAGTTGTTCAAAGATAAAAAAAATTGGACTGGGGTGCAACAACAGAGCACAAAAAAGGCTTGCAGTAAACATATGATAATATAGAAAACACCGCTTACATGTCCATGTTTGGCGGCAATAGGAAGCGTCATTCAAGCATCGAATCATTACACCGATTGAAAGTTACAAAGACAAAAATGAAACAATAAACATTGTTTGAGTTATATCTGATGGTCAGGTGTTCTTGCCAATTGAATTGAGATAAGTTAGCAAAACGACACAGTATTTTGATCTTCAGTTAGCAGGTTTGACAGGTAGAAGACTTGGTTTTCGGTAATGAAGGAATGTGTCAAATTATTGTGCGCTCTTAGAACTATATAATTCTTGTAGGATTTGCAATAAAGCACAAAAGACCAGTGACTGGTACTTTTTAATTGTTTGTTATCATAACAACTTCAAAATAAGCATCATAAAGTAACAATAGAACTTTCTCTGTTTCTCCGTTTCTGCACGTTGTCATTTTGTCTTGTAATCTCGGACACAACAATACAAAAGTCCATACGCCTTTACTTCAAGCGATGTATTGAAGGCATCCTAACAACAATGCATTGTCATTGGTCTGTTCTAAAGCTGCTCTAAGAATAAACCAATCAAATGCTGTGGTTTGAAGCTGGAAACCCCAATATCATGTTACAACCTATGTGTCCGTTAATTGGTTCAATGCTTCCCCGATCGAGTGGTTAAGAATTTCGCCGAACAGGTAGATAAAAATACCTCAGTTAATGAACTGAACTCTAAATATTGTTTCTATACTCCCATGATACTTATACTACATACTCAGAATTATAATATATAAATCAAAAACCTGACCATTCTAGCAGTGAGCAGCCGCATGAGGCTTCATTTAACACATACTTCACCTGTTAAAATAGCACACTTAATCATTTACAAGCCACTTGTGGGTATTTCACCTTTCCAAAATGTTACTGACGCTATCTTTACCCATTCTTTTGATGTCTGAACGATATTTTGTAGATTTTTGGCATGTGCTTTGTAAAAACGATTTCATACACCTTTCCAAACCGTGGTTCCTGTTATTGGTGAAGTATTTAAATCAAACCATGTGTTTGCTATAAACAATTCATGCTATGAACTTCATTGTTATTTCTATGTCACGCCATAACAACTTCATTAGCTTCAGTTAGTTTAGCAGTTTAATATAAACAATTATCATCGTCTGTATCAACATTACGTAAGATGCAAACTCTAATTACACAATACTTGTCAAGTATGTTTTGCAAAAGATAAGCTATCGTATGCAGCAATCTTCTTACATGCCTTTCTTAAACAACATATTGTACTTGTCTCTGTCTCTTGGCACTGTCGCTAAAAGATTGCAGTAAAAATGCAACCTCTTATCCATCACTTCAACAATTACTATAAGCCCCGAATAATAAGACCACCCTTGTGACGATATCACCAGGAATGGGGTGTCAAAAAATGATTCAGTTGTTTAACAATCGACCAACACTAAACTTGTTTTTGTCAGATGTGATCTAAGACGAAGGTTATCGTTATATCATAAATTGATTCGGAAACCTTATTGAATTTCATCTAAATCATTCATTACAAGTCATATATATTAAGTTTGAAAGCATAAGACTTTTTGGGTACCGTAACAAACAAATGTCATTACAGCGGCAATTTATGAAGTACGACAACATTAAACACCCAGGCTAATCCAAAAAAGTTAACTTATAAAATCCCCTTAGAAGATGGACCAGTTTGATATGTCACTTTAAAATTTAACCGACTATCAAAACATTGAAAACCAAATCTAAGATTTAGGATCGCGGTCTTTTGTAACACGTTTAAGATTAACAACTACACTTCCCCTACATCGATGTCATAGACGATCCAGACTATTTACGAGTTCACATGCTATGCTTTGATTCCAAAATAGATGTTAAAACTGTAGTCAGTATCAAATAAATTCAAAGTTTTGTTTTTTGTGTTTTTTTTCCTATCTACAAACATCAACGTCTCGTATACGGCGATATTTGGCGAGATATCAAATCTAAACAGGCGTGTAACATTACTTACAAGTGTAGTTGGGTTCCTTACAGAAATAGTTTTCATTTCTACAAGTGTTCAACGTCAATATGAACTAATAAACTCTGCCCTATAAATACTGCCGCATAATTAATTACAGTAGTCAGAAATCACATTGCTGACATTTTTTGGACCTCCTAGTGAATTATTCAGAAAGTGACATTCATCACCATGTTGCAAATGACATGTATTACATGTGTTGCATGAACCTAATACAAGCCAAATATTCTATTCTAAGCGGTTGGCAATGGTGCTGTACACGTTAGTCTAGTTAGCACTTAACAATTACTGTCAACCCGAAGGCCGTACGTTCGAGTTTGTCTATTGCTTTCTCGTGTAGCCATTTATTATGTTCCTTGCTCGAACGACTTGGAGGTGTATCGCATACTGCCCCACTGGTCCTGTTTTCCGATTATGAGAGAACCTGTCCCGGGAGATTAGGTGTCACCAGTACCAAACAAAAGTGATTGAAATAACTGACACAGCTTGTATATTTGTTTTACTAGCTTACAATGATGTTAAGGTCTGGTTCGTGGTAATATAAAGTGATTTGGGGGTACCGACTGTCAGTGGTATGACTACTTTCCAATGTTCACACCATACCCACAAACTCATGTGTATGGTGAGTAGATGGACATCATACTGGCTACATCACGCATAACATGAAGAGTGAGAAACTGTAAGTCTAACATCAAATTAGAAACGCAGCTTTTCACGATTGTTATAACATGATAATACGGCATAGCAGTGCCTCAAATCTCAGAGAGAATTGTAACAGTTTTGAACTTTGCGTTTCAACATCAATGACGATTTATACGACAATACAAATATTGTTATAGCAAACGTTATCTTAAGGTCAATCTGAAGAACGTTTAGCAATATCAATAAATCGCTGACAATAAACACATTAAAGAGCATTATCAATACTGTACCATTTGTTGCCCTGGTAACCTGTTTAGTTTAAACGTATTTTATTGCCATATGATTGCAAACAGTATACATGTATTTAAATAGCTGCTAGTAATTAGCAAAATGGTTGACTCACATGTTGTGACCACTAAACGTGAGTCGACTTGTCGCGTTGTTGTAGTATCAAATAGATTATTTAACATTGATTAGACCTAGCATGTTTAGGTCTAAAGAGTTGAAATACATCTATATCATCTAGCACAACCATGATATGATTTCGATACCAAGTACACATATTGTCACGTTTAGAGATATCACATTTTTTTTGGTATAATGAATAATGATCGTGAAATAACCATGTCCCATATGTTGTGGAGACCTATACATTCATCGGGGTTTAAGAATTGGGTGTGGGAATTCTACTTGGATGACTTGCTTGAAGACTTCCTGTTTATTTGTTATTGTAATATCTTCACCTGAAGTAGACGTTAAAAAGACGTCGAATCGTTGTGAAATAAAAATGACTGTAGAAGGAGTTTGTTGCTGTTTAATTCATATTTTGCTTGAAGAGGCAATAGATGGAAAAAAGTGTAATCGTCAAATAATCGAAAATTATTCTTATTGGTTTGAAGAGGCACTATATGACAATGGCTTTTATGAGAAAATTAGAAGTGTAATAGTAAATTAATCGAACAAAAACTGTTCGCATTGAGGGTAATTTCTTATTAAAAATCCTGGTGTATAGTAAAAATACATAATTGGTAAACTCGAACAAAAACTATTCGTATTGAGGTTAATTTCTTTTTGAAATCCTTGTATATACAGTAGAATTACATAATTTGTAAACGAAAGTATAACATGTTAATGATACTTGATTGAGTATGTTACCAATTATCGAGCGAATGACGTGTATTGTCTATTAGTGATAGTACAGAACAATCCTAAGCATACCTTTCTGTAGAACGATGCTAATTATGACAAATGAGACAGCTGAACAATACTGGCTCTACTGTATAGAATATTTTCTTTGCTTTTTGTCCCTATGCTTGATTTAGAAATTACTTAGCGAGCAGTTTTATACCGTCCGGGTTGTCAGCGCCTATCTGAAGTTTTATGCATGTTGCTATTTAAAACAAAAAATAATTCCATAAAACAAAGTCTATGCTTGATTTAGAAATTACTTAGCGAGCAGTTTTATACCGTCCGAGTTGTCAACGCTTATCCGAAGTTTTATGCATTCTAGTATTAAAAACAAAGAATGATTTTATAAACAAAGTATATCTAAATCGAATAATGATCGTACAATACTTAGCTAACATCCAATTAGAGATACTACTGTTAAGGCGATTATTACAACACAAACGATTGAGTGTTTCCGTGCATACTGTACAAGCTATGTACATCATTGAGACGTTTGTGTGTAGAACAGCTGACCTACTATAGTCGGTTATTTAGTCCAATACTAGTACTAGTATAATTCGCGTACGATGGCAAGATTATTCGTGCCATGTTCATTAGTTATGTTCCGAACTTACACGGGAAGTATTTGCCTCTATAATCCCTAAGATTTCATGGAGGCATGTCAAAAGTCTGTAACCTTGTAATAAGTCAATAATGTCTTATATTTCTTTTCAGATCCTAAATAACCTTTTGGAAATCGTCCAAGATCGAGCGGAAGCGGCGGAAGACGAACTTGAACGAGTGATAACGGAAATAAACGAAGCTCAAGATTCGTCCTCCATTTCGTCAGAAAAAAGTAACAACAGTACTGCCCCGACTCGGGATTCCGATGGTAGCGACGATGTTTTCGAAGGATCTCCGGTAGATAAAGCTCAGGTCACAGCATTTTGGGAGGTAAATTTATTACAAGAGGTTCTATACTTCATCTTGACAATGTTAATGCGAATGTAATAACCCACTTGAATGCATTCATTTTGATGTTAATATGCATACGGATGTCTTCAGCAGTATGTGTTAAGTTGTCATTACATAAACTACAGACGACTTCAGAATCAGCAAAAAATGCATGCATTAAGCGCTTCTAGCTGATCATTATCTGGTTAAGTATAGCAAACGATTTGCTAAGAACATCTTTACGTACAGAGAAGTCATTGATAAATTCCCAACATTGGGAACGATCTGAAGATGTTTAGAAAATGCAGAAAGTTGAGCAAACGCTTAAAGAACAAATACTTGTAGTGAGATTGAGGTCTGAAAAATGTTAGAACACAAATAAAATTGTACAAGTGCATGAGTTTAACAGGCAGAATATACAAACTGTATTCAAATCAACTGCTGATTCTTTACTTTTTTGTAAACATATCTTTAACAAAGTCAAACAAACGGTTGTTGATCTCCAAGTGCGGTTTTACGATGATTTTATTCTTTGCTTGTTTAACATGTCTGTAGCTCATTTTGTTATTATGGCTAAGTTCGATTTAATCGTTCATGTAAATAAAACGAATCATCCTTGGCGTTGCTTTGATCCACCTTACGTTTGTATGTGTTTAGGTGTCCCGACAATAAAATCACTATGATAATGTGTTCGTTATCCACTTTTAAACACATTCTATCTCTAGGAATATTTTGCTGCATCTCTAACACAAGAAACTGCAGCGAACGTTGTTAAATTTATTTTATGCGGCAGTCCGTTGTCAACCGAAATAAGTTTTAATATGTACATTTCTTCTTGCAGGAACAGTTCAAGAAACGTATTCGATCACTAGAAACCCTCCTAGCTGAAGAACGCAAGAAATCTTCTTCATTAATCAAAAAGTTGGAAATAACCGGAACTGACGTCATAGCATCCGCCATGTCTGATGATGCCAAATTGCACATGCGCGAGAAAGAATTGCTTCAATCTGAGGTTAGTCATGAATGTTAACTAAACATATAAAAGCAACTCTGGTAACACTCAGCAGAAGTATAAGAGCAACTGTAGCACCATGAATGAACAAGCACAAGTCAATGTAGACAACACAAAAATCGTAAGCACGTACATACTTGTCATGTAATTTTTCATACCGTGCCTTTACAACACTTTAGATTAGTGTTTGCTAGTGTGCATTCGCCACCTTCAAAATCCAGGAATATAGAGCAATATATTGTTGTTTTCCGAACCAAACACGGTCGAATGTAATAATGCAACACCACCTATATGTAGTATCTGTACTATTGTAATGTGAGCACCATTGAGTTACCGGACATTAGCTGTATTAACTTTAGCTAGTATGATCATTTTTATCTTTCATAAACAAACGATGGGTATATTAGAAGTAATCAAAAATTGAGCGATATTGGTGCCCGTAAGAAATGGATACTCGATTAAAATTGCGTGCTATTAAATAAAAGGGTTGTTTTCAGACAAATATATAATAAAGCAATAAAAATACAATACCAAATGTTAAGATATTAACTGTTTATTTTCAGCTTCAAGAAAGTCAGAAGCACGCTGTTCTTGCCAATGATCAGATACGTAGTCTTACGGACAAACTGAAAAAGGTGGAGACTGACAGATGGCGCTCTCCAAAACTTTTACGAAAACCACAAGGTTCCGCTTCATCTGACGATACAGGTTCAGAAGGGAAAATGGTATGTTATATCGAGGGCTCAGTGCAGAACTATAGTATGCGTCTCTATAAATTGATGTACTTGCCATACATCTTTAGATTAATAAGTAATTATCTTCTCTTTTTTAATTAGATGTGATGTTATTCTAACACCATACATTATGATAAGGCTTTCTGGTCGTTCGTATGGTTATTTTAATATCATAAATTCTGTCATACGAAATAATATGCCACACTGAATGTAAATAAAAAACTAACATTTCATAAAAATCAAGACCAACATACAGTTTATAAAGATAACACCATGTGCATGTTGCAAGTGCTATAAGACCAGTTTTGCGAATGCAGAACATCTTTCTTAACTTTATTATATAAACACCGCCCAAATGTACGAGCACGTATTGTTGTAAAACATTATAGAACAACCGTTCGTCCGTTCCTAATGAAAATATTTATGACACATTAAATATATACAGTCGAACAGCTGGCACGTGGCAATAAATGTTTGATAGTATAACAGATGAAGCTGGGAATGTTTAAGTTTACTTTGAATACAATGAGAACAATGCAAGAACTACTTAAAGAATTGAGATAATTATATACAATGTTTCATCATTACCTGTCTAGTAGTATCTTTAAATTTCTTTATTTTGATGCAAAGCAATAACATTCAGACAGCTGCGGTATTTAAATATGTGTATCTGTAGAAACAAATGGAAATAGTATAAGATCAATATTTCTATTTTTATAACTTTGTTTGAAGTTAAAATAAATAGCAGTGTTTGGTTTTTTAAATTCATAAGATGGTTAATTGCTATTTTGTTTATTAGCTTTGTTTGAAGTTGAGGCAATCTGCTGTTGTGTGTTTTTTAATTCATAAAATCGCTAATTGCTATAAATATTTTCAATGCCTCCGGTTGTGCATTTTTCTGATGTTGTTTTTACTGGCGCAACTATTTTGTAATTATAACAGTAATGTCGTTTGACGTGCACGTGATAATTCAGAATGTTTGTACAAAAGTATTTTATATAAATTGTCTGTTTCGTAAAAACAGTCATGCTATTTCGTTTAAATAAACATTATTTTGTGAAAAAACGACTTAGCTGCGTTTCTTTCGGTCACTTGGGATCACCGTTTTTTGTTATTTCTTTGTTAAATTGGGTCATCCTGGATTTTTGCAACGGGGACGTTGGATTGTGATCATTTGTTTTGGGTTGTGTGTAGGCGTTGCTCCTTGAGGTTGTGTTGTTACTTTTTACTGTGCTCGGCTGTTTAAGTTGAGTGCTGCTTACCATGTCCGATTTCCTCATATCTTTTTATGATTCTAATCCCTCATTGCGTTCAAACGAATATTACTTTTATTAAAAAACGACATATTATTTGCATCAACCAAATAAGAAAATGACCATTTACAAAAAAGATATAAGGAAATCAGACAGGGAAGGTATCACTCAACCCAACCAGCCGAGAACAGAAAAAAAACAGTAACAACACAACTACACAGCGCAACGTAAACACAAAACATTATCCATAAATCAGTAAAGCTAAGCCCTGACACTCAATCGTGTAAGAAATAACGAAATATATGTCAATATCTAGACTGGCATGGATATTCTAGCTGCATAGTGTTTTATTAACGATATAAAATATAACTTACATGTACCAAAAATATGGTCGATGTGTTACTTTTTGAACGCCGTATAATACCTATCTCAAACCGTCTTGTGGTTATAAAACTGCCAAGGCCGACGAAACAGACGCTGTGAGTTTTATCACTTATCTTCAGAATGTGTGATAACATAAAAACGTGTTCGTTTACTCCTTCGAACCGGTTGTGTCTTTCTAGGCAAAAGCGTGTTAATGTAGATATATTAGCTCGTTCATGCAATTTCTGATGATTC
Source organism: Spisula subtruncata (assembly GCA_963678985.1). Classification (NCBI taxonomy): domain Eukaryota; kingdom Metazoa; phylum Mollusca; class Bivalvia; order Venerida; family Mactridae; genus Spisula; species Spisula subtruncata. The sequence continues at coordinate 21,265,951 of OY787676.1, read as the reverse complement.
GTTCAGTGTTATGATGAGGTGACTCTGTAGTCTCCATATCACTGAAATTTTGAAATCTTCAATCAGTGTTAGTACATTGCAATGGAATTACCATTAATACGAAACACTTACTATTAACGTACTTAGGGAAGTTGCGCTTTACCCCCCCCCCCCCCCTCGACTGTAGGCATAAAATTTTGAACAACATACTTCAATACCTTAACTTCTACCAACAAAGGAATGTACAAATCGTGCACAATTTGTTGGCTTGGAATGAGACTCGTACATAATTATGTGAAATCTGTATTTACAAGGGGTGGTATTCACAAAGCAACTTAAGTGAAAACTTAAATATTTTTACTTAAGGATATCCGGTTGTAATAAAGAATGTCCTCTTGAAGAGTTCTCAAGTTCAGTAACTTTATGACAAATTGACTGATTTCCTATAGGTCGTGGGTTCAACCCCCACTAGAGCCAAAATATTTTTATTCTTTTTTTTCTTTTATTTTTAGTTATAAGACAATGTTTGGCTTCGTGACATCACATCATAATGTAATTTGGTGAAAAATATTTTTTTTCTTTTTTTTTCTTTAATTTTATAGGAATTAATATGTGGTAAATAGATGAAAATCGGGATACTATGGATTTCTGAAATGAATATTTTCAAAACCGCGTGGTAAAACCTTCTAAAATTTTGTTAAAAACATTAAACACACATTGAAGTTATTTTTGAAAAAAAAATCAATGGTGCCAATTGTTTAGATAATATTTTATTGCCATTTATCTATAGGGTACTTATTGGCAATATGCAAACAAATGCCTTAATTTCAAGGAGGGTAGGGTTACATTTTTATTTTTATCCACTTTATAGTTAGACCAAACATCATTTTGACACTTTTGATTGAAGAAATAATCATTATCATTAGATTTAAATACACTATTGTTTTTATGGTGTCATCTGTTGGATACTTATTTTATTTATCATGCAGTTGACCCCATTTTTTTGCTGTACGTTCTTACGTTGGGTGTAGGGAAATGAAAATAGCAATTACTCTCTTAAATGACAATAAAAGTGTTTTAAAATTCATATGCAGTTGTCTTAATTGGTATACAATAGAATAAAAATGTTTAACATGCAGTCCTCAACATTTAAAAAAAAAGTTTTTACACCCGGACATCGTTAAGTTAAAATATTGAGCTGCTCATAATTCCCCCAAAAAACGAAAAATAAACCATGTTTTCTATGTGATTACTGTCATTCTGTACCTATTGCTTGATCGTTAATCTGAATAGTTCTGTTTAGCTGATACACTTAAGGAAAAATAGAAAGTTTTAGAAAATTCTAAGTTTTCACTTAAGATTCTTTGAGAATACCAGCCAAGGTCATTCTTATGAGCCTATTTTCATACTAGTCGGTCCTTGTCAAATTGACCAAACTGAAGTCCAAAAAGGTTTTTTCCATGAGTAAAGAGTAGTTTTCTGACTGTTTTTCTTGTTTTTCTCCGAGTATAGATTTTGTACTTAGGACCTTCTCATTCTAAGCAAGCTAAATATACTGATCAACTTCAGTTAATGGAGGCAATAACAACAAAACATACCCCTGATATTATGAAGGTCGTGAACCTTCGAACATATTTTATCAAAATTGATTCTAAATGGTAGTACATCTTAAAGAAACCAAAAACAATACTTTTCTAAAAATTCAACTCGGACAGGAAAGGCAGAACTCAACTTAAATACTTAAATGACCGAACACAGAAAACATTAGCAACATACCATGACACACTCACGGGGAGCGATACATGATCAATCGAGAAAAAAATGAGCAGGATAACCTGGTTCACGACGAAATACCAAAAAAGTGACCACCAAGTGACCGAATGGTGTGCAAACACTGGATTGAAAAAGAAGTGTATCGGCTAAATGCTGATAACACATGATGTATGACACTATCATTTGATATAGCAAAAATAAAAAAAGAATACATCGTATGTTGTATGTGTCAGATCTAGACTACGTTCAAGTATTTGAATGATTGAACTCAAATTACATACTTAATAGTATCAATTAATTGGCCGTTTATATCAATAATTGTTGCCAATTAAGACGTTTATGAATATGTATTTCCAATTAATATGCTACTTAACAACAAAACCAGACGATTATTTACCTTTCATATCCGTTGCCAACTTACAAAAACCTCATTCTGATTATATCATAATCTATTTACTGCATCCTATAAATCTATGATATTAGCTATATCCTGTAAAGCAACGCCAACAAAGCTTGTTTACTCTACAGATGTGTCTGTTAGCAAAGGAACGTTTAAATATTATATATTGAGAGGATCTATCACGAGTTGTCAATTGATATAAATTTATATTAAACGAGTTTTGGAAATTTTATTAAGCGAGCCTCTGTCGAGCATTATAATATTTCCTGAATGAGTTTAATATAAATATATCAATTGACAACGAGTGATAGATTTTTTATATCATATGACACTAAAAACGCAAAATACGCATTGATTGATTGGAAAAACTCAATAACTTATACTACACGTGGTACGTATAACTTTATACTACTCGCTATACTAACCTGGATACAAGGAAAGTCATGTGATATAATAACAGTCTAACCGTAATATGTCCTCTCAGTAGCATATCATAATCATGTTGCTTTCTTGTGACGTCACTAAGACATATGGTAGTCTGTGTAGTAGTGGGTTTTCGTCCGTTAAAATTAAAATTGACAGATCAAGTAAATAGTGCTAGCTTAGTGATATTACTCGTAAGAACTGATTTATGAAAGGTCAAATAAGTAAATCTAAACTCAGCTTAACATTTGTGCAATACATTTTTATAATCTTTTTCAAACAAATAAAGCAAATGGCAAATAAGTTTGTGTAACAAACTATAAATAAAAAGGTTTAATTACGACACGTGTCATAAATGTATATTTTAAGAAAGTGCTAAAATTCTGAAATATAGATGGGCAGCTTGCAAGTGAATTCTTGCCGATACATGTTATTCTTCATATCTCACAAAAATTAAAATACTTTTAATACTTTTTAATGTATGTGGTTGGTATGGGGGCTACATAAACATAGCCATATACTATTGCAGCTTATTGGTACAATGTACATGATGTTATGCTCTATGTTATTGCAGGAATCTTATTGTCGGACTTGTGCAGAGTTACAGACCGTCAAGAATCAGCTTAGTGACGAATTGTTGATATTCAAATCGAAGGCGGAAGAACTTGAAATAAAAATCGAAGAGGTAGGCATTCTTCTTATAAGCGTCAAACTTTTCTATATATATATATATTCATGTTTCTTATACATCTCATTTTGTTATAAATTTCGAACTGTCATATTACTTCAATTCTTTAACAAAGACCCTATCACACTTTAGATACACGTGGTGCTCAAATTCATGTAAACAGTCATACTTTTGTCGAAATTTTATCATTATTCTATATAAATAAAAACGAATCAAGTGGACAACAGTACGACAAAGCAGCAACCAATAGAAACAGTTCACATGTCATATAAAATTAAACGAAGCAGTCTCATTCCAAAGTTGAAAATGGATGCAAATAACTTAATACCAAGGACAATCAAGGACAAGCATTGCATTAAACCTAAAGAAAATATTGTTGTGTTTGTATATAATATAAGAACACGTGTGTATAGCTGAACTACTATTTAATAACTGATTTACTACAGAGTGTGGCAGATAGAGATAAGGCTAGTAGGCGGGGCTTATAAGTATTACAAGCTGACCAATGTATACAGTAACATACACAACAGTTCTCCCTTCTTAAATTTGAAGTTGGCTGATCTGAAAATAGCACCTGTAAAATAATCATCTTATAATGATAGCATCTATGTATCCAAAGTAAAGACATTATCATAAATATAACTGTTAGAAACATCATGAGTGTTTATACTTGTTCCAATTAGTAAACTTGTTTGAATTAGTTATGATTGTTTATGAAAGGTCATTTCATCATTTCGCAATCTCCACTGAACTAATGTTTATTACCGTAGTTAATGGTTTGCTAATATTCACACACTCAAATGTTTATACAGTTCTCAGTATGTGAGCCGGTCAGGTGGTTTATGCTCCCTCATAGGATATCTGCGTTCCTTGGTTATGTCACCTGAGCTTAATCTACTCTCACTACTTATGATATTATCTTGAGTAGGCACTTTCTCTTGATTACCAATTTCTACCAAAGGAGTATTTCCCATATGTTTATCTGGGATAGTAGATAAAGTCGGAGTAACCGGGTTAAGTGGTAAACTTTCACTTTCGCGGTTTAGTGATTGATTAGTAATTTCCGTATTGCGTAACTGATCAACATGCCTTCTCCAGACTTGATTATTTCCTAAGTCAATTTTATACATGAGAGGTCCCTCACGGGATAAAATTGTACCTGGTAACCACTTTTCGGTTGCCGTAGGCCTATAGTCTCGCGCTATAACCTTGTCACCGATTTCTAATTCTCTAAATTTCCGAGATTCGGACGTAGCTAGTTTCATTCTTTGCTTTTCAACATAGCCGTCTGTATCTGGTTTTAATAAATCTAACCTACTTCGCAAATTTCTCCCAAAAAACATCATCGCAGGACTTTCCTGTGTGCTTTGGTGAATAGAATTTCGATAGGTTAACAAGAAACTTGACAATTTTAAGTTGAGATCACCCTTGTCAAACTTCATCGCGCGGATACTCGACTTGAACGTTCCATTTAGTCGTTCTACCAATCCGTTCGTTGATGGTTTAGCTACCGCGGTTCTTATATGAAAAATGCCATTATTCTTCATAAATTGTGAAAATGAATCTGAAGTAAATTGAACTCCATTATCGCTAACTAACTGTTTTGGTAATCCGTATCGACTGAAAACAGTTCTTAAAACTTGAATTGTTTTGTCAGCGGTCGTGCAATTACCCATGTCTTCAATTTCCGCCCATTTGCTTCTAGCACAGATAATGACTAAAAACATGCGACCTTGAAATGGACCTACAAAATCCACATGTACTCTTTCAAAATTAGTACGTGCATTTTCCCAAGGGTGTAACTGTACTTTAGCTGGGGATTTTTGTTGCATCTGGCAACCTTGGCATTGTTTAACCATTTGTTCAATGTCTGAATCAATTCCAGGCCACCATACATAACTTCGCGCTAAGTTTTTCATTTTAACAATCCCACCATGACTACTATGTAACAGTTCTAAAACTCTCCCCCTTAGCTTAGATGGAATAATAACCCTGATTCCCCACATCAAACAACCTCTCTGAATAGTCAATTCGTTCCGGCGTATGTGGTTACCTTTCAAACTTGGGTCATTTACATTATCGTTCCAACCCTTGTTTACATTATCGTAAACTCGCGATAAGATCGGTTTATGTTGCGTTTCTCGCTTGATTTGCGCGCTAGTAACAGGAAGCTTATCAAACTGTTCATTGAAGAACACTTCCTCGAAGTTTTCATCATTATTCGAGAATGATGGTGCGGGTAAACGCGACATACCATCTACATTAGTATGCTTCGTAGTACTTTTGTACTGTATATCATAATCAAAACCTGATAAATATACCGCATACCTTTGTATTCTTGCAGCAGACGTAGCAGGAATACCTTTACTTGGAGAAAATATTGATAACAATGCCTGACAGTCTGTTATCAGTGTGAATTTTCTGCCATACAAATACGGGTAATATTTCCGCACTGCCCAATAAATTGCAGTTGCCTCCCTTTGTATTTGTGCATACATACGCTCTGACTTTGAAAGCGACCGACTCGCGTAAGCGATCGGCTTTTCACTGCCGTCGGGCATAACATGTGACATAATCGCGGAAACACCGAATGGAGAAGCGTCCGTTGCTAATCGTACGGGTAGTTCCGGATTATAGTGCGTAAGAACGGGTTCCGACGTGATCAAAACTTTTGATTTCGCGAACGCGTCTACGCATTGTTTCGACCATACAAATTTTTGCCCCTTTTCAAGCAGTTGATTAAGTGGTTTAATTACGGTTGCTAAATTGTTCAAAAACCTGTGGTAGTAATTGAGCAATCCTAAGTAAGCACGTAAGGACGTCACATTTTGTGGAGGTGGTGTATTCAAAATAGAATCAACCTTGTCCTTGCACTTCCACAGACCATTTTCATCTATTTGATGACCACAGTAAGTTATCCTTTCCTGGAAAAACTGACACTTATCTTTGTTCACCTTTAATCCATATTGTGACAACCGTTGCACAACCTTTTCTAGATTTTCCAAGTGAGTTTGATCATTTGGACCAGTAATGACCATGTCATCGAGAATACATTGTACTCCTGGAAGTCCTTGTAGAATCTGTTCTATGGTTCTCTGCCATATTGCAGGTGCTGACGATATTCCATATGTTAGCCTATTGTACGAATACAATCCCTTGTGAGTGTTAATAGTTAACATCCGTTTCGTGCCGTCATCACACTCCAGTTGCAGATAGGCTTGACGTAAATCCAATTTAGAATATTTTTGTCCATTTGACAGGTTTGCAAATATGTCCTCTATTCTAGGTAGTGGGTATTTGTCCACATTAATCGCTTGGTTTACGGTCACTTTGAAATCTCCACAGATACGTACAGCTCCTGAAGGTTTAACTACTGGTACGATTGGTGTAGCCCAATCTGACGTATTTACCTTCGTTATAATTCCCTGGTCCTCTAATATGTCTAATTCCTTCTCAATTTTCGGCTTTAACGAGTAGGGTACTGGCCTAGCTTTCACGAATTTGGGCCTAGCATTTTCCTTCATTGACAGTGTAGCCTTGATGCCTTCCACTTTTCCTATGCCATCGGAAAATACAGTGTCATACCGTTTCATGATTTCCCCTAAACGTTTCTGCGTAGTTTGGTCATCTATGGAATTTACGTTTACAATCTTATTCCAATTGAGAGTAATCTTTTCCATCCACTCTCGTCCAAACAATGTTGGTCCGTTGCCCATTACAACGCATAGTTTCAGTAACTTCGACTGTCCATTGTACCTTACTTGTACCATTTTTGTCCCGGCCTGCTGTATTTCTTCACCAGAATACGTTTTCAATATGGACGTTGGCTTTTCCAATGTCACTTTCCCAAACAATTTCTGGAATACTTCTCTTGACATAAGAGAAACAGCTGATCCCGTGTCGACCTCCATTTCGACCGGTACTCCATCCACTTCCGGTGTTACAGTAATTTTCTTACACTTACTGCGTTTCACAGAATTGATTATCATCACCGGATCATCGTCATTCAATGCATTTACATTGCCACGTGACTTCAAACATATCGCTTTAATATGTCCCTTTCCATTACAGGCATGACAAACAGCATCCTTAAAACGACACTTAAATGATGGATGGTTACTTTTACCACAGTGAATACATGGTTTCACTGCTGGGCTAGTGTTCCCAGATTTGCTCTTCATTTTACGTTTGAAGTTCTTTTCAACTTTGTTGACATTCGTCGTCAACGACTGAAGTTCTGCTGCGTCCTTTGATGCAGTCTCCATTGCAATAGCAATTTCTATGGCTTTATTCAGACTGAGGTCCTCCGTAGATAGTAATCTCCGTTGGATTTGTTCACTCCTCAGGCCACAAACTAAACGATCCCTTAATGTGTCATTTAAATTGTCTTTAAACTCACAATGTTCCGCTAGTTTCCTTATTGAAGCCACATATTCGGTAACACATTCACTAGCACCTTGATTGCGCTTGTGAAACCGAAAACGTTCAGCAATCATCAATGGCTTTGGATTCAAATGTTTCTTTAACAGAGCACATAGTTCATCATACGTTTTAGCAGACGGTTTGTCGGGAGATGTTAAATTCCTGAGTAATCCGTACGTTTTCTCTCCTAGTAATGTTAATAAGGCAGGTACTCTTTTACCATCACCAATTTCATTCACTAGAAAGTACTGCTCTAAACGTTCTTCATAAGATGTCCATGTCTCAGAATTACAATCAAATCCAGACAGATTTCCAATTAATCCAGCCATATTGCACACTATCAATTAAATCCAGAATTTTACGCACATTAACAATAAGTCAATTTATTTAAATGGATAAAATTCCCGAAATTCAATGTCTAGAGTTTATCCTCGTCGCCAGATTGTTGTGTTTGTATATAATATAAGAACACGTGTGTATAGCTGAACTACTATTTAATAACTGATTTACTACAGAGTGTGGCAGATAGAGATAAGGCTAGTAGGCGGGGCTTATAAGTATTACAAGCTGACCAATGTATACAGTAACATACACAACAAATATATTCTTCGAAAATACTGTTAAATTCTTATCAAATTAAAACCGTTGTATGTACCTGAATTCGATTTCAAAATGGTTTATTCAATACTTTCCAGATCAACGAAATATGGATATCAAAAAGTGCTGCATCGGAGAGAGAGAAGCAAGCATTGGAACAAAAGCTGCTACAGAAATCACAGGATGTTAAACGTCTTGAAGATCAAATCAACAAACTCCGAGAAGAAGATCGAATGAAAGATATATTCATGAAGGAACGAGATAACAATCTGAAAGACAAAACGGGTAATGCATGTAACTACTTTATTGAAGAAGTTGTACCAAGTAGTAGTCGCAATTTTAAAAATACTTTTCTCATAACGCGTTACCAGCGGATACTGCATGTTATCACACTACTTGAGAAGCTAAATAAAGCAGTACTCGCGATTTCAAAATATCCCTAAAAGAGCTATAAGAACGGTACGGGAACCAGTCATTCAAAACATGACACGTTTATTTTCTCTCTTGAAAATTGTGAATTTTTGCCTTCTATAACAACCAACAAGAGACATTTTTGGATCTATATTATTCTTGGAAACTGTGTCTTGTGAACGGAAATGTAATCTTGGATAATAATGTGTCTATGGTTGGTAAATATTGAAAATACTCGATCCTCAACTATCTTTCATATTGTTATGGTGGACGCCATATTTGCTGATGTACTCTAATCTTGAACTTCAATGTTTTGATTGCATAAGTGTTCAATCAAGACCTCCGCTCGCCAAATTGTTCAAGTATACTGCTCAACAAAAGTTTGTTACAAAATGAGTCAAATTAAAAGTAACAGTAAAGAGGACAATACAAGTGTTGAAGTGTCGATTGAAGAAGATAAGGAAAATAGTAGTGAAAATATCAAAACCCGCAAATGTAAACAAAAGCCAACTATGACTGAAACAAAACAACAGAAAGAACAATCTGAACCTAGTAGCAAAAAGAAAGGTAAACAAACCATTACTGAGGAAAACAGTCCGCAAATGTCTGAAATTAAAACACAGCTTAAAGAAATGAATGAGAAATTATCAAATGTTATTACCAAGGGTGACGTTTCTCTAAAGAATATGATTAAAGAAATTTTAAATCAAGTGAAAGATGAACTATTAGACTCAGTATCAAAACGAATAGACATACTCGAAGGTAGATTGTTTGAAAAAGAAAAAGAAAACGATGAACTAAAAGAGAAAATTAAATCACTTGAAAACGAGAACATAATCCTTAAAGATGATAAAGACCAACTCAGGTCAGATCTTGATGCTGCCGTTTATAAAACTGACTTATCAATGAATAGTCTGGAACAATATTCCCGGCGAAACAGTATTCGGATAAATGGTGTGCCAGTTTCAAGTAACGAAAATGCCGAAGAAACCACAGCATTAGCTTGCAAAGTTTTAAACGAAAAGATGAAAGACATTCATCTAAATCTCAGACTAAGTGACATCGACATCGCTCACAGGGTCGGTAGACGTAATCAGAACAAACAGCAGATTATCGTTAAATTTCAATCTCGTCTACTGCGCAACTTTATTTTCTACAACAAAAAACTGCTGAAGAAAACCGGTGTTTTCATATGTGAGGATCTGACCAGGTTAAACTTCGATGTCTTATCGAGTGTGCAATCTAAATCCCCGGACGAGATCGATGCTGCATGGTCTAAAGATGGACGTATCTTTTACCTCAACAAAACTGGTGACAAACACGAAGTGAAAGAAAGCGAGTTCAAATACTGGATTGAAATGAAATGGCCGGAAGGAAAACGATCGGAGTAGATCTCATCAATTTATTCATAACTTTGGACATATGATAAAAGCAGCGCGTATACTTTTCTGTGAAGTGTAATATCAATGATAGCCAGTTGTGGTATTAAACCTGTCTGTGTTTATTTAACTCACGACAAACACAAGTGAATAAAGAAAATCATGAATGTATTACTACAATAAACGCTCGAACGAATGTTTCCTACTTCACAAGATCGATCTACAATAATCATATATGTACATTATGTACTTCAATAAATGCATCTCGACATTGCTTCGGTAAATTAATACATGTAGTACTAAATTATAATATTTGTTTTCGATCAAATCGATAGAAGTACATAACGCACACATAGCACAACGAATTAATACTCCTACTATAACTGTATAAAAAATGCAATAAATGATTAAAAACATATTTAACGTACAAATCAGCAAAATATGTGTATTACAAAGTGTCTATATCCAAATTAATGTATTGTCATAGTATAATCATGATGCGGTTTCTTGACCCATCGGATGTTTTTTTTCAATGTGGCTGCCCACTGGATACTGGTAATCATTACCATTCTGGAGATTTGCAAGTCTGTAATGGGTAAATGTCGTCTGTTTACGTGTTTGAGGGGACAAAGGCGATGTATGGCTTATGTTCATGTATGATATAATATAATGTTAAATGCTTACATTATAAGACAATGGTGTCGTCCTTTTTTGATATTTATTATTTCCGAAAAAGGTTTCCTTGCATTTCGATATTTCGCCAAGGTTACATATAATAGGAATCTTCAAGTGCGTTGTATGTTTGTATACATTTAGCTAGAATGAAGATATGCTCAGATGTAGTTTATACTTATGTGCATGTTTGCGAGAACGTATGCTTATACACACTTGCGTTTTTTATTTGGGATCTTACCCATGTCCGCATGCTTATATTTCTTTATAAATAAAGACTTTTTGTGATTCCCTTCTCGTCTCCTTTACAAGTGAAAGGTCACGAAACCTGGGAAATACTATTTATAAGAATGTATACTGGCACGCTGCGCACTTGACATGTACACTCAAAGATATTCTGTATGTATTATAATGTATTAAATGTGTGTTCCTCCATGTATGATCTATAACTAGACACTAGGAAAATCGTTATGTTTTAGAGCTGCTAATATAAATATTGCACGCATGTTTTCTTTGTTGGTACATGCTTGAAGTACGCTTTACATGTATTAACCCGATTGAATGCGTGGTATTATAAATATCGTTTTCGGCTTGACAGCAAGCGATTTCTTGGAATTACACTCTCATAACAAACATGGTACATACTCTTAATGGCAATGTTATGCTTTATAGCTAGTACCAACCCATATTTTTATAATGATATTAAAACATTGATGTACATCTAATTTTTTTTACAAAAACATCCCCTATACTTCAATACTGATGGATATAGCAATACGCAACAGTAACATTTACTCCTGATTGACAATAAGTTTTGTTTTGTTCTCAATCATGTCTGTTGCACATTAACATGCATTATGCTTTTCTTATAATAAAAACCCTCATACAGATAAGATTTCTTTTCCTATTATAATTTCTTTCACGTGGGTTACTTACATTAGCCTGACTATTAGTGCTCGTAAACGTACACTTTAGGTGTTTCATAATAACACAATCACGTTGTCATGTCCTCCTCGTATCCCTAAATGTTGACAAAACAGGGTTGAAATTTCATCTTTCTGTGTGTTGTTTATGTATAGAGTACTTATAATTTTGTGAAATTATTATGTGAACATGTATGTATTTGTATTTTGGGCCGGTTGCCGTTATTTACGTAATAATAATACACTTGTAATATATACAATTATGAATGTAATTTAGTAACGGCAGTAAGCATGGTATACTTGTACTTTTTACAAAAGATTATGATACTACACTTGGAATATGTTTTTATGCTTTTTTGTATTTTTTGTTTTGTTTTTTAAACAAGTATATGTCTATATCCTATTCGCTTACACCCGAATGTCGACCCTAATGAATATCATATATGTAAGCTGACATATAATTATATAACAACAAGATGTAATAATCTAACCTTGACACATTAGATATATTTTTTACAAACTATTTCAAATAGGAACGTCATGCTTATTGTTCGCCTTTTCTGATAATATACATTTGTAGTATATACATGCAAGTAATGGTGACAATTGTAGGCAGTTGTTGTACATTGTACATGTATATGCCACAACCTACCTTTTTTAAAAAGAAGTATACATGTTATATGTTAACACCAAAATGTACATAATACATCTCAGGTAACATATCATAATACAACAATATGCAATAATCCAACCTAGACACATTTTGACATCTTTTTTTACAAACGATTTCAAATAGAAACGCAATGTTTCTTTTCGCCTGTATAAGCTTAACCCCCTGTTTGACAGGCATTTATTCTAAATGTAATCCTTCTATATCCTCTTCTTACTATCTTTTCCCAGACCCCTTTCCTCTCGTCTTCTCAGTTCTTGCAATAAAGGGGAATAACCTCAAATACAAATTCTACCATTTCAATTACAGAAAGCTTAATATTTGTATGCGCAGTACTGATCATGATAAATTATACATTACACTGTAGTTAATGAGTATTAAGTTCTGTACGCTTAACGTCAAGGGTATAGCATCGAAAACAAAAAGAATCGAATTGTTTGAATGGTTGAAACTTAATAAATTTGCAATAAGTTTTTTACAAGAAATACACTGTACACCAAATAATTATGATGAATGGAAAAGGGAATGGAAAGGTGATATATTCCTCAGTGGTAACCAGTCAAATAGCGCTGGGATAGGTATATTCATAAATGAAAATGTCAACTTTACACTTAAATCCTATAAAGAATACAAACAAGGACGCCTCCAAGCGTTAAATGTAGATATCGACGGTAAAAGCCTACTTCTTGTGAACATAAACGGACCGAATAAAGATGACGAGGAACTATTAAATATTTTAGAAAACATACTTATAGATAATAGTGATGAAACATTTGTAATCGGTGGCGACTTCAACACAATAATTGATGTAAATATTGACAAGCTAAACGGTAACAAAACCACACACAGGAAATGTTCAAAAAGAATTCAAGAGATCATGGAAAATAATGATATATACGATATTTGGAGACTAAAGCATCCCAATTTGAAACAATTCACATGGCAATCTAATCATAAACCACCAATATATTGTAGACTAGATTATTTCTTAGTCTCGTCCAACATCTTAAATCATGTGAACGATTGTCATATTAAAATGGGCTTTAGATCCGACCACTCCGTTGTTACATTTGATCTTGAACTTGCGTCAACAGAACGTGGACGAGGATTCTTCAAAATAAACAACTCAATATTGTTAAATACAGACTTCCAAACAAAGGTCAAGCAGGCAATTAATGAAACAGCTAATATAAATAAGGATTCAAACCCAAATACTTTATGGGAACTAGTTAAAGGCACAGTCCGGAACGAAGCCATTAGATATTCCAGTAAACTACAAAAAATAAACAAAGAAAATGAATTAAAAATACAACAAAATATTGAAAGGTTAGAACGTGAAATCTGCTCTGAACCAAGTAATGAAAACATACATAACGAATTACTTAACCAACAAAAAACATTAAAAGATATAACTGAAGAAAAGATTAAAGGCATTATTCTAAGATCACGTGCCGAATGGATTGAAGGTGCGGAAAAAAATACTAAATATTTCGCAAATCTGGAACGCAAAAGAGCTGAAAGTAAAACCATGCACCAATTGAAAACTGATAATGACACGATAGTTACAAACAGCAATGATATTTTATCATACTGTAAAAACTTTTATGCTGATTTATATAAAATTAACGAAAGTCTAACTCACAATTATACTTTTTTCTCAAATGGACACAGTACCCTATCTGAAGATAATAAAACACTCACTAGTGGAATAATTTCAGAATATGAATGTTCAATCGCACTAAGAGAAATGAATAATAACAAAAGCCCTGGTTCAGACGGTTTATCTGTCGAATTCTATAAGATATTTTGGAACGATATTAAAACATTCCTAGTTAACTCACTAAATTACTCTTACGACATAGGGAAATTAACAGAACTACAAACTCAGAGTATCATAACATTAATACCAAAAAAGAATAAAGATCCTTTGTCTATTAATAATTGGAGACCAATATCACTATTAAATGTCGACTATAAAATTGCCTCAAAAGTCATTGCTAATAGAATAAAAAAGGTTGTAGATAGTATAGTTAATGAAAACCAAACTGGGTTCATCAAGGGAAGATATATAGGAGAGAATGTGAGAACAATTATTGAAACAATAGAAAAAATGCAACTTAACGATGAACCAGGTCTCATATTCTTTTCTGATTTCCAAAAAGCTTTTGATAGTTTAAATCATCAATTCATGTATAAATGTTTAAAAGAACTAAATTTTAGTGATTCACTCATACAATGGGTTGAAGTTTTTTATGCAAATGCGAAGGGCTGTATTACTAATAATGGTCATTTTTCTGATTTTTTTAACATTAAGAGTGGTGTACGGCAAGGATGTCCTCTATCACCGTATCTTTTTATCCTATGTATCGAGTTTTTATCTATTTCTATAGAAAACAACGATGCGATAGAAGGTATAAACTTAAACAATAAAAGTACAAAACAAACTCTTTTTGCAGACGATGCTAGCTTTCTACTTAAAGGAAATCGAACGTCTTTCGAAAATCTTATAAATACCCTTGACGATTTTGGTAAAACATCTGGGCTTAAACTCAACAGAAATAAATGCTCAGTCATGCGCATTGGAAGGCTAAAAAATACAGATATTGTCTTTGACAACGAATTTGAATGGACTTCGTCGGAGGCAACTACGTTAGGAATTACCTTCAGTAATAAGTTATCTTCAATGCATGATCTAAATGTAGCAAATAAGATAAAAGAATGTAAAAATGTCCTAAAACAATGGAAAAAATGGAACTTAACACTCATTGGAAAAATAACAGTTCTAAAAACATTTGTTCTTCCAAGGCTAATTTACCCCCTAACTGTGTTACAAAACCCACCAGCACATTTTATAAAATTGATCAATAAAATGTTCTTTGATTTCTTATGGAATTCAAAACCTGATAAAATATCACGTAAACAAATAATTCAAGAATACAAAGACGGAGGTCTAAAAATGATAGACATGGAATTTTTTCTAGATTCATTAAATATAAGCTGGATAAAAAGAATTTTTAGTTCAAACGCTAACTGGAGTTTTCATTACAAGGCCGAATTAGAAAAGTATGGAGGATTATTTCTATTTAAATGTTGTATTACTGAAAAAGACTGTAAAGGTCTCAATATAAAATCAAAGTTTTTAAAGGATATATTGATTTCATGGTCTAAGGTCAACACCCTAAACACTGAAATCGAAACATCCAAACAAATCATCTGGAATAATTCAAGTATAAAACATAAAAATAAAAATGAGTTATTTTACTATAACACATGGTTCAGTAAAGGAATCCAGTATGTAGAACATATATTTGACTTCAGACACAAAATATTTCACAGCTTTGAGCAGATGAAATTTCTATATGATATCCCTAATGGGGATTACTTGAAATACTATACTCTCATTAAAAACATACCGAAAGAATGGAAGACACAAATGCAAAACGAAAGTATAACATATAACCAACCAAACTATCTAATCGATAGACTAAATGGAAAAAGCAAATTAAGTAAGATTGCATATAATTCACTAATCAAGACTAAACTACCAACAGAACCAAAATACAAACGAAAATGGAATCTCAGGTTCACCATAGAAGACACAGAATGGGTTAAAATTTTCCAACAAACGAATACTATTACAATAGACACTAAACTTAGAGAATTTCAGTATAAATACCTCATGAATATAATACCCGACAATTCATTTTTACACAAATGTCATATAACCCAGTCAAGCTTATGTGATTTTTGCAATAGACAACCTGACTCTATATACCATATGTTCTGGGAATGCCATATTGTACAAAGTTTTTGGGCTGAAGTTAGGTCATATCTAGTACAAAAGCTTTCAAAAGACTTAAATATCACATTCCAAAATATTTCTGTTTGCAACATTATAAAGAATACAGAAGAAGATGGACTTATTACCAACTATATTATACTGCTTTCAAAATATTTCATATTTAAATGTAAATGCAATAAACACACACCGACAATTCAGTCATTTAAAGAATACATTAATTATCGAAAAAAGATGGAACAAACAATCGCACTATTAAAAAACAAACTCCAAATCTGTAACAGAAAATGGCATAAGTTTTCATAACTTGCATAACTCAAATGGTGATACATGTATTGTGTAAATTTCCCGAACCCATAACCATTTCTTATTAACTTTCTCTTACTTTCCTTTCTTACTCTCTACAATCACAACCTCTCTTCTAAGCGACTATCCTCATAACTCTTCCCCTTCCATATATATACTACAACAATCATAATGACATTAATGAATAATATCATGTGTAGTGAATTAGTTTAACATTTATTTTCACAAAATTGTTTGTATGTTATTGTGTTGTGTATAGCTGTATAATATGTCTTATGAAAATAATAAAAAAATGTTAAAAACGAAAAGAGCTATAAGAGGTACTAAATATGAAAAGCAGATCCTACTGTCGGTAGTAAATATTATTTGATGAGCGTTATGTTAAAGAGAAACAAGATATTTTCTATCGCATATGAATTAATTTTATGAGAAGTTCAATATGTAATCGTGGCAAAGTAGAGCTTTTCTTTTAAAACATTTCGAGTAAGTTAATAAGATTATTTACTTTCTGACATTTCAGCCCAAATCACAAGAAAAGATGAAATAATTCAGGAACAGGAAGACATCATACGTCAACGTGAGGAAGATTTACAATCTCTGTTTGATCAGATCTCTCAACGTGAGAAAACTATCAAAGAGTTAACTGAAACAGTGAGGGTGAAAGAAGATCGTATCAAGGACAAGGAGAATGCCTTAAAACAAATGGTAAATAACATTGAGGAAAAGAATGAAGAGCTACATTATTTAGAAGAGGAAGTCCACGACTCTGTGCTCAAACGTAAAGAGAGTGAGTCAATGATCGCTGAGTTGCAAACCAAAATCGAAGAAACACTTAAAGTTGAAAAGACCGAAATAGAAACTGAAAATGAAAGGCTTCAGTCGGATATAGAAAATCTTATGGGTAATATAACTGAACTGCATACAGATAAAGTAACTTTGCAAAATGAACTCGATAAAGCTAAACATGCTCTAAGTGAGGCAATGCTAATGTGGGAGAGGGATAGATCGTCACTTGGCGCCGAACTCAGCATCGTCAGGGAGAAGATGAGGCTGATGGATGAAACAGCGAAGAAGAAGGAATCGGAAGCCTTACAAATGCTTAGGAGGGAAGTACATTCAATTATCGAATCACGAGAGAAGTTGGTTCACGAACTGAGACTAAACAAAATGGAACACGAAAACATGATAAGGATATTAAAAACGGAGAAATTCAAGTTGACTGAGGAACTGACATCCAAGATCCGAATGTTGACCCACGAGATGAACAATAACGATAAAATGTCAGACGAACTTACTAAGCTCCGTGGACAGGTAATTTACGAGTTTTTGATACACTTATTAACTGTAAATAACATGAATATAATTTCTTAGTTCATGAAATTTAAAGTCGACATAATTTAAAATAACTTAAAACAACAGCTTGTTATGATGAATATAGCGGAAGGTTAGACACTAACCAAGCAATATTATAATTAAAAAACGTCGTATTTTGAGATTAACAAAATAAATGTATCAGCTCGTCCTCAAGAAGTTTTATATTTACATACTTACCATTTTACATAGTGCTAACACTCATGACATGTTATACATGTGTATACATTGTAGTTTATAGACATACTGCTTGTATTTGTACCTTTAATCCGTAATGTACATACTGTAAAGCATAATATGTTTCCATCTTTTAGGACGACATTAATTATCAACTACATCACCATGAGAAAATCCTTCGAGCTGAATACATGGCAATGAAGGTCCGGTACGAGACTCAACTAGACCGGTTACAGAAAGAACACATGCAACTTCTAGAAGTGGTTCTAAAACTACAAAAGGAGAAAAACTTGGACCATGAAATTATTGCTGGTATTCAAAAAGGAATGGTGAACATCAAAGAAAATTATACCACGGATTTGTCCCGTTGGAAGGACGAGAGAACGGTATTAACAAGCCACATTTCACAGGTGAATATTTAACATAATATTTTAGATATTATTCACTCTTCTCTGGGAAACAATTTTAGTTTTTGTGATAAATAAAGACAATAGGCTTTTCAGTATACTAGTATTTAACAATGATTATATTCTTCAACGTGTTGTCAATATGGTTGTTTAAGTAGGTCTAAATGTCTATGAGAGTAAATTTCTACATTGAGTCCCTGTGTCACATACATGTATAAGCTAAACTGTGTCAGAGGATTTAATGCAATGATGTTCCCATTGACAAATGATATCATCAAAACTAAAAGTCTCATATATGCCTTCCAAACATTGTAATTTCAGCAGATTTCTATTTTCTGAAGTACTATGTGGGCATTGGCGAATAGATAATAAAGGGAAGCAACTGCTTCTGTGAATGTTCATACCATTGCAAAATATACAATATTTCGTTTATAGATTGAAGAAGGGAAAGAAATTGCTCAGCATCTTAGAGCTCAGATCGACGCCCTCAAACGACAACTGACTGATCAAGATGTAGAGAGAACTGATTTGGTTAACAAAATGACCAGTGAACGTCGAACTTGGGATGTTGATAGAGCTCAACAAAACAGCAGGATTAACCAGGTACGATTTTGTCTTTTTAGAAGTATTAGTTACATTTATTTACATCTATAGTCATCCACGGCAGCTAAGCGATTTCTCTGTGAACACTTTAAGTTACAACTATATACATATTTGAAAACCAATTAAGTCCCTTCTGTCATACTATTTTATGCACCATGTAGAGTAAAAAAACGAAGACTTTGATAGCATATGATTTTTTCCACATACCATCCTAGTTTGGCTTTATTCTACGCTTATGCAAATGCACGACTTCGTAACATATGTTGATGCATTGAGAAAATGGACCATACGAAACTTAACAACAAATAAGTGTATCGTCGAAACAAGAACATCAAAATCACTGTTTCGTTCATAGTTTTCAGGTATTATGTGAAGATCTGCGACAATAACTATGGACATGATACATTCATCATTTTCGGAGAAAATATGCCACATGTATTTTAATTTAAATGGGAAGGTAAGGCGTTTTATAAATGCCGACACTAAAATTTATCGTGATGTTGAATTAACCAAAAACTTATTATTTTCAGTTGGAAGAACAACTAGCCTTTTTTGTTCAGGCACAATCAAAGAGTAAAGATGTACAATACAGAATGGAGGTGGCTTGGGAGAAGGAGCGAGCCGACCAAAAACGGCTTCTAAATGAGGCACATTCTGTTGCTATGGATCTACAGGTAACAGGCTAAGCTATTTGTAACAAGATTATCTATTACCATGACCAAGTGTCTACAATGTTAGACAATTGATTTATATGTTACAGGGTATTATTGATGTATATTGTCAAAGTTCTAGTTACATTGTTATCGCGAAACAATATCCTATTCTACCGGAATAAAATTCTGAGTTGATATCGCTGTCCATAACCTTTATCTTCCCATACATATTCGAACTATGCACCACAAGGCGCTTCTTATGGGACTACTTTCATGAAAAGTGGAACAGGTCCTGTTATATATAACTAAATAGTAGTTTTCAACTTTTCAGACAGTTTAGTTCATCTTTTCACAAAATAGCGTAATTGCACTTACGACCTTTTCATTCTAAGCCAGTGAAATATGTATCTCTTATGCCACACATGAATAATGTTACACAATAGATTTCGGAATTACCCGAAAGCACCTGTTCTGTTACGTACATTGACAATGTACGAACTCGTTGCTGTTATTTACTTCTGTTATGATGATACATTATTAATGTTACTTCCAGTTTTGCATTTTCTTGTATACTTTTGTTAACATTTTTAAAGTAATATATGAGAAAAAAAAAATTATGTAAGAGAGGTTATTGCCTAAGAGGAGTTGCTTTTTTGTTTTGTTTTTCTATTTAACATGTTTTTTTGTAGGAACAACTTAGTAGGAGAGATGAAGAAAATACTCGTGAAAAGAAGAACTTGTTGGAACAGTTAGACAGACACAGAAAAGATTATGACGATGAAAAAATGTCAAGACAGAAAATAACCTTAGAGGTATTAACTGGAGGAGATTAACTAATCTGTTCTAAATCGATGGCTTAGAATTAGAAGTACGACCTTTTAAGATTCATACTTATTTAGAATAAGCATCACAAGGCGCTTCTTATGAGCACATTTTCATAAAAATATGAACTTGTCATGTTGACCAAAATGAAGTTGTAAAAGTTTGTTTTACCATAAGTACAGAGTAAATTACAGACAGTTTTCTTTTGGGTTTTTTCAATATATCGATTTGGTAGTTACGACATTTTAATTCTTAGCCATCGAAATATGTTGTTAGTTTTGCGATAAACCAAGATAGTAAGTCTGATTTGTGTTTCCAATTTATTCATTATTAAGTGTCGTTGTGCTTTATCGTTCTATTTGTGTTTTTCTATCTATTGGATATAAATATATGTGTTTAATGAAACAGATGAACACTGGGGAGACGCGGGTGAAACATCTAGAGAAACAAATGGACGATCTAAGAGAGAAACAAAAGAAAGAGTTGGACAGCTGGACAACAGAGAAGGGACAGTTGTTACGCAGACTTGCAGAGATGAGGAAGCTTCATCTGAGGGACGTTCGTCGTATTGATGATGTTCTAGCTGCAGTAAGTATGCTTTGTTTAGAACTGCTTAATTCAGTAATATACTAGACATGTGTCCACATGACACAGATGCCCCTTTCTCTTAGCGCTGTCAGCCATCCAAGTAAATCCAAGTTACACAAATGGAATACTTTGAAATCAAGTTTCAATTGATTAAAAGATACATTGACCTGAAGTAAAGAGCTCGGTCATTAAACATGTGACTTGACATTTGAGCTAGGGTCCCAAGGGGTAGAATGTCACTATTACCAAGTTATCTTAAAATGTAATTACAAGTAAAAAAGTTACAATGCTGACAAAAGTATCATTGTTATTGTCATCGAAAAGCACTAGTTAATGTGTATCTGTTCAGTGCAGTTTCCTTGATAACATGTCTTGGCTAAGTTTACGCTTAGGTAGCATGTCGATGACTTTAAAACTGATGCTTGATTTAAATTGAAGCAATGTGCTCGCACAAGGGATATACTATGCTCTTGAACATAGATACAACGTACGAGTATACCTCACATAACAGTTCATTAAATTACCACAACATAAGTTATTTCATTCACTTTAGTTGAAAAGATTAAGAGAACTGGCTACAATTGTGATTGATTCGGACAATTCCGCAACGTTGCCAAGTAACGGAAGTGACGACACAGTTAGATGTGGTGATGCGTCTGCCGCTTCTGCTTCTGTTCATTCTAGTGAGAATGATGACGGAATGACAGATCTTAAACAAAATATAGATCAGGTAAGAAAACACTGTAATTTCCGAAAAGGTTTTGAACAATCTCAAACAGCAATCAAATCAGGATCGAGACAAGGATGGATATTGATACAAGATAATCTGCTTTTATCATAGTTCATGAGTATATCGTACAATTTAATGAATTTGTTTTTATTTAAATCTTTGAAATTGATTAAAATGTTGCAGAAAAAAAACAGGACGTTTGCTAATGTTTGTTGATATTTTATCTCACTTTTTTTACTGTTTGCTACCTATATTAGACCATGACTAGCATAGACTAGATTGGGGTTCGATTTAATTTTGATTACGACAGTAACGAAACAAGTTCAGAAAAAAGTACGTTAGTATCATCTGCCATGCCACACATTAGCTGTTCAGTTTTAATTACTGATATGTCTACTTAACGCTAAATACTGTTACTACTGTTGACCGCTTATTTTTTATGTTGTTTCTAATATCATCCAGGTTTCAAAGCTTGACAAAACGTCATTATGTACGTGCATATGGGCATAATACAATCAGTAAACCTAAGTGTATACATGAAACGCAAAATGTAGCGATCAAACTATCCAAAGTGATACTGATACGGCGACAGCGCCTTACCAGTCAAACCAGAGTCAGACATGGAACGAACCATCTACACACGTACATGTATATCCACCAAATAGATATTTCAAGAAACCTTATATGATCACCATGCAATGAATGATACACCGTTACATTTGAACTCCGTGCAAAGTTAACCACCATATGAATAACTATACTGAATGTTTACATAATTATACGTACGTTTGTATATTTGACTTTTGCAGGTGATTTTGAAGTATGTCAAAGAGGTAAGTTGAATTATTATACTAGTAGAAATCTATCATTCATAACACGATGTTTATTTATGTATCTTACGAGTATAAAGTTATTACAGGGCCTTCCATACACATAGTTTCTTTTTCAAATCACGGTTTCTCACAGATTAATACATTCCTTATATTTAGGGAAAATAACTCTTAATACTGTAGTTAATGTTGAATTTTTCCCATTATACCTCTGAATAGCTGTAACATGCAACTAGCTACTTCTTGTCGGAATAAATATTGGCAAGCAAGGAATGAATTACATGCTCATACCAATCACAGAATAGAAATGCCATTACTGATCAATATAAATTACAAAGTTTATTTCACAATCCACCCCTAATGAATTAACAAAAATCCATCTTTTTGTTAGACCACTTTGTGCTAATACAGTTAAACATCGTTATCTCGAAAAATGATCGGGACTGGTAAAATGCTCGGGGTAAACCGTGTGCTAATTTTGTATTGTTCTTTTCAGTCCCTCCGACAAATCCACTTTCTGACAGAAGAACTTGCTCGTCCATCAACAGATCTTTCTCGTGAGGAGAAACAGACTCTTAGAAGGTTTTGTAAAATTATTGTGAAGAAATTTGAATATGAGATAAAAAACACATCGGGAGTTAAAGTCAATATTTATCTGATTTAATTTGAGAATCAAGAAAACCGATTGGGTAATATCGAGAAATTAACATTTGAGCTTGAACATATTAACTCAAAAAGTCGACGCCAAGTATTTTACTACCTTTGTTCGTTAAAGTCGTTAGTTGGCTTTGGTGATTATTTCTGTAACAAGATTGGGTTAGTACGCCAACGAGACTGACTTAACATTTGAGCCTCGTCATCCAGGCTTGTTATTGTTTCTTTTTGCAGAGCTTGCTGCTGGACAGTCCATTGGCTTTGTTTTCATGATTT
The DNA here is from genome assembly GCA_963678985.1 of Spisula subtruncata. Lineage (NCBI taxonomy): Eukaryota > Metazoa > Mollusca > Bivalvia > Venerida > Mactridae > Spisula > Spisula subtruncata. The sequence continues at coordinate 21,242,398 of OY787676.1, read as the reverse complement.
TGCGTCATAGTACTAATCACATGGTTATTTTACATATTGAATATGTCGACCCTTACAAGGACTACATATAATTTAAGACTCGTAAATGTTTTAGTTTGTATTTAAATATTTATTTATTGCAGGAGTTTGTCAAGTTCTGAAATTGAACTTCTCAAAGACGAATTTCTTCTTGGACCGCAAGAAACTGGCCGTGTCATACCGGAAGTGAAGTTGTCTGACTCCGGAAGAGAGCATTCTGGTATACAACGTCAAATAACACATGACGGTACTACGATAAATACGGATCGTGTTCATCCAGATTATATAGAGAATATTCTTATGGAACAATCGTCATTCTATAACGATGCTAAGGACGCTCATATAGAAGTACATCGCGTTAAGACAACACGTGATATCACGCGTGTTGAAACAAAAGTGACGTCACTTCCGAAACCTCCACCAAGTTTCATCATCCCGAGATCACGTAGTACTAGCCCTGGTCCATCAACTCTGGGGAAAGGAAAGCAAATAAGTAAACCTGTGTTAAAGTCCATGTCTTTGGAAACCACTCATTCTCACAGACTATCCGCACCGGTGACCGGTGCTAGTTCAAGAAGTTCTTCGACTGATTCGTCTCCAGTTGGAAATTATAATTTCATTCCGTCTTCTGAAGGAAATGGCCTTGGGGTCGCTGGACCCTTACAGTCAGGTAGTTTAGATAGACTGTCTCCTAGTACAGCTAGGAAACGATTCTTTGAAGCAGCGCAACCAAATACTAGTACCAGCTTCATGTCATGGCCAGAACGACGGAAAAGGGAGTTAAATCCAAATCGAAACAGTCGAAGTCTGACGGGTTCTACAGAGTTATTCATATCGGAAAGTAACGATGATATTACAGGAAATGGTAAACTTAGAAATTCCGTTTCCATGGATGACGGATCCATAGGTGTTGAACCACGTGATTCACATAGAAAAGGAGCAGGTGAAGTTTCTGTTGCTCGATCAAGAAGTGCCGAAAACGCGTCCAAACACTCAGGATTAAGAGACATGTTCATGGCAATGAAAAAACGCCTAAGACCGAAAGTGAAAAGGTCTCAGAGTGCTCGCGAACATGATAAGATTCAAAGATTACAAGCAGTGAAAGAGAATGACAAAACGGACAAAAACGAAGATGGTTCTAATGAAAATAAAAAGACACCGGTGCCTGGAAGTTCTAAGGTAAAAAGTGATAGCTCAATCAGAGACGATAGTCACGTAACTCAAGACCAGTTAACACCAATTAATATCCCAGATGATGAAACAAAACAAAGGACCAGTCGTGCCTCAGATCGAGGCAAAAAGGTTTGTAATTTGTACTAAAAATAGTTTTTTAAAAAACATGAATTATCAGGCAAACTATTTATTCAGAAATACTTTCAAATTTCTCATTTTTTATCTTACACCGTTCTGATATAGTAAACACATACATAATTTCCATTTTTATAAATGTTAAGCTGTTTTCGCAAATTGTTAATCAAACTATTTTTTACTTTTCTCAGACAAATAATATCCGTAAATCTATATTAATACGGAGTCTGATAATTCTGTTGGCAATTCTCCTGGTTACTTCGGAAGAATTAGGATATATCAACTTAAGAATTGTATGCTTATTTCAGAACAAGTCCCGGTCACGTTCTCCGGCAGAAAAAGAAGACACTCATGGGAGCCAATCAACTCTTCAACGCATTAAAAATCGTTTCCGGTCAAAGTCAGCTGACAGAGCACGTGATCATCGAGAACACCACGTGACACCCATACTTGTTGGTCACACAACAACAGCTCAAGCCGAGGATCAACAATATAGTGAAACGTGTGTTTGATCATAGATAGTTGAAGAACAATTTGGTTTCTATAGTTTAGGTACAAGCCGTGCCTTGTAGCGTTCATTTCTTAAAATGTTTGTTTTTACGTTCACGATTATTTGTACAACCAAAAATTGGCATCCACTAATGGTTCAGTTTGAGTTGTTAATTCGATTAATTTGCATCCCATTTCTAACAGCATCCCTTGTGCGTTTACAGATAGAAAGCATCAGTTTCTAATTGGAAGTTGTTAGTCGATCGTGCCATTTAACTGGCGTACACGACGCTCTTATTACGCCAGGTGATTTCGTCTCAAATAAGATATTATGCTGCATTATCAAGAAATGATCTACCAACTTAAGGTTACATTTAGTGTATGAAAGGTGTGCGATAAACAAACATATTAAGTTGAGTGATGTAGTTCGGTCATAGGACTCGGCCTTCAAGTCAGCTCAAGAGCAGAATTCGTAATGGCCTAAACAACTTAGTTATGGGATTTTTTATGAGAAAATCATGATTGTTATCGACAATGTGTGGTCATATGGTTAGAGCTATGACCATATAAAATATGAATATACCATTGTTCCTCATCTTTATATGCTACTTTGATACACATCTCTCCATAATCATTGTTAAGCACCTGAGTTAAACATTAACTCCATATTTAAACATAGCAAGTGTTTATCACATTAGTTATCTTATTAACCTTGCAAATATTTTTCGAATGAACTGTAAGGACATCGCATATCCGGTGTAGATAAATGTACATGTAGTACTTTATGAGAACATGTAGAATGTGTTTGAGTCATTTAAGGTAATAGGAGCAAATACATTCTTGGGGATTTTATCGACTTGAAGCTATAAAAATTTATAAGCATACACATACCATGACAGTGCATATGTCATAAAACAGTCTTTTACCAAATAGTCACTTTTTACCAAATGAAATTTTGATTTCAATCCAAGATTAATCATATAGTGGCATATTTAATTTTACGTAACACGTTTGTAATTAATGTAGTGCTGTCTATGTGAGCGTTTTATTTTGTATGAACATCTTTTATATTTATTCTGTTGCATCTTAGTAAATAAAACTAATATCGGACCTTATTATAATTCCTCAACCTTCTGTCCGAATTCTTGATATCATCCGCAATCAATCTGATCCCGATTTCGTTACTATTTATAGTAACACAACATTATTTAAATTTAACAACTATCTATCCAAATACACATATACACATATGCTTGACTGCAACAACCGATATTCTAAATTCCACTTTCATAGAATCTACTTCTCGTTTTGTCCGATGTTTGCGGATACAAATACAAATCATTCATTCGTCGCACTATCACTTCATGCTTAATGTTTGGCCGATCAGAGATGATAGCCGCAGTCTTGGACATTGTAAAAAAGGATACATATTCGCAAACAATTTAAAACAAAAATCAGACTTAAACGTGAATGTTAAATGTTTTTGGTTTCGTTTTCACCTGTCGATGATTCGATTTTAATATCTATTGACATTCTCGTGAGATGGGTAATAGGCTTACATCAAGCATACAGACTCAGATTCATTTGCTTTTATACAATTGAAACGAACTATTTTTATTTGTTTGCACATTTAAGTCTTTAAGTATGGGTTTAGACTTAAATTATTTGTGGACAAGGTCCTTTTTCATGAACTAGTGCGGCTTTCAGTGTAAAACAATTAATTGAATATATTTCCAGTTTATATGTCTTGATATTATATATACTCATATTTCATCAAATGACTATACCTCAACTACTGGTATTCAAAAACAAAACATCGTATATTGTAATCAACCAGAACGAACTATATTTAGCAAAACCATTAGTAGAATTGTAGTGCATACATGTATTATTGATAATATTGAAAGATGTTTCAAGCAGTACTTTTGTTTTGTTTTAGTTTTTTGTTTAAAGCATTATAAAATGCATTACATGTATTACTAATAACTGCACGCTCATGACTTTTCGGGTTGGATTTATTTTGTAGAGTCCATTGGTTGAATGTATTACCAATACATAATCAGCATATGATATAAACATAAGAAATCGCGCATCCCTCTAAAGAAAGGCATACATATCAACATAAATTATGTTTTAATTTAATTAATATAAATTATTCTAAGTATTTTCACAATTGACTTTATATTTTATTAAATAGTGTAAAATGATTTGCATCACAATTGTATTTTTTTAGTTCACAAATGTACGAAACAAATATTCTAACAAAATTCACGAAATTTAATCCTCGCGAAAATGAGTGAGTTTGTTAAGTTATTATTAGTAGTAGCTAGTTAATTTAAATTTCGTGTATTTATTTATTTATATTTGTTATATGTATATTTATACGCCATGTTAATTTTTTCTTATTGTTTTTGTATCAATACAATTTGTGTAATTCCAACCTATAAGTGTTGTTATTTTATTTGTTTGCTTCATTGGATGGGAAGGATTATAAAACTACATAGTTACACTAAAGGTTTGTAAAATCACTTGATACTTTCGATTCTAAAGTCAACATATACTCTCGATTTTCTCAATGAATGACAAATGAATGAAAGACAAGTTGTAATTCTATTTTTTCCATATGAAGTTTGAGGTTGTTTCTACTGATGTTTAAAGAGGCATTCCTTATAACTGCCATATTTTTCTCTACTATCACATTAAATGAGCTAAATGTACAAAGCACTATCAATTATGATAATTTGACAGAAGAAAGGGTTCGCAAACATGTCTCTATAATGTCAAAAATGTATTTAAATGACCAATAATAATTTATCGCTTCCAACGATTTATTATTATGTGATCAAAGGGAAACAACTCGTGACTATTTTGGCTCGTTACGGAAATATGTTTTCATTCTTTTCTCGGTCATAAGTGGGAGCTTTTTGTTGAAATTTTGAGGAGTTTAAGTAATAATGATTTTAATTTAATGTATAATATTCCTGAATCGATTTAAACGATCAAAATTATAGGGAACACCTCTTTAAGAGCCATATCACAAACGAGTTTTAAAATGGATGTTCATTTAACTACATTGCCATGTGTGTTTTGAGTAATATGAGCACTTTTGGTATGCCAAGAAAACATAAATCAATTCTTTCTTATTTTATTGGTAATCTTAACAAATGCATGTACTTATAACACGGTTGGAATAATACATGTATCCCGAAATAAATAATTGAACAATCTGAAGGTGTAAACGTTACTTTCAAAAGCAAAGAGACAAATACACATAAGCAAACATGGGGATGCAATAAAAAACCATAGGAGTTCAGACGGTATAAGAGAGAGAACAGGTTTGTTGGAATTTTGAAGTTTAGGAAAACAATTGACGAGAGCCGAAATAACAGAAACTGGTTTTCCTTTACTAACACATGTGTACCCTCTTGGTGATCGATGCAATCAGGCGATAAAGAATCGAGATGAGTTTACAAAAACGTAAACTGTTTCACAATCGGTCATATTTATATATTATTATATATTAATAAGTGTAGAATAAGTGGAATTCGATTAGGGAAACAAGGGAAAATATAGAATTAATGGTTCACTTGAATATGAATGAAGTGAATGAATAGGAGGGGTAATCAGGAGACGATATTACACACGACAGTGGGAAACCACTGACAGGCTATGTGATAAATAATTACATTATAAATAATAATCCAGTCTCTAAACTTGTGGAATTTAATAACGATAACAAATGTAACAAAGCTTTGAAATTCGGAGAGAATATAACAGGACGAATTAATACATCGAAGTTAAATGGACGACCAGTGACAATATACATTTGACAATTTGTGCCATATATTATCATAAAGTATCGATCCAAAGGTATTGTAATTCACACAATGCACGCCCTTAGTTTGACTGTGCTAAATAATAAGGATGTTCTGTTCTACAAATGAAAAAAAACACAAACATTGTCGAAAACTTTCAGTACTAACGGCGCCACAATGACCTTGCTAATACGGTTACAAAATAAGTTAAAATCCACCACTGTTCCAAAAGTCCCAGGACTCAGTCGCCGGTGGAGGTTTGTCTGAAAAAAAAGAAAATGTAGTCCATTATTTGGCGATATTTATTAGCAAAAAGAGATATGAGGAGGTCGGGCGGGGAAGGCATTACTTAACTTACCAGTCGAACACAGCAAACAGTAACAAAACAACGCAACTACACAGAGAAATTCCCATACAAAACAACAAGATTATTAAAAGCCCAAGTCCTCGTTGTAATAATGCAGGATGACCTAGTTTCACAAAGAAATAACACAAATACGGCGATCCCAAGTGACAGAATGAAACACAGCGGCAGTCTACACATCATTGATCAAATTTCAACACACTGATTAATAACTAGGCATGACGCACCAGTCATGTTCTAGCAATAACCACGTTGAAAAATATCCACGATAAAATGTTCCTCACTATTCCGACCAGGCAAATGGTTCCTAGTTCGGTAGACATATTATATACTGGTTCTAGTTAACATTGGTTTTCTAATCTCAGACTTGGACTCGCAAATAACTTATAATGCATATATATAAATACCAAAAAAAACGTTTGATGCAATTGTAAATATTCTCTTTGAAGAGCCATTTTGTTTATCTAACTGCCAAGCAATTGGTCTCTGACTATGACCATGTCATCAATTATGTTGAAAGATGTGGTTATACAATTGATTTGGTCTGTTGATTGTAATATCTTCCAAAAATGGATAAACTTATCAACATTATAACTTGAATACAGTTGAAAACAATGTAAATAAAAAAAATTGAACACTAGATATATCGCCAATAGACAGACAAACATGAATATGTACCCCGCCTGCAACGAGAGAGTCATACTTCTGGCAAGCAAGAAATGCCACAGCACCAATTCCTATCTTTGGGCACATCGACATGTCAAGGTTGTTCATCTGTGAAAGTTTTGAAAAAAAATCCTGGAAATTGTAAGAGCAGTTGTGCCTACTGTAGAGACGGACGGAGACCAAATTACGGACTGACAGACTGAAACCATTTGATTGACTTACAACCGTATTACCTTTGGGTTTAGACTTGAAACAATCAAACATGCTACTATCTTTCTTTGGTTCTTTCGCCGGATTTTCTCTAAACACATCTCTCTGTGGTGCTTCCCTTTCTATGACACGGATTGGTTCCCGTTTTTCTCGTACTGTAATGGTTCTACGTACTGGTTCCCTTACTCGCTTTACATTACGTCCGGCAATTCGTCCTCTTCCAGTTCTGCCTGTTCTAAATAGACTTCCACCTTTGCACCTGAAGTATTTTGTAAAAGTTCGCGTTTAAAAAAACAAAAAATAATGATTAGCAATGGAGGAATATTGGTTTTTAGCTCACCTGTCACAAAGTGACAGAGTGAGCTTTTGTGATCACTCTTCGTCCGTCGTCCGTCCGTCCGTCCGTCCGTCCGTCCGTCCGTCTGTCCGTCAACAATTGGGTTGTGTCCTCTCTAGCGGTCACAATTTTGGCCTAATCTTTATGAGTCTTGGTCACAATGATCATCTTAACAAAATCTAGGTCAAGTTCGATATTGGGTCATCTGAGGTCAAAAATTAGGCTACTCGGTCAAGTAATAGAAAAACCTTGTTTTTCATTCTATCAAAGGGAGTGTACTCTGTAATTATACTGGTTGTGATCATGTAAGAGTTGTCTCTCTTACTATATTTTAGTTGTAGAACTACGAAATGTGTACTTGTTAGCAGCTTTGAGGCTTTAATTTAAATTAAATGCAGAATGTGGATATTAGGGTTATCATCGTTTACAGTGATTGTATGTTTACAAACTATTAAACAATTATTAAGCTGTAATTATAGTCTTATGCAACCTTACTAATCGTTTTACATAGACTTATATAGGGAAATCATATAAAAATCTTCTTCTCTAAAACTACAATGCCTAGAGCTTTGATATTTGGTATGTAGCATCATCTAGTGGTCCCCTACCAAGATTGTTCAAATTATGGCTCTGGGGTCAAAATTGGCCCCGCCCCGGGGGTCACCGTTTTACATAGACTTATATAGGGAAAACATATAAAAATCTTCTCCTCTAAAACTACAATGCCTACAGCTTTGATATTTGGTATGTAGCATCATCTAGTGGTCCCCTACCAAGATTGCTCAAATTATGGCCCTGGGGTCAAAATTGGCCCCGGCCCGGGGGTCACCGTTTTACATAGACTTATATAGGGAAAACATATAAAAATCTTCTTCTCTAAAACGACAATGCCTACAGCTTTGATATTTGGTATGTAGCATCATCTAGTGGTCCCCTACCAAGATTGTTCATATTATGCCCCTGGGGTCAAAATTGGCCCCGCCCCGGGGGTTACCGTTTTACATAGACTTATATAGGGAAAACATATAAAAATCCTCTTCTCTAAAACTACAATGCCTAGAGCTTTGATATTTGGTATGTAGCATCATCTAGTGGTCCCCTACAAAGATTGTTCATATTATGCCCCTGAGGTCAAAATGGCCCCGCCCCGGGGGTCACCGTTTTACATAGACTTATATAGGGAAAACATATAAAACTCTTCTTCTCTATAACTACAATGCCTAGAGCTTTGATATATGGTATGTAGCACCATCTAGTGGTCCCCTACCAAGATTGTTCAAATTATGCCCCTGAGGTCAAAATTGACCCCGCCCTGGGGGTCACCAGTTTCTATATTTACGCTCTACCTTTGTTAGTCTAAATTGTGCAGGGCTTCATTTATAATCAGGTGAGCGATATAGGGCCATCATGGCCCTCTTGTTTTCATATAGTATCGAGATCGGGGTATTTTTTAGATACTAAAAGTTATAGCTAATATATATCAGTACCCTAAATTTGGCGACAGGTGAGAGAAGTGTGCGGTTTTTTTGTCTTAGATATTCTCTGTTTCAAACAAGTTTCCTTTTGCCATCACATTTGTTCGAGTAGTATTTTATTTTCGGCAATATTCATATGATATATGTTAAACATTGATGGGAAATTTGGTATTTCAATTACTAGTAATATTTTTTGTATACTAGTACAGAAAAATGCTTCTATCGGTTTTCTAGATGTTCGTTGTCATGGTATTATTAATTGCATGACGCAATACACAAAATATTCAACCTGAGGAAGGAACTTAGAATTCGTTCATGTTCCACATGTGCAGTTAATATACAACCGAAGATTGCCCAATGAACGACCAGTTAACATTTATTTCTAATTTGCATACACTTATACGTACATATTTGCGCATGCACCGGGACTGCAACATCGAAAACACATAAATATGGATAATCCAAGAGCTGCTAATCCTAATAATATCGCAGGTATAAGCCATGCTAGGTTTCCTGGGTCGTCTAAGAAACTGTTAATGTCTTGGTAATTTGCCGGAAGTGTGGTCGCTTGAGTTGTGGTTGTTGTTGTAGTAGGGGCTTCCACAACGTGGACTGTCACTTCCGCTGTATCCGTGTGACCTTAAATATAATATAGAAGATCTTTTTAACAGTTTAAACAATCGAAATGTATGGGACGATACAAAGACCTAATCATATCCTGTCAAATCAAACGACTGTAAAATACACATCAAACATTTAGATTATTGTACTGCATTGTTGATAATTCGAAGCCATGCTGAAGTAACTACACCCTCTGGCTATCCACTTAAGTATCCCTCTTCATAATATAACGCTCACGACCCAATATTGTAAATTGCCACGGTTTTTTTGTCCCGCTTTTACGCACAGAATCGTTGAAAACGAAAAAAAAAACGAAAAACATTTTTTTTTTGGAAATTTATATTTTTCTTTAAAATGTTTTTCTTCGTTTTCAACGATAAAGTTACCTGTGCCTTTACGGCTACAAATAGGTCATGTATAATTGGTTACTTTATGGAAAGCTAACCTGCCGCGTCTCTAGCTGTAACAGTGAATGTCTTCGTCCTTGGTACAGATTGTGTTGTCCAATCGGTCTTTGAGTATATTCCACCATTTGCGTCCACACCGAAATCACTGCAGTAAATATATAATTAAAGTGTACAGTTTTCCAACTGCATTTGGGCCTCAATTCACACTTACCTAAGATGATGTAACTTGGTAGCCATCACATGACTAGTCACACGCCAACATGCTGCAGGCTTAGAACGAGAAGCCTTCTCAGGGTCGTAAATAGTGTAAGTGCTACTTACGACTTTATAAGACAAATATATATTTAAAATATGCATCATAAAACGCTTCATATAATAATATTTTCGTTAAATCGTAACAAGTCATATTGACCAAACTGACGCCAAAAAATATTGAGTTTCCATAATTTCAGTAAACAGTAGTTTTCGGACATCTGGTTTTCTTTTCTTTTTTCAAAACAAGTGTTATTGAGTACATGTGCACTTAGATCTACATTATCCACCGTTAAAGCCAGCGATGTGTTGCCCCTATAAATGAATACCTATAATTATTATGTTTTCCAGATAATTACTGACTGGTCAGCTGTAAAGATATGATGCCTGGGTGATATCGATATGCCTGAAGTAAAGCCAACAAGTGAAACTAAACATATAAAAGTTAATGATACACTTGTCTTTCACAAGCCTGGCCTATTACTTGCCAGTCGGCGTTCTGCTGAAACTTAGCACGCGCTCGATTTTGAACCCGGGTCGTCAGGTTAGACATTATGTGATCTAACCACTGAGATATGGAGGCACACAAGTACACACTTACTTGTCTTGTGTACTATATGTGATTCTCTTATGTTCGGCCAGAAAGTCGGCATCTGTGGCGTCTACGTCACCAAACACAGCACCGGGTGTAGTGGCATTAGTTATCGTATAGGTATAAGATGTAGGATCAAAAATAGGCGGGTTGTCATCCTCTTCGTGTACTGTTATCTTTAGCTATTTAAGTAGAAATGAAGAATATTTTCCAAAGAATAAGATTTTGGATGGAATAAAGGCGGGTCGCCAATCTCTACGTGTATTGGAATTATTTTGTAATACGAGTAGAACAAATTAAGTAAAATTAATGTTTAATGATTTTAAAGTGCGGAGCGAGTGAAGCGAAACTTATAATGTAACAGCACTTTGATGGGTCGATACAATTTGACATGACATGACCAAAACATGACGACACGTTTTTGAGGAGAAAACATCTAATGATAACATGATATCACTAAAACGGAATTATAATATTTAAAGTAAAATATTACCAATAATTTTTAACGAAATTAGGATAAAAATCAGTCACGAGATAAGTTACAATACATGTATTATCTAGTAAATGTGAAGAGCATTAAGCGATAATCTAGCACTTTTGTGTATATGACCAACCTACCGTTGAGGTTGCTGAAAGATCGCCCTTGTCCTTGACTGTCACTGTACATGTTATTACTTCTTTAGCGCGACCTGTGCATAAAATATTCGGAATATACTTATGAATTGAAAATAAAGGTGTATCTACACTAGCAGTCATCAATGTGCATGTTATCATTTCCTTCGCACAACGGTTTAAATTTCAAATATCTCGTATTACTATATACGAAGTGGTTCGATGTATTCTATGAGAGAAATGAAGCGGAAACTTTGAATGGCGATCGCGCAAATGATCATTATCTTATGTTATCCTCCACTCTGTATGCCTTTATGGAGGTAAGATTACAACCATCCTTAAGTAATCAAATAATGCAAGAAACTATTCGAAATTATTCAGAAACAGTGACAGCTAAAGATTGATCCTTTTTGTTATTTAATATGATTTAAAAACGAGACGACTGGCGAACAGTAGTGACGGCCATATACCCACACATGGGCGTAGAGGAATAAGTAAGTAAGTTAATATGATTTAATGTTCAATTAAAGTACCAATTCTTTGATAATATAATAATAATTTCTCAAAACCGGAAGTCATCGGTCAATGGAGGAACCAGATGATCAAGGACTCGAACGCATAAAATACCATACCTGGACTATCAAGATCATACTCCGAAATTTGCTTGAGGATCGCTCCACATGTAATGGCGTTAGACTCAACTTGGAATATACCAATTGTACCACAACCTAACGTGTATTGTTCTGTATCATATCGGTCCTCGTCTGTGGTGCTAAAGTACGGACAAGCCAGACTACTCTAGAACAAGAAGCATATACATGTAGACGGATAGTATCAAATCTAATAGGGAATGCTTCTCTTAGCAGAAATAGCAGAAAAAGAAAAACACCAAGAGGAACATACAAAAACGAAAGATAAGATTACACGTTCGTCCCACAATAAACAACACCAAATTTTAATCTGAATTTGTCCCAATAGAGTTTCATGCAACACGTTGAACTTGTTTTAGTCCAGGAACCCATCTGGTAAACATAGTATTCAAATATGCTATAAGAATTAATCCAATCATGAAAATCCATTTGGAACGTTCCTTAGATATATGGCTACTACACTTTGTCACAGTAAGATGGGAACGAATCGGACAGGGAAGTGTGTACTCAGCAGAAATAGCAGAGCATAAAGGGCACAAAAAGAAAGCACAGAAAAATCAATGAAAGAAGCGGCATACTCACTGCAGACTCATTAGTCTCAATGGCATAGAGTTGTCCATCAATTTCTGGTGTTTCATTGATATCGTTCACAGATATCTTCATTTCTCTCCATTCCGAATATTCTCGTCCATCAAAGGCCCGGATTTCCACAAACGTATCGACAAGATCTTGTACCGTCAACTCTTCGTAATTCAGATTCACACCAGCTTTAGTGGTTATTATACCGGCTGAAACAAAAGTGATGTTATTTACAGACCATCTTTGCGAGAAATATGTCACAAAACGTTAACTTTTGTCAAAATACTAAAACCTAGGTCACACTGAGTAATTTTGCCTAGGCGATGTACTTCCGATGAAAAATCTAGTGTCTACGTTATCTAACAAGATGGGGCGATAAACCGATGCTACAATGCTGCAAGGCGATTAGTTGTTACCATCCGCAATCAAAATCGACAGAAAGCTCGTACTTACTAGCTGAATCGAATTCGTACAGTTTTGCTCCTTTTCCGTTTTTGAAGTTCATCTCATACGTGATCGTATCGCCTGCGTCATCGTCACTGGCCGCAGCAGTAAACACTGTGATTATTGTATTCATAGCATTCGGAGTACCTTCGTCAGTATGTTCGTCTAGAGACACCGCATCCACTTCCGGTAGAACCTTTGTCGGGTTATCGAGTGTAGGCGGTGTATTAATGTCTGTAAAATATAGATGTATTATTATTTTATTTATTATACAAGGATACAAATCATAAAGTTTCGCCAGATAAAAAATATTTGAAAAATAATTAAGTATTCTGATTAATATCGTGGGGTTTAGACAAGTGCCACATGGTATCGGTTTCGTTAGAACCTTGGTAAGATAATCAAGCATTGGAGTATTGGTTGCGAATATGTTACCACTTGTGTACTCGTATTAAGAACCTTATTGTCCCAGTGGTTAAGGTTTGCGAATTTTGAATTTTAGAAAACCTGTTTTATTTGCGAATACTGTGTCTGCGAGACTTTAAACCACGCAATGTAATACGGCAGAAACATAAATTTCTTACTGATTATTTGAATAGTCATAGGTGTAGGTCCAACTGTGTTATACTCATCTTCAACTGTCACATTCACCGTGTACAATGGTATTCGGTGACTGTTTAAATTCTCTGTAGCATAAACTTTCCCATCTGAAATGTTGGAAATTGTAGTATAATTTTATCGTTTAGTTCAGGAGACAAATAATAACTTCTATACAAAGACTGTTTGTATTTTCTTTTTCCCTGTACAATACTATAACAGAATCTGGATGATGTTACATTGTCATCAATGAGTAAAATGAGACCTCAAAAGTGGCAGATATCAGTTTGCGTCTTAATAATATTGTCAGATTCTTATTCAATTAAATTTGAACAAGTAAAACATACCTGGAGTCATCCTAAAAGGACAAGAACAGTTACTCATTGTAAATGTCAATGGATCGTTTTCTGTGTCTGTCGCTGTAACTTCACCCACTGATGGAACTGGAAGTGTTTGGTCAGACGCATCGACCACGATCGTATCTGACAATAAACAACAACAACATTTTTTTAATACATGCAAATCAAGTATAGGTACTGGGCAGTTTTGCTTCGCCGATGCACTCCCGATGTTGTACATATGCATCGAAAACAGATTATCGTGGTCAATGTGAGGCTTCGGGGAAGTCGTTTATTATATAATATTAATATCCCATTTCCCGAGGACCATCGAAGCTCATTTATTTCCATCGGGATTACACCGCCGAGGAAAATATCTTAAGTGGGGCATAGGCTTAACATGAAAAAATGGGGATAAAGTAGGAAAATTATAAACAAAGGATGCGTCTAAAGCTACTTAATCAATTGAAAAAGAATAAGCAATTAAAGCCATCTGAAGGATGCCATTACATGTGTTCAGAACTAAACGTAAGCAAACATAATACATTGTATTGTTTCTGATGCTTAAATTCTATTCAACTTCTTTTCTAATTGGTCACAGTTGAATCTGTTAAAGCTCAGTTGAGTTGTGACTCTGGTTTTGATGATATTTGAACACAACATTTTTAGTACTGTTTCATATTTGGGCACGTAATTTTGGATATTTTATTGGCGGATGTCCATTAAGTCCTGTCTGCGATTGCAAATATTAATTTACTTGATGTGACGTGGCCAAATTGTAAAATGAATTTGTTATTTGGTAAATTACTAGAAAGGTACAGTATGTGAGCAAACTCACAAAAAAATGATAAACAGACGGAGGAGATTTTGCATTCGAAAATTGACCAATTAGAAAATTGGTTGAGTGTATAAAATTCTGCATAATGAACTTACTTATTGTAGGGACTGGCTCATCGTTCGGTATGATGGTAACTTGTAATATACCGACGGCGGAATCCGAGGTTCCGTCGTTACATATTATATTCAATGTGTACAAGGGTTTAGTTGTATAGTCCAGTTTGATAGCAGGATCCGTGGTGTGCACATACTCCACTCGCTTTTCTGAAAACAGTGAAGTTCAATCATTAGTCACAGTAGGTATCTCGAGAACATTCCTTAGTATGCAGGTTTTGCTACAGGGATAAATGGTTTTTTCGTCGAATTGCAAGGAATCGATGTGCGGAAAGAAATGATGTGAAGAATTCTTGTATCACGAACAACAGTATTTATATATTGGCTAGACTGACTAAGGAATAGTGTAAGGTAATTCACTTGTTGTTCTGTAATTGATTATATGTATCCATAATATTATGATTGTTTGTACTTACAATTTGTTTTCAGTAATCGATTCTGTAAATAATACATGCAGTATGTATTATTTGTAAGATAATTGAAATTGTTGATCTGTAATTTATTCAAAACATAATGTTATGATATATTTGTAGTATTAATGTCATTATTGTTCTGTAATTGATTATATACATATTTTTATGTAATCTTACCTGGAATTTTCATTGTGAATGGCGCTGGTGTGGGGTCAGTGGAATCAATACGACAGTTGACGTCTGTAAGATCTGTGTCAATGTCAGTGACTATGATGTCATGTATGGATGTAGATAGTTTTGTGTCCTCTCGTAGATCCTTTCCGAATGGAAGACTTGTGATAATTGGTCCCTAGAAATATATAAACAGGATAATTTGTTTTATTTCACCCAGTGGTCACAGGAAACTGTATCATTGATAAATTGAGTATACTGAAAGTAATATTTTAAAAATGTAAATTATATATAAAAAAGAAAAGAAAGAAAAATGATATAAATTATACAAAAACAATGTGTTTTTCTTTGTTTTAAATGATACAGTTACTGAACGAGTGATTACAGAATCCAATATTTATACTTTCATTATAAAATTAATGCTATGTGATCAGAGTAAAATAAAGTCAACGAAATTTCTGTTCGTTATAAATTATGCTTCAATTAATCGTATTTTGGTTCAGTAATTTGGCTTTATTAACAAAAAAATGCTTTTAAATAAATCGTGATGGTGTGACAAAGGAGGTGCCAAAATGACGCTACGCATAAGTTGAAGCTCATTGAGACAAACGGAAATGTCCGAGATTTCACGATAGTACTAACCGTGTCTGTAACTGAGACAGTTAAAGTTGCTGAAGCTGACAAATCACACGCGTCCTTAACTTCAAACACAACAACATGGTTCCCAGGTGTAAGTGTTGTCTTCGTATTCACTTCTGTAAATATATCCATACTACTCTCCATTCAAAGTTAAATAAGAACGGTCATCAACATAAGCGGGTCCGTTGGACAAATTATGTTTATCTATGTTTAACTGTATGTACCTGAGTTAACAGTAGTCCCGCTATTTTTAACATTAGTTTTAATAATAGTTATATATAATATAATCATAAAACTCAAATGAGCACTTACATTCAAAAGTGTCCAATGACTATGCACATTTTCAGACAATATTACCAAAACAAATTCCAAATCTTACGCCGTGCGCTTTATACTATAAAAAAAATATGTTAATAAATTGTGAATATCCTTATGCGAAACATACAGTACAGATAATTAGTTAAATTGTGTGAATCATAATTATGTTCATTATTTCTTCAATTTTAAAAGCACTATGTCTAGTAGACAACACTCATTATTCTAGTTTCTTTTGAGAAAAGATATATTTACTGTTTCCATCCAGTTCAAACTTATCCCCTCCTGTGACAATGGTAACAGTTAAATTAGGAATGTCCCCCGTATTGACGTCCGTCGGTATCAGATCAAGAACCTTTGTCGGTACGGGATCGGAAACTGCCGCGTTGGCTGTTTGTGGCCATGTTCCATCGAAAGAAGGAGCTGTGCCTGTAAAAGGTAACATTATATAAATCTGTGAAAGATACATTTTATCGATGGCAATATACAAGTAGACAGCCTAAGAGTAAAGGCATATATTCACACAACGGGGCTGTTTAAAAAATGACACCGAGCTTAAGTTTAGTTTTTAATAATGTATAATCACAGTAATATTATTTATGACCTATTCAAGATATGTGATATCATGTTTGGCGTATGTGTGTCAAATATCAAGTGAATCGGTCATACATTTTCGCACAACTTTGATTGTATAAGCATTTTTTGGTTGCAAACATTTACAGTTGATGTCGTTTTCTCTTATTCATGTTTAAACATATTTCAACCACCAATCCTATGTCCTGTTTTTCAGTTTTAGTCTCCCTCGTAATGACATGTTTTTCTATTGGTCTTACATTATCTTTAGCATTTATCGGTATGACGCTATACTTGACTACACACTCATTTACCTGGGCCTAGTTCGATCTCGACCAGCCATCTCACACCGTTATCGGATGCCGCTGGCCACGTGACTGATCCGCCAACAGCCGTTTTACCACCATTCGTACGAACACCCATATTAGCTCCACCGTCCGTTATGTAACCAGGAATCTCAACACCGGACGAATGCCTGAATGTAATAAAATATAATACGGTATAAAAGCTAAGTGTTTGTTTATCATAGAGTCACCCCTATTGAAAGGGGCAGCCACTTTGACATATGAGACACATATTTATCATGCAGACAGATCCTGCCGAATCCCTCCTGGTAGTGCCGGGAACAAGATGAAGCCCAAAATGGCATTCGTCTAGCATGTTACTTTAGCACACAGACAATTCAAAGCCACATAGGAATGACGGCATCGCCTTTTCACTCACTAGTAATGACGGCATCGCCTTGACACACACTAGGAATGACGGCATCGCTTTTTCACTCACTAGGAATGACGGCATCGCCTTGTCACTCACTAATAATGACGCCACGCCTCGCCACTCACTAGGAATGACGGCATCGCCTTGCCACTCACTAGGAATGACGGCATCGCATTTTCACTCACTAGGAATGACGGCATCGCCTCGCCACTCACTAGGAATGACGGCATCGCCTTGCCACTCACTAGGAATGACGGCATCGCCTTGCCACTCACTAGGAATGACGGCATCGCCTTGTCACTCACTAGAATTGACGGCATCGCCTTTTCACTCACTAGTAATGACGGCATCGCCCCGCCACTCACTTTCACGGCTGTAAATGTTTGATAATAGCAATAAACGTTATACGTACCATCCTATGACATCGTTCGCTTTTACTGAAATCTGCTCGGATGTACCTATTACCATATGAAGCTCTGTATCAGGGGCAACGCCTAGAAAACGAATAATTGCATTGTTTATGGTACTTCACCAATCTCCCAGTATATATGTCAACATCCGACAGAACATTTGCGTCATTCGTAGATAAAATCAATACAATAAATCAACTGCTAAATTCAGGTTTGTGGACTGATATAAAGGGTCATTATAATATAAAATACTTGCCGGATTTTACCTTTTTACACGTATAGTTGGAAAGCTTTTAAGAAAATACAAGCAACTTCATGGGGGTAAAATTAAGGCTTTTTAGAAATTTTACAGGAAAACAGAATATGTAAGGAGTCAAATGGAACTCCTGAAATCGTGCTAAGTCGTTGATAAATAGAGGATCTATCCCTCGTTGTCAATTGATATAAATTTATATTAAACGAGTTTAATATAAATATGTCCATTGACAACGAGGGATAGATTTTTCTTTATTATATGACACTAAAAAAAGCAAAATACGCGCAGTTCCATTGGAAAAACACGACCAGGTAGTTATGTTTTATACTGCACATGTTACGTATAAGAGTATATGCACACGAAAAGTCGTGTGATTTGTATAATTATTTAACCTCTGATGTCATCCGTGTGGTCCATACGTACGTCGTATGTGGTATGTGACGTCATTTGGGGATAAGACGGTGATATAACTTACCCGTAGCCGTATTTTCGCCGACCACCTTGTAAGTACTTCCAGCTACTGGTTCCCACACTTGTGCAGTCATATCGCCTGTAACTTTGGCTCCAAACGTCCACTGTTTAATCACGCCACAGCAATTTATTACCATATTGGTGCCAGTCAGTAAGTAAGACGTGCCTGTAATAAATACGGTATATAATCAAAGCGCTGTAAGCGCTGAAGGCCTGGGGCTAAACTTTGTATGCTTGGGAAGAAGTTTAGTGACTAAACTGAAGTATATGTAAACGGATCCACGCTCTTTTACTGCCAGCTGCAGTGTACAGTTATGTTGACCGTACAAAGTTGAAGGTTTAATCTATTGGTCATGCTTAACTTGCCTATCTAGTTTAAGTACTAGTAAACAAGAGATGTAAGAACGCCATTTATGCCTCCCACTACCCACATACATGCACAGTCACATAAACTGTGACAATTGAACAACATGTAGTATTACCTTGCTTATGTTTTGGCAAATAATTTCTTATACATTTTGAAACTTATGGCGGGAGTCGACTTTCTAATACTGAAGTATGTTAAATTAAAGAGATTTTAAAAAAAAATTGATGGGTGCGACTTATACAGAGTATCGACTCATGTATGGGCAATCGCGGTATTTTGGTAATTTGTTTCAAGAAGTGCGACTTATGTATGGGGCATTAAGGTATCAAAAAAATCACTTGAATGTCTTGTTAACGCAAAATGAAATAACAATATTAATATGTTTATATTCTCAGAAAAGAAGTTTCTTCTTACTGTCTTCGTAAACACTCATATCTTTTCGGCATAAGACCGTCAAGCGAGGAACTTATTCTCGCATGAATATGTAAACAATAGAAACTATGTCCTAGTCAATGCTTAGCAATTTTGCTTCAATAATATTTCTTTTACTTTTTTTTATGAAACTGTAATGTTAAATAGTGATGTTCTGCATTTTTAAAGGCGGGTTAGTGAGATCCGCGAAGAACTACCTTTTTTGCGCATGAAAGTAGTAATTGGGAGTTCTGGGATTTTGGAAGGTCAATTCTAGTAGGCTAAGAAATTGGTGTCATAACTATGGTCTTTGGGCTTCGCCACAGGCCAAAAACCATATGAGCACCCTTTGGGGAACACACGTTTGTTCTTTTGTCAAGGTTGGTACGATCGAGAGGTAAACTTGGTAGTTCAAATGATTGCTTTTGGAACAAAAGTATTGCGTTGCTCTTTCAGAGAGAAGCTCTTGCTCATGAGCTGCTCTGGAGCGGTTACATTGTACTTCCTTGAAATATGCATCAATTACAACTAACTTGTATTGTCAACAAATACTATATATTAAATTGACAATTGTCACTTTTCCTAGTTAACACTAAGGTTGTTGAGCTATAACATATTTAGTTTTCAAAACGCCCGACGATTAAAAGCAAAGCAAATAAATATCGAAATGATATGTTCTAATCACTGTGACAAAAGTGAGTTCGTAACAATAAACATGTTGTTAGTAATTAAGATTGCCTGGCGTAACAATATACATGATGTAAGTAATTAAGGTTGTTCGACGCATCAATATACATGATGTAAGTAATTAAGGTTGTTCGACGCATCAATATACTTGATGTAAGTAATTAAGGTTACCTGTAAAATTCTGTTTAGATCGTAGAGCATTGGAAACTATCTATTTATCCTTTATTAGACCAAGTCTTGAGTACGCTGATGTCCTTTGGTGCAATGCAGCAAAAGCTGACTATGCCAAACTTGATAAAGTACAAAACGAATGTGCCCGTATAGTCACCGGAGCAACCAGATTGGTCTCATTAGAACGACTTAAACAAGAATGTAAATGGGAATCCCTACATGACAGAAGACACAAACACAGAATCACTCATTTCTATAAAATGTACCATAACCTTGTTCCAGATTATTTATCATCTCTTGTCCCTAGACAACATAACACTCGATATCATCTTAGAAACGAGAACAACATTCCTGGGATTAATTCTAGAACAACCCTTTATTTTAACTCATTTCTACCTACCTCTATTCGTGAGTGGAATGCCCTCCCACAGGAAACAAGGAATATACAGCCTCTGTCAGCCTTCAAAATACACTTGAATAGAGACCTTTCCAAACCACCATTATACTATTTCGTAGGACCAAGAAGACTTCAATTGCTACACACCCGTCTGCGAACCAAATGCAGTTCACTAAATTATCATTTGTATCTCTGTAATATTTCCCAGTCAGCACTCTGCGCCTGTGGCCAAATTGAATCTAATTATCATTTCTTCTTCGAATGTCGATTTCAACAAGAACCTCGTGACACTCTCTTAAACCGATTAGAAAATTACAGAATCAGTCTTGATCTTCTTCTTTTTGGTGATACAACCCTCTCCGATCAGGATAATACATTCATATTTAATCAGGTTCATGCCTATATACGTGATAGCAATAGATTCACATGATCTATTTAATAATTGAGAAGCCCCCTTTCTTCTTCACTTCTACCTATACAGTAATCCTTTCTTCGAATGTAATACTGTGTAAGGCTTTCTTTAGCTTCTAATTGTTCTGTACGTTTTTGATCTTGTTTACCTTTTTCATCTCTTTATTTACACCCAAAATAATGCAACGTGTACTCATAGCCCAATTGTTGATATTTTTGTTTTTTATTAAACTGGAAGTCAATCCAGGGAGAAGAATTCAATAAGACAAATTGTCTTTCATTCTAATCCCTTTTTCCTTATGTTTCTGTTATTTTATACTGTAAATTGAATGCATATTGTTATATATTTGGGAAAAATAAATATGTTTAAACTAAGGTTACCTGGCGTAACAATATGCATGATGTAAGTAATTAAAGTTACCTGACGTTACAATAGACATGATGTAGGTAATTAAGGTTGTCTGACGTAACTATAGACACAATGTGAGTAATTAAGATTGTTCGACGTAACAATATACATGATGTAAGTAATTAAGGTTGTTCGACGCAACAATTTACATGATGTAAGTAATTAAGGTTACCTGACGTAACAATATACATGATGTAAGTAATTAAGGTTACCTGACGTAACAATATGCATGATGTAAGTAATTAAGGATGTTTGATGTAACAATATACATGATGTAAATAATTAAGGTTACCTGACGTAATAATATACATGATGTAAGTAATTAAGGTTACCTGACGTAACAATATACATGGTGTAAGTAATTAAGGTTGTTTGAGGTAACAATATCCATGATGTAAGTAATTAAGTTTGTTTGACGTAACAATAGACATGATGTAAGTATTTAAGGTTGTTTGAGGTAACAATATACATGATGTAAGTAATTAAGGTTACCTGACGTAACAATATACATGGTGTAAGTAATTAAGGTTGTTTGTCGTAACAATATACATGATGTATGTAATTCAGGTTGTTTGACGTAACAATATACATGATGTTAGTAATTAAGGTTGTTTGACGTAACAATATACATGATGTAAGTAATTAAGGTTACCTGACGTAACAATATTCATGATGTATGTAATTAAGGTTGTTTGACGTAACAATATACATGATGTTAGTTATTAAGGTTACCTGGAGTAACAATATATATGATGTTAGTAATGAAGGTTACCTGACGTAACAATATACATGATGTAAGTAATTAAGGTTGCTTGACGCAACAATATACATAATGCAAGTAATTTAGGTTGTTTGACGTAACAATATACATGATGTTAGTAATTAAGGTTATCTGACGAAACAATATACATGATGTAATTAATTAAGGTTGTTTGACGTTACAATATACATGATGTAAGTAATTAAGGTTACCTCACGTAACAATATACATGATGTAAGTAATTAAGGTTGTTTGACGCAGCAATATACATAATGCAAGTAATTTAGGTTGTTTGACGTAACAATATACATGATGTTAGTAATTAAGGTTATCTGACGAAACAATACACTTACGGACTTTGAAAACGCACCACTTTTCAGGTGTCGGTATTTTTTGTATGATTTTTGTAGGGTTATTTTTTACCAATTGAATAATGTTCCTGGGTTAAAACTGTGTCGGTAAAGTATATTTTAATCCATTTTTACTAACCGAATCGCTAGTAGTGACTACGTGGCCAAATCTCATTTTTAGCGCGTGAGTCTCTTGTGAATGAAAATATCCGAACTGGGTAAATGAAGATGTGTAAACGATTCATAAGCATACCAAAAAAACAACTCATTTTAAGTTTTGCAAACCAAAGGTTACATTTAATGTCAATCTGAAACTGGTGTGTCTGGAGGTAAAGACATGTTACATACCGGAAGTGGCAACCACGCGGTTTTTGAGCGATAACATTGTCATGATACAATAAATATTCGTCTCCAATAGCGTTTTATGCCAACTGACACCATCATTGATCTCTAAATAGGGATTAAAGGCCCAAATGTCCACCTAATTCGGATATATTTATGCGCATGCTCCGCCAAAAAAATGACTTCCGGTCAACAACCATGCCTGTCAAAAGAATTCTCGGTGTCGATAGATATGCTAAATCATCAAATAAAAATATCAATCACGTTTATTTATGAACTAAAACATTTTCATTTAGTAGCCTGCCAATTTATGTTTGATCTAACTTTGAACGAGTGCTTCAAAATGCAGTCATTTCTTTTTGTATTACTATTTGCGGAAGACAGGGGTGTTAACTTTGGACAATATGAATATAACCATGCGCATAAATAACGAATAACAGTGACTTTTCTTGAAGAAAACAATATTTGCGTGATGGAATGTTCCAGATTTTGATCCCACCGAAAATATATGACACGTTCTTTCAAACATGAGTGCACGGATGAGTTCCATGACGCGATCTGCCCACAAGGTTTCCGAACCTTTGTTGATGAATAGAGGAACATTCCACAGACGCGTATTGAAATAGTTATGAGTACCCGCTGTTGTGAACGCACCAAATACATAACTTTACACACACTCTCCCTAAGTGTGAATTTGGTTTTGAGACTTAAGCACGTGGATGTCACGTGACTTAGTAACATTGTTAACTGTCGTTTTGAAATTTTGTTAGATGTTAAAACTTAAAATGAGCTATCTATAGACAAAATTTTAATACAATTAAACAATGTTTACTATTAAATTACGTGGTTTTAATAATTGGTGCGTTTTCAAAGTCCGTAAGTGTATACATGATGTAATTAATTAAGGTTGTTTGACGCAATAATATACATGATGTAAGTAATTAAGGTTACCTCACGTAACAATATACATGATGTAAGTAATTAAGGTTGTTTGACGCAGCAATATACATAATGTAAGTAATTAAGGTTGTTTGACGTATAACAATATACATAATGTAAGTAATTAAGGTTGTTTGACGTATAACAATATACATAATGTAAGTAATTAAGGTTGTTTGACGTATAACAATATACATAATGTAAGTAATTAAGGTTACCTGACGTAACAATATACATGATGTAAGTAATTAAGGTTGTTTGACGTAACAATATACATGATGTAAGTAATTAAGGTTGTTTGACGTAACAATATACATGATGTAGGTAATTAAGATTGTTTGACGTAACATTATACATGATGTAAGTAATTAAGGTTATTTAGCGTAATAATAGACGTAATGTACGTAATTAAGGTTGTTTGACGTAAAATATACATGATGTAGGTAATTAAGAAAATACCTGACGCAACAATATACATGATGTAAGTAATTAAGGATGTTTGATGTAACAATAAACATGATGTAAATAATTAAGGTTGTTTGACGTAATAATATACATGATGTAAGTAATTAAGGTTACCTCACGTAACAATATACATGATGTCAGTAATTAAGGTTGTTTGACGTAACAATATATATGATGTTAGTAATTAAAGTTGTTTGACGTATAACAATATACATGATGTAAGTAATTAAGGTTGTTTGACGTTACAATATACACGATGTCAGTAATTATCAAAGCACTAACCTGCACTTGTACCAGCAGTACCAGGGGCAGGCGCTGTGTCACCCACCCCTAACTTCTGATTGGTGTTACATGGTGTCCCTGTCGATAGAAGTAAAATAATAGTTTAAAGTCATAACAGTCTATGAATGTACACAAATTATACACTAACGATATAAGTCCCCTGTTTGTAATTGTAAAATCATTACAAGGAATTGAAATTTGAAAGTAAGATTCACAGAATTTCATAAATGCTTTCATCAAACAGTACCTAGGGGACTTCCCATTGACTTTATCCGGACACGGTGTGGACCAGAAATTACATTTAACTAACAAAGGTGAGTGTCATGTTAGGGATGGAAGGTATACCAGTATAAATTATTTATTTGACCCCACATGACTGGGGGATCTACCACAATGACAAGTCTATCAAAATACAACGAGTATTTTTTACCCAGGTTTTTCTTGTTTTCTTAAAATATCGGTTTTGTACTTACGACCTTCTTATTCTAAGCCAGCGATATATAGTAGCAAGATATTTCGTAAGTACAAAATTAATATTTTTAGAGAAAAAAAAACACAAGAAAACCCTGGGTAAAACTACTATTTGCACATGGAAAACATGGGTTTTTATTGCCAGTTTGTCAACATGACAATTTCCTATTTTCGTGCAAATAGGCTCATCAAATATGTAGGAATCTATAAGGTCGTAAGTACTGCTTATTCTTAGCCAGCGCTATATTGCTGTAATAAGTATTGTTATTTTCATCATTATTTTATCGTTGGTTTTCAAACAAATAATTTACTTACCTTCTACGGTGCCATAAAACCCAATCCAGTACGAACAAAGAACGTATAATATAAAACAATTATTATAAACCATTATACGGAAAGTACGGATGTTTAAGAAAGTATATTTTAGACACAACCCGTTCAAATAGTCAATATCCGCTTATGATGTAAATCGCATTATCTGCAGACCAAATATCAAATTATTTGATAACTGATCGAAAATCGATCACAAATTATTGTTCACTATTTATATGATTATACAAAATGTCTTTTGAATATTTATTTATTCAATATAATGTTTGTATATATTAACACCGACACTATACATTGAAAGCTTTTGGTTAATTTTATTTGATAGAGATTTAAACATGATGAATAGAAAACGATTGAATGAAGAGGACGTATTAAAATGAATAGCAAATTTGGGTGCTTTGGTTAAACGTGTAAACATTAAAAAATACCCCATCAATGCGTATGAAAAAAACGCGAAAATAAATGACGTAAACACATATACAGTAAAACTTCGTCATCTCGAGCTCTAATCGGGACAACCCAAATGATCGAAATAAACAGGGTGCTCGACATAACGGTGTAATATAAGTATATAACATATATTTAGCAAATTCACAGCGACTATAAAATTTGCTCGAAATAAGCCGGGTGTTCGTAATATCGATGCTCGTGTTATCGAAGTTTTACTGTATAGGCAACCGTGTTTATCAAATATTGAAATGAAAATGACGGTATATTTTATTCAAAATGTACTTCATGTTTCAAATAAAAACAAATAATTCAAAAGAATATGAAAGTCTGCGTCAAGTAATTGACGAAGTATTTTTGTAGAGGTTCATTCAACAGTCTTTCTGGCAGTAAGCCATTGTTGTGAAATATTTTGTAGGTTCAACCCCCTTCCTACAATGTCTTGGAGGGGGGGGTTCAGTGGGTATCCCTTTTTCTTTCCTGTTGGCTTGTTTATTACTTGCTCTTATGCACACACGTCATACGTGCACTTTATAAGGATACATATCAATAAAATAGGCATTATTTAAGTTAGTTTTGATACTGGTTTTAAAGATGCGAAGTATATGGAGGCTATATTTGAGTCATGCTAGTCATGCTTGAGGTCGGTCTGTTGGTTGTTTTGTATGTTGGTTAGTTTGTTGGTCCGTACAAATTTTGTTCGCGCTATTTCTAAATAACTGTAGGTCGGGTTTCAATGAAACTTGGTATGACTGATCAATACCAAGTCTAGTTGCGCATTACGTCGGCAGACATCGGTCGAAAAAATTTAAGGGATTTGTGAACCTTTGGGGGTTTCAATTATAAATGTTGTCCGCGCTATTTCTCAGTTACCATTGGTCGGGTTTCAATGAAACTTGGTATGAATGATCAGTAATAAGTCTAGTTAAGCATATCGTCGGCAGACGTCGGTCGGGTAAATTTTATCGGAGTGGTGGTCCGTTTATCCTCTTTAAATTTCATTCGCGCTATTTCTCAGTTACCATGGGTCGGATTTCAAGGAAACAGATACTTAGAAACATGGAACCAGTCTAACATTAATGGACATAACCAAAGGGAGGCGACCTACTGGACATATACTCGACGTGTGATAAATAAAGGGACGCCTCCAAATTTAGAATGATCAAAGGTCACAAAGTGTATACATATGAATGTCTTTAAATCAGATTGTTTTGTCGGCTATGTGCTTGATAAGGCAGATAAAGAAATCTAGAACTATTAGTAGTTATATGTGTTAACAATATGTGTAAGACAATGATAGTGCTGTGTGTATTATAGTGAATTAACATTCAATATGTATTTATATAAATTGGTTACACTGTTAATTCTGGTGCCATTTTCTACATTTACTCAGGGTAATGTGTATGTTTGTTTCTTTTGATTGTATCGTTTTAGTCCCATTTTCTAACTAAATTGCACTCGAAGAAACGCACATGTTGCATTTTCTTTAAATCGCTGGCTTAGTATGAGAGGGTCGTAACTACTACTTACAACCTTATAAGACTAAAACAAATTTGAAATATGTGTCATGAAGCACTTCTTTTGAGCATATTTTCTTGTTGACCAAAATGATGTTGTAAAAGCTTGTTTTCCTTAAGTAAGAGTAACAGTTATTTATTATTTTTCTCAAAATAATGATTTTGTACTAACGGCCTTCTCATTCTAAGCCAGTGATATGGTTGCATGTTAAACCGGTAGTTTTAATCTTTCTGTACTACGTTAATCAGTCAAAGTTGTATCTACTGGTTCCCATGTATATCAACTTAAGGTCTTGAAAAGTACATAATTAATTAGTTAAGTAATTAATTAATTATAATGTTTAATTAGTGTGTGTTTCGTATTGTAGTGGACGCTTTGCAGTGTTATGCATGTCCGGTACAGAGTAAGGTGGATGGCTGTACACACATATCAACATGTCCCCAGGGAAAGGTACATATAGCTTGGTGAATTTAACACGAACCTGACCTTTATGTGTGCATATATTACAAGATTCTTGCTTTGAATATATCAATTTACGCAAGCAAATCGTGCAAAATCGGTGTTCCGCTTTGATTGTGGGAGGTCCTGGGTTGAATCCTAGGCCGTGTTGTAACATATACAAAGTAAACGTTGTACGAGAAATGCCCTTGCCTTCGTTAAGCATATAAGGGGAAATGACTTCTATCATACACTCGTGACTACAGATAACATCAGAAATGAGGTGTTTAGAGGGACTAGTATGATAAAAAAAACTTGTTTCACAATCGATCGTAAATAAATTAGTATAAATAAAAATTCAGCTTCTGTTTCCATTTGTAACTCACTCTACTGAATGTATATTGAATTGATAACATTGGTGTTTATAAGTGGGCATTGCTTCGTGAAGTTGCGTCGTGTTGTTACTGTTTTATGTGGGCTACCTTTCCTGTCAGAGTTCCTCCTACTTTTCAGATATGTATGTTAAGACGAACTGTTGATTCTAACACACAAGCTGTAAGATACCAAACTCTTTGTAAAACACAAACTGTAAGTACACATGTAGATGTCGAGATATTTTAAACTCTTTCTTCGTGATAGGTCTAGAATTAAACGATACAACTATTGGGGAAAATTAGGGTTTTGTCTTGGAGCTTTTTTTCGCTCCGGTATTTAGTCCGAAACCGAAGGACAAACGCATCGGTCTTCGTCAAATAATATTATTTGGTGAAAAGGATGAGACTGTCAATACGTTTATAAATGGGAAATATCCTGTCCGAAAAGGTACTGATTGGAAAGTGTTGAATTGTGTTTGCGCTGTGCTATGATATTTGCTGGTTTAGAAATTGTCTATTTAGCCCATACATCTTCACTGGCAGATGATACTTTTCATAAATCAATATTCTGATTTTAGGCATGCTATGTACCTACCAATATTGTTTCAGGAATGTTTTGCTGAAATCAACAAGTACCAGACAATTATCGGGTCGTTGGTTGGCAGAAAAAGGGAAATGCACCAAGTTGTGTCAGGTGAATAGATATATATCGCTGGCTTAGAATGTGAGGGTCGTTACTACTACTTACGACATTATAAGACTCGATACATGTTTAAAATATACATCACAATGAGCCTATTTTCATAAAAATCCAAAACTTGTCGTGGTGACCAAACTAGATTTTAAACTGTTTATTTTACCATAAGCCAGCGAGTTATTTACGTGAAACTTTTAGGGCAATATTTTTTTTGGGGGGGGGGGGCTTATTTTACAGTCCTATTATATTTTGGTTTAGATCTAGCCTACGTATTTTTTAAAACGAAAACATGTCGAAGTAATCAAATTAAATGTTCTAAACACAACGTTCGTTATATTTTTAAAATATATAATTTTATCACCATCATAATTTTATCAGGCCAAACGTTACGTATAGAGCGTCGTTGTCGTTCTTGTTCATAAGCCTGGATACGTAAACAAACGACGCCGTCTTGACGACGAAACATACGCGTTATAATTGTGACGTCATTGAAGGACGTCAATATTTGTTTAAGTTTAGCCATGGCCTATTGAGAAATGGAAATTTATTCAAACTGTTTCAATTCATTCTGAGTATGATATTCCCTCATCAATTAAAAGATTAAATACGCGCAGGAATTGCAAGAAAACCGGACTTCTTGGACTATTTTCTGACGCGTAAACTTTCTCCCTAACGACAACGCGCGTAATTCGACCTGTGAGCGTCATTCACAGCTAAGACGTCTAACGTACAGCAACGATATAAGCAGATCCGCAAACTATCATAGAATACTACGAAGTATGATCATATTATGCAATGACCATAAGGTAAGTGACTTTAGTATACCTTTATCCTATCGTAAAACACAATTATATTGCAATGTATATAAATAATGATAGAACATTTAAAAACGGTTATATATATTTGAAGTTTGGTTGCTAAGGACGTTTGAGTTGAATATGCTATTGAAGGTTTGTATATTTAGCGATGCAATGTATGTATAGTGATTTCATTTTGATTTCTGTGAAAGTTCCGTAGTTTGTACAATATTTCCGTGAAAGATCTATGGTTTGTATGACATTTCCTTGAAATTTCGCGGTTTGTATGATATTTCCGTGAAAGTTCCATGGTTTGTATGATAATTCCGTGAAAATTCCGAGGTTTGTATGGTATTTCCGTGAAATTTCCGTGGTTTGTATGATATTTTCGTGACAGTTCTGTGGTATTTGTGATATTTCCGTGAAATGTCCGTGGTTTGTACATGATATTCCCCTGCAAGTTCTGCGGTTGGTATGATATTTCCGAGAAAATTCCTTGGCCTATGTGATATTTCCGTGAAAGTTCCGTGGTTTGCATGATATTCTCGTGAATGTTCCGTGGTTTGTATGATATTCCCGTGAAGGTCCCGTGGTCTGTATGATATTTCCGTGAAAGTTCCGTGGTTTGTATGATATATCCGTGAAAGTTCCGTGGTTTGTATGATATATCCGTGAAAGTTCCGTGGTTTGTATGATATTTCCGTGAAAGTTTCATGGTTTGTATGATATTTCCGAGAAACTCCTTGCTTTTGTAAGCACTTTTTATAGATTTCTGTAATCCTTGAGTTTCCAGAGTTCCGTGTTTTGTCTTCGAACCCGTTAGCATAATTTAACATTCAACTGCTTGTCGGTACTTTACTTTTGGATTAATCTTTGGGATAAAGGCTTTAGAAAAAATTAAACTATTGTTTAAATGCATATGTCAGTTACGTTTGTCCGTTAAATAGTTTTAAAATTTTCTACTAAAACACTAAAACACTAAATCAGAGAAAATCTTTATTGAAAACATATTAATCATCAAATCTAACAATACAAAATAAACAAATAATAAAACTCGGATCTCTGCTATTTACAAGTTGTATATACCAACATGCAGGGAGTCGTGGGTCTGAGTCAAGCACTGGGTAGATAACCGCCCTCCCCGGCGATTCATCAAGTACCTTAAAGAAGCACAACTACGTATGTGATCTAGAATTTTCTTACAAATATTAAATAAACTCTAATAACCATCCGGTTTCTTTATTGGCGATTTTGTTAACACATCATGCTAATCTATTTGTTTCGTTTCAAAATAGATAAGCATCCTTCCAACGATGTGACTAGATCATCACCTTGAAGCCTATAAAATCGCACATCTCTATCACTACATAAGCGTTCCACCCCATGTAGATTCTTAATTCAGAATCATAAATCCATACCTTACATTGAATTTCAGTAAGCACATCAGCTATGTCTATTTTTTATATTCAAATAGACAAGTATATATAAAGATGTAATTACACTATCTCATTAAACATACTTTAGTTTCTATTATAATAGTTTCCTCGAAACTCAGGCTATGCTCCTTTTGATTAATTACTGTCAATAGAAATTTTATCAGGTTGAAAAACATATACTTAGACAATGTTGATATTTTTAATGAATGTAATTGTATTTATTGACATACTTTTGTTCCATGTTTTTGTAAATATTGTTTATTTTATTGAATAAACGGACCACATTATATGGTTCAAAAAGAAAAAAGAAAAAAAAACCGACCCCCCCCCCAAAAAATACTGTATTGCACACATGTGATCTCGAAACGTGCGCCCTACCTTTAGGCCACCGTTCCCCCACCCAAAACAATCGGCATCAATAATAGCACCAACTTTAACAACTGTTTTTAATTGTAGTATTAAATCAAATGAATTCCCATTAGCTTTCTAATCAGTAAAAGTTATCACAGGCTTCAAGAAGGGTGATATGCGTGATAAAACCAACAATAGACCAATATCTATTTTACCAGTCATTTAATTAATACTTGAAAGACATGTAAGTAAGTTTTTTAAACTGTATCTGCAAGAACCAAACTCCTTTACAACAGACAATAAGGATTTCGTAAAGACCACTCCTGCACTATTGATGACTGGATTTCAGCTGAAGACAATAATGCATTAGTTTAATTGATTTAAGTCCTACAGTTTGTACCTCAACTTAAGAACAAAAAAAGGTATCTGCCAAATATTCAGGCCCCGGAAATGTTTTAGCACGTGTTCCACAGGGCTCAGTTCTCGGCCCTTTATTGTGTCTGATATATATTATATATCAATGACTTGCCTCTGTCTCTTTCATACATTCTATTGCTGACATATTTGCTGATGATACCACCATATCCACTCACAGCAAGTCTTAGATCAAGTGGTAATATCACTTACCAGAGATGTATTGCATGCTGATCGGTGATGTAAACATTAATCACATGTCTATTAATTCTGGAAAATCAAAGGTTTTGTTTAAAACAATTTAACAAAATAAACAGAAGATTGTTGAATCTTATATCCACATTCCCTTTCATGGTAATTCAATTGAAGCTACTTCATCAGCAAAGTTATTAAGTGTCACCATTAACGATAGCCTATCATGGACAGACCATATCAATAATGTGATAAAGAAATGCAATTCCTACTTGTACCACTTATCTAGAATTTAAACTTTTCTGTCGTTTGAAACTAGGAAGCGTTTTAATAACGCATACATCTCCCCCTTTTTATTTTGTTGTGCTGTAGGGGGGATTTCTAACAGTATTGAAGATAAACTTATAAGATTTCAGAAAAAAGCTACTAGAGTTATTCCAGATAGCAATTATTCTACTCCTTCAAATGTTCTCTTTGTAAAACTTAAGAGGATGACATTTCATGAGCGTGTTATTTATCGAAAGGCTATTCAAACGTATAAGACTCTCTGAGGTGATGCACCTGATTATCTTCAAAATGCATTTACATTTACAGCAGATATTTATTCACGACTGTTACGTTCTTCTTCTACATATCAATTGTTCAGTCCAAACCCCAAATCCGAGTTAGTTAGCAATACATTTTCTTTTTCTTTTGCACCTCAGTATGGAATTCTATCCTTCTTTACATAAAAAAATCTACATCTATCAAAAATTTTCAAACTTTATATCTACGCTGGGTGAAGCCGTCATACTTTACGTACCCCCACACTGCTACCGCAACCTAATGGCTGGCTAGCAAACTCCATGAAACCATTACTATTGCAGGTATCCAATGTATAAACCGAGTGCAATATTATCGTATTCTATTATGTACTATGTTTTTCAAATGCCATCGATTGATGTTGTGCTGCTAACATGTACAATGATACGATGGCTCTTATGGTGTCTCTATGTCGGATATCATACAGAAATTTAGATTAATAATAATAATGTTACTCGATGGAATGTGGCTTTATTTTCTAAAAAAATGAGTGCTATTACTATGGTGCATGTGCAGTGTTCAAGTTCCTCTGTGCGTTCTTAGAAAGAAGAGGTTCAGTCTGTGCTGTAAGGTTTCATGATAGGGTGCAACCCGTTTATAATTCAGAAATAGTGGAATTAATATTCAGTTATAAATAATTATATATTCTTCTATTTCAAAGATATACATTGCATGAAATCAAGTGTTTTGATACAAATAGGAAAACATGTTATAACAATTACATCAAATCCTGGTTTTAAGACATCATGTTTTTCCAGGATAAATTTCTAACTCGAGTCTAATAAGTATAATACACTAGACTTTTTAACAGAAACGTGCTGTTATAAATATATGAAGTTTGTGAAAATATTAACTATAGTCACTTGTATTCAGTACATATGGATAATAATATTACTAATAGCGACTTTATTTTAAGAGGCAACAGAGTTGGACAAGCCCAGTCTTCCCTGTGAGCCTCTAAAATCTGGATTGCATTGCCAAAAGATCTCATTATAAAGGATTTTGGTTTCGTGGTCGATTCACTTCAGTAAATATTTTGATAAATCAGTGTTCTGAGCTCTAACGATTTGTGTTGTCTCATGGATGTCTACTCCGTGGGTCTTGTCTTAGTTCTCTATTATTTTTTATGCAGTGCTATAGTAAATGACATGTCTGTTGTCGTAAAGAACAAACTTTTCATTTATGTCGATGATTCTGGAAAATACGGAATATCACTGCAGTGTGTTGATACGCCGTGTCTTATAACCCTGAATTGCCCGTATCCCATTGTCCATTCCCCAAACACCCGTTCTTGAGAAGTGTCAATGTTTATAGAACATTTTAATCAGAAAAAATAAAACTGATACAAAGGATAATCCACTAATATAACACTTGTGCAATGGAAATCAGAAACATGACAATGAAAATGTCCTGACCATATGTTTTTATTTGTTTTCAGTAGCCATAGCATGCATAAGCGCAGTTACTACGAATCCAACTTCCCCTCACTGTTATTTCCTAGTGCGGGAGGGTCAATATTATCACGTGGTACTGTAGTGTCACGTGGTACAGGAGAGGCCACATTGCCACGTGGTGGTGGAGAGTCAAGATTGCCCAAAGTGCAGGATAAAACTCCACTTGTTGCCGCCTCACAAGGTACATTTACGCTGTTATTATATATGTATTATACCATTTTTAAGTGCTAAATATGTATTTGAATTCCACTAAAATATCCACTTATACAACATTATTGAACAATCCGCCTTCAGGCGTGTAACTCCCGAGTATTGTCAACTTTTGACTATCAAAGGCATTCGCTGCAGCTTCCTGGCCATATCATAAAATGATCGAATATTGAGCTTTTACAGAGCAGAGTTGATGCTTTATTCACATGTAGAATTTGTGCACGATTCATTTCATATAGATACGGTTAAGTTTTTGTTTGTTTTTAAATTAAGCTCTAATTTTGTAGTTAAAGTCTACATCTTGTTTACGTTTACGAATTTAAACATTTTTTGAGTCTTGTAAGATTGTGAAAATGTATCCATAACGAATACCGTAGCACTACATCACTGTAAAATCTTTCATATTGAAGGGGTTAATTTCGTTGATTTCGTATGATCTCAACCATGAAATTTAAATCCTCACGAATGTCATTACTTTTTATTACTACTTATATGACTTAGTGGATAAGAACTCCTTGAAATAACGTCTCCACGAAATGGCCTTTTCACGAAAGTCTGTCCCATTGAAATTTAAATGATTTGACAGTATCTGAATTTAATTAAATTCGTTATTTTATAGATGAGAGGAATAAGAACATGCACCCAACAGATGTGGCACCAAGTAAGAAAATGACATATCGGGACGCATGCCTGAGCAACGGTAATTACAAACACCCAACCGAGTTATCTGGTACGACTGTTGTTAAACGTGGACAAACGAAAAGTAAGTACATGCACAATATACTATGATTTGGCTTGACTTAGTCCCAACTACTCGCCAATGGTCACGATCATGTGCCGTCTGCTTGGCCTCTCCCCACGACAACCTTGATCTTTGGAGCTCAGTGTTGAGAGTTCTTCTCTATGCCATATTTGGTCGGTTGCCCTTCCAGTCCAAGGCATGCATGATGTTGTTATATCTCTTCTGAGAGTGTGCCTAATCCATCTCTATTTCATCTGTCTGATAGTGCCAGACAATATAATATGCATATGATGATTTTGCATATAGCATGGCCCTACATTGTATTGCTATTTGTGTTTGGATGAAATAAACGTAATTTGATCAATAATTTAAAAAATCGCATCTAGATGAATAAAATAATTATGAAATACGTGAGATTTCACTTCATCAGGATTGCTGCAATAGATGAAACATGCGTTAGGTCGCGGCTTTACCTGTTAACTTGACTGCAACTATAAACCTAATAAGTTTCCAGATAGTTACATTTGGAACACTTTCGATTAATTGATATTTTGTGAAAACTTAAACCTTCTTTGGGTTTCATACAAAGTAAATTTAACGAAATGCTGCCCTAAGTACTAAAAGTGGTGCTTTTGTCACACGACATGTTGCCATCACATGACGTTCTATGAATAGATGACTAAATTTCGTAAAATAGATTTCTAAAATATCGAATAAATGTCTAAAAATAAGCTAAAGCATTCGATAAGAAGTGTTCATTGAGAAGTTTATTTAAAGCGAATGAAGATGAATATAAATGATATAATGCAGTATCTAATATACTAAATAGAAACTGTGATTTAAAGCGTGCTCTAAATAATTGTGATTGAAATTGCAGTATTTTATCGTACCTTTATATATGCACTTTGTTTTACCACAGGGACAATCTCGATAAGAAAACTCAACCACATTGAGCCCAGACAACCGAAGCCACATCAGTGTGAAAACAAGAGTCGGAAAAGCAAGAGGTAAGCGTCTTAGACTTGTTAACGTTGTTGAAAGGCAGGAATTTCCTTTTATATGTACCATTATTTTAGAGGACAAAACAACGTCCACATCCAGACAAGTAAAATGTACTTATAAATTAAAGATGTTTGACTACCAGTTTCAAAGTGCTATACATTAAACAGTGATTTCAAATGCTTATATTTGATGTGTAGAATTATTTAATGTCACCATAGATACTAGAATCAGCAAATGTTGTCATTCTGATCATCTCGACCTTTATGCATGCCAAAGCATATTTACCGGAGACGAACGAAAATTGTCGAACTTTCACGATTGCAACTGTTGCGAAAACATCTATGCGAGTAAATAATTTAGCCCTGTTTAAAATGTTAAATATGAAATCATAATCTATACATTAAGTTCAAAATAAATTTATAATTGTACATGGACATTTTGTTTCATATTAAAGCACCGGAGCAACAAAAGCAACCAATCAGAGTGGAAAAGTTGCTAAGAAAATCGACGATCAGAAGGTAACCTTAGTGGCATTGAACCAGAATAGATTAAGCGACGTCTATGCCACAGGTAGAGAGAGAAACCTTTTGAAACCGCTCAAGGTGCTGCCACCTATTCACAAGGAAGAGAAAACTGCAGCTGGGGCAAACACCAAGAAAGAACAACATACATGCATTGCATATGCCAAGCCAAACAACAATGTTCAAGGCACCACTAGCGAGGACAAGAAAGAAAAGAAAAAACCAAGGAAACAGAAACCAATTGCAGATAGCAGCAAACAATCGGTAAACAAAGCTAGAACAAAGCATGGTGACAATGGCCAAGGCGATGCTCGATTAAATACAAATATCAGGAGTGTAAGCAGTAGTGGGAAACCGGCTTCCAAACGTGCCAGTCCCAATAAAATTCACGCCAAGAGAATGACTACCGATATTGAAA
Organism: Spisula subtruncata; assembly: GCA_963678985.1. Lineage (NCBI taxonomy): Eukaryota > Metazoa > Mollusca > Bivalvia > Venerida > Mactridae > Spisula > Spisula subtruncata. The sequence continues at coordinate 21,205,323 of OY787676.1, read as the reverse complement.
GGAAACAAAGTACATGTATCACTAGCGATTCTGCCATGCCAAAGTCAACGAGAAAGCATAATGTACAGAAGAAGATAGAAGAAGAAGAAAGTGTGTCAGAAGTGGTAGACATTGTATTCTGTGGTACCCCAGAGGAAAATGTTGCTGACAATTCAGTAACGTACAATATGAAATTTCTATTGTCGCCGACCTTCGCTAGACCGTCAATTCCAAAACCACCAGCCACTGATGATAAACCTTCTTCCTTAGAAGTAAGTCCGATTAAGAATAGCAGTTTGACCTCTAGAAGCCTAATTGCCACACCACGTTCATCTATGCATTCTATCCGGAGTACTGACGTAGATGATGTTATCGAACGAGAACGTTGTATGCAATCTGGAAGTTGTACGCCATCAGACAGAAGTTGCCTAGTAAAACCACCCAGTGCTCGAGTTGGAATTACTCCTCCTGATACCCCGCCATCAGAAAGGAGGGAACGCGCGAACCCATCAAGTACTCCCGTTGATGAAAGAGCTATTGGAAGTACACCGCCACCAGATAAAAGAGCCTGTGTAAAATCATCCAGTGCTCGGGTCCATGAAACAACAACTCCAAGTACACCGCCACCAGTTAGAAAACCACGTGTGAAATCATCCAGTGCTCGGGTCCATAAAACAACAACTCCAAGTACACCGCCAACAGTTAGAACACCACGCGTGAAATCATCCAGTGCTCGGGTCGATGAAACAACAACTCCAAGTACACCGCCACCAGTTAGAACACCACGTGTGAAATCATCCAGTGCTCGGGTCCATGAAACAACAACTCCAAGTACACCGCCAACAGTTAGAACACCACGCGTGAAATCATCCAGTGCTCGGGTCCATGAAACAACAACTTTAAGTACACCGCCACCAGTTAGAACACCACGCGTGAAATCATCCAGTGCTCGGGTCCATGAAACAACAACTCCAAGTACACCGCCAACAGTTAGAAAACCACGCGTGAAATCATCCAGTGCTCGGGTCCATGAAACAACAACTCCAAGTACACCGCCAACAGTTAGAACACCACGCGTGAAATCATCAAGTGCTCGGGTCCATGAAACAACAACTCCAAGTACACCGCCAACAGTTAGAATACCACGCGTGAAATCATCCAGTGCTCGGGTCCATGAAACAACAACTCAAAGTACACCGCCAACAGTTAGAAAACCACGTGTGAAATCATCCAGTGCTCGGATCCATGAAACAACAACTCCAAGTACACCGCCAACAGTTAGAACACCACGCGTGAAATCATTCAGTGCTCGGGTCCATGAAACAACAACTCCAAGTACACCGCCGCCAGTTAGAACACCACGCGTGAAATCATCCAGTGCTCGGATCCATGAAACAACAACTCCAAGTACACCGCCAACAGTTAGAACACCACGTGTGAAATCATCAAGTGCTCGGGTCCATGAAACAACAACTCCAAGTACACCGCCACCAGTTAGAACACCACGTGTGAAATCATCCAGTGCTCGGGTCCATGAAACAACAACTCCAAGTACACCGCCAACAGTTAGAACACCACGCGTGAAATCATCCAGTGCTCGGGTCCATGAAACAACAACTCCAAGTACAACAACTCGGGTCGATGACAGAGTTCCTACGAGTACACCGCTACCAGTTAGGAAAACATATGTACACTCATTGAGTGCTCGGGACAATGAAAGAGTTCCTACTAGTACATCGCCATTAGAAACAAAAGTAAGAGTGAGGCCATCGATAGCTCGCTATGGAGCGACTATTTCTCCGCCATCCGGTAGGGTTGGTATTGTAAGATCAGTCAGTGCTCGTGTTGTAGCGAGTACAACTGCCAAAACCCCGCCATCGGACATGGAAGTAATACTGAGGCCAGCCAGTGCTCGTGTTGTAGCTAGTACAGCTGCCAAAACCCCGCCATCAGACATGGAAGTAATACTGAGGCCAGCCAGTGCTCGTGTTGTAGCTAGTACAGCTGCCAAAACCCCGCCATCAGACATGGAAGTAATAATGAGACCAGCCAGTGCTCGTGTTGTAGCGAGTACAGCTGCCAAAACCCCGCCATCAGACATGGAAGTAATAATGAGACCAGCCAGTGCTCGTGTTGTAGCTAGTACAGCTGCCAAAACCCCGCCATCAGGCATGGAAGTAATAATGAGGCCAGCCAGTGCTCGTGTTGTAGCGAGTACAACTGCCAAAACTCCGCCATCAGACATGGAAGTAATAATGAGGTCAGCCAGTGCTCGCGTTGTAGCGAGTACAGCTGCCAAAACCCCGACACCAGACATGGAAGTAATAATGAGACCAGCCAGTGCTCGTGTTGTAGCGAGTACAGCTGCCAAAACTCCGCCGTCAGACATGGAAGTAATAATGAGGCCAGCCAGTGCTCGCGTTGTAGCGAGTACAACTGCCAAAACCCCGACACCAGACATAGAAGTAATTATGAGGCCAGCCAGTGCTCGCGTTGTAGCGAGTACAGCTGCCAAAACCCCGCCATCAGACATGGAAGTAATAATGAGACCAGCCAGTGCTCGTGTTGTAGCGAGTACAGCTGCCAAAACTCCGCCATCTGACATGGAAGTAATAGTGCGGGCAGCCGGTGCCCGCGGTGGAGCGAGTACAACTGCCAAAACTCCGCCATCAGACATGGAAGTAATTTTGAGGCCAGCCAGTGCTCGCGTTGGTGCGAAAGCCACTACGGACACCCCACCACCTGTCGGAAAGATAGCTGCCCGATCGACTGTGTGTATAAATAGCAGCCGTGCTGGTTCAGTTGGCAGCATGGTCAACAATGGCCAAAAAAGTGTATGTATAAACAATAGACTGAAAGATGGAAAGAGCAGATCAGCTACTAGTTGTGTGTCCGAGAGCGACAGTGACAGTATATTGCATTTGTAGTACTAGTATCTACATAATATTGTTATAAATAAAAATGTTAATGTAATAAATATGTAAACATTAAAGTCGACTCAGTTATTGTCAGTTTTAAAATAGTGTAAAGATCTACAACATGCAGCGAGGCGTGACTAGTAAGTACTATGTATTCTATCTCTAAAGGGGTCATTACCGAGAGGTCTTTGTAGATTTGTACCTAATTTTCATGTACAAATGTATATGTAGTTACCCAGTATGATATAGATTTGCCTAAAGTGTTTTCACATGGCGTCCATTCTACAAATGATGTATATTAAATCCTTTTTGTGATCACTTTGGTCATCACATCCGTAATTTGAACCCATAATTGTGAGGGTGGATAAACCATGGGTCTTTTTGGCTAAGTCACGAGTACACCTATGTCAACAAAAAGTTTAAAAAAAAAAGTTAAACACAATCGGAAGTGTCGTACAGGAAACATTAACAACATAACATAACTTATAGTCCAGATAGGATATATTAACAGTGACGGCATCGTTTATGAGTACCCAACAGATTAAAACCATTCCTTAAATAGGTAGACTTTAGTTTAGTATTGAACTGTTGCCACAAGCCTTTATACTTATACACCGTACTAGTGGATTGTTCCACTGCGTTACTGTATGTTTATCCTAACTGGACTGTAACTACACGGAACAATGCCCATACATAACCTAACGAAAAATTGAAAAGCCCAAGTTCCTGCTGTAAAACAAAGATATGCCAACTGTGGACTGTGTGCTTGTATTGAGCAATTCCAGGGGATAGAATATCAGTACGTGTGTAGATGGTGTAATGCAGGGCATTTTTGTATGTTAACACCGCTTCCAGTTGTCGAACAAGTGAACAAATCGGTTGAAAGTTGAAACAAATAGGTGAACATTTATCGATGGTGCAGAAGTGGTAACAGAAATGAACATAGGCATGTAAGGTTTTGATATAGAACATGAATGATTGAAAAATATATTTGGTGAATTTTAAAATAGTGAATTTGAACAAAAGGAACCAGTGTCCGGCCAAAACTTTGATCAAGTATACTTATCGAAAAAGATATGGCTGAACAAAATAAAATTTCTACACAAGACAAGCGCATAAGAATCGAAACATCTAGCATAAGTGCAATTGATTCAATAATTGCAGGTGTCTTCATATATGCAGAGACCTTATACTATTCACCAACATCTTAAGGCTTGCTCAAATTTATATTTCACTTGTATTGAAATCAAATCAATGTAATTGTGTCTGTCTAGTTGTCGTGACCCACTGTACACTTAGGATAATCTCTAAATGTACTAAGATGTTAGTCACTGATTAATGCTCTTCAACAGATAATTCTTAGTTATAGATTTTGCGAAACCTTTAAACAGTATTATGCCAGAGCCAATTCACTTAGGATCCCGCTATTAGCTTTTTACATTATATTTCCCGTACATGTAATTTCATTGTCATGCATTTTCACCGAAAACATTAGCTTTTACATAAATACATCAGTGTCACAATACCACGTGACTTTTAGCTGCTTTGCCAAAACTAAAGTCTCCATTCGAAAACAAAAAAGCGGTAGCAATTTATTTCTATACTGATTTCTATGAAACATAAGACACGTTAAGGAAAAATGTGTCAGCTTTCAACGAAATGCAGGATCCCTATATCACCAGTTGTGCCATTTTGTCTAACGCCCTGTGAAACCTTTCGGAACAAATCTTGAAACATTAGACCTACAATCCGAAGGTTTCACAGGATGTTTGCAAAAATAGCCCAGATAAGGGTTAAGATACTACAACGAATATGTTGTGGAAAGAATATATGTTTTCCCATTGCATGGAGTCTTTTCATAAAAACTGGTGAAGAAATAACAAGCTTGTGGCTATTTATTAAGTGAAATAAATCTCTGTTTGGCAATGTAACCAAAAGTCACGTGGTATTGCTACACTGCACATCGACGGTGCCAAACCGAAACCCCGTAACTCAATTTTGGCGCGAAAACTTTTTTTGCAGCATCCGCATCTGCTAGACGTCCCGCGCAATTCTGTCTTGTCGCCATTTTTAAAAATAGCCAATCGCGTTACTTAGATGGCGACAAGACAGAAATGCGCGGGACGTCTAGCAGATGCGGATGCTGCAAAAAAAGTTTTCGCGCCAAAATTGAGTTACGGGGTTTTGGTTCGGCACCGTCGACATACTAGTATACATTATCAGCGGTACATTATGTACTAGTAATCAATGTTTATAAATACATTTTGCACTGACGTAACGCACGCAATTGAGTACGTCCGTAATTTCGTACACTCGCTGTAAAACAGTAGTTGATACTCCTTTCTATTTCACTCGATACATTACATATCATATACCAAAATATTCTTTTTAAAATTGTCTACATTGTAATTTTAATTTGAGTTCATGTAGAATAACATGTAGCCGTAGCATTGGAGAAAATGTTCGACAAATATACAAAAATCCATGTGCAATTTGTAACACAAAATATTGCTCGTCGGCATAAAATAACAGCTATTTTATTCAAAGTGTCATTAATTTTGTGGGATACTTCACCGAGTGGCACCAGAAGTTACGTTTTTTAACATATCATCGTGAAAAATCACGGGTGCAAAAAATAAAAAAGTTAAATAATTAACAGGTAACACGAAAAAAGTGCAAATTTGCACAAAAAAATCATTTTTATAAATAAAATAAGTATGATTTCGTTTTTAAAATATTATTTTTCTTTTATCATCAGTAATAAAACCCCAATGCATTCTAGCCAATACTTATCGAGATTATTAGAATGAAATGTGTGGAGGAAAATTGTCCTACTCGCGCGTTTTAGCGATGCGTTGCGGCATAGACCATTTACGAAACTTAATAATTTAATCATAAGTCATAGTGCGTACAATTAAAATAAAATTTAAAATATTATCAGAGTGAAATTTTTACTTTTAAAAATTCTAGAAGATTGCTCTTAAAATAAGCCCGACACACTCAAATCAATGTGTGGAGGAAGATTGTCCTACGGCGCAATTTTGCGACGTTTTGGACGTTTTATGCGTAAAGCAAGTTTTTACAGTGGACGAACTACATAACCAAAATAATTATTTTGAGCGATATTATGCATAGACGGCAATGCATTTTGTATCCGTATATTATAGAACAATGTGGTGTTTTGTTTTTCATAAAACAGTACATAGATAAGTGGGTTAGGTATTGAATACGTGAGTGAGTTAGATACTTGTCAGATAGACAACGAGTGATACTAGTGAATTTATGCGTTAAATTGAACAAGCGGGAGAAATTGCAAACGAAAGAAACCAAATTTTCTTAATCAAAGAACGATGATATTGACAGATAAATGTATTGTAGTTCTCGATATTGTAAATATTTGCAGAATTAAACATTGATTATTAGATAATACGATTAGTATTACGCAGAGTATGTTATGCTGACGTAACATGACGTTACACAAACGTACTCAATACCGTGCGTTACGTCACTATATTGTGCCAAACCTTAAAATATAAATGTGCTATTCACTGAACCAGAAAAACATCACGATCGGCCCACTATCGAGTTCGTTATATCGGATAAAAGAACCATCTGTATCAGGATAATGTGTCTGTATAGTATCCATATTTATCATATTGTGTTATTTATTCCTTGTGTATAGGAAACTGACCTGTTTTGCACAATAAATTTTGAAAATGAAAAAAAAACATATCGCTGGCTTTGAATGAGAAGAGAAGTAATATTAAAGAAAGCTGCACAAGGTGTTTCTTATGAGCCTATTTTCATGAAAATCAAAATTTGTCATGTTGACCAAACTGAAGCTTAAACAGCTTGTTTACCAAAAGTAAAGAGTACATTTCGGCAGTGTTTTCTCCAAATATCGATTTTGTATTTACGTCCTTCTCATTCTAAAGCGACATTATGTCTGAATCAATATCGAATGTAAATTTCAACTCAAAATGAAAAATAATTATAGTTTTTTAGATTAATTTAGCCATTACCATAGAAAGAATCACCTTCTAGTTTAATTACACTTGTGGACAAGCAACATGCCAAACCGTGTATCTCAGTTCTTTTTTCTAATATGTTTAATTTGTTCAAATTAAGATGTTGGACCATGCCCTATTTGACATGTAGTATATTCATTGCAGATAAAGGAGAATGTTTGTTACAATGCTGTGATGACGACACATGTAATAATGGTTGCCTAGCCGGTCCATCAACAGTCGCCACAACTATATTATCCACCAAACCACACTTCAATATTCCTACACCACCTCCACATGTTAACCTAACAACACCCATGCCGACAACAACCAAAGTGTTCCTGATTCCAACCACGCCAAAACCCACCACTACATTATCAACACCATCAACCACACCATCTACCACAACAACGACTACTACTCCGACAACGCCAACAACACCAACTACTCACTCGACCTCTACAACGACAGCCACTCAAGCTACAACACCGATAACAACCAAAAAGCCGATAGGTATATAATTATATATTATCCATTGTGTGATGAATTTGAAATACGAACAGAACGCATGGAGCTACTCATATTTTGTAATGTGTTACAATCAGGGATATTCACTCGACTAGTGTGTACACCTAGGGCGGGATTCGATCATATTTTGTACGGCGCTATCACTTCGCGTGGTGAAGCACGAACGCATAGGACCGCTCGTCTTTAGATCGCCAGAAAAGGCCATGAAAACGTTCTGATCTTCAGCACAAAATAATTACAAGCTCCGTTGAAATTGAACTTCAAATCCTTTATATAAATATAACGGGTCTATTAGGTATTACATTGCATAATGTTTAACATTTTAATGTTATAACCTGATGGTTATATAGATATAATTCTTTTTTCTTTTATGTAATATGGCTTCATTGTAAAGAAATCGTTGTTTCGGAGATTTTACTCACTGTGTATCAAAATGTAGGCATTTTGTTTTCACAGAATGTGCAAGTGCTAATTATATGTTCGACAACGGTTGTTATATAATTCCCCGACAGGAAATGAGTTTTAGAGAAGCCGAAGTAAGTACATGTACATCTAATATTATCACACAGTTCTATTCAATTATTATATTCACTGTCGTAGTATCGTCTCCCAAAACTTGTCCAAAATCGGCCTCGTCGTTATTCCAGTATTTTACATGTTTCCAATATGTCCCAAATTCTACTTCATCTATATTCCATATTTCGTATTATATTCCATCTTTTTTTTATCATTTGAGTAATTTTACTTCAACTTCTTTCAATTATTTTCCATACTCTACTTGGTCTCCTTTCAATTAATTCCCATATTCTACTTTGTCTCCTTTCAATTATTTCCCATATTCTACTTCCTCTCCTTTCAATTATTTCCCATATTCTACATCGTTTTCTTTCAATTATTTCTCATATTCTACTTGGTCTCCTTTCAATTATTTCCCATATTTAACTTCGTCGCCTTTCAATTATTTCTCATATTCTACTTGGTCTCCTTTCAATTAATTCCCATATTCTACTTTGTCTCCTTTCAATTATTTCCCATATTCTACTTCCTCTCCTTTCAATTATTTCCCATATTCTACATCGTTTTCTTTCAATTATTTCTCATATTCTACTTGGTCTCCTTTCAATTATTTCCCATATTTAACTTCGTCGCCTTTCAATTATTTCCCATATTCTTCTTTGTCTACTCTCAATTATTTCTAATATTCTACTTGATCTCCTTTCAATTATTTCCCTTATTCTACTTCGTCTCCTTTCAATTATTTCTAATATTCTACTTCGTCTCCTTTCAATTGTTTCTCATATTCTACTCCATCCCCTTACAATTATTTCCACTAAACATTACTTCATCCTCGTTCATATTTCCCTATTCTCATACTTCAGAAGTTCTGTGCCTTATACAATGCTAGTCTTGTTCACGTGGAGTCAGCGAAAGAAAATGATTTCTTAAAACAAACTTTGAGGAACAAAAGACGTAGGTTATAAATGTATTATATTTTTTTAAGTAGATATAGTAGAATGGTTTATATGCACAAATTCCAACAGCTTTTTTGTAAATTTTTTCGACGCCATACTATTCCCATATAAAATTTTATCGACAAAACTCATCTTATTCGATACACAGTTAGGTCTTTTCGAGAGAGTGTATTCTAGCCTTTTTTAGATAACAATCCTTTAGATGCATAATGAAGTTACGATATTCAGAATTAGAATTAGTGAATTAGTAATTTCTGAATTTGAAATTGTTAATTCTTGAAATCGATATTCATGATCTCGTGAAAGCATCGTATGTAATCGAAAAATTGTGATTTTGTGATATTCGTAAAATGTTGCAGTGAGATGTTTTAAAACACGTTGTGCAAGGTAGGCAATAATCAACAGAAACAACATATCACAAAAAGCACAAAAGGAGCACACACATTTACAAAACTCAAAGACGAAAAGTACACACCACAATGACTGGTAAAAAAGCGAGCAAGAAAATATCAATCTCATCAAGTTAAAAATTCCTCCTTTTATATACAATAAATTCCCCTAATAAGACCACTTAAGGTCCCAAAGTATTAAATTTAGAACAAAAAAGGTCGGCTAATGAACCGATTCGCTATTAAGACCGCCTTTTTGACTGGTCTTATTAGCGGAACTTCACTGTATCGACCTGTCTTTTATGTATTACCAGAACCTCTACAGTACTGGATTGGTATCATGGACGAGATAAAGGAGGGAGAATGGTTATATTATGACGACCACACACCCGCTACCTTCTTTGATTGGATGCCGGGCGAACCAGACGGTAAACAATTGTTTGATGGTACAAGTGAAGCTGACTGTGCCGTGTTTGATCCATTTGCAGATTTCCAATGGCGGGATGAAGAATGCTCACCATATCAATTTTCTGTACCTATATGTGAAAAACGGTAATTATACGTATATAAATTTATTTTCATATTAGTTTATTTCGTTTTTTTATAACTTCATTCCAATTATTACAATACGGATACAACTATGTTGTGTCTCAAAGCAATATGTTATAGTTGATTCAAAGATCTCTGTCACAACAACGTAAACAAACATTCACCCCGGTCGACTATTAAATGTATGTTAGGATTAAATTTTACCATCAATAATACCCTTAAATGATTAAAAAGCTAATGGTCCTATAGCGTAGTGATTATACTTGCTGCAATTAGCTATTCAGAAAGAAAATATTATGGCGGTTTTGACAGACATCTTTGAATCGACTATATATAGTAACGTATTATTACTTTGTGCAATCATGTTTATAATATAAATAAATTAAAATCCTACTAGTACAGATGTACGTAAATATTTCAAAAGTAACAACGTCAACATCTAAGATGGCGCCCGCCAATCTTACTTACAAACCGAGGTCAGATTCATTGACAACTTTCATGTATTTTCATGTGTACATTTAACGTTAAGGATAATAGACAGAAATATCACATAGATCTAAATTTAGGTCACCAAACATGGCCTTCATTTTAACACAACACGTATTTGTTGCTGAGCGTTCTTCAACCACATAAAAAGAAGAAGAGGAATATTTGGTCAAAATATTTCATTTATACTGCTATGAACTTATTTTACTAATTTCATGTTTCAGTTAGACATGTGGCAAGAATATTCTTAATTAGCCTGCTTAATATTCTAGCGGCTCTGTTTATCGAGTGCAATCTCTGATGGTTTATATGCTGTTTGTTGCGTTTGTGGTTCTCAACTAGAAAAATTGTTTAAAAGTTTCAAACAATCACATTTCATAGTTTGTCATAACCATATAAATTCCCTGTTTTATTTTTAATTGGTATACACCGGCTCTATGGTCTGTGCGAAGAGAAGCCAGTTATCAATTTAATTTTGTAAGTTATGAGTGTCTACAAAGAGTTAAACTGGTACCGTTTATAGTTCGCCTATCGTATGAGGCGGACACGAAGAGAACACGGGGTAACTCGCACATATGGCAGACTCTCTATCACGAGGGGGTATCGTCTCTTTAACGATTTATCACTTGTAAAAATACGTCAAAACTTTATATAAAAGATCTGTACAGGCATATTTATCACTGAAGGTACGTAAAACGTGTGCTTGCTACATTTAATTGGCTTTGTTGCAGCATTGCTTCGGTGTATGCTTAAAATTATATCGGGCTTCAAAAACCAAGTGCTTCAGAATCTTTTGCTTGCATATTAGTTACGGTCTTAGACTTCATCACTACGACTAAGAAGTAATTGGCTTTTGCTGACCATTCGCACGCTTTATGCTTATGCAGTTAACTAACTTTATTTTATCAAGCAGAAAAATCGGTTAAAGAGGGCTTTGCTTTTCTGTTTCTCTTTTTTGCAATGGTGATCAGGCGGTAGGGTATGGTCACGCCATATTTCTTCTGATATCTTAACCTCGTCGTCACATAAATACGCTTTTTTGTAAAGTGTTTTTTGTCGTATTAATTCTGACTCCAGAGGGATAATTCATGTTTTAGTTTCAATATACATGTATTAGTTAAATAATATATTTATATAATTAGTTTTGACGGTTAACCTCTCCTTTGTACAAAGTACTTAAAATGTTCAATTTTTGGGACCATTTATATAATTTTAACAGCCTCGTAAATGTAAGCACTTTCATACACTTTAAAGCAGATTGCTTACCAGTCTTATCAACTTATTGATTCGGAGTAAGATAATGCTAAAAATTGATTCACACAGTTTGTCTAATTATACTATACATACATTTCTCAGTATACGTTCAACTTTAACTTTGATTTCATTGTTTGAATTGGTAAGATAATGCATAGTTTTTATTTGAAAAATTAATCTTTTACAAACGTCAACTTACCATTTATCAAGATAGTAGATAATACAATGTTTTGTAGTTTAGGCCTATCGAAAGCAATGTACAAAAGTAACGATGTATTCGTTTTAATAAGTATAATCTCGTTTTGTTTATCGTGTAGATCTTTCTTTTAGTATCCACCCAAGACCGAATACGACACAACCAACAACACAGACGACCAACTTTCCTGTACCAGGCGTAACGTCAAGTTCTCAAACCGGAACGACTTCCTCATCGAAACCATTGAAAACTACAACTACTGCTACTACTCAACATAGAACACAGTCGTCATCCATAGCCACCTCTTTAATATCAACATCTTCTTTGGTGGCTTCTTTGTCTTCAGTTCCAACCTCGCATTCAGTGGCCGAATCTGTATTACCAACATCATCACCAATGTCATCATCGTCCACAACGACCACGTCGTCAATTATAACATCGCCTTCGGCAGCCGCAGATTCATCGTCATCAGCGATCATGTCTTCACTAGTAACATCGACTTCGACAGCAGCCGAATCATCATCGGCCGCGTCTTCATTAGAAACAATTTCCGCGTCACCACTGGTAGTATCGCATGGATCGCCTGTAACACCATCGTCGTCACTTGTAACATCGCCATTAACAACTGTATATTCACTAAAGACATCTCCTGCAGCACATGCAGCTTCATCGTCGCCATTTGTAGCATCGTCGTCAGCGGCTGTATCCACACTGAATACATCGCCTACAGTGACCGCGGTTTCATCGTCATCAGCGACAGCATCTTCACTACTGAATTCCAACATAACTACAAAGGGCATACAGCTAGTTACAAAAACAAGCAGGATACCAACTAACTTGTCCACTAAGTCACCTGTATATTCAACCTCTTCAACCTCTTCAATCTCTACTTCTAAGCCTTCCGAGTCTTCTAATGTCAGCCAAACAGCGGTGCCATCAACAACAAAACGGGGTATGTTCATGCATGCTTTCTAGTTTTTCTAATGCAAATAAACTTAAAATTTTCAACGACTGTCCCAAGAGGCTCTTGCATCTGAAGAACTATTATTGGTATATAACCTTTATTTCAACGTCCAGTACCCTGGGTAGTTCGTACTTTCTCCATAAACGCCATTTCATCGGCACCAAAAACACCAATCTTGATTGCCCGGGTCTTTCTTCCGACATAGAAGATACGTTACGTCAGTTATGTCTAAGTGCTTCTCGGTTTCAAATTTGTATGCAACGCGCTATGCAGCAACCAATCTCACACTTTTTATAAACATGTTTGAGCATTTTTACAATACAATGTACATATTTACAGTTTGTCCAAGTGGAGCCTGGGAATTTGAAGACTCGTGCTACCTCCATATAAAACTTGAAATGAGCTTCGGTAAAGCTATAGTAAGTACATTGGAATAAAAAAATATAATTTATTAATTATGGTTGTCTAAAGCAAAACAGGTTTACCTGAACAGTATATACTTTTTTCTGCTTGATTTTGTTTTATTGGAAGTGGTCTCTTCTTTGGTGCTTGTTCGACAAATATGTGCTCAATTTCTGTATTGGTCACCTTATACAGTTAGCATGACAATACTGTTTTATAGTTTAAACATATTTAATTATGTAAGTGTCTTTACAATGTATTTTACAAAGCAATGTGATGGATTTGTACTTATATTCAAACATGCCGGTTTTAGTCTAATGGTTAAGCGTGTACTACTTTGAGTATGTGGTATGTTTTCTTCTCTAGCAGTGTATACATATGCCTACGCTTTCAGAATTAACAATTACAGTTCTAGCAGCAACGTTTCTATTTTCTTGATAAAGACAATATACAATTTAAATAGCACGTAGCAATTTAATATCAATACTTTCTGATTTTAGAAATTCTGCACCAGTTATAATGCCCACCTTGTCCATGTTGATTCAGCAAGAGAAAATGAATACCTAAAGCGAAAATTGAAGGAAATAAATAGTATGTACACGTTCATCATTTCTTTTAGTATATCGATAAGGCATAATTAAACTTGCATGAAAATCTTGTTTTTTCTAAATGACGGTACGTTTTACAACTTAGAGTTTTCTGATTTAATTTTGTTTTCGTTACTAAAATTTATTTTTAAATATACGGACCTTTGATTATTTTAGCGCATAATTTTACATAATGTTGTAACAAATAAGTCTATTTGCGAACATTTGTTTTTTTAAAAAAACACGGGAAGGAATTAAAGATCATCGCATTTTAGGTAATTCTGTATTTATTTCATAACATTATACACTAGTTATTAGTAGTAATTACTTTACAGTCAAATTACATTTATGATAGTGAAACTAGAAAATTTGCCGACACATATTATATCGATCGTTTTAAATGACAAATGTCTATATTTGTATGGTTCAGACCCCGTGCAATACTGGATTGGTATCATGGATGAGGTGAAGGAGGATGTTTGGGTCTATTACGACAATGGACAAAATGCGACATACTTTGATTGGAGTCCCGGTGAACCAGATAACCAACATGAGTTCGATGGTTCAAATATTGCTGACTGTGCAGTGTTTGATCCTTTCATGGACTATCATTGGAAAGATGAAGAATGCTCACCATATCATTATTCACAAACGATATGTGAACTATAAACGAAATATTATTATATAGAGGATATTTGTATTTTTCCGTGTACGATCGGCTGATAATTCACCGAGTGAGCAGCTGATGTAATATTTTCACGAGTGGCGTAGCCACGAGTGAAAATATAAGTCAGCTGCTCACGAGGTGAATTATCAGCCGATCATACACGGAAAAATACTTATATTCTATTAATTTCATGCTTCAAATGACTTAAATGATGGAAATACTCCACTATATACCTCAAATGTTTTGCGTGACGTCGTTTTCCCGCCATGCACGCGTCGAGTTACAATCAAATAATTATTCAGCAATGGCTTCAATTTCGTCCATTTGTTTTACATTTATGTACATATAATGTTCTGTTATTTGTTAAAGATTAAGAGATCAATTGAAAATGCTTATTATTTTATTTTTGGCGGCGGGGAATTTTGTTTAAAAAAAAAGTAGTCCGTTTCCGTGAAATGATGAACAGTGAAATTATGAACTGTGAAATTATCGGGGAATAATCCACCGTTATTCCGCCGTAAACCACCGATAAGCATGGAATAAACTGGTATATATACGTGTTGTGTATAGTCTTACCTCATGTACTTTTATGCACTTTGTTAAGATTGCTTGTATAATCAATGAAATGAAACAAATAGACGTTAGTAAACCAAGTTATTGTCGTCTGCATTAGTTAGCATTTGCAAATACCTCCAATTCTGATGTCAAACTAAAATGCTTATATAGGTTTGCCCCCGTCCGTAAGTCAGTCCGTCCGTCCGTCCTGCCATAACTCAAAGAGTTTTCAAGCTAGGTCGATTAAACTTATATGGATAGGGACGAATAAGGCGATTATGCACGTCTATTTCGTTTTTCATTCGAACAAACACTGTGGTTGCTATGGAAACGGAAATGCCGAAAATAGTGAAAATACTTTGCAATCTGGATTTAGAAAACCAAGTTATCTTCGTCGAACGGGACTCATTAAAGATTCGACACTAGGTAGAAATTAATGCCGACTACATCATGCACAATTGATCTGTTTCGTTGGTATGTTTTACGAACGAGCGTCGCGAAGTACGTATCGTATGTCAGCACAAACAATAATCGCCGTGGTTAGCTGAAAATTGCTTCAAAAACAACACACGAGGGGTGATGAAGACGTAGGTAGAAATTTGCTACAATATTCAAACCAAATCGAATTTAAATGCAACATAATTGGCTTTCATGTAGTTTTCATACGGATCTAACCTAATAAAACGTCTTGAAGCAAACGACGCAGTAATTCTGGAACCCCTTGGAAAATCCAATGCACTAAGTAACCAAGTAAACAACACAAGTGACGCGCCAATGGATAGTGCAGTGAAGTTCCGCTAATAAGACCAGTTAAAAAGCTTGTCTTAATAGCGAATTGGTCTTATTAGCAGACCTTTTTTGTTCTAAATTTAATACTTTGGTACCCTAAACTGGCAATAATCTGCATGATTTCAAAATAATCAAAATGGTCTTATTAGCGGAACTTTGCTGTATTATAAAGGTCACTGACATAGTTATATGTTGTTAGCGGTTTATGCTAGATTGTGAAAAACAGGCTTACACATGTACAAGCATAACAGCTTAAGATAAGAACTGACTGCCAAGGAACATTAATTATTGACAATACAAATGTATAGTTTCAATTTATTTGCGGTTTTACTTTGTGCATGTCTTTTACACTGTCTTCGGGGTAAGTCACACTAAGCATTATTTATTTCTTATTTGATATGTTAGTGTGTGGCAATAAATGAATGTGATATTTTGATATAACGAACATTTTTATTCACTGGCTCTGTGTCGTTGTATTGAATGTATCGCTCTATTGAACGCTGTCACTAGATATACAAAGATATTAGTTTCCTTGGATCGTTGTGTAATGAGTGTAGAAATGTGTTCTTATAGAATGTTGACAAACTCATGAAACAGAAATCTTATACTAGTAATTTAACCATAGGGAACCTTTGAATTGGTATATTTTATACGTGGCCCGGATTCTCCAGAGTGGTATCTGATAGCGTCGATCTTGTAGGGACACAACTGTCACTCAGCAAAACAGAAGCCATGGTTTGTAGTCCACCAGAACTTGCAAAGGATCGTGCAATATCTTTATACAAATTGTGTTTGTATTTTCTTGTTCTCTGGACCATACCATTACTGAATCCGAGTGATGCCATCTTGTCATCATTGAGGAATTCTCAGAATGAGACCCCAAAGGGGTATATGAATTTTCATCAATTAATAAGTTACCCCAAAATATGCAGTTTATCTGCCGGACTATTGCTAGTAATCAGTGTTGGTAAGTTGTAGTTCACATCTTGGAATATTTTAATACCATGTATTGTTTTACAGAGGCGGTAGCACTGCAATGTTATAGCTGTCCGAGCCATGACACACCAGATGACTGTAATATTACTACAACCTGTCAGAGTCACGAGGTATGTGAGTACGAATAAGTAAGTACGAATGATTCCGTTTCCGAATCATCATCAAGCGTCCGAATGATTCCGTGTGCGAATTATCATCAAGCGTCCGAATGATTCCGTGTCAGAATCATCACCAAGCGTCCGAATGATTACATGTCCGGAAGAGGTAGTCTAGCTTCTGTTCTAATGTGCGTCTCAACAGGAATCAAGCACAGGGAACTCCAGGCTACTATGTGTTGTTTGACGCGCGAATTGCTGTAGTATATAACTTATGTACATTTTACATTATTTACTTGTCATAACCCTTTTGCTAGCTACGTGTTGCCACATGAGCAATGATACATAGAATCTACATTGTGTAGATGTAAATGCCAACGCAAACTAAAAACAAACTTCAAAATCCGCTGAAAGCATGGTGAACTTCGTGTTTCGTTGATATTGTTGCTAACGTTCTTTATATACTGCAGTCGTTGCTTATGGTATTGTTATTGTCTTTTATTGACTTTTACTATATAAATTCTAACATAATTAATATAACGGTACAACAATCTGCAAAATACGCGGAAAACATGTTTCGTTTATAGTGTTGCTAACGCTTTTGATATAATCGTTGTTCATCGTGTATAATTGCTGTTGCTGCTGATGTTGTTGATATTGATGTTGCTGTTGATGTTAATATTGTATAGGTATGTCTGTTGAGATCAGAAAATGTGACATCTGCAGGAACCTTCACATATCATTCAAGATGTGAAGACAAACACGTAAGTTATCGATGTATCTATTTTTGAAATATTATTAATATAGTAAATTATTCAGGTTAGCTATAAACCAGATATCTCAAAAATGCCTTTCGCACAATCGGTCTTTTCATATAGTATATATAACAATGTACAAGAAAGTGGTTGGTTAGTTCGCATGTTCGAATACTTGGTCTTTGGTTATAAATGAGAATAATATAATGAATAATAATATCTTTTTAAAGAAGTATGACACTTTAAGATTATGCAACGTATACAAAATGGTTATCTTTTTTGACAATGTGGTCTTCTATTTGAAAAAAATATCAAACGGTTCAATCATACAATATAGAGCAAATTTGTCGGGACTTTGAAATTTCTTCGACATAGACCATGTACTCCTCTTATCGACGCTCGACTTAACGCAGTTTTACTGTATTTCTTTCTGTTCACAGAGGTGTCAGGATTTTGTACGTTTAGCACATACTGTATATCTTCAAGTCCTGGGTAGAAAGAGGACAGTGACACAAGTTCAGAGCAGTAAGTTTAACTCGAGTAGCTCATGCATTGAAAGAACCATCGAACCTCAATAAAAACTTAAAACGTTTATTCACAAGACCCTCTCAAAACAATGATATCACATTTTCAGGTCCGTCTTAATCACTTACTGTTTTGCCCAGCGCTTTATCTAACTTCAGTAATAAGACCAATTCGTTAATGAGACCAAATTTCATTTACCCCAATGGCGGTTTGTATTATTTATAATTAATACGTTGTGTAAGAATTCGAAGAATAAATAAATTCATATTGCCAGTATGTGTCAAAGAACAAAGCATGTTCGCAGTCACTGGGCCTTGTGCGACATTCAAATCGTCATATCGATCATATGACCTAACACTTACAGTCGGCTTTTTGTTTGATCACGTGCTTTTAAATGTTGTGAATGTCATTGACAATCATATTGCCATACTGTGCCAATGTGGTAAAGGAAATTTAGCATTGTGGGAAAATATGAAGTAACATAAAAAAAGGGTATTATTTTACAGCGAGTGGACATTGTCTGGTGGCCTGTTGTACGTCAAATATGTGTAACGACGGATGTCATCCTCCACCAAAACAGGGTAACTTCAAAATTGCTAACATTTAGTTTTAAAGTGTATATAGCTATTATTCTAACAGTCACTTAATGTCAAAATAATTACCTGCATCGTTTTTAGTATGATACTAGACTACCTTAAGTGCAAATAAAAAATTTGGATGGGTTCCGCGTCCTGTGACATTTTAATACGAGAGGTGCTCTAGTTATATTTGGACAGTGCTGAATGTCTGATATCTTCTATCTAACCCGATATAAATGGAATATCTCTTTTGGACAGTGAGAAGTAATGTGTCAGGCAACATAAACATTTTTTTTTGGATATTTGCAATATGGTTCCAACCGAAACTGCCAATTCTGTAGAGAATGTTGCTTTTGGCTTTTTGAAGGCCAAACACTCCCAACGAATCACCAAGAGGAAGTTTAAGAAACATTGATGAACCAATTTTTGTGAAGATAGTCAGTAGTACTCGTCACTAGAAGAGTGGTTTTTGTCATGTTGCGTCCATAAGTAAAATAACACAAAATATTTAAAAATGCCAAAAAGTGACCATTTGTTTGATAATCGTACTCATTGGGTGTATGATGAGGAGGACCAACCAAATAACTAAAATGTGGTTTTCAACGAAGGTAGGAGTATCCATTGTACCTACCAAAACAGAAATTTTGCAAATATTACATGCTAAACTCCGAAAATATCGGTTTTCACAAGCGCAAAAAAAAATTAAAGGGAGACAATCGTCTTAAACCACCATATCTACAACAACCGAACGGTTATGTCGATAACTTTGTCACCTCTGATAAGACAATACATTACCATTGAGATATTTACGGTACACGATCAGTCTGATATATGAGATATTTCTATGACCCTACCAAGAAGTTGACATTCGTTTAGCTACATGGGTTAGCAGCCTGTTTCATTACATGTGCTGTTGTTCATTATAACTTATCAAATATAACTCATATGTATTCTACAAACGGACAAATCAGCGCACGATAGTATGCCGTTCATGTTCAAAAACGTTTTTGGACAAAATGTATCCCACATGGCTTTCCTGTCGACAATTTCCGAATCATGGGGTTTTAGTCATACACCAACACAATCACACCATTCGGTATCTTAAGAACACATATTTCATGTTTATTGCACGAGAATAGTAAAGGCCAAATTCAAATAATGCTGTATCCAAAGAATTGGAATCTTACGGATAAAGTAACATTGATTACACTCGATACATGTTCACAGCATTAGTAGATTTGTTTTCAATTTAAAAATGCCCAATAAAGATGCCCGTACAAAATTGTTAATTTTTGGTTCTAACTTATTTACAAATACAAAAACAATGGAAGTATATGTTAATTGAAACATTGATAAATACGATTGAATAAAGATTTTTCGACTATACAATGTCGTATTGAAAATATGGGGTGTTCAAAACTGTTCAAATATAAGTGGGGTACCTCTCGTATCATTTTACGACTAAATATTTTATGGCGCACGAGTTCGTGATAATTTTTAATTAATTAGAGATAATGAGAGTTTAATGACGTAAATATGACGTACGGGTAGATTCCCTTAAAAACTCGGCGAGGAACAAGACAAGATACAGAGTTCAGCCCACGGGCTAGCTTGCCACTCGGCTGATGCCGCAGTGTGGATATTGTGTTACGAGAACTAATGACACTTATGGACATACGTGTTTGAGAGCTACTTAGAATGTTTTAGAACTTACTTGTTTTTATAATAATTATTTAGAACTATTTAGACTTAGTGATTGGAAGTAATAAAAACACGTAGAACTTTATACGAGTGTTTGGACTTATATTTCATACCTTGATATGCAATAGACTATATAGTTTATAATAGACTTGTGTATGTTTATAACAATACATCACTACACTACATATGAAAGCATAATTGTTTTTCAGTTTTTGAAACTTTTTTTGAAAAATATTGTCCGATATAGCTCTATACACTTTTAAGGATCAAGTTGGAACAATTCGTATTTCGTCTATACAGTGCTATATCAGAGTGTCAATCTATTTGTTAGATACAAGGCAAATACTATATTTATTCGGAGAGTCCGTTTGACATTGATCAATGAATGCCTTATTGCAAGAATCAAGCTTGATTCACATGATGTTGCAAAGAAAGAACAATGGTCATGATATATACTGAATAAAATATGCTAGGCTAGCTTTTCATTGATTTATGACATTGTTTAAGGAGATCAAGCCATTTTTCTTGGTTTTCGGTTGTAATATTAGAGATGTGCACACCTAGGCGTATGTGAGGTTCTAACGATAAATGTACTCGGGGTTTTCTCAAAGGTACATATGACTATTACTAGTGCAATGGATTGGTTTACCATCAATAAACATGATTGAACTCGTCTGTTTTATATCAAATCCAAATTCATTTGAGACAATCCCTCGGTTTTTAACGCTTACAAATTACAGATGTCCATATCGATGGCACCGTTTAAAAATGTCGAACCTACAATTTTGTACTTTTTTCAGGAAACACAAAAAACTTATTGATGGCAACATTTAAAAATGCCGAACCTACCATTTTTGCTATTTCGGGGTTTTCGTCCTATTACAAACATTTTTCAGTTTGCCGCCTTTCCTGCTAATACCGGACTTATTTATGAATGTCCGAGGTATTTTTTATGTGACTATTTTGGCAATTTCCTATTGGCTTGTAAGACCAGTATTAGCAAGAAAGGCGGCAAACTGAACTATGTTTATAATGGGACGAAAAACCCGAAATAGCAAAAATGGTAGGTTCGGCATTTTTAAACGGTGCCATCGATATAGGTCTAGGTGTGTACATCTCTAATGGAAACATACATGATGAGACATACACCCTGTATGTTATACACATTCAATTTATTATTAAGTGTTAACATGGTGTTCTTTTATCATTACACAGCATGCCATGGACATGGACTTGAACTGTTTGAGAATTCATGCTACATGTTTGTCAATCATGAAATGAATTTTATACAAGCTAGGGTAATATATGTATTATTATTTATACCAGTACTTCTTAACGACTTTGACGCATCTGAACATGAAATCGATCCCTCAACCTCCCCTTAACAATCCAGACACAGGGAGTGATCTGAATACCGTTTAAGTAGCAAATCGACACTTTATATCGACAACATTTCGTAGATTAATTGAAGCAGAGTTTCCAGATATATTTTATAAAATTGGTATCATTTCTTAAATTTATGCAATGTTGTTATTGTCTGTGCTGTTTTGTTGTTGCTAGTGTGTTGTTGATGCTGTTGTTTTTGTTGTTGACATATCAGCGTTGTTGTCATGACTGTGTCGTCGTCGTCGTCGATGATGATGGTGAGGTTGTGTTGTTGTTGTTTTGTTGCTTTGCTTTTATTGTTGTTGTTATCATCGTTTCTGATGTCGTCGTACATGGTTTTTGTAATTGTTGTCGTCGTCGTCGTCCATTTTGTTATTGTTGTTGGTGGTGA
Organism: Spisula subtruncata; assembly: GCA_963678985.1. Classification (NCBI taxonomy): domain Eukaryota; kingdom Metazoa; phylum Mollusca; class Bivalvia; order Venerida; family Mactridae; genus Spisula; species Spisula subtruncata. The sequence continues at coordinate 21,183,154 of OY787676.1, read as the reverse complement.
TGGTGTTGCTGCTGCTGCTGTTATTGTTGTTGTCGTACATGCTGTTGTTGTTGTTCATGTTGTCGTTGCTGCTGCTGCTGCTGCTGCTACTGCTGCTGCTGCTGCTAAAATGTTTATTACATGCATGTCACTTTATTCAGTATAACACCGGTGTTATGTAGCATTACGACTCATTTCAGGATTATTGTACAAAGCATCACTATCATCTAGTCCATATCAACTCTGAAGCCGAAAATACCTTTGTAGTCAACAAACTAAGGGAGTTAAACAGGGGTTAGTATACAGCTCTGTAAGGGGTCACTCGATCCTTATTTTAGTCAAGAAATAATACACATACAGCTGATTAGGTAAGCATAGGGAATCACTCAAGGTTGGTGACTACTCGATGGAAGGAACCTATTTGTTTTGGTATAATTATTTGCTTCCATAAGGGGAATAACATACCAAAATACCACGTTTGTAGTTCATTAATTTGTGGAGAAAAGTTGTAATTTTTCAATCTATGTGACTCGGTAACATAATTCAAACTCAAAAGGTAAAATGTTTTATCATGAACATTTTTTCAATTTTCTAAACTGCAAACCAAAGACCTAAATTAGGTCTTTGTGCAAACTGAAAGTGAAAAAAAAATCACAAGTGCAACAGAGCGTGTTATTTTTATCCTAAAGTGATCCGTTGTAACTTGTAACCAAAGTGATTATGCAACTTACTTAACGTCACGTTTACTCAGGTCTATGATAGAATTATTTACTATCACTTTCAAAAATATAGAGTAATTTTAGAAGCAGAAAGTTATGACATTCTTTCTGTCCAAAAATATTTCTTTAAGAAAATAGTTTCGATGCACAAAACGAAACATAGCATAGCATGCAGTCAGTTCATCACTAAATATGCAAAAATGAAATCGCTACTAATACAGTACAGCGTTTTTAGAGCAATACCCTTTGGAAGATGCAAATACTGGCCCTTGTACAGAGATTGTTGCTCTATGGAGGTTTAATTTAGAGTACATATTCGCTTTAAGAATGTTTGAATATGTTGTTATATGAGACAGGTTGTCGCTATATAGAGGGCCTCTGGAGAGGTTATACGGTATTAGTTCATATTTAATTCATTATATCTTTTTGGTTAAGGTCCTACACAATACTGGATCGGCATCACTGACGCGCTAAAAGAGAACCAATGGAGATTTGTCAATAATGCCGACAATGCGACGTATTTTGATTGGTCAGTCGGAGAGCCGGACGGGACACAATCTATGGATGGGATCAGTAAGGCTGACTGTGCAGTGTTTGATCCCAATTTAGGTTTCAAGTGGAGAGACGAAGCGTGTTCGGCTTACCAATTATCACAACCTATATGCGAAAGCAAGTGAGTGCTCATTGGTCGTATGACATGCCTTCGAAATTATATTACAAACTAGTTTTTATTTTTTGCCCCAATGTTTCACCCATTCATATTGACAGGTACAAAACGACCCATTCCTACCCCTTCATGAAACCACCATTTAACACATGAACGGGCAAGAAAATGGTTGTGATCGGGTCTAATTATGTTTCTACTACACAAAACAATCATAATGTCTGTCATTAATCGTATTCTACAGACTGTAGTTATAACAGCCTATACTTTCGCTGATGAGCCGATCGAGTTTTGGTAGTCGCCAATCCTTATAGACGTAACGATATCCTATAGAATTATGGGTGTAAAATACTATGTAAATAATTACAAATTGCTAATGTTTCTCAAGTTATTTAATATCAGCGTCACAGGCAACAATACCAAAATTAAGTGAACATTCTTCTTTAAGACTTTGGTTGAAACGAAACATTTGATGTAGTACGAATAAATTTACGGTATACATGTACTTAAAGTATTACAGCCTTGAGTAAGTTTATTTTATTGAAGATGAATGTTTGCAACCAGTTGTTATGCTAAAATATGAGCAAGCAATTATTATTATTCCTTATGCAACTCCAGGATAACGGTTTATACTTGTATGTTTATGATTTCTTGATTTGTGTCGTTGTATTGAATATGTCGAGATATAATGAATGCGCTATTTCGATATAACGAACATGTTCACCCATTGGGTATGTGTCGTTGTATTGAATATGTCGCGATATAATGAATGTGATATTTCGATATAACGAACATGTTCACCCATTGGGTATGTGTCGTTGTATTGAGTATTTCGCGATATAATGAATGCGCTATTTCGATATAACGAACATGTTCACCCATTGGGTATATGTCGTTGTATTGAATATGTCGAGATATAATGAATGCGCTATTTCGATATAACGAACATGTTCACCCATTGGTTATGTGTCGTTGTATTGAGTATGTCGCAATATAATGAATGCGCTATTTCGATATAACGAACATGTTCACCCATTGTGTATGTGTCGTTGTATTGAGTATGTCGCGATATAATGAATGTGATATTTCGATATAATGAACCTGTTTATTCACTTTATTCACAACATTTAGGCTACATGTTATATGAAACTCTTTATGTTTATGTTTATTGAATCCCGCTAAACAATTGCAGAGAACATACATAATTTACTGTTTTATTGCATCGTTTCAGTTGATTTGACGGAATCTGCGCTTCAGGCAGTTGATATGAATTCAATATTGAATAATTTGTTTGCGCTTTTATAGAATAAATAATAGGAACACGAGCTGTATTTTGTTCACACATTTTTTTAAATGACGTCACATCCGTTGGTTTATTTTATTTTAATGGTCTTATTTATCCTCGCGAGCACAGGTGGCAGTATCAGTGTTTGGTCCGCAAACGATTAAATAAAATAATAAAAACATATATAAAAATGTCCGTACTGAACTAATATACTAACATTATCAAGGTATAAAGCGTACTATATGTCTATATGCGAAACATTGTGGAACATTTCATCTCGTTGTTTCAACATAAAATACGGGCGCTGAAGAAAAATTGCTATACAAGTCATTCAAATAAGCTATAAGATATTAATTCTTACCGAAAATCTCGTTCAATTGTGTCTTATAACTGCGAAACAGTGTTACTTTCGTTATTCAACTTCGCTCAATGTCATTTTATTTATGCACTGGTTACCCGCTGCGCTCACAGTATCGTAATAATTGTTGGGAACCAAGCCTATTGTAAGATGCAATGTTCCACAATCTTTGGACATATACATATACTACGCTTTATACCTTCATAATGTACAGGGAGTTAGATAGACAATCGATATATATACGGTCCATGTAATGTATTAGCTCAGTGGCGGATTTGTTCTTTTTCTTTTCCAAACACTGATACTGCCACCTGTGCTCGCGAGGCCCCCAGAAGAGTTTTAGTACTTTTAGTTTTTGGGGGATAGTGCATGATACAGAAGATGCCCCCATTCGAGAAGCATCCCTGGTTCTTTAACACGTCAGGTGTATAGCACCCACACATGAAACATCGGTTTAAAGTCTCATCCGAAAGACTATTGGTAATTTTAGATGGCCAGCCGAGGATTCGAACCCACAACCCCGAGATCAGTAGTGGCTACTAAGCTCGCGCTCTACCGACTGAGCTAAGCGGGCTGGCATTGTTTTGTTTACCATTGTGATTATTATCTGAAGAAGGCTTCGGTCGAAACGTTAACTATAGTCCAGTTATTATACGGTGACAGTGACGACATGGTTTATGTGTACCCAAAAGATTAAAACCATTGCTTAAAGGTAGAGTTTAGTTTTGTATTGAACTGTTAGCAAATTGTTTTTACACGGTACAAGTGGATTGTTCCACTGCGTCACTGGATTTTTATCCTAACTGGACAGTAGTATCTTAATACAATAAAAACAATATGCGTACGTGTTGTTGCTGAATTTGCATTATTATTGTTAAATGTAAAAAATATCCTGCCGATGGCACCAATTCAATAAGTTTTCAGAAGAAACATTTTAATGTATGTTTTAAAGTGTTTGTGAAGAGGACATTATTTGTATGTTAAAATGCGTATTTGACCTCAAACAGTTGGTGCAGCTTTTGCCTTTTTACACGTAACTTGCAAAATAACTTGTTTAGATATGTGCATTGTCTTTACAATTAGGAACAAACCAACAGTGTTCCTTTGGCAGATTGCAGTGAGATTGATTGGTGGGTGACAGTTTAAGTGCACATTTGATATACTAATATATTTTGACAAAATAGCACTTCTAATACGATCAAAATGATGAAATTCCTTCAAAAACGAGAAACTTTCGCGTTTTTTTTCTTGTCCTTGACATGTTCGCGGCTATTTACTTTCGCGAATTTTTACAATCCGCGAACTTAAATCGCACGAAATAGTATCTAGGTTTACAGTAACTGTCGTTCAATATTTACTGTGCTAAAATCAAGACTCTGATTTCCATAGTGAGCACAAATATCTCGTCAAAGAACCATTGTATGCAGCTGGATGCTTGGTATCATGCGTCTCATTCGTTTGGCCTTGGTTGTGGTTTTCCGTAATAAAGTCGTTTTTGTAGCAATCACGAAACCCCGAAAACCGGCAAGGCCATATCAATCGTTTATATGTTTAGCGTCGTCGTGCGCCTAGGTTTTGGAGTCTATATTCGAAATAAAATAAAAAACATTCGAAAAACAATAATTATTTTTCTCGATTTTCATGCTCAGGTATTTTGCTCTGTTAACGTTGTGTTTCAACTGAATCTTTTAACTACCGCCCAACAATAATGTTACTAAGAATGCATTTCATGCGATGTTGCTTGCCGAAACACCCTTTTGCCAGGTATTGCCACTCGGGTGTATAAATGCAAGTTTACGCTAAACAAAAAAGCGATTTGGTATGGCCTAAACACAACCATGATCACTGTACTGAAATGAAGTTAATTCTCACGATTCAAAGTGAACAATGTACTTAATGTATTATTCAAAACATTCACTGATGGTCCTTTAGGGGGTATAATTAAAATGCAGATGCACAAATCAAATTACAACTTGTCGTTATGAAATATGCATTATTTACAATATGTTATATACGAAAGGAACGAGTTTCTAAATAAGCTTAGCTTTCTACTCAATCCTTGATTTGTATTAACAAATGTATGTACGTGTATGTCATGTTATGGAATAAATATTGTTTAAACCAAAAACGAATAGTACTGTACATGCATAGACAATTCGAAGCCATGTGGAATCGGGAGCATCACCCTGTGATTTTAATAAAAACAAAATGTTAACACGTGCATTACAAACATTCATATTCCTGCAACATTGAGGACATATGTTAATTTTTCAGTAAGATTGAATTTTATTGCATGTACACTATATTTCACTGCATTAGAATGAGAAGAACGTAAGTACAAGATAGACATATATGTATTTCAGCATGTTTACATCTAAAACCATGTACTTCAGCAAATTTACATCTAAAACTATGTATTTCAGCATATTTACATATAAAACTAGGTATTTCAGTAGTTTTGCGTCTAAAACTATGTCATTAATCTCGAACTTAGTCCTTTACTAACAAATCGTTTGACAATTAACATTACGACAGTTCTGGTATTTTAAATATATCCCTAAAATTTTAGGATGTGAGTGGATCTGCTGCAAACATAACGACATATGTCAAGCAATACCCTATAGTTACTAAACATAATTTGAATCGATTTAACGGCTTGTCCAATAGAATAGCATGAAAATCTTCTTCAAACCACCCGCCAGAGCGATCTCTGCTCTGGTGAAATATCAAGTGTTGTCGACTTTTCGCACTTGGTCTTTCAGTGGTTAATTTTAGTTATTTGATGTGTCTTGTGATGTTGTATGTAGAGTTATGTTAACTCTGTGCTCAGCTGTTTGAGTTCTGCCTTCCGTGTCCGATTTTCTATTATTAAACAGGGTGCTAACGCCTTTTTGAGCAGACAGGCGGAACTTTTGAGTCTGCAAACTTGATTTTTAGTACACATACAAATTAAGCTTACATACAAAGAAATAGTTCCGCGATAGTGCTTCATTGCACATTTCTATGCAGATGGGAACTCAAAAATAAAACCAAAGATAACTATCGAAGGACGAAGACAAGAAATAATGAAAGCGTAGTTTATTTCTTGAAATCGTTAGATAAGTGCATGGAATGAAAATGACCACAATTTTAGAAATATTCATTGAATATATCCCATAATATAGTATTTCATTGGGTTGCCAATTAGAAATTCGGTTAAGTGTATACATGTCACTCGATGATAATTTGTGCGAAATGTCTCAGTTGTTGCATGAAACGGACTTGACTGTATGATCTAGTTCACGCTTGTTCATTGAATGACCTTCTGTACATAAACATTTTGTAAATTTTACCAGTATGTGAAGGATTATTTTCTTCATGTAGGTGTAAAATCCGTTACGCTATACTATGTTAAAGAAAAGTTATCAATACTTTGTGTACAAAATATTAAGGGTATGCTCTAGTATATTGTAAATTCTTTTTATCCCACATATTTGAAGTCTTAAAACACTGTTTTCGTAGCGCTATCAGCGCTTTGGTATATATTAATCTTTTGATATCTCATATTTTAATAGTTTAATACATGCAGCATGCTCGCTCACACTATGAAACTTTGAATATAATCACAGAACAGTGGTATATTAACCGTTTTTAACCAAAACAGTCGAATATTCTCTAAATAATTCATTTATAGCATATAATAAAGGGTCATTATTATTTCATCATTATTTTACTATGTAATTAACAAACCAGATACAGATAATGCAATTTTAACCATGCAATAATTTACCTGTGACGCCGACACGGACACACGAAGATTGATCAATTGTCGTGACTTCGTCTTCGACCTTAAAGGGTGAACACACGAAGACACGAAATATTGAAGGCGAAGTACCGAAATTTTGATAGGGTAACACACGAAATCTACTCTTGTAGAGTTTCGTGTCGGCGGGTATGAAATCGTCGTATCGGTGCCCCCATATTTGTCGTGTGTTCATGTCTTCGCCTCAAAAGGCGACGACACGAAGCATTGCATATTATCGTGTCGGCGTGCTTCGCCCCGAAGGACGAAGACAAGAAATGATGAAGGCGAAGTAACGAAATTTTGATAGGCGAACACACGAAATCTACTCAAGATGAAAGATTGCGTTCGTGTCTTCGTCCTTCGGGGAAAGAAGATTTCGTGTGTTCGCCTATCAAAATTTCGAAACTTCTCCTTCAATATTTCGTGTCTTCGTGTGTTCGCCCTTTATGGTCGAAGGCGAAGACACGACAAATGATCAATTTGTCGTGTGTTCTTATTGGCGTGCTTCGACTTTTGGGGGCGAACACACGAAGATATGAAATGGCAGAAATCAGCCACCTTAATAATAAGTATCGTAGTCAAGTAAGTTGAATATCCTGGACCATGACATCACATAAATAGGATGCGCGAGCATCATTCATGAAAATGTGCACCGTTGTTGTTTTACATAAATGTTGAACATAGACGAAGCAAGAACAACGACAGATATATTAGAATAACCAAGTTACGGACATAACTGTCAGTAGGGGAAATTTTTGAAATTTTGTTACCTGAGTGACAATGGAAAGATACTTTCAGATATGTAAGCATATGGCTTGGTAATGTTAAAAAAGATGAGAGCAGCACTGAGGTTCATGTATAAAGCACTTAAATCAGCGTTTCCATATGGCAACCATGTGGCTACATCTTTGTATTTCTCACTGTATACGATAATACCTAATATCTTTTTTACGATTTAACATAGTTTAATGAAAATTGGTATATTACCTCACAATATCACAGCAATGATGAAAATATACACATCGATTGCAAAAGTTTGATGTCAAGGTCACAGTCAGAGGTCAAATTTTGACTATTCTGTAGTCTATTCTTTTGAAGTCATGATTTATAAGTATGTCTCTGTACACAGTGATTGTCATATAGATGCGTTTTCTCATTTAAAGTTCATTGGTAGAGATCAAATTTCACAGTTTAAGCATTAAAGGTTAAAATATTCACTTTTTTATGATTTTTGATTAATTTATTTAAAATGTTTTGTTTTGTTTCAGATGATTTTAAATCACATATAAAATACACTTAAATACAATTAATGCAAGTAAAGTGGAAAGCCCTGATCGAAATCGCAGTTTAAGATCTGAAGAAATATAACATTTACTTACAAAATTATATAAGTGGGTGTGGAAAAAATAATAAAGAAATATTCATATTTATTCCAATAGGGGACCTTTGATCAGAACCACCCAAAGACGTCACAAAATCTTGTCATAATCGGTTGACGGCTGATTATCAATCTAGTTATTGACTGTATCATCTCGTATCCATGGAGTATCAACTAGACAATAAACCCAAACAGCATTACAAAGACATGGCTAAATAGACACCATCAGGTAGTAAAAGAGACATGAGAAAACCGAAAGAGACATTGCGAAGGACATTATGAAACCATGAATTCAAAGTCATGGGGACAGAGTTTCGGAGAAATTGAAAATTGAAACAGGCGGAAAACATTGTCAGCGAGCACGAACATGATAATATTATTATGATTATTGTTAATCGGGGCTAATTAAGACACATGAAGTGAGTCTCATTTAACTCTAATTTCTAACCTCCTTTAATTGACCATTGATCACCTCAACACCAACCAGTAAAATAAACAACAACCAAAAAGCATTTAAATACCGTAAAAGAAACGAACTACCAGATGGAAACAAAGCAAGGATTGTACAGTATACTGTTTATAGACAAAGTCCTGAACAAAGAAACAGAAAGGCTTTTACTATCAAATAGTGATAATTTGTACACGTGTATGTACGTGTCTATTGTATGATACTCTTTTTTCTGTTCTTTTCTGTTGCAAACGGGTGGTATTCTGATGATTCTATAATAGGAGCATATAAGTGGTATTCTAACTTTTTGAAAACAACATTGAGATGGAGGAAAGAGAAACAAATCACAGCCATTCCTAGTTTTGCACATGCGCACAACAATAAGAGAAAACAACATTTAAAGGCGCGGACGTGAAAACCAACACACACAATTAATGATTCTACTATGGAACACTTATCTTCCTTAACTACAAGCTGTAGTAAAACAACCACTTGCGACCAATGGGTAGCCCGTACAATAATAAACATATTCTTATCGACTATATGGTAAACAGTTATTGTCATAATTAATATTACTTGACTATATACATATAATTACAGTTCACAACAGATGTGTCTAAAACAAGCATGCACAAGGGGCGTGAATATGAAGCATACAAACGAAACTGTTACTTAGTACAGGGTGTTTCATAAAACCTGTCCCCATTACAAACATATAACAAGAGTATGTGCTTGATCTCATCTGATATCTTCATATACCAATGGAAAGCCAACATTTCCAAATTTTCTCATGACATTGGCTTGTAGTTGGGACAGATATTATGAAACACCATGTACATACAACATAAAATAAAACATGCGGACTTACTTGATACAAACTCTCACCCGTTCTTTGAAAATTGTGCCTATGTACGTTCTACATAGAATTCCGTCAGTGCAACACCAAAGTCAGTTTCCATGGAGTCTTCTATGAGTAAATCCATTACGTCATATTTGGACATGTTGGTGACGATTTGCTGTGAAATAAACTTCATTGCTATGGAGAGGCAAACTACTAGACTTTTATCATTATTTAGCATGGATATTTATAGCTTTAAGTTGTTTTATCAACAAAGTCTGCAGGGCCTTAACTAGACAAACCCGATATTTTCTAGAGACTATTTGAAACATTTATTTCTTCAAAATATGTTCAATTTGGCAATTTTTCAAATTTACACCTTTTTAAAAAGGGACACCTGTTTCTAGAGGCTAGATAAAAGAGAAAGGGTGGTCAAAGACATATGTAAAAGTACTCCGTGAATAAATGAACCTACGTTTCCTGACAGACTGATATCTGTACAATGACTAGTGAAGAAAATACAGCATTATTCCAGGTAATTGATCGCCTTTTTACTTAGGATACATGCATTTTTATTGTTCCACACTACTTTATTTAAGCCTAGGTCCCACTGAACATTTTTTATTCGGCGATGTATTTCAGATTTAATCAATGGTCATAGAGCATTCATCTGCGGAAATTCATCTGAAGAAAGGTCCGCGTGGTCTAATTCCGGTTCGAGGCTTATTTATTTCCGTCGGGAGTACATCTTCGAGGCAATAAAAGGAACATTGCAATTTCACAATTAACAAAACTTTGGAAACGCAGTATGGTAAAATATCAGAACAAATCGCAATGTCAAAGGTTCCCGACATTAAAAGTTCTCCTTTTACAAACTTCAGAAAGAATTTGTGTCTTTGCTTTATTGGCCAATTAAAATTCACTAACATATTCTTTTGCGAATGTGTTGTTTTTACAATTATACGGACTACATCACAGGCGTACGGTTCCATCGATCTAATAAACTTGCATGAAAAAAATAGTTCCTTTCTAATCAGGGCTCGGCACTAACGCTGGTCCCCTGGCACAGGGTCAGTGCAAATCTTGAAGTACCAGTGAAAATCATGAATGACCAGTAGCTGTTTTCTTTACAATTTGAACGTTTTGTTACTGTCGGACCAGTGACCAAAAAAGTTACTTTCAATCCTTGCTAATAATAAACTACAGTTACTGTAGTTTATTATTAGAAAGGGATTTTTATGCAAGTGTATTAGATCGATGGAACCGTGCGCCTGAGGACTACATAGCAAAACTTACTCCCTCGCGATTTATTCTGATATTTCTAATATTTTGACATTGTAAAGTCTGGCCAGTAAATCGTGAATGGAACATGCTGAAGGACATGTGAGAATTAGACAAAGCAGAAACGATGTTACGTGCGATTCTATCGTAGCTATCGAACTCACCCCGCCTGTTGATTTCACTTCTGTTTACCACGAATTATAACTCTTGCATTCTGAACAACTAGGAACGTACACTTTCACCTAACACATTTGCTCAATAAATACCTTTACCCCTAGCACTTGTGTCTTACATATTGGCTTACAATTTTACCTAGCATTTTGTCTTACACTTTTATCTAGCACTTTTGTCTTACACTTTTGTCTTACACTTTTGTCTTACACTTTTACCTAGCACTTGTCTTACACTGTTGTCGAACACTTTTTCCTAGCACTTTTTTCTTACACTTTTGCCAAGCACTTTTGTCTAACACTTTCGTGATACATTTTTATCTAGCATTTTTGTTTTACACTTTTACCAAGCACTTTTGTCTTACACTTTTATCTAGCGCTTTTGTCTTACGCTTTTGATTATCACTTATGCCTAACACTTAGTCCTACACTTTTTCCTAGTACTTTTACATAGCACTTGTTTCTTACACTTTTACTTTGCACTATTATCTTACATTTTTGCCTAGCACTATTGTCTTACACTTTTGCCGAGCACTGATGTCTTACACTTTTGCCTAGCACTTTTGTCTTATACTTTTGCCTAACATACACCCCTATGTGCTACTTTAAATGACGTCTCGGCAATCAGTCCAAACAATGTGTTTACGTCTAAATGTCAATGATTCCTAAAATGAAATTAATATAGTTTCACAGAAACCGAACATGTTCATTTCATTTTCTGTACAATAACTTCTTTTGAGACGTAGAAAGTTCTATGTATGACTACGTATATATTACAATGTGTAAACTTTTGCACGCGTTGAAACCAAATAAGCATGGATTCCGTGATTTTTGTCATGGTTTTGTGTAATATTTCAGACACTAGTAATGTGTGGACAGCTGATAACTGTCACATGTTTGGTGGATAGGCCTATTTCTCATATAATGGCTTTTAGTCCAGTCATTTTAACTTTTAACCTCAAACTAATTGCAAAACAAACAGTTTTGTGTTTATATGGTGCGTAAAGCTATCCTGAGCAATGTACAAAATGTCCTAATTGAATATTCGTGGGATTTTTTGAGATATTTACAAATATATCGAATTGTCACATGTTTTCGCGATATTTGTCACTTTTGATGTAAATAAATCCGGACTTGTACCAGTAACTTATTTTTACATCGTGCTTAGAGGTCGCAATTTTTGTCTGATTTTATGAAACTTGGCAGCAATGATCATCGGAAGCTAATCTTGGTAAAATAAAAGTTTGAGTTAACCGGAGCCAAAATCTAGGTCACTAGGTCAAAACATAGAAAAAACAAGATATAGTCACCAGGGGTCGCAATTTCGACCTTACACTTGTAAAGTTTAGTCACAATGATCACCTTACAAAAATCAAGGTCATGTCTGAAATTGGATTAACCTGAGTTAAAAACTAGGTCACTAGGCCAAATTATAGAACAAATCTTTAGAAGGCGCCCTTTTTACCTAATCTTTATGAAACCATGTCACATGGATCATGAAGACAAAATGTAGGTCAAATTCAATATTTACTTATCATGAGTTAAAACTAGGTCACTAGGACAAATAATAGACAAACCTTCATGCGTCAAAAAGTCGCATCAATTATTTTCACCTATTGACCTAATGTTGACCCAAATTATTCAATAACATACTTGTCTTAGGTGTTTTGTAATGAGCATTGTGACCAAGTTGCATAAATATTAGACCAAAATTGTGAATTTTGTACCTACACAAAGTTTTCCTTTGATTTTAACTAGCGACCTACTTTTTGACCCCGGATGACCCAATTTATAACTTTGACCTAGATTGTGTTGATATCATTATTGTGACCAAGTTTCATAAATATAAGGTCAACATTGTGACCTCTAGCGACTACACAAGGTTTTGCTACAATTTGACCTTTTGTTTCCCCTTCCAAGTGCTATTTTGAGTCATTTTGTCGACATTTGAATGGGTAGTATACCAACACGTAGACTGGCATATACATGAAAAGTAAATTGCCTGATGATAAAAAAATATTTGTATTCGATAGAAGAAGGTTGTATCTTTCAGAAAATATAAGCTTTAAGGTGCAATAAGTAAATATTTAACGAATTACACGGGATTATTAGAACTTAAAATTCCCCATGTAGTATGAAATAAAAAAAAGCTGAAATTGCTACCAAAAGTGACCTTACACATGTCGATTTTTTTTTGTATTTTCCCCACTGAACTCGCATATTTGACGTTTTGTCTGTAGTTGATAATAGTCTGTAGATGATGAAAATGCAAAGAAACTCTGTTTTGCAATTTGTTTGAGGTTGACCATATTTTTTAGCTTCAATGACTGGACTATTTGGAATGCACAGACTGTTTTGGTCTGCAACATAAATAAGACCAAAAGTGAATAGTATCCCATGTATGAGAATCACTCCCGAGCGTGACAAACCCCGGATAACAGGGGCGTATCCCCTCCCGTGGGCGATTTTTGTAAAGGGCCCACTGAATTGGTGCAATTTTCCTGTTATCTAATCACTGTTATGCTTGACGAATGTTCATGCAATACTTATAAAAACATTAAAATCAACACATTAATTGGAAATGATTAAATGTATGAACTTTAAATGTATAAAACTAAATATCTGGCCAGCCAGCCAGCAAGCCCACTAGCCCCCCCCCCCCCCACTAAATACGCCCCTGGGATAACACACAAGTGACCGAACTGTAATCCTCAGTACTATAAGATACTCTCCAGGTAGGGAACTGTCATTATAGGGACCAAGAGGGACTTACCCGTGTAGGGAATGTCATACTAGGTATTTTATGCTAGGCAGTATGGTACTATGCGGGAATCATCAGTGTCGGCAACTGTCATCCTATGTGTTATTGGGGACATGTCATGTAGGGAAAAGTCATCATAGATCTACATTTTTATCATTGAAAAAACGAGACAATCTATGAATTATGGGGATCTCACTGGCATTATCTGTAAAACGTTGGTCATAACTGGACATGCGTGCACATATGTGGTGTCTGTGTGCAAAAACGCAGGTGACACCTAGGATGCGTACGTGGTCGGTCAGAACGGCCTTCGTTCGTTTTTCTGAGCACGTAGACACGGCGCAGCACTTTTCGTGTATGTGGAACATTCGCTGCCTGTGTGCGACCTTTATTCTGTCTACGTATTCGTCCCCGTATGTGCGACGCCATAGCCGTAACTAAGATTTTTCAATAGGGGGTGCGAAATCGGGTCTTGAAGAGGTACCCTGCGTGTTTAGAATACGGGACAAATGAGAATGTTATTAAGTGGTTCTAATTCACCCTTAAAGAAGACTACTTTAGCGAAAGAGGGGTTGTGCGTTTGTATACGACGCACCCCCCCCCCCCCTTAGGTACGGCCATGTTGACGCACATGCAGTATGTGTGCTCACAACGCACGTGAGCAGTACTTGCAAAAACTGTCTTCGTACATTAACTTGACAATCGCCAGGATATCGTACGCTGTGTGCACGTTATAGTCATGTACAACGTACTTGGGACGATGCCCATAGTTTTAATTACGGTCAGGAAAAGCCTTTTATCGACGTATTTCTTCCGTAGTTCCTTTTCGAAAAAAAAGAAGTGGCCGCAGCCTTGCAAAAATGTGTGTGCCTAAACACGCACGTTGTGTTGTGGCTATGCCATAAGAAAGACTCAAGAGTTATCGAATTAGTCATCAACCGCCCTAAGGGGGGAGGGTTGTTGGTAGCAGTCTAAGTAGGGACTTTGAAGTACTCATGACTGTACAAAAAAGCAAACCAAGGTCCTTATCATGTAAAGAGTGGTGACCAAAAAGGTTTAACTAACTGTTGCAACTACTTTCACCTGCAATGCTAATTTGACTGAACTATAAATATTATTCTATGTATATGAGTGAAGATATTTTTGTTAAATTAATTAAATCAAAATAAAATATATTTATTCCTGTATATTTCACTTGATTGTGCTCATACGAGAGGTGTTCAACTTATTTATGAACAAAACATGAACACCGATTGTGCAATATTGAATGAAAATAATTGAAATATCTTTTTTAGACCATGCGAGAAAATGTTTTAAGTTGAACATATGATCATAATACATTGTATATTTCATTTGGTTAAAGCTAAAAACAACACTTTAGTAGATGATGTTGTTTTTCCTGTTTTTAAGGCAAAATGACCCTTTTATTAGCATCAAGAAAGTGTTGGTAATTTTTTATTTTGCATTTTTAATGAGAACATCAGTTATATTTGTGGTAAGACGCGTTATTTAAGTTCTGTTTCCAGAAATTGTGAAAATGGCACCAAAAATTGAAAATTGCCCAACATTGCCAAAACCTACACTATAAAGTTAAATTGGTTTTATGATACCTATGATGAATCCATTAGCAAAACGTGGAATAGTACCACAGATGGGAGTGTCCATAGAAACTATCAGTGACATTATTTCGAAACAGTTTAATGCATAGTTCTGGGAAAATGCGAAGTTCCTACGCTGAAAATCAAGAAAAACATGTCTCGCAGTCAAAAGTCTTGGAATCTTGAAATGAGAAATAAACAACAATATGTAGAAAAAATGTTTCATTATGGGGAAGCAATGCTAAATCTTAAAGAATGTTATGATAGATTATGGTATGCTATTTTAGAAAAAGTCACAGGGATAGGGAGAATTTCATGTTCGTCCAGCATTGTGTGTTCGCGGCCGTTTTCGTGGAAAGGCATTGGGTTTGTTGTTATGGATATACGCACATCAAAATCAATATCAAATTGACGAAATTGAAAGCTGTGGTCTATGTACGAACCGTTTCAAATCAGGTTTTCAACAAAAAAGTGTTACGTATCGTTCCTAGTGACTGTTCCAAGAACATAGTGTTTCGTCCGGATTCAGCTTCAAGTCACCATATACAACGTCAAATAAAAAGAACTTAAGAATATAACTTTTATATTTATTATAACCAAACAGTGGATGTCAAAGTCTTCTCACGCTTTAACAATATAATTTTCCATCTGGTTGATACTAAAACAACGATTAAGGAAGGAAAATGTAAACGTAATTACTACGTGTTTTGGACCTTCAAAACGCAAATAACAACACCGTCTACGCTAATGCTGATTATGATTTAACCGTAACGTATTGTCAATTTACAACTAGAACCATCACTGTCGTGATCAGGGCCCTGTTGTTATCATTGTCAATAAGTATTGCAAGTTTCATTTGAATACCTTGAAAAGTTTTTGAACTATGGCCAATGTAAAAGTTTTGAAGTCAAAAAAGGGCACAAGCCAAAATTTATTAAAGCTAGAGTTGTTGCCCTTTGCTACACATGTGCGTATTGTCACTGTCAATATGTATAGCAAGTTTCATTTGAATATCTGTAACGGTTTTGAAGTAATGTAGAAAAAAAGATGAAAAATGAGGAAAATTATAATTTTACAAAGGGCCATAATTCTTACAATATTGTAGCTGGAGTAACATAACTTTGCATACAATAGTGTATTGTTGCTGTGGCCTTATGTTTAAAGTTTGAAGACTATACCTTTAACAATGTGCAAATAATTAAGAAAAAACATTTTGAACTATGGCCAATGTTAAAGTTTTGAAGTCGAAAAAGGGGCACAAGCCAAAATTTATTAAAGCTATAGTTGTTGCCCTTTGCTACACATGTGCGTATTGTCACTGTCAATATGTATAGCAAGTTCCATTTGAATATCTGTAACGGTTTTGAAGTAATGTAGAAAAAAAGATGAAAAATGAGGAAAATTGTAATTTTACAAAGGGCCATAATTCTTACAATATTGTAGCTGGAGTAACATAACTTGGCATACAATAGTGTATTGTTGCTGTGACCTTATGTTTAAAGTTTGAAGTCGATACCTAAAACGGTGTGCAAGTTATTAAGAAAAAACATGAAAAATGTGGACGGACAGACGGACAGACGGACAGACAGACGGACAGACGGACAGGGTGATTACTATAGGGCACCTGCAAAAAATTTGCAGGGCCCTAATGATTATATATACTTCTTGATACACTACTTTACACAATATAAAAGTTTTTATTCAATTTCATTGTTAGAGTAACAAAATATCGATGTTCATTTTCTGTTCATAAATAAGTTGAACACCTCTCGTACTTACAATGCAATTGAATTACAAAATTCCAAATTTGACATTTGATCTCTTAAAAAAGGTAAAGTTTGTTTATTATAGTGTCACCCCTATAGAAAGGGCCAGTCAATTCTGACTTATGAGACACTTACGTATATATCATGCTTAAAGTACCTTCCCGAATCCCTTCTCGTAATACCAGGCGCTTGGCAGAGATGGGCCTACGGTAACCATTAATTTAACTAGCTGGCGGCTGACCAACCGGTCTCATCAGTTCCAACCTGGCTTCCGCCGAGATTCGAACGTTCGACCTCCCACTTCCTAGGCGGACGCCCTAACCACTCGGCCACGGTCGCGCCTCTTACATGATCTTGACATCATGGTTGACAAAGGAACATATTTTTACAAACATTGAAACAAGTTCACATTTACTAGTTCTGTGCTCAGCTGATCGAGTGTTGCGTGTTGTGTAGCCTCACGTTGTATGTAGAGTTTTGTTTACTAGTTCTGTACTTAGCTGATCGAGTGTTGCGTGTTGTGTAGCCTCACGTTGTATGTAGAGTTTTGTTTACTAGTTCTGTACTTAGCTGATCGAGTGTTGCGTGTTGTGTAGCCTCACGTTGTATGTAGAGTTTTGTTTACTAGTTCTGTGCTCAGCTGATTGAGTGCTGCTTGTTGTGTAGCCTCACGTTGTATGTAGAGTTTTGTTTACTAGTTCTGTGCTCAGCTGATCGAGTGCTGCGTGTTGTGTAGCCTCACGTTGTATGTAGAGTTTTGTTTACTAGTTCTGTACTCAGCTGATCAAGTGTTGCGTGTTGTGTAGCCTCATGTTGTATGCAGATTTTTGTTTACTGGTTCTGTGCTCAGCTGATCGAGTGCTGTGTTGTGTAGCCCCACGTTGTATGCAGAGTTTTGTTTACTGGTTCTGTGCTCAGCTGATCGAGTGTTGCGTGTTGTGTAGCCTCACGTTGTATGTAGAGCTTTGTTTACTAGTTCTGTGCTCAGCTGATCGAGTGTTGCGTGTTGTGTAGCCTCACGTTGTATGTAGAGTTTTGTTTACTAGTTCTGTGCTCAGCTGATCGAGTGTTGCGTGTCGTGTAGCCTTATGTTGTGTGTAGAGTTTTGTTTACTAGTTCTGTGCTCAGCTGATCGAGTGTTGCGTGTTGTGTAGCCTCATGCTGTATGTCAGATGTAGAGTTTTGTATACTAGTTCTGTACTCAGCTGATCGAGTGCTGTGTTGTGTAGCCTCATGTTGTATGTAGAGTTTTGTTTACTAGTTCTGTGCTCAGCTGATCGAGTGTTGCGTGTTGTGTAGCCTCACGTTGTATGTAGAGTTTTGTTTACTAGTTCTGTACTCAGCTGATCGAGTGCTGCTTGTTGTGTAGCCTCACGTTGTATGTAGAGTTTTGTATACTAGTTCTGTGCTCAGCTGATCGAGTGCTGTGTCGTGTAGCCTCATGCTGTATGTCAGATGTAGAGTTTTGTATACTGGTTAAGTGCTCAGCTGATCGAGTGTTGCGTGTCGTGTAGCCTCACGTTGTATGTAGAGTTTTGTATACTAGTTCTGTGCTCAGCTGATCGAGTGCTGTGTCGTGTAGCCTCATGCTGTATGTCAGATGTAGAGTTTTGTATACTAGTTCTGTGCTCAGCTGATCGAGTGCTGCGTGTTGTGTAGCCTCATGTTGTATGTAGAGTTTTGTTTACTGGTTCTGTGCTCAGCTGATCGAGTGTTGCGTGTTGTGTAGGCTCATGCTGTATGTAGAGCTTTGTTTACTAGTTCTGTGCTCAGCTGATCGAGTGTTGCGTGTTGTGTAGCCTCATGTTGTATGTAGAGTTTTGTTTACTAGTTCTGTGCTCAGCTGATCGAGTGCTGCTTGTTGTGTAGCCCCACGTTGTATGTAGAGCTTTGTTTACTGGTTCTGTGCTCAGCTGATCGAGTGCTGTGTCGTGTAGCCTCACGTTGTATGTAGAGTTTTGTTTACTAGTTCTGTGCTCAGCTGATCGAGTGCTGCTTGTTGTGTAGCCTCACGTTGTATGTAGAGTTTTGTTTACTGGTTCTGTGCTCAGCTGATCGAGTGTTGCTTGTTGTGTAGCCTCACGTTGTATGTAGAGTTTTGTTTACTGGTTCTGTGCTCAGCTGATCGAGTGCTGCTTGTTGTGTAGCCTCACGTTGTATGTAGAGTTTTGTTTACTGGTTCTGTGCTCAGCTGATCGAGTGCTGTGTCGTGTAGCCTCACGTTGTATGAAGAGTTTTGTTTACTAGTTATGTGCTCAGCTGATCGAGTGCTGCTTGTTGTGTAGCCTCACGTTGTATGTAGAGTTTTGTTTACTAGTTCTGTGCTCAGCTGATCGAGTGCTGTGTCGTGTAGCCTCACGTTGTATGTAGAGTTTTGTTTACTAGTTCTGTGCTCAGCTGATCGAGTGCTGCGTGTCGCGTAGCCTCACGTTGTATGTAGAGTTTGGTTTACTATTTCTGTGCTCAGCTGATCGAGTGTTGCGTGTCGCGTAGCCTCACGTTGTATGCATAGTTTTGTTTACTGGTTCTGTGCTCAGCTGATCGAGTGTTGCGTGTTGTGTAGCCTCACGTTGTATGTAGAGTTTGGTTTACTAGTTCTGTGCTCAGCTGATCGAGTGTTGCGTGTCGCGTAGCCTCACGTTGTGTGTAGAGTTTTGTTTACTAGTTCTGTGCTCAGCTGATCGAGTGTTGTGTGTCGCGTAGCCTCACGTTCTATGTAGAGTTTTGTTTACTAGTTCTGTGCTCAGCTGATCGAGTGTTGCGTGTCGCGTAGCCTCACGTTGTATGTAGAGTTTTGTTCACTAGTTCAGTGCTCAGCTGATCGAGGGTTGCGTACCCTGTACTAGTTCTGTGCTCAGCTGATCGAGTGTAGCGTTCCCTGTACTAGTTCTGTGCTCAGCTGATCGAGTGTTGCATTCCCTGTGCTCAGCTGATCGAGTGTTGCGTTCGCTGTCCGATTTTCTATTTTATATATAAATCTTTTGATATCTCATATTTTAATACGTGCATGCACGATCACTCACACTACGAAACTTTTAATATAAGCACAGGCTCAGTCAGCACAGTTAATAATTCATTCATAGCATATAATAAATGGTCATAATTAATTCATCATGTAACTATGTAATTTACAAACGAGCCATAGATAATGCAGTTTCAAAACAAGCAATGACTGTGAATTATTCAAAATTCTGACACAATCCATAACAAGTATCGTAGTCAAGCAAGTGTGATATCCTGGATTATGACGTCACATAATTAGGATGTGCGCGCATCGTTCATGAATGCGCACCGCTGTTATTTTACATAAATGTTGAACATAAGTGAAGCAACAACAAGGACAGATATATTAGAATAACCAAGTTACGGACTTAACTTTGTTCAATCCCATTAAAGAGGAGTGCGTCGAATAATGAACTCGGAAGGTACACGACACCAACAATAACTGATCATGGGATTCAATGCCATTTTGTTTGTTACAATTTCGGTCGTCTGTTCAATGTTGCGTGCTTCAGACACACCAGACACATGCTCTAATGTTGGTGAGGCACATTTAAACACACGTATTTCAACGGATGCACCCGAGACTCCAGTAGACACACTGCATGAATACGCGAAGATTTGTCGAGAATCGTTCGAATGTACTAGGCATTTGGTTATTACCGAGAAAGGGCTTTATGCTGGATTTACCCCGCGGAAGTGTCGGCATATAAAGGTAAAGCGATTCCAGACTCAAAAGGTCACGTGGTTTATGGAAAATCGGTTTGGAATTCGGTAAGTAGAATATGTTATATATTAAAGGCATAGTAACATATTGAAGTTCAACAACTTTTTTTTTTAATTTTAAAAATGTTATCAAGAACAGTCTATTTTCAGATAATTCCTGATGTTATAGAATATAAAATGTATTTATGTTCATGAATTCCATGTATGTTTTTATATTACTTCTTCCTGTAATGTCTAGCTACTATTAAATATCATTTATATCTATTTTAGATCGCCAAACTTAAAAAATCGAACATTTTGCTCAATTTCAACCAAAATTGCAAATATTTTCATAACTTTTTTTTTCGGCTTTGTCATATTGATCTTGCCCATTTATTAGTCCCCGTCATTGGTGGGAGAGGGTCGGGGAACCATCCCTTGCCCACCTTACAAATATGCATAGATTAATTATAATAAACTGTTAAAACATATATATATATTCAAAAATAGTTGTAAACAGATATAATGTTGTATTTTGACTGACAATGTGTTAAAAAATCTATACATAGAATAATAACAACAATACAGCAATAGTGTTTCAATGGAATACATAAAATATTCACTGCATGCTTGTTATGTGATCTAGGAAGTGTCTGATTAATGTGTATGTTTTGTTTTGTGCTTTCAGTATGAATATTGCCTGTTTAAGTTCATTGACTAGGATACATATTGTACTGTTGTTTTGTTCTTCTTTCAGATACAAGATATGTTTTATGAAAACTGAAAGCTATTATGTTGATGATGATATTGATATTACTATATTCTCTTAGTTCTGGTTTATATCCAAAAACAATGTATTTTAAGCACCTAAAATGGTGATCGAAGCCGAGATTTCTAAATGCTGTATTAACCTGAGTCCAGAGCGATGTTGTGTAAGGACATTCAATGAAAAAGTGTGCATAGTTTTCAATAGCATGACAATGAAGACATAATGGTGAATTAAAAATTCTCCATTTCATAAGGTTTTCATTTGTGGCAATGATATTGTGTACCAATTTGTATTTGAATTGCTTTACTCTATTGTCTAGACAAGTAGCTTTCCAGCTATTGTAGAAAAAAGTCCAATAGAAATGTTGTTTGTCTAATTTATTTTCCCAAAATTTATGAATGTATGGAAGCTCTGATTTTTGTTTTATAAATACATTATAGAAATCTTTGTTTTGCATTGTTCTGAAAGGATGTTTTAAATCCTTAAGTTGTAAATGTAAATTTGTTTTTACCCTAGTGAGGTTTGTACTAGTTTCTTCCATGCTGGTGGTATTGATTCTTTGAGAATACTTATTTCTGATATCCAGTTTGATTTGTTTTTTAGCTAATTGAGTATAAAAGTTTCATTAATTAGGCCTCTTTTATCCAGTATGTCGTTTAAAAAGTTTATGTCCGAGTTAATCCAATTCTTGTGAAATAACGTTTTATTAGATTTAGATTTGATGTTTGTTACCCCAATTAACCTCTTGTCTGATTTCTCGGAATGATTTAGGTATGTCTTTGTTAACATTGTTTTGAAATTGCAGCCATACCGAGAGAATATCGCTGTAAAAAGTTGAAAGTTTGTGTTGTATCGCTGGTAGGCTTTTTTCAGAACCCGACTTAGTGTAAAAGATAAGCAATTTTTTTCCATATTGATTAAAGTAGAATGAAGGAATTGTTTTCCAGTTCGCTATATTTTCATAACTAGCCGTGCAAACATTTTGTACTTTGGGCAAACTGGAGCTTAAAGCTCAAGCTTGATTTTTCCATTAACACTACACGAAATTCTTAGAGCGTCAACACTCTTGAAGAAAATGTTATCATGTTTTAGAATTATGAATATATTAGATTAAAAACACTCGTGCACAACATGGAATCACATGTAAGCCGATTTTATGTGCTATGAGTATCTCTATTGAGCCTTGTCTTTAAATTGTATAAATCAAATTATGCCATTTCAAATCAAATTCTTCTCAGTATATATAGTATAACCAGTATCTATTATTTACAGGGACCATGCGCTGTACACAACTGTGCAACCTCTGAAAGATGTTTGCCCATGGGGACAAATTATGTATGCAAGCAAGCTAGTAAGTAAATGTAACATTACGGACATAAAATGTTATATCACATGACTTGTCTTGTATTCAGGTTAGTAAGTTATAGTCAGTACGTATAAAGTTATACGTACCACGTGTAGTATAAACTATTGAGTGTTTCCAATAAATCAATGCGTATTTTGCGGTTTTAGTGTCATATGATATAAAGAATCTATCACTCGTTGTCCATTGATATATTTATATTAAACTCGTTCTGGAAATATTATTAAGTTCGCCAGAGGCTCGCTCAATTAAATTTCCAAAACTCGTTTAATATAAATTTATATCAATTGACAACTACTTGTATGTAGACATTTGATTAATTATGTAGATAATTAACAGTTAACAAGTTGGATTTTGGTGTGGTATTTTGACCTATAAGGCGACTTGTAGATTTATAACAATTTGTAGTTCACTCATCGTATCAATTGATTCCGTGATATCAACACGTGTAGCAATACCATGTGACTTTGGGCTACAGGCCCTAGACGAAATTTGCTTCCCTTCGAAAACAAAAAAATAGCCGTAATGATTTTATTTCTTCACCAATTTCTGTGAAATATACACCACGCTAAGGGAATTAATAAACTTTTTCCGCAACATAATCCTAGTAGTATATTTATCCGTAGCTAGTACTTAAATAAGTGGTATCTAGATTACCTATCTTTCAGGAGCATCTCCCTACCAGGGCTTAGCCCTGGACCCCAGCTAATTTCTTACCGGATATCCTGGATCCGCACATGGATATTTGCAAATATTGAAAATGAAACTGACATTTGAAAATTGTAGTCTAATATACATGTAATTACTACGTAATGTGCAATGTAGATTATGGCGCGCTGAATCTAGGTCCCCTTCTGTATCACTGATAAGCAAAAAAAACACGAAATTTTATTTTGTAAAATTTATATCTTTCTTTTACATTTTTTCCGTTTTCTCTTGTTCAGTGATATGGTTACCTGAGGGTGGTACCCTCAAAGTTCATAGTATGTAACACATTGCAGAGTGACTATATCAGTATTTTGCTTCTAAATTTGATTCACTAAGAAACAAAAATAGCCGGTTATAATAACCGCTGTATTGTTTATTTATTGTTTCAGTCGACGTTTGTTTCAATCGAATACCGGAGGATGTCTGTTTCCGGCGATACAAAGGCTTGACGTATAATTCGTCGTATGATGGTAGGAAGACGTCCGTTGGTGTAAAATCCGTCAGGGCATGTGTAATACTCTGCAACAAACTATCTTATCCAGCGTTAACATTTAATGCAGATGTGGGCCGTTGGCGATGTTACGAGAAATCAGTCGCAGACTATAAGAAGGACTCTGGCTATTTCATTGGAGATGCTAACGTGGAGTTGTATGAAAAGCTTAACAATTAAATAGTCCGACACTGGTACACCCTCTAATTTATGTCTGGAAAGCCCGTTAATTGGGACGGCTGCTTTTTTTTTCAGGTAAATATTTGATTTTCTTTCTACCACATGATGTGATCAACAAAAATCAAATAGCACCGAGTAACGTTATAAACAAAATAGCCGGTACCAAGTTTTCAAACACGTCCCAAGTAACAAAGGAAAAATATATAACCGGCTGTTTAACTGTGGAATCTGTTTTGAAAAAATAATGACCCCCTGAACGTGGCAACCTCTAATACCTTCTCTGCGCCGCACACGACTTTTTATGGATCACAATTGTGATATAAAGAAAATCAAATATTTACTTCGTCAAAACTGAAAAATAACCGTCCCAAGTAACGGATTTTCCTGTTCTAAAACTAGACGGTGTATCCAGTGATTGATTTTGCTTGTTCTCTTGACAATATTACCACATATTAAGGATGACGTCTTCAATCAGGGCTAGATGTTTTGGCAAATATATTAGATCTAGTCCATTTACATTTCAAATCTACATAATCAAGAGATATAAAAAGGCGTCATGGGGTCCAGTTAAATGGGCTTTCCTATACACAGTTGCAAGCATTTTTGAACACATATTTTTTGTAAAAATGTCAATTTATTGATATAACTTCAAGACAAATAACTTTGTTAGGATAGTATTTATCAAGATAACATTATGTTATTGGGCAACGGGTCCTACAGTTGTTAAAAGTTTTTCGAGGGATGTTTTCAGCAGTTCAGCCGTTCAATCACCATTTAACATTTTTACTTCAACTGATCATTGGGCTACCTACGGAAACCTGTGTGCGAATCCCCCTGGAGAAGTTATTTCTCTCGTTTGTGTGTGCATGGAGCCAACATCGATCAGCGACGCCCACGAATAGACACTGCCCTCACAGGTACCACTTTACACATTGTTGAAGTGGAGCATGTGGGTTATTCTCGCTTAAAAGTTTCCATCATGACCAATAGAATATAAACTATAATTATAATACAACATAACATAATATCCACAAGTCCATTTTAAACCACGCCCCAAAACACCGGGGATAGTGGCTTTCTTATGTGGTTGTTTTAAATCTAGGACCCGACGTGTAATACGTAGCAGTTGTGGCCCATGAAATTTTTAACCTTTGCTATCCATAACTCTTATAAGTATAGATTGGCTATTTTAACGTGAGCCTGACCTTTATGTAAGAATATATAACAAGGTTCTTGTTTTGAATATATCAATTTCCGCAAGCAAATCGTGCGATATCGGTATTTCAAATTTGTGTTTGTATTACATCCAGAGCGTCTTCGTGATACTCCCCGATTATGAAAACATACACTCGGGTGTTGAAAACGTAGATAATACATCGACTGTTAAATTATGCTAAGCAAAAGGTCAGGCCCGTGTCAAATTGGCCAAGCTATCCCCGTAAAAAGTATGTGTGCTAAAATGGTCAGGCTTTGTAAGAATATTAGCCAGCATGTACAGTAGAGTTATGACAATAGACATGGTTGAAAGTGGGTACACCCATTTCCTATGGACACGTTTCTGCCTTTAGTGCATTCTCCTCCTGTTCGATTTGAAATCGTATAATTTGAAACATCATGTATGAAACTGCAATGTTAATGACTTACAGCATTGAATCACTCGCTTGTGTGCGTTTGTTTGGGGACGGATGTGGTCTGACACATGTATTCAATTTAGCAATACCACATGACTTTCGGCTACAGTGCCAAGAAGAAGTTGGCTTCACTTTGGCAACAAAAGTTTCAATACTACGAATTTTGTTATTAGATTCTAGCCAATCGTAGACCAATGCAGACTGGGAACCTACTACAGTTTCAAAGCAAGTCTTCTTTGGTAATCAGTGATCACCCCTGCGACTATGAAGAAATCCCTACCAGAAGTTCTCCATGCGGATTTGAACCCAGGTCGCCAGATAAGATGGCAAGTGTACTAACCACTCAGCTACAGAGGTACAGGGTGGCACGGTGTTCAAGTGTTAAGACGCTTGACTCCTGATCGAGGTCCGGGTTCGATTCTCGGCAGGGACACTTGGTCATTTCAGAAACGCTATTTAGTGTTTCCCAACCAGAGGTAGTCTCGCATGTATCGATGCTTTACACCGGGCACGTTAAAGAACCAAGGAATCTATTCGAAACGAGCTAGGGACTGGAATCGTACCCAGATGCCTTACAAGTACCTCACCTGTCTTAACATTTGCAATAATGCCCCAGAGTCGGCCCTGCAAATAACATTGAAGAAAGAAAGACATCTTGTTGTAATTCAAGGCACAGGTGGACAGTTCAGTTTGAAAATAACACAAAAACATTTACTTGTATAAAAAAATTTACTTCACATAGAAAAGCATATTCATTATAAACGACAAATGAATGGATTTGTAAATAAATTAAATGGCATGAGCTCAAAATAAAAGACCAATAACACAGTTCAGTTCAACGTGAACAAGTATGTTCCGTATTAGCACATAAAGATATAAATGATAGACTTTTGTTCTATGAAAACATGATAAATACAGTCTTGTGATTACAGACGAAGCATTTTCACACTACTACGGCAGGGGCTATAACTATCCCCTATTATTAAAATGAGAGTATTTCATTTTCTACAAGAACTACAGTAAAACTTTGTTAAGACAAGCATTGATATTAGGAGTACACGACCTATGTCGAGCAAATTTTAAAGTCCATAAAATTTTTCTCTATGTTGTATACTTAGAACAACAACTTATTGTGATCTTCGGATATGTCGAGCACCTGGTTTACCTGGAGCATTTTACTTGTCCCAATGAGTCCTCAAGATAACATAGTTTTACTGTATTTGCACGCAAGAACAGACACTGTACCGGACGCCGCCAGTGTTCCCCCAATATTTCGTTAGGCATATGGAAACTACCTGGTTTCATCATTCTAAAATTTCTCTAGCATTTTATTTATCAAATGGGAAGTTAATTTGTTGGGGTTTTTTTTAAAATGATGCGGGCCACAATGAAATTATGCACATGAGGCATGATTAAATGGTTCAACGGGGAATGGTACTTAAAATGAATTTTTTCATTCTGTCCTGACCTTACAGAGTGAATTGACATTATAGTCATTCCATCCAGCATTTTGAACACGCTTGATTTAATGATCCATTTTTATTGCATTATGTGTAAAATCAGACACTTCTGTGATGCCAATATTTCATGAATTTATATTTGTATTTCATAATGTTAACTACATATACTGTATATATTTGTCGCATACTGTCGTAATTTATCTTTGAATAACAATACAACTGGTTTTGACAAAATACTGACAGCGGAAATAAATCCCTCGCAAAAAGTCTGAATTAAATCAACACATTTAACTTGAATGAATGCCACAGTGCTAAGAATCTGTGAATCTGTCATATACTTGTTCAATATCAATCAATACTTTATAAACATTGTTCTCAGGCTCTTTAAAGTTGTCCAGATCTCAAGGCCTGTTGATAAGAATTGCCTTCTTTCTGTTCTGGCGCTAGTTTAATCATATCATCGATTCTGAGAATAGTAATAGCGGCTTCTGTAGCGAATTTAAGTGATTTAATCTTGGATACAGCTGGTTCCAGTACTCCTGCTTTCTTGTTATCACGAACTACCCCCTTGTACAAATCTAGACCAACCCTACAAGCAAACAAATACAAAATGACATACTGTAAAATAATTAATTTTCGTGGGGGATTAAATTTCGTGGATTTCGTGGTTCACCTAAACCATGAACTTTAATTAATAATTCCAACGAACATTTATTTTGACCCTTATTTTTTACCTGAAATGCAAAATCAACGAATTCAAGTCCCAACGAAATTACAGTAGTATGTTAAAATTTGAATATTTAAGTTATTGTTATTAACCCCTATACTGTCCAGACCATGGAGTTTATTTGGCATGTTGGAAAATAGAAAATATTTAGTAAGAATAGCTTGTGTTTACTTTCATTTTGAAAACCGTGTTGTACTCCTTAGTTATAATATTACGTCTATGTGAGGGCGGGGGGAATTTATCTACTTACTATTTAATTGCAAGGTCCTGCAGACAGACAGACAGACCAACATGAGTAAAGCAACATAACCCCCTCAACAAAGATTGGGGTATAATAATCAATCCATACATCTATGCCACTACTTTATGTAGGAGATATATAGAGAATAATAGGTTAGTGCCGTGGCAAGGCGGAGGAGTTTATCTGATGAGCCGTAAGGCAGAGGAATTTATCTGATGAGCCATAAGCGAATCCAATAACTTCCGCAGCCGAGCCGGATAAATTTTACTCACTCCACGCGTTAACCTATTAGTCTATTTATCCGTTCACTACATCTGCTTTAAAAAGGGAATACAAGTTGGGACTATTATAGTTGCCTTCTCATTATTTGTGCGTAACGTCATGTTTTGTTCACTGACGTCACAACAAAACAACAACGTCAAACATCTTGATAACGTTATGTACACGCAGGTAAGTCGTAGAAAAATTATTGATCAAAAGCTCATTTTAAATAGGAAAACCTCATCCTCGGGTACAGAGTTTCAGCCAGCGACTCTGCATTAAGAAGAAGTCTGTGAGATCATGTGTTCAGTTGACTGGATATAGCAAGTCACATGATCACTTGACAGGCCGAATTTGCCAGAAGTGACTGGATAAAATCACTTACCATCGTAGATCTCGTT
Source organism: Spisula subtruncata (assembly GCA_963678985.1). Classification (NCBI taxonomy): domain Eukaryota; kingdom Metazoa; phylum Mollusca; class Bivalvia; order Venerida; family Mactridae; genus Spisula; species Spisula subtruncata. The sequence goes on along the minus strand of OY787676.1, from coordinate 21,154,189 downwards.
GATCTTGCTTTACTTGAGACATATTGTGATAAGCTCTCAGTTTAGCTACAAGATCCGTGGAATCCTGAGCAGCATTGACAGCTAATTGTTTAGGTATGACCAGAAGTGATCGAGCAAACTCGGCTATGGCCAGTTGTTCTCTGGAACCCTGTAAAACATAAACAAGCCTGGTAATTAGAAATTGTAATGTCTGAAAATCCCAGATTTAAAGCCTCAGCCTTTTTATTTCACAAAGAAGGTAAATTCAGGATTCAAAAATCTGAAATCAAGCACAGGCCAGAAAAATACCAGGCCTGGTATAGAGGATCTATCACAAGTTGTCAATTGATATAAATTTATATTATACGAGTTCTGGAAATACAATTTAGCGAGCCTGCCGAGATATTTTCATAAAATATCTTAAATTTCAGTCTAAAATCATAGCTAAATCAGGATGGATAAATCGGGAATTCCAAATAAATCAGGAAAATAGACACCCCTTAAAATAGGGCAGGTAGGTAACCAGTTACAAGAACCTCAATACAAAATTTGTTTTGACCTTACCAATGAAGTAGCATAATTCTCCAAGTAGATAGACAATGCTGCCTCAACAGCACCACCTCCAGGTACGACCGTCTTTGATTCTAGAACACGTCTCACCACACATAGAGCATCATGTACAGATCTTTCCATTTCATCACAGTAGAAATCATTGGCTCCGCGCAGAATAATACTGGCTGCAGATCTGGCTTTAGTTCTAAAATAGATGAAACATACAACTTTAGATAAAGACCTTCCTCATCAATTGTAATCAAAGGGAACAACAACAGACAAACATAGCATACCCACATGCATATTTTAATACAAGAACAAGACGGTGATTAATAAACGCTTATTCCCCGGTGGTGCATTGTATATAATAACAGAAGAAGTCAACTACTTGAAAATTGCATAAAGAACAAGCAGACTAACAAACAAGCAGACTAACAAACAAGCAGACTAATGAACAAGCAGACTAACAAACAAGCAGACGAACAAACAAGCAGACGAACAAACAAGCAGATGAACAAACAAGCAGACTAACAAACAAGTAAACTAACAAACAAGCAACCTAACAAACAAGCAGACTAACAAACAAGCAGACTAACAAACAAGCAGACTAAAGAACAAGCAGACTAAAGAACAAACTGACATGTGAACTATATATATCTCCGCATCAGTAAATGCCCAGGTAAAAAATGTTGGAACAGGGATAAAAATTCTAACCAAACACATAAGTTTTGATTGCATCAATCCAGTCCCAAAGTTTTATATATCCCAACAGCATAACCAACAGTGTTAGTAAAAACACAAAGGTAGTAATTTGGGAATAGAAGTTTTCTGTGATTTGATCAAATAGTGCATGTGTGTCTAAGTTCTAACTATTCAACCTAAATCAATGAGCAAAATGCAGTCATGGCGAAAGCCGTCGGACCATCGGACATGGCCGACGAGTGTCCGTTTCAGGCCGACGAAACTCTGCAATTCGTCAGTCCAGAATGTCCGACACAGAGAAATCCAAAATTTAGTGGCCGAAATTGTGTTCATTCTCCTCGTACAAGTAATTCTCACGCGTAGTTTTTCTTACGCGCACTTTACCGGTGTCGATATAAACATTCACCACTAACGAAAGGTCTCTCGAAGGTCGTTTATCATTTAGTATTTACGTACAAAATCATCAAAATGAGCGCGTTTGATCTCTTGCGCTATAATAGCAAGGGCATCCCTGGTAAGGCCATCAAACGCCCCGCACCCAGTGACGTTAGTGGTGTTGTGTCCAAAAGGCTAATTAGCTGTCTTAAATGAAAAAAATGTTTAAAACCCATCGTAACGTCACTAAAACCATCCTTTCATCATTTTTGTTACAGTTTTTTTTCGGTCTGATGGATTCTCATTCGGTCTGACGGATCCTGCCAGCCCGTCAGACCGAATGTCCTACTGAGACCAAAATCCTTTCGCCATGACTGAAAATGTCAGTATACTAAAATTGTGAAACATTCTGGAAATTGACCAAACCTAAACAGGTAAATGGCCAACATGGAAACGTTTCCAAATTAATATTACCCAATTGTATAACTTGTCAAAGCAATAAAACTAAGACAAGCAAAGTATTGGGTTAATCACAACAGCTTAGCCTCAACCTGTAAATATTAACCTCTGGCTTGCAACAAATTAGCAAAATAGACCAGCAAAGTATAGTGTGGTAGTGTCAAATTATCTCAAAAGTTTCTTGCAACAGACCATGACTACCCAATTCTTAATATTTTATACTAATTTACTTTTGGCCAATTGAGAAAGAAGATTTCCAACTTATATTTATCACCCTCGACACCTCATTCCTGATGTTATCCATCGCCACGTGGGTATGAAAGAAGAGAAGCCATTTTCCCTTAAATGCTCAGTGTCAAGCAAGGTTATTTTTGACACCATTTTTATTTCATCTTTGGTATGATCCAGCTTGGGATAGAATCCAGGACCTCCCACACTCGAGCGAACGCTCTACCACTAGGCTATCCAACAGGTGTACCTGGTCTAACATTGGCACACTGTTATTAGAGAACATTTTAGCAATAAAGGATGTTGAGTCAATGGTCAATTAAGTTATCAACCAAACACAAAGTTTTGATTGCATTTATCAAGTCCCAAAGTTTTATATACCCCAACAGCATAACCAAATGTATCAATGAAAACACATAGGTAGTAATTTGGGAATTAATGAGAACAAAGTTATGTCTTAAGTATTTTTTGTCAAAGATTTTCATACAAGTAAAAACGTTCATGCTATGTCTTTTTACATTTTTTTTTGCAAATACTAGACACTAAAGGGGTAATTTTCACAACTACTGCTCAAATATAAAATTATATATTTGCTTTATGAAGTAACACTACCTATTAAAGTGCAACCTTATTCATTCATTATACATCTAGATCATATTATTTTGAAATATTTTGTTGGATTATTTGTGAAACATTCTGGAAATTGACCAAACCTAAACAGGTAAATGGCCAACATGGAAACGTTTCAAAATTAATATTACCCAATTGTATAACTTGTCAAAGCAATAAAACTTAGACAAGCAAAGTATTGGGTTTAAATTTGTAAGTATCACAAATTAACACTATGTAAATCAAGTGGCTAGTGATCTTACATGAATTAATTTATCTAATTGTAAAACATTTTGGAAATTGACCAAACTAAACAGACAAATGGTCAACATGGAAACGTTTCAAAATTAATATTACCGAATTGTATAACTGGTCATAGTATCAAAACTTAAGACAAGCAAAGTATTGGGTTTAAATTTGTAATTATCACAAATTAACAATATGTTAATCAAGTGGCTGGTGTTCTTACATGAATTAATTCATCTAATTGTGAAACATTCTGGAAATTGACCAAACCTAAACAGGTAAATGGCCAACATGGAAACGTTTCAAAATTAATTTTACCCAATTGTATAACTTGTCTATACAAGACAAGCAAAGTATATGGGTTGTGTCTAATAACCAAAACATTTTTGTACAACAGACCTACATGAATACAAATTCCTACTTGATTCCACAGTGGTCCGATCTTATTATACAGTATAACTAATATATCTTGAACAAAGAAATATGTTGGAACGATGATTAATAATTAAATATCAACAAAAAACAAAGTTTTGATTGAATTTATCAAGTCCCAAAGTTTTATATATCCCAACAGCATAACCAAATGTATCAATGAAAACACATAGGTAGTAATTTGGGAAGTAATTTATCCAGAAATAAAACGTCAATGTATCTCTATCTATTAAATACAGCCCAACTTATCTAAGTGGTGACATAAATAAGTGTGTGGGGTTGCTAAAATATATGACAATATTAGGCCCTTTCCCCTCTCTGTAGAATTTTCTAAAGTATTTCTAAATTTTCCCTTGCAGTTTTGCTCAATATTTTCCCACATAAATAGAGTAAATTGTATTGATTAATGAATGCAGAATCAAACTATAGACGTTTAAGAAGTCCTTAATATTAATTTAAAATTCCCCATTCTGCTTTTCCACATGCTAATTTCCCCTCCTATACATGTATGGGACAGGACCCCTTTCCCCAAAAGAAAAAGAAACACTGTATAAAATAAAGGAACCACCTATCAAAATAATAAATTGTGAAACATTCTGGAAATTGACCAAACCTAAACAGGTAAATGGTCAACATGGAAACGTTTCCAAATTAATATTACCCAATTGTATAACTTGTCATAGTAATAGGACTCGACAAGCAAAGTATTGGGTTTATTTCAACAGCTTAGCTAGTTCATGTACCTCTAATTTGTAACAATTTATTCAATTGTGAAACATTCTGGAAATTGACCAAACCCGAACAGGTAAATGGTCAACATGGAAACATTTCCAAATTGATATTACCCAATTGTATAACTGGTCATAGTAGCAAAACTTAAGACAAGCAAAGTATTGGGTTTAAATTTGTAATAATCATCAATTAACAATATGTAAATCAAGTTGATAGCGATCAATCACAACAAATCTAATGTTCTTACATCGATTAATTTATTTGTGAAACATTCTGGAAATTGCCCAAACCTTAACAGGTAAATGGCCAACATGGAAACGTTTCCAAATTAATATTACCCAATTGTATAACTTGTCAAAGCAATAAAACTTAGACAAGCAAAGTATTGGGTACAGTCAAATCACACTCAGTGTCCAGGGATAAATACTCGACCATAGTGGTCCTAGTCAAGCAATACCACTCTCTTCCTACCAACCTGGAACATAGTTTTAAAGTATCTACCTGTTTGAGGCATATATAACATACTAGTACATTTTTCATTGACCAACCAAAAACCTGTTCGAGGTTTCTGGAGTGTTTAATATTTGTGCCAAAAATGTTTGATGCAAACAACTGTACTTCATTCTCTGGACTATACCAATGCTTAATCCCCCAACACTTAATAAATGTCAGAGCACAAATACTCTGAGACCTTCCTTCCCCCCCAACACTAAATAAATGGCTGGGCACAAATACTCTTAGACTTTCCCTATCCCCCAACACTAAATAAATGGCTGGGCACAAATACTCTTCGACCTACCCTTTGATAAGTATAAGCTCATCATCACAGATACGATCTTGTACAACTTCTTCAGCCTGTCCAAGATAATGTGGTTCAAATGTTTCTTCACCTTCAAGGTTAGCCATTGTTGCAACCAGTACAGCTGTAAACAGGAAATACAGTAATCACGAGTCACTGACATAGTATAGCTCCCATATAGTCATACCGGCCGGTAAATTCCAGTGGTAAATGCTGGTTAAAGCGGGCATGGCAAAAACCCAAAAAATCGCAAAAGTGGCAAATACTGGCATTTATGAATAAAAAAATGTTAAAACACACAAAATAAAACAATCTCTAGTTAAAACCATGTAAGAGTAAAGACCACATTAACAATTTTATAGACCTTAAGTCGATTTTTCAAACATCCCTAACAAGATTAAAAATTCCCTGACCATGAATTAAAAATTTAGGTTTTTACATAAGGAAATAATACAAACCTCCTGTTGCCTTGGCGATTCTTTTTAAGTCCACTTTCTTACACCTTCTGACAGCCATTGCACCAGCTTCAACGAAATACTTGAGACAGAGATCATCAATACCTCCAGTGGTGAGTATAACATTAGCTCCGGCCGACATAATCTTCTCTATCCTTTCCTTGGTAATATCAGACTCCCTGAAATATACCAGACACAATGTCAGGTTTTATGTCAAACCTTGAAGATGTGGACTTACCTTTAATTCATAATTTAGGGGGGAAAATATTTGATAATAATAATAAAATAATTGTGGTAGCATGTAAATGATTTTTATAGGTTTTAAACTTCATTGTTTCGGAAAATAAGTCACTTAACAATAGCTTTGATAAATTCATACCATGTGTCCTGAAAGACAATCACAGACAACAGCAAAACAAAATACTCTGAGAGAAATTGAATTAAGGGCATACAAAAACCAATTTACTGTTAATCTGAAGAAGAAGATCTCACCTTTGTCTAACTTTCTCTAATTGATCAGGATCTTCTATTAATACTTGCACGCCCATCTTCATCTTGGCTTTCTGTAAACTGAAGTCTAAACAAGCTATCTTAGCTCCCATGATTTTCTTTGGCAAAGCTAAAAATAAAAGAGATATGGTTGTACAATATGCTTCCCTGTAAAAAAGGGCTGTAACTCTTTTAAAAATTCCATCAGGTTGTTAATCTGTGAAATTTAAAGAAATTAGGCCAGACAGTTTGTAAGTTCAACAAAAAGATTTGCGTTACATACAGACAGACTGACTGACACCAATGTTATATGCCCCCACTTACAAATAGGTGAGGGGGGACAACAAGTTTAAGAATAATTTTTATCAAACTTTGCAGCTGTACAGACAATTTTTTAAAGAAAAGATTAAGGATCATCTGTGAATGATTAAAGCCAGCAAAACCTGGAAGAGTTGCATCGATAAGATGGACTGACAGACCAGCTCAATCCATTACAAGTTGTTAAGCAACGGTAAAATAAATAATTAAAAGTTACTTTACCTTGTGAGGCTACTGTACAATTTATGGCATATCCATGAATTAATAGACTTTCACCGGAGCTCTGTCCATGTGCTTTGAGAATGTTGACAGCTTTGATAGGATATCTGTAACCACCTTTACCATCGGACGTCTTCACTGCATATGCAGCATCCACTACCATTTGGGAGAAAAATTCTGATTGACTACATCAAGTTAAAGAATATAATTCAACGACACCCGAAATACGGACATATTCATGTACACCGGAAAAACTGACATACTCATGTACTCGCATTATTTTATAGGGCATTCAGTATACTTACATACATACAATGACATAAATGAACAAACACTATTAAATCGAGACCTAACTCTATATTAATCAACACTGGTCCGCTGGCCCAAGGTCAGTGAAAATCAAGGAGGACCAGTGAGTCTTGAAGGACCATTATCTGTTTTGTTTACCAATTTACACTTCTTTTCTGTCAAACCAGTAACCAAAATAGTTAAGTGTCTACCCCTGTTAATCAGTCAATGTATTGGAATCTGACTATGTAGGAGAACTATCTAGAATTGCGTTGGTAGGATACAGATTACGTACTCTCATCAAAATGTTTGCTATTTCTTCACTGCCTCAGTTAGCAATTTACTAAAACAATCAGAAGATAGCAATATTTATATTCCCCATCGTATATACTCAAAGACTACATAATAAACTCTGAGCAAGTTGAAAGGGGATTAAAACCTGACTAGTAGTTTGAACATATACATAATAATAAACAGATGGTAATAGTTTGCTCAATGTTTAAGTTTTATTATTTTAATGCCTGAAGACCAGGGCCCAAAATTTCAACCAATACTTACACTCTGCACTCAGCACTTAAATATTGAAAATGTTGTATACTGAGCTATTTTTTGGTCTAGATTGCAAATATAAATGAGGAAAATGTATAGAACTATTACTTGAATGTTGAAAATAGCATTTGATACATTATCTATGCAATTACATACTATTTATAAATGAGATAAAAATGTAATTGTTGAATCGAGTACTAGTACTAGACTCTGCACTCAGGCTGATAAATTACACTTATAGCTTAAAAAAACAATAAAATTGAATTGGAAACAAGCAAATGAAATAATTTGAACCTATTCAACATAACTTCAACTTCTTGTTCTCCAAAAATGTCGCTGTGAACCTCAAAAGAAGGAATTTCAATATTCGAGTGCTGAGTAGAGTGTACGTATTGGTTGTAATTTCTGGCCCAGTTCTAACCCCGACACAAGTGGAAAGGAAAACTTTCTCCCGGGGCCTTATTCACAAACATTGCGAGTCTAAAACTGGGTAGCAACAAAAAATCACATGGTTAAATTTAATTGCAAAGATTACTGATGTTAGTCATGTTGCAGTATGTTTGCATGTTTCATCATGCTAGAAAGATTTAACATCCCAGCTTTTGGAACTGTGCAATATTGTTTTACCCCAGTGTTTATACTCGTAAGATAAAATATATCATAGAGCAAGTTGAAAGGGGATTAAAAACAATGACCATTTGACCAGTGACAAATAAATTTGTATAAATATAGAAAAACCCAAACGGTCTGACATAAAGTGAAGGATACGGTCCAATGATTTTACTGGACATGCTGGTCTTGGCTGCATTGATGATACTTTCCTTGCCTAACTCATCCACACTAGCAGTCAGATGTTCCTGTATATATTTGCATGCTTCCCTGGAGTAAAAAAAACAAGTACTTGTTTAATCTTTTATTTTCAAAGCATAATTTTATTCAATATAAAAATGTTCATTCTTTCCAGTGCAGCAATAAAATTATTTCTGGTCATTCTGAATGTGTAAGAAACATTTTTACTACAAGATTTGTGGGAATAAAGTAACTTTTGCAGTCAGACAAGTAACTTTTGCAGTAACTAGAACCATCACTGTCGTGATCAGGGCCCTGTCTTTATCATTGTCAATAAGTATTGCAAGTTTCATTTGAATATCTTGAAAAAAATTTTAACTATGGCCAATGTTAAAGTTTTGAAGTCGAAAAAGGGGCACAAGCCAAAATTTATTAAAGCTAGAATTGTTGCCCTTTGATACACATGTGCGTATTGTCACTGTCAATATGTATAGCAAGTTTCATTTGTATATCTGTAACGGTTTTGAAGTAATGTAGAAAAAAAGATGAACAAGAGGGCCTGAAAGGCCCTAGGTCGCTCACCTGTTGCACATTGGTCTAGGTATCAGTACAACCTACATTCTGACCATATTTCATGATGATTGGATCAAACCAGTGACCCCTGGAGTGAACACAATGTCTTTCTAAGATTTGACCTAGTGACCTAGTGTTTGACCCCACATGACCCAGTTTCAAACTTAGCCTAGATTTCATAGAGAACAACATTCTGGTCAAGTGTCATGATGAGTGGATCAAAACCACGACCTCTTGAGTGAACACAAGGTTTTTCTAAGATTTGACCTAGTGACCTAGTTTTTGACCCGACATGACCCAGTTTCGAACTTGGCGTAGATTTCATGCAGAACAACATTCTGACCAAGTTTCATGAAGATTGGATGAAATTGGTGACCTCTAGAGTGTACACAAGGTTGTTATAAGATTTGACCTAGTGACCTAGTTTTTGACCCTGCATGACCCAGTTCCAAACTTGTCCTAGATTTCATGGAGAACAACATTCTGACCAAGTTTCATGAAGATTGGAACAAATTGGTGACATCTAGAGTGTACACAAAATTTGTCTAAGATTTGACCTAGTGACCTAGATTTTGGCCCACATGACCCAGTTTCGAACTTGGCCTAGATTTCATAGAGAACAACATTCTGATCAAGTTTCATGAAGATTGGATCAAAACTGTTGCCTCTAGAGTGTACACAAGCCAGTTGTTGACAGACAAAGACGACGAACGGACGACGGACGAAGAGTGATAACAAAAGCTCACCTTGTCACTATGTGACAGGTGAGCTAAAAACATGAAAAATGTGGACGAACAGACGGACGGACAGGGCGATTACTATAGGGCACCTGCAAAAAATTTGCAGGGCCCTAATTATGTACAGATTATACTGGGAAACTATTTTATCTGTATCGATTCGGGCAAGTAGTTTTAAATTTTAAATTTTCTGACTGCAAATGACTTTGGTCAGTTGTTTGGTCAGAAATAATTGCTCTTTCAGAATATGTAAACCTATATTCTTGGATTAATCAGGAAGATTGACAAACCTGGGAGTTAGGGCCCCTAACGGTAAAATGGTACTTACTTGCAAGCCAATCTGTAACCACTGATGATAGACGTAGGATGTATCTTCTGTTTAACTAGTTCATCTGCATTCTTTAACAACTCAGCAGCAATTATAACCTGAAACAAAACAAGTTTATAAGTTGTAACGATGCAAACAAATCATCAATTATCTGATGTAGGTGTCAGCTAGCCATTTACAATGTTCAGTATTTTTTAAACTGAGAAAGTCAAGTGCATTGCCATTCAGTCATAACCATACCTTATATGGAAGAGCTGATTTGAAGTGGAAAACACTAACCACTCAGCCACTGTTCCTCCCTTCCCAATAGTACTGAAACATTTGATAAAATATCAAAATGAACATGGAAATTTGCTATTACAAAGTAAATACCAAGCATTGTCTTTATATGCCAGTTAGCTTTCTGCTGAAATATGGCAGGTATATTAGTGCCTCCTGTTGGAATTTGAACCCAGCTTACCGGACTAAGCAACAAGCAGGCTAACCAATGAGCTACAGGAACAAAGTCAAACAGAATGATTTGAGAACAATAAGATCAGCACATGTACTTACTACTGAAGTTGTAACAATAAGATCAGCACATGTACTTACTACTGAAGTTGTACCATCACCAACTTCCTGGTCCTGGAGGTCAGCTAACTCTACAAGTACTTTAGCAGCTGGATGTTCTACTTCAAGAAGTTTGAGAATTGTGGCACCGTCATTAGTGATAGTAACATCTCCTACATCATCCACCAACATCTTATCCAGACCAACAGGTCCTAAACTACTCTTCACGATATTTGCTATAGATGATGCGGCCATAACTGAAAATAAATCCCAAGTGTACCAAGTTAAATTTAATAATGTATATAAAACATCATTAAATACAGATAAACCTGTGCAAGTGGATGGGCAACCAGATTTAGTGTTTCAATGTTTGTATTATGTCTCTGGTGCTGAAGAAATACCACTTAAGCTAGATTGAGACAATACATGTTTATATTCCCCAGCGTATATACTCCAAGGTTACAGAACTCTTGAGCAAGTTGAAAGGGGGTAAAATACAGTCTTCACGAAATACTAGCCATTCAGACTACCAACATGGCAGAAATTACTACCCCAAGAAGAATATTGGTAGTCCGAACATTAGATTATTAGAAGTGCATCAATCATGTGTAAAGATCTTAAGTCTGTGGAACAGGTCCTAAACTACTCTAAATATTTGCTATAGATGATGCAGCCATAACGGAAATAAAGTCAAGTGTACCATGTGTACAAAACACAATTATACAGATCTATGTTAGTTTTTTTAATGTTTGTATTATGTCTCTGGTGCTGAAGAAATACCACTTAAGCTAGATTTAGGCAATACATGTTTATATTCCCCAGCGTATATACTCCAAAGTTACACAACGGTGGAGCAAGTTGAAAGGGGGTAAAATACTGCCAAGTTGTACTGATATTCAGGGTTGACATAAAGATTTGCAGCATTGACTCATTTTAAATTTTAGACCGCCAAGGCCCATGGTCTGCAATATGTGATTGCTGGTCAGTAGCATACCAATTTGTTTGCTTCGTCAGTTATGTAGCATCTGTTGGAAGCAAGTTGTTTCCAAGCACAGTGCTATCACATGATTATGTCAATACTTTCAATGCTCAACATTATGAAAATGTGCATTCCTGTCATTTCAGTTAAATGCTGAATAAGCATGTTAGCAGAATCTATTAACCATCGTCATCTGTGACACAGAATATTTGACTCAATCCAAGGTGCTGTCACATCTTAGATCTCCATGTAGAAACAAAATCCCCCTCTCAATTGTATACCTAGCCCCTTTGTCCTGAAAGAACTGTGAAGAATCTTCGGTATTTCCCCGGCCCCTCAGAACTAAATCATGCATTTCCCCAGGGTATTGGTTCTGAAAAGAATTCTGAACATTTTCCCGGAAGTGCCGGGGAAGCTGGAAAGTAAATACACTCTTTTTCCCAGGCAACTGACTAGTGCATTATGGTTTTGTCAACTTCGTCCATTTTGTGAGGAAATTTCTCAACTAAAATGTGGAAGAAGAATTCAATGCCCATGTTCAGTAATACAGTACAACAAATAAAAACAACATGCAAAATGAAAAATTATAATGGTATCATTAAACGACAGTCAAATTATTAAGAATTTTATATTGTTTTATCTTTCCATAACAACAGTTCGTACCCCACCCACTACCATGGAACATTCCAGACCACATGTGTTTCTATTCCAGAAAGTTCAAGCTATGAAATCTCCGTTCCCTGAGCAAGTATTCGTTAAAAAATGGGTCAAATGAAAGAAATGTATGATATTTATCAAATGAACGCATATTTATCACGTACCATTTTGAGTTCTTACAGACTGGCCCGTTGTTCGGTCGCCACCGACGGTGAGAAGAGAGTTGGTGTCCGCCATGTTTGTGCTTGTATGGTAGTCGGATTGCCTCGGTTATATTCCGGACGAATGTGCGAGAAATTGCGGGGATAGGTCTAAAATACTAACGCATTCTACCGACTTCTAAGACATAGACGGATTATAGTGACGGATTTACTGACAAGTTAATCAAAGAAGGATTTCTGTTGCCTTGATGATTATTGGGGAAACTCAATGCGGAATGATGTGTTATTGAATAGGATAACAGCAACTGAACATGAACATCCAAAATGTCAAAACCAGCGTTTAACGTCATTTGACAATTTAACACAGAATCTGAGATAGCGTGCATACGTTGACCTAAAGACCTTTTGTTGGGCCAACACTGACATGGCGATGTTCAGGTCGTTGACCCAACGTCGGAAATTTATGTTGGCCCTATTGTGATACCTTTGTACCAATTGTTGGCGCGACGTTGGCCCAACGTTGCCAAATCTTATTCTTCATTGGCAATTGCTTAGCACAGTTAAACTGTTGGCCCAACGTTGTACCAACGATCTCCAATCGTTTGGCCGAAAGGGCATTGTCAGTTATGACGGATGTGCTGTTTAATGATGGATGTGATGTGTTATGATGGATGTACTATGTCATGATCGATGTGCTGTTTTATGATGGATGTGATGTGTTATGATGGATGTACTATGTCATGACGGATGTGCTGTTTTATGATGGATGTGATGTGTTATGATGGATGTTATGTGTTATGATGGATGTGCTGTTTTATGATGGATGTGATGTGTTATTACGGATGTTATGTGTTATGATGGATGTGTTGTGCTATGATGGGTGAGTTTTGTTATGATGGATGTGTTGTGCTATGATGGGTGAGTTTTGTTATGATGGATGTGTTGTGTAATGATTGATGTGTTGTGTTATGATGGATGTGTTGTGTTATGATCGATGTGTTGTGTTATGATCGATGTATGGTGTTGTGATGGATGTATGGTGTTGTGATGGATGTATGGTGTTGTGATGGATGTGTTATGATGGGTGTGCCGTGTTATGATGGTGTTATGTTGGATGGATGTATGGTATTGTGATGGATGTGCTATGATGGATGTGTTATGTTATGATGGATGTGTGGTGTCATGATGGATGTATGGTGTTGTGATGGATGTGTTATTATGGATGCGTTGTGTCATGATGGATGTGTTGTGTTATGATGGATGCGTTGTGTCATGATGGATGTGCTGTGATATGATGGATGTGTTGTGATATGATGGATGTGCTGTGTTATGATGGATGTGATGTGTTATGATTGATCCGTTGTGTTATGATGGGTGTGTTGTGTTATGATGGATGTGTTGTACTATGATGGGTGTGTTGTGTTACGATGGATGTGTTTTGCTATGATGGATGTATGGTGTTATGATGGATGCATGGTGTTGTGATGGATGTGCTATGATGGATGTGTTGTGTTATGATGGATGTGTTGTACTATGATGGGTGTGTTGTGTTATGACTGATTTGTTGTGTTATGATGGATTTGTTGTGTTATGATGGATGTATGGTGTTATGATGGATGTATGGTGTTGTGATGGATGTGCTATGATGGATGTGTTGTGCTACGTACGATGATGTGTTGTGCTATGATGGATGTTATGTGTTATGATGGATGTGCTATTGTTGATGGATGTGTTATGTTATGATGGATGTGTTGTGTTTGGCGCACCAGATCGATGAGCTAGACGCGGCAACCAGTCGGACGACAGCGACACAAATATGTCTTATTCGTTAACGGTATGACTAAAATACGAAACGAGGATTTTTGAAGCAACGAGGCGAAACGAGGATTAAAATTTGGTATAATAGGAATTACAGTTATTATTTTTTACGAATGTTAATTCCAAATAAATGAATTGTGTATTTGCATGGCTTTGACTTGTTCCTATCAGTAAATAATGTCACTGTTGTATAATAAGTCGATTTGAAACCTCCTTTCGCAGACATTTCAATGTCTGCGGTCGACGAAAGGAGGCTGAAGACTTTAAATATCCACTCAGTTATTTCATAGCCTCCTTTCGCCAACTTTTGACTATATAATATCGGCAAAAGGAGCTTTATGATTCTAATTTACTTATATAGATCAACTAGTCTCTTTTCGCCGTCAGTAGAATGCAAAATATCGGCGAAAGGAGCATGTGCATATCACCTTAGTTATACTCATTGCTCGTTTCGCCGACCGTAAACCACGAACTATCAGCGAAAGGAACTTTATAATACCAAATTACCAGCTTAGTTATCACATTAGCCTCAAATTTTCGGCGAAAGGAGTTTTATCATACCAACTTAGTTATATGATGGTCCTTATATGAATGTCTCCTTACCCTACACATTGAAATATCGGCGAAAGGAGCTTTATCATACCAAATTACGTCGAAGTTAGAATTGCCTACGTAGTTACATTATAGTCTACTTCGCCGACGGTAGCACGCAAAATATCGGCGAAAGGAACTTAATCATACATACTTAGTAACTTTATAGTCTCCTTTCGCCGATCGTAAACCATGAAATATCGGTGAAAGGAGATTTAGGATATCAATTAACTTAGTTATGCTATAGCCTCATTTCGCCGACGGGTGACTATAAGATATCGACGAAATGAGCCTCCTTTCGTCGACGGTAAACTTGAAAACGTAGGTAAAAGGTTTGCTTAAATATTGGCGAAAAGAGCTTCATCAACCAACTTAGTTCTGTAATAACTCCTTTGCTATGATATAACAGCGAAACAAGTTTTTCCACACCAACTTTATTATATTCTAGCCTCCTTTTGCTGACTGTGGATCCGCATTCGAAATATCGGCAACAAGAGCTGAATCTATTAAATGAGTGACATTATAACTTCCTTTCGCCGACAATAGAATAACGGAAAAATAAGCTTTATATGATACCAACTTAGCAATATGCTAGCCTCCTTTCGCCACCATTGACCATGATATAACGGAGAAACGAGTTTTACCATATTATTTAAGTTATATTCTAGCCTCCTTTCGCCGACTTAAATTTTAAATTTTGGCCAACCGGAGTTTAATCTATCAAATAAGTTATATTATAACCTCATTACGCCGACAATAAAATAACGGCGAAATGAGCTTTATCATACCAACTTAGCAATATGCTAGCCTCCTTTCGCCACCATTGACCATGATATAACAGAGAAACGAGATTTACGAGCAATAAGCAGCGCCTTGACATTTCCTACTTAATTAACAAAGGTGTGATCCTTCGTCGGTGACTTATAACAATACCATCTCGATAATTAGTTTATTCAACAAACAGTCGGTGACTTGACACGTGGCTATATGTCACAATCCGTGGTTAATCTAATTATCGTCGATAATCTATTTAAAATAATGACATACGGTTTGCGAAAGTAATGTTTCATTTGTCAATCATTGTTGAATGAATTTAATTTAGTTATCATTTTGATGTGGCCAACAATATACTTTTTAATATGCATAATGTTATGTATTCAATTACATACAAACAAATAGTCAACATAGAAAACAAATTAATTCTTTGGTAGGATAAAGCTCCTTTCGCAGAAAGTTCGTGGTTTCCGGTCGGCGAAACGAGCCTAGAATATAACTAAGTTGATATGCTAAAGCATATTTTACATTATACCGACGGCGAAAAGAGACCAGTAAATTTATATAATTTAAATTATTATCATAAAGCTCCTTTCGCCTATATTATATAGTCAACAGTTGGTGAAAGGATGCTTTGACATAACTGAGTGGATAGGTAAAGTATCTTTCGCCGATATTGCAATTGCCTACGGTCGGCGAAACGAGGATTAAAATTTTATATGATATGAATTCTAGTTATTATTGGCAACAAATATTAATTCCAAATAAATACATTGTGTATTTGGATGGCCGACAATTTACATTCTACCGTCGGCGAAAGGAGGCTGTATCATAACTAAGCTGATAATTTGGTAGGATAAAGCTCCTTTCGCAGATAGTTCGTGGTTTATGGTCGGCGAAACGAGCCTAGAAAGTGGATATGCCTAAGCTCTTTTCGCCGATATTTACATTATACCGACGGCGAAAAGAGACCAGTAAATTTATATAATTTAAATTAATATCATAACGCTCCTTTCGCCTATATTATATAGTCAACAGTTGGCGAAAGGAGGCTTTGACATAACTGAGTGGATAGGTAAAGTTCCTTTCGCCGATATTTCAATGTCTACGGTCGGCGAAACGAGACTTCAAATTAGATTACTTAAAAGGAATGTGATAATTAATTGAAAGAAACAAGTTAATGCCATCCAAATACACAATACATTTATTTGGAATTAATATTTCTTACCAATAATACCTAGAATTCACATAATATAAAATTTTAATCCTCGTTTCGCCTCGTTTCGCCTCGTTGCGCCAAAAATCCTCGTTTCGTATTTTAGTCAAACCCATTCGTTAATATTTTATTTCGAGTCACGTGACGCATTAAAAATGGCGATGAGCATGGTACTGAAATTGTAGTGAAAATGACGTGGAGTTAATTGGCTTATATGCATGTTTGATGGATTGTCCCATGTTTAATTTTTGCTGACTTTTTAGTATAAATCCAGACGTTTGATTTGCATGATTCAGGTGTGTAGTCTAGGTTGCAGTGAGTCGTAAACAGTTCCATTGTGAAAGTCACACTTCGCTCTATGCATTTTTTTCTTTTTTGTTTGTTTTCTTTTTTGTGTTTGCTTTAGTTATTGTGCGTTTACTGCTGTTTACAATACAGCTGAACTATTTGTCGCATTTGCGTGTTTATATTGTGCGATATAGCATGCTGGCAGCTGCAGTGGCTGCTGCGTGTCATCGCTAAAAATAGCAGAAAACCGATATAATTTGATACTTGATTGTGGATTAAAACATTGCTTGATACCGCTTTTGGGCTGTATAAATTTATAAATTTTATGTTTAATAACTGAGTAAAATGTCATGATAAATGTTACTGCATGGAATTATTGTGACCACTGAATGTTTTTAATATCTTTTAACATTTACCTGCACTGACTGTCATCGATTTATACTTAGATTGTTTCTGTAGAAATAGTTTACATCAATCCTGCCAGGATACCTTAGGCCGCCTAGATGTAAAAAACTGCATCATCTTGCATGGTTTCTCACCTAGCATAGAAATCATTTGGGTTTCTCAACCTTTTGTTGTGTGATAAACATAAAAAACAACAATTGTTTGTTGTGGTCTGCTTTGTTGGTAAAACTTTGTTATATTTTAATTGATATAATCTGCCCTGTTTGGAAAAATATGTTTTGACCTTCAAATTATTGACGTGTGGTGATGTCAAACTTAACATTAAGTTTACAACATATAACCATGTCTCATTATATCTGCATATTTGTGGTACAGGAAATAATCAGTTGTGTGTCACATGCACGAAACACACCTGTTGCACTATCACTTCTCTTTCTTTTAGATAGAAAAAAGTGGAATAACAGAATTTTTTGGCTTTAATTAATTAGACTAGTGTTCTTTCAAAATACATTTGTACTTTTTATGCCCCCGGTTCGGGGGCATATTAAAATCACACCGTCAGTCCGTCCGTCAGTCCGTCAGTCCGTCCGTCCGTCCGGATTCGTTTCCGCTCAATAATTCAAGCAGTGTTTATCCGATCTTCACCAAACTTCATGAAAATGTGTAAGGCCATGAGATCTAGGTCAAGTTCGATAAACAGTCAAATTGACCTAGCCGCTTCAGAGTTACGGCCCTTGACACATAGAAAAATGGCGTTTTTTTTGGTTTCCGCTCAATAACTCAAGCATTTGTCATTGGATCATCACCAAACCTCATGAAAATGTGAAAGGCTACGAGATCTAGGTCAGGTTTGATAACCAGTCAAATTGACGTAGCCACTTTAGAGTTACGGCCCTTGACACATAGAAAAATGGCGTTTTTTTTGGTTTCCGCTCAATAACTCAAGCATTTGTCATCGGATCTTCACCAAACCTCATGAAAATGTGTAAGGCTACGAGATCTAGGTCAAGTTTGATAACCAGTCAAATTGACCTAGCCGTTTTAGAGTTACGGCCCTTGACACATAGAAAAATGACGTTTTTTTTGGTTTCCGCTCAATAACTTAAGCATTTGTCATTGG
This sequence comes from Spisula subtruncata, assembly GCA_963678985.1. Classification (NCBI taxonomy): domain Eukaryota; kingdom Metazoa; phylum Mollusca; class Bivalvia; order Venerida; family Mactridae; genus Spisula; species Spisula subtruncata. Next base: position 21,135,773 of record OY787676.1, on the reverse strand, counting down.
ATCTTCACCAAACCTCATGAAAATGTGAAAGGCTATGAGATCTAGGTCAGGTTTGATAACCAGTCAAATTGACGTAGCCACTTTAGAGTTACGGCCCTTGACACATAGGAAAATGGCATTTTTTTTTGGTTTCCGCTCAATAACTTAAGCATTTGTCATTGGATCTTCACCAAACCTCATGAAAATGTGAAAGGCTATGAGATCTAGGTCAGGTTTGATAACCAGTCAAATTGACGTAGCCACTTTAGAGTAACGGCCCTTGACACGTAGGAAAATGGCGTTTTTTTTTGGTTTCCGCTCAATAACTCAAGCATTTGTCATCGGATCTTCGTCAAACCTTTTGAAACATGAAAAGGTGTACGGCCATAAGATCTAGGTCATGTTAGATAACAAGATTTCAAATTGACCTACACGCTTAAGAGTTATGGCCCTTTACACAAAGAAAAATATGTCAATATCACATTTGCCCAATATATTATGACACATCTGTGACGGTGCTGATATCTTAACGTTACGTTACTATCAAAGCATGCACGGGGGCATGTGTCGTCCTATGGAGACAGCTCTTGTTTTTAGATCAGGTTACTTGCTAAACCTCCAGTAACAACTGGATACAGTATAGCCAGTGTTGGGCGGTAAATACCGGGACTGGGCGGTAAATACCGTCCTGTCCAATACTCCCAAAGTGTCCAATACTGGGAAATACTGGTCAATTGAATGGTCAATTGGAATTTTTTTGTGAACTGGTTTATTAGCTCACCTGTCACATAGTGACAAGGTGAGCTTTTGTGATCACTCTTCATCCGTCGTCCGTCAACAATTGGCTTGTGTACACTCTAGAGGCAACAGTTTTGATCCAATCTTAATGAAACTTCATCAGAATGTTGTTCTCTATGAATTCTAGGCCAAGTTCGAAACTGGGTCATGTGGGGTCAAAAACTAGGTCACTAGGTCAAATCTTTAAAAAATCTTGTGTACACCCTAGAGGTCACTGTTTTGATCCAATCTTCATGAAACTTGGTCAGAGTGTTGTTCTCCATGAAATCTAGACCAAGGTTGAAACTGTGTCATGTGGGGTCAAAAACTAGGTCACTAGGTCAAATCTTAGAAAAACCTTATGTACACTCTAGATGTCATCAATTTGATCCAATCTTCATGAAACTTGATCAGAATGTTGTTCTCCACGAAATCTAGACCAAGTTCGAAACTGGGGCATGTGGGGTCAAAAACTAGGTCACTAGGTCAAACCTTAGAAAACGTAGTTTTCACACCAGAGGTCACAATTTTGATCCTATCTTCATGAAACTTGGTCAGAATGTTGTTCTCTATGGACTCTAGGCCAAGTTCAAAAATGTGTTATGTGGGGTCAAAAACTAGGTCACTAGGTCAAATCTTACAAAAACCTTGTGTACACTCTAGATGTCACCAATTTGATCCAATCTTCATGAAACTTGGTCAGAATGTTGTTCTCTATGAAATCTAGGCCAAGTTTGAAACTGGGTCATGTGGGGTCAAAAACTAGGTAACTTGGTCAAATCTTAGAAAAACCTTGTGTTCACTCCAGGGGTCATCGTTTTGCTCCAATCTTCATGAAATTTATATGGTCAGAATGTAGGTTGTACTGATACCTAGAACAATGTGCAACAGGTGAGCGCCCTAGGGCCTTTCAGGCCCTCTTATTTAAATGTCTAATGAGCATTTGAACTCTCAGGTTTTCACTTGTTGTTCTTTATTCGGTTCTATAATATTCAATAGACCCTGAATTTATTTGAGAGTATGATCTACAAGTGGTCAAATGAACTGGTTAATTCATTTTCAAAGTGGTCAATTGGACTGGTCGATTTAATTTCAAGGTGGGAAATACTGTTTTTTTTTGTGTACTGGTTATTTTAAATGTATTATGAAGCATTTGAACTCTCAGGTTTTCACATGTTGTTCTTTATTCAGTTCTATAACATTGAATAGATCCTCAACTTATTTGAGAGTATGATCTATAAATGGTCAAATGAACTGGTCAATTCATTTTCAAAGTGGTCGATTGGATTGGTCGTTTCAATTTCAATGTGAAAAAAAAAAGAAATCTAAAACACTAATTCTTTTATCACTAAGTTATGATTTAAAAATATAGATCCAATACACTTGTAACAAACCCAATTAAAATATTTAAAAATAATCAATATACTTATTTCAATAATGAAAGTTATAATGTTATACTAGAAAGTGTATGACAGAGACTGTTATAAATAATTAACATTGATAATCATTTACAGTAGACTTGTATAAATTGGCTTAAACTAAAGAAAAATTGTTAGATCAGGTCAACTAAGTGTGAAGTGTGAAACTGACAACTAACAGATTATGTAATATTATGTCATATTCTTGCAGTTAACAAAGGGTTAGTCTGGGGGAGTGTTTACACAATGGACATAACCCTAGGACCCTACAATACAAAATAAAGATGTTCAATGGACAATTTTCTACACAAAGTGCATGAGTTTCCAGCGTCACATTGAAGAGAAATTGTATGAAAAAATAGAATTTAAAACAAATAATAACAAAAAGTATATTAAGTATATTATCAGTGATAACCTTTACTTGAAAATATTATATGTATGTATGAATGTATGTACATTGTGTGTTATATGGAAACATAATTTCATATGACCAATTCAATCGACCACTTGTATTGTCCAACTGACCAGTATTTCCCGGTATTTTCCAGTATTTCCCGCCGTCTTGTCCTTTACTCAATCGACCGTCCGTTATGCCAACACTGAGTATAGCTAACATTTTGTTTGTTACATCGCCTGCTAAAGTTTAACTTTCAGTATCTGTCTAGATATTTTTACACTGGAAGTTCTTATTGTTTGCATCGGATATGATGGAGATATTGGTATCTGCTCTATAAAAGTGTAGAAAGGGGTAGGTTTTTGCCAAACTTAAGTTTGTTTATGTTTTTGCCCAATACAAACATTTAATAGGAATAAATCATAAATCAAAGGTGCCTTTAGTCAATCAGTGACAGGCTGTTACCAGTATGGTCATTTAAACATTTTATTTTACTTCATGGTTATAGAGTGCAATGGAAATACGAGCCAACAGTAGGCTATTCATCTCAATTATTATTGGAGACATTATATAATACAAACTAGTGATATGATATAAGATACATGTATGTATTACAGAGATTTCCCCAGGGTGTTTTAATGTCTGGGCCCAGTGCGCTTGGATTACAAAATCCAGTATGCCAGTGCGCTTACAATTTGAATTGCGCTTAAAATTGCGCTTAAAAAGTCATATCTGAGCGTCTAAATTATGTTGTATTCGTGATATTGCCCCTAAAACCTCCAAAATTTGCACCATTATATCCCCTAATTTGATTTTTTTTTCAAAATACCGTAGAGGACACCCCTCCCATTCCAACCCCTATTGCGCTTAGAAAATTTTCTGGGGAAATCCCTGTATTATTAGGGCTGTAACGGTACGCTCACCTCACGATATGATACGTACCGTCAATTATTCTAACGGTTCGGTATATTTCGGTATGATACAATATTATCTAACAACAGCTTAAATACTACAATTTTAAGTGACAATGAATTTGTTGACTCTATAACAGAAATTATTATGTGGCTATTAACTATTTTAAATGAATTTCGACAATATGAGGCATATCTTAATTCAATTAAAGCGAGTGATGCATGGTTATTATACATAATCAGAGGGCTTTCAGACATTTTCGTTCTCTGAATATTATTTTGCTCATAAAAAAGTTTATTTCGAACCGTACCGAAATTTGCAACTCTTGTACCGTGAACCGTGTGGGACTGAAGTCTGCGGTATTTCGTGTACCACGGTATACCGTTACAGCCCTAATGTATACATGTGATACATAAGTTTTTGATGAAAATATAACTGCTTAATTTAATCATTTCTATTTTGCGAATGCTAACTGTCGTATTTTGCCAATCCTCTGCATACAGTTTCACATTTTTTAAGTCTCTAGCGATGTCCATATAAATGTCTTCAATACTTTAACGGCTACTTAATTTCTACCATTTGCGAACTCTGCAAAATTAAATCGAGCAAAATTTTTTTGGGTCTATACAGTTTTTCAGTCCTTTTAACTTGAGAATAGGTACACACTGTACCTTGTCAGTTGACTTTGTGTCATAAATTAAACCATTCAAAGAGCCAACAAATACAAATCCTAATTCATAGACAGTGATTCTGTCAGTACTTCTTCAATAACCAATTTTTACAAACTATGATAATTTATGTATTTCATAGCTTGACATGCACTTGAGATGAGTGACAGCCCAGAAAATACATCAACAGCTAATCAAAGCTCAGTAAGAGATATTAGACAGGAGGAGGAGGCGGAGTCTAGTGAGTTAAAGTCTCAGCCTGTATCCAGTGAAGGGGCGGAGTCAATCACACAAGGTCAGAGTGGATTGTCTATTCCCCCTGTTCAAGCGCATAATACCGCTGGAGATATTGGTTGGAATTTCGATGGCATGGAGGTTGGTTTATAATTTATTTGTAGTATTCCAATCCTAAATTATCATGGTTCTTAAGAACCGTTCTTACAATGCAGTGTAATTCAGAATTGGCAGAAATCTTTATGACCCTTGAATTTATGAAATCTTGCTTGTGCGTCACTCATAAGTATAGAAGCCGAAGTTGTCAAACTGGACCCATAGTCAGTAAGGTGAAGATGGGGGCAAACATGTCATATGGACACATTTCTAGTTTCTTTAAAGTGTATAGAGCTATATCGAAAGATATTTTTAAAAAGTTTCAAAAACTGAAAAACAATTATGCTTACATATCCATTAGATCATTTTTCGCTTCAGTTTTAACAGAAACTCCCTCTGTGATTTATTGGACATGTGAACTGTCCATTTTCATACGAAAGTGTTCTACAACACCCTATGAAACTATAAGAATCGTCTATTTTTTTACAATTAAATCCAATTATACGGAACCCATCCAAAGTTTTAATGTGCAATTTAGGTAGTCTAGTACTATACTAAAAACAATTCATTTAATTATTTTGACATTGAATGACTGTTAAAATATAGCTATAAACACTTTAAGTTTTCTTTTGTGACAACATGTTTTCTCCCAATACACTTATTATAAAAAAAACCTAAAACCCTTGCCCTTTTTTAATACTCAGAATATTAAACTAAAGAAAATGTTATTAAACCTTTCAGGACAAGAATCCATTCAGCGGAATGTCTGAAGAACACCTGAATAAGTTGGATGAGGTTTTATCATCTGTCAATGTTCAGGAACTCTTACAGCAGACTAATCCAGAGTTTCATCTGTTAAATCTCGACGGCACGGAACAGTTGTCCGGGGCATCAGGATCTTCAATGTCTGCACGGAGGGATAGCTCAGACTCACTGCCGGTTAGTTTGTAGCTAGATTTTGAAAGTGAATAAGTTGAGCTATTGTTGTGACGGGATTGTCTGCATCAGGATGTGTATTGGTTAAGCTTATCATTAGAGTTATATTCTAAAAGACTGTCAATGGTATCTACTTGAAACTTAACATATAGTTGTTCACCATCACATTAGGAATACATACTAAGTTACTGACTATGACTATATATGTTGTGTAAAAGTAAAATTGATGAAGAAAGTTTTGAGTGAAATCACAATAATTGCTTAAAGTAGAACAAAATGCAGTGAGATGAACGATGAACAACACGTTTCAAACGCTGTTGGTCCTTTAGGCCACCATTGAAAATTCAGTAGTGTCAAGCCCTTAGTATGTATAAGTTGTTCACAATATTTGTTTGTATTTGCAGGAATCTATAGTGTCGGTTGTATTCTCAGATCATGGATATTGTTTAAATCCAGAGAAGGCTAGCAAAGTGAAACCAATCCTACCTCAGACTGTTGCCAAATCTCCAAATGTTCTCGTTGCTGTGGAGCCGTCGGCTGACGATATTTCTGTGGCTGGTTTCCCGACAGCTCTTAATATGTCGGCAGGTATGTACCATGTCAAATGTGGTATAATAAAATGATCAAATAGTCATTTTATTTTGTGAGGGGTTTTATGCCCTGGCATCTAATGATTTTGGAGACATAAAGTGATGCACCTGTTAGTTCCCCGTTAATTTGTCCGTCTGTTACAAAACTTTCAAGTTGATTGACTTAATTAGTCATTATGGACAAGGCTACCACCGGAGCATATGTGTGCACTGAATACAGTCTTGTTTATTTTGCTGGAAGCTACATTTTTCTTAAGAGTTGTTTTATTGCTTGCAAAACAAGTTTCAGCTGAGTCGGGGGGAATATTGTTGAACAACTGATTTCAATTGAGTTGCAAGCTTTGTTTGAATTTTTATGCCCCAGCATCTACTGATACAGAGGCATATAGTGATGTATCTGTCCGTCCGTTTGTTCATCCATTACAAAATGTTGAAACTCAAATATTTTTTGAAGTCCATCAATGCATTGATTTCAAACTTTGCATACTTGTTTACCATCGTAAACACAATTCATTACCAAAGACATGTGACACTACCAAACATTTAAACAGAATTAGGGCCCCCTGAATGACTCAGATATTTGTTATAGACGAGGCTTCCACTGCTGAATGCAGTCTTGTTTAGCAGAGTAACAGGCCTTGTCTTTTGGCAAAATACGTTTTAAAAGAATTTTGTGTCATGTTTACTAAACCAAGGTTAAAAGAGAGTGAGGAGCCTTGTTTAAAAATTAAATATCAACAGAGTTACTGGCATTGGTTGAGTGAATGTCCATGTTTATTTGATAGATTCTGCATCAGATACAGATCAACAGGATTCAAAGACTGAAAGCCCTTATTCTTCTCCGAGAAAATCGGGCCGAGCCCAAACAAAAAGTCGATACCTGGATGAAGAGTGGATTACACAAAGTCCATCGAAGGGTCGTGGGAGAGGTCGTGGAGCGCTGAGTCCTATTGTGACTCCTTTTAGCTTCAGGTTTGAACTTGATTCTATTTTGAATAAGTATGTAGTACTAACAACTGACAACGGGTGTATTTGTCTATTTTATTTGTACCAACGTTTTGGCTCAACACTAAGCCTTCATCAGAGTATTAAAAAAAAGATTAATTTTGAATACAATGTATGTCACACTGGTAATACTAACTGTTTCAATGACGAAAAAAATTAGACACAGACATTGACTTTTACTCTATACTTAAAGTAGTGAGTACAATACTAAAAGCTGTACTGCTATTGGTCCTACAAACTCGACATTCCTAGTTCTGGACAGTCTCAAAAATGCTTTATTGCAGCCATTAATTTTGATCTTCAATCAACTTGCTCTTGGTTTTTGACCACTCGGCGAAGTTACAACAATTAAACTTGAATATTTTACAAGAAAGGCTGCATCAGTTCTAGTTTTGCTTTAGTATCTTCAACATTTACCTGTGTTTCATTTATAAATGAAATTATGCAATGTTTCAACATAAACTAGACCTAGTTAATTCATGGGTTCTGCAATTCCGAAATAATCCAGAAAATTTTAAATAAAAGCTATTTCATTGACAAGTTCAAAGTATTGACAAAGTACATTGATGAATGTTTGAATCAGATTTATATGAAACAGTCAGAAACTGACCATCAAAACTTATAAGAAACATAGATGAGCAAATTGTCAAGAATTTTAGTTTGGATAATTTTTGCCTGAGTTGTGGCCCTTTGTGAGAGATATATTTTTATGTAAAAATATTGTAATTTTATTAGTGATCTGCCTTACAGGGCCTCAACAAGGATCAGTGATCAGAAACAGCGAGATCTTGCTGAGAAAATTATGTTGGCAAACCGCCAAGCCATGCAAGCTGAGAAGAGTGGCACTGATGATACAGATTCGGTGTGTAGAAACTCCATAGTTCTAACATCTTACCCATATTTTCACTGGTATTTTTGAAACTATAAAATCAGGTCAAAAATTGTTTATTTTGGACAAGGGTCATTTGACCTTTGAATTTTTCTGTAAATCGCTGAAATTTAATTTCAACTTGTTAGATTCTGACTGAAGGATCCAGTACTTGCAATTGTTGGCTTTTTTGTAAAATGATAAAATCCTATTAAAAAATAAGCCATTTGACTCTTTGAGATCCCAACCCTGGTGAATCCCCTATATCCCTGTTGGTTTTGTTTCTCTGCCAGACTTTTCTATAACTGATTTAAAGAAGAATCACTGTCAGCAATTGTACTTGACTGAGACAGTCACAGATGTGTGGCTAATTTGGTGTTTTTCCCTGACAGACTGACCAATAACTTTGAACGTGAATCCCCTGGATAAATCTTGTTCTAATTTCAGACAGTAACAAAAAGTCCTCAGAAAACCAACAAGCCTAAAGGAAAGGGTAAAGGAAGCCCTGGAAACAAGAGTCCAGGAAAGTCTAGTCAGGATGATGATATTGATAGTGGTGATGAAAGTGATGGCACGGCAGAAGAAAAAGAAGGCGATTCTGATGTTGCCGATGACGACGACAGTGTTGTTGACAGTGAGGACGATGAAGAAGAAGAAGTTGAAGAAAAGGTAGAAAAGTCTCCAAAAAAGGTTAAAGGTAAAGCTGGTGGTAAGAAGAAAAAAGGTGGAAAATATGAAGAGGATAGTGATTATTCTGACGGAAATGACAGTAAAACTGTGAAGAAAGGTAAAAAGAAAGGTAAAAAAGACGCAGATAGCGATACGGATGTTGTAGTTAGTAAAGGGAAAAAGGGCAAGAAGAAAGATGCTGATAGTGACACTGAAACTAAAGGTAAAAAGGGAAAGAAGAAAAAACTTGTGAAAGGGAAGAAAAAGGGGAAAGAGAAGGGAGGGAAGAAGTGGAAAGGGAAAAGTGGGAAGGGTAAAAAAGGTGACGATGAATCGGAGGATGGAAGTGATGATGATGATGATAATGAATCTAAAACTGAAGTTAAAGAGAAGTCACCAAAGAAGTCGAACAAAAAGTTAACGAAAAAAGAAAGATTGAAGAAACTGAAAGAAGCTAAAGCTGCCAAAAAAGCCAAAATATTGGAAAAGAAAAAAGACAAGAAAAAGAAGAAAGGAAAGGAAGATACAAAGGAGAAATCAGTCACTATAAAAACTAAAACATTACCTAAAGGAAAGGTGGTTGGTGTGAAGAAGAAAGCTGCAACTGAAGATGATTCCACTGATACCTCGCCAAAGAAAAAGAAATCCAAGGCGGCAGAACAAAAATCACCAAAAGCAGCTGAAAAGAGAAAGGTACGTTTTGTCAAAAGACATATGTAAAGTACGAAAGTGCAAGAAAAAATAGTAAATTTGACAAAAATACTGTAAATGTCAACACTTTTTAAAGCATTTGTGCAAGCATTTTATTTAGTTAAATCTCTTTAACATTCATTTGCAACTTCAATAAATTTCTAGCATCATCATAACTTATCCATCTAAAATATTTGAAATTGGCATGTAAATTCAACAATTTTTAAAAACTTGCAAAATTGTCACTGTGAAAGAATGGCAAAAAATATAAAACTCATGGATATTTACAGGCTTCCCCCGCACGAGCAGCAAAGTTGAAGGTAGGGTCTGAATCTCCAGCAAAGAAACCCAAACTGACTCGCCAACAACTGGTAAGTATACTCCAATGCTTATAATCTATACAAAGTAGCGTATTTTTAGCTCACCTGAGCACAAAGTGCTCACTGGTGAGCTTTTAGGATAGGTGGCTGTCCGGCGTCCGGCGTTGTCCGTCGTTGTCCGTCGTCCGTCAACAATTCCTTTAAATGACTTCTTCTCCTAAACCGCTTGGCCAAATTTGATAAAACTTATCAGGAATGTTCCTTGGGTGAACCTCTACCAAAGTTGTAAAAAAATTTCCGGTCTGTCGCATAACTAGGTCACACAGGCTAAAAATAGATTTTCAAAAAGGAAACTTTAAAAATCTTCTTCTCTAAAACCGTAAGGCCTAGAGCTTTCATATTTGGTATGTAGCACCACCTTGGGGTCCTCTACATAGATTGTTCAAATTATCTCCCTGGGGTCAAAATTGGCCCCGCCCCGGGGGCCCTTAGTTTTACATAGAGTTATATAGGGGAAACCTTAAAAAATCTTCTTCTCCGAAACCGCTTGGCCCAGGGCTTTCATATTTGGTATGTAGACTCAGCTAGAGGTCCTCTACAAAGATTGTTCAAATTATGTCCCTGGGGTCAAAATTGGCCCCGCCCCGGGGGCCCTTAGTTTTACATAGAGTTATATAGGGGAAACCTTTAAAAATCTTCTTCTCCGAAACCGCTTGGCCTAGGGCTTTCATATTTGGTATGTAGACTCAGCTAGAGGTCCTCTACAAAAATTGTTCAAATTATGCCCCTGGGGTCAAAATTGGCCCCGCCCCGGGGGCCCTTAGTTTTACATAGAGTTATATAGAGAAAACCTTAAAAAATCTTCTTCTCCGAAATTGCTTGGCCCAGGGCTTTCATATTTGGTATGTAGACTCAGCTAGAGGTCCTCTACAAAGATTGTTCAAATTGTTCCCCTTGGGTCAAAATTGGCCCCACCCTGGGGGTCACCATTTTACTTAGACTTATATAGGGAAAACATATAAAAATCTTCTTGTCTAAAACTACAATGCCTAAGAGCTTTGATATTTGGTATGTAGCATCATCTAGTGGTCCCCTACCAAGATTGTGCAAATTATGCCCCTGGGGTCAAAATTGGCCCAGCCCCGGGGGTCATCGTTTTACATAGACTTATATAGGGAAAACATATAAAAATCTTCTTGTCTAAAACTACACTGCATAGAGCTTTGATATTTGGTATGTAGCATCATCTAGTGGTCTTTACCAAGATATTTCAAATTATGCCCCTGGGGTCAAAATTGGCCCCACTCGGGGGTCACCGTTTTACATAGACTTATATAGGGAAAACATATTAATATCTTCTTGCCTAAAACTACACTGCCTAGAGTTTTGATAATTGGTATGTAGCATCATCTTGTGGTTTTCTACCAAGATGTTCAAATTATTCCTTTGGGTGAAAATTGTGCAGGGTTTATAATCAGGTGAGCGATATAGGGCCATCATGGCCCTCTTGTTATTGGTTCCACTACCTAATGAAGTTAAGGGTTATTTGGAAACTTTTGACTAAATTGTATCACTTTATAGGCAAAATACCAAATATTTTAAAATAACTTGCATATGAAGACAAATAATTATAACTGACACTGGTGCAATCATAAACATTATTTGAGGTCAAATTTCTGTTCATTCTGAAATTGAACCGTCTGCTCTAGTATTGTCAATTGGTTATTTGAAAATTGATTTTGACCTCCCAATGCCCATATGGGGTGATCTGCATAGTACTTATCTATAGGATGAAATATCTTGCTGTTAAGTTTTGCACATTCTCAGGTTATTACTCTGAATAAAATATTCTGTAATCAGGACATGTTTGCTGTTGACCAGTATGAGTTTACTGTGCCAGATAAGAAGAGAAGTCCATATTGACCAATGATAGCTCACCTTACTGAAATATGTCCCACTTTCCACCAATCAGAACTCACTGTCCTAGAAGGTGTGTCACTATTGACAAATCAGAGCTCACTTTGCAAGAAGGTGTGTCAATGTTGACAAATTACAGCCTGTAAAGTAGGAATGTGTGTTAATATTGACCAATCAAAGCTCGCTATGTAGGAAGGTGTGTCAATATTGACCAATGAGAGCTCACTATTTAGTAAGGTGTGTCAATATAGACCAATCAGAGCTCGCTATGTATGAAGGTGTGTCACTATTGACAAATCAGAGCTTGCTATGTAGGAAGGTGTGTCAATATTGACCAATACTTTTTCTAGGCAAAGAAAACTAAAGCTGACATTACAGACTCCGAAGATGATAAACCACTAGCTTCAGTACAAAATGAAAAAGAGGTAATACTTCAGTGTAGTTCTCACTTATAATTACCTCCCTTTATGGCTAATTATGCACAAAATTCGAAGTCTACAGTGTGTCATTCATTGCGGAGTGAGCATATAAGGCTGGCTTGAAGCATCCATTTTTGGAGATGTGGATGGCTTGTACTGTGTCTGACTCTTGCGTGTGTGGCTAGGCGCTGCCACTGTAGCTGCGTGGCTTTAGTTTGTGCCCTACCATTTACTCAAGTAGAACATGTAAAACCATAAAAAAATCATCACTGCCAATCTACTTATATATGTTTGCAATGTATCTAACATTTCTATCCATAACTGTTCCTGAACCTTGTTATTACCACTGTCATTTCACTAGCTTTCTTAAACCTTTCCTTATTATAATCATGTAAATACCCCTGGCTCTAGAAACATCAATTGCATTTGCATTAACTGAACTCAACATAATTGCGTAAGTTGATTGCAATAATTCAGGTAAAGATTTCAATCAAACTGAAGTCATTGTAAATGGAAGTCACCTACTATAAAGTAAGCCACAAATACATTCTCTCTGTTAACATTTGTCACTAAAGCTGCACATGACTGACATGAGACTTAACACATTTAGCATGTCTTAGAAGAATAGTGTAGGTTGTATGATGCCAAGCATTTAAAGATAATTGTATATTATAGGTGACCAAACCAGATCCAGCATCTGAAAAGAAAACTACTTCAAACATGGGAGAGATGAATATTTTTGCCAGTCTCTCAGCAGGTCTTGGTACTGATCTTGGTACATCTGAAACATTGGAAACAGGAAGTGGGGAGACAGTGAAAGTAGACAATAAAGTGGGGAAAGTTGATAATAAAGAAAAGAATGTTGGAATTCAGGATAGTGATAATAAACTAAGTGCCAGTGATTCTGGAAGTGTTAAGGCAGGTGTTGCAGAGACTCCTAAAGGCAAAGGGGTAAAGACGCAGACTAAAGACATTGAAAAGGTGGTTGACAGTGTTAAGGATTTGTCAAGTAAAGCAACTAGTAATACAGATTTGAAGGAAAGTGTTGGCGGTGATGGTGTTGATTCAAGTAAAGACTCTAATGAAACTAAAAAGAGACACGAATCAGAGGAAAGTGGTAAAGCACACTATCACCATCATCATCGGCATAGAACTCATTCTAAAGATTCAGTAAGTGAGGAGAAATCAGTCGAATCAGGTAGTCATAGAAAAGATAGAAGAGATTCACAAAGTCACAAAGATTCCAGTGAGAGAAGGCATTCTCACGATAGGAAAGATTCTCATTCTTCTGATAGAGACAGAAAAAGTTCTAAAAGTCATAGTGACAAAGATAGACATAATAGGAGAAGTTTGGATAGTTCAGAAAAGGACAGAAGGGAATCTAGTAAGGGCCGTAAGGATTCTAGTTCTGATGCAAAACATGATTCTAAAAAATCTGCTAGTGTTAAGGACCATAGGGAGTCTACAAGTAGTGTAAGCTCAACTAGTAATGGTAAAACTGTCACTAAAGGTGGTATTGTTCCTAAGAAAGTTGGAAAAGATGGTAAGACTAAAGTAAAGAAATCCAAAAAGATTGATGAAATGTCGGTTGACTCTTCAATGATTGATTTGTTTAAACCTGATAACTTACCTGCAGTTGTTAAGGAGGAAATTGAGACAAAAACTTCTACTAATGTAAATTATAAAAATAAGGCAAATTCTGAAGAAAAGGAACGTGTGTCTAAAGTCAAATTTCTGGACAATTCTGTAAAAAGTGCTAAAGAAATAAAAGAAAAGGTCAGTTTGGAGAAAGAGACTGTGATTGGACCTGAAGTTATAAAATTAGAAAGCAGTAAACCACCATCTGATATAGGAAAAGAGGAAAAGAGTGAACTGTTTGTAGAAGTGATGGAGGTGGATGATTCAAGTAAAACTGCAAAAGTAGAAGAAGAGACGAAAATGGAAGTGGATGATGAAAACAAGGAAGTCATGGTAGAAGAGAAAAAAGATTCTGGGATTGTTGAAAATGAAACTAAAGAGAAAAAAGATTCAGGAATAATTGAACCTGTAATTGAATGTAATAAGGATAAACAAAGCAGTGAAGACTCTAGTAATGTTGATATTGAAAATGAAACAGTTGCAAACAATGTTAATATAAGTGAGAAATCTGATAAGAAAGCAGAAATGAAAACTGAAAAGGTTGAAGTTGCAACAAAGAGTAATGAAGTTGATAAAATCGTCGAAGTGAAGAGTGATGCAGAAACTGATGTTAAAAAACAAGCAAATAAACCAAAGAAACCACTTCGTATGTCAGACTTTTTCTCAGAGCGGAGATTGAAAATTAATGACCCGAAACCTCGATATAAAGTTGTTAAAGAAGAAGAAACTACTACTGATGATTCTGCTGCAGAATCTAGTTCCGCTGCTGAATCCAATTCTGGGCGGCAAAGAAGAAATAAGAATGTTGCATTTGCTGAAATATTAAAGAAAGAAAAACTTGGTAGTGGTAGGTATATAAATTAATAAATGCTATTAACATGAATATTCATGATTTTATTAGACTAAGTATGACTTTGTTCTAGATTATTTCTTTATATATTTCGAAGGCGTTTTGTTTTTGGTCACAACTAGTTTCATCTATGACTTGTGCTACGTGGCCTATTGATTGTGCCCATGACCTGTTCTACAAGGTCTTCAAAGTAAAAAGTTGAGCTATTGTCGTGACGAGATCGTCTGCTAGGCCGTTGTTTAATTGTTAATTAGTTAATTGTCAGAGTCATTTTCTCAACGTCTATCAAAGGTATCCACTTGAAACTTAGCATAGTTATTCACCATCACAAGAGGAGTTCATGCTATCAAGGCTTATAACCATGTGACCAATATTTATTGAGTTATCTGCCCTTGTTACCATTAAAAACAAGAAAATTGTCGAAATCTACTGCCCATTAAAATGAGTGATTTTTCAGTTACAATGTAACATGTTTGGAGTAGTATCTTAGAGGGAGGGTGCACACTTTGGGATCGAGAGGTCCTGGGTTCAACCCACATGAGGACCACTGGAGAATTTCTCTGAGCAAGAATAACCCACATGCTCCACTCCACCAAGGTGTAAATTGGTACCTGTGAGGGCAGTGTCTATTCCTGGGCGCCGCAGATCGATGTTGGCTGCCACACCCACAGGAGAGAAATAGTCTCCCTAGGAAGACGCGAACGTAGGTTATCATAGGTGGCCCAATGACCAGGGGAAGTTAAAATGTCACAGGGTGCTGAAAAGAGTCCTAGAATGTGGGTAACTTTTAACTTATGTTTGATGTATACAGATGATGAAGAAGATGAGGAGGACTCGGATTATGAGGATGATGAAAATGATGAAGATTTTGAAGATCCAAATCAACTTTACTGTATCTGTAGACAACCACATAATCAAAGGTATATGTCCTGTCATCATATTCATGATTATACTGTAAAATCATTTCATTTCAATGGGACTAAATTCCGTGGTTTTTTTTAGGGAAAAATACCATTTTTTGGGGACATAATTTCAAGAATTCATTAAACACTGACTCAGATACTATAGAATCATTATATATGTGGGGGATTTAATTTTGTGGTTGAGATCATCCACAAAATTAAATCATCCAGGAATTTAATGATTTTACAGTAATACCTGTTTTTGTAAAGAGCCATGCAATAAAACATATGGCATAGAGTAATCATAAATTATCTTTATTTACCAGATGTTCTATAAACACTTATAATGTTAACCAACAACATGGCACATGTTTCTCATGGAGATAATTGTAAAAATATATTTGGTAGGAGAACTCTGGGAGATGGTCCTAAGTACTACTTAAGACCTTATAAGACTGACACATATTTGAAATCTGCATCATAAGGCGCTTCTTATGAGTTTATTTTCAAGAAAATCGGAACTTGTCATGTTTACCAAACTGAAGTTGGTAAGACTTGTTTTTGATACAGAATGAGTAATTTTCAGAAAGTTTCCTAAAAAATAGATTTTGTACTTACGACCAGGTTTATGATATGTTGTGACAAATGTGAGGAATGGTTCCATGGTAACTGTGTGGGTATCAGCAAGGCACGAGGTGCAGAGATGGAGAAGAATAACGAGGAGTATATATGTCCGACATGTAAGGATGGTGCTATACAAGATGGTAGTGTTGTATCAACTACACAATCGCCAGAACATCCAAATAAGGTAATATGATAGTCTCATATATGCTTGTTCTGAATGTCCTACCTAGTTTCCAGTAGATGTGAAGCTTCCATTTAAAACAGGTCCCGAAAAGTAATAGAATATGAAACTGCCAAAAATAACTAACATTTTAAAAGTGACAAAACTAATAAGACAAATGTAATTATACATGTCGGAAGTATTACTGGTTGACCAAACTCCACACACAATCTTACTGACTCATCCTTATGTTGAACAGATACGATTACAAATGACTATACAGATAGTAAGTAGCTGATTATTTAAGCTTCATTCTGGTGTTTTATTGGACGTTTTGGCCATTACAAATATATTCTAGTTCTTGAAGGGAAGTGTACTTGAAGAAAAGTCCTAAAGTTACAAGCCCTTGAATGTTTTCATTGAAGTTATGTATCAACATGTTATTAAAAGATTATCATTGCTGGTCATTTAATGAAGATTTTTATTGTTAAATATATGTATTAATAATAGCTTTATTTCTCTTTTTATTTAGAAATCTCAAAGTGCTACAAATCTACAAACAGACGAAAATACAGTTACAGAGGTAAGAGTATGAACAAGCTCGATCTCCTGAAGAATTTCAATCTAAGATGGATCTCACCTCAAATATTTCATGTGCAATTGGGTTAATTTCTATGGGACACTGGGCTCTGAGCTTATTTCACATAATATACAAGAGTTAAAACTTCAAGATTTATCTCTAACTTAGAGTTAGACTCTGATTTGAGTAAAATCTCAATTTGAGGTGAGATTTTGATCTAAGATGCTTCTGGAGATTGGGACCTAAACTTCACAATTTTCTGTCAAATATTATATCATCTCTGTTCAAAACCGCATCGTGTCTACCTACCTACCCAAGTTGATTTCAAACGCAAGTTTGCACTTTACCACATGTTGCTAGTATAGTCTATTGACATAACAAGCAGAGATTATGTCACCTTAGTGTTTATCAAAGGCAGCATTGCAAATATAACTCAAGAATGCTTTGCTCAAGGGTCTTAAACTTTACATTGAGGTTGGCCATCAATAGTTGACGACCCCTATTGATTTTACATAGTTTAAACGTGCTACAAATATCTTATGTTACTTTCAGGATTCAAAATCTATAAAGCCAGATTCCACAGTGGACAAGGATACCAGTTCTAGTATTCCAGCAAAGAACAAAGAAGAGACGCCTAAGTCTAAACCAACTTCATCATCAAAATCACAAGGCGAGGCTAAATCATCCTCAGATATTTCACAAACTCCTAAATCCAAAAGGGAACTAAAGATGACTCCTAAAGTGAAGAGTAGCAAAGGGCTGATAACTCCGAAATCAGAAGGGAAGAGTAGTAAGGATAAAGATGGTGATTCAGGGAAGAAGGGAGATTTAACAGAGAAGAGAAAACGAGTTATACAAATGGTGAAAGAAGAGGTTTGTTTAGACTTTTGTTTTTATGCTCACATCAAGCAAAGGCCACATAACCTGCAGTCTGGGAGTGCCGTTAAGCCGTGCAGGAAATATAGTTCACCACTTACAGACTCTTATATAAATATGTAGATAAGCTTGACGTAACATAAACCAATCCATGCCGTGATCAGCCCGTAATGCAGGAAAATACTTACATTGTCATGACGTCGCGCTTTTTGTACCACTAAATTTTAGTGAAACTTATGAAGCGTACATCATTATTTTTAACAAAAATGAGCGTTCTCTAAGTAAGGTTATGTGATAAATAGAATCTTACCTTTGTGTTAATTATATGCAAGTTTTATTAAGCTTGTCGACAAAAACATTATGACACTCGGCAAAGCCTCATGTCATATTATTTTGTCCACTCTTTTAATAAAACTCGTGTGTAATGAGCACTCATGCAAGATCCTCTATTTTTGGTCTATTCTCTGTCCTTCAGTCTCACTATCTGTGTCTGAAAACTTTAACCTTGCCTTTAAAACAAAAAAATGTCCTTCCTGGTGCATCTAAAAAGGTCTGTGAAAACTGTGAAAAAGGTCCTCGAAAGTCCTTGAATTTTACAATGAAAAATGTGTGCGAACCCTGGGCTTAAAACCATTGTGGGAAATAAATTGTTTTAATTTCAGAATGAAACAAAGGACAAGCCGAAGCAGCCATACAATAAATGTTTTACGTGTAATACGCGTCCACCACGACGGGATTCTCTATATTGTAGTGATGAATGCCGACAGAAACATGCCAAACATAATGTGGTACCTGGAATACTTAAAGTCACCAAAGAAGTAAAAGTAGGGCACTTATAATTTAGGGGTTTTATTATTCCTTAATTAATCCAGTAATCTGTATTTGCTACACTAAAAAGATGGAACTTTTCGACTGACATGAAGGGGATATGGTAATGGTAAGCATCATTCTGTCAGCCAGTCCATCCAAGCTTCTGTGTGAAACTCCTACATTTCTTAAGGTATTTGGATGAAACTTTAACAGAATAACAACTATGAGGACCTTTAGTGCATATTGTCAGGATTTTGTGATTCAACAAATTTTGTCTGAGTTACAGCCCTTTGTTGTTTATCTTCACTTCAGTGGGAGGTATGGCTGTCTATGACTGCTTGTTTTAAATTTATCATTTCACTTACAGAAGAGCAAGGAGAAGCATGTAGCTGTGGTGGATAAATCTACAGGACGAACCTTGACTGGAGAGAAAGCACCTGTTGAAAGTGAATTGAAATCTTGGTTACTAGAGAATCCTACATATGAGATACTTAAATCTCACCATAAACTCGAACCCAGTAAGTGTAGAACAAAATATTTTTAAAAAAAAATAAAAAAGTAAGTTTATCCAATATTGTTATGTAAAATCATTTAAGTTCAATGGGACAAAATTTAGTGGTTTTGGTGAAAAAAACCACCACTATCCACTAAGTCATATAGTACACAAATTATTGATGTTTGTGGGGATTTAATTTCAAGAAATTAATCCCCCTCAAATATTAATAATTTTACATACATTAGTTTATTATTAATATTTGTTGATAATGTTTATGCCCTGGCATCTACTGATGCAGGAGGAATATTGTTTGTCCTGTCCATCATTCAGTTTGTCCATCTGTCCAACAATGTTAACTTTCAAGATTACCACTTAAATAACAAAAGAATTAAGTTGTTGAGGAATTAATTCAAAAGATTTCTATTGTGTTATGCCACAAATCACTGGTTCCTTGTAAAAGGGTAAGTTCATGCTGGCTAGAATGCAGTCCAGGAAAACTGGTTAGGTGAATAGACAGTCCTATATAACTGAAAAGTTGTTGAGAAACAACGTTACACCTGAATAAACAAACAAACATTGTTATTGCAGAATCACTGTCATCAAGTTCTGACAAGAAGAGTGAAGTGAAGGAATCGTCTAGTTCAAGCAAGTTGTCTGAGAAATCTAGCTCCAAGTCAGAGAAGAATAAAGGACCAGAACCAATCAGACTGAATGTTAGAAAGGGGCTAAGGGATGCACTAGCTGCAAGGTATGTACTTGTCTAAACACATGATCATAATCACCAAATATATTCAGTATTGCATACAGCTGGACAATTGCTGGCTAAGAAGTGTAAGGTCCTAGGTTATATAGACAACCTTATAAGACTTGTGCATATTCGAAATCCTCGAATCTATTTTGATAACAATCAGAAGTGGTTTTATTGACCAAACTGACATTAAAAGGTGCGTCTTTTCTCAAACAAAAATTTGTTATCAGACAGTTTTTTCCTAGTTTCTCTAAATGGTATGTTTGTATGTACAACCTTAGTCTTCTAAGTCAGCAATATATCATTTATAGTACAATTCAACTAAATAAATAAATGATGCAAATATTGGCCTAACAAAATAATTTGAAAAATTTGAAATGTTATAGATTTGATCTAACAATATAATTTTTATGTACCTCTACAGACTACAATAGGATTATGTTGTTCTTTTTCAGGGCAGACACTGCGGATGATATTATGCTATCTAATAGTGAAATCAAAGGGTTGGTGATGTCTATAGAAGAGGAATTGTTTAAATATTTCAAAGATACAGACTCCAAGTACAAGGCAAAATATAGAAGTCTGCTCTTCAATATTAAAGACCAGAAAAACAATGTAAGTTATGATACCTAATAATATTTCAATATCTGTCTTCAAAGACCTCAAATAAGTGTTTTACTGTAAAAACAATTAATTTCGTTGGGACGAAATTTCGTGGTTTTGGTAAAAAAGACGATTTCATTGGGACTTGAATTCGTGGATTTTGCATTTCAGGTGACCAATTACAATAAGAGAATATGCAACAAAACCAAAGCTTGTGGTTAAATGTGTCGCCTCTATAGACATGCTTGGTGTATTGTTAACTCTCAATGCTAAGAACAGTTTTGGAATTGTAACCCTTGACGACTGGGGCTATATTTATAAAGCATCATAGTCGAAACCTAAGACTTCCATAAAAATTCAAACTGTTTCAGCTAAATTGCTGATATCCTGTATTTATAGTTTCCTTATTTTATGTATAAAATGTAATATGGTATTTCAGGGCTTATTTAGGAAGATATTAAATCGTAAAATCCGTGCCAGTAAACTAGTGAGAATGTCTGCTGATGAACTAGCCAATAAGGAACTGGCTCAATGGCGAGAACAAGAAACTAAGCATGTAAGTATTTACTTATATGTATCTGTCAGTCCTAGTAGAAAGAGATACTTTTGTACTCTTTTCTAGACAATTGAGTCAGTTGAGTCCGTAAAAACTTGACTTATTCTGGGCTTGGATGTCTCTTTGAAATTGGTCGAAGAATAAAATACTTACGATTGTTCTTAACTTTGTGTTTACATGTTATTAGCTATTGTGTTAGCCTTTAGATTTTGACCTGGTTCTGACCTTTATCCACTAATATTACAAGGTTCTTGAGTTAAATATACATCAATTTCTGCAATTGTGCAATATCAGTATTTTAGATATGTGTTTGTAATTCACCTCGAATATCCCCGCTTATGAAAACGTACGCTGGGGTTATAAATATAGACAAGATATCAGCTGTTAAATTTTTTAAATGCTTAATAAAGGTCTGGATTGTTTCAAATTCTCTGGACTATTTGTCCACACTGATGGCTTGATGACATGACTGATGACACTAGATCTACAAATCTACACACAGGACGGAAAGTATCTCCACTTAACAATCATAAAGGCGATATCACTGTTATGGACATGTTATACAAAGTATCTAATTAAATATTTTACAGTCTATCAACAAAACAAAAACTTTATTATTTGCATATTACTATGACTAAATGTAATATGTTTCATATATGCATATGTTGGGGAAGGGGGTTTATTCATTGTTATTTGTTTATTATGTAATTTTGTTTTTTTCTTTTCAGTTGACCTTATTGAAAATTGATATTAACTGTCAAATATGTAGTCCACAATAAATAAAGTCGTTATTATTATTATTAAATCATGAAATATTATATGTTTGACAGACAATAGAGATGATTAAACAAACGGAGGCAGAACAGATGAAGGAGCCGGTACATGTAATGAAGAAGACACATAAAGGAGAGGAGGAGGTGGCTGATGAGGAAGGCGAGGATTTAAGTACACTAGCAAGTGAGGTAAATATCAGGGGTATCTTTTCTGCTTAAAATAAGATTTATTTAATGAAAAAATTCAAAAATTGACAAAGTTATGGTCATTTAAAGTCCTTTATCCGGCGGGGATACAGGGGGAATTAGACAACCATATCATCTCTGAGACCCAGGGAATAGATATCGGTCTGGTTCGAAGACCAGGGCGGGAAAAATATTGACTGGTGCGTGATTTTCATGATTTTAAATTTGGCTGTGTTGACACCCTGCATCTTGTGAATATGTTCTGGTATGATTTTAGCCAAAGAAGCAACAAGATTTACCGAAGCCGGAACAGTCGACAACAGACGAGGCAGAAGATGGTTTAGATACCACAGATACACATGGTCAACATTTGTTTGATGCTAACTGTAAGATATGTACGGGCAAACTGGTTCCAACCATAGAAACTACACCAAACAAATCAACAGTGAGTACATCATAATTATTCCCCCATCTTTGATGAAATGGTATATTGATTTGCACATGTATGATGGTTGGTAGGTCTGTCGGTAGACCAAATGGTTTCCGTTCAATAACCCAAAAACACTATGCCCTAGGATCTTCTAACTTTACATGGAGGTTGGTCAGCAACATTAGATGACCCCCTACTGATTTTGAGGTCAGTAGACAGTAGGTAAATGTCAAGGTCACTGTGATCTTTACTATTTCCTACTATTGGGCTGCCATGGGGGTATACCTGATTGTAACACAGTTTGATTGTTGTACAGACTGTGTTGCTCTGGAGAGGTTAAATATATAGCAATTGGTTACTTATGGAACAAAATAGTTATGTTGCATAATGCTGCTAAAGAACCCTCTGAGGCTTTTCTCATTGGCAACGTTGAAGTCATAATAGTTTCTCCTGATGGTCCGGGTACTCCCTTAAAGCTTCTTTTAAATATAAGGAGTACATCCCCTAGGTAATGGGAGCCAAAAGTACTCAGTGGGACCTTGGCTTAAGAGATCCTGTTGGCCTATGTAGGCTCTCTTGGTAAGGTTTCACTCTATGTTTATGTTATGTTTTAGGCGTCCAGCTCAGATACGAATGTTGCTATAGAGAAAGAACTGACCAAATCACAGACAGATCTGAAAGCGGACGATGTAGTGAAGGAAGTGCTGAAAGCTATACAGAGAGCAAAGGAGGATGAGAGAAAAGAGCAACAACGTTCTTCTGTCACCGTCAGGTAGGTTCTTCCGGCAACTTTTCGTTTTTGATGGATAACTTTAGTTTGAAATGAGATTTCATGATGAAACCTGCTGTGGAGGTAGCTTATATGAAAATCTTGCTTGGGATTGAAAGTGGCGCTGGTGGGGTCAAGATTACAGTTACTAAAAATAGAGAGAGAAAATCTGCCAAATCATGCTTGACTGCCGGAAATCTGGTTTTAATTGAATTTCCACATCTTATTTGGCTTTTAATTAGGAATTTGTTGCTTGAAAATGTTAAAAAGATAACTTATTCAATTTGAAACATAGCTTATGTAAGATTTTATGGTATGATTACAGATCTCCTGATTCAGCACTCAGTTCAGGCTTAGACAAGAATGTGAAGTTTACGCCTATCGGTCCAATGTTATGGAAGGGGTTTATCTACATGCAGGACGTCTCCAAGTTTGTTACCACAGCTTATACAGTTACTGGACCTGCTGATCACTTGGTGAGTATACTTGAGGACATCTTGCACTTATTTGCTCTCCCTGTCACTCCTTGTCCATACACCGTCTCTCCACAATTTACAAAAGTCAATTACTATGAAGAAAATTTCAAAAAATGCTTAAAGAAATCCTGGCGTTGCGCAACATAATGTTGTGGAGGGGAATACTGTTTTTGCAACATTTCCTTAAAACACATGGACATTTCCAACATGGAGATTTGCGTGAAGGAAAGAATTTGTGCTGCAATGATTTTGCCAGAATTATGGCCCTTTGCCGGCAGGGGTATATTAGTCTGCCGAACGGTGACAGCTCTAGTTGTGCCCAAACCATTCTTGTTGATAACTTCTGCTGTATATATTTCAGACATTGCCAGATACTATAACTCTATGTGGCAGAATAAGCCCTGAACATGTCTGGGACTATCTCAATAAAGTTAAACAGTCAGCAACAAGGGTAAGTCATATTTACATTCTGATCAAACATTCAGTGGTTCTACAATTCCGGATTAATTCGGAAATTCGGATTTGCTGCATTACGATGAATTATCTTTTATGCACAAAATAAAATTCAAAGAATTGACAAAGTTATGATCTTTTGAAGTTCCTTAATCTGAATATAGGTAATACTTGAACCTTATGTCCTCAGGACAGAAAAAAGCATTATAGGTAAATTTCAACCTTCTTTATCATTTCTCGAAATTTTGTCATGTTTTGTTATAAAACTTGGGGTTGAAAAAATCTGACTATTGACCGTGACTATTTACTAGCAATGAGCAATAGAATAGATAGACCCTGAGTGCTCCTTTCTACACTGATAATTATGTTTATAGCCTATAAATACACTTAATTACACCAGAAAATAAGTCACAAATACTATTAAGTACAATTTTAACATTATCCCATTGGAAGAATTGCTTCCGATTATTCACTTCTAATGATCATAAAAGGTACATTTAAATTTTGTAAATGTACAGTATATCATATGTGTTTCATATTCTTACAGGATATTTGTGTGATTCGGTTTATACCCGGAATCAATGAAGAGAAGGTAGCATACATCAACCTGTACTCATATCTGAACAGTCGGAGTCGATGTGGAGTGGTTGAACATAGTGCCAAAAATATCAAAGATTTCTACATTGTACCGTTAGCTTCACATAGCAAGATACCCAGTGTGTTAAAACCCTTCGATGGACCAGGTATGATGACAGTCAATCTCATTAAAATCAGATCCAGACATTTGCTCCATTCTGTTACGCTGTTATAGATCTGATTACTTGGACGTAAAGGTCATGTCCAAGTTACCTCTCTAGTGCATGTTGTATTATGGCTTTTCACCTGTATGTAAAAGTAAAATTTATAAAATGTTTTCATGAGATATTTATTACGCTCAAGTAAAAAATGAGCACTACCCATGAAACTTTATTTGTTTCAACAAAAGGTCACAGTTTTTGCTTTGAAACAGGTTCAACTGGTATACATGCAGTTGAGTCAGGTTCAGGCATAAACGGTGAACTGTATCGTAAGAATATTAAGTTGCGTGGGTGGTGCTCATTCTCAGCATGAGCATCGAACATATCTCGTAAAAATTGGTAAAAGAATAAGATACTTATGGTTGTTTTCAACTTTTTGTTTACATATATTTACTTTATAAATTCTTAGCCAAACAGTCGCTTGGTATGTCCACTCTGATTGCAGCCCATTCCAAATCTCATTTGATAGATGTAGAAGGGAAGAAACTAACACAGACCACATGTTGTGTATGTGTAGTCGACCCTTATTTTTGTTTCCATTTTTGTTCTTGAATTAGTAAATTTGATTTTAATCTCATACAGAGTTTTTAGCCCTTGGATTAGTAAGTTTGTGGCACCTATAATTGTGTAACCTACTGTTTCAGGACTTGAAGAGAACAGATGCCATATGTTGTTGGGTGTGATTATACGGAATAAAGTCAAGCGGAGTGGTAGTAGTTCTGATCGTTCACGGAGCAGCAGTTCATCATCTCATTCAAAGTCTAGTCATTCCCATCACAGCAGACATAGCAGCAAGCCCCTTAAATCAGCCCTTAAAAATCTGGTTAGTAATAAAAGTGAAAGTCCTGATATTATCCTTTGCCAATAACCTGATATACTGTAAAATCTTTAATTTCAATGGGACAAAATTTTGTGGTTTTGATGAAAAAGACGATATCAAGGATATCTTATCCACTAAGTAATATACTATATAACTTATTAATATTCATGCCAAGACACATGACATTTGTATTCCATTAAAGCATTGTTTTGAATTTCTAGACCAAGCCTAATTTGATGAAAACGGAGGCCATTACATCGCGGGTAACTTGGAAATTGTTGTCTTCATATTGTCACTGATTGTTCATTGTATTAACCTGTAAGCATTGTCGTAACATAGGGTGTCCTATTGTCAAACATGTTGCATGATGTTCAGTACACTTGTCATTAGTATTTCTTATCAACGTCCCATTGGACAATTTTTGCCTCGGCAATGTAGTCCAGATGGAAATATATGTGCTTCGGGAGGCATTGGGAACAGGGATTTCACAAATGTTCTGATGACTTCCCAGAGGCTTCCCCTAGACCATGAGGCACCTATTCCTTATGCCTTCTGATGTTCAATAATTACATTGGGAGTACATCGCCAAGGCAAAATATGCTAAGCGGGACCTAGACTTTGCTGTGTTTTGACCTATCCATTTTCCTCTGTTGCCATTATTTGATATATCCAGCATTCCTTGGTTACCAACTAGCATCTCTGGAAGCTGCTAACAACTGTTAAATGTAAATCAGCCTTAACAAGTTAAATTATCTGTCAAATACAATACTTCTTCCAGGCCTTGATTGCTTGAAATCATTTAAACCAGAACAGATTAGCTATCTATAGACTGAGCTAACAGACTAAGCCCAATCTGCATGAATTGTCATTTCCTGGTTAAATAGTTTGTATAGATTGTTTTAACTTTGATGTTGTATGCATGAACATATACTGCAGTAATTGTTCCGAAATTTTCCAACTGCTGCGAGCAAGATATCATGTGTGAGAAAGTTATTCAACTTACTGATCATCTGTAAATTTATACAGTATCTGTAAAATTATAGATTATGTGTCACTTTCTTAGACCTGTTTATAGCAAAACCTTGATACATACATGTGTATTATGGTGTTAATATGTTATAGCTTGGAGTTTTTTACAAGATCCCGACCTTTTAATGAGCATAATTTAACAGCCGATATCTTGTCTATATTTATTACCCCGGTTGTAAGTTATCATAATCAGGGAGTATCACAAAGACTTCGAGATGTAAAACAAATTCAAATTTGAAATACCGATATTACACAATTTGCTTGTGGAAATTGATGTATCAAAAGCAAGAACATTGTAATGCATTCATGCATAAAGGTTAAGATCAGGTCAAATTCTCCAAGCTATACATTAGGTGACTAGTTGAATTTTGTCTTTAAGAATATACTTGTCTGTATATTTGTAATTTTGGAACTTATAAAATGCTTGCATCCTTCGCCTCTATCTACCCTTCATTAAATTCACCGTTAAAAGTTACCCAAGCTATCCTACCAAATAAGAACATGTTTAAACAAAACTTTGAATGCTCAAGTGTTAGTCGCAAATTGTGTATTTAACACATGCCGGGTAAGAAATCAGAGAAGATTCTGCAAAAATATATGAAGTGAAAAAATATTGAAAGGCGGCCATTTTTGTTTAAAGTTGTGTTCCGTAATAATTACCAAATCATGATAATCACTTTAAAATGTAATTTGTTTATTGCAGGATGACACACCTGATAAGTCATCAGAGTCAAGCACACCTAGAACATCTAGTTCATCCAGTACGCCACAGATCGCAAGTTCTACGGAGAAAAAGTCAATCTCGTTCGATCCTATCGTGAAGGAATATTCACATGTAACAGAGCAAGGTAGGAATCAGGATTGAAGTGACTCGTGTGATAAACTTCCACTATTTTGTTTTAGCAATTATTAATATGTATTTAGTGCGCCTAGGATAACAAGAAAGAAGTGGAAATTTGGCATAAGCCGCATAGGTGGAACAATCAAGCGTGCACAATTTTTCAGCATTATTTAAATATACAATTGACCATATGTGTTTATTAAGTAACCAGTTCGCAACAGTATACAATGCCTGTCAATACGAGAAGGGATTCGGGAGGGACTTTGCTCAAGAAAGATAGATGTCTCATAAGCCAAATTAGCTGGCCCTTTTAATAGGGGTGACAGTGAAATAAACAAACAATTTACCTTTTATGAAGGGAATTCCGCCATTCTTTGAATCAGGATTCACATACTTGACCATAATGATTTTATGTATTACAAAAAAGTTATATTTTGCATGTTGTTGTATATTTTAGAGATGGCTATAGATCCAGTAGGGGATGACCCGCTCGACCTCAATGCTCCGTATGATCCTGAGAAGGAAGCTTTGAAAGATGTGGCCAAACCAAAGAAAGGTTAGTTGTTTCTTTACTGAGGGTTCTACAATTAACTTTTCAGCTCACAATAAAAGTTATTTGATGAAAAAAATCAAAGAATTCACCAAGTCATGATCATTGGAAGGTCCATAATCTGTATTTCAACAATAAAGCAATGTTGGAAGCTTTGTTTATGTGTAGGGATGTGTGCCTATTGTAAACTATGATTAAAATTATTGCTTTTGAAACTTGTAAAACTTGTTCACAATCAATTCCTCACTCAGTAAAGCAAGGCACATAACTCTGTCTTACTTTATGCTAGATAATGGGCCTTTATTTACTGTGGCAAATATCATATGAGCATCTGCACTCGCATAGGCAGTCTTTGCTCTTATTTGAAATAATTCTATTTTTTTTGTACTAAACAAATCAGGGAAATGCTGTAAATGATGTAAGACAAACAAAGTAAATGGCATGGTGACAAAAACTACAATAGAATTTGTTCAGAATACAATAGAATATTAATGTTTTATCTTCATGCTTGCTCATTTCAGAAACTCCACCACAGGATGCTGTTGCCACAATGATTGACAAAATCGCTCAGAGTAAAAATCCAGCCGAGGCCACTGCAGCCATGGTAGCGACCCTAGCAACCACTTCCAAGCTTGGTAACCAAAGAAAGCTTTTAATGGAACTCACTAAAAAAGTGGATGAACAAAAACGTCTTCTTGAACAAAAACGAATCTCGTCAAAAGTTGGTCAATCTCCATCTGGTAGCTCACCTGGTACTACTAAAACTTCTAGTACAACAAGTTTAGGAATTTCACACAAGGATCCAAGATTAAGAAACCAAGCTGCTCCCCAACAAGCAGTTGAAACAACAACCGAGGCTCAGGATCTTGACCTGCGTATAAAACCAGGAAAGCCGGCACCGGCGCCAACGAGTGCCAGTCAGGTTCCTGTATCCAAATCACCAGTATTACCTGCTTCCATTACAACATCAGCTTTAGAGAACTCTGTATCTATTCTTTCATCATTAACATCAGACATTGCATCAAATGCTGCATCACCAGTTAAAGTGTCTTCTACACAACCACCAGAGTCCACATCATCTAAGCCAGTTTCCTTTAAAATCCAGTCTCATTCACAAAAACAAAAAACTTCAGTGTCGGTTTCAAAAACTAAAGATATTGAACCTGATAAATCTACCAGAACATTAACACCAGACCCTGTAGTTAAACCTAAAGGTTTCTATGTTGATCATGCTCCTGAACAAAAGGATCATGTGACAGGAAGTGATAAATCTAAATCTGATTCTAAAAGTGGACTGGTAGTAAGTGATTCTGTACCTAAGAAAAAAGTTGACAACCAGTCTGCTGAAATTGACGCACAAAGTAAATCAGAGAAAGTTGGTGAAATTAAAAGTGAAGAGGCAGCAGACGACAATAAGAGTACTAGTAATGAGGAACAATCAGTATCTGATAAAAGTACAAGTAAACAGGGAAAACAACATGACATTGTAACACAGTTGATGGCTGAAGTTAGTGGTAAAACTACTAGTGAACCATCAGTTAAAACTCAACCAGATAGTAAGACAGACAACAAAGAAACCGATACAGGGGAAGAATCTGAACAGGCATCTGCTAAAACTAATGTTCCAAATGTGACTGAGTTGTTAAAAAATCTTGGTAGTGATAAATCAGATGGAGGAAAGAAGGGTGGTATACAATTACCTTCAGCATTAATGTCTCTATTCTCAAAGTTACCAGGCAGTGCCGAGGACCCACAGGAGGAGAAACTTGCACAAATACCTGGCTTCTTCTCATCAGAAGCTGACAGTGTTGCCACTGATACAGATCTCAGGAAATCTGGTGAGAACCAGTCTGCAAGTTTATTGCCTGGTTTAGGTGAGGTAGGTAGTGATGACAAAGACCAAGCTAAGTTGAAAGATGACAATCTCTCAAAATCATTTATGGGTTTTGATTATGACTCAGACTCTTCTGGTGGAAGTTTTGAAGGTTTCGATGATGATGGTACAAAAAAGTTGAGTCCTAGGAAACAAAAACTGGTTCAGAAAAGTGTTCGTGAAATAAATCCAAAGACAAACATATTTGGTGATGTGGATGAGCGACCACCAGGTGCTGCTGACATCGATCTCAGAGAAGGTAGCGACGTTGATTTAAGGCAAGAGACTGAAGCCCAGGATGTTGATGAGCGTGTTCACATGGCTCTGGCTCCCAGCATGGCCCAGCCACGCCTACATGCACCTGCACATACAATAATGCCTCCGTCAGGTTTAGGAATGTCCTTTATGTCTAACCAGCCGCCACCCCCTGGGGAAGACTGGAGTCATCCTGCGACTACAACCATGTCTGTAGGAATTCCAGGGATACCTCCATCTTCTGTAGAATGGGCACATGCACCCTTGCCCGAATCCCAACCACCGTTACCGGCAGAGCCACCTATGCCCAAACCTCCAGAACCTCCGGTGAAGAGGAAGAAATGGGAAGACTCTAACCAGCTTGATGATGGGTCGGATAATGAAGGTGACGGTAAAGGTCAATCTAAAAATAGTAGAAAGAAGAAAAAGAAGAAGGCAAAGAAAGAGAAGAAAAATCAACCAGCGACCAGCGATGAACGGCTGGCACTAATAATACGAGAGATAGCTAAAAATGAGCCAAAGAAGCCACAACCACAGCAACAACAGTTTCGCAAACCGAAGCAAATGGCTCCACCTGCAGTACGTCCTCAAATACCACCGATAATGCCGCCGCAATTTGGGGCCCCACCACCTCAGGGTATGATGCCTATGGTTAGTATGGGTCTTCCAATGCCGCCTGGAGGACCACATGCCATGCCACCATCTTGCCCCCCTATACCTGGCAGTATGCCATTACCTACCAGTGGCTGGATGGGGGATACAGGTATGGGTGTCGGCCTGAAAGTTCAGTCGGCTCTCCAACCACCTCCGATGCCAGCACATCTTCAGCCAGGAGTCATACCCAACCCTCAGCTACAAGGTCCACGACCACCACACATAGATATTAACCCTGGTCTGATGCCTTCACGTATGGGACCATCTAATTATCCATCTAAGCCGGGTCCACCATCTTTGCTTGATATGCCAACTTTACGTCCTCCAGCCAAACTTCTAGGAAACAATTTAGACAGAGTTCAAGGATCTCCTGCTAGAGATATGATGCCACCAGTGGAATTAAATAGCAAGGTTTCAGATCGTACCTTCACTCCGCCGTTGCCTGGAAACTACACTCCGCCGTTACCTGGTAACTACACTCCCCCACTGCCTGAGCCAGGTGATGAACAGTTATCTGAACATACTGATTATGCTACAGAGCTTAGCTACCAGACTGACTCTGCTGACAGAACTAGGGATAGGACTGTTGATGAAAGATCGGTTGATAGAGATCGTGATGAACGACGTAGACGAGATCGCCGCCGGAGTAGATCTGGTGACCGGAACAGGAGAAGCCGATCTGGTGAACGTAATCGAAGAAGTCGGTCAGGTGAAAGAGACTCAGATCATCGTCGAGGTAGATCAAGAGATTATGATCGCCATCGTTACGACGACCGAGATAGAGATGGTCGTCACCATGGCAGAGATCGATATCATAGACGGCGTTAAAAAACATTGTTATGCTCTTTGCCTGAATTATGTTGTTAGATTGTGTGAAAAAGGAGGCATGAAGGATCAATTATGTTAACATGGTTCCCTTTGACGTAACTAGGTTTTATCTTACTGTATAATAAATAAAGAGATACAACCTTGTTGCGCCAAAATTGCCAAAGGGACAAAATTAACTGTCTTGGCATTATTTTACGTAACAAAACAGTTGATGAGTGATTTGTTATGCTATACAAAGATAAAATCTGTAAAGTGTGTGCTCTCTGATATGTTATACTCGATACACTGCATTGATTATTGACTTTTTAATTGTGAAAAGCATAAATGGTGATATACCTTTAAATTTGAAAGGTTAAAATGTTAACATACGTCAGAAAAAGGTTAGACTCATAACCTTGAAAAGAGGAATTTGTGTAGCTGAGGGTTTTTATGAAGTTTGTGTAAACTATTTCTTTGTGCAGACTTACGTACCAAGTTGTATTTATAACCATTAGTCTTGTACATGTACGAAAGGTCGGTGGTGACATTTCAATTTCCCGATCTCTGAAATGTTGGAATAGTGAAATATTGAAGGGAATTTATAAAAAAATAAGAGTCAATTTGTGATTCTCTTCATTATTTTATGATTTACACTTCATAACTTGAAATTGTGAAATTTCAAAATGTCACCACTGACTGGTGTTTTGTAGAACAATTTGTCACATGGTACATATATGGATCTACAAGATCTGTAGAATTGTTCATCTTTGTATTTCTCAACTATGTCATCAAATGCATTATATATATCACATTGTTTTTAATATTTGTATAGTGTGCTATTTTCATGTCTGGTTGTCCTTGGTAACCAGGTTTAAGTCTTTGGAACCATCTTAAACTTAAATCTTATCTCAAATCTAGATTTTACTCAAATCAAGAATCTTAAATTGACAATGTGCTATAAATGTAACTTACAACTTTTAGCATCAAGTCTAATGTTATTGAATACCATTTCTGTCTGTTAATTTGTTAAAATACATTACCAAAATGTAGTCATTTATTTTCTGGTGTTTACAAATTGCATTGTTATTTTCTGATCTTATGGAGCATAATGTTTTGATTAAACAGCAATTCTTCCATATGGGGCAACAAGGTTGTTTCTCACTGTATAGCAAGATACTATCTCGTTACTCGGACATATTGTTATGCTGTTGTAATATAGACTATTATGAGTATGATTTTAACCCCATTTGTTAATCATCAAAGCCTGAGAAAATGCACAGTTTTAAACTCATTTCTCTTAGTTCCTCTGTTATCCCTTTATTCTGTATTGACCCCTAATTTGGGGTTCATCAAGAGCATGACATTTGTACTGTAACTTAATGAGAGATAATCTGTTTATTGAACAAAATTGACCAGGTGTCCGTTTCCTAAGCAAAGCGCTACGTAGCTCTTCAAGAAGGAGGTAATCTATGCCTTTGCTTCTATATTTGATTGAATGTGATGTAACTGAATGAAGGCGTTCATTAGACACCGGCTTTTTAACCTTTATGCATGAGTATAAATTTATTACAAGCTTCTTGGGCAGATTTTAACAATTTCTGTGAGAAATTTGTCCTTCTCTATTTCTATGCACATGTCTGTTGACCAAAATAATTTCTGTTCAATAACTCAAGAACGCATTGCCCTAGGATCTTCAAACTTTACATGGAGGTTTGCCAGCAACAGTAGCTGACGCCTAATGAGTTTGAGGTCAAAGGTCAAGGTCACTGTGAGCTTTACCATTTTCAACAATAATGTGTTTTACAAATACCTTTTGTCTAGATTAGACTGTATAAGCTTCCCTGCTTAAAGTGCACCTTGTGCATATTTCTTTTGCCTTCTTATAAATGCCTACTAGCTATTGACTTGTCATCCCTTCAGTGCAACAAGATTGTATTTCAAGCTATAGTATATAGTGAGGTACAATTTTGTTGCACCAAATGGAGGTTCCACATTGTTTACGATGACGAAACATCTCTTAGATGCAACAAGGTTGTATCTTACTCGATACTGTATAGTGTGATACATCCTTGTTACGACAAAGGATTGATTTAAGTCTGGTCACATTGCATGTATAAGTGTCGGGATGAACGTGCCGGTACCATGTGACTTTTCGGCTAAATCTACACGCAAAAATATGTAAATAAAGAATTAAAAACCATAACTATCTTATTCTTTGGCTGATTTTCACGAGATATGTTCGAAGCTCAATCCAAGAATGTGCACTACCCACACAACTTAATATGCTTCAACATTATGTCACAGTTTTTGCCCGAACCAGCTTAACTGCTATACATGCAGTTTAGTCGGTTTCAAGCCTAATCTGTGATCTGTTTAACAAAACCTTATGTTTCTGTTATTTTATACTGTAAATTGTATGCATTGTTATATATTTGAGAAAAATAGATATGTTTAAACTAAAACTGTTAAGTTTTGTGGGTAGTATCAACTTCACCATTGAATATACCTTATGAAAATTGGTCAAAGAATGTAAGATAGTTTTGGTTGTTTTTAATTTCTTGTTTACATGTTTTTGCTTGTAAACTTAGCCGAAAAGTCACGTGGTGTGTCCACCCTTAGTGTATAAATGACTACACATCATGTATTATAGATTTTAAATCCAATCATTTATTGTTTAGACTTTTGTTACAGTATGTTGTCGTATTGTTGTTATATTGTCGAGTATGAATAAATCTATGACCTGATTCAGTGTTGACTGTTGTTTCATTGTACCCATGTCCACTGAAACTTTTGTTAAAGACCACTTGGTAAAAAAGACCCCAAGTCCAGTGAGGTGGCCAAAACCGCAGGTCCGTGAAAAGTGTGCAAGATCGCTTGTTTATACATATTTAAAACTACATAATATAAAGGTGACCTAGAACACTTTTCATGGACCTGTGGCCTAAGCTATGAGGAGGGCCTGAGTTGTAACAACCAATACCTCCATGTGCAGCAATCAAATATTGCAGTATTGAAATTCACTCTATTGATTTTCATAGAAATATTTTTTATAGCAAGAAGTTGTAGTTGTGAATTGGTTTTAAATATTTTTTTACTTAATTCCTAGTATAAGTTATGGTATTTGTAAGCTTTAAATGTAATTGTTATTTGTCCGACTGAGTGTGAAAATATATTATTTTCAACACTCGGGATAACAATTTTAATTTTTTATACATTTTTCTCATCTAGATGTACAATCTAGAACACATTATTGCTTGTTATATTAGAATTTTAGATTAATAATGTTCTGAGTGAGGTATGGGTTGTAACTCTAGGCCCTGATTCAGTGGTGTTTCATTGTTTAGCCAAACCTGTGTTGAAGACCACTAGTGCTGTGAGCGAAGACCACCATTTCAAAACCCTGTCTACAAGGCTCACCTATTTCTTCTCCAGACCATTGTCAATGACATTCAAACCATGGAGAGAGACCACCTGTCAACAAAGATGTACTTCTGCTATTGGCTCAGGCTGAATAGCAGAACAAAACAGAACAGAAAGTTTATTAAAGACAAATCATACATAGCTAGCTTATAGTCTATCAAATAATTATGCATTAATATAAACATTGCAAGAAAAAAGAAAAATCGAAAGATAAAAAAGACTTAATATAACATGATCATGAAGACAAAAGATAAAATATGAGAATGTTTTGTAATTGTCAATGAGTTATTACGGAATCGAAAAAAAGTTATAAATAAATAGCTCATGATATCGCTGGCTTAGAACAAGAAGGTTGTAACTACCAAATCGATATATTGAGAAAACAAGAGAAAACAAGAGAAAACTGTCTGTAATTTACTCTTTACCTATGGGAAAACATGTTTTTAAAACTTCATTTTGGTCAACATGACAATTTCAGATTTTCATGAAAATATGCTCATAAGAAGCGCCTTGTGAAGCAGATTGCAATTATCTATGAGTCCTATAAGGTCGTAAGAGGTAGTTACGACCTTCTGGTTCTAAGCCATCGATATGTTTATGAGACAGTTCTAAGGGTACATTTTGCATTATTGACAAAGTTGTATGAATCATATTCGAGACCTGGCCCCGATCTCCCGAAGCATCTCAAGCAGAAATCTCATCTCAAATTGAGATTTTTGCCCAAATCGGAGTCTGAATTTCTAATAAATCTGAAGTTAGAACTCATTAAAAATTACAAGAATAAACAAATGATAGCATTTGCTGTTTTTAATGCTAGTTTTGAGTCAATCCTCCCTTGGAAATTATCCAACCGACACATGGCAAGGTTTGAGATGAGATCTATCTCAAAATTGAGATGTTTCGGGAGATCGAGGCCTGGCCTGGCCTGATCATGCTGATATTCACCATGTACCATCCACATTAGTAATGCTACATAAATTTAATATCAAAATCACAGTGTCGACTTCTATTTATCACAATAAGGCATACAAGTTGAATTGTACAGCATCCCTATAAGTAATGCAGTGATCAAAAGTTACATGTGCTTTTAATCACAATAAATCATAAAGTTGAATTTTATAGTATCCCAATAAGTCATACAGTAATTTGATCTCTAAGTGTGTTCCAATACTACTTTTAATCCCTATAAAACTAGGGATGTTTGGGGATATAAATTTAATCTT
Organism: Spisula subtruncata; assembly: GCA_963678985.1. Lineage (NCBI taxonomy): Eukaryota > Metazoa > Mollusca > Bivalvia > Venerida > Mactridae > Spisula > Spisula subtruncata. The sequence goes on along the minus strand of OY787676.1, from coordinate 21,099,682 downwards.
TCTATAAATAGCTTATTGTTGTCTTATATGACTTAATCACTGTCCTTTTCAATACACTATTATATTTTATTACCTGCACAATGAAAGGTACATATTAACAAAAACTGTCACTGTAAAATCACTTCATTTTGTGGGCATTTGATTTTGTGAATTTGGTTTAAAAAAAACCTAGAATGAAGTTTCAAGGAGTAGTAAATTTTTGAATTACGTAACATAAAAGAGCAAACTTTCTCTGTATTTGAAAGGTTGATTGGTCATAAGGATTTGATTTCGTGGTAAAGTTCCACCATGAAATTAACGAAAATTTACTTCCCACGCAGATTTATGATTTTACCGTCTCCCAATCTGCTCCTAGCACCCTTATAATTTCAAGTAGGGTTTATTGCATTAAATGTCTTGTATTACCAGTAATTACATAACTAGGTTATTTCCCAAAATAATTTGGTTCACCATGATTGTCCTTTTATGCATTTTAGTAGCAATCATGCACAATATACATGGAATGGCAGTGGGAGGTTGGTGTGTCTTTAACAATTACCAATCTGCAGATTAATATTCCAAATATTACTTAAAGACCAAAATGTGTTGTGGATTATTAAAGGTAAGCCAGTTTTTCTACCTTAAAATACCATTTTGTCTTGTTATACTTTTTTGATATTTGATAAAAAAATTATTTTAAGATATTTAATTAGGTAAGTACTCTTCACACTCTTCAGTGTGTAAGGCTTTCACACATACACTAATGTGGATAAATTGAGTTTAGTGCCAGGCTATACATAGTTTGTAATACAAAAATGTTGATTATGCATGAACAGGGTTGACATATATACATACTATTAACTTGGAGAATTTGAGACAACCAGGACCTTTCAATTACATGTAGCTTAACTTAACAGCTGAAAATACCGATGTTGCACGATTTGCTTGCGGAAATTGATATATTCAAAGCAAGAACCTTGTAATATATTCATGTATAAATGTCAGAACTGTCACATATAGGACACACACTCACTATGCTCCAGTCATTTGGAACTCTTCCAGAGTCAATGGACTTCTGAAAGATGACATGCAGTGTAATATGTAAGATGGTGCTGCTCAATATCTGAAACCTTATTCACCAATGTTGTAAGTCTGAGACTAAGACTTAAAATTGTCATTATTCATAATCATTAGCATTTCTTTTCAATTAGTTTTAACCATGTGAAATTTTATTGGACTATTGGTTGTTACCCACTGAACATGTATACAATTTATATCAAAATCAGTACGTTAATAACAACATGAGAGCGAATAGACGAGTTAACGATTTAAAGTCTAAGTCCAATAGGGGTTATCTACTGTTGCTGGGCAACCTCCATATAAAGTTTGAAGATATGGGCAAAGCTTTCTTGAGCTATAGAATGGAAACCATTTGGTCTACCAACTGATTGACAGACTTGTAAACCGACATGTGCAAAGCAATATACCCCTCATCAAAGAAGGTGGCATAAGAATAAAACAAGATCTACTCATCAGTTGCAAACATACCCCATTGGTAGAGATTGTTATAGGTCTCATACTCTGGTACTTAGCTCCAGATTCAGGTTGGTTTGCCATCTTGGACATTTGTTGTGGAGACTACTTTAAGAATACATGTAGACTTTCATGACAGCCTACAACCATACTGCTTACAAGTGTAATAAATAAAAAAATCTGCATCTATAATCTATTAAAATACTTTCGGTGGAACAAAAACCTCTGCTGACCACAAATCTTAACAAAGGGAAGTAACAAGGGCTCGACGATAACGATATTCGTCTTCCGGGTAGAGTTTTACTCCATATCATAACAGTTCAGCGCGCGCGCTGATTCTGAATCTTTAAAAGATGTCAATTTGATATGTAAACAATGGTTTGAATAAAGAAAACAGCGATTTCTAGAACGAAGCACTTGGTCATGCAAAATGTTAGTTCTAAGTGACACGTATGCGCTCTAAAATCAACGAGTATTGTGTTTGTAAGTTAATGATTTCGTATAATTTTGTTGGAATATCACCAGTTTTCGTGACATGAATTTAGATGAAAACGAAAGTTCAATTTGTTTTTCGATGAAATGGTCGTTCACTGATTGGTTTAGCTTTAATCTGAACGTACCCAACTATCTTTAAGGCATATCACTAGTCTGTGCTAGTCTGCAGTCCTGCTTACTCAGCTGGTAGCTGCTGTGTGTCTTTCAGTCTGTAATTTTACCCTTATCAATGCTTCTCCTGGTGGTGATTTAATCTTTACAACAGAAACTTTGAAGGAAAAATGTAACAAACGTAGATTGTCAGGGGTCAAACATTCAAGTATTATAATAATGTAAATTAGTAGCCTGCTTACCTATCCTTTCGTGAACCTAAGACTTGTTTTTGAAGCATACCCAGCTTTATCAGCTGATACAAAAATATTTTTTATGAAGAAACAAATTCCCGAAGCTCCCTCTACATGTTGAGTGCAAAACATTATGTGAAAGCATCGAATCTTCCAAGTAGCAGCCATCTTACATAGTGGCCTCCACCGCTACAACAAATGACAATTTTCCTTATCTTTTCGTGAATTTTTATTGGTTGGTCTGTGAATTGCATTCTGGCAATCTCTGGTTCTATTTGTTTACGGCGGAACTATATTGGGGGTTCCATTATCATGTGTGTGTAAAATAGTGGCTTTGTGTTGATTCAGAAGCACAGAAATGGTCTTCTACTTTTCAGTCAAGTTGAAATATAGGAATATTTTACATTAAAATATGCTATAAAGATAAATATGTAAATAAAATTGATGATAAATCACTTTTTTTACTGCTTCAATCATCTGTCAATAATTTTGGACCTGTACATTTGGCAGCAATGTGTTTTTAAAACATGGTTCATGAAATCATAGGAATTCATGAAATCATAGGAAAGAAGGATAAATGCACTAAGTCTGAGCATTAGATTGAACATGGACTGCTAGTATTGACTGTTTCATCATATAAACATTTTATGAAGTTGTCTCTTGTTTTATGTTTGATTTATCAAGTTTTAACCTTAGGTTACCGGTACCTCATATACCAAGGATATGATCTGAAGTCAATTCTTGTTTTCCGATATATTGAAATCGTCTATACTGCCGTATAATAAGAGCGAATCATTGACAGCTCTATAAAAGTGTAATTATGCACTTTCTGATTTTAGGAAATAATCTACCATGAACATGAATGAACACAAAGCTACCTACAACATTCCCTCAATGAGGTTGTTACATATTCCTACAGTCACTACTTGTGGTCAGCAGTTTGCGGTGTGGACCGATGTCAAAGAGTTACTGCTGTGGTGTGCTGATACTCACTGTGGTATTGTTCTTGATGCATTGAATCATGTTAGCGTTCAGACAGCGTTCGTTCATCAGTGTTCCATACATGAACAACTGAACTTCTCCACACAGTTTGTGCATGTAAAACTAGGAACATGTCTAGTAAATATAGAAATACTTCGAAACCCAGAGGTTTTATCGTTTCTGCATGCCTATGTCAGGAATAAGCATATGGAATCTAAATATCCAGAAGTATGGCGCTGCACAAGAATGTTGCAAGAGATCTCAGCAAAATATACCAATACCAGTTTTAAAATTCCCTTGAGAATGGCTTCAAATATGGCACTGCTTCCAGCATTCAGAAGAAGTTTTGAAATTTGTAGTCATGATGGCAACCAAGAAACTTACAATGAGGACAAAACAGTACAGGTAAGCTGATATACAAACAAACAGTTCTACATTCATACATAAATGTAGTAGGCAAATGAGCTCCCAAAGTTAGGCTTGATCAAACATTGCTGGTTTAGAATGAGAAGCTTGTTAGTACAAAATCAAATTTTGAGAAAACATACGCTCATAAGAAGCGCCATGTGATGCTGATTTTAAATATGTATCAGTCTTATAACGTTGTAAGAAGTACTTAAGACCTCATTCTAAGCCAGTAATATATTGTACTAATTCTAATACTAATCATCTAGCCAGAACACTGTGACAGTTCATTGTTATTAGTTAAGTTTTCAAAAATCAGTTGGAGCGAAGCTGCACAGGTCAGGTGTACATGTATAAAGTGAGGATCAAGCATGTCCCTGAACCACCTTAGTGGAATCTTACACCAAACCATTGTAACAAACACCTTAATCTTTGCATTGCAATTTCAGTAAAACTTTGTTATCTCGAGGAGTAATCGAGACAGGTAAAATGCTCGAGATAATTTAAACAGGGTGCTCGAAATAACCAAAGGGCATGTTTTGATAACACAAGCGGGTACTATTTTAAAACTTGCACAAGTGATATCAATGCTCGTCATAACGAAGTTTTACTGTATAAAGTTATTGTACATACTTTGACTATAACGTATTACTACTCAATAAATGATGAATGCCTCTGTAGTATTTTGATGTTCTTCCCAATTCATGATCTCATTTCAGTCTAGTCATGTGACGTCAGTAGAGAACACAATCTCAACTCTGGTACCAATGGGTTTGTTAGCTGACATGTATCCAGAATGTGTTGGTTGTTTAAATAAAGCTACCAGACAGTATTTAGAGGGATTTTCTGGACTTGGAACTCCACCTGGTGTCTATCAATGTACAGTGGAAGAAGGCATACTACTCACTCGTTTTATTTCCAGCTATAGAGGATATGGTAACTTATTTCTTGTGCCTATATATAGATGTAGATCAGTGTTTAGTGCGCTTGCTCTCTAAACTGGCAACCCAGGTTCAAATCCAGGTGAAGGCACACCAATGCCTGCCATGTTTCATTCACTGTAGTGAAATCTTTGCAACTAATGAGTAGATCTTGTTTTATTATTATGCCACCTTCTTTGATGCCGGGGTATATTGCCTTGCAAATGTCGGTCTGTCTGTCAGTCAGTTGGTAGACCAAATGGTTTCCATTCTATAGCTCAAGAAAGTTTTGCCCATATCTTCACACTTTATATGGAGGTTACCCAGCAACAGTAGATAACCCCTATTGTACTTAGACTTAGAAATCTATTGATTTTGATGTCAAAATGTCAAGGTCCCTGTGACCTTTACCATTTCCAACTTTTTAGTTCCCATGGAGGCACAGTCTGTGAAAGTAGCACTTGTCTGGTTGTCGAGTAGTTTCGAATTTTAAATTCACAGACTGAAGGCATACATATTTTACAAACAGTTTTTGTTATTTTAGATGGACCCTGGAATTGTTTTACGTCTAACAGTCTATTGATGTCATGGACAGAGTTTTGGAACAGATTAGATAGTGTAAAACAAAACAATCTCTTTCTAAAACTATCAAACACCGGAATGATTATTTTGAACTCTCAGGTAAGACTGCAAAAAAAATAATTAATTATGAAAACCTGTAGTATATCGACTTACAAGTTGTAAAGTCATTTAATTTCGATGGGACGAAATTTTGTGGTTTTTGGTAAAAAAGACCATTTCCATGGGACGTTAATGTGTGGATTTTGCATTTCAGGTAATAAATTAAGGGTAAAATTATTGTTCTATGATCCCCGAAATTTAATCCCCCATGAAGATGAATGATTTTAAACTATACAACAATTTGGAATTCTTACGTGTAGGAATTAACCACAAAGGCATAGGCCTGAGTAGTTAATTATATGTGTCAGTATGACAAAACAATTCAATGTATATCAGCCGATATACTACGGCTTTTGAGTATTTTATGTCGATTCTAAAATGATTTAAGAGCGCAATTATATATAAAGCTAGTGTTACTTTGCAAGCATATGTTGTTAACCTTACTTGTTTACCTCTATGACGTCATAAAAATGACTTGACGTCACTTCCTGGTTAGTTCCATATAGTATATCAGCCGATGTACAATGATGTTATTTGTCCTATATCTATAGGCAAAATCACTGGTCATGTAAGAATGGTGAATATTGAACTTTGATAAATATATATGAGCCGTTCTGCAGGAAAATCTGCTATTTCGACATTATGTTATTACAATATGAAACGAGAGTTTGAAAAAGCTCCAAAATAAGAAAAAAAATTCATATATCCATTGATTCTATTTTAAGTAATTTATGTAACTATATCTTAGCTTCAAATTTCCCATGAATTATGTTGAAATCAAATATTCCGTTGCTATGGTGACTAATTTCGGAAAAGTACTCATATTAAGAGCAGTAAGTAGTTTATAACAGTAATTGCGCATCTCTGGTTTGGAATGAGCAGTAATTTTGAAACTTCACAGGTAGCTTGAGCACATTGTATGTTTCAGGCCTTTCCTGACATGGCTGCACAGAACACTACATCATTGATATACCAACCAGACCACCATGAAGTAGGTAACGAAGACCTAAGATCAATTGGAAATCATACAGCTCGTCAAGTCCAAGACAGCAAGACAGTCGGTCATAGAACAACATCTCTGCTTCATGACATTCAACCAGCAAAGCCACAGAGTACAGCATTTCAGCAAAGAAGAAATAATTGGCAACAAGGCAGCAGGGAAGTTTCTGGAACTCACAGTGATGTTCTAAGAAACACAAGCAAGGCGAAGCAGATGACTGCAATTCTTAATCACACAGAGATGGATGAAGCAAGGTCAGGGCTGAGTAGACAAGGGAACATGATTGAAAAGGGTCTTGTTACATGTAAAGGTAGAAAACTGATTTCAAGCAATGAAACAGGGAACATGTCAGTGAAGAAAGGTATTCATGACAAAAGTACAAAGGATAAGAACAACTCGGCTACGAAGAAAGGTATTGAAATGGTAAGGCCTGGCTCTGGTGACACAACAGAGACAGATGTAAACTACAAAACCCCAATGGGAAAGGACATATTATCAGTAAACAAACTGTCAATATTGAAGTCCAACGCTAGAACATCACATGGTGTTGAAGCTGACGCTAAAATGGTCCAAACTGACAAACATGCAAAAGGTAAATATGAACACATTTTTGTGCCTGTGTGTGATAATGACAGCAAAGCTGAGTATTCAATAACCGAAGTAACAGGGTATGATTTAGCAACTTTAGCAGCGGAGGGAGCAAACCGAGGGATACATGTATCGATTACTCCAAAAAGGGATTCTAGTAACGAGGACCAATATAAACAGATAGGGCCAATTTCTCTGTTTCCTAATAACCATGTGACTAAGAGAAAGGATGACGTGGAACGAAAATATTTAAAACTTTCTAAGGCCTTCATCAATGATGACATGCCAGTTGCTATCAGAGTCGATGGTAAAGCACCGTCACATTTTGCAGCTAGGTATGGTTTGATGAATGAAGATGCTGAAGCTTGCAGAAAACAAGAGGTAAACGATTCTGTCAAAGAGTCTGATGAAGTTGATGAGGATTCTGCCGGTCCACAAAGTTGTGATAACTTTAATAGCAATGACAAGCAGAGATATACCAGTGTGACACCCATACAACTTGAGCTAACATCACCGATGCTAAAAGGTATAGAAATAGATCCCAACGTTATCCAAGAAAGCAGGAAGTTTCCGTATAAACCTGTACGCAACGATCATAAACAATCACGAGGGAGCCCGGTTATATTACGTCCAAACTTAGTGCAGGATGTGTCATCATGCAAATCAGGGCCAGTAATCGAGGGCACCCAAATAAGAGTTAAATCTGCAGCTGAAAAACCAACTTTTATTGACAAGTCATACTTTCATCCCCAAACCTCCATGTCTGCCACCTTCAGAAAGCCATCAACCAATGAGCTTGACAAACATCTAGAAAACCAATCTCATGCCGTGCAAAATCATGAGGTTCCCAGACCTGCATGCCATGTGAATGATGAATATGTGACTCCTGATCAATTTGTAGCAACTGGTAAAGTTGTTAAAACCTTTGACAGGCAAGCTCCTGACTTTGATTCATCAGAATTTATGAAGGAGAGAATTACCATGTGGAGAGACAGTGTAGAGAAAGCCTTGCATCCAAATAAAACTGAAAGACTTACAAAGTCAGCTGGAGTTAGACGAAGTAGGCAAGTGTGTATGAACCGACCGATGTCTAGTATATACTTCAGTCCTGGTACTCAATTTGAAAGAGAAAACCATGTAATAAGTCCTTCCAAATGTTCCGCGCTTGCCAGAGAGATTTACACACAACCACATTTTACGAAGCAATCTGACAATGAAGAAAAGAACAATCATAGCGAGCCAGTACAGCAAAGAAAGCATGTTGAAGTCAATAATTATGGGTCTTCTTCTTCGACAACTCCTGATATTTATGATGAATTTGCACGTAAGCGTCGTCCCAAGCTGCTTAAACCTGATACTGTACAAATTAAACCAAAGCCTGTTACTAGACCAATTCCTACCACATTGTGTCAGCCTATTATAAGAAAAGCCCCACCACAAACCGTGGCACAAAGACCTTCCAGTCAGAACTATAACACTGTAGGATATACCTCTTCTAATGCTGGTAAATCAAAAGTTCAAACAACCTCCATGAACAAAACAGTGGAAGACATGAAACCTTGCTTGAAACAAACTTACCGTCATTCTGACAATGTCCCGAATCACAATGTTTATCATGATTCGAAAGTGTTAGACCTTAAACAACAATTCCCATCAACATCAACAGCCTCAAACCATACAAATTCAAACACTTCTTGTTCTTACTCAGCATGCTCTATGAACAGGAAGGAGACTTCAAGGAAGATTCCAAGTGCAAAAGATAGCAGAAAAGCTTTTGTGCCGGAATTTTGTACTTTAGTTGAAAGGCCTAAAACTGCTAAATCTTCATCAACAGTAGCTTCGAATTCCAGCCTGCTTCAAAAGTTTGGAGTGAATGAATGTCAATCAAAATCAGACCACTTTGACAAGATGGTAACTTCTGGTTTTGATGCTGGTACTGAATTGAATCAGGAAGGGAATACCAATGCAACCTGTTCCGATATCAGCAATGCCGTGACTGGATTTGTGGACAAAAAGAAAAGCCATTTGTTGGAACAAGTCACATCATTTGTGAATAGTTATGTGTCACCAAATAAGTCTGAATCTTTAGAAGACATAAACAGCATCCATGCCATCCTCAGCACTAACCCTTTACAGGTTATGTCCTTAGGAGAGATTGATCAAGACATCGCCAGGAAATCTAGTGCTAATCAAGGTGTGCCAAGAGAAAGGAGGTATAAACACCATGATGCTACATGTACTAGTAATTTAGAGCACAAGTATAAGTATTTATCACTGCAGGATGTTGAAAGTGGTGGCCAATTTTTATCCAAGGTTGATTCACAGTTATTTTATAAAGTACCTGAAGATGAACATTACCATCGAGTCACAGGAAACATGGTCATCCCACCTCATGCCCAGTTCTTCATACAGTCCAGAGGATCATCAGAAGTTTCTCTTCTCTCCTATGAGAAATTTCCTGCTGAAAATAAGACAGAATACACCGACCAACTTAAGGAAAAGTACATTGAAAGTTTTTACCCTAATGATGGCCGTATCTCATCACAAGTTTCTATAACCAATTCAAATGAACCCAATTTTGGCACTGGTAAAGTGGCTGAACCAGAAAATGGACAGGATTCAATATTTGATCAGATCTTAAGGACTTCAAATAGTTTCGAAGACAAAGCTGAACAAATGAAGCAAATAATCCTGGAAACAGAACAGGCAATACAGAATGTTGATGAACTAGAAGATGACGAAGAGTTGACCAGTGTTAGCAAGGGTAATAGTGAAGAGGTAATCACTTCTACAAATCTGCAAGAAAACAATCTTGGTACTGATAAGACCACAAGTGATCCATCTAAGGTTGTATCTCCAATTCGTGGACTGGAGTTTACAAAGAGGTTTATCAACAAGCAGAAAAGTTTTAAAGAAGTTGTTGAAGAAAAGAGAGCTCAGAGAAAGAAGACTGAGAATGAACTTTCTAAGAAGAGGTTCTGGAACTCTGCACAGCTCAAAACCAGCAAAACAGAGCCAATATTGGACAAGTTAGATAAAGGGAAGCCTAAACCATCACAGAAAGATAAGAGAAGTGTTGTGAATTCCAGAGAGAACTCTGCCAAGTCAAAGAGTCAGCAGAGCAATGCATCTTCTAACTTAAAGTCTAGCAGTAATGAAAGCTATGGAAAGAAAGTTGAGGATATAAGTGTTCGGAAGAAATGTACAACAATTAATCAAAGACCTAAAACAAGTGAAACGAAAGTGTCAGTGAAGGAAAGACAAGTTAAAAGCTATTCTAATGTAACAAACATTGAAACAAACAAAAGCAAATCTTCTTCAAATGCAGTAAAACCTTCCATCAGTTCCACTATAAGGAAACAGCGAGCATCAAAGTCGGCTCGACAGTTTCCTAGAAGTTACTCACGAGCAGGTCAAAAGAACGGCAGTGCTGATGATTGTACCAACAAGATTCTAACAGCTCTGCGTCGCCTGTCCATAGAAAAGCCTCAGCAGGAGACAGATGTTAATGCTTCCCAGAAATTAGATGCTAGACAACGTAAACTCAGGTCTTGTGTTGTTGATAAAATCACTGGGCAAAAAGGTTGCACAGATAACAAGACAAATGTTGAAAAAGGCAAAACTGAGAGAGTAGTCAAAGGTGGTAACAAACCAGGTAAATCTAAAGATTTAAAACAAAAAACTTCATCAGCAAGATCAAAAAGTTCTACTTCTCAGAAAAGTGGTGCAAATGACAACTCAACTAGAGAATGTTATGTGTCATTAGAGAAACTAAATGAAACTGGGGTTACAAAAGAGGGCAGTAGTGGAAAAGTGGAAACTGCTTGCTATGAGGAAGACAGATTACAAATTGATAAAACAAAGCCTAGTTCATCAAGCATGTATTGTGACCAGACTGATGAAGGGGGTCTTGATAAACAGGAACTTGATGAAAGGACATTTATAACCAAGTTTGATGTCTCAGAAATTAACCGGAGAAATGAATATGGAGACAATGTGGCTGAAGATGTGACTTGCTCTGATGATAGGACACATAATGGAGAACCAAATATTGACTTTCTAACTGATGCCAATGTTAATTGTCAAATCAATGTAGAAGTGAAGGCAACGTGTTTTGAAGACACTACTGTGGATGTACATACAGATGATGAAAATCCTGTACAGATATTCTTAAATGCTTCTGAAGAACAATATGCTCTCCCGCAAACTGAAATGATGAATATGTGTACAAAGACTATTAACAGTGATGCACTTGGTCTAATTAAACTAGAAGAACCCGATGCAGCAGAAACAGTTTATTCATCGTATGAAGAAACTCCAAATAGAAATCACATGTTTGATCAAGATGTGGGCACAAACATGACAGAAGAACCTGAAATCAGATATGATAAAAGAGATGTAGAAGAGACATTTCTTTATGCTGAGGAAATTGAAGCTTCGAAAGAACTACCAAAAAAGTTTGTCTGGGTCCATGAGCAGTTCACGGATGGTATATCCACCAGTCATGCCGAACTTGTTAGTTTAGATAATCACTATCATGACAATGTTGCAAATTTTTGTGAAAATTCAGTTTTGCTTTCGCAGAACAACTTTGTGGATGAAAAGGGTTTTCCTATCACAGAACAACAAGTAGGGGATGGACATTTGACTCAAGACTATCTAGGCTTGCAAATAGCTTGGAGCAATTCTGAACACATGTTAGATAATGTTAATGAAACAAGGACAGCAAGTAATGGTGAAAATGGCAACACTGAATTTATTGATGAAACAGAATGTGGTGAAGAAGTGTATGTAGAAACTGATGATGCTGGTGTACATGTTATGTCATCAACTGAAGCCCTTACCTCCGCAATACTTTGTAATGATGTGTACTTGAACCAAACGGATGATTTGGATGTTGGAAAATCACCCTCAGATATACTACATGCAGGTACTGAAATTAATGAACGCCCAAAAACACATTGCAAAGATGAATCTTCTGTTGGAAAATCTAAAAGAAGAAATAGGAAAAGGCTGGACAGTAATGATAGCTTGTGGGTTGAATGTGATAAAGAAAAATGTTCACCTGAACATAGTCCTGTACAGTTTATTGGTGATACTTCAATATTTTCTGGTAAACTGTCACCTACTCAAAGTGAAATGGAGGAATATTTTGCAAAAGTAGCTGAAAGAGCTGGTCTAAATCCATTCTTAGACAATTGTTTGGACGATATGACTGAAAAAAGTGCTGATATCAATAAAGTAGAATTTAAAATTGAAAAACATGATTCTGAAGAGTTACCAAAGAAGGATAAGAAAGCCAACAGTAACAACGCAGACAAAGATGGGAATAATTTGGATCCTGGATACAGTGAAAGTGAACTAGATGTTTGTGATAGTAAATCAGATGTTGCTGACAAGGACTATGAGCCTGATGTTGAAAGCTCTTCTGATACGGAGGGTAGTGCTGGGGAGGACTTAAATGGAGAACCTAAATCTCTGAAAGTGAAAACGAAGAGTAAAAGTAAAAGAAAGAGCAAAATAGCAGATCGGGAAAATGAATCAAAGAAGAAACAGATAAATGATAAGGAAATGTTAGCTGCTGATGAAAGAACCTGGAATAAGTATCTAAAAGACAGCTATGCTTGTGATGAGAAAACACATCAAACAAAGAAAGCGAAAAAGTCGAAAAAAGGAAGAAATTGTGATGATGAGAGTACGCTGTCTAAATTAGAAAACAGCATTGTTAGAGACTACTGTCTGAAGAATGTTGGAAGTGAAGAAACTCTGGCACAATTAAAAGGTAAATTGTGGAAAGATAAATACCTTGCTAATGAGATAGACTCATCAATGGAAAGACGTTGCAAAGATCTTTTAGGCAATGGTGAAGCTGAAAACGCAAGTAAAAAACCTGCAAAGCAGCATAGAAAAAAGTCGAAAACTGCAAGAAAATCCAGAAAAGCCACTGATGATATTGATGAGGCTGCTGAAGAGGATAAAATTAAAGAGAGAGAAGAGGTGAAGGCTGCAGAGGGTTTCATAAAAACACAGAAATTGTACTTCAACATCTTGAAGAAATTGTCCATAGATAATTGTAAACAAACTGAAGAGGATGAAGTTCTGGAATTGAGGTATATCTGTGTTTTGTTTGTTCAGCTAAGGCGCTATGAATGGTTATTTTTTATATCCAATAAATCCAATTTTCTGTCTGTTAAGTAATGAAAAGTGTCCAGCATACTTCGCACAGTGCTGTTTTATACCCCTACATTAGGAGGCATTTATACTCAGTCTGGTTGTCTGTCTGTCATTGCTTTTGTTCACCCCTCTGTCCTTTTTTTGTCCATCCAAAAAGGTTTTCGAAACTCAAATAGTCCATCAAGATTCTGCTTTCAAATTGGACATACTTGTTGACCATCATATACACCATATGTTGCAAAAGTCATGTAACAGGATAGTGTCAATAGAATTATGGCCCCTGATTTTTTTGCTAGTTTTATAAACCAGGCTTCTAACGAGGCATAAACGTTTATTGAATGCACTTTTGTATTTCTTTAACTTTCAATTATTAAAGTCGAAATGTTGGAAATCTGAAGTTTGTCTTGTTTTCTAGATTTAAAAAAAATATATATTTTAATTTTCAGTAAGAGTAATGTAGAAGAACTACCGAGCGTGTTAGAAGGAGTGGCGGTACATGGTGACCGGTGTATAACTAAAGCCGAGACTGATGCAGAGAAAGCGTTGGAAGGAACCGGTTCCCTAGATGATATACTTAATGAAGATGAAGGCACCATTGTAGAAGATTTAACTAATCAATGCAGGTACAGTACAACCTCGTCAGAGCAACCCTCTATAGAGTAATAACCTCTCAAGTGCAACCCTCTTCAACCCTAATTGTATTTTAGCTTCCCTAGCTTAGACCATAAATTATTGCTTCATTTTGTCAACAAACCAACTGGAGGCTGCATTTCGTTTTCAACCATCTTAATGATGTTTTCAACCGAAGGAACTCAAATAAACTGCTCAAAATGTATCATTCTGCAGATAGGTAAACATGTTCTTGCTTTTAAAAAATAGCAATTTATGGCTTAAAAAATGTGTATGTTATGCAGGTATCAGCTGATTGAAGATGAAGATCACGTACAGCTTGGTGGTATAGCTTACTTTAAAGATTTCCAGTTACCTTTCGTTTACATCAATGGTTATAAGTATACGCCAGTGAAAGATGCCCTCAGACTGTTCCAGACCCGGTGTTGTATCAGTAAATGTACCATACCCAGAAATACTCTACAGAAATACAAGATGCTCGTCAAATCATTCAGCACTTGGGAGCAGGTACGTAACTCTCTTTGTCCTAGTTAATAATTATTGACATCAGTTATCAATCAATACCCTTTTAGTCAATTTCAACAGTAAATAATAATCCTATGGTTTAATGAATTAGCTTGAAAACCTTTGCCAAGTACCTTCGTCAAACAATCAGGCGGAGCTATCTATGCTCTGGCATTATGTTAATCTTGTTGTTCATAATTTTTTAAATTAACCTTACTTCAACCCATCTTTGATATCAAAGTGGTAAAGCATCTGCTTCAAGTGCCAGAGGTCTCACGTTTGATCTTATGATGCATATTGAAGTTGTCTAAAATAGTACTGGTTTATCTCTCTGGCTTGACAGTCGGCATAGATAGTTAGCAAAAGTTGCAGATCGATGTTGGCTGCCACACCAACAGGAGAAAAATAGTCTCCCCAGGGAGACACAAATGTAGGTTTCATTAGGTAGCCCAATGACCAGGTGAATTTAAAATCTCAAAGGGTGGTTGAACAGATGAAAACAGCCCTTGAAAAAAAAATTGGTCACTTAACTTTTTTTCTATTCAGGTATATAAGTTAGAATTAATCAAACTGAAGAAAGGTCCAACAGTGAAAACTGGAGATATGTTGGTGAAGCTGGACTCATTATTGTCACTCCTACCAGACCTGATCGGCACCATTATACAGCAACATAAAGGCACCAAGTTAAAGAACAGTCAAGCCTGTTTAATGGAGGAATATAAAAAACTGCTCATTTTGTTGAAAGGATGAGTATGTGGCACTGTATAAACAGTATGGACTGACTGACTGTTCATGTGAAACCTTCAGCTGAGATTCAGTGTTTACATGCAACTTCAGCTGTGTTCTAACATTGAGTTGCAACCTTCCTCTGTGTTTCAATGTTTATTGGCAACTTCCAGCAAGATAGTATGTTTACGTGCAACCTTCAGCTGTGTTCCAATGTTTATGTTCAACCTTCAACGGTTATATAATGTTTATTTGCTGTTGTCCAATGTTTATACATGTGCAGCCTTCCTCTTTGTTCAAATGTTAACATGCAATCTTAAGTTGTGATCTCATGTTTATGTGCAGCATTCATTCTGATGTTTATGTGCAACCTTCAGCCGTGATTCAATGTTTATGTGCAACATTCAAACGTGATTCAATGTTTATGTGCAACGTTCAGCCGTGATTCAATGTTTATGTGCAACATTCAAACGTGATTCAATGTTTATGTGCAACCTTCAGCCGTGATTCAATGTTTATGTGCAGCATTCATTCCTATGTTTATGTGCAACCTTCAACTGTAATTCAATGTTTATGTGCAGCATTCATTCCTATGTTTATGTGCAGCATTCATGCCAATGTTTATGTGCAACCTTCATTCCTATGTTTATGTGCAACCTTCAGCTGTGATTCAATGTTTATGTGCAACCTTCAAGAAAGAATTATGTTTTAGTGCAAACTTCATGTGTCATCATCCATTGTTTATGTGCAACCTTCATTAATTTTCCAATCTTTATATGCGACTTTCAGTCATGATTCAATGTTATTAATGTGCAACCTTCAAGCGTTTAAGTGTAACCTCCCATGGAAAGTTGAAAATGGCATTATAGTGTATATTATATATACTGTATTATTATGTCTATAACATATTGCTGGGTTAGAAGAAGGTATTAAGTGCTACAAATGACCTATTATCACACAGCCTGCAGTCTGGGAGTGCCATAAAGCTGTGCCGGAAATATCGTTTGCCACTCCCAGACCGTAACATAAGTATTTAAATTAGCTTCACGTAATTTTAAGTTCACCCATGCCTTGAACCGACTCGTGACATCAGGATGATATAAACGTCGTCGCGTTCATTATAACACTAAATATTGAATGTAACCTTAGTGTACTATACATCATCATTTTGAACGATAATGACATTTTCTAAGGTTATGTGATAGATAGAATCTTTTTTGAGGTGGTGGTAAAGTTTATTTTCCCCGTCGTTAGAATCGTACATTCGTGCTCATTACCTACAAGTTTTGTTAAACTCGTTGACAAAAGTATGCATGCAAGATCCTCTATATAAAACTCAATACATATTTGAAATGTGCATCTCAATGCACATCTCAATGCGCATCTTATGAATCTACATCAAAATCACAAAATGATCATGTCGACCAAACTAAAATAGAAACAGCTTGTTTTACTTCAGGTACAGAGTAGATTTCAGACATTTTTGTTCATGGTTTTTCAAAATACAAAAAGTAGCATTTTACTTACGACTATTCTTCTAAGTCATTGTGATATAGTTTGGGAGAAATACGGATTTTGTGCTGGATGTCAAGTTTGTCAGTGCTTGTTCCTACTCAACCATTGGTCAGATTCTAAAGAAGACTTGGTATCGTAGCATATATTGTCAAGAATTTAGGTTGATGAATTTAATTGGCCTTATTTGATTTTTGTGTTGAAACATCCTATGTATTTATTAATGTTGTAAGAATGTTTCTACAAGACTGTGATATGATATACACCACCTAACTGTGTTTTGAATAGACTTTTTTGAATATTAAATCCAAATCTTTTTTATAATTAATTAAATTATTGTCTGTTTATGACAAAAACAAGTACATGTTTCTTTTTGAAGCCAAAATAAATTGTTGATCATAGACGTGTTGATTATTACAAACGTTTTGCCAAGTGATCATAGAAAACAATGTCTCACCAGGTGTGTTAAAAGTCAGTCAAATTTTAAAAGGGACAGTCAACAAATGGCTAGATTTGGCATAGTATGTTTTTTTAACATCCAGTGTTCTTATAATGTCAAAGTATGGAATTACAAAAATAAATGTTATCATGTGTTTTTGAAAGATATGACATCAAATCTTAATAAAAATGACATAATTTCAGTAGATTTGTCTGCAGATTACAAGGAAAATTTAAATATGCATTCTTAGGTTTTTGAAAGACATTTGATAGTTATTAGAAAAGCAGAACCGATTTAAAGTGTATAGAGCTATATTTTAACAGTTATTCAATGTCAAAATAATTACTTGTATCGTTTGTAGTATGATACTAGACTACCATAATTGCAAATTAAAACGTTGGATGGGTTCCGTGTACTTTGATTCAATTGTCGGACAATAGACGATTCTTATATTTTCATAGGGTGTTCTAGAACACTTTCGTATGAAAATGGACAGTTTGCATGTCCAATAAATCACAGAGAAAGTTTCTGATAAAACTGAAGCGAAAAATGATCTAATCGATATGAAAGCATAATTGTTTTCAGTTTTTGTAACTCTTTTGAAAAATATCTTCCGATATAGCTCTATACACTTTAACAAAGTTTTAGTTTTGAGAAAACACAGGGCCCAGTCTAGCCATTAGTGAACCGAGTGAAGCGAAGGGGATATGGTAATGGTAGGCGTCATTTCATCAACAAAGTGGTCCGTCAGTCCGAGCTTCTGTGTGCAACTCCTCTTACATTTCTAAAGGTACTTTGACAAAACTTTCACAGAATAACTACTATGAGGACTAAACAGCGCATTTTGTCAGGATTTTGTGATTCAACCATTTTGGTCTGAGTTATGGTCCTTTGTTGATTATCTTCTCTTCAACGGGGGATATGTATGGCTGTCTAATAATTGACTGCTTCTTGTTCAAGAAAAAATTACTGCTTCTTGTTCAAGAAAGAATCAACTGGCAAGTTTGGTATAACATGTTTATTACAGTTACAGATTACAAACAAAAAATTTAATAAATAAATAGAAAAAATATCACAATTTTATAAAAAAAATATTCGTAAAAACATACAAATATACATATAAATATCAGCACATGAATTCCAGTCAGTATTTCATACAATCCTACACATATATTCTGTTTATCAGGCCAGTCATTTGTATACAAACATTGCAATATCATAACATTATCTTTATTTATTGTTTTAAATATTTTAAAGAAAATCGGGCAGTGAAAATAATACCTTATTCACTAAGCCACTGTAGCCCAGTGGTTCGTGTGCTTGCCCTCTAATCTAGCGACCCAGGTTCAAATCGGGGCGGAGGCACATTTATATGCCTGCTATTATTATAATTTCAGAACAAATTAAGCAATAAAGACTATGCTTGGCAAGCCACCGTGGCCTTATGGTTAGGGCGTCCGCCTCCTGAGCGGAAGGTCGAAGGTTCGAATCCCGACGGAAGCTGGGATAGAACTGATGCGACCAGTTGGTGAGCCGCCAGCTAGTTAAAGAATGGTTACCGTAGGCCCATCTCTGCCAGGCGAACGGCAATATGAGAAGGGATTCGGGAGGTTCTGTGCGCTACAAAAAATAGGTGTCTCTTAAGTCAAATTGGCTGGCCCTTTCAATAGGGGTGTAACTATAATAAACAAACACTTTATAGTTACATATACTATCTATAGAAATAACATATTAAACAGCAATGTTCATGTAAACAAATGCCTGACCGGTATAACCTAGTTCTACATCAATATGATGAAGTCTACATGGGATGAACTATCACAAATTTCATAACGATCTGAGTTGGTTCATGAACAAAGAACACATATATTTCTTTTAATTTAAAACATGTATTCACATTTAAAATGTATTCAATTGAGCTCTTCGTTGAGAGTAAGACCCCCTGTGTTAAAAGACCACATGTGAAAAGAGACCACTATTTCAATGATATTTAACCTGTTTAGAAACGACCTGTGGACGAAGACTTCTCTCACCAGACCAATGATATTTTGATATTGTTTCAATGTTATTAACAAAGACAATTTTTGTTTTACCGTAAGGTGGTTTTTTAATACAGGACAGGTCAATGATGAAAACTGCCTAAGAAAATAAGCGTGAAACTTAAAACATCTATGGAGCTTTCAATTCATGCAGAAAATATCATTTTTGGTATATTTCAACAGTTCATTAGATTTATATTACTATCAACATGCGCGACACTCTTAACACAAACTTAACAATTTGCTGTATTAAATAATTAATATTCATAACATTCAACATCTCATAGTTGCATTAACCCATCCAGAGAATAAATAGACAAACTCTAAGTTATAACATTTAGTTCAAATACAGACAATATTTTTATATTGTTACACAGGCCCAAAATCCTTTAATAAAACAATTTTGGCAGAGATTTCCTGTCAAACAAACAGCTCAGCTTCAACAAATTTGTTATTTTGAGTCAAAGGCAATATAGTCACAAATAATTTGAGACTTTAAATATAGCCATCAGAAATTGAAGTAATAGCCATTCAAATTGTCACATTTTGAAATCATAGTCAATCAACTTGTTACATTTATCAATTTAAAGTTATAGCCAATCAGAAGTGTTGACTGAGAATTAGACACACACAAACAATCATGACAAGAGACATGTCCAGGCTCTTTCATTCACATGTACTAAATGAATAGTCTTTTGTAATGGATATTTGTGCCAAAATAAGTTGACATTAGTGGCTAAATTATTTTTTAAGGGCTCGGTGCAAAACTATGGTAACTACATCAATTTATAGAGGCATGTTGCATAGCTTTGCACTGAACCCTCGTTGTGAAATATATTTCTTGTAATACAGGAAAAATATGGTGACATATAAGATGTGTTTTACAGGGGTAAAAGTTTTCAGTCTAAATACTGATTTCAGTATTTTTAGAAAAAATGCACTATGTAATTTACATGAAAATCATCAAGTTCAGTATATTGACAAGCAATTTTCAGTATTTTGAACTTTTACCCATGTGTTTTACGTCTGTATGATAAGTTGTCACTTTAATTGCAAGGTGTACATGGCTAGAAGCCAGTAGTTGTAAGCTCCATCAATGCCACCATCCAACACAATACTATACATATTGTGTAGCGCCATGTTCTGCCAGGCAGTGACAGGTGTGAGAAACTTTTCTAGAAGAATGTAGCACAGGCAGTGTGTTCTAGAAGAATGTCATTCCCCGTGTCCAGGCACTTTGAGCCCTCTTATCTGAAATGGATATATTTGAAATATTGAAGTCAGTCAGTCTGTAAGTACTCCTAGACTTGTATAGAAAGAAATGCTTTAGAATTAACCAATTGATCTGAAATATATATTTGTAGAATTAAAATATTGAAGTTAATCTGTGTTTTCTTTCATACACTTACAGAAAGAAATGCTTTAAAATATAAGACAATAGTCTAAAGAAATGAAAAACATTCCCAATACTCTAAAGTCACAACCTTTGACCTAAATGTAGTGGTCTAAAAAAAGATAAAATTTGTATACTGATCTTTACTTAACCTTCAAATGTGAGAGGTCATAGGTCAATCCATGACCTTGTGGTCTTAAAATAGATATAGTTTGTACACTGATCCTGACTTAACCTTCAAATGTGAGAGGTCCATGGTCAAACCATCATATCAAATTTGAAAGGTCACGTGTCAAACAATTATATGGTATCCAATCAGAAACACAGGTTTTGAACTGAAGGTCACCTTGACCTTTGAACCTTAAAATCAAGATAGTCTGAACATCTAACAAGACGATAAATCCTTTTGCATTTTGTAGTAATTGATAGGAAACGCTTATATATCAACAGACAGATGGATGAACAGGCAGACATTGTGCGCAAAGCATTATATAGTCCCATAAAAGACCCATATGCAACTTCTTTGAAGTGTGTGGGGGTTCGTAAAATTATTAAAGTACATTTGTCAATTAGCATGGTGATAGCTAGTTCATTTATGAATTCAAAGAAAATACATACAAGTGTACAATTACAAGATAGGGGCACAAAACAATTCACAATTTTGCTTCAATCCCATTACAACAGCCAATTAAATACTTAAATTGTCCAAAATACAGTCATGTAGTTACATAGAAACAATAGCCAAGTTTAAATATACTTCTACATTTGCAAGTTAAATAATACTTTGATTGAAGTTTCTTAAATATACTTTTATACATAGTATTAAAGATTAGTATTAGTAACAATGTGAAACACAGAATAGCTTGACCAATTTGACACGAGCCTGACCTTTTGATAAGCATAATTTAACACTTGATATATTGCCTACGTTTATAACACCGATTGTATGTTTTCATAATCGGGGAGTATCACGAAGATGCTCGAGATGTAATACAAACACAAAATTGAAATACCGATATTGCACGATTTGCTTGCGGATATTGATATATTTAAAGCAAGAACCTTGTAATATATTCTTGCATAAAGGTCAGGCTCACGTCAATATAGCCAAGCTATACATCACAATCAGTGTAACTCTAACCACACTACCATAAATCCCCATATATTGCCTGCACCTGTAGATTGTAAAACAATGAAAAAATTTCAGAAAAAAATAAAATTTCTGAATTTTCGAATACTGAGCACAGGCTCTTGGCGCGAATTTTAAGGTCCGGCAAAACTACTAAGAGTTTAGAATATAAATTTTGCTAAACTTTACAATAGGAATGAGATCCTGTGGTTCTGAGTCCTTGATCAGGTGACGTCCATATATTGCTTATACGATCCTGGGTCAGAACACATGCAGACAGGAAATTTATGGAACAAGTTATCCAGAAAATATATACTTTTATAAAACAAAACACAATGGTGTATATATATAATATTGTGGTAGGGTTGAAATTTTACTTGAATTCGTTATCATCCAATATTCCTGGAATTATTTTTAACAACATTCATTTTTACTATAATTAATATTCAATTTGAAGCTTTTTTTCTTTACTTTAGAAAAAAAATCTATTTCCGCCTAGATGACAGCCGAGCACTATTGATTAAAAAAAAACAGCAACAAACACGGATGTTGAATAATCGCCAGGCTTGAATCGATGTTACGCACACAATCCTTGATGTTAGTAGTCGATATATAGTTTGGGGTCCTAATAATTGAGGAAATTTGGGACTTCAATTCTATTTCAGTCATATTTATATTTTCACTTGTTCAAGTTATTGTCATGCACATGCGTACATCGCACATGCGTACATCAGTATCCTTGGCCATGACCATGAAAAACATTGTGCACATAGCATAATATTCATGTGTACAGAGTAGAGATTCATTTATGAGCAGTGTTTTCCCTCTTACCCGATTAAAAATTTAATTAAAGAATAATACAATATTAGATATACCAGTTATATGTTTTTTGTGTGATTAGACATAGATTTTATATTTGTAATATTGACCTGGCAGCCTAATTACGACACTGTCTCGGCCACCATCTCTAGGCAGCAACACCAACATTCTCGCTAAGTGGATATATGATACCTATAAATAATCTTTATACTGAAAATCCACCTCAATAACTCAGCAATGGTCATCAACTAGTAATATAACTGTATAATAGATGTGCCTTCCCAACCCCTGCCAGTCTACCAAACTACCCCCCCCCCCACCCCAAATGATAAAAGTGTCAACCTTGTCCATGCTACCATTCAAACTCCACAAAAAATCAGTTTCAGAATCTTAGCAGACATGGACCAGTGTTTCAAATTTACAATGAAAAAACTAGAAGCCCGTTACCAACCTAAACGCAATAAAATAGCGTGATTGTGGGCTTTACCCTGTCTGTGAACAGCATGCTGCCAGTGAACAGTGTTTGGTCATGTAACATGCAATATTAGTATCAGTCATGCAATAATTTTTGGATGGAATTTTAATGAAAAAATATTGTCACCATATTTTTTCTAATACCATATTAAAGTGTATAGAGCTATATTATAACAGTCATTCAATGTCAAAATAATTACTTGCATCGTTTTTAGTATGATACTAGACTACCTTAATTGCAACTTTGGATGGGTTCCATGTACTTTGATTCAAAGTGTAAAAAATAGACGATTCTTTAATAGTTTCAAAGGGTGTTCTAGAACACTTTCGTATGAAAAATGGACAACTTGCATGTCAAATAGTTCACACAGAGAGTTTCTGTTAAAACTGAAGCAAAATTTTTTTTTCAGTTTTTGAAACTTTTTTAAAAATTATCTTCCGATATAGCTCTATACACTTTAAGAATCTCTAATTGTCTATATTTACCAGGTTTAACAACAAATAATTTGACACTGATCTCATTTTTTGGGAGAAAAAAATGTACAAAAAAGAGAAAAATGGAGAGAAAAAAGACAGGAATGCACTCGTGCTAAAAACTGCTGAAAGTGCACATTTTATACATGGGACTGTGCTTGATGCGTTCAAGAAGAATTTTCATGTAATCCTTGGACAAATTCAGCTCCGACTTGGATCTCATTAATTTGGAATGACTTCCATATATCAATGTAGTTCTAATCTCTTCATTGTTAGTCTGAAAGCAGTAATGTGGTTGATTCTTTATCAGAAATGTAGGTGACATAATTAATATACTGAATAAAAGGGCTCCGTATGGTGAATTGCAGCTGCTATTCATTCGGATGACTACCATATTTTTCCAAGCAATACACAACACACTATTACATCTACCTGGAATAGTAACCAAAAATTGAATTTGTCTTTTAGAAAGCCATGCTTGATGTATCCAGAATTTTTTCTCAAGGGGGACTCAGTCAGATATTTATTTGTTCCAATTCATAACTGCGTACTATACTTGGGAAAATACGGTATTTCAGTACTTGTGCCATTTCTTTTGTAAAATAGATAGATGCATAACCACCATAGTTTGGGTGACATTTCTTACCAGAAAATACTGTATTGTGCTCAGAGTTGTGAACAGAAAAGAATCTGATGTCAGTGACATTTCGTACAATTTGTGGCAAGGAAAATGGTCTCTTTTTCTACATATGATTATAGTATACATATAAATACTTTCAAACCTAATAGAATATAATATTACATCACTAGAATACATAACTACTAAGGCATGATTATATATGGTTTCAATGCACAAAAGATCTATCTGGTTGTGTCTACACAAGCATAATAGATCTTTAATGCATGCATCCAAACAAGTCAAAAGGTGACAAATGCCCTGGCAATAATATGTAACCATTTTGTTGCACACATCTTTTCAATAGCAAAGAAAATTAAAGCCACCAGTCAGCCATCTTGATTTTAATATGAAAATTAAGGAATAATCCAAGGGCAAGGACTCTGAATTTTTCTGGTGCCTGATTCAGCTAACAAGTTTTCCTGGACAGTTTTCTAACCAGTATTAACTTGCCCTTCCAAAACAAACCAGCAACTTCTCCACATGTGGAGGAAAACTGTCATTCAATTTTTCTTGGCTAGGAATAGAATCTGGATAGCATAGACCACCCGACCAAGGTTGCGGGTTGGCAGGAGTATAAATATCTTAAAACACAATTCACTATGTATGTGTATATCATATAGATGTTAGACCATATAAATATTTGTTTCCAGGACCCAATTAAACATACCCTATAAAAATTGCCACAACCCCATAGATGTAATGGTGTTTGAAAAATCAACATATCTTTCCAAGCTTGCAGGTATTATAGTAACTTCAGGGGCTTATCCAAATAGTACCAACTTGAAGGTAGATTCTTTCTAGAGTCTATTTGAGCTATGTTTGTGAGCTTTTTTTTTAAATGTGTAATATTTTGGTTAGTTCCTCAGTGTGTCTCAGCGTGGCTATAGGTCTGAACCTGTAGCTGTACATTTGTCAAAAACTCCATTTTTTGTGGAAAAAAATTGCAGTTTTTCCACACTTATATTACCTCCCCCCCCCCCCCCCTAATTATTGTTCTTTGGCATGATACTGGAAACAAGTATTTTTGGGCCTTATGTTAAAAGACTGAGTATAAATTATATCACATGGTGGGGGAGTATTTATTCTACTGATATACTTAGAGGAGAGTTTTTATCTTGCATCTCACCTTGAATTTCTTATACAAATCTAAGGGCTGAAATGATCATGATTTAATTTTGCTATACAAATATATCATAATTTAAATACACTCTAGAGAGGCCAGACCATCTATAGAGCAACAACCTTGACTCCTGAATAACAACACCTTACACTTTCCTTATCCAGATTATATTTACTGTACATTTATCTTTGTAGAGCAACAATCTCTTTAACAACCCCTAAAACTTTCCCCAAGTCCACATTTACTATTATTGTAACCTCTGTAAAGCAACAAGCTCTAATTAATGGCCATAACTTAACATAGCATGTGATGCTCTACAGAGGTGCACTTCACATCTATGAAAAAATATGACTAAATAATAATGTTAAAAATCCACTAAACCCCATAAGACAACAAATTATAAGGCCATGTCACTAACAATTCGAGGGTTGCCCGCAAGACTGTAGTAACTGCATATTTTTACAAAAGTGACTTTTTTACATTTTTGGATACATAAGTATGTTTTACATAACTGCAAAAAGTAGTTTGGCTTTATTTGTATAAAAAAGTACATTATGATTATATTGCAATATAGTCTCAACTCACAATGAACTAAAAAGTTCCTGCAATACTGTAGTAAGTCAACTTACTACAGTATTGCGCGAATTTTTTCAATAATTTGTATAAAATTTTTTCCTGCAATACAGTAGTAACTCAATGCTAAATAATCATTATGATATAATAATGTTTGATGACATCATCAGTTTTTATAGAAGGGTGCATCATGGCTGTATTCAAGCAATAAAAGGTACAAAAAATGTACTAAATATAGTGAGGGGTGACACAACCAGGCAATATAAGGTTATCCATTGAGTCGGGAATGACCGTGTCTGGCACATAGAGCTTTAGTTTGTCTTTACATATGGATGGTTGATCAGGTCCAGTTGGCTTGTTGGACTCTGTGGTGGTTAGACTCCCTTATGGCATTAATGAATGGAGGTTTAGAACCCTAAGAGTGTAACAGGGAGTAAGGGTGTACCCGGTAGTTGGTGGTAGCAGATAGTTTTGATTTAATTACTAGTGGTAAATACTGAAAAGGGCCTTAAGTCTAAGGAATAGTAGTTGTGAATATACCCTATAAAGCCTATGGTAGCTGAAATCAGTGTTTTTAAGTGTCCCCTAGGATAAAATATTGGTGGTTTAGGTTGTTGTAAGTGTCCCGTAAGGTCCAGCTAGTGTTGCCGCAGCCAATTTCAGTGGTATTGATAACCTATTAGGGCCTAGTATTGTTTCAAATGGAGTGGGACAATGTATCCCATTTTGGATCTAGTTTTTTTGTAATTGATGGTTAGTACTAATATAAGTTCTAGTATGTGAACCCTATAAACCTTATAGGGTATGGTATTGCTTTAATTTTTGGTGGGCATTGCTCAAAATGGCCTGGTATGACTTTATTCAGTGGTTATGAGAAGAGCATAGGACCTGGTATGGCTGTAATTTGCTGTCTAAATATTTGGACCCTTGATGTTTCTTTAAAGACTGAATGCAGTGGTGTTTGAGGGCTGCAATTTGTGGGGAGGGGTACCCAATATAGGATTGGTAATGGATTTATTCTATGATTGTACATTCCCCATAGTGACTGGTATAGTTGATCTCTATAGTACCCCTTATGGCTTATGCTAAATCTATGGTTGGTTGTTGTGCAATTTTTTTTTCAGGTTAAGTGCTTTTTATATAGGGCTTTGAATAGCTATACTCAAAGTTTTAGGTGTACCCCATATAACATAAGGTGGCTGTAAGTAGCAATGAACAGAGTTTTGTCCAGCTTGGAAGAAGCTATTTAAGAGATCATGTTTGTATATAGAAGAAGTTATCTGCAAATGTACCCACCAGCTAGCAATTGCTGTAAGGCAGACTTTTACTGTTCATTCATCAAATAAACTGAGGGCACTTGTGAATAGTAGATTTTTCCTAATGTAGTGTCACAGTGGACAGTGGATTCTTATATTGGGGTATCCAAGTTGCTGTATATAGAGGCTAATTATACCATGTGGCTTATATTTATGAAGTTATCTGCCCTTATTACACTTAGTATATTAAAATAGTGGCAAATATTATACACAAACTGATTTTTTGCAAACACTTTTTAAAGCTATCAGTTTGAAAATCAACACAAATTTTTGAATGTGATGACCTTCATCTACTTACAAGAGGACAATTTATAAGTTATTCCCATTTGCTAACTTAGTCTTTTTACACATAAATGTCTATTTCTCAAAAACTATCAAAGGTACATCCACTTGCAACTCAACTTAGTTATGCACCATTCACCACAAGGGGAGTTCTTACTGAATAGCCTGTTTATTCTATATTAGTTAACCTATATTTATGACCCTATATTTATGACCCTATATTTCTGCACATGTTAATTTTAAAATGATCACACTCACAGTTGAGTAAAGGTACTTATATGAACTTATGTGCTGCCTATACTGAGCATCAAGCCAGGGAGATGTACCAGTACTACTCATGGCACAGTCTTGGATCAAACCCCCAACTTCCTGCCCTATAGCAGGCTGTCACTTAAACCACTCGGTCATTTAGGGGCAAACATACTGTTGTTTAGAGGAGTTACAAAGCTCAGTATAGGAATCATGGTCATGTTGTAGGTAATTGCAGGATTGCCTAATGTAAGGATACTGTGATTGGGTAGATTGCCAAAGAAGTACCAATTCAAAACAACTTGGTGATATCAATTTGTTAAAGTTTGAAAGACAACACTTTCTACTTAATCATAATCATTGAATTTAAATCAAGAATTATGGTGCAATTTATTTTAAAGTGGAATAGTGATTTGTGTTGCATTTTGTAACGGGGCACGTTAAAATTGTGCTTTATTTTTCAGAAAATGGAACAAAATTATTGCATCCTGTCAAGTATGCATAGTTAAGAAGTGTGGCAAGTTTCATTGCAGTAGCAATATTATAAAGAACACGGACTAAAATTATAAAAAAGGCAATGTTGCCTTACAAAAATCATCCTTGAACAGATGTCACATGGTATGTTGACATGTGATAGCAAGTTTATGAACTACGTTTTATTTCTATACCATTTGTAGTGTAATAATATAAGAGACATTATCAAACATGACTAATGACGCTCCCCCTTTTGGTAATAGACAGTGCTGAAAATGCTAAGCTAAAATGGCAACACCTCCTATTGTATTTATAAAGTAACTTTCTCTTGCCTACCTATAAATGGGATTAATATCATTGTGATCAAGTTTGTTCAGTTGAGTAAATACCTCTGATAAATAATGAGAAATGATTACCTAACACAAATTTGGTAAGTTAGAAATGGGCAATAACTACGTCAAAACTTGCTAGAGTTATCTAATCTTGCCTACATAATTATCAATGAAATCCCCAGTGACTCATCAATATAAATGTTGTAAATGTAAATCCGACTTAAAATAAAGATTGTATTGTATTGTATTGTAATATGATCGAGCATGTTAAGTCACTACCAAAATACAGAGACATTTAACATAAAGCAAAAAAAATCAAATCAAGTTTCAGGGGACATACCCTGTAAAACAAATTCCAGAATTTCCTTCATTTGTTTATACAATGCGGTCATCATCTTTATAAGTTTCTCAAGTTTCAAGAAAATATCTTCGATAATATTTAGTGATGTCTTTATGACAACAAAAATGATACACATTCTAAGTTAAAATTCAAGTCCAATTAAGTGCATATAACCCTTCAAATACACATCACAGGGTTATCTACCAATTTGTAATGGATTTCTCTTTTGATCGTGAACATGGATCCCAAGTTCGAAGTGAATACATTGAATGGTTTTGACAAATGTAAATTTTTAACAAAAATGAGCAACATGATGAAGCTTTACGTTCAATCAAGGAAAGATAACTCTGAAACTACACATACAACATATGTTAGATATTGATGTGATTAAATATTATCGAATGACCTTGTGATAATGAGTTAATGAGTACAGTTGTTCAAGTTTTTAGTGAAAACCTTAAGTTATGAGAAAATGGACATCAACGAAAACTACCCCTGACGCATATGACCATGTCAAGGTAATAGTTCTTTTGTCTACAGAAGTCAAGCTAAAAAAACTAAAAGATAAGAAGGCTGTCAACTTCTTACAAATCCCTAGAGTTATGTCACTTGCCTTAAATGCTAAAGACTGATGATAGTTCATAGTTGCCCCAAGTTACATTGCCATAGCATTGAATGTAAGCAAGATATCGGACTTCAAGAAAAACTGTTATCACAATTTTGTAGTTACAAAGGGCCATAACTCCTAACCATACCATCCTAGAGTTATATATTGCATAAATTTATCTAGCACTGTTGACTGTAGATAGTAAATTAAGTTAGTTTGTCAACTTTCATAGCATTAATATTAATAGTAAACAAAATAATGGACTTGATAAAAATTTATCCAATGCATAACAAAAATATTAACGTTCAGATAGATGGACAGACGGTTAATTGTTTATATGCCACACTGGGGTCATTAAAAACAAAATATATCTAAATTATTTATGATTTTTTTCTGTTTGTTATAACACTTACTACTGTATTGCAGAGATGTTATTATAAAAACTTGAATATATTCCCTGCAATACTGTAGTAAGTTGACTTACTACAGTATTGCAGGAACATTTTGAACCTGGTCATTCGAAATTTCAGCGCAATAGTGTAGTAAGTCAAGAAATTCTTTAAATAAGTTTTTTTCATCCAGATATTTTAATTTTCATATATTCATAGGTTTTTGTTCTCAATTCTTTACTAAATATTGAAAAATTGCATTAAATACATTTAATTTGGAAAGTGTGGGAAGTTTTTTGCTTCTCCTGAATAATTTCCAAAATTGCACTTACTACAGTCTTGCGGGCAACCCTCGAATTATCAAATATAAACTAGAAACCATTCCAAAAATAATCGATAGTAGAAGAAAATTATACAGTAGTAAAAATAAATTAAAAATTTAAACAGGCAGTCACCAGTCGACCCTCAGAGCGTCAGGTACCCCTGAGGAATTTGCTGATATCAATTTGGGTGGTAAAGGTTCCCTTGAGATTCTGACTAAATGTGACCTTGAACTTTCATTGTAGAATAACCTTGACCTTGGATCAGAGGTAAATGACCTCCAAATATTGGTTGCTCCTCCCTACAATGTAAGCGCCATTTTGATCAAGATTACTAGTATGTGTGGATCCGAAGGTCGGACATGACATTATATTATGTTGTACAAATTCCAAAACACTAAAATTGTAACTTCGGCGTTTTGAAGTGATGCAATAATGATTGCCATATATTTATTGCACTTCTCTAAGAAATTTTATTTTCAATATGCTGTAAAGTATGAGTAAAGGATGAACTTTTGGGTGGTGGAAAAGGAGGGGTATGCATGCAATTACTTCAAATAAACTGAACTTATACACAAACAATTTTAGTTAATCAATTTTCACACATATTTTAGAGTGTTATTACGTTAACAACATTATGACATTTACAACATTATTTAATTTTCACACATTTTTTTAGAATGTTATTACATTAACAACGTTATTAACAAATGGTAAGGTCAGAGTTAAACATGCAATGACTTAATTTAAATGCACAAACAGTTTTCATTAATCAGTCTTCACACAGTTTTAGGTTGTTTTTTTTTTAAATTTATTATTTTAGCTGACACAACAATATCATCATTTTCAGTAATAATATATACCTTGGAGTCATCACCAGAGTGGGTCTGAAAAAGGAGTTTACATTGTATAAAACTATTTAACTGATATAGAGGTCTGAAAGTTTTTCCCCCTATTCATCTCTTAAAATATTAGATAAAAAAGCCATACTCGATCAAAGATCTAAAACTAATGTACTGATGTATCAGTTTAAGGTTACTTATTTCTTAAATTAAGGGTCCTTTTCCTCTTGCACAAATTTGTACCCACCAAATATAAAATTAAACGAGAGCACCACCTTAAATGCTGGATGCTCCACTTTCTTGTTTTTGATAGTAACATGGGCAGATAACCCAATAAATATAGGTCACAGGGTTATCAACCTAGTCAATAATGACCTCTTGTGATTGTAAATAACTAATTTGAGTTTCAAGTGGATACCTTTGATAGTTTTTGAGAAAATGACACTGACAATAACCTTAACTGGTGAACACAGAGGCACACCATCCTCAGTCACAACAATATTTTTTTCTTCGAAAAAAGTCTTGCTCAAAAACAACAGAATGTTTTTAATTTCCCTTATTCGATTATTAATAATAAACAAATTTGCACATAATCATCCAATGGAAAAGGGGAGGTAATCTGGATAACTCACTACAGAGAGCTTTACTTAAATATGCAATGTGCTTCAGCATTTCTGCATTTCTCATAAAAATAGATTTGTTTCAAGTTCAATACTTAGAACTTAGTTCATGCCACAAACAAAACACATCAAACCAACTAGTACAATTAGACCATACGCAAAAAACAACATATCACATGCAAATCAAAGCAATGTTTGTTACATGAAAACAAGCAAATGTTTCAAGTACAATTTGATGCAGTAAATGATAAGCATTAAAATAAAAAGTAAAGTATATGTATAAAGTCGACAAAACTTTATGTAGTATACATTTTAAAAATATTTGAAAAGATATACTTTAAAATCATTTAATTTCGTTGGGACGAAATTTCGTGGTTTTGGTAAAAAAGACAATTTCGTTGGGACTTGAATTTGTGGATTTTGCATTTCAGGTAATAAAACTAGGGTCAAAATCAATATTCGTTGGGATTAAAGTTTGTGGTTGAGGTGAACCATGAAATCCACGAAATTTAATCCCCCATGAAAATTAATGATTTTACAGTAAATGATTATTTTACTTGCATATACAAATCATGACAAAGTAAAACTTTAAATTGCAGAAGAAAAAATTTAGTATTTATAAAACTTCAGGGGTCAGTCTAAGGCAAAAATGAAGGCCCTACTTGTGGAAGCATAATGAAAACTATACATGTATACACAATGAGAATGAAAATGAAGCCGGACAATAACACATGCAAGCTAAATGATCCAAGGCCACATAGCTTACCCTTAGGACTATTTTCTAGAGCCGACTCTACAGATATATTCTGTTTTGATACCTGATACTAATGAAAAATAATTATAATAACTAGGGATCGTAATGGGGTGGCCCTAATTTTGGCCCTAAAGTAACAAAATCCTGGAAGAAAATAGTGTGACACTTTTGGGCGCAAAAACAAATTCTGGTAGGAAATAGGTTACCCTTTTGTGCCACGCAGGAAAGGAGGTTGCCATTTTATACAACAAATTTCTATCAGTAAAGGTGTAAAATTATTCTTATAATAAATCAGCGTGTACACACATAATATTATAATGTGCAGCTTTTTGTGACAAATATGTAGAATGATCTCCCTTGATATTTCCAGTTCTACAAATGGATTGTCTCCCTTTCATATGGATAGTAACAATATTTGACATATCTATGGAGTAGAGGGTTAAGTTTTATCATCTTTATATAGAGGTTATAAAGTAATGTAATAAACAGTAGAATCTGTAAGCATGCACAAACGAAGATTTAGTTGACTTAAAACACAAACCATACTATCAAGATACAAACACACTTCTAGTATCAAGTTATTCAGCTATCACTTTGTCTAGGTCAAAATACTTAGTCTCTGTCTTTCAAGGTCAAAGTCTCTGTATTGCAAGGTCAAAGTCTCTGTCTTTCAAGGTCAAAGTCCCAGTTTTTCAAGGTCAATGTCAAGTAAATTAGTAATTGTTCATTCAAGGTCAATGTCAAGTTAATTAGTAATAGTTCATTCAAGGTCAATTTCAAGTTAATTACAAATTGTTTATTCAATGCCAATGTCAAGTTAATTAGAAATTGTTTATTCATGGCCAATGTCAAGTAAATTAGTAATTGTTCATTCAAGGTCAATGTAAAATTAAATATCTGTTGCCAAATGTCACTGTTTCTAAAGGCCAATGCCTATAGGTTTTCAAGGTCAATGTGAAGTTAATAAGTTATCTGTATTTCAAGGTCATTATGTACAATACATAAAACTCTTGGATACATTCACTACATGCTGTATGTACTGTAAGTACTCTGTTACCTACTCAGTCCCACAAGGCCAAAATAATTAAATT
Organism: Spisula subtruncata; assembly: GCA_963678985.1. Lineage (NCBI taxonomy): Eukaryota > Metazoa > Mollusca > Bivalvia > Venerida > Mactridae > Spisula > Spisula subtruncata. The sequence goes on along the minus strand of OY787676.1, from coordinate 21,066,455 downwards.
CCTAAATCATCATCCTGGTGTGCTCACTATTTTCTTGAATGTTAAAATTTACCAAAATTATATTAACTGTAAATCAGTCGAAACCAGAATAACATTTATACTGGTTTCAATATTGCTACCACTTTTCTTAACCAAAAATCATAACCAGAAGATGTATTCATCCTTAAAATCTAAAATGGCCTTTGTGCATTTTTATGATTTTTTGTATCACAGGTGTGTGCAATAGGTGGGCAAATACAGTAAAACAAAATTAATACTTCCCTGAGTCATTCTTTTAAGACAAAGCAGGATGACAATCTAGAAATCATTTACGATGACCTTAATGCAAATTTATTTATAGAAAGCACAGAGACTTTGACCTGATCCTGACCTTTATGCATGAATATATTACAAGGTTCTTGTCTTGAATACACACATTCCGAAAGCAAATTGTGTCGGTCATTGAGATTTGAGTTTGTATTACATATTGAGTGACTTCCTGATACTCCCTGCTTACGAAACCATAAAACCAGGGAATAAATATAGACAAGATGTCAGCTGTTAAATCATGCTAACGAAAGGTCAAGGATTGAGTCAAATTCTCCGGACACCCATACTCACCAAGGGTCCTGGATTACGTTTGCGGTCATCTACTATTCGTCGTTGATCTGGAGTCTGACTTGGACCTAATAACGGAGCCTCGGATCGTACAAGATTATTGGTATGTCCGTACGCTATAGTAGGTTGAGCACTATTAGTTACATGACGAGTCACTGAACGCATTGATGGACCTCGTAAACTGTGGGGAAGAAAATAACAGATGTAAATATTTAAGTGAACACTTAAGTAGATTCAATAAGTTATACTAATGAGGAAACTACCCCATTCAAGAGAATAGCGGGTTTACCGTAAACCCAGGTGAACACAGTCGCACTTAGATAAACATACTTTACCTGACAGACGACTCAATGATGATAAACGATTCTCAATTAACTTTGACTGGATATAGACATAGTCTATTTACTCAGGCCAGACACTTGAATCAGATATCATAATATTGTCTTTTAATTGTTTTAAACATTTCAATTCAAGAAAAAGTCATATCAACATCAATTGAAACAGAGCTTTGAGCAGTGACTGCAAATTAAGCAGTATGCTTTATATAGTGAATTATTTAAGTAAATTATTCACTAAGCTACACATTACTACACATAAACATCTATAAAAATTAGATTTTAAAGTGCATTCAAAGTAAAATGATAACGGTTAACGAACTATCGATAGTCCCCACTATTCTATCGAAATGGGATATTTCTTTCATTATTACCCATTACTTATTGAATCGACAGTAATTACTAATTAGTGAAATTGCAAAATGTTACATCAACAGGTGAGTGATAGCCTGTGTGATCATTTCTTACATTTAATATTAAAGATATTAGTAACAGAGATGCCATGAGATAAGAATAGCTATTTATTTATATGAATCATATACAGCAAACACACAGTCATGTTGGACCTTAGACCAATAACAGTGTGTAGAATCACCTAACCAAATTATTACACTTGGTTGGAAACTGCAATTGGTCGAGCATCAATTAAAAACGGCTATAGATAGAGCAAAATCGGTATTTGCCGGGTATTCTTACATATACGGAAAGTACTTTAGGCTATATAATATAACCTTATTAAATGCACGATCGTTATAATCAAGAAAAAACTCACCGTTAGCAGGCGAAATAGCAATAGTTTTGAGCGTAAAACCACATTCATTTCAAACGATTTGATCACATGATTCTACACACTGAATAATACTTATTCTCGGTAAGTTAGGTATAGTTTACAAACAGTTATTTTAAAACACATTTACAACATTACATCATGCATACATAAAACCTACATTTTGCACTATAGTTAATCCAAAACTAAATTACTACATAAAGCATTTCGAGGGGTCAGTGCAAAACTACTGTAACTACAACAGTTCATAGTGGCATGCACCATAGTTTTGCACTAAGTCCTCAGTTTTTATTATGGCAACACTATTCAGATGAACAGAGCACAGGTCACTCCACCTGATTGTTTGTCGAAGGCTGCTTGGCGAAGGTTTTCAAGTTAATCCATTAGGCCAGTTGTCAATCAATACCCGTTCAATCAATTTTAACGATACATTATAATTACAAGGGCCAATGGATTAGCTTGAAAACCTTCGATAAATAACTTTGTTACACTCAGGAGGAGCGATCTCTGACACAACGCCAGAGCTAACATTGATTTCAAGGGTATTGATTGACAACTGGCATAATGTTAATGGCTGGGACTGTGTGGTTTGGCATTCACACTAGTTGGTAGGTAGAACATTCAAATATCAGAGTATATTAGAGTTTCCAGATGTCAAGAAAGGTCACTCAATTATATCTCATGCTTAGAATGAGAAGATCAAAATCGATATTTTGTGAAACAAGAAACAAACTTCCAAAAATTCACCTTTACTTATGATAAAACAAGCTGTTTCAACTTCAAGTTGGTCAACATGACAAGTTCCAATTTTCATGATATAGGCTCGTAAGAAGCCCCTCGTGATGCAGATTATAAATATGTGTATCAGTGTTATAAGGTACTTACGACCTTCTCATTCTAAGCCAGCGATATAAGGAAGATAGTGAACAAGTTGAAGCCTGTTGTGAATGCTGAAGGACACACGTACCTAAGGTGTTTCTTAAATATATTGTGAGCGTGATGCGATGTTGAGTGATGAAATGGCGGATGTGACGGCGGTATAGTAGCATTCTCTTGATGGTAGGGCGTCGCCCGGGCTGTCATAGGTATCATGTTGGTCGGTACCTCATTCTCGCTGTCACTAAGTTCTGAGCTACTGTTAGAGTTAGAAAGAAAGCATTTACAAAGCATTAGAATTAGAAAGCAACAAGCTATTGAATTAGACATTTACAATACAATAATGCCATATCCTTTCCGCTGCCACTATCATACACCGATGCGCTTCCAGAGCCGCCTGATGCAGACCGTATTTTGGTGGTCCCCCATTACCACTATTGTTTGCCGAACAGCTACCAGAGACGACTTTTACGTACCGGAAAAATACGGGGTCTTGTTTCTACAGTGGACTAATGCAGGGTTTCGGTGAAAATCCATTTTTTTTACAATTGAACATAGAAGGAATTTTCCAAAATATACTACATTTCTACGCTATGGTAGTTGTAGGGTACGATATTTGCTACACTGTGGTTGTTCTGTTGATATTATGATATCGGCATTACTACACTGAGGTACGGTTTATAAGATTTTTGCCAAATACAAAAGTCCGCTATGGTACTTGTATTCGAATTGAATATTTTAAGTGTTAAGTTTTGTAAGTCCAGCATAATGCTACTACGGTACTCTGAAACACGATGCATTAAATATACTTGTTAGTTTTTGTAGGACACACTTCACAATACTGGGATTGCATTTAATATACAAAATTACACCATAGCACTGGCTTTAATCTAAGTTTCCAATTAAATAACGTTACAATAGTAACACTATTCTTTTGTTTAGTGACTGAAGTACATTTAATTTACTGTGGTCTTGATTCCAGTTGTAATCTACTACAGCAATTAGCAATCAGTCAATTCAAAGATGTAAACAAATCTAGCTGTTGTTAAACCTTTGATATCTAGCATATCAAAGAAAAGCACATAAAACCGATTCCGTTAGCTAATATAGCTGATTTTAATAGTAAGAATTGTGTATTAAAAATAAATAAGCAAAGTAATTATTAAACAGATAATTATCAATTATCATAATATGTAATTGTTATACGAAGTGCCGGCCACGTTTTGAAGGTTTTAGAACGTATGTAGTTCTAATATCAGTCTTTTCAGTTGTATTTATGTTCATGAATAAAATAGTATAAGTATTTGAGAACTTTGAGTAACTTCAACTTCAGAACTTTATTTCCCTCTAAGGAAGAGTATATTGAACACAATAAAACTTTATAATTGATACAAGTAAATCATTTACACATTAATAGTCTTTATGAAGCTGAAACACGTAGAAAATGTATACGCTAAATCGTCAGTAATATACTAACGTTCGTGAAATGTACATCAAAACAGAATTAGACACTTATGTTATAAATTAAATAGTTCAATATACGTATACATATCTGCCAGTGAGATTCGAACCCGTGTACCTAGGCTATGCTACGGTCCGATTTGCTTATCTTTCAGGATTGTTGATGTTTCAAGTTAACTTCATCTATATAGTACTGATTTTCCAGATCAGGCCGGTATTCAACGTGTATGCGTCCGTGTTACGCTTCCGCGTTCCACATGCGGACGGACACATATACTCTATTTCATGCATCCGCTAACTGTAGAAGCGACATTTAAATCGCAGCGCAGACGCAGATATTCCATGTGTCCGTGTCCCGCGTTCCGTATCCGCGTTCGCTTACTTGCCTTTCTGTGTAAACACATCAGTGTATTTTTTTAATCAAAATACCGTTTTTAGAATGCATAAGAAACTTATAGTTTACATCTTTTTAATACAAAGTATCATGCACAATGAAATATGTTCCTTTTTGACATTTATCTTTAACACCAATGTACATTTGATTCTATGCTAGTATGAAACATTGCAACGCATGTTATTGCGGTGGTTTGGTGCTTTTGAATTTTGGTGATCAAACCTGAAGTGTGTTCAACACCAAATGTACGTTCCTTACTTCATACACAGGTAACAGACCCGATTGACAAACAAATAACAATGACAGAAGCCATTCTTATTGGAGTGACATCTGTATACTGCGCAGGCTTGCGTAAAAAATCGCTCACCGAACGTCATATGCGGACGACGCATGCAGTCGCGGAACCTAGATATATGGAATACATTTTCTGTTAACTTAAAGTATGCAACGGAATTTGGTTTTTTTGTACTAACTAACTTCACTGTTAATAGTCGTTTTGTTTAATAATTGTCTTACAGCCTGCCATCTATTAAATCTCCGTACAACTTCAATACCAAAGATGAACATATAACGCCAAACATAAGACTCTCATTAAACAGAGTACACTTATCAAACTAAATAAAATTATGTTCACATTTTATCACACACTTATATTATCCTACATAGAGTATACATGTGTTTCGATTTTATAGTTATAGTTTGTGTTTTGCTGCTAAATTATGTTCATTTTTACATTTTCAACACCAATACGTATTATGATTTAATAATGATATGAAGCATTGCAACGCATTATGTTGTTTCGGTGGTTTGTGTGTTTGCTTTTTGGTTGTCATAACCGAAGTGCGTTCAACACCAAAGTGCGTTCCTAACCTCCTACAATCGTTACAGACTTTGATGAACAACACAACGTCCGTATAATGCGTCCGCTTGCGTAAAAATCGCTCACGATGTGAAACCAGTTGTGTTCAGTTATTATCAAATACAATGTGTATGATTACGGTTCCCTATGCATAACTGGCAAACCTCATTCCAACAATCTTGATCTATATGTTTCATATACTTGTTTGTATACAATTGTTTCGTTGTCCGTAGTTTTCATTCAGTTGCTCATTTCATTATTACGTATGTGGTTATGTAAATACAACAAAAAGGTGTCACTTTTAGACAAACCATTGTTCTTAGCCTTTGTAAATTTGTATGATTTAGAAGTTGTCAATTTTATATTTTTGGCAAACGCTTGTTTGTTTCCATAGTTTTATAGTCCATAGTTTTCATTCACTTGCTGGTTTCATTATTTTCTTTTTAAGCGTTTATGTAAATGCGTGTACAACAAAAGGTTTTGCAACCTATCACTTTTAGTTTCATACTATGCACATTGGCGGCTCACCCGGGTGCAAAAATGGTTACCTGGGAAGGCCATCTGCATCGGGTGTAACAGCCGACTTGCGACACAGTGCCTGGGGGTATTTGTACTGTTCGCATTACTGACGTTCGTCAAATTGGTACTTTTTTTAAGTATAACAATAAAAGTGTAATGTAACCTGTTTATTTTTTTTTCATTGGCAGTATTTACATACAATTGTTTTGAAAGTTTCCTTAAATATTGTTCTCGCAAATTGCCAGAACAATTAGTATACTTATCATTGCGTTCTGGTTTTAGTTGAATGAATATCTGATATATTTCTAACAAGACAAACATGAAATAAATTCAATTAAGTGTATCCCTTGTTTTGGTTCACTTTGATAGTTTATGGTACGTGCTGGTCCTCTTCTTCATGCTCAACTCATGTCTGTGCTCATATAGTAAAATGATAAAACTTTATATGTGATAAGTGGTCTTATAGTAAGCAGAGTAATGTTTTATTATAAAATAAAGATGATTCAATAGTTGCACTGTAAAGGAGCAAATAAAAGTTCATGCTCGAGTTGAGTAGAGCATGGAAAAGGTTTTGTAATCATAGGGCCAGATCCTAGTGGAGCTTACTGTATAATGCTGCCTGTATGCCTGTATTCCGGTTGTCAGAAGTCGCATTGCAGACAAAGAAAACAGCTAAAACTACAGTAGCATTCAAATGGGGTTTTTCACTTCCAAAGCGAGTCAAAAGACAAGGGACCATCACAAACAGACACTATATCCATAATGGATAAATGGACACACTTCTACTATGCTCCACCACGAATACTACAGAACACTGAAGTGGCATAATGTGCATTATTTGAATTAAGTCTTCGAAACTCGTCAGTGGCAGACATGTTATCTTTAAACGCTTAGAATACCAAAGCCGCCCAATGCAGACAAAACGAAAAAGCTGAAACTACCATAGCATTCAAATGTTTTTTTTACTTTAAAAAAAGAGCCTGAAGACATGGCACCAAAATAAACAGAGACTACGTCCATAGTGTATAAATGTGCATACGTCTGTAACGCCCTTCGGCGACATTGGACTACCGTAGTGGCATAATGCGCATTATTTGAATTAAGTCTTCAAAACTCGTCAGTGGCAGACATGTTATCTTTAAACGCTTAGAATACCAAAGCCGCGGAATGCAGACATGACAACAAAGCTGACATTACCATAGCATTCGAATGGGTTTTTCAATGTAAAAAAGAGCCTGAAGTTATGACACCAAAATAATCAGACACTACATCCGTAGTAGATAAATGCACACATTGACCAAAAACATTATTGTTACCTGCATTGCCATAGTTGAGTAAAATGAATTTTATGCTTCGTAGAACTATACCATAGCGTACTTTAGTATGATGTGTTTTAAATGTATAACTACCATAGTGTATACTGAACACTGTTTCATTTTAGAATTGTCCAATGTGCTTAACTGCAATAACTTATTGAATAAATAACCTGAGTGCAGTTTTGCAGCTTTATCAGAACAATCTCAAAATGACCATAACGTCATTGTGCATGTCATTGATTCAAAGCCTGCAAAACTCGTCAGTGGCAGATCTGCTTTTTTCGACTCTTAGAATACCAAAGCCGTATAATGCAGACACACCAAAATTGTTCAAGTTACCGTAGGGTAGAAATGAAGTACTAATTATTTTTTTAAAAATGAGTTTGATAAGAATCGCAAAGCGCAATCTCTAAAGCTAATTGGTATTTTTTGAAAGTGAGGATCCTTTAATAACTTGAATTGTGTCACTTGCTTATTATTTGGGGATAACCGCCGTTTCTGCTCATAATTAGACATAAGGTGTTTGTTTTTGTACTTAAATACGGAAAACTTGTATTTTTAAAAACAATATTATGCAATATAATATAATAAAAATGACTTAAATGAATTTTTCAGCTAATTGTGTACTATTTGGTTAATAATATAAATGCAGATTTTATCCTCATAGCAAACCCTGTTACGAGATACAAGCATTTTAAATGCACCTAAATAAAAGACAAAACCTAAAAATTCCTGGTAGTCCTGCGCTGTACGATGTTGGATATGAGGAATATCATTTTTGTGGTACGTTTTAGGCGTCAGTGGCAGTCCTTCTATGTACACTAGTGGTAATGGCGACCCCCATTTTTATGGTCTGCATTAGTCTGCTTTGGTAGCGGAAAGGATATGTTTTAAGTCATTTTCATACTAAGTATGAGTGGTTCTAATAACGCATTTATGGAGACAAAAATATTAATCACAGAAAAAAATATTTTTATAAATGGCACTGCCATTAGTGAAAATTCAATTCCCATGATCCCGAGTGACATAAAATTTGATCTTCTAACCAAAATCAACAAATTATGTCTTTATTATAAAGCATGCAGAATTTTTTTTAATTATTCTTTATCAATCATACATGAGTCTGAACACACATACTACTGGTTAAAACAAATAGCTAATCATACAAAAAGCATTTCAGTTAGTAAAGCTTATCAACAAATGCACCAAAACACTATATATTATCCTGGGATGGTATTCAACATTGATCTTACTTGACTTTAGGATAAGGACACCCAATCAGGGGCTGTATTAAACATTGATCTTACTTGCCTTAAGGATAAGGACAACCAATCAGGGGCTGTATTAAACATTGATCTTACTTGCCTTAAGGATAAGGACAACCAATCAGGGGCTGTATTAAACATTGATCTTACTTGACTTAAGGATAAGGACAACCAATCAGGGGCTGTATTAAACATTGATCTTACTTGACTTAAGGATAAGGACAACCAATCAGGGGCTGTATTAAACATTGATCTTACTTGACTTAAGGATAAGGACAACCAATCAGGGGCTGTATTAAACATTGATCTTACTTGACTTAAGGATAAGGACAACCAATCAGGGGCTGTATTAAACATTGATCTTACTTGACTTAAGGATAAGGACAACCAATCAGGGGCTGTATTAAACATTGATCTTACTTGACTTAAGGATAAGGACAACCAATCAGGGGCTGTATTAAACATTGATCTTACTTGACTTAAGGATAAGGACAACCAATCAGGGGCTGTATTAAACATTGATCTTACTTGACTTAAGGATAAGGACAACCAATCAGGGGCTGGATTAATCATTGCTCTTACTCAACTTAAGGATAAGGACAACCAATCTGGGGGAATTTTGGATAATATAAATGATATTGGCATTCAGCAGTATATATGTATATAATATTCCATTGCGCAAAACTGTTTACCTGAATTCATAACCATTCTGTGCTTACAGGATTTGTTATTATAGTACGGAACTAAATTTCACTTGAGCGTCAGCCTTCTTTAGCATAATTTAACAGCTGATATCATTTTTTCCATAATTATGTATATTTTCATAATTGGGGAGTATCATGTAGACACAAACAAATCTACAGGACTGATATTTCACCATTTGCTTAAAAGTTAAGATCAAATCACTATCTCTGTACATTGTAACAAAATAACCAATTATGAAATTATGCTAAAGAAATAAGAAATAAGGGTGATTTTGCTACAAACATTATTATGATCACTTTTGAGGATATACATATTATTACTAGATTGTAACAAGTTTAAATCTCATAACGGAAACGCAAGGCTTACTGAGAGCAGGTAAATAGTTTTGCACAATAATTTCAATCAGTGATATAACAGATGAAAGCTAGTAAATATTTGTGTGTCTACAATGTGTGCATATCCTTCACTCAACATACTTCCCCGAATTTGGCCATCGCCACAAGAAGGTCTCTCCAGCAGCCGTATGAAGGCAGTGTGAATCACCCGTAGGTGTATATATTCGTCTAGTTTCTATCTTTGGGACACTGGGACTTTCATGTGAATATTCAAACCATACACATATATTTACAGATACAAAAAACGTAAATCAGGCTCTAAATTCTATTTATATCATTTTTAGAGAGCTATTACAAATTTCATTTGTCCTACACAGCAAAACATCTATGCGACGCACAATTTTTATTTTCAGCCATTATAAATTGATAAGTCAATGGGCAATAACTCAGTAACAATTAGACTAAAAATGTCAAAATTATAGGAATTAACCATATGAATATCTTGCCCAAACATATATTTGAATGCCTCAAAACATCATCTAAATTTAGGAGATTTGTCTTACCTATTATTCTGAGGTGCTGTCGCCGGCAAAACTGCTGGTGCTAAATCCCGAAATGAATCTGAAGATAAAGTTTACACAAAATATACTAACGTACCAATCAAAATACATGTAATAATTTAACTTTTCACATTATTTTGTGACAAAGAGGCCGGAATTTAAAAGTTGGTTTTGGCAATTTACTCTTAACTTACCTACAGAACAATGTTTTTATATTGCTATTTTTTAGCATCCCTGCTTGAGTCTGGCATAAGGCCTGCACCAGGCTTACTGGAGACGTGTAACATTCTAAAGAGCACATAAAAATACTTTCATTTTTTATCTACAATATTTTTCCTGAGCAAATTTGTTGCTAAATTTTATTACTGAATTATGATAATATACATGTATTTTTTTTTTTATGCATAAAAAACATCTATAATATATTAAAGTATTTTGGCTATAACTCACATACATCACAATTGACTTAAAAAGCCATGCACACACTGGCATTCTAAGCATTGTTATTGTTTAACAATTAGACCAACATAAATTAATTACTAGATTCTATCAAATGAACATGTCCCCTGATGATATAAAAATCCTTAGAGGTTACAGAGTGGAGATAACAAATTATCCTTGATTTAAAACTCACCCCCAATTTTTGATATACTTCCCTATTATTTAGCTTAAAATTATTTAGCTTAAAATAACTAATAGAATGTTAAAACAAGATCACCACCTACGAGTGCTGGATGCCTGACTTTTTTATTTTTGATAGTAACAAGGGCAGCTAACTCATTAAATAAAGGTCACAGGGTTATCAGCCTTGTCAGTATGAACTCCTCTTGTGATGGTGAATAACTATGCTAAGTTTCAAGTGGATACCTTTGATAGTCTTTGAGAAAATGACTCTTGACAATAAACTTAACCAACGCACACGCAGGCACAAATGTTCCCGTCAAGACAATTGCTCAACGTTTTTTCATCAAAAAGTCTGTTACAGGTGAGCTTAAAAGACAGAATTGTTCAATAAAAAAACCTCCCATGACTCATCGTCCAACCTGAATCCCACTTTGAAGGAAACCAAGTAATTCATTCATGATGGTCTTTCAGCAGCATTAAAAGCAGCATGGTATATCATTTCATAAAGGTGTAAAACATTCAGGGCTTTTTTTCTTAACATCATCAACAAAACCCTTCAACAAACATCACAAAAAAAACAATCAGGGCTTCATTCTAACAAACATCACAAAAACATTCAAGAAAACATAAATTCACTTCTTTAACATAACAATTATTTACTCATTTCTGTAATATCAGGGTAATTTTGGAAATAACTTTCCATTTGTATAGTTTTGCTATATCAATAGTAGATTCTATCCGAGTTTTTAACTTGACCAAAAATTTTCTTTTCAATGATTATATGTTCATGAAGATATGATAATTATTATAATGTTAATATATAAATATTATAGTATACATCCTAATTAAGTAATATTAAGTTGTATAATACAATCAAGGTTAGGTTGAAACTATGAGTATGTAAATGCCCTCTAATAGCATGCCTGCCAAGTACTCCTAGTAAAGTGGAGTTACTCCTATTTTCGTTGTAAATTTATGGTTTTCCAAATTCACCTAACTTTGAACAATCTACATTTGATTCATTTCATGATCTTCCGTCCCATATTTATAACAACAAGAATTAATACATTCCTTTTTTATGCATCTAAATCCCTTATAACTCACATTTGTGTGCATCTTGTGACCTGTTTTGCTGTATAACTACTATTTTGGATTTAACTAGCTTGGCAGGTATGTCTAATGGTGACATACTACAGTCCGACCAGGGATACCTGACAGTGACGTCATGTTGTGTTTACAATCGAATGTTTTCTTTATATATCGTCTGCAAAAATGTGGATGATCAGTATATTTCTGTACCTATAATCTGCATGAAATAGTGGCCGAGAGGATAACGGTGCAGTATTATTAACTAAAACATACAGAGTTCGAACCCCGTCAGCAGTACTTTTTAAGCTCATTTTTTATTTTATTTTTTTGCAATCGAATACAAAGTATGTGTACAGAATGCTGCTTGAGTAAAAAAACATTTGCATTTCACTCATCTTCAAATGGCTTTATTAAATAGCCAAGAATAAGTTTTAAATGATTGTAGCTAGGGAGTCTTTGAATAATTAAGAGAAACCAACAGCTATCCCATATGCGTTTTCAATTACACGAATTCCACTGGTCTCATTTTAATATTAATAATAAGACAAAACACTTTATTTTCAAAATAAATATTTTATCAAATTATCCAAGGGTATATGTTTCTCGTATATAATACAAGAAAAAAATGTAATAAATTAATGGCTGTCACAAGCTTTGAACTTAGATCGCTTGAGTGAGAGTCAACGAACACATCCACAGAACCATGCATTGCTTGAAATATATGAATAGGTAGGGATATACTTCAATATGGTATGATCCTCGGTCTTTTTTGGGATATACCCTTCTTATTTATAGATTGTTTACAAAATGACGTCACTGTCAAAAATCGTTGGTCGGATAGTATTATGTCATATGAATATAGCCTAAGTCTTGTGTGTGATCTTTAAAATGCATTTGACTTTGACATTGGATATGGCCTAAGTCGTGTATGTGCTCATGAAAATGCTTGTGACCTTGACCTTTAAGAAACATATTTCAGATGTAAAGTATCATAAAGTGTTTCAGTAATGGCACTAATTAATTTGCATTAATTGACTAGCTTGCTAACTCACAATTCAAGCCATATTTTGTATAAAACATGTAAATTTAGAGGAGAGAAAGTGGATTGTGAAAACTGAAGGTCATGTGAATTTCATGTACTTTACATTTCATTATGCTTTGAAATCTTTTAACAATATGAATTATGTGGAGTACAAGATATAAAACTGCAAACCAAACGGTAGCATATAGTCTACATAGCAACCCTTGAACTACAGTAGTCAAAGTTACCAAAGAATTTCCCAAATATATGTTCCTTATCCGGATCATAAAAAGGGCCTGAAATTTTTTAATGACATAGCATAAGCCAAATCATTTAATTGTAAAACAAACAGAACATAATGTGAATGTTTATAATAATGAACTTTTCTCTATGAAAGAATAGTACATGTTATAATTATTCCAAAGGATCATAAACTGTATGCAAGAGGATAGTAATTATCCCAAAGGACCATAAAATTTTACAGTAAAAAAGAAAACTTATAATTACAAAGAAACACAATTGTATGTAAATTATTGAAATTTAATTACATAACAAAATTATATGGGGAAAATGACTGTGTAAAACAAACAAATTGAATTAAATAATCATACATGCTAGATAAAAGGGTGATTTATTCTACACAAATCAAAGTGGTACATTAGGGCAATGTCCATTGGACTTTGGCACTGTATTACAATGTACAATTCAATTATGAATCTACCAAAACCATGCAAAATATATGACATTGTAATCATGCATCTTAGGTCAAACATCAGGCATTCTTTCACACATTTGGAGAACATGTAAACCATGAACTTACCGGAAGCAAGAGCTATTATGGCCTAGACGGTATGAATGCAACTCACACCTGAATACCATAATTGGTTGATCCAAGTGAAGTAAAAGTTATAGTATTTCAATAACTCGAAAACAGCTATGCTCTTAAGGTTTTAAAGAGTAAAATTTCAATATTTTCCCAGCTTTTGAAGCAATTCCTCATTTCTCCAAATGTGTGATTACGAATTAAAAGCGAAACAAAAGTAGGGCACATCAATTTTTCTCTAGACTGGTTTTCTAACTTTATACTATCAAAGAATAAACAATATCAGTAAATCACAAGAACCAGTCTGTTTTAATTTGCATGCATTTACACCCTTACCAATATGTTCTGACAAAGTTACTTCAACTGGTGAAAAATCTAAAAGTATGTAATATTTTCTACAAACAACTAAGGGCATATACATTTATTTCATATGTTGCTTTTGAACACAGGCAGTGACTATTTTCCACAAAAACAGGGCATCCAATTGATTTCGATGTTTTCGGGGAAATTTTTAACAGAAAAGTAAAACCTAGGTCACAAATGCACTACGATCAATGTCCTATTATCATCGGATGCCATACTTTTGTTTAATCTGGCCAAGGGCAAACATTGGTTGGTCATTTGGGCAACAGATGAAGAAATTTAATTCTCCCTTTACAGTCGGCACATTGCTACTCATCAGCTGCCAGGGTGTTTGTTGATTTTGAACATGTTGTTAACACAAATTTCTACCAGAAAAGTGATAATTATATAAATATATTCTTACAATAAACAGTCTGTTCACAGTTAAATGAGAACCATTATAAACTTAAGCCCATCCTTCAGATAAAAAATGTTTATCTAGGTTCAGAAATAATTAATGAACATTGTTTTGAATTAAAATATAATGCATGCATGTATAATTGAGTAGATACCTAAAATTAGGAAGTAACATATCTTACTGGGATAACAAAGGTGTAAAAAAAAGATAAAAACTATAAAGAGTATTGAGAGATAAAAGAATAAGAAAATCTGCCAGAATGACAAATATGCCCCACTTTGGTGACCTTGACCTTTGATGACCTTTGGTGACCTTGATGTTTCATATTTTAATATAATGTCAATATGGGCTTAACTCACTGGTCATTACCAAATTTACTTATTTATATTTCAAGTTTGCAGATCAAGCACTTTCTTGTGTTATCAATAATTAGTGAAAATCAATTTTGAACTCCACTGTGACCTTGAACTTTGACCTTTTAACCTTTTATTCAGTTGGGGTCCTAAAACACCACTATGGTGTTCTCAAGATAATGTGTTAAAAAACTACTGTGACCTTGAACTTTGACTTATTAACCTTACACATGTTTTGCATAGGGGTCATGGTAATAAAACACAACTACAATTATAGGTGTCCTAGCTAAAAATAATGTGTTTAATAAAAACTCCTAGGGGCCTTATGTAAAACCAACAAGCCAGCCGATAAACAAACTGACATGTGCAAAGCAATATACTTCTAACTCATTAAAGAAGAAGATAGACATTGGTATGACTGCTGTACATGGAGGAACTCACATACTGGATGGCAATGAAAATGTTCTGCCACGTAACATAAATGATTGTATGGGTTCTGAAAAGGAACACAACATATTCAAACAATCCTTCTAGTTATTTATAGTATTAGTATGAAGGATACAGACCTTGCATTCAACAGAGGTCATGGTTTACCAGGCAACCAGAGGTCATGGTTTACCAGGCAACCAGAGGTCATGGTTTACTTTGCACTCAAACCAAGAACATCATAGATCAACCACAAGACTCCTGAATACAGACAGATCTGTTGTGGCAGTCTTAAATTTGTTCTAGACTGGCAAATTAGTGTTGTAGCCAATGGAATAAAATATCACCACTCTACCAAGGGCAAAAACATACAAATACATAGAAAACCAGATTACATTATTTAGCATATAATACATGTAGGCCTACGATCATATTTGATACATTTTTAAGTCATCTATAGTCTAGTCATTACACACTAAACGTGCTTCATTTCAACTATTATAATAGTCAGGGTGGACATACCACATGACTTTTTGGCTTAGTTTGCAAGTAAAAATATATGTCAACAAAACGTTAAAAACAATCATAAGAATTTTCTGCTTGAGAGTCAAACATACCCAGTGAAAATCGGTAAAAAAATAAGATACTTATGCAGTGTTCGCGTTTACGGCGTAAACATGTCTTTTTACGCAACGAAAATCGGCGGAACGTAAAATTCTGGAGTACGTTGCGTACGTGGGACGCAATATTTATAATTACCAAAAAGAAGTAGAACAATTTCATTAAACAAACCCGAAACCTTGAATTAAAATCTCTTCCCCTTTTCTCCGAAGCGCCATAAATAAAATCATGTTTATTTTTATTTTGATCTCCCGACATGCAATTTTATCGTGACGTCACGCGGACACTTGCTTGACTGGGTTACAGCGCGGCATAAATTTTACCGTGTTCGACTGGTAATTACTCGAGAAGCGACCAGATCGAGGCCGCTGCAGTAGCTACTAGTTACGGGAGGCTGAATTATGGCGTCGGAGCGAAAGAAAGTAAAGCATAATCGAAACTTCCAAGAGCAATGGCTGAAAGATCCGCAATTCAAAGACTGGTTAGTCAAGAAGGAAAACCCTGTTGATAAAAGCATTTCAATGCACTGTCTTATCTGTACTGATACCAAGATTAAAAATACGTTCACGACGAGTGGTTGCATTGATTTCCAACGAAGCTCGCTAGTACGGCACATTTCTACCGACGGTCATCGGCGTGCCCTCGAAATTAAATCAAACTGCGGTCAGTTTAAGAAATCATTCAAACTTGCCGAGGAAAAGGCCGATGATTCCCTGAGTTTGCAGTTAAAAACTGTTTATTTCATGGCACAAAACAACATCGCAATGAACACGTATCCACAAATGATTGAACTTCAAAAAAGCAATGGCTGTCAGAAATTTCAAAATTGCTATCTATCGCATGAGGCTGTGACTGACATGGTGCACTGTCTAGCTGGGTCCATTACCGATGACATTAAAAGTGCTATAGAGAAAAGCAAGTTCATTGGGCTGTTGACAGACGAGAGTTGTGACATTGCTATTTTCAAAAAGCTTATAATCTACGTGCAAACTATTGTTGATGGGAAAATCAATGTACATTTTGCTGCAAATCTGGATGTTGAGGACGGGAAAGCTGAAACTATAATCAATGCCATAAATGGGTGGCTAGATTCATGGAATATTCCACAAGCTAAGGTGATGGGTCTGGCAACAGATGGGGCTGCGGTCATGACTGGTGTGAGGTCAGGGGTCGGAGTCAGGATGAAGCGTGAGAATGCCAGGCTCGTACATATTCACTGTGTTGCACATAAACTTGCCCTGGCAGTTTCCCAAGCAGCTGGTTCTGTCAGAGCTGTTAAAACTTACGAGGACACCGTGCAGTCTCTGTATTTCTATTTCAACAACTCTGCAGTTCGTTACAATAGACTGCGGGCAGTGTATGCACTCCTAGAAGATGACAGTCTCATCGTGCTGAAACGACCTCATGCTGTCAGGTGGCTTTCACTGCACCAAGCTGTATCGGCAATTCACTCATCATGGGCTGCATTAGTGATTACATTGGGTGAGGAGGCTGTTAACAATGACCAAGCCAGGGGATACCTACGCCAGGTTGATCAGTTCATGTTTGTTGCCCTGACTTGTCTTCTTGTTGACATTATGCCCTTGTTCACACGACTATCAAAGACATTCCAGAGGGCTTGCCTTGACTTTGGGTCAGTCCGGATGGGCATAGAGACTGTGAGGGACACCCTGACAACCTTTGGCCAAAACTTAGATTCCCTGACCACATACACAGCAATGCGCCAGCAGGTGAACGAGACAGGGACTTACCAGGACCTACCTATCACAGTTACTGATGCCCAAGAAACTAGCTTCATTGCAGCAAAAGGTGGGTGTAAATCTCAGCCATAAATTGATGATCATTTTCATATGCATTAATTTAACCATCATGGATGAGAATGGTCATCAATTCGAATAATTTATTTCAACAAAATAAACATATTATTCTCAAAGTTGATTAATACACATGACAGTATGAGGCTGAGCAGGAGTCATATTAATTATTAATTAACTAATGATGAAACAAATGTAAGAAACAAGTCCTGGCTATTATTAGTATATAAACATTTTTTTTCTTCAGATCAGCTACTGGGCACCCTGCTTGAGAAACTTGAACAACGCTTTCCCAGTGATACAATGGATGTTCTGAAGAGTTTTGATGCCATCTTCTCCCCGAAGCTTTACCCAGAGGCTCATGCTGGAATAGCTGATTATGGCAGTAGAGAGCTCAAACACCTAATTGACCACTACCAGCCAGAGGATGCAGCTGGTGAAGCATTGATTGACAAAGACAGGTGTCAGAGGGACTTCCTCCCCTTCAAACACCATGCCAAACAAATGAACAATATGAACTTCCCTGACTATGTGCAGTATGTTGTGCAGAATATGGAAGATGACTACCCAGATTTTGTGGTGTTAGGTCAACTGGCACTGTCTGTACCTCTTAACAGTGCATCCTGCGAAAGGGGTTTCTCTGCTCAAAACCTCACAAAAAACAAAGCCAGAAACAGACTGGGCCAGGAGACACTACAGAGCATTATGAAGATAACCATCAATGGGCCCCACTTTGCCAAATTTGACTACACACAAGCTGCTCAGAAGTTCCGTGCTCTAAAAGATAGAAGGAAGTAGATCCAGTATGCTAGCTGCTAGATTGTGTGATTCAGACTGTATGTGAAGCAGCTTAAACTGGACCTATAACTGACAATGCCACTAACATTTGTGGCTTATGCCATTCATCATTTCTGTTCTAGTTAAATAAAGTTCCTCATTCAGTTAGCACTTTGGGTGTTGAAGTTTTATTTCACATAATCATCAACTGATTTATATTAAAATGATACTTTTCATTACAACCATTGTTAAACTTTGCTCAGAATGAGTTGATAGGTCATATACTGCTATTTAACTATTCTAAGCATATTTAAGTATCATTTTATATCAATCTTGACAGATTGTGTGCCAATTTATTGGGACTCAGTAAATTTGTAATGGGACCCAACTTTTTTAAAGGCATTGGGTCCCTGGGACCCACAAAAAATTGAGGTAAACGCGAACACTGCTTATGATTATTTTCAATGTTTTGTTGACATATTTCTACTTGCAGACTTAGCCAAAAAGTCATGTGGTTTGTCCACCCTGATAGTGCTATATTTAACTATTATTATTGATACACAGGACAAATATCATTGTAACAAAGAAGATTTTGAAGAGCTGAATATAGAGGAACAAACAACGTTCCTCCATTTGGAACAAACTCAGGTTACCATAGATTTTTAATAGGCATTGGTGTGTTGAAGTCTATCATTCTTATATGCATCATATTTCATGTCCATGGCTAGTTGTCTACTACAGTACACAGCTTCATTGGTCATGCAGTTACACCTTTTCTATCTAATGGACTAGGTTTTCATTGGATAGATAAAACAGTAATTTTGATTGGTCAATTGAAATAGGACATGAGATTAATTGATTGGACCACAGTGAATGTAAACTAATTTGATTGGTTAGTTCAAACACAAGAGGTGAATACTCATTCTAATTGAATGACACAGAAGATAATCTACTTGATTGGTCAGTTCAAATACTAATGTGAAAACTCTAATTTGATTGGATGAGATATATATATATATATATATTATGATTAATTTGATGTATCAGTTACCTGTAAGAAATGAAGGTGTGGCTTAATTTTGATTGGACAGTTACATGTAATTAAATGAAGGTGGCACTTAGATTGATTGGATGATGTTTATTTGACTGGTCAGTTAGTTCAAATTACAGTCAAACTTCGATGCCTCGAACTACCTTCGGACCGGGAAAATAGTTCGAGCCATCTACCGGTTCGAGGCATCGGGGTTACGAGTATATATGCACTGTATATGTATAAGTTCGAACGCTTCTCGATACGTGTACGTACCTGTCAATCGCGTGTAATTGTCGTATTTTGAGTGTTTGTTCGTATTTCATATTTAATGCATTTGCGTCAAATTGTGAAATAATAAGCATAATCTTAATATAACATGATATTGTTTGACAAAATTGACTTGAAATCGTCCACTAGCTCTTCAAATATTCACATTTGTAAACACAGTTCCCTGTTCTATTACTCGCTCCGCACGGTAGCCTGTTTAATCAGTGTTTTATTAAATAAAATGTATAAACTAGCGATTGAAGTCAAGTTTGAAGTCAAGTTTGTCCATCAATAAATAAAATGATAGCGAACAGAAAAACATACGTTTGGGTTATTATTTTATTGCAATATAAATCGAGTGAAGTTTGTTTGAAAGAATGCAAACATTTAAATTAATGAGAAATAAATCAGTTATAATTTCCTTCATTAAGTAATTAATTTTTTTCACAAACATGTACTACAATACAGCTGTATAGAGTACAATAATTGTCACAAGGTGTTAATAACACCTTTCACCAACTTCCCCTGGACAAACAATGGATTTCATCAATCAGTGAAAGGTGCGAAAATTTGCATTGTTCCGAGTCATCTACTGGTAAATCATAACAAGGGACCAGCAAGTCAGTTCGAGTGTTCGACCCTCGTACTGTTCGAGTCATCTATGGTTTTTCTATATGAATAAAGAAGGGATTTTGACTGGACCGGGGAATGAGTTCGAGGCATCTGGGGTGTTCGAGACAAGTACTGTTCGAGGCATCGAAGTTCGACAGTAATACTACATATGAATCTGAATTTTGATTGGAGGATGTAGATTATGACTTATTTTATTGGTCAATTCAGATGATTTGGATGATGCTACATTCTGATTGGCTGTTGCAGGATAAGATCAGTTTTGATTGGTCAGTTCAAACTAATGTATGATTGAGCTTCTCTATAACTACATTTTGTTATTCAGTTTTGTACTTACGAGGTATTCGAGCATTTGGCACATAATATGTCCCTATGACAATGAAAATGACAATTTATAAAACATTTTCAAATTAAGTAACAACATGAAATACAATTACAACAACATGTTTTTGAACAGTGTTTGCTTGAAATTATTAACAGACGAAAAGCAAAACTCCAGAGAGCGATTTGACATAATGTTAATAATAGTGTATTTCCAATCAAGGTGAAGCATTTTGCAAACAAAGCAGCAGAGGTATAAATTGCTTTCATATGATTCTGAAATAAACATATCTATCTATATAAATTTGTTTTAATCAATATTTTAAAATACCGGTAAGGGTCACTTGGCAATGTTGAGTCTACAGGTTGTGGGCAAAGCATTGAGTTGATCAGTCGACTCTTACGTATTGCACAAATACACATTGCACAAGTACTGTCTGTTAGAAGTTCAATGAGAATTGTTATAAACATTAGTTTGTCTGTCAGGTAAACAATGTTTAACTAGGTAACTGGGTGTAGCGAGTTTACAGTAGTCCCCACTATTCTTTCGAATTGGATAGTTCCTTCATTAAAGTATTACTTATTGAATCGACAGTACGTGCATAAACTTATTACGAATCAAGAAAGACTTATTGTACTGCTTTACTTTTGACTTTAATGTCAAAATTTGCCTTATTGGGAAACTTGTCGTAATGTATATTTAATTTATTGATTATACTGCATTATTAGCATTAGTACATACATGTATACTGTAAGCATAAATTGCCAGACTATAAAACCAGCTGTTAGCAGTTACAAATTCTGTGACACTATTTTATAGAAAAAATATTAGAACAGATCAGATATTATTCCAACCTTTAGGTTGCTATGGTAACTTACAAGCGTTGCCGAGGGTAACAGAATGGTAAGGCCTAGGTTTCATTTTGGCCAGAGTTTCGACAATGGATGGCATTTTCATGGCATCAGTATATTTTGGCAACGGTCGTGCTGGAAGCTCATTCCTCATTGTGGTTGCTATTGGTTTCGGAAGATCCGGAGGTTCCAGAGGTTGGGGTGTGGCACAGCAACTCTGCACGGACACCACGCCTTTGGCCGTGCGACATGAATCCATAAAGAAATCTTCTTCTTCGTCCGTCTGAATAAACCAGCGTGATTATATGTTTTCATCAACAACATTTACTTCCCTTTATCCCTTACCTATCGTAACATTACTCCCTTCGTTTGTACCTATTGTAATGTTACTTCCTTTTATCTTAACATACTATCATACCTACCCTGTCTGAAATCACAAGACATTTTAAATTAAAACACCTGTACATATAATAAACAGGTGACAGATATCTTAGACTCAGGCAAAAAATTCAGAGAGCAAAATAAGAACTTGAATATTCTGGTTCTCTATTTCATTGGACCCCCTCCCTAAATGTATCTCTGTAACAACTTTGGTAATGTATTGGTGATAATTTTTATAAATTTTGTGATGTTCCCGCCAAATAAAAAGTGAAGCTAATCTAAATTTTCTGTGCACTTGTAGATCTGAACCGTTTCATGAAACTTCAAGCCTAAGTCAAGATATAGTCACTGACAGTCACATGCAAGGTCAAACAAAATGAAAGCATACATATTTATATTACTACAGATAAAATTTGACCTCTGAGCCGTGACCTAGTGCTATATAAACTATCACTATATAAAGTCTACTGCTAAAAGTGCGGTCATGTCTCAATACTCTGTTTTGATCTATAGTATCAATTCAGCGTTCAAAGAAGAATCATGTTACGGAAACGTTACAAAGGTTCCATAACGCTATTCTATCTTGAACGCAGGGCAAATGTATGGTATTTTGTTGACCTTGCACATATGACCTTGACTTTGGGTTAGTAACCTTGACAATATGATGAAGGTTAAGAAGGGGTTGGTACCTACCAGCGTGAGTATATCCAGTCCTAACATTAAGTCCGACCAGGGTCTGAGCAATATTTGATGTTCCTTCATTTAAAGCGACCTGAAGACGACGTTGCAACTCATCATTAGTTAGTGAGCGACGGAGGGCAGGCATCCCACCAGCACGGGGAGGGCCGCAGTGGCACACCCCAGAATCATCTACACACTAAATAGCAAGACAAACAAAACAAGCACTGGTTAAAATAGGTTATCTACATAGCAACAACTACAACATAAGCCCAATATAAAATCATTACAAGATTATCAGTCATTTTTTTACTTTAAAAATGGGGATTTTATTCCTACTGGTATTTTTTTTCCTCTAAAAATAGATTTTTTTCTAAAAATTTAACATTTTTTCAAAAAATTTGGTTTTTGCCTAAACAAATTTCGTAAAATGTTTTTTTCCTATAAATATTGTGATTTTTAGGAATTTTTAAGAGCAGCTTTAAAATTGTGGGGCAGCTGGGCAGATAATCTAAGATGTCTTTATTTTGGTATTATACATAGACAGCAGAATATCTCATTATACCCAAAGATGCATTAGTATACTAAAAAATTTTTTTATAATAAAATATCAAGCACAGAACAGAAAACATAAGTAGAAGCTTCACAATCAAACACTAAAACTGAATATCATATTTATTTTGTGTTAAATAGATATTCATGAAATTCATAATTTAGCAAGGAATTTTGATAATTTTTTTTAGAAAATTAAAATTTTATGAAAATCAATGATATAACAAAAAGTATCATTGTTACTTAGACGACAGACACACTTAGTCAATAGCACTTGTTCATTTTGCTCATAATATTGATCAAGATCAAAATGTTTTTATTTTCCCTAAACCTTGCTTTTTGTCCTTGTAAAAAACTGACTTATCTTTTGGTATAATGAGAGTTTCTATGCTTAAAATCTTACTAGCAATATGGTAATATTACATTATGAATACCTAGCATGGCTATTCTATCATCTATCAGTGAATGACTCCTTTTACAGAGTTAATACGGTAAAAAAGATTTACTATAGAAGACTAGCATGGACATGATCTAATTGTGAAAATATCTCATTTAACCGAGAAAATATGGTAAAATAGATTTACTACGGAAGACTGGAAGACTCACATAGCCATGATACATCTAGATTTACTTTGGAAGAATGTAGATGCCAGCTAGGTGTTTCCAGACAAAATTAGGTTGAATAATAAAATAGCTCATAGTGTAACAGCAGATACTATGCATGGCAGTGATAGCATTCTAGTAACTTATTATGACTTGTGACAATGTGTGATTTTTTCTACTGAAACTATGAAAGTCAAAAGAGGCCATTAAAAGACTATTATGAGCATTCATGATGTTTATATCATATTAAAAATACTACAAATCCTTATGAAATACATAATAATACTTCAATAATTTTCAGCAAATGAACACATGAACATCATCAACCAATAGACAAGTATGCACATAATAATCATAAATCAATTAACAAAGATAAGCATGATAATTAACATAAATTAAACCAAACATATGAGAATCCATTATAATAAATACAGAGCAATGTCAGGGTTAGGTACTCAGTTAGGTATTAAGGCAGGGGTTAGAGTTAGGTATTTGGGCAAGGGTTAGAGTTAGGTATTCAGGCAGGGGTTAGAGTTAGGTATTCGGACAGGGGTTAAAGTTAGGTGGTTAGGTACTAAGGCAGGGGCTAAAGTTAGGTATTCAAGCAGGAGGTGGCAGTGTCGAGCTAGGTTAAAACATTAGCACCATAAAACAATAAGTTTAATACAACAACAGACAGGCGTACAGTGTCTACCATCAACACACATGAAGATGAGTAAAGAAACACAAGCAAGTAACTTCAGACAGATCAAAAACACAATTTATGGCCTCTCAAGCCCACCATAGGTTATAACTAAAATCTACCATAAAATTTAAAGCACGCAGTCATGGTATCTCAAACTCAAGTCAATAAACACACCAAAATGGCATGCATCATATCAAGTACTACAAAAACTTTCCAAATTTAAAACTGCATTCACCTTTAGTCATAGTCATGCAAAACATTCAAGATGACAACACTTGTGATTTCTCAGCATTTACAACTTGTGACAAACACACAATATAATGCATTGCTGTGGAGATCTTGTGGTTGTGATAATCAGACATTCTGAGAAATTTGGATTGAGGGATGCCTTCCCTGTTCAAATGTTACAAACTTTTTGTGACAGTTTTGTGGTTTTCTTACTTCAGACCCGAGAGTCATTTGAATTAAGGTAAATTGCAGTTTAATATATCATGCTTCAATTTGAACAGCAAGAGGTTTCATTAATATCTTTATCAAGGTGTGTGTTACCTGCGGAAATCAAACTTCACAAGAATAATATGCGTCAATACCATGTGGTCATGTACAAAGTTTTTAAGTTAAATGCTCCCTGTCAATGCTTTTATTATCTTTATCTAGTATTCTTTAGCACCGACATCTCAGAATGTTAAAGCATGCGGTACAAGTTGTGTATACTGAGAAAACGCTCATTCATTATCTTGAAACACAAACTACATTATTTCTAATACAATAAAAAATTAAATTTTACACAAAAATTGACCAAAATTAATGTTCCCAAAGCTCACTGCAGTACATTTATTGAAGAGATACCTTTTCATAGCTTCGTAACCTATGGTGTTCAGGAAGGTCCCCAGAGTCACAATACGATGACTGGAAGTTATAAATAGCATTAAACAATGACCAGTTACAATGTATGTCTTATAGCCCCTTATTTACTTCACAAACAGTCCCAAAAACATATTAACTGTTTCATTTCAAGCTAAAAATCCATTTGGCCCCTTGTTATCAAGTTAAATGGTGATTTCATAATGAACAATGCATGTCTTAGCCCCCATAAATACAAGCAGTCCCATAAATAGCTTTATTTCCAGAAAAAGTCCAACATGGCCCCTTATTTGTTTTTAAAAATGGTAGAGATTTAACAATGACATACAGTTACAAAGAATGTCTTAGCCCCTATGAATACAATTTATCAGTCCTAAAGACATTCCTTTACTTCCAGACTGAGTATACTGGGCCCTCATTAAAAAGTGATTTTGCAATTACCAGTTATACTAACAATGCATGTCTTAGCCCCTTAAATACAAAGTCAGTCCCAATAAACTAAAACATTTATTACCAGCAAAATGCCCAACAAGGACCCTTATTTGATCTAAATTGTGATGTTGCATTAACAGCCAATTAGAAACGAGACTAACAAAGGAAGAACCTTTTACTGTTTTAACTCTAACAACATATGGAACAAATTATAATTAATTTACTGTTCAAATAATTTGAATAGATAGAAATAGTAGATCAGGTGCAAAGATAATTACTGTATTTAGAACTATTTATTTATTTCTCACCATACTTCGTTGGATACTGTTTTTAAGGTGTTTTAGCTTGTGATAATATATAGTGACAAACTTCATCAAGTATAACCTCTGTGGTTTGTGTGAACATATAGTCTTCCTTCCATATGTGCCATCCAGAAAATCTAGAATTTCAATCTCTGTAAAAACTTGCTTCAAACATGGGAGTGCCATGCATTGTACTAAACTTCAAGGTTTCAGATAAATGAAAAACTCAGTGCACATCTTTATCTCAAACTTCCTGCCCAAACATTAATTACTTTGTTAATGCCCAAAACCGCCGCTCAAAGAAAATGCCAATTAAATTTTCAATGTGGGTAAAATGCACAACTTGAGTGGATTTTATATTATATTAAATTTTGTTGCAAGTTTAATATGAATAGACAAAACTGAATGTATTTCCATTGGTTATCAAACATGTTGCCCCTGCTTACCAAACATATGTCCCTGGTTTCAGAACATATAGCCCCCTGGTTACCAAATATATTGCCTTAGGTAAACAATATTTTACCCCTGGTAATATGTTGCCCTTGGTTACCAAACATTTTCGCCTGATTACTGAATATGTTGCCCATGGTTACTAAGCTAAAGATAGCAGATTGGAAAGAAGACTTTTTAAGAGTAGAAACAAGTGAAAAATCTATTTTTTACCATATCATAACTGGAATATGTAGCAAGTTTTCTCGCCGGAAAACGATCAAACTCAAAGCTAGTTTGAGGACTCTATGATAGAAGGACAAAATCACCATAGAAACAAGACTATGTATGATGTTTGGGGTCTGTTCATGCATGGTTAGGTAGAAACATAGATGATCGAGTTATAAGAAAGGAAGATTTGGAAATGATAATACAGATTTAGTAGAATTTTTAAATAAACTTGCAAACGTTTTTGGCCTTTAAATGAGCAACTAGAAAATTTAGAAATGCAAATTTCCAACTCGCTATAAATTTGTATATTTTTTTTCATAAGCTTTCTGTATTTGCTCACTAACTGACAAAATGTTGAAAAAAATGTTGCAAGTTTATTTAATATTAAATAAATACGACTAATTGATCTACAAGAAATAGGAGAAATATAGCATAAATACTCCCAACATATATATGGCTGCTTTATTATTTAGAAAATAAAATACTCTAATATCATATACATGTAATTATATGATGCAATTATTTGAACATACTTCCTGAGCATCATATCTCAGCAAAATTATGTCTCTGAATCTGTGTCAACACCTTTAGCTCATGGCCACACCTCTTCACCGCATCCCCTTATTACCATGCCCCCCACCCTCTCGCCATGTTTACACATTCTTAAGACCATCTCCTCTTCAACCCCTTCCCCCTGATAACCATGCCCTATCATGGCCACAACTCTTTGTGACCACAATCCCTCTATAGTTTGTTGGTATTTTCTTTATATAAAGGCAGCCATTGGTTGGAACTATTTATTGCTATGACTACAGACAGATGCATGCTGGGTAGAAGAGATGCATGCTGGGTAGAGTAATATACCTTAAGTTCTACATGTGGCATTTGTATATGTGCGTGCATAGAAGGAGAAGTTGTTGGTTTCTGGGAATCCAAATATTCTTTCATCTGGATGGTTGCCATAGAAACAATTTTTTTATTAATGAATGCATAACTTATAAAATACATGAAACATACAAGGGGTGTTCTGAAAGTTTTGGGACAAGCATAATGTTTTTATTTCTTTATAGAAAATTTCATGGAAAAAAATAAAAATAATGGCACTAAAATGTCCTGAAGCTTACCAAACATCCCTTGTATAGAAATATGAGAAAGACAAAATTATATGTAACACAGCTTATTTGTGAGACAGAATAATGCTGTTGAAAATTGGCAACTTTGTTGTTGTTAAGGTAACTAAATATTAAAACATTTCTGTATCCTCACAAATATGTGTGTCTTTAAAATTGAAAAAGCATCTTAGAATATTTGAACCGTTTGCACTAAGATGTGGTAATCAAACCTATACTGTTTTTCACTATCACCTAGTGATGTAAGAATGCATTAGACCACTTGACTATTACACGCAACCACCCCAAAAATATCTGCAAATTGCCATTATTAATGTGACCTCATCATCCCTAAACATTTTTTATTCAACTTCATCAACCAAATTTCAGCAATTTTGGATTGAATTAAATAAACTAAACTTTAGCTATTTTTATACAATCAAATCAACCCAAGCTCAAACATAGTTCTAGCTTCTTCAAAAATGCTTTTCAGATTTTTATCAGGAGACTACACAATACATCCAGATGTATATAACTAGCCTTTACAAAATCTTATTAAAGTCTTATTGCATAACTGTATTATTATAAAAGATTGATCCATTAAGTGATTATCAAAGAAAAAAAAAATTAATTTAAAAAATAAACATCAGAAATCATGAACAATGTGTACAGTCTGTTCAAAGTTAAATGATAATGATTGTAAACATAAGCTCATCCATCAGGTAAACTATGTTTATCTAGGTTTAACTGAGTTCAAGTAATCCAACTATTCTTTCTTATGGAATTATGAGATCCCTCATATTAGTATTACTTATTGAATCGACAGTAACCTCATAGGAAAGTTGTTCATAAACAAGTGCAACAAAATTATGTGATAAGACTTTAAAAAAGAAGATTGGTGGCTTTGATTCATATATTTATAGCAGTTACAAATAGGATGAAAATAATGAAAATTCTATAATCTATTTATATACACCAAAAACAAACTGCCACAATTGGATACATGGGTATGAAACAATCTATAAATAAATGCTGCTGGAATATTATATTACTGTGATTATGACTTTTTTCAGTTTTTGTTCCAGGTGGTTTTTATCAAAGGTAAGTATCTTTTTACAATAAAATAGTTTCATGTTTTTATTCTTTTTACTTTTGATCAGTTATCTATGGTTTTCATAGCAACTAAGTAACGACATTGTAAAAATTGCAGAGATTTTTGAAAAATAAATTCTCTTTTCATATTTTTTCAAAATAAAATAAAATTTAACACAAAACTCATTATCACAATAATTCAATTCCATTCAATTCTATTCCCTAGCAACCATATCCATATATATCCACAAAATTGCCAAAATGATATAGTGCCAATACTACAAAGCCGGCTCCAATCAACCTTAATTATGCATATTAATGAATGCCCGCTCATTCCCAAAGATAATAGTTTGTGGATTCTAGTGAAAGAGGAAACTTCTATGAGAGGTCTTAATTTTTTTATACATATAAAATTATAAAAGGTTATTAAAAGAAAATAAAATTTTACAAAGTATTAGAAAGTTCATTGAAAAACAAAAATGTGGTTAGTTACAACTACATGTAAATATTTACAAGTTGTTAAGTCTAACCCAAGTTTTATAACACCAGGGTGATTGGAGGAGCTTTACAAAGAGTATACAAGTAAATAAAAATTAACATTCAAGCAAAATTATCAAAATATCTGTAAAAGTACATTTAATTATCAATAAAGTCAGTTCAGTTATATAACCTCAGTATAAATGAAATTTATAAAATATTTTCTAGATGAAAATAACCACTAGAGATTTGTTTCTGTCTATCACAACATTTTTACCAAAATTGCCTCCCTTATTTTTATACAAATATTTAAGAATAAATAAAGGAAAGTAATTAGTAAATCTGTAATACAATTTCCGGTGATATTTACACAAAACCACATTTAAACCACTTACCTCCCTTTTTTATTACAAATTTCATAAAATAAACAAAGGGAGGTAATTCAGTTAAAGAAAGGGAGACAATTTTCAGTGATTTGCTTCAAACTTCACAATGTACACAGTGTGCTTAATTAACATTTACACAATTAGAATATATCTACCACAATATTGATAAAATACTAATTTAAAATAAAAGTAGAAATTTGCAAATTAATATTGTAATAATTGGTTAATATGGTAAAATGTCATAAAATTAAAATCTTTAAGTGTACAAGGAGAGAATGTAGAATAATTCAATGGTATAATTTACTCACAAAGAACGCCATTTCTCTCTGTTTTTCCTCTTCTGTTCTTTTCTTCATCTCGGCCATTCTCTGCTTAATAAATTTAAATAACAGTTGTCAGTACAGTTTATAAATAGATTTAAACGGAAAAAAAACAAAACTTTTTTTAATTGACCAAAAAATCCTATATAAAATAAAAATACTGTGCAACTTGTATTAAGCCAATACTCTAGAGAATGTCTGAAATTGGTCGCTTAACTAAATGATCATCTATATAATCATGATACATGTACTACAAATGTCTGAAATATTGAGAGTAATTGACAGTTGAAGATTTTAAGGCTGTTCGAATACTATTCAACTTCAATTAAAACTATCTATAAAATTGATTGGAATTTATTCGAAAAAAGTTTAACTTTGATATAAATTTTATGCATGTGTGTGAGTTTTCATTTAACACATAATTTTAATGATTATTTCTTCTTAGTGTCTGTCGACATATGTGTTTATTTATTGGCGTGTTATATTAAGTTTTAGTTTTACTTTATTAAATCTACTTGTGTGTTTCATGTAAATACTGGTTATGTCAATATGTGACAACATATATTTCTTTTTGTTTTTGCTTTATTATCGTCATTACCATTATACCAGAAGGCCATATGAAAGATGTATATTGTTTAAAACTCTGTATCTTTTATATGTAACCTTCGTTAAATAAAGATGTTATTATCATTATATTATTATAATTGATATTTATTTGTGTGGATATGCTTTATGATGAAACCACTATAAATAGACTCAGGTCAATTTTTCATCAAATAAGTTCTTTTAAATAAAATCCAGTAACTAGTCCCTCCTCCTCCTCCAAAACAGTCACAAAGAGTACCCTGTATACTGTCACTACCTTTGCAGCTCTTTCAACGCTCCTCTCCTCAGCAAAGCAAGGAATTCCACCATTCTTCCGCCCTTCATACTTGCTTACAAAATGTGGATCTCTTTTTGATCCGCCAGAGTACTTCTCGCCTCGCAATGACTGAAATACAATAATTTGAAGATTTACAGTCAGTGCTGTTACTGATTTTGACTAATTACTGAACTGGTGTAACATAGTCACATTGATCAGCAGCATATTTTCGCTACCTTTTGGGGGGGGAGCAGTTTAATGCATTCTTAATAAACATTTCAATGTAATATGTCGCCGTTTAGAATAGGTTTGAAAACCACAAAAGGTGCAAACTACTAGTTAACATAATTAAATTATTTGATATTAGTGTTACCATTAATTTACAGATTTTGGTAACAGGCGTATTTCACTGACTTATGAATTTGACAGATCTTAAATTTACTTGCCAACTTAGCCAAAACGTCACATGGTATGTCCACCTTATAAATGGACAAACATTTCACTCACCAGAGATGATCTGGTTGGTTCATCATTTCTTGAGTCTTTTCCTTGATTGCCTGAGATGGTGGGTAGTGCCTGTCACATATACAGAAACAACAGCCAATCAGAGAAGAGGTCAAAGGTCAGAGATTAATATATGTATACCAAATGTTCTAAAAATTGCATCAGTCATCAATAGAATAAAATACATAATTTCCACATCTACATGTATATGCATATCAGTAGCAAGTTTTTTTTAAATGGATAAAGTTGGACATCAGCAATAAGGCTTGTTGCAAAAAGTTACACGTTTGTAATTTTCCACAGTAATAGTAAAATGAATATATTTGAAAAAGTTGTAAATGAGCAATATTGCTTATTGAAATAAGTTACATTTTTTGTACTTTTCCACAGAAATTGAACAATAGAGTGCTACCATGGAAGCATACTATAGTATTATATACCGGTAAAGAATGCATAATAACAACAACAAAATATTACATTGCCAAATCTAATTTTCAGGAAAAAGCTTGTGTGTGTACAAAAAATCTCTTTTCAAAGAATTAATTTTGTCCAAAAAAGTCGAACAATCAAAATTATCATATAATTATCAATATTACAACTAACCACACTATTAATTAGCATAATTTAACAGTCGATATATTACCTACGATACAACACCGATTGTATGTTTTCTTAATCGGGAAGCATCACTAAGACACTCAAGATGTAATACAAACACAAATTTGAAATACCGATATCACGCGATTTGCTTGCAGAAATTGATATATTTAAAGCAAGAACATTGTAAATATTCTTGCATAAAGGTCAGGTTCAAGTCAAAATAGACAAGCTATATTACACCTCAGACGTCTTATAGTTATTACTGATACTCCCTGCTTATGAAAGCATACAACCCAGTTTTTAAACATATAGAACAAAATATAAGCTGTTAAATTATGCTATTAGAAGGTTGACAATCGGGTCAAATTCTCTGTACTATTCCAAAACATGGAAGCCAGGTACCAGGTTATATGGTTATAAATTATTGACATAATTATGAAAATAGGCAGTAACCAGGATGACCAAGGAGTGAAAATTCAATATGATCAAAGCAGGAGCCTGTTGCGTAACCGAGTGCCCTTTGCTAGTCTAAGCAATGACATGCTACCAGTGAGCAGTGTTTGCAGATAGCATACCCTTTCTCAGTACTTTGCAAGGCAAGCGCATTGAAGGAGCACTTTTTTATGCAATGAACTGCTCCGAAAGTGTCCTGTAGTGCTTTGCTGTACAACGGTCTGCTAGCCACAAGCACTTGCTGGAAGCATATTTGTTGCTAGGGAGCATGCTGTTTCCTTGCATAAGGCTACTGAGCACTCGATAACGGTTTGGGTCATTTGGACTGGGCTGTTTCGTGGAGCAGGTTATAATCTATTTATAATGCTATACTATAGTTCTACTACTGCAAATACCTGCTGTGTGAAACAGCCCAGTCAAAAAGACCTTGGTACTGAAACAATAGGGGAAATTATCCAAGTAGTAATGGTCAAACTTAAATCAGAAGGGGTCTGACATCACTCTTGAAAGCAATAGGGATTCATGACCCAAATTTTGAAATAGGAAGGGTCATGATTCATTAACTCAAAAGCAGGGGTCATCACCCAAGCATCAGGGTCCATAACTCAAAATAGCAGAATAGCATCTTTATCAAACAAAAAAGGAAAAGGCTGAGGGTGGAAAACTCTGTTTGGCTGAATACAAATCCAACACATTTCAGACTTATGTATTAAGTCTTAGAAAAAACACAGGAAAACAATCAAGGCTTACACACATACATAGTAAGGAGGACTACAGTACAACCTCTTGAGAGCGGCCCTCTGTAGAGCAACAACCTCTCTGTAACAATAATTTCATAATTTCACTGAGCTAATTTTACTATAAATTTGATTTCCAAAGAGCAACAACCTCTGTTCAACGGCCCGTATTTGCCACTTACAAAGGGTTTTACTCTAAAGAGGTTGTTCTGCATTTAATTGCACATCATAACATATATAATTATCAACTTTGCATGAACCTTACAACAGAGATTCAAGGTCATTGGGGGTTTTAACACCTCATACTAAGACCAACTCTCCTAAGAGGACCAATTCTAAAGCTCATCTCAAATTTTGACATGTATCACTTAGATAATTTCCTTTGGACTCTTTACTCAAAATATGCATTGCAAAACAGAAAGCACTATTCTTAGTCTATAACAGTTATAAAAATTAAGATCTTTGTTAAACTTAGGGCCTGGTCTTAGTATAGAGGTTCCGCATTGGTGAATACATAATAAAAATCCAACTATATAATAACACAATGTTGTACAGATTATATCATTTGTACCAGGTAAAAAAACTCATAACTATATCACCATTTTACATTTGGTCAAAAGCTCTGTATACCAGAAAATTATAACACCATTTAAACTGCTTACCACAACTTTAGTTGATACATCGATCATCTGTGTAACATTAACAAATAATATCATATTTACGGCAAATAAACTGAAAGGGATGGGGCTAGTGTTTTTTCCAGGCCCTTTCAGCATGGCGCATGCGCCATGCCCTTTTCTCCCGAACTAACGATGCGCCATGCTGCCCTTATCAAAGGCCTTTTGCGCCAAGTGCCCTTTTGTCAGCTGCTAATTGTTTACTGTGCCCTCTCAATTTCATCAGAACAGCGGATGTAGACTGTCCTACATACTGTCGTATCATGACTTGTCACCAAGGATACGACGTGCCAACGTGTATATCACAACGGGGCGTCTCTGCAGTCGGGTGAAAAAATCACGTGACTGGTTGCTACTTTATCTCGAAAAACCCGTGAACCAGTCGATATTTTTTACAGAAGGAAGAAATTTCCAGTAGACTGGTTGCATCATGATTTTGCATAAAAAAACATGAACCAGTCGACAATTGACTTTTCACGGGCATAAAACACGAACCAGTCGCTCTTTTTTCAATCAGTTGGCGAGTGTCGGCAATTAACAAATGAATGTTTTTTTGCTAGATTATTCCAATTAAAAATAAAACTGCCGACGATGATTGCCTACTCAAAATTTTAATATCATAAACTATTTCATATGCTCACGTGCGTTGTTGATATCCAAGTAATGTTACGATTGACGAGAATTAAAATAAAAGTCTGTCACAAATGTACGCTCCGTGAAATTGCCGATTAAAACAGTAATCCACTGGACGAATTTTCATTATAAGTCGCATAAATCCATATAGTTTACGCTTTTTTTAAGTAATTTAAAGTAGCCTAAACACATTGCACATTAATTTTGCGAGAATTGGTGAAAATATGCCGACATACAGGTCACGTGACGCGTGTGTTGAACTGTTCTGCAAATATGCCGTGTCGAGAATGTAAACAATTCTGCCGATGACAACGCTTGTATTCTACGAACTTTTAAGACGTTCCAAGGGCATTTAACGAATCTATAACGGTTTAAACGCATTAATAACGAAAAATGGTCGAATTTTTTAAGTCAGTAATACTGTGAGTGACGCAATTTCGGATAGTCACGTATTTTCGGATAAGATTGTTTACGTTGATTATTGGCTACATTCTGGCAGATAAGACTACACAATATGATTAAATCATGCCATTTATTGTTTAGTCTGATATGTCAGCTACCAATTGCAATATTATACAGGGTTCCCACTGTCAGGGATTTTTTTCAAGGTCAGTGTTTTTTGTTCTCACAAAAAGGTCTGATCTCTCCAAAATGTCGGGGAAAAGTAGAACAGTAAAAAATCCATGTGTAAGTCTTAGTGTCTTAAATGGTTGTAGCCCGACACTTATTAGTGGTAGGGAAGCATATAACATTGATGTTGTCTGTCTGTCAGTTTTTAACTGCTCTTATATGAAAGACTAAAGTACTGGTTTAGATCCAGGACTCAATATTGCATGGTTCCCTAACTTCCCAAAATGTACTGGTGCTGAATTGCCAGGAACTAGGTGGTTGCTTAACTCAGAAGGCCGGGTGCAACAAAGTGCCCCTTTTCATAAGGTCGCGCGCAAAAAAGTGCCCTTTTCTCAGAAAACGCCATGCCCCTAAAGGGTACTGGAAAAAACACTAGGGGCTTATGGCAATTTAACTGAAAGGGGTGGCCCTTAAGGCAAATTAACTTTATAAAATTTTACTTTTCTACCAACTTCATTAACCCTAAACTAGACATTGAAGGGTACATTCTAGCATCACTACAGTATTTCGATAAATGAATTAGAAGGAAACATAATAAGATCTGTGAAGAGTCTAAGGGAGATAATCTGATATTTCTGTAAAGGGAGGTAAGTCCAAAAATCCCATTAAAGGGAGGTAATAAGAGCATCAAAACTAAGGGAGGTAATCAGATATTTCAACAAAGGGTGGTAACTCTGCAAAATCCCATCAAAGGGAGGTAATAAGAAAATAAAACTAAGATTGGAAATCCATCCAATGGGAACTCAATCAGGGAAATCAATTCAAAATTCATCAAACAAACAAATCATTCTTGGAAAGGGTCAGCTTTTAAATGAAAACAATGATAGCTTAGTACTTTATAATACAATATAAGGAATGGTTGTCTTTAATATAAATCCAAACATAAATGAAAAACAGACTTTGGTATTATTTAACAGAATACTATGTATGTAGCCCCTAATATGTAGCCCCTATATATTTTGGTATACTTGTTTGATTACAACTTTTCTACAAATTGATAGGACATTTAATTTCTACACCTGTTCCTTATAACCATCATCACTTCACCAATCAAAAACCGATCAGGGTCATTGCATAATGATAAGCAAAGCACTACCTAGTGCTTTCCACGGGAGGTACCTCATGCCTTATATATTTAATAGAAATGGGGATAACTGAATGAAGGAGCTCAGAAGCCCTTTGGTTAGGAAATGGACACCAGGCATTTTATAACAATACTCATTGAAGGACTTTATATAATGCTACTCATTGACAGAAAAAATGAAATAATTGCTATATGAGAATCAGACATTTTCTAAAGAAAAGGAGAGTGGATGCCATATTTTATTATCAAGATCTGGAAATATATTTGTGTAATTTCTGATTTTTATTTTGATTGATTTCTTTCTATTAAACCCTTTCCTACATAAATCCAAGATTTCGTTTGATAAGAGAAGAGCATAAAAATTAAATGTGTTCACTCATGACTGTGCAAATTTAACAAGTATCAAGAATGGTCTCCCTTGATCATGTGTCTTTTACGTTCATTTCGGTAATTGGATTGTCTCCCCTTCTTACTCATAATTGGAAAATAATTGATAACGGTTATGAGGCAGGGGGTGGATTGGCTTATCTAAGGATTAAAAAGATTATCACGTGACAAATTTTTAAGGAAAATGAAACTCTTCAGGACACATGAAAAAACCCAGAGGAATTAAGGAATTAATCTATTCTACCTTTGAGGGTGGGAGCAGAGATCGATTTTTGATGGTTTTTATGATGATGCTCTGTTAAACAAAGACAAATCTTGTTTCTGTTGGGAAGAGCTGCATAACTTACCGAATGACATTTTGAAGTAGCACATTGGAAACATGGTGTTGTAGTCTACAGTTGAAAATTTTAGTTGATAAAAAAATCTTTAAAAAATATGTTGGCCCCATATACTTAATGGCACATATCGTCGCTGTCATTCTCTAACCTCGTTGCTCTAAAATTTCCAAAAGAATTGTTTCGTCTTCTCCGAATGTATGAAGTCTGGTGCGTATTTTGGGCTATATCTCGTAGCTCTACGCCAATCAGAACCCATTACAAAAGCCACGTGACGAAATGTTGTAGCTTGATTGGTCGCTTTTTTTGTCGGATGAAAAGTCGTAGCTACCATTTCTGAATATCGGGAATTGTCGTACCTCATAAAAATAACAAAACTGTGGTGACAAAATATCGTAGCTACCATTTCTGAATATCAAGAATTGTCGTACCTCATAAAAATGACAAAACTGTGGTGACAAAATATCGTAGCTACCATTTCTGAATATCGGTATGACTAACGCGTCTACAGCTTATACCATATTTTGCAGCTTCATTTGTTTGGTATTTTTATAAAATTTCAATTTCTAGAACATCGTTATAAAAAAATGTGACGGTTTTTTCTCTCTCCTGAAAAGTTGGCATTTTGGAGCTACTAGGTTTGAGAACGACAGCGACGATATGGTAAAATATACATAAAAAGAGTGTTTATCCGTAAAAATTTCCAGTTTGCAAGAAAAAGAAAATAGTAAATAAGAAGTTTATAACTTAGTAAACATTTTAGTCCACTTTAACAGTGATGAACAATACAAAAGTGATGCTTATTTTAGTAGTTTTAGTGAAATAAATCAATAATACATATCATACATGCTTCCTGTATTTACAATAAGACTGTGTTCAGTAAGCATTTATGCCCAAGTGGAAGCCTTGTCTATAAGAACTAGCTATGTCATTCAGGTGCCATAATTCTGTAAAAATGTTTGATTGTGTTACATGACTTTGATAATGTATTGTGTTTAAAATGGTAAACAGGTATGCCAAGTTTGAAAGCAATGCCTTGATGGACTTTAAAAAAAAATTGAGTTTCATTTTGTAATAGACAACCAAATGAATAAATGGACGAGACAATCAGCAGCTGCTGGGGCATAAAATTTACACAAGATTGGACTTAAAAACTGTAAAATCGTGCACTGTGTGTCAAGGTTAACAAAAAATTTACAATAATGGCAAATAAAAAATGTGTGGTTCAGGTAACAAAGCAAAAAAATTGATAAATTATTTTTAACTGCTAGTTTATGTTTTGATGATAACTATCATAAGATCAAATTTTATACAGATTTTTTTCATCTTATACTGGCCTATTCCTTAATTTGAATTCCTTAATTATTATCAAGTTAATCTGAAATCCCTAAAAGCATAACAAATGTTGTTCTTTCTAAATAGTTCAGCATTTTATGTTGTCGACTTGAAAAATCTAGAGTCGGACGGATTACCCAAACCACATATTTTTCATTTCAGCCATAAAAGCAATCACAATATCAACTTCCATCATATAAAGATCGGCACCAGTTTAATACTTACACTTAACTTCCTCTCCTCCTTCTTATCCGACCCTCCTGAACCGCCTTTTCTTTCCTGTTGTTCTTTATCCCTTTGCTTCTTTGACTTTCTTTTCTTTTTCTTCACTTTGGGTTCTGGAGCTGGTTTTAATTCTGGTTCAGATTCAGAATCGGAATCACTTGAACTGTAAAAAAGAATTTTTTAAAAAGTCAATATCATTTTGAGGATATTTCGTTGATTTTGGTGTGAAATCGAATTTTATTTCACAGAAATAAATATTTTCACAAGTGGGATAGCAAAGATTGAAAATGATATTTTCTTACTCCAAAAGTCAACATATTTTCTGTCTATCATTTTAATACATCATTTCTGCGTATAATGGTACAGTAATTGGCTTAAATGAAAAAAAAATGTTGAAATTAGAATTATAGCCCCATAATGAAGTTACACATATTTGACGCCAGGGGCCATAGATGTTACATTTCTTCTGGAACCAGCTACCAGAACTATGAAATTATCAAAATGTTATTTTAACTGAAATTGTCAATAATCTATAGGAAGCAAAAAAAAAAAGATATTATCACCATCTGATTCACCAACATTATTGATATTATAACTAAATCTTACTCGGATTCTTCGAGAGCTTCGGACACATGTAACTGGGCTAGAATCTTCAGACATCCATCCATTGTTTTCATAGACTCAGCATCTAGTAGATTATCCACATCTAGTTTACTCAGGTTGTTATTTCTACCATCCATTCTCTTGTCTTTTGGTCGCCGCGCCGATCTCAGATCTTCCATTACTACAGAATCTCGGTGGCTCAGTAAGATCTCATTTTCCTCCTCTTCTTGGACATGTCCGTTCATAGGTTCTGCTTCCATGGCAACATCTTGACTAGATACATTCTCTTTCTCTGGAATAGAAAAAGTAAGGTTACAAATTTATGTGTTAGCTTTTGTGCTTAATATTTTCTAGGGCTTTTACAATAAGTTAAAATTTTAATTTCTTGAAGCTGATAAAAATTTACGTCAAATAGAGAAAAAAGATCGTTAACGTGGTCATGATAATTTTTTCTACGCAGGTACAATAATTTATTGAAACTACAATGGTTTTGAGTACAAAACACAAAAATGTACATCTCCCACTAGGACAACATCTCTGGTAAAAACCATCTACCCGGTAACCTAAAACTTCTGTCCATATGCATAACTATCTTAAGTCAGTGCTCTTTAAAGGTTGGAATGAATTCTGCACAACGTTAATTAAACTTTGATGCTACTATACATTGAGTCTGATGTCACATGGAAATTAACCAAATGACATGACAAACTAATTGAGTTGAGATTTTGCTCAGATTGAGATGTTTTGGGGGATTGGGGTTCTTTAAGCAGACGCTCTAGATTGATGATCAATTCTCTATATAAATTCAAATAAAATTCCGAAAATTCAAGGACAAAATTCAAGGACAAAGTTTAAGGTCAATACCTTCTTCATTCCTACTGGCTTGTTCTTGTTTCATGAAAGCTTTGAGGTTTGGCATTTTATATGTGACTCCGCGTCGACGTTCCAACACCTGACATGTCAGATATTTGGTCATCTCTAGCACTATCTCAGTTTGCCGTCTGCAAACATACAAAAAATAATTATACAATTTTCCAATCATTTCAAGTCAAAATGTTGCAGTGACCCTTCAACATGTCACATATTTTGTCTCAATTTGTTGTCTGCAAACAAAACAATATAAATTTTTGCAATGTTTTTCAAAATTTTCCAACAATTCATGCAGAGATGCCACAGTAACCCATATACACCTCATTTACTTTGTCATTTCAAGCATGATGTCCATTTGTCAATACTTATTCATTCCTTCTATTGCAGCAAATCTGAATTTCTGAGTTATTCCAAGGCCGGTATTTATTATGCATCTTAGCATCTGAAGTGAAAACTTAAATATTTTGACTAAAGTTATAAGATTGAGCGGTGTACGGACGAAATCCCCCTCAAACAAAATCCCCTTCATGCCTTACAGAGAAAACGGACAAAATCCCCTTCATGATTTTTTCAGCATGGACATAATCCCCTTCATGGTTTTATCAGGTCAGACAAAATCCCCTTCATTCATTTTTCAGGTCAGACAAAATCCCCTTCATATAGAATCCCCTCTATTAAATTATTATACATATTAGTCTTACTCTTGTGTTTAACTTGGTTGTACAGGACTAGATATTCCTGCTTTGTATAATGTATGTCTTCTTCAATTTTCTACTTATTATTCCTGTATATTAGTAATATACCATCACTATACAATAATGTATTTGCTGCATTTATTGACAACCAGTACTCAATTCCTGGGAATATCTAGACCAAAAACATCATTGTTCTAGGTACAGTAGAGTATTATCATACCAGTATGATCATTTTAAAATATATAAATAAAACATTTCTGGATAGCATCTTTTATTTCATAGACAGTATAAACATAACAAGAAAATGAATACAGCACATATAATAGCACATTTTTACTCTTTGTTTGTCATGGTTTTCATACAGAATTGACAAACTGGTAATAATTAATGAAGAATGTAAATAATATAAAAGCACATTTATTTTGTTTGCAAACAAATGCAAAGCAATTTTTAAATTGAGTGACAATTATATTGTTTGTTTTCAAATTAATGAAAACCGAGAAGTAATTAAAAGATCAAAGCATAGATAAAACATAATCAATTAAAGATAAT
The DNA here is from genome assembly GCA_963678985.1 of Spisula subtruncata. Taxonomy (NCBI): domain Eukaryota; kingdom Metazoa; phylum Mollusca; class Bivalvia; order Venerida; family Mactridae; genus Spisula; species Spisula subtruncata. The sequence continues at coordinate 21,025,312 of OY787676.1, read as the reverse complement.
ATTAACACAAGCAATACATAAACTATACAATAGTGTATTGTCTCCATTTAGTTACAACCAGTACTCAATTCCTGGGGATTTGCATACATATCATACCAAAAAAACAGAAACACCAATACTAAATGGTGATTTCATTATATTAATCATTGTTCAGTACAGAAGTGTATCGTCATACCAGTACTACATTCCTGGAGTCATAATTACTTGTACATTTGTGTTTTTTTCCCACAAAAAATTGGATTCTATTAGGATTTTAGCTTCACTTAAGGAATTATATTGTGGATTGGTCATAAGGGAATTTTACTATAAACCTTAAGGGGATTATGTCTGAAGGGGATTATGTCCGATCAAAAAAATAAATGAAGGGGATTTTGTCTGCCCTGGAAAAAGTATGAAGGGGATTTTGTCTGCCCTGGAAAAAGTATGAAGGGGATTTTGTCCGGGTGGGTGAAGGGGATTTTGTCTGAGGGGGATTATGTCCTACAATCGATTGAGCTGCCCTTATTTCACAAAAAATGAAAATTAGCCCATGTTTTCTGTATATATTATGAAGAGGTTTTTGGCGTGTTCTGGTTGACTATGGGGTGGCGCTTAAAGTAAGCCACGCTCACCGGATGTTGCTGTTGACGTTTTAATATAGTTGATTAACAAATGCATGATTCACAAAGTAGATGTTTCACAAATTTAATGAAGATTGTCACAAAGTTAATGAGTAATGAAGATTGTCACAGAGTTAGTATTTAATTGGAAATCCAATAAGTCATACTTTGTCACACAGAGTACATAATTTAAACTTGAACTCAAGTTAATGTTCATATATGGTAATCCATATTTAGTCCTATTTATATGCTAGTTAGGAACTCCTAACTAACATAACCTAACACCTAAGTTACATGATGGTTACTTGTTATCCTGAATAGGATTTGCTTGACTTATATACAAGGCTACAGACATTGACACCTAGAGCAATAATTATCAAAGGAAGTGGCTTTCAACACTTAATGATAAAACAGTCAAACATAATTATATTAAGGCTTCAATCAGTGACAATTGAACAACAGGTGTAAAATTAATAAAAGAAAGTTTGCAACATGGTTTCAAAGATATGGCTTGATAGGAAATTGATAACATCTCAGTCATCAAGGTATTAAACTTAAGATCTCAGATTGACATCTGCTCAAAGATGGAGCAATATATAAGAATCTTGATAAATAAACAATAGAAACCATGATTGGTTATGTAACAAAAATTATGGACAATAAATGAAAAATGTTACGTCATAATATACTGTAGCTCTTTACATAATGCTTCTAAACAATGTAAATAATTGTTAATATAAGTTTTCCTGTTTAGCTAATACACCTTTTTGAGATTTAAAGAAAATTCTAAGTTTTCACTTAAGATGCTTTATACATACCGGCCCAGAACTATAGGACCCCTGAGTGATAAGCAACAAAAGAGTACTTACGCTTTATTGTCTTGTATGGCTTGGAATTCGAGAGCAGATTGGCACAATATATGACCCATTTCCATGTAGTCAGAAATGTTAAAATGTCGACACTCTTCCCTGTAAAATATAACATATATAATTTATATACTATATACTACAGTAGGCTCAAATTCGTATCTTAGCAATACTACTACTTCTATTACTATCAAAAGAAAGGAAATCAGTTTAAATTAAATCCTGAAAATAAGGTTTTCTTACAGAATTAACATCTTCCGACCGCTGTTAACTGTATTATTGACCTAGTTTTTTAAAATATATGTTATAGAAATTTTTGCAAAAACAAATCTCACAATTAAAGTCGTAATAAAAGCCAGAGTTTTAATTTTACTATTGATTCTAAAGTTAATTAAGTTCAAATTTGTCAATGTAAGATAATACTGTGAAATAAGTCACATATTTCTTCTAATACATTGCCACTGAACCATTAACTAATTTAATATCCATTACAAGTTAGAAAAATTCAATGGTTTGGGTCTCACTCTGAGCTTTTTACAATTTATCCATGGTTAACACCAGTTTATGGCCATTTTTCAGTTATATGCTATAGGATTGCTTTCACACATTTATTATTACACATGTTTGAGAACATTGTTCCGTGGTTTGTTCTCTCTTGGAATATCACATTATTTATGTGATAAAATAGAAATAGTGTAAATTCTATTGTTTAAATGAAGTTAACTGCATTATTACTAAAGGAAGGAAGTTAAACCGTGTAATTGATCAAACCTGGTTAAATGTAGAAAAGGTAAATCCATACATTTACATCCATTGTAAGGGAAAATATCGGCTTAAAATAGTGGGTTTTAAGGGGGATATGAGTGTGAAAAAAAGCAGCATGCACAAATAACCACAGCAGCATGCACGTAACATCCCAACACATAACTATGAAACACTGGTAAGGAGATTTTAACCTCACAAACAACCGAGCATGATTTCATGAAGTTGTAATTGTAATGAAAAACATTAACCAGTCTACTGGCAAAGGAGTGATGACCGGACACAATTGGCCTAAAATACGTCGTATGAACTTAAAAATCGACTTTTCCTCAAAAAAATTTGTGTTGACACATACCTGTGTTCAAGGTCGTTGCTAAAAATAGATTACCCAAAAATATGACGTCACGTGAACTATCAAATTCGGGGCCGAAACATGTGTACTTTTGCCGCCCTTTTTAACGATGTACAGAAGTAATGACCGGACAGTCTGTTACGAATATTTCTCGATTAATATTTTGAAAAATATTACCAGGAATGTTTAGAACAGTGTCCTTATTTCGCATGCATGCAAAAATATTCATGATTTACGATATAACAACACGTGACACACAATGTTTTTCTGACAGGGGGCGTTCTGAGACAGGCTAAAAATCAATAATATACCGTACCGTGTTTATTGACCAAAAATCGAGAAAAATATTTTCAAACGACTTGAAAGTCTTCAAAATGTATGGACATATTAAAATGTTTAATTTTCCGATATCCGAGAACACATTTTATTAATTGCGGTAAAATAAGTGTTGGATTGAAATTTAAAAAAAAATAAATAAAAAAAATCAGCCGCCGAAGAGATTCGAACCCGTGCCTTCAAAGTGAAATGTGGAAAATATATCTTACGTCGTTAACCACTCGGCCACGGTCTCAACATGATATAGTTAATTTAATAATTTGACTATAGAAAATCATTGGCGCACGCCCTCTTTCGCGCATCCGCACACACAAATTATTTTCCCCGGCGCTGCTAATGTCAACATCGCAGCAGCTGACGATATATTTGATAAATAAGTAATGCTTTGTTGATTTTGATAATTTTTTTCTACCAGAATCCTTTTAAACATGATTCTGAGTGTTATGATACAAAAATATAAGATTTATTATACTAAACAAAGTGAGGAGACCGTTTGTCCGGTAATTGCTAGCGGCCGGTCATCACTCCTTTGCCAGTAAGGCACAAATAGTAAAAGCATTTACCAGTCTAAATCACAAATAACAAACTCATTTACCAGTTTAAATCACAAATAACAAAAGCATTTACCAGTCTAAATCACAAATAGTAAAAGCATTAACCAGTCTAGGTCAAAAATAGAAAAAGCATTGACCTGAGTCTGAATCACAATGGAAAACCAATCTGTCTATGATTAATTATCCGTTAAAGAGGCAAACCATACTTTTTCTTGTTTAATAAAATTTAAAAAGTGTTTCCAATCCAAGCGCATTACCGCATTTCATAGCTTAAATTTGAAGGTTTTTTCAACATATTTCCCTAGTCTTAGACTCAATTGAAGTGACCTTAGATCGACCTTACAGCAACAATGGAACTAAATTGTCCTAAAATAGACAGCAGGCTTAAACATTGTTTTTTATTCCAAAATAGCAAATTTCCACAGAAAGGCCATGTCATTGCATGATTTAAGATTAATTTTTTGGCATTTGATTTTTTTTGTAATTATGTAGTGTGTCTCTTTTAATAGCAGACAGACTTATTGCCCTTGAATACCAGCGTTCAGATGTCAACTACAATCCAGAATTAGCCACATAACACAAGCATAAAACAGTAGCTACACAAACCCTTCTCCAACAATAATATACACAGAAGTAAATCCTGATACACCAAATCTCAGCTCCAGCGAAAATTGTACTGTTTTCACATGAATATGACAGAACATTACTAGGAACTGGAATACATGGCATCTGAGTTACATTCGAGTGTTATGCCTGTTTTCAGGGCTGTCAATTAGCTGCTCATAGCCATATGCTGAGCAAAGCCTTTTATTTGCCAGTCAGCTTTCAGCTTAAATGCGGCAGGCATATATGTATGTGCCTCCACCCAGACAAGCTAACTAACCACTGAGCTACAGAGACAGGGTTGTCATAGCTTATCATAGCCATGTGAAAACAGTACAAATCTCCGACGAAAATGAGAATCAATGATTCGGGATCGCTAATATTTTCTACCCTGTTACAGTCATGCATTATGCAATACAAATAGTAATTTTAAAATGACTATAAAACATATATGTACGTGGGTATATCCAAAAGTAATGTCACCCCTCCTGTGTTTTTTTTGTTTCTAGGCCGATATGCATAAATATGATATCAAAATGTTCAGAAATTCAATTCTGATTAATAAACAACGTTCTCCATTGTTCCATTTTCATAATTGGATTATATGTACATTTGAAATATACCTATGACGTCATATCGCCGCACACGAAAATTACCATATTTTTTCATTATCATAACGATTTCCTTTTATGCGTTTTTATAGAAAATAATTATCGAAAGCAGACGATATTTTCGTGACGTGATGGAACCAATGTGTTGTGTCTGTTGCTAAAAATTCATTGACGTCATTCTATTTTGAAACTCGCAATATATTTTCAACGCACTGATTACTTAGCGAAAACACGACATATTTGTGACAAAAAGACGCTGCGCGTAAAAGTGCACTTTTCCTAAAAGTTATGAAAGTCACCTACTGAAACTTTAGTTACGCACGGCGGCAACATAGTCTCGTGTACCTGTAGTATAAGCTTTTAAGGGGGCATGGATCAACATATCATTATCGATAGAGAGTCATATGAACGGTTTGTAGTAGATCCGAAAAGAACACCAAGAGTATTTTAACGCTGTCCATTCAATTTGACGTTCAAAACTGCGATCATTATGTAATGAGTTATTTTTTTTTGCTGTGGGACTAACTAGAGGACACTTAACGATAATTTGATTTCGCAGAGAGTAAGTGTCGGGAGGGTTGCACAATTTTTAAAGTCGTGGAAATTACTGCTTGGTTCATGAGTCGTTAGAAATTACCAGGGCTGAACTTCTGCTGGATGAGTAGGTGTCGACAAGTAACGTCATTGTGACGTCATCGACGTCGGACTTGCGGCGATGTTCGCAAGTATGTCTCATAAAAATATTCATATCTCAAGATCTATTCTGTGCATTGTTGTGAAATTTAGTCATCATATTCAAATTAGACTGAAGTTACGGTGTGAAAATTTTCGTGGTTTTACTGGCATTATACACGATTTTACAGCATCAGTGACATTACTTTTGGATATACCCTCGTATAAATACAGTGCAACCTTTCCAGAGTGACCGCTCTTTGAGAAAATACAATCAGATCGCTGATACAGTATAGAGGTTGTTGCTCTAGAGAAGGCATAAACTTGGATAAAATTAATTCATTTTAAAAAAGAGGTATAGGTGAAATCTACGTAAAAAATCTAAAAAAAAACCAGAAGAATTTCCAAAATGGGGAGGTTTGGTGGGGGGGCTCGTTTTTTCGGGGAAATACGTAGTTGCTAAATACAGGTTTTCTCTGGAAAATGTTGCACTGTACATAAAAAATACCAAACAATATCAAAGTACAAGCATACAATAAAATATAGATATTTGTACATGTATGTCACTTACGCTGCAAGATTTCTGTAACAAGCAAGATATACCACAAATTATAATTAATTAATTAAATCTGATTAAGACAAAATCAACTTCTGGATTACTGAACAATGTACTATATAATAATTTAACAGTGTCAAACACAATAATGAAACACCACTTTTCAGGAGAGGCAAAAAAACCATGAAAATTAGAATTCCTCTAGAGATCACTGGTTATAGAAGTGACCTTAATTTTGAATTGGTAATTTGATAGAAGAAAATAATATTCTATACATGGTCTTATTGTAGAGATCACATGGTCTTTTAAGGGAGGTTTGATATTTATATCTACCGTAAATAATCGGCCATAAGTCTTTTTAGAAATAATTTATGTCAAAAGAATGTACATTGACACTGGGCACAGGTCTAATTTGTTCATAAAAATTGAAAAGTCTACTGGCAATTAATGAAAGGGTTAAGACAAAAACCTAGATTTTTCAATCAATAGTAACCATACGACTTACAGATGTGTATGACTCATGGCTGATCATTTATGGTAGTTATCTATTTGATAATACTAACTTGTTCATTGCGGTTCCACTGAATGTTGCCTCCAATGTGAAGCTGTTGTGTATTCTCATTTGTCTCCACATCACAACACGTCCTGTTGCCTCCTTACATCGCTTTATGTTGAACTTACAAAATGGAAATGAGAACTTTTCTGGAGACTGAAAAAGAAACAAGACAAGATTTCAATTCAGTAAATGTTTATACCGCAGTGGAAGCACAGGTAGCAGTATCATCAATAAAGAGTATTACGAAAAAAAAACATTTTTTCTTGTAAAATTTATATTTTTCTAGAATTTTTTAAATGATACAGTTACCTGTGGGGGGAAGCATTGTCCAAAATGAATAGGTAAGTCAATCAGGGGCCATATTTTTTTGTTGAAATATTGGAAAGTGTTACATGGTTTCGACAATGTAATGCGTTTATGATGGTTGACAAGTCTGCCAAGTTTGAAAGTAATGCCTTGATGCTTTACCAGTATGCTTCCCGCAATATATGACAACATAATATTAAAAGAAGCATACCTTCTGTGACATTAACCATGGGAACAGCCTCTCATTGAGGAATGCACGAGCACCAACCACACCATTATTGTTGTTGTTGTTGTTGTCAGGGTCATCCGTTGCTGTGTTGTTTCCGTACATAAAAACATTATGTTTCCTACTATGGCCATGAAGATCACAATAAAGTATCACCTAATATGGTAAAAACAGAACATTTATTTTAAATTTGGTGAAAAACAGAACAGTTATCACAAATTTGGTAAAAACAGAACAGTTATTACAAATTAAGTAAAAATAGATCAGTTATTACAAATTTAGTATAATAGAACTGTTACCCGGTAATACAAATTTGGTAAAAAGAATACAACAGCTATTATCAATTTGCAAAAAATAAAATATTTTGGTCAGAACAGTAAAATTACAAATTTGGTAAAAACAGAACATTTATTATAAATTTATTAAAAATAAAATAAAACATTTATTACAAATTTCGTTATAAATAGAACAATTATAAGTGTATCACCTATAAACTTGGCAAAAAAAATAGAACATTTATTACAAATTCAGAAAAAAACATCACATAATATGGAAAAACAGGCATCATACCTAACCCAAGCTATAGACCAGAACATATAGCCAACAACGTACCTCATGTTTTTCACTGACAGTTTCAATCATATGTTTAGTATGAAACACTGTAGGGAAACTTTCCTTTTTAGGGTGTCTATAGTTTCTATTAAGGTCCCTAGCCGCGAGTGAGCACCGGTAATTTCCAACTATAACTCCATCAGGATTCAACATTGGCACCATTTTGAATATAAATTTATCACGAAGTTCACTAGCTTCCGGGCTTGGCCCAGTTACATAGTCTAAAACACCTTTCATCATCCATGAAGCCTGTGATTCGCCCGGGTGAACTCGAGCGGTAACTATCACAGCTTTCTTCTCCGCCTGTATCTCCTCTCGTTGTTCTATAAAACAAAACAGGAAAATTATCCAGGTGTTATAATCAAAAGATGCCAGGGCTCAACCCCTGATCCGAGGCCAATGAGTATCAAGAAGGACCAGTGAAAATCTTGAAGGACCAGTAACTTTTTTATTTACAAATTTTACGTTTCTTTGCTGGGGGACCAGAGACTAAAAATGGTTAGTGTCTAGCCCTGGATCATGCCTTGCATTTTTTAATTTTAATTTGACCAATTAAAGATGAACTAATTGGCAACCCAGATGCAGTCTCTCATGTATTGATGTGGTTCATCAGGCATGTTAAAGAACCATGGTGGAAAGAGATTGGGCAGCCTGCCCTGACTCCTTGCATCACACCACTATCTCATCTACTTGCTGACCTTTCAGCAAAACACATGGCACTATCAAATTGAATGCTTGCACTTTTATTGGTTATTCTCGACTGAAAGGTTAAAATAACAAGAGATGTTTGTTAAACACGGATGCCCTGTCGAAAATGGTAAAGGTCACAGTGACCTTGACATACTGACATCAAAATCAATAAGTCATCTACTGTTGCTTGCCAACCTTCATGCAAAGTTTAAAGATCCTAGGGCAAAGCGTTCGGAAACCATTTTGGTCTTCCGACAGACCGACCAACAAAAGAAATATACCCCGTCATCAAAGATGGTGGCATAATAATTACACGATGTCTCTCATAAGACAACTTCATTGAACTTAATGGCTAGTCAGAATACTACATGTATAGAAAATACCTTCTTACCAAAATTTGTAACAGTGACTAGAAAGCAGCTATTTCCTGCCCTGGTCTCGCATAGAACCTCCCTCTGTATGTACTTCTGTCTGTCCGCGTCATTTAATAGGAATTCTAGATCATCTTTGAGGTCAGTAAATGTGTATGGATAACAATGAGCTAGGTAATATGTATCATTCTCAGTGGGAAATTCCTGAAATATAATGGTAACCAATGACAACATACATAAATTGACTAATGAAAATCCTTTTTACAAAAAACATTGACCAATAGATTTGAATTTGTAGTAAATTATGATTTAATGGTCTTATTTATCCACGCCACTGGATAATCCATATGGGCGAGGCCCCCAGAAGAGTTTTAGTACTTCTAGGTTTTTGGGGGATAGTGCATGATACTGAAGATGCCCCAATTCCAGAAGCATCCCTGGTTCTTTTACATACCAGGTGTTTAGCACCCATACATGGGACCTCGGTTTAAAGTCTCATTCGAAAGACTATTAGTAATTTCAGATGGTCAGCCCGGGATTCAAACCCACAACACTGAGATCAGTAGTGACTACTAGTCTCGTGCTCTACTGACTGAGCTAAACAGGCTGGCTATAAATAAATATATAGTAAATTAGCCAATGAAAAGGTTTTTTACATAAATTTTGATAATAGACTGACTTCAATAACTCAGTTGTGATTTAATAGAAAATCAACCAATGAAAACATGTGTAACAAAAAATATTGACCAATAGAAATTCATGCAACATTTTCTTTCACTATATTTTGCAGCAATCGAAACATGAATATATCAGACAATTGACATATAAAACAATACTAAAAATTGTTGCAAGTGATATCGGCCAGACAATGCACAGATGACTCACAAAGGCTGAAAGCTCACCTTATATGAAACAGAAGAAAAAAGTATGAATTAACAAATAACTTACCATTTGCCATTCTAATTCATAGAAAGGAATTCCCCGCATCATAAGAGGGCAGTGTAAATGCATGACATTGCGTGAATAACTGTAATACAGAGAAAAACACAAATAGCATTTAGTATTAAGTGTTTATTTCGGGTGATATATTTCGAATATGGGCAATGTTCCTGATGAAAATCATATCAGGTCAGATACAAGTATATTTTCACATGGCTATGCGCAGATTCATGATTTATTTCTGAGATGAAATTAAATTTTCATTTTGAGATATTTTTAAGACAAAATTAAACTGCTGAATCCTGATTTTTTTATTCATGAGAAAATTCACCAGTATATTTTTAAGCATTCATCAATTGTTATACAGCAGTTCATCAGCAATAACAGAATATTTGCACACACATTGAGAGTAAATTTATTTGTCCAAATACAAAATCTTACACCAATAAATTCACAATATGGCCAACAAAATTCTAAATAAACCAGACTTTCTCTCCAATAAATGACGATATTTCAAGTGGCGAAACATGCCAATTTTACATAAAACTCCATTACAAACAAATACATCAATTGTTCACTTTCTTAAACTTAAAACTAGACTATATTCTTTCACTGTAAAAAGTTGAAATTAAACTTTTCAAAACAAATACGGACAAATTCTCGGACTACATTTATTACAGATCTACTGGAGTTCAACACCTACAAGTCTGACTAGGCCAAAATTGAAGTATTTCTTGTCTCCCTTCCCGACCCAACCCTAGCCTGGATAAGGGTTGGGAACAAAAATGTAGGGTTTTTAAAAAAATATATTTTAAGTCAATAACTTTTTTTGTACTTTTGTTTGGTTAGGTAGGGAAGGGGAAATAAGCATAATGTTTGACCCTTTGAAGTATTGTAGTTATCATGATTATCTCACCTCAGTTGTTCAACATGATGATTGGCTATTGCCTACATTGTGTACGTACCTTATATGGTGACCTGTCCGTACCCAGCCCACACCTTTATTTTTAGCATCAGATTCTGAGTAGACTAGAGGTCTCATACCTGGAAACAACAAAGGAATAAATATCATATCAGTTTGTTTTGTTGTGGCATTTGAAATGTTTGATTAAAAAACAAAATATGATAAAAATATAATAATAACAACAACAACAACAACAACTACAATAATGATAATGTTGTTGTTGTTGTTTAAACGAACAAAAGTCTTTGCTCTATTCCTCAGCCTACAGCATTATTTCCTATGGTACAGCACATTCCGTTGCTATGAAGGTGAATGTGTAATTATTTAAAGTCCCATAAAGTCTCAGAAACAGCAATATTTTACAAACAAATAAGATCGTGAAACATTGACAGGTTATAGATCTCCCTAAATGGCATATAATCAGCATATATTTGATGTAAGTTGACTTTTATCCTTAGAATAATAATCTCCGCAAATCGTCAATTTGTAAACAAAGGAGTATTTTGTCCACCATACAAAATACTCCTTTGTTTACAATCTGAAATCGACGGGTCGTTCCGAAGACAGTACGTACATTATCGTAATAGATCGAGGACACATATATTGATGACAAATTTATGCGAGTATATGCATATAAATGAAAGTCAAACCGGTATCTTCCGGTACTGGTAATCGCCGGTATCCTATTGCACTATATTGTATAGGGTATTCGAGTGTAATATTTCACTAGTGAATTCAAGGGTAAATTGTTTTCATTAGTTATATAACATATTGAGATATAATTAAAGTGCCGATGTAATAATGTTTTAGACCTTCCGTCAACTAGACCCCGGTACTATGCGGAAGGATTGCTGATTACAAAAAGCTCGTTTCAGGAACCCTTCAAGTTCATTTAAAAGCATTGATACTTGCGAGAATAAGTAACATGGGCGCGCTGAGGCTGTCAGAATGACAAGTACAAGCACCAAAATCCAGACATGTAATGCGATATTTGTAATAACATGGGGTTTTATAGCTCGAATTACTGCGAGAAACATATTTTCTGTCAATAAAATTGGACAGTATCGAGGTTTCGATTATTTGTATTCTTCTAAAAGCAATTTGTTAAAAACTAATTTAAAGACACGTGGCCAATCAGAAATTCGTTCAATGTATGCAAGAATCTGACGTCATGAGCGCGTTCCACATGGTTCATTCTCACAAATTGTAGTGTTTTTAAGAAACGTCAATCAACAGGGAACAAATACATATACCAAGTACGATACTATTCTAAGCTGTGCACGAGACCAACGTGCAAAATAGCAATTTCACACCAGCCGTTACGCATGGATGATTTTGTACATCAATACGCCATTTCTTTCCGGAAATCGATAAATAAGTGCGTGGAATGAACAAATAACACAGCCTCAGATTTATTGATATAATATATCAGATGATATAATGTTTTTTAGGGTGGCCAATTAGAAATTCGGTCAAGTTAATAGACGATGCCGAACTACTATCTAAACTGATGGCATCGCTTCCGCTGCCATTCATCTCTTCGGTGTTTTCGGGGAGCTTTTGGCATCGATTCGGCTTCCTTTGGAAACCATTCGGGATGGCTTCATGATTACATAGCGTCACAGAAGGCGTCCCGAAGATGTGGATTGAATGCGGAATGATGCGGAAGGGTTCCATTACATAACGAGGACATGCCGAACCATCGCGATCTGGCGAATTTCTGTTACAAGAACCCTTCCGGTCCTAGTGGGCGGCAGGTCTTCGACATTTTATGTAAAAATATAAGTATAAATGTTTCATTAATGTTTTAATTTCTTTCAATCATGCTTAAAAACTGCCGCAAAGAAACGTTGGCTTTAACAGATATTTAATTCACGAAAAAGTGTAATATTCAAGTAGCACGTAGTTAAAAAGAAAACTATCACAATGTTTGTGAATAAGTTATACAAACCAACCCACCAAAGCTTAGTTATAATGAAATCTACTCTAAACAAGGCAATATATAGTATGTTTAACCAGCGATACCGGCAGTTTCTATATATAGTGTCAAAAAGATACTGGCGGACACCGGGATTTAGTACTCGCCCATGTATGTGAATAACTTCACGCTCGTGTGCACTCAGTAATTGACGAAAATAAGCTCGCTGTGTATAACAGTAAACAAAACATCTGAATAAAAGGCCAGAATTTTCCATATTGTGTAAGTCAACTTATTGTTGCACAGTAATCAATATTTATAAAAACTTAATAAATTCTCGATAAGTTATTCATTTTTGGCACAAAATATGACGGATTTTGAGCGTTTATGGGACTTTAACCTTTAGGTCAAGGATAACCAATGAAAGTGCAAGCACTTATTTCTAACGGGGTCCTGTGTTTTGCTGAAGGGACAGCAGGTGGAAGAGACAGTAAGGTGATACAAGGTATCCGGGCGCGATGCCCTAGCTCTTTCCGAAGAGACACCTTGGTTCTTTAACATACCTGGTGTATAGCACCGATACACGCGAGACTACCTCTGGGGTTGCTAACCAGTTCATCTCTAGTTGGGTGGGAAACACAGAACAGCGTTTCAGAAACAATCAAGTGCCCCGGCCGAGGATCGAACCTGGGAAGCTCTCGATCAGCAGTCAAGCAGGCTATCTACTTGACCACCGTACCGAGGTCAGTCAAAATAACTGAGAGTTGTTAAATTTAAGCCTTCAAATGCATTTACAATTGTATTTTCTATCATTTACCGAGAAATATTATCCTCAGTGGATATTCTGATGAATTCTGTGATCGAATATAGGCTTATAAATAAAATTGCCAAGCAACCAAAGAACATCACTAAGGGACATGTGTTCCCACCAGCAACAGGGAGATTGAATCTGTTGTAAATTTGAACATTTATTTCCAGCGTAAAAAGTTAAAATAATTATAACAAGACTGCGTTCAATAAACGCTTATGCCCCCGTGGAAGCCATGTCCATAAAAAGCTAAGTCAATCAGGGGCCATTATTCAGTTAAAATGTTTGATAGTGTTACATGACTTTGAACTATAAGGGGCTTATGATGGTAAACGAATAATGCCACATTTGAAAGCAGTGCCTTGATCGACTTTATGTGTGATCTGGTGATACAGATGTTATGGTTCTTTGTCACTGCACTTCTCCAAGTTGCCATCTATTCATATACCAAGTTTCAAGTCAATATCTAAAACACTTTTGAAGATACACTCCTGTCAAAATTTGATTCTGAAAATACTAAAGGGGAGATATTTCAAAATTTAAGACAGACAGAGTTATGGTTCTTGGTCATTGCACTTCTCCAAGTTGCCATCTATTTATATTCCAAGTTTCAAGTCAATATGTTTAATAGTTTTGAAGATATACTCAGAGCAAAATTTGACTATAAAAAACACTAAAGGGGAGATAATTCAAAATTTAAGACAGACAGAGTTATGGTTCTTTGTCAATGCACTTTTCCAAGTTGCCATCTATTTATATTTCAAGTTTCAAGTCAATACGTTAAATAGTTTTGAAGATACGCTCCTGTCAAAATTTGATTCTGAAAATACTTAAGGGGAGATAATTCAAAATTTAAGACAGACAGAGTTATGGTTCTTGGTCATTGCACTTCTCCAAGTTGCCATCTATTTATATTCCAAGTTTCAAGTCAATATGTTTAATAGTTTTGAAGATATACTTAGAGCAAAATTTGACTATAAAAAAACACTAAAGGGGAGATAATTCAAAATTTAAGACAGACAGAGTTATGGTTCTTTGTCAATGCACTTTTCCAAGTTGCCATCTATTTATATTTCAAGTTTCAAGTCAATACGTTAAATAGTTTTGAAGATACGCTCCTGTCAAAATTTGATTCTGAAAATACTTAAGGGGAGATAATTCAAAATTTAAGACAGACAGAGTTATGGTTCTTGGTCATTGCACTTCTCCAAGTTGCCATCTATTTATATTCCAAGTTTCAAGTCAATATGTTTAATAGTTTTGAAGATATACTCAGAGCAAAATTTGACTATAAAAAAACACTAAAGGGGAAATAATTCAAAATTTAAGACAGACAGAGTTATGGTTCTTTGTCAATGCACTTCTCCAAGTTGCAATCTATTTATATTTCAAGTTTCAAGTCAATACGTTATATAGTTTTGAAGATACACTCCAGACAAAATTTTATTGTAAAAATACTAAAGGGGAGATAAGTCTAAGTCCAAAATTAGGTCAAGGTGAAGGTCAAAATGGAGTCGGGTGATACAGGCGTGTGGAAAGTGGTCATATACAACATCCATGCAAGTATGAAAGCTTTGTAACAAGCCATTTTAATGCTAGAAGAAACGGTCAATTTGGGTTAACCAAGAATTTTACCTTTCAATAAGTCTAAGTCCAAAATTAGGTCAAGGTGAAGGTCAAAATGGAGTCAGGTGATACAGGCGCGTGGAGAGTGGTCATATACAACATCCATGCAAGTTTGAAAACTTTGTAGCAAGCCATTTTAATGCTAGACGAAACGGTCAATTTGGGTTAACCTGGCCGGACGGACGAACAGACAGAAGGACGGACGGACGGACAGACGGACGGACGGACAGGTGAATTACTATATGCCTCCCGATCTATCGATACGGGGGCATAAAAACAAAATATAATGGATCACAAACTGTTAGGAGGGATGATCAATATATTCGAGGACTTTTCATCTAGCAATTTCATGTTGGCAGCAATTCTCAAAGCCATTTAATATCATTCGGAGTAAGATGCCTCTGACCGAATGCAATAATAAAATTATTTGATTCATATAAGGAGCGCGTGACATTGGACGTCATGCGACGTCATTCCATGCGTCACCGTCGGAGCAGCACATAGTTCCTTTCTTGACTGATACCCGGTCCCATGTATGAGACTGGTTTTCTTTTACTACTGAAATATGTAGTTAATAGCAAATTCTGGAATGTGAGATGGAATAAAAATAGTATTTATGCGTTATGGGAAACAAAACTCGGAAAAGGGCTGTTGACTTTACAAAATTAGATTATTCCAATTAAGAATGAAACACGACTTATCAGGTTTAGGACACAAAATCGAAATATCAAGTAAATAATGACATTATCATAAAGTAAATTAAAGAAAACGCGAGATAATTGATTGATCTACATTAGAGTGTAATTTTGTAACTCTAGTTTCAATATTTCAAAATTGAGAAGGAAAGTCCTCAAATATATTGATCACTCCTTGTACTTACCATAATTATAAAGACTATCACGTTTGAGTAAGTTGACTATTCGGAACCTATAGGTGACACCCGGTACTGTATTCTGTACACGGAAATAATACCATTGAGTATGTCTGTTTGTGTAGAGATCGGTTTTTAGCACTAATTCATACTCAAACTGCCCACTGAAAAGAAAAAGAAAATCAATCACAATAATAACAAGAGATGTTTGCAAACATGTTTGCCCCCATGGCAGCCCAATAATGGGAAATGGTAAAGGTCACAGTGACCTTGACCTTTGACCTACTGACCTCATAACCAAAAGGTATCATCTGCTGTTACTGACCAACTGCCATGTAAAGTTTAAAGATCCTAGGGCAAAGCTTTCTTGAGTTATTGAACGGAAACCATAAATGGTCTACGGACAGAAAACTAGTAGGAAATACTAATAAATACATTTCAATTGTAGTAATTGGGTTATCTCAATTTCAGATTTTTAAATAAAATTTTAACATGTCAACATGTCTATAAAGCAAATGTTGATGCATTTTGATATCAGTGATATCATTGATTGTTTTGTTTGGTATTGTGAGTGACTCTTAAGTTATAAACAGAAGACGATCATTTAATACTCCTGTTTAACATTATTGTCAGGATTTCATTCTTTATGTTTGAATGTTTATCTTACATTATGTCATGCAAATAAAATTGTTATGACTACATTTCCTGAAATCCTTTGTCCAACTGCCAAATAAGACACCTGGCGAAATTCCTAAATTAAAGAAAGTGAAATTGTTAGCTGGTAATTTATAAACTTGGCTGTCAATTTGTCAAAGTAAGTGCCCCCTGCATTTATTCACGTTGTTCCCCGGTAGTAAAGGTACACTATGTCTTGCTGTCACTATCAAATAATATCAAACATATTAGAAAGTAAGTTTCAAATTGATGGCGTGTAGTTTTTTCAATCCAGGAGGTCAAGCCTGTGTGCGTTTTTTATAAGCCTTCTAATGATAGAATTATTTCAACAATCCAATATATGTCTAAGATGTTTGATATAAAAACTGTACCTGAACTTTCACAGATTATCGGTGAAAGTGTTTGTGCCAGCATTGCGTGTAATTATGTCAGTTTTTGGTATACTGCCGTAACTCAAAATTTCTGAAGGAATAGTTACAATAGCTTGTCCCTAAAGCTGAATATAAATGTGGGATCAGTCATTTAACTTCAAAACAATGATACTTATCAATACTTGAAAATTTAAGGACAAAACAATTCATTATATAATGTTAGTCTCCTTGCAACATTTAACATATGAAATAACTGTGTTTTCATGCAATTATTGATATTATATTTATTTTGAACAGCCATGGCAGATTGAATGCAGCAGAAGACATTTCTTTTTAATTTTGAGGGAAATATCTCAAACAGTTCATCTTTTTTATGAAAATTTCCACATCTTTCTGATAAGCCATTGGCTATGGTAACAAAATAAGTGTCTTTGGCAAACCCATTTAAGATGGACCACAGAATAAGTAAACCATGGCCTACGAGCTTAGTGAAAGGTTTTCAATAAAACCATCATATTTTACAATCTTTTATTCAAACTATTTTTGCAATAATCCTTAGATAAATAAATAAAAGAAAAATTAAATCTCCCCCACCTATTTCTATTACAATTATATCAACTACAAAGGATACTATATTTCCTCTTATCTTGCTCATTTATCCAAAACTCCAAAGGTTCATATTTAGATACAGGGTTTGACAATGTATCAGGATTGTAAGACAGCACCCCCAAAAGGGCCCGTCCTCCTGTCCTCTTCATCCCCAGTGGGGCATAAGGCCCCATAAAAAGGCCATAATACTTGCAAAAACAATATAGAGTTATGGGTCATGCTTTACAGAGCCAGGTACTTAATTACACATATCAAAGCTTCAAACATTTGGGAGAAAACTTGACTAAAAGATATTTTCTTTGTCCATAGTGGCCACCATAGTTCTTGCAAAAAGCAGATCAGAGTTATGGGTCTTGCTTTACCGTACCTGGCATTGATGCGGAGCAAATATTGTAAGTTTCAATGCAATAACAAAAATTGCCAAAAACCTAAAACTTAATCTAAATCCATAATTCTTACAAAATGCATGATGGAGTTATGGGTCTTACTTAACAGTGTCAGGTATTGAAGGTGAACAAGTGCTTTGTCAAATTTTTGGGTGAATATGGTAGTTAGACACATTTTTTATATGAAGCTCTAAGGTGAGAAATATCTGATTATACAAAATTTTGGATTAAACGCTTATCAGCCACTACATAATCAACTTTAGAAACATATCAGAAAGAAACCTTCTCCCTTCGGTGCAACAAGGTTGTATCTTTCTATAAGGTATATATTAGATACAACCTTGTTGCGTCAAAAGGACACCCTACAGTCGGAATCCTAAATTAGTGTAATTAACCATAATGTGAGTATTTAACCTACTGAAAGATACACCTAATAATGGTTTCATTTTATTTTCACTCTTTCATCCATTTACAGTACTTCGGGGTTTTTAATTACCTTTGACTTCATTAATTTACATTAGGTTATTAAAAAAACTGAATTAGCTCTTCAGCATGTTTTAGATCACGTTCACAATAATTTCAGTTTCTGAACTTGTTTGTTTTTCTCTGATTTCAATGCTTTGAGCTCTTTTTTCTTTTCCTTAAATTCTTTACTTTAGGGTTACTGTAAATATGTTAAGATTTAGTGTCAGTCGTCTAATGATGCAACGGGCAAAGGTTGATTTGTGTTCCTAAGTAAAAAATTCATATCAAAGGAAATCAATGGCACAAAAGTACAGGTAATATCGCAAAATACTTTTAAGTAAATATGGGATCTTTTAAAATAAATATTGGTATCATAACTGTTCAATATCGAAGCGGAGAATAATTTGTATGGAATTGAATAGCGATAGATAAATGTAGTGTGAATGCATTGTACGAATTTATTTATAGAAACTAAAATCTGAGTTCACAGAAAAAGAGAGGAGAAATCAAAGCACTGAAAGCATTGTAATCATGGAGTGTCCGACGCCATTGTCAAAAACACCCAATGAGGGTGCCACAGAAATATAGCTCACTTCATTTAGTATTGACTAGTATTAACCAGTTGTCAATAAAAAAAACTCAATGTTTTTTCATGATTTTCTTTGTATTCTATAATATCTCAAGAAAACATGTAAATTAAGGAAGCCAGCAGGGTAAGTTTTGACCTTTGACATTAAAAATCAAAACAGTCTTGGAAAAGAACCTCTAAATCATGCCGTTTATATACAATTTATAATAACCCTTATAGTTACGGACAATCATGAAGATTAAACTTTAAAATTTATAAATCTAGTGCTACATTAAAGCTATAGAAAAAGGTCTGAGTTTTACTTACACTCGTCTTGCTTGGCGTAGATTTCCACACTCAAATCTTGACTCAAACAACAGACTAGGACAACAACCTTGAGGTACGGGGCTGGCAAAATGATCCCTACTGCTACGTTCCGAATCAAACACGATCAAAACCCCTCGCCATTTGGACATATATGGTGTAAGTTGACTTTCAACCGTTGAATAGTTTTGGTCTGAAATAGAGGAATTGTAACATTAACTATCAGTCATTATTCAGGTAAAGATCTCTTTTATTTTGCTTCAGCAGCGATCAGAAAAGCAAATTATATTGCTTCCTCATCTTCCTACATTTATTGTGTCTGTGTTTCCTTTAATGTTAATAATTGGCTTACATACATATACAGGGTGTCTTAAAACATTGGTACATATATTCTACATATACAAGGTGTCCCTAAATATGTATTAGATAAAGTACTAGTGTGTCTGAAAAATAGGCTTATATAAAGGCTGTCTTAAAATCTCAAAATATTGGTACATACTCAGGGTGTCTAAAATGTTTGATCTTATCTCAAAATCTAAAACAATTAGTACATAATTTTATAACTAATGTCTTCAAATATCGCAACATGCACAGTGTGTCTCAAATAATTGGCACAATACACAGGGTGCCTCAAAATACTAGTACAATAAACTACCGGTAAGTAAATACAGACCATTGGCCAAAAACCTGACCATGATACATGGTAACATCTTATTTACTTAAGTGTAAAGTTTAACCTGTCTTTAAAGACCATCCATGAGAAAAGCAAAGTGGTGTTTGTTTACAGGAAGTCTCTCTTTACAGTTTAAATATCACTGTGAAAATGGTCGGATTGGAGATAAATCAGTGGTCTTTGCAAACAAATTATCAATTTTTCATAGTGGTATTAATCAATTAGTGGTCTTTAACACAGGTTTGATAATATGCACAAACTATAAATTATGTAAGATAAAAGATTGCTGTCATGTTGACCTTTTGTAGGAAACCAGGATTTAGCAAGCAGATGTGAAGTGGAGGATAATGGGGGAAATAATGAATGGAAACTAAAGTACCTAAAACTAAATTAAAGAAGATAATAACTTTAAATTGAGCTTTTTAACCATTAATTATACTATCCACTTAATATCATAAACAAGAAGTAATTGGATTTGTTGAAATTGATTCAAGGTTAGTTGGGCAGAATGGGAAAGGATGAACTGTTGCCATGGCAATAATATAATATGAAGATATAAATATTGAAGAGAAAATAACTTCTTTACTCCTACTGTCATGTGTTAACAGTAGAAGATTTATAACTTAACTTATTTTGCATGATAAAAATAGAAGTTCATAACTTCATATTTTACCATGGTTACAAACAAAGAGTTCATAACCTAAAATTATTATAGCCATGAAACAGAAAAAGAAAAGTTCATAAATTCATAAATTATATTACCATGGTATCAAATGAAGAAATTTTCATTAGATCACCTAGAACCATGGTGACAGAAGAAAAGTTCATTAGTTCACCTATAGCCATGGTAACTGAAGAAATACCACTTCAGTATGTAACTTAAAGCAATAGCATCAACTAGCTATCATCAAACACATGTCATATCTACCTTAAATTCTACCAGGGTGCCACATGGCTGTCAAAAATCAATGCTATAAATAATATTATAATGCCATCTCATTTATCATTTAGAAAGTAAACGACTCTCACCAAACTTTAATGCTATGATCTAACATGGTGGCATAGGATTATATTGCACAATAGAACATTCATTCTTCACATGGGGACCACAATGACAGGAAACATTCAACTTTTGGTTTCAACTTTTCAATACCAGATCACACACACAGGGAGCCTAACCAGATAAGTCTGGAACAAAAGCGAGCCATATCCTTACAGATAGTGGGTATAATAGTCTGTCCCTTCAGTGCAACAAGGTTGTATTTTATTCAATAGCATATCGACGGTGCCAAACCAAAACCCTGTAACTCAATTTTGGCGCGAAAACTTTTTTTGCAGCATCTGCTAGATTTCCAGTGCATTTTTGTCTAGTCGCCATATAAATAGCCAATCGCGTTACTGCAATACAGTCAGGTGACAAAGTACCGTTTTTTTTATTGGATTCAAAAAGGTTAATGGAAAATCCCATACATGACAGCACAAACTCAGATTAAGTACAAGTCAACATATTCTTGTACATGTTTGAGTTGATTTTGGTTCCAAATAAGATCAGGTAGGGTGTCATTTCGTTACAAGACGTCGGTATTATTTCAGTAGAGAAAATACGTTATTTTCGTCTCCTGAAAAGTTGTCTTCTTGTAGTTACGGGGTTTTGGTTTGGCACCGTCGGTATAGTGAGATACAACCTTCATGTGCTGAAGGGACAAAATGTGATGTATTGTAAACCAATTTACTTTCGCGAATACTAATTTTTGTGTTTTGCCCAAGGCTGGCATATTCGCGACTAGAATTCATTATGTTTTTAAGTCTCCTGCATGTCCATGTTAATGTTTTGAATACATTTTGTACTTTCATGTATTCTTAATTACATGAATTTCTACCACTCACGAACTCCGCGAATTTAAATGGCGCAAAATAATTTCTTGGGTCTACAGTATTGAGATACAACCTTTTTGCGTCACAGGGAGGAAATGATATGTAGTCAAGCTTTAGTCCAACTGAGGTCTGGGATAAGTGGTAAGCCAGGTTTTATCAACATAATACCATTCAGATACCTTATACCATGGCAAGTAATCCTGGCAGCCTACACAAGATGCCAGTTTTTTAAATCTGTTATCATCGTATTCATAGAGTTAAGGCATATCAACAAACAAATGACTGAAAACTCTTTCTTATTTTTCATCAGGTTTGTTTTGCCTTTTTTGCCTTTTTGCCTTTTTTGCAAGAAATTCCAATGAGTGGCCAAGAGTACCTTAATAATTATAATGTATGACAAACAATTAATGAGAATCATTATGAGACAACTGTTACAACAGTACATTTACTATCAACAAAATTTACATCTTGTAATTGGTAATACCAAATCACAAACAGACATACAGTCCGACCAGGGATACCTGAAAGTGACGTCATATTGTATTTACAATCAAATGTTTACTTTATATATCGTCTGCAAAAATGAGGATTATCAGTGTAATTCTTTTCCTATCATCTGCATGAAATCGTGGCCGAGAGGATAACGCTGCAGTGTTAGTAGATTTTCAAATAAAAACATGCCGAGTTCGAACGCTATCAGCAGATCTTTTTATGCTTATTTTATTTTAATTTTTGGCAATCGCATACAAAGTATATATGTACAGAAATGCTGTTTAAGTAAACAAACACCTTTGTCATTTCACTCAACTTCAAATGACTTGATATTTATCAGCCAAGAACAAGTTTCAAATTATAGTAGGGAGTTTTGGAAGAATTAAGAGAAACTAACAGCTATCATAATCGAGTTTTCAATTACACGAATTCCACGGATCTTAATTTAATAACAATATGGCAAAAGCCTTATTTTCAAAATAAATATCTTATCAAACCATCCAATCGTATACATTTTTCGTTTATAATACAAGAAAAAAAAATGTTATAGTTTAATGGCTATCACAAGCTTTGAACCTAGATCGCCTGAGTGAGAGTCAACAAACACATCCACAGAACCGTGCATTGCTTGAAATTCATGAATTGGTAAGGACATACTTCTATGTAGTATGACCCTCAATCTTTTTGGGGATATACCCTGCTTATTTATAGATTGTTTACAATATGACGTAACTGTCAAAAATCGTTGGTCGGATAGTAATTGGTTTAGTGAAATATGTATGTAAACCTGTCTCAATCAGACAAGAGTTACTTCCCTTTGGCATGAAAACCAATCATGTTATATAAATGGTCAACATTTTAATGGATTTTAAGTGGACTGTATATAATATATACATTGTAATTAAGATTGACTTTTGCATGTAAGTTATAGCATGACTGAAAACAGTCATTTGATAGAACACTACTTCAACTAATACATGTGTAGTGAAACCTTTCATTTTAAGACCATTAGCAACCTCTGGAATCTATGTGTACTACCTTGTCTCTTTCAGAATAGGATCCTACATGCAAAACTAACTCAGGGGTAATAACCAGTTCATCTCTACTTGGGTTTTAAAGTTTCAGAAAAACACCAAGTGCGCCGTCCCAGAATCCAACAATGGGACCCCTTGACCCATAGTCAAAAGCGTTGACCACTCAACCACAATGCCAAACAGAAAACGCTGTAACCTTAGTAGTAATTATGCTTCTTTCTTTCAATAACATTTCTAAATAAAATTGTAATTCGTATTTGTCATTTTTTAATTTCCGAAAGGCGTTGTTCGTTTACTGGATTTGATAATGGATAGTTGTTACAGAAGGTCATTTAGTAAACGGTTACATTATATAATCAATGTTTACAATTCCGTCTAAAGACCTCAACAAAACTATTTATTTAATTTCTGAAAGCTTGTTACTACACCCAGTCCATTCAAAACGGTTGATTAAAAGAAATTGATCAAAAGATAAGATTTGGATTTAATGTTGTTGGCTATCATCAACAACATAATGACATTATACATGATATTGTGATGTGTCATCAGGATATGATATTTAGACATGGTATTGTGACATGATATAGAGACATGATATTTAGACATAACATTGTGACATGATATTGGGACATGACATTGTGGCATGATATTGGGACATAACATTGTGACATGATATTGGGACATGATATTGGGACATGACATTGGGACATGCTATTGGGACATAACATTGTGACATGATATTGGGACATGATATTGGGACATGACATTGGAACATTTCATTTCATTGGTATATGGCATTTAGACAGGACATTTGGACATGATATAAAGACATGACACAGGGACATGTCATTGAGACAAGACATTATGACATGATATTTGGACGTGTCATTGTGACTTGATATTTCTAACGACATGATTTGGGACATGATTACCAGACATTATACATAAAACATGATATTTAGACATGATATTTGGACATGACATTGGGGCATGATATTTAGATATGACATTGGGACTTGCTATTTAGACATGACATTGGGACTTGATATTTAGACATGACATTGGGACTTGATATTTAGACATTGTGACATGATATTTAGACATAGCAACACAATAATTCAAAGGGAAATTATATTTAGACATGACTTTGGGACAACATATCTAGAAACAACATTGAAATGAATTGAGAATACTGTTGTTTCTGAATACACATTAACGCAAATTTTTTTAGAGAACATGTTTTCATTGACATACAAAAACACAAAAAAGGTAGAATAATTAGTAACACAAAACTTAGTATAATTAAAGTTGGTAAAGAAAGTAACTCACCATCATGTCGTGTTTGAAAAGGCTCTCTTATTTGGAGACAGGAATGAATCAATTTTGGTGTGTCTAAAATTTCATTTTCAAAGTATGATGGCCAGTAGGGTCCATACGGCCAAAATTTGATGTCTCTTGGCCTAGTTTTGTATTTTGTTATGAATTCTTCTAATTGTTTCGAGTAATTAAGAAAACTCGTTAGCGATCTTTGTGGTCTTTGGATGTCTCGTGGTAGAGTAGGAAATCGTAAAGTTTGAGTCGACATACTTGCAATATGTAGCGACAAACACATCCCATAGTTACCTTAGATAATCACACAGAGAAATATTTTCACCCATTTCTTTCAAAACTGTATTTATTTCCTTTAATTTACTCAGAATTTTTCAACAGAAGAACATTGATAACAATTGTTTAATTTAAATTCCAGTTTTGTTGTTAATATTATTTACACATGATATAAAAATTCCACCAGTTTTCAACACACATAATCCTAAAACAAATCAACGGCTTTTTCAAAATCCTCGAAAACTTTGCACAAGATCAGGTTGAATAATTCAATCAAACTGCAAGCTCAAGACTTTCGTCGTTTTGATGATTATTTTATAATATTTAACAAGTAGAAATATAAGTACCACATAAGACCGAGCCACTTGAAGTTTTCATTATGGCATATATAAAGTATACACCATCGACGGTTTCATTCAATATTGTTCATCGATCACCTTTGGGTTCAACTTGAAATTATTCAATAAACATG
This sequence comes from Spisula subtruncata, assembly GCA_963678985.1. Classification (NCBI taxonomy): domain Eukaryota; kingdom Metazoa; phylum Mollusca; class Bivalvia; order Venerida; family Mactridae; genus Spisula; species Spisula subtruncata. The sequence goes on along the minus strand of OY787676.1, from coordinate 20,999,965 downwards.
TTTGTTCAAACAGAAAAGATAATATTTGACTTTCAGTCATATCCTGGGTATACAAGATTGCTTTGAACAAAAACTAGAAATTTGTTAGTATTATGATTTAACAATGACGTCCGCAAATCACTCAATTTGACCCTCAAGTACTGTCTAAATGTAGGAACTCATTCGTAAAACTTTTAAATCCTTGTTTATTACGTTCCTCAAATCATGTATTGCGTAATTAATGTCTTCACAAGTTCTTGTTTCAATTAAGACATTTACAGTATTATCCCGTACAATGACAATTTATTGTTACAATAAATGACAATATTTTTCCAAATCCCGGATTAATCCCATGTATTATTGCAGGACACACAATACCTCCACAGATATATGAATTTAAAACCAGTTAAACATCCAATGAACGTTTCGAATATTTGCTACGTTTCTTTTCAATACAACATGTTCGGCTATTTTACTTGTTTAAACATTTCTCCTCGCTTTCTTTAAATATTGACACAACCATGCTGCCAACAAATTCTCGATTTCGTTTGTGACAAAAATCAGGTTTTGTTTCGCTATCTCTCTTTTTCCATTGTGCCGACAGATCGTTCCAACACTCGACCGTTATCTACCTATACCTTTATACAAAATTGATCCATTAATAACAATAAACATACATGTTTATAACTTTATATATTACTACAATTCAATACTCAATGCTTAAAAACTTTTGTTTTTTTAAATTAGTAACTGATTATATTCTTCAACAATATCGGTAAAAAATACACTAACAAAATAACAATGGAAAAATGATCTATTTTCGTCAATACGGTATCATCGTGCAAATGGTTCACTTGTCAATCAGAACAATAGCGTCTACTGTGTCGGGTCACCACCTCCTAATAGTTCCACAAAATGAACTAACTGACACTATCGTGACTTTCACATTTTGAGTGCTGATTTTAACAATAAGTAGCGGAGTATAAAGGTTACAGTTGACTGTGTGTATTTGTAATAATCACTCATTAGTATTGTTCAAATGTCACCAAAATTACACACATCTGCTTTGAAGAATTTATGTAAATATTTGTCTTAATTACCCAGCACTGGCCCGGTAATAATTTGACAATTATAAATGACTTCTGCACAGTTTACAAAAATTACTGAAAAACTGATAATTTTACAATTATAATGCAAAATGCAGACAAACTTTGATCTATGAAAATCTTAAAAAATATATTTTGCAAAAGTTCTAAAATTTGATAATTAATAAGAGTATACCTGTAGTAATAATGTGACATTTTGCCCACAGTGACCTTTGACATTAAGAAGCACCTTGACCTTTGATATACTGGACCAAGTAAGTAACATAATGATGTGACCTTCCACCAATAGTGACCTTCAGAACAACTTTGATATACTTTATGATATTGTGACCTTGACCTACAGTAAAAGATTATGACCATTGACCTTTAACCTTTGACCTACTAACTATTCTCAATGAAAACTATCATTTGTTCCAAGCAGACATCAGACATATGAATCGCCTTATTTTCTAATCATTTATTGAGGTTTGAAATCAGCAATATTAACATTTAGGATTAACGTTTGTATATTTAAATTTAATATTGTTTCTCAACAATTTTCCAGTTGACGAATTTGTCTAATTAGATTTCTAACCAGTACTCATTTACTCTTCCACAAGGAACTAGTAAATTCTCCACATGTGGAAGACTCTCTACAAGGAACCAGGAACTTATCCACAAGTGGAAGATACAGGAAAATTGAATAATTGGCTCAAAAATGAACAATTTTTCCAAAAAGTAAGCCACAGCCACAATTTTGTACAAAGAGTATAAAATGCTTCAACACTCAGAGGTGCCGTGGTCAGATTTTAACTGATTCACAAACTTCTGATATTTGCAATATTGAAACAGAGGAGCCAGTACAAAGAGCTTCAACACAATAAAATTGACTTATAAATCTCTCTGGCTTATTATCACATGTGATTTAACTTTAGTGAATGTGTCGTTAAGGTTAAAGCAAACAGGACTCCATTAGTATGGAAATGTTATTAACTTTATGAAATGGAACAATGGCTGCTAATTTCCGCCTGGATCAATTTGTATCAATGTGGACAAGTTTCATATTGTTATCCAGCGGAACCTTTTATTTATCCAACTTATTCTACCCATGTACTTGGGCAACAGTAATTTGTTTACACAAAGTATCTGTCAATTTATCAAATACTACCGCGCTAAAGCCAAAATTAATGTCTTTTCATACAATTATCATTCAATTTAACATGAAGACTGAATATTTCTTATAATATGTTGACTTTGTGCGTGATAAATCCACGTAAATCTTCTTATAATGTGACCAAAGGTTTCAATATTGGCTCAAGACATTTTCATTTTCAATATAATGATATTTAGATTAGTTTTCCAAAGTCAAGTGTCAAAATTAATAAATATCAATAAGCCATGCAGAGTAATTTCCCTTTCTAAGTCAACTAATCCACCACTATCAACTTTGTTTGATTTTGTTTGTTAGTTCTGGTTTAACACCGTTAATCAACAAGTTTTGTGGTTGAATGTTAAACATTGATCTAGTGGAATAATGTATCATCTGCATTATTTTAGTGGTCAAATGATCAAAATCAATATAGTGGTCAAATGATCAAAATTGCTGAAATGGTCAAATGGTCAAAATCACCGTAGTGGTCAAATAGTCAACATTGCTTAATTTGTCAAATTGTCAACATCACTAATAGTGGTCAAATGGTCAACATTGCTTTTATAACCTAGTGGTCAAACTCACTACAATAATCAAAATCACTATAGTGGTCAAATGGTCAACATCACTGTAGTGGTCAAATGGCCAACATTGCTTTATTAGTCAAATTGTCAACATCACTATGGTGGTCTAATAGTCAAAATCATTGTAGTGGTTAAATGGTCAAAGTCATGGTCAAATGGTCAAAATCATGGTCAAATGGTCAACATCACTATAGTGGTCAAATGGTCAACATCACTATAGCGGTCAAATGGTTCACAATCACTGTAGTGGTCAAATGGTCAACAATACTTTATTGGTCAAATGATCAACATCACTTTAGTGGTCAAATGGTCAACATTGTTTTAGTGGTCAAATGATCAACATTGCTTTAGTGGTCAAATGGTCAAAATCACTTCAGTGGTGAAATTATGAAAATCACATTTGCGGTCATGCGGTCAAAATCACTTAGTGGTCAAATGGTCAACTGTGATGATGATTATACAAGTGGTCAAAATCAATATAGTGGACAAATGGTCAACATTACTTAGAGGTGAAACACTCAATATCACTTGTCATATCTAATTTTATACATGAAATAAATTACTTTGAATATCTGTTATTTCAACCTCTTACAGCGTCTCCTTACTTCCCTGCACTGTCTGTATCACTGTCACATTTATCAATCAATATCTGATCCTCCGTGTGATGTCTCGCTAATGCAGCAGACGTCAAATATAAGTGTGCAATAGTGAAATAACTACTGCTTCGAGGCCGAATCGGATTGGCGAGTTTTTCAACTTTAATACATTGTTTTACATAAGACCGTTCTTCAGGCGTCTCAATAGACTTCAAGCATTGTCTTTCAGAGTTATTCACGGCAAATCTAACACTTCCTGTCGGCGGCTGATTGGTCATATTGCCAAGGTGTCAACATTGTGACCTTTTTACTACCAAATATGAAGATAAAATGTCAGAACCTTCTTCTAACTATGATTTTCCCTAACTGACATAAATTATCAATAAAAAATTTGATGAAAATGGCGCCTGAATACAAAAGGTACCAATAAAAGGACCACACAAATCCATTCAGAATTTAACCAACAATTAATCATCAATATGTTTTTCTGCAGTACATTACTCAGGCCAAATCCAAGCAATCCATACATCAGAACTTCTGACCCATTCTCATTTTGCAACTTTGACGACTTTGACAACTTTGACGACTTTGACTACAATTGTTTTGCTTTTTGTGATCCCTAAATTATTAATATAATTAATGATATGACCCCAACCTAAAATACTTAGAGAAACTTAAAAGTGACGCATGCCTTTCTAACTGTTGTGCATTCAGAAAATTTTGTTATAAAAAAAATGCATATTTAAATTTTCGATTGAAGAATTAATATTTAACAGTGACAAACATATTCAAAATTGACTTTCATTCAGAAAAGCACTTGATGTAATAATTCCATAACGTTATATCCATGAAAAACATAGAAACACAATTTCTCAACATTATATTTAAATATTGGTCCGAACTTAATTAATAACTAAACCATCACAATTTCGATCCATTTATATCCAAGCTTATATTGCACACAAATCTCCAATTAAAATACGCACATCACTAGTTCAAGAGCTGCTGTGTAATATCTCTGAACTTATGAAACCATGTGATTTTGTCAATAAATTGCACTTCATCGATACTTAATTGACGAGCAGCGAACTCGTGGTTAATTCACCGCAAAGTCTGCGTTATTATGTTCAAAATCCCCAGCTGGGGAAAGTAATTATAAAATTCTAACGGCGTAAAAATCACAGTTATTAATTATTTACACAAAAATATTTTTCAAGTGTATTTATCTAAGTCTGCTATGAGATAATTATTATACTGGTAATTAAGTTATGCTATTGATTTTCGTTTTTTTAAACGAGATATATTACAAAAAATGATTATCTCTAGTTTCTGTTAACGCTTAAATTGATTGCAAGTGTTGAAATCTCTTTCATTTATTTTCAAATACTCAAAAAGACTTTCACTGAATAATTTCACTGCCAAAATAAATATATTCCGACATTTGTTTTCAAGAAATTGAAGGACAATGTGAATCGCTGTTTATCAAATAGTTCACAATAGCGTGAAACTTTATCCGCAAACGACGAACAAAGAAAGGCATCTGATTTTAATGTGTTTTGAAATGTTGAACATAATTAAAGGCAGATTCGGAATGATTTTATCACATTACCTACAGTATTGACAATTACAGGCAAATATATAAATATTCAATGAAACTTAATATTCTATTGTTACCCAAATCCATAAAACACAATTATCCCGCAGTTAATGAATCTTAAATATAATATATCACCAGCGAAATTTTCAATATTTGTTTAAATATTTTACCGACAAAATTGTATTTTCATTGTAAAAAGAGATGACCAAGTTAAATGGATATTCAACATATTCAATAATAATTGTGTTTTAATAACCGATAAATAACTTTGACACCAAAAAATGGGTCGTAAAATGTAAGTTAATCTATATTAAATTTAGAATAAAACTTTAGTTCAAATGAAAATATGCAAGGTATTAAAAGTTTAGTAATACAGAGTATTTTAGTTTTTACATTTAATTCACATGTATTAAATTGACTTAGAAATGACTAAGTGAGTAAAAAGAGCAGGAAGGGTATAACTATGAAATTAATTGAGTTTTAAATATGATTACGTAATGTTTATACAGTTTTAATGCCATTTCTCAACAATTTTTCAATAATATACGAAGACCAATTAACAAATCAAATCAACAAATTACTTCCCCTCATTTGAACCATAAATCATACTAATGCATCTAATGGATTTATCACCCTTTTGAGAGCTAGCTTCTACCAATTACATCAGAGATTTGATCACAATATAAACCAACATTTTCAGAACATGAAATCATATGCCTGCAAATGGGAGAAAATTACATTTTTTTAATGATTTGTTGGTTTACAAATAAATTAAGTTTTAAAAAATGAACCAAATTTTGATTTTTTTTGCACATTGAATCCTTCCTGAGACTATAATCCACATTGCTTCGTTTTTATCATTTCGTAAATTTATATCACTAAGAAGTTTATTCAGCAAAAATTAAATTATCAAGATTTTTTTCTTTTTGTAAATTTAAACACAACTCAATAGAAGTATTCAAGTCTCCAACACACAAACGCACACTAAACAATGAGACACCATCGAGGGGTCCAAAGAGTCTCACTGTGAAAGCGAACCCACTGATAAAAAATAAAAAGATATTCAGCTCAAACTTGAAGGTAAGAGCCCTTCACTCGAACAAGCTTTCACTTAAAATATAAAATAATATTGATCACACTACGCAGGAACATTATCTATACATCCGTCTAAATCCACATGCAGCCTTCCCTCAGAAACTCCCTTTTGTTTCAATTTCAAACCTTCGAAGCAAAAAATGACATTTCATTCAAAACCAATCAACTGTTTCGAATGCGAAGAAATTCCCATCAAGAATATTTTCCATAATTTCAATAGATCCAGACCTAAGCATGGAATGTTATGCAATGTTGTGTCAATTTCTCAGACATTTATTTTTGTCGACAACTTTTCCTTTACAGACAAAGCATGCTACTTGTTAAACATATCGATCATTGTCAATATTTCCAGTCTACCTTCACGGTAAACTTTATATTGTTGGAAAACAAACAAATTCATATCATCCAGATCATGACGGAACTACTGTACAATTTCTTACTGTACATTCATTAATTTTCGTGGAGAATAAATTTCATGATTTCTTGAATTCATAGCAAACTATTAGTAGGGAAACCCATTGCTATGCACATACAACAAGTCAATGAAACATTATATTTGTTTTCAAGTTCAATTCAAAATTTTAATTTTCAGGAATAAATATTGCTGATTTTGTTGACTAATGAACATTGCGTACACAACATGGTTGTTTTAGGTGCTCAGCCAATGAAAACCTGTTTAACAAAGTAATCAACCAATGGACATCTAGTATACAGAGTGTTTGTATTCAAATTTTGAGGTCAGATCAGCCAATGAAAAAATGTTTTACAAAAGATCGACCAAAGGCCATCTTGTACACAAAATGGTTGTACACAAAATCTCGTGAGAAAATAAGATGATTAACCAATGAAAACAGGTTTTACACAACCAATACTCATCACATTAGTAAATGTCTGCTGAACAGATTTTAACGAGAAACAAAGCTGAAATTGGTTGACTAATGGACATAAGGCACCACTATCTTCACTATTTTGAATTAATGATAAAGAAAAATGAAGCCACCTTGAAAGTTGGTTTTATAATTAAGAAACACTTCATTTCTCTCTATATATGGACATTGCTTGCTTAATCTTAGTCTTGTTGTGGGGTAAGACAAATCACTTTTTTAAGATCTCTAACACAAAAAGGTCTTAAGCCCTTTGATCTGGTAGGTGACATTTATAAAAGGAACATCCAAAGGTTTAAGTAACAGAAACTTAATGAGAATACAGCATCACCTGAACCGGTCTTCAACAGGCAGGCAATGGATACTTAAATCCTTCTTAAATCAGTTTTTTGGGCTTTTCTATTGCATTGGACTGAAGCAGTCGTAAGCCAATGGTAATTCAGTTTTCCCCTTTCTAGTAAACAACAAACTGCCAAGACTTTTAGTAAGCCTTTGAGTGAAGAGAATGCCAGGTGGTGGTTCCTTAACTTACACAAGTTTGAATGTATCCTTCACCTCCAGACTATTTTTAAAAATTGAACTATAGCCAAATGGACCAAAGACCTCAAACTATTACAATAAATGAACACAATACAAAAGAACATCAATCCCTCTTAACCTTTTTGCCGATATTCTGCACAATGGAATAGAATAGATAGAGAAGTGGCCTAGGCTTGGAGATAAACGAACAATCCAGTCACTTAAGGTGAAATGTCACAATTATCCAATCACTCTTCAGAAAAGGTATGAAAGCAAGAAACAGACATATACTTAAACACCATTTGCTTAATGTGTTTTCGTGGCTACAGGTCCAAGTCAAAATTTGCTTGACTTTGAAATAAAAATCACAATAAATATTTTATTTCTATACTAATTTCTATGAAATATACACAACACTTAAGGGAATATGAGATGATATAAGTTTTTCGCAACATATTGTATCGCTATCCATAGCTGGCCTGTTTTTCAAACACTCTGTTAAACAAACTAAGTGTCTGACTTCAGCCATCCCCCCCCAGGATGCTAGATAAAATGGTCCAACTGCTGATAGGGATCCTGCATTTCTTTGGAAGCTTTAATATTTTCCCTAAGGTGGCGTAAGATTCATAGAGATCAGTAAAGAAATGAAACATCTATGGCTATATTTGTTTTCCAAGTGAAGCAAATTTCATCTTGGCACTGTAGCCCAAAGTCACATGCTACACTGAAATAATGCCAGCTCAAACTGCAGCAAGTTTACGGGAATTAGGACAACATGAGAGTGAAATGTACACTTAGGAATTGTCTACAATACGGGGACCATCAATCTTTGTATGTATGCAAGATAAAACACTAATACAAACAGTGTGACGTTTAAATTGGACTTTAATTCAAACAAATTGAAGAGTGCCGGCAAACAATCGGTCCGACAGTTTATAGAAAATCCTTCATCGGTAGAACTGGTAAACAATCATGTATTTGTTGAATATTTGAGTATTTACCCATATAGACTTGTGCAACGTACACAAAGTCCGAATAAATTAACCTGACACTTGACCTTTATGCATGAATATAATTTTTTAATACTTTTCCTAGAAAGTCATGCCCTTGTCGGAGATTTAGATAAGTCTTAAAAGCTGGTACTCCTAATTATCATATTCATAATACTCTCCGCTTATGGAAACAAGTTTAAAGATGGTACTGAATTATAAGCAATAATTCAATCAATTTCAACAGTTAAATCAAGTTAAAAGAAGGTTTATTAAGAACCATGTTAATTTGCTGGCACTAAACCTAAATGTGCCCGGGAGGACATTTAAATACACAGATTAGAACTATGGTTTGCTTTTAGTGATTAACTTAATATTTATACCTTAAATCATGATCTGAATACCGAAATCTTTAAAATTAACTCTTCATTTTGAAGGTACTCAATTGCTCTTCATTTCGAAGGTCCTCAATTGCTCTTAGTTTCGAAGGTACTCAGTTGCTCTTCATTTCGAAGATACCCAGTTGCTCTTCATTTCGAGGGTACTTTGTTGCTCTTCATTTCGAAGGTTCTAAATGCTGTAAAATCATTAATTTTTTTGTGGGGTATAATAACCACGAACTTTTATCCCAACGAACATTGATTTTGACCCTTGTTTTGTTACCTGAAATGCAAAATCCACAAATTCAAGTGCCAACAAAATTGTCTTTTTTACCAAAACCATGAAATTTCGTCCCAACAAAATTAAATGATTTTACAGTAACTCTTTAATTAGGAGGTATAGCACATTTTTTAACTCTTCATTGTGAATATTGCATCTCTTTAAAATTCTTCAGTTTGATTGGTGGATGTATTTTGCTAAAGTTTTCAGCAACAGAGCAACCAAAACTACAGAAATCTGACATTTGGAAATTTATGGAAATAAAAAACTCATGTAGCCAAAGGCTGCGAAAAATCTAGTTCTGATACCTTTTAATAAAATGATATTTATATTTCTTTTGATGGTATTTAAATAATAAGATCGTCTAGCTTGAACTTTGAAATAAAAGTGTTCAATATGTCACCGGTTTGGTGCAACAAGGTTTCATTCTTCTATATATGATATAGAGAGATACAACCTTGTTGCACCAAAGGGCCACTTGTACTTATACAAAATCTGAACAACAAAAGACTCAGGTTGAACATTTAAAGATGCATTTATCAAAACCATTAATACGAGCATCAACTCATATGAAGTAGACACCACCACCGGTATTAAAAGGACTTAGTGAAATTTTATTCAATTACATAAATCTATAAATAAATTTTTGAAGTACATGGTAATTAATATATTATCACATCTTATAAAAGAACAATTTTTTTCTTAGTATGGTACTTTCTGTTATAACTTAAACCCAATTTTTCTATTTCAATATATTTTATTGATTTTTATTCAAATGCAAACTTAAATAAATGAAGACCAACTCAAAACCATGATTCTGTGCAGACTTCTATTTTACATAACGCCCAAACTTCAATCAAGCATTTTAAGTATGAATAGGACACAATACTTTTTTACAGTGCTGATAGGTCAGTTATTAAACATTAAACATTAAAGTATTATTATTATGCCTTTCATTTTAAAAGTAAACACGAGATGTTTGTAAAAATTTGTCATATGACAGCATTTAAAGATCACATAACTTTTATGTCAAACATAACTAGAATAGATTTGCATAAATTTGTAAAAATATAGCAACAAGAGAGACAACTCAGGTATTTCTTTCTTGTAATATTGTCACAGATTACTTCCCTTGACTATGAGAAGAAAATTCACATTTAAAATAAACAGTTTGGTCCAACAAAACCTGCTGAACTACGAATGAAATTTGTACATAATTATAACATAATGAACATCTGTATTCTAATATATTAGTACTGTAAAGAACTCTAAGGGTGTATTAGTCACACAGGACTAAGTGAATTAATTCCAACATATGACCATTAAACTTGCAGTAACTACTAATGTGACTACTGGATATTCAGAAGAATTAATTTCCAGTGGGGAAATCACAGGATCCATCAGTGAACAACATAGATTCTCGGATGTGAGCCATATTTGAAAGTTCTTTCTAGGACTTGTTTGTTAGTTTTGACTTTGGTAAACACTTGTGTGGTATTTTCCTGGCAGCATTTTGCTTTCAGAGTTAAGCATCCTCATACATACGAGAATGATTCCGAAAAACTGAGGAACTGTTCCTAATGTCACAGTATTAGTTAAACAGTTGCCAAGGGATTGCTTTTCAATTGAACGCATGGCAGTGACTGTGAACCACACCAGAAAGTGAGAACAGTGTGAATGATGGGAAATGTTAAATTCCTGTCCAGACAGGAAGTGAGAATAGGGAATGATGGGTAAAGTAACTTCCTGTCACCTGTTGTACGCATTTTCTTCATATATTCTCTTCTTTTACCAGATAGATCTTCTACAGGGAGAAAATATCAACAAATTAAAACCATGCAAAATATAAGTATACAGTATGGATGCAAGACAGAGCAGCCGAGAGACAGCGGTGTGGCCAAAGATATGAAAATACAGATCTTTAGGTGTGCGCATAGTTGAGATCTCCCAAATCATCTCATTCTGAGAACAGGAAACATTTTGAAGATCTTTTTACAAATCGCTAATCACCTGGCTTCATTTTATGCCTTATTGATATTCTTGTTTTCAATTGTTCAAACATTTATCTTGGATTTGTAGCCTTCGGTGATGTCGAAGTCACATGGTATTTCTATATTGCTATTGAAAAAGTAAAAGTTTCTTCACAAATTCCATGAAGTAATTCAAAGCCTTGCTCATGGGCAAGAAAAACATTCTCTGGAAAAGACATTTACATTAATTTTCTCATCTGGTTAAGAAGTAGTGATCCACTAGACATGTGCAAGAAGACCACACTAATCAATGCAAAGGGCGAGGGGGTTGTTGAAAAAATAGAGTAATAAGCAAGTTGGTTTGAGTTTATTAAATATTCTCTTCATGAATGAGTAGCCACAATGAGTGACAATGCTATAGTTAGCTCTTTTAGGCTACTTATTCATGTAGAAAATTTTTAGTACCAACATTTACGAAAAGAAAGAGCATTATAACATACACTTGGTATAATAGTGATGGTCAACTACAAAATAATAGTAAAATATGCATGGAATAATAACAACTAATCTATGTGCAATCTAAAAATAAAACAAAATCAACCAGCTATAAATATATTTACCCTAGAATTGCTAAGAAAATGAGTTTTCCCTCAGATCTTCAAGAACAAAAACTATGGGGTTCTTCATTGAACTTCAACATAGATAGAATCAGACAAAATAAACCAGGTCCTCAACCCTTACACATAAATACAGTGCACAGAAAAAAATGCTGAGAAAAAGTGGTGCAAGTTCTTGAATTTTAAGTACTGAAATTTGTTTCAACTGCTAATTTATTGAATATTTGAATACCAGGTTAATTTGTTTGTACTATATTGTAATCGAAATTTTTGGGTAAAACCATAATTGTAGCAATTCCAGATCATCTTTATAAAGCACAGAGAATTCGACCTCACCCTGACCTTTTTGCATGAATATAAAACAAGTGTCATGTATTGAATACATAAATTTCCATAAGCAAATTGTGAACAATCGAATCCATAGATTTGTACATCTGCTTGATGCAACTTCCTGCTAATGAATATAAACAAGATTACAGCTGTTAATTTATGGCTTTTTTATAATATTAGTAAGTTGGGGATTATGTCAAATTCTCTGTACAATATGATCTAAATAGGATATCATATTAAAGAGGTTTCATCTATACCACACTAATATTGACAAAGGTGTAATAAAAGAGAATGCATTCAAACGTCTTAAATGAAGAGTTCAAAAAGTAAAATTAGGAAATAATCACCACGGCAACTGGTCAAATTTTTTTTTTTGTTCAAAACAGTAAATATTATTGAAATAAAAATTTGTTACGGTTAGCTTCAAGCCAAAATATGCTGAATACAGTACAACTTCTCCAGAGAGGCCCTCCGTTGAGCAACAACCTCTATAACAACAGCCTCAAATTTAACCTCTGTAGTGTAATAACCTCCAAACAATGGCCATTATTTCTAGGTCCCAAAAGGTGTTACACTACAGAGGTTGTACTGTATATATATATATTGGTTTGAACTTTATTCCATTTTTTTTCTGCAGTTTTTTACAATAAAAAACCAACAAACAAACAAACAAAATGCAAAGTTGACCAGGCCGTAAGTGACTGCGGTACCAAATCACAAACTCACAAAACTTTAAAGTTGAGATCAATCTCATTATCATAGAAACATTGTAAGGTTGTACTTTCAAACCAACAATGCAAGAAATTTAAATAGACTCCTATGTTGTCTTGTCCCTATCAGCTCAATTTAGCTGACATACATGATAAACCCTTTTTTCCTGGCCCTTTTTGTTTGACTTACAGCCCCTACTGTATGACCAAGTATTACTTGACCCTCTTATGCACTAATAGTTTGATGGGACCCTAAAGGGCATGACCCCTAATGCCCAATGGTCTGACAGAACTCTAAATTGCTTAACCCCTAATGCCCTGATAGTCTGACAGTACCCTAAATTGCTTAACCCCTAATGCCCTGATAGTCTGACAGTACCCTAAATTGCTTAACCCCTAAAGTCCAGTGATCTGACAGGACACTTAAGTGACCTCTAATGCCCAATGGTCTGACAGGGGTCTATAATGCTTGACCCCCTAATGCTCAATGGTCTGACAGGGGTCTATAATGCTTGACCCCCTAATGCTCAATGGTCTGATGGGGGCCTATAATGCTAGACCCCCTCATGCCGAATGGTCTGACGGGGGCCTATAATGCTTGACCCCCTCATGCCAAATGGTCTGACAGGGGTCTGTAATGCTTGACCCCCTAATGCTCAATTGTCTGATGGGGGCCTATAATGCTTGACCCCCTCATGCCCAATGGTCTGACGGGGGCCTATAATGCTAGACCCCCTAATGCTCAATGGTCTGACAGGGGTCTATAATGCTTGACCCCCTAATGCTCAATGGTCTGAAGGGGGCCTATAATGCTTGACCTCCACGGAATGTCTGGATTAATATTATAGGTTTGCTAGTCGGGTAGTTTAACAACCAGTTTAAATGAGTTACATGAAATTGATCTCACTACAGTTTTATAAGATTGAGATTTCTAAGATTGTGCATATACTCTAAACATACAAACATCACTTGCCTGGTATTTCTGTGTACTCAGGGTATTCACCTTATAAATAAGAAAATATATTATCTCACCACTTCAAACTGAGACTCAGAGCTTATATTTATTCAAATCTGACGAATCTCGTCCAACCTTTGTCATTTTAACTTCCCCTGGTCATTGGGCTACCTAATGAAATCTACGTTTGGGTCTTGCTGGGAAGACTATTTCACTCCTGTGAGTTTGGCAGCCAAGGTTGATCTGCGATGCCCAGGAATAGACACAGCCCTCACAGGTACCAATTTACACCTTGGAGGAGTGGAGCATGCGGTTAGCTATATAGTATATAATAACCTAAAACATACATCCTGTAAATCATGGCTAAATGCTGATATAATAACATCATGAGTTGTAATATATAGGACATGACGTTTGGTAAAAGTAACATTTCTACTGTGGGTATACTGTAATAGTCAAGTTAGTTGCGACATGTTTTGTTAAAGTAGGTCATGTTTTGTAAAAGTCATGTTACTACTGTGTCAGATCCTGGAATATGTTTGGTTAAAGCCCAAAAGGTCAATTTATGTGTCAATCCAGGACAGGCTGAACTGGCAGTGAACAATCACAGAAAAAAAGGAGATCAAAGAACAGTTACTCTTGGACAAGTATCATATAGTATCAGTAGATTAACCTCCCTTTCACAATAAGAACACTTTGAATGTCTCCATTGCAAATACAAGTAGCCGGATCTTATTTAAGTTGTTTTGACAAGGTCAAAATTTGGGCTAATAGTCAAATTGCTGAAAATAGCAAAGGACAACCCCAGGTTACAGACCTACAGTAGATAGACAGATCATAATAAATCAAATGCTTGACACTTTAGGCTTAAGGAGAGCTCAGGGAGGGCCAGTGAAATGATGATAATTCTTAATTTCATAAAAGTTGTCCCGGATAAAAAACTGTCCATGATACACTTTAAGGTAATCAAAGATTAACTGAAGCGTCTGGGATTATAGCTGAAACACAGGTGCAACAGTAATCCCACACCATGCAGATTTGGTAACGGCTAGCCGGTCTATAAATCAGGTTATGGCTTTTATTCAATATCCATGTCAGGGATTATACTGTAAAATCATTTCATGTCAATGGGACACAATTTCGTGGTTTCGGCTAAAAAAGCAATTCCATGGGGACGTAGTTTCCAGGATTTTGGATTTCATGAAAAATGGCAAGGACAAAATTCACACAACTAAGTTAAGTTAAGTTACCAATTTTCTAGGGCTCTTTTCAGCTGTTAGGCCGCTCAAGCACCCTTTGACATTTCAACTTCCCCTGTTCATTGGGCTACCTATGGAAACCAGCACTCGTGTCTCCCTGGGGAGACTATTTCTCTCCTGTGGTGTGGCAGCCAACATCGATCTGCGGCGCCCAGGAATAGACACTGCCGTCACAGGTACCATTTTACACCATGGTGGAGTGGAGCATGTGGGTCTTGCTCAGAGAAATTAACCAGTGGTCCAGAGAGGGATCGTCCCGGGACCTCTCGATCCCGAAGCGCGCGCCCTACCTCTAGGCCACCGCTCCCCACAACTGAGTAGAAATCATTTAAAATTAAAAAGGTATAAATATTGTTTTATTACCATCATGTCTTATACATGCCGGTGTCAGTTTCCTAAGGAAAGTGCTACCTAGCGCTTTCCATGGGAGTTAATCCTAGCCTTCTATATTATATGTGTAACTGATGGGAGGTAACTGTATGAAGGCACTCAGTAGTGCTTTGCATAGGTTACAGACAGTAGGGGTGTAATGGTACGCTCACATCACGATATGATACGTACCTTCAATTTTTCTGACGGTTCGGTATATTTCTGTATGATACAATATTTTCTAACAGCTGCTTAAATACTTTCATTTTTAAGTAATAATGAATTTGTTGCTTCTATAACAGCAATTATTGTGTGCCTATCAACAATTTTAAGTGAATTTAGACAATATGAAGCATTATATCTCAATACAATTAAAACGAGTGATATATGGTAATTATACATAATCAGAAGGCTGTCAGGAGTTTTCGTTGTCTGACAATTATTTTGCTCATAGAAAAGCTTATACAGAACCGTACCGAAATTTAGAAGTCTTGTATCGTGAACCGTGTGGGACTGAAGTTTGCGGTATTACGTATACCTCGGTATAATACCGTTACAGCCCTAACAGACACCTGACTAAACTTGAAAACAAGTATAGTAGAAACTGTAAACTTGACATATTTATTGGTATGATTATTCATTGGGGATTTAATTTCATGGTTGAAGTCATTAAATTAAACCTCCCACAAATACTAATGTGATTAATGATTTTACAGTATAGACAATATCAATGCCGAGGATTACCCAAGACGTGCAGATAACTTAACCTTATAGCGGATAATCTGCCAGATTTCATGAGATAGCCGTTTTTGCTGACAAAAATCAACATTTCCATCACAGTAACAATGGAATTTCAGACACAAAATTTGGCCCTGAACGATTGCTAGAACAGCCAGTGGTCCAATATTATGTAGGCCCATTTCAGGGTGGACAATGTCACCTGTGTGGTATGTGACATAAATTTGAGCTTTGTGTTTACATATTTTAGCTGTGTTTCTAAGCCAAACTTTGCGTGACATATCACATGGTTTGTCCACACTGACTTTTCAATTTTTAAAAAATTTTATGCAATGAAAAAAATTGGTGCATTTTGGGAGAAGCCTATATTCCCAGTATTTTGTTTGTAGAAATAAAAAGTCAGGTGACCAAATTATGTAGGCTCATTTGCAGTGTAGGCTACACAGATGAGTCAGCCCTGTTGATTGTCAAATTTTCAAGACAGTCAGGTAAAAGTCTATTCAGGTATTTTTGTCAAATTTTCATTGGCTGGAATGATCTTCTTCGCCCAGGAATCAAACCGACCAGGAATCAAACCGGATCTAAGCACACTGTAACTAAATATTTCAGTACATGTAGGTTTTATTTCAGTTGGCAATCAAGGGTGTGGAAAAAAGACTCAATATTGTCTCATCAGGGGCCTTTGTCCACTCCAAGGAAAACTATTTACATTGAAAACAATTTGAAACATTAGTTCAATAACATTTCAAATCAAAACAAGACAACTCAAATAATAATACTTACTTTTGAAAAAGTAATATAGGGGTTCTACTCGCACTTCCGATTTCCACAAGAATTTTGGCGCAGGAAATAAAGGGCCCCAATCATTGGGCCAAAAAGGTCCATGCTGGTTCCGTATAACTCCAAATTTATCCTCGTAAGATCCGTCCGATTCCTTCTCTATTGCTGTGCCGTCGGGGAACCGGCCGTTCCGTGACGCCGTTAAATATCCTTCTTTAGTGTAATACTGTCTATGAAGTTGACGTATGGTGGGGTATTTGTCAAACTGTTTACTATGAATTTCGTTTAAGTCTTTCACACCTTCCGAGAATGAATTTAATCCGTACACACCCGGGAACTCATCCTGGTTTGACTTTGATAACTCATCACGGAACACGACCTCAATCCTAGATGAATTCGGCGGTTGTCCATAACTCATACTCATAAATTTTTGCATTTGTCGTTTAGCTTGTAATGCTTTCCATCGGCGAGATTTTAAATATGCTCTTTCTTTGTCCGACAAATCAAGCAAGACGTGGGCATTTAAATTTTCCAAATCCTGACTAGAATTACTCTTTTTTACTGAATCGTTTGACTGTTGGCTGTACGTTTTCTCAGGGGGCGGAGGTTCTAATGCATCTCGTACACGCTGATCAAGCTCTGCTTCCATCTGCTGGCGGATAGATTCCCGCCATTTGTGGTCATCAGAACCTGCAATATATGACCAGGAATTATTGACTGATATGAATCATGATACAGCACAACCTCTATATAGCAACACCCTTGTTACA
This sequence comes from Spisula subtruncata, assembly GCA_963678985.1. Lineage (NCBI taxonomy): Eukaryota > Metazoa > Mollusca > Bivalvia > Venerida > Mactridae > Spisula > Spisula subtruncata. The sequence continues at coordinate 20,982,329 of OY787676.1, read as the reverse complement.
AATATTGGCCATTATACAGAGGTTGTTGCTCTGCACAGGTTTTTTTATTGTAAATATCATCTTACTAGGAAAAGTTTGAAGGTATTCTTACAGAGAGGTTGTTGGTCTACAGAGGGCCGTACAGAGGTTGTACTGTACTCCCTAGCTCAGTGGTTTGCATGCTTACCTTCTAACCTGGAGACCCTTGTTCAAACACGAATGGAGGCACTATAACCTGCTAAGCATACTAACCTGTGTTAAACTTTGTGTCAAGACCACCTGTCAACAAACAAGACAATTATCACAAAACCTGCATGCTAAGATCACCAGTTTAGCTCTCATTTTTTATAAGATTTAACCATTTATTAAGAGAAACAACATATGAACAAAAACCACTAAATCACAAAACCTGTATGCAAAATCATTAATATCTCCATGTTTGTCAATGATATATAACTTGTTTAGAAAGACCACCTGTTAAGACTATTATTACAAAAAACTTATCTTCAAAGACCATCAGTATTATCTCCCATTTTCAATGAGTTTGAACTTGCTAAGAGAGACCCCCTGACAATGTTTTTACAAAGCCAAGATGGCTGCCTGAGTCAGACATTTGGAGTATAACGAAATAAGTCCAAGGGCAATAACTCTCACTTTACTCTAAGATTGTCTCACACACATAATTAACTTTATTGTAGGCATGTGGATGATTTCAGATTCCCAAAATCAATTTAAACACTTTGGAAGTAGTTTAACACTATCTACTTTTTATCCAATTTCACTAATTGTATCATAGGAACAGAAAATAAGTGTCATTAAATATCCTAAAAATTAAATCAATTATCACCATAGTATCCAATTCCATAAAAAGTGCTTTCTTGTACTATGACAAAATTTCTGTAAAAAATTGTGAAGGTGTCTTCAAATTTTGAAGGTATTTAACTGAACATAAAATTTACACATTAATATCAAATTTGCACGTCCAAAATAATTACATGATTTAATGGTTTTATATATCCTATGCATGTTAGGGTATTGTTTTAAGGACTGGATACATGCCGATTGCTTTATGTCAATGAACCATTGTGAATTATAATTGTTAAAGTGTGAACAATTGTGTCAATCTTTTAGTATACAAAATGTTCGAAGTGTCGATCATGTCACACAAGCATGACACATGCCATACTTATCAAAACTAGACAGTAGCCATTTGGCAGACTAGGCTAACAGCCATTATTCTGGCAAAAATAATCTCAGCGTTAATTCCTTCATTCATGCAAATCTAAATGTTAAGGTGGTTCCTGTGTGAAAGTCGAAGAAAAAGAACTAGGGAAGAGCTAGGGAATTTCTTCTAATTTTTTTATTGTCGATTGTAAGACGCTGCCTTGGATCGAACCATTGGGACCTCCAACACTTAAAGCAGATGGTCTTTCACTAGGCTATCAAAGAGGCGGTATATCAAATACATGTATATAATGAAGCCGTGGCTGAACTGAATTTACTTGGTATATGAATACATGTATATAATGAAGCCATGGCTGAACTTAATTTACTAACAGTTCACAAACAAGCCATACCTTGACCTTTGACCTGCTGACCCTCAAAATCAATAGGGGTCATCTGCTATTGCTAACCAACATTCATTATTAAGTTTGAATGTTCTACGCAAAGTGTTCTTGAGTAATTGAACTGATACCATTTCGGTCTACCGACCAACAGACAGACAGACCAAAGCAATATACCCCTTCATCAAAGATGGGGGGGCATCATGGGTAACATATAATGTAAATTGTTAATAATAAGAAGGGGGAGAGCGAGTGACCTAACTTTAAATGTAACATCCAGCATTTTGATTGGCCGATAGATGATTACGGCGCAAAGACAATGTCAAATCTGTTAAAAGTAAAATTTTAATTATTAATTTTTAAATTTAACCAGTGCAGAGCGGCGTTGTCATTCAATCTAATTTTACCAAAAGAAAACATATCTTTGTATCATAAATCATAGCAAAGGAATTTTTAATTGGTTAATTTGATATTTTCAAGATTTCATAAATTATCTAGATAATCAAGAGCAAAAATCAAGTAGGAATATAATTATACCCATATCAACTATAAGGTTAAATACGCCTCATTAAATATAAGCTAAATTTTGTAAAGCTTATAGCATAAATAGTGTGTATGTGATCGATTATCGTTATTTAAAGTATATAACTTAAATTTTATTTCGTCATACACTCCGTTGGTTCTCAAATGAGATGCGCGCGCATCCTCTCGGTGATATGTCAGTTTTCAAAGTAAGAAATCTCGCTTTTCAAAAACTTAAAAAGGAGAATTAATTGGGGAATTATACAAAAAATAATTGTTGGGAAATACATTATGCTTTTGATTTGTGTGTTTCTGGGTGGGGGCAGGGCTTTGGGGGGGGGGTAAAGTCCTGCATTATGTATCTATTCCAGTGAGCAATAATATGGTACACTGCGAATATCCAGATGCACCTACTCTGAGTTCCGTCAGGAAATTGTTCTTTTTGCATATGACGCTTGGATGGAACTCAAATTTCATGTATCTAGAGTTACGTCAGAGTGTTACATCGGTTTCTCAGTTCTGTCAAAGCCATATGAAAACAGTGCAATTCTCTAACGGAACTGCGAAAGTAGTACATCGGGAAACAGACCGAAAATGATGGTCATTTGACTATGAACTACCATGAACTACCATAGTACTTCAGTTTGTCTTTTCTCACCATGGTCAAACGGTTTATCACAGTCAACCATGGTCGACCATAGTTAACAACGGTGACCATGGTTGACCATGGTCGACCATGCTCCTGACTATCTCTTCAACATGGTCGCATTTCGCCTGGGAAGTCACAGCACTGCAGGGAAACCGGGCTTGCTGTGCGGTGTCCATCAAATGAGGCAGTCAAATTGCTGTGTTGGGTATGTCTCCATGCAATTAAGCTTGCTGTTTGATGAATATGGATCAAACTAAACCACAATTGCTGAGTAAAAACCCTTTTTCTATTTTTAGTAACAGTGACCTTCACCCTACTGACCCAAAATATAATCCCAAGCTAGGTCTTCATGCCAACTTGCTATAACACTGTTTCATAAAGATGGGTCAATCCAAACTCAAGTTATTGATCGGAAACCTTGTTCTACTTTTAGTAAAAGTGACCTTAATTATGATCCCACTGACCCCAAAAACCATCCCACGCTAATATCATGTCCGATTTCAGTTTCTAAAAAAAATATTAAAATGACAAAAAAATGGGCAATGAAAAATCAAAGAACTCTGGCCTTAAATATCTATGCAGTATATAATGCATAGAACAATATACATGATATATCATAAGAACATTTATAGATTAAATCTTATACTTATATCTTAGATATAATCTTCAATAAAAAATTACACAAAATTAAGGTCACATGTGTATCTATGTATAGAGATATGTCATGTTTTAGTCTAAAGAGATTATAAAACTGCACAAATCAAAGTATAGGATTTGTTCAATAAACACTGGATTGGCCATTTAACTTAATTATTATATTAAGATTGCAGATAATGCCTTTGCAGATTATATGCCTACAACGTACATGCAGCCTTGCAACAATCATACACCAGTGAATTCTGTTTTAAAGCACCTTTTAGTGGAATATGCTGGGTCCTTATTCACCAACGCTGTAAGTCTAAAACTCAGACTTAGACTTTGTATTGCCAAGGGTTCAATTCGCCCTCAAATTGAAAGAAATGTAACGATTTTGATACAAATAGGTATACAGGTTCAGTGGGTAACAACAAATGATCACATAAAATTGCACATAATTTAATTGTATTGCGAAGAAATGGCAGTGATTATAAATGTTGTCAATTTTAAGTCTAAGTCTGAGTTTTAGGCTTACAGCGTTGGTGAATAAGGACCCTGGTGTTTCTTGTGACAGACATAATTATGCAATGTCCTCAACCGAATTCTCGACATGTGAACCTTTTCTGCATTTTGCTTGATAATAACCATTATAGCATAAAAGCGGTGATTTTGCTCATACTTAAACGGGGGAAAAAGGGTACGTTATTGTAAAGATTCTCGCGCGCACGCGCTGTTGGTGTTCAGTTTTAAGTATGCTCATTCCAGGACCCAGACGACGAAAATAAATGATTTACAGCGTTATATGAACTGTAATTCACATTCTATCTGTAACTACTAATACATTTTCTATAATAGCAAAATAATAAACGTAAACAAACCCCCAATGTCTCTGTTTTCTTGGTATTTGCCGATACCGTAAGTCCACGCTCATAACAAAAACTTGTATGTGACGTAACGTTTGCTAAGCGACGTCGCGTTTGTTTTCCCGACGTAGCCCAAAATGTCCCGCCAAAATGTCATAATTTTGAAAAACATACTAATAAAGTGTTGTTTTATGCTATAATAGCGTTTACGCATGCTTTTTCGTGCTATTACATCTACAGAGTCCCTCGGGAGTGTTGGTGCCCTCGCCCTGACGGGCCTGGGCACCAACCCTCCCTCGGGACTCTGCAGATGTTATAGCACGAAAAAGCATGCGTTAACCCTACATTCATCACTAGTCTGGTTCCCGGTACCTAAATCTTTCATTACATTGCAGTATAGGTCCGGCGCCATCTACCAAATATGGTCGCTTCCATGTGTAAAACAAGATGGCGGTTGAACACTAGCTTATATAGGGAATTTTAGAATATCCTCCAAAAATGTGTGTTATGTATGTGTCATATCGATGAAATTTTGTATATTGATGGGAAAATGTATGTTCTATTCAATTAAACATATTTCATTAAAATGACACAACTGATATGTACAAAAAAATGCAAAGTAAATTAAGAAAATTTCTGTACCAGCGTGTATATAGTGCATATAAATCATACCTGAATCAAATGCCCGGTTAGCTTAGTTGGTAAAGCGTCAAACCAGTAACATGGATGTTGGAGATTCGAGACCAGTATTGTCATTATTTTTTTTATTATTATTTTTTATATGTAACGTAATTCGTTATTAGTTTATACTTGAATAAGGAACATGATAAGAAAATAAAGTTTTTGTATTACACAATTTACAGGGTAAGCAAAATATTAAAAAAGGAAAACAATGACTGGCCTGTACAGAGATCGAACCAGGGATCCCTTGATTACAAGTCAGTGGCTCTACCGATTGTGCTAATTTGGCCAATTGAAAAGTTAGAAATTAATGGACTATTAAAACCCTGCTACAAAAATATTTTAATCATTTTATAAACGTTATTTTGTAGATATAAGTGCTGTTGTAGCGAATAAACTTCTATCATTGCAAAGACCATTATTTTTTCTATTACTCTGCAAAGTCACATCAAAATGACACATACATATCATACACTTTATGTGGATATTCTGAAATTGCCTATATAAACTAACGTACGTCCGTCATTTTGATTTGACCACTGTAGATATCGATTATTGGTTGCTGCCTGACCTAAACCACTGTAAGATTTAGGACAGGGAACCAGACTACATTCATCACCAGTCCTGAATTTCGGTGGTATTCAATATTGATGTTATATGAATCGGACTATAAAAAAAGCCAATCATTATGGCCTGTTACTTACCAAGAGTTTAATATCGGGTGTGATATAATTGGATGTCCTTATCCTTAAGTCAAGTAAGATCAATATCGAATATAGCTTGGCTATTTTGACCTGAGTCTGACCTTTATGCAAGAATATATTACAAGGTTCTTGCTTTGATTATAACAATTTCCGCAAGCAAATCGTGCAATATCGGCATTTAAGATTTGTGTTTGTATTACATCTTGAGCGTCTTCTTGATACACCCCGACTATAAAAACATACAATCGGTCTTGTAAACGTAGACAATATATTGACTGTTAACTTATGGTTATCAATAGGACAGGCTCGTGTCAATGTGGCCAAGCTATACCACCCCTGAATCTGAGAAGTTGTCTAACCACTGGAACATTTATTGAGATATATGTGTTTCTATGGATTAAAGGGTTAAATGACTTGACAACAAGTTTGTTCATGAATGTTTCTTTAAGTTCTGACTTATTTGATAGCCTTTTTAACCTGCGCCAGTACACTGTTGTTACGGTATTTTGTTTGTCTGGTATGGTACGGCATTTAGTCAAGGAGAGAGAGTTGCTCCCCTTTGCTTTTACTTATACATTTGTAGTTCTAGAAGTTGTTGCTGTTCTGAATAAACTTTAGAGAGCCTTTATCAAGTTTCTGTTTGAGTCTTAGTTGATTGGCGCTGCACTAAGAGTTAACTATGAACAACGACCATTGACCTAGATAGATTCAATAGAGGAAGACTGAAAGACTGAAAGACTAGAGTATGGGGTATCAAAAATTGTTATCCATTAATACTTCACTCATTATCATCCTGAAATATTGTATGAAATATTTGAAGTGTGCATAGATAGTGCAGTGGTCTGCTTATCTTGGTTGGATTTATAACAGATTTTTGTTTACTTTAGTGAAGTAGCAAATAAGATATTGTCAGAGAAATTTAGTGACATATAAGTACTTTATATACCCATGTATGAAGTGATCACCGCAAAACAACAGTCCTGTACATGTATCATAAAACAACTGTTAGGACAAGCTAGCAGAGAAAATGTCCAGGAATCTTCGAATCTTCACCTACTTTTACATGTGTACAATCTTCAGGCCTGAGCAATATATGGGTATCTATGGTATATCTAAGGGCACTGGAACTGGGATCTTATTCCATTTTTCCAACATGGCTACAGTGGAGAGGAACACTTTTTATCTTTCTCTTTGAGGACATGTGCACTCTTCATTCAGAAAAGCTCTTAATTTCTTCTTCTTTGGCTATATTTACTACACATTTTATTCAGGAAAGCTCATAATTTAGAGGTAAATAAGGTTGCTTATTAACATAAAATATCTCTTCAAACAACAGAGGTAAAAAGTATCACTGCCAGTTTACCAGTAGTATTTCTAAAACAAGTTAAAGTGCTTCGTTTAGAAGTATATTTGGTGACTTTTTTCTAATAACAAACGATCTTCATTTAAAAGAAAAAAATGCATAACATATTTTTTTTTAAAATCTATTTTAATATTTTCTCAAGCAACTCTACACAAAGTGAAATTATATGGGTTTTGTTTACAATCATATTTTACCATGATATCATTTCCTGATGAACATTAAGTTCTTCATTTGAAGGTAAAATTAAAGCTGTTACTACAATTTAAACAAATTGAGTGTGCATTGAATACATAATAGTGAAATTGATTGATTTAATGTTTGAATTAAACCAATGTCCTTTACAAACCAAGGTATAGTCCGCCGGTGATAACTCTAGCCTTTGCTAACAATAAAAAATGAAATAAAATGCATTTTCGGTGATCATTTTTGTACACTCTGGTAAGAAATTACTTTTTATACATTTAATTCTTTCAATCTATACTAAAAACAAGCGACCTGTCGACCTGATTGTGTTGTTTTTAGACATTTCATGTTTGTATACAAAGCTAGAGTTATCGTCAGCGATCTATATAGTCATATATTGAAAATCATGACCTTGACAACAATTAATTTACCTTAATTTATGCAATATGATATAACCAGAGTGGTTGTTGTACATGTACCCTAATACGACTTGAAAAATGACCGTACAACAAAGTTTCTTCATAATTTAAAAACTAGGATTAATTCCAATTAAAAACACAATCACGCTTTAGTTGAGCAAATATTTCTAAATGAAATAACAATTGATATCGTAGGGAGCAGCCATTGTATCGGAGCCGAAAGTTTAAAACAATATTGACAGAATCATACTATGATATAACTAATCTAAGATATATAGTCCATAGAAATTGACATGATCCTGACCTTACATTAGCAAAGTTTAACAGCCGGTATCTGGTCTTATAATATTTATTTTCCTGGTTGAATGTTTTCATAAATGGGGAGTATCATGAAGACGCTCAATGTGTAATACAGCTACAAAATTAATCTAAAATCCCGATATTGCATGATTTGCTTGCGGAAATTCATATATTCAGCGCAAGAACCTTGCTATATATTCATGCATAAAGGCCAGGATCATGTCAAAACTCTCGTCGCTCGGGCACAAAACACAAAAATCCCACAGTCAATAAAACTATTTGAACTGGACGAGTTCAGGCGCAAGTGTTTTTATTAAGGTTTGAGCCAAATCACAACATTATTGGCAGACATAATAAACCAGGAACAATATGAAACCCAAAAATAGTAGCACTCAAACTCGATGTTTTTTTCATGCAATTAAATGTGTACTATTAGTCAAATGAATTAAAGAATTAAGTACACTGTCTTCGTGATTCTACCCACTTTTGAAAACATCCAACAGGGCTTATAAATATTATAGCATACAAACTGTGATTTTGCCCATACGTAAACGGGACGAAACCCATATGCAAACATAAAGATTCTCGAATTCTTGGTGTCCAGTTTTACGAATGCTCATTTGGAAATTTGCAGATCAATTTACTGAATTCGGTCAAAAACTAAACAAATGACAAGCCCAGTGCATAAACTTTTTGAAACCCCCTTGTGTAGCCATGAAAATGCCTTTTAATATTTTATTAAAGTATAATTATTAACAAAGAGACGCTTCAAAAAGTTATTCTTCCGAATATTTTCAATAACTTATAAGGCTTAAAAGACTAAATGCTGAGCATAGCCTTTATTTGCCAGTCAGCTTTCTGCTCCAGGATTTCAACTAATCACTGTGCTATGGAGGCCACTAATAGGAATTAGTATCTATGGAATAACAGGTTAAAGTTATGCTGTACAGAATTTATATCTCTCGCAACCCACCATTTATATTCCCAATAAATGAATAAGTGTATCGATGTAATAATGAGTTATAAAGTAACATAAGGCAAGATGTGTAGGTCTAGTAACATCACTATACCCACCATATATGTTGGCAACACGTCCTCGGACTTCAGGCATTCTTGCTGCCATCTTTTCTTTCCAAGGATTTAAGCTCATGGTGCTAAAACTCCGAATAACTCCATTTTCAGCAACATTTACAATATTCAGACTCTAACAAATACATTTTCTAACTTCCATGACAACGAATATTTAATTAACACTCCTTTTATCAATACAAAATATTCTTTCATTCAAACTAATTCATTTTAGTATAAACATGAATATTATTCATTTTAGTATAAAAATGATTTATATTGAAGCTTTGAACACCATTTATTGTACTACCGGTATATAATTCTGTATTTTTTATGTCAATATTTTTTCCTTCTTTTAAGAACTTTCACAGAATTCAAAAAAATTAAAATTTAGATATAGATCTAATTAATTAACACGCTTTTTTAACTCCAAGATAACAATGGTTTAATATCCATTTATAATCCATCCATTTTCAAATTTTCAATCATATTTTGGTCACTTTTAACGAGAAGTTTTCGGCGAGACGGTCTCGATGGACATCATAAGGAGATATGATATTCAAATCTGTGGTTGTATTATTTCATATAGAGATAAGAAATCCGTTCCTAAACCCTTAAGTACAATCAAACACATACTTCGATACTTCATCGAATCATTAATCTTTACGGATAGCTTATAAACATGGCCAACTTAATTTGCTACACAACTTTACTTCTTTAGTTCAGTATTTTTAATCCTTCACACTTTTCAAAAGTCATTTAATTACCCTATAACAGAGACAGTAGAGCATTTTATGATTTAAATGCCTCAGTTAACACAATAGGATTAAAAACCAAACCACACTTAAAAACGATTTAAAAATCGGAATCCGACAGCCAGACCTTAAGCTAAATTATATACAATTTAGCTCATAAAATCTTCAGAAAGAATCAAAGATCGTAATCTATGAATAAACAAATAAATATACACAACAGTTGGGAAGAATCTGTCCAAATAAAACTATAAACAGACATATCTGATAGTGGTCACAAAAAGCCAAAAATCTTCATTCAATGTAAAATCTGCCCGTCAAGATAAACTTGCAACAAAAACTATATGGATTAATAGTTCAATACGGCGCTAACTGACGGAAGATTACTTAAACATACCTTCTTTAAGCTCCGATCATTTTCTTGATTGATAATCTAAGATTAAATCAAATATCCATAGTCGTGTTAGTGATATTATGATATTATGAATGCCATTCAACGATCGTATAAAGACTATTGATTAATACTCTTGTAAAGGATAATTGTAACATTGCTATTATACTCAATTAGTCGATAATTGGTCAATAATTGTAGTACACAACAAGGTATATCGTAACCTCTGCCCATTAATAAAACATATTTTAAAAGGTTGTGTCGTGATTTAAATATTTTCATAGTAATCATTTAAATAAGTGGTTTCCTTGGTTAGTTTTCACAAATCATTGGAAAACTTATCTCAAACTTCTAGTTTAGCAGATATCAATACACTTAAGGAATACTTGACCACTAAAGTGCATTTAAGGCAACTTTGAGGTTTTAAGAAAATCTTAAGTTTCCCACTAAATTGAGAACACTAAGCCATGGTGTTTACTGGTAATGGAAAAATGTTATTTAACATAATACTGGTAAGCTGAGATTATTTTCGCAAGTCAAAAAGTTCAGAATATAGGGTGCAGCAATAATAGGTTTTGGTCTTGGTTAGCCTAATTCCAAAATCAAACAGGACTAAATGCTAAATGCTAAAAATAGATAAGCACATGCTTTGTGACTGGAAATATAATTGTATGACCACAGAAACAAACCCTGTTCTTTCACTGCTCTCAGCGCTTTGATTTCTTTCTTCCTTACCTCAGTGTAGCAATACCTGGGGCCTTATTCACCAACGTTATAAGTCTAAAATTCCGACTTAGACTTAAAATTGATAATATTTATAATCACTGCCATTTCTTAACAATCAGATTTGACCATATGAAATTGTACCTGATTATTTGTTGTTTCCCACAGATATTAAAATCGGAACATTTATAACTAGAACTGCCACAGAGTGACTAAGAATACCCCCACATACCGCTTTGTCACAGACTAAGGGCAAACGATGTCAATATGAAATTAATGGGGGGGGGGGCTCTAGATAATTGTAATTGTCTGTCTATGATAATATCAAGGTAATACTATTCTGGTGTGATAATACATGTATACAGGAATACAAAGTTTTCCAATCTTAAATTTTCTCAATTATCAATTTAATTTAACTTTTTTCTGTATGTTAAAGGACCAAACCATTAAAGTTAACAAAGTTCCTTCAACATATGAACATGATGTTTCAATCTCGAGTGTAACTTTATTCCCGGTAAAAATCCAGTATGGTACAGAATTAAACACCCTGTTAACGAACGAGTATTTCAAATGTACCGAAAACAACATGGGCGCCGCAACTGCGCGATACAGGGTAAATTTCGATCGTCAGCGCCTCAACAACTGTCGGATATTGGTCAGAGAGAAATGATTGCAACCATCAGACCATTGTCTAAATGTCCAAAAGTCTGTCAAGTTACATCAAATCCCATCATGCATAAAGAAGAATGATCCATACAAACTTCAATGTGACTTGACCTCTGAGAAAGGAAACTGGGGTTGCTTATGAAGTACTGAGCATTTGTGCCTAATTTCTTTTCAAATCCCACAATAAATGACATAGTTACACTCCAGGCTAGCTAAACAAGCTAAATTATGGCCATTTCTGACCTTACAACTCCAAGTGTGACCTTGACCTTTGACATATTGATATGATTTTTGCGCATGACACACCGCCTCATGATGGTGAACAATTGTGCCAAGTTATATTAAAATCCCACAATAGATGACAAAGTTATTTTATTGTCCGGGCAAGCTAAATTATGGCCATTTCTGACCTTACAACTCCAAGTGTGACCTTGACCTTTGACCTATTGATGTGATTTTTGTGCATGACACACCACCTCATGATGGTGAACAATGTACTAAGTTATATTAAAATCCCACAATAGATGATATTATTTTATTATGGTCTTAAAGAGAATAGCACAGCAGTTCACAAGATTTTACCAAAAAAATTAAAAACTCATTTAAAAGTGAATGAAAAAGTTGAAAATTCCTCCCATGAGCTGACATAATGCAAGATAAATAACTAAATGGAAAAAAATCTGATAAACTGCCAAATTGAATTTCTTTTCTCAATATAGTCTATATTACATTTGAACATGGTATTTACATAGAGGGAATAAAATGCAATATCAAATACCACTAAACAATTTGACAACACGTGTGAATGGATATGAAGGGAACTCAATATGTACCCGAGTGTGTTGGTTGTGTTACAGAACAGATAGTTATTAAACAAATCAATGTTCAAATCATCAACATTTTTGATACCATACATATTTAAGCAAGTATTGGTGTTAAAGATACTATTTCGGCGTGCTCTTTAAAAAAATCTTGTTTAAAACTTCTCGCTAACATATACCGTATACCGGTACCAGTAATTGTTTGCCAAGATGCTCGTATGTTAGGCATATCACTGGCTTGTAATGAGAAGGTTGTAAGTACAAAATCGATACTTTAAGAAAACAAAAAAAAACTCTGCAAATTACTCTTTATTTATAAGGAAAAAAAACAAGCATATTAAACTTCAGAATGGTCAACATGTTAAGTACCGATTTGCTTGAAAAAAGGCTCGTTACTTTGCTCATAAGACACGCCTTATGATGCAGATGTCAAATATGTTTCAGCCTTATAAGGTCATAAGAAGTACTTACAACCTTCTCATTCTAAGCCAGTGATATGTTGTTCAGGGTGGACATGCGGTCGAAGAACAAGATACTTAGGGTTGTCTTTAATATTTGTTGACATGTTTTTGCTTGCTGACTTAGCCAAAAAGTCATGTGGTATGTCCGCCCTGTTGTTGTCATACGTTAATTATAGTGTGACTGTGTGATAAGGTCACAGCTCAAAGGTCAAATAATCTATATAACAGATGAAATTGTTGACAGTTCTAAATGGTAGCAACTAATGAAGCAGACATTTAATTGATTTTTGGATTTAATTCTGTGACCAAATGTTAAAAGTTTTCGTATCATATATTGTAACAGGATTCTGTTTGCTTACCTTATTAACACTACATAAATAATTTTTTACCAAGGTGTTGTACTGTACATGTATATGTATGTTATAAATGGAATTCAAGTATTGGTATCTAAATTCAAGTACAATTTAACATGTATGTGAATCAATTAATGAGATTTAGTAGACTTCCAGAATGCATTTGGCAGTGTTCACAGACCAGCATTATGGACGATTCTGGCCCACTATGGGATACCAGAAAGTCTTTAAGATCATATGTCTCATCCAAATGTGCACAGACTTCAGCGCAAAATTCATCTGCGGCACAACACTAACATCAGATTTTGAAATAAGAACGGGAGTAAAGCAGGGCTGTTTGATGTCTCCTTATTAATAACTCTTCTCAATGTACGTCAATTGGTTGATGAAGGAATCCACCAAGGGAGTACCAAGAGGTTGACAGTGGACATTCACAGAATCCCTGGAATAACCTTGATGTTGCTGATGACATTGCTCTACTAGCACAGCGCTACCAAGACATCCAAGCCAAGTCAGAGAAACTGGCATCACATGGTATCAAGATTGGGCTCAACATCAATTCTATGAAGTCATGGAAATCAATGCACGGACAGAACATCCAGTCACCATCAACAACAGTGCAATTGAAGAGGTAAAGGAGTTTGTGTTTTGGGCAGCAAAGAGACAGATGATGGCAACTCTGAAAAAGATGTCAACAGTCAGGTATCAAAAGCCAGAGGCGCATTTGCTGCCTTACAGAAAATCTGGAAATCCTCCAAACTCAAGACATCAACAAAGTTGAGGATCTTCAAGACCAATGTTCTGGCTGTTCTGTTGTATGGTTTAGTGTCATGGAAGGTCACCCAGTCCATCAGCAGTAAGCTTGGTGTCTTCCAAAGAAGATGCCTTAGACGAATTCTCAGGCCGAACACCATCTCCAATGCAAATCTCCACAGCATCACCGCCACCACACCACTCTCAGAAGAGATCCAGTGTAGAAGATGGCATTGGATGGAAGATGTCCTCAGGATGGAAGACGTAGCCATCCCAAAAGTAGCTATGAGGTGGACACCAGTTGGAAGAAGGAAAAGGGGAAGACCAAAAGAAACATGGACAAGATCTGTAGAAAGAGATGAAGTCTGAAGGTTGGAGCTGGTACCAAGAACAAACATGGGCAAGGGACCGGCTAGATTAGAGTGCTCTGGTGGAGGCCTTATGCGCACAACAGCGTGAAGAGGATTTTAAAAAGCTAGTAAGTATCACATTCCTAACTAAAGTTATCCAACAGAAATCAAGCGATGGACGAACGGATGGACAGGACAATCGCTATATGTCTCCTGCATCAGTAGACGCTGGGGTATAAGTACCTCTAAAATGAAGATTTAATAACATAGCAGTAAAAAAATGAATATTTACCACTGACTTAGTGGTAATATTTGAAATACCTCTAAAATGAAGATTCACAGATTGAGTGATAACATTTTCCTCTAAAATGAAGATTCACTTTATTACTGATAACAACTACCTCTAAAATGAAGATTCACAAATTGAGTGAAAATTACCTCTAAAATGAAGATTCACAAATTGAGTGAAATGAAGGTTCACCACTGACTTAATGATAATAGATACCTCCTAAAAGAATATTGAAAGATCTAGACATGTATACCTCTATAAAGAAGATTCACAGACTTACTAATCTTCAATATGAAGATTAAAATTGAATTACAAAACATATGAAAGAAAGAGAACTTACCGTGGTAACACAATATAACCTTGATTTTTAAACAACACAAAATGTTTAAAAACAGAAAAAAATCAAAATTAAAAAAATATTGAAACAAAATTCATCAACACTATTATTCCTCAATTCAATCTTTAACCAACATCAGCTGGTAGCTCTACTCTCTACAAATGTTGATTAGAGGCTTTGAAAAAAGTCTGCATGCTCAAATATTTGTAGAGTGATTTTTTCGCTAAACAAATACCTATGTACTTTGATAATATCAAATATTAACCTCATTTATTTCAGTACAAAACAACTTACTAATATGCCCGGATTAAAAAATGTCCAATGAAAGAATTACGTTCAAACTCATGGGAATAAATAATTTTCTAAACCACGAAACCAACTCTCGATTATTTATAGTTTTAACAATACTGGGTCGGTTTCAAAAATATAGCTTAAATTGAAGCCTTAATATCAATGGGAAATTGTATACGTGCTTTTATGTCATATATATGTTGTTGATTCTTTGTATAATAAAAGATTAATTTAGTCTCATCACCTTTCAAATTTCAAAACGGTTTCTTAATCCATAAAATTAATTAAGTTTTTTTACCTTTGGTGTGTACTCAAGAATGTTTTATGTATATTATGTTTGAATATAATACATAAAATATTCTAAAGTACATCAGTGGTAAAAATAATCAATAGCAATGGATGTATTATCGAACAGTCTGTTCAAAGTTAAATGATGACAGTTATAAACATAATCTTGTCCATCAGGTAAACTATGTTTATCTAGGTTTAACCAGGTGCAACTGATTTTACAGTACTTCCCATTATTCTTTCAAATGGGATAGTTCCCTCATTAGTATTTCTAATAAAAATAATAATAATAATAACGACTTTAATTATGGTGGATATTTGACAGTTAATATCAATTTTCAATAAGGTCCACAGTATTACTTCTGTAATTCTAGTGAAATTATAAGTATCATATAAATGCCTTGCATATTTCCTTCCATGCATGCGGGCTGCAGTCAACCAGTGGTCCATTTAAGGCAACAAGGTTTAATTTCATCATAATTTTATACTTGTTGGGTCAAAATGATATCGCCTTTTCCACGGGACCGTTTCATAAAGAAGGTTGCAGTCAGACAGCTGTTTCCAGTCCTCAAATTTAAGTACTATCTGGAAAGGAACCAGGCTACTGTAAACAAAGGAATTATTTTGCACAATTTAAGTTCACAGAGTTTGGGAGTGGTAGAAATTCGTGAAATAAAATAGCCTTGAAAATGTTCAAAACATTAATATAGAAACGCAGGAGACTTAAAAACGCAAAAACGAAATATGCCAACAAGCGACAAAAGTAAGTTGGTTTACAGTTTAATTTGCTCCATGAAATAGCACAGTCCAGAACTCTCCTAACGTTTGTAGAAAGTTTATTCAAAATAATATGAATATGAATAATATGAAAAAGTTTTTTTGAAGCGAGATATTTTAGTCCTGACAAATTGTGTATGTCTGACTGAAAAACGAACATGGAGCAATGTTCAATACCCTGGCTCAAATAAATATGTTTTTAATAGTTTTGGCACATGATTGAAATCTTCCTGATATGAGAAATGATCTATTCTGCTGTATATATTGCATGCAAAATGAGGACAAAGAATCATTTTATCAGTGAATATCACAAAGATTCTATTTAATGGACATTTTATGCATATAATGAAAATATTTTGTATTTAGAAGGTGTTAAATTTGATATATGTATTGATCAAACACATTATGAAGTAGTCACTGTTGATTTATTCAATGTGTTTGATGGGAAGGGAGGGGGGGAGTCATCAATCTGGTGAGGGAAAAAGGGAGGAGTCAACATACTGGCAAGAGAAGAGGGAGGAGTCAACATACTGGTAAGGGAAGAGGGAGGAGTCAACATACTGCTAAGAGAAGAGGGAGGAGTCAACATACTGCTAAGAGAAGAGGCAGGAGTCAACATATTGGTAAGGGAAGAGGGAGGAGTCAACATACTGGTAAGGGAAAAGGGAGGAGTCAATATACTGGCAAGGGAAGAGGGAGGAGTCAACATACTGGTAAGGGAAAAGGGAGGAGTCAACATACTGGTAAGGGAAGAGGGAGGAGTCAACATACTGCTAAGAGAAGAGGGGGGTCAACATATTGCTAAGAGAAGAAGGAGGAGTCAACATACTGCTAAGAGAAGAGGGAAGGGAGGAGTCAACATACTGGTAAGGGAAGAGGGCGGAGTCAACATACTGGCAAGGGAAAAGGGAGGAGTCAATATACTGGCAAGGGAAGAGTCAACATACTGGCAAGGGAAGAAGGAGGAGTCAACATACTGGCAAGGGAAAAGGGAGGAGTCAACATACTGGCAAGGGAAGAAGAAGGAGGAGTCAACATACTGGCAAGGGAAAAGGGAGGAGTCAACATACTGGCAAGGGAAGAGTCGCATACTGGCAAGGGAAGAGTTGACATACTGGTAAGGGAAGAGGAAGGGGTCACATACTGGCAAGGGCAGAGGAAAGAGTCAACATACTGGATGTTAGTGACAATACTCGAGCTGAGATTTAGCTCAGTTTGAGGGGCACTTTGGAAAAACAGACCTAGGACATGAGGAAGAACTACTGCCAATTCAATAAGTAATACTAATGAGGGAACTATCCCATTTGAAAAAGGTGCTACAATTTATTCAGTTATACCAAGTTAAATATAGATAAACATCACTTACCTGACAGACTATTTTATTTTGTTACTGTTCTCATTTAACTTTGAACAGACTGTTTTATCAGGGTTGGAATTAATGAAAAGATGAAATACTTACTCTTGTTGTTGAGTACAAACATGGTTGAGTTCTAATCTAAGGGCTCCTTCAACGCAAAATCCAATTAATATCAATGTTGAGTCCCCTATGCCAGGAAGTATAAATCACCCACAGTTTCATTTAAGACAGTTCCAGTATGGCAGAAAATCATCATTTTAAACACAAATCAATCACAGTTTCATACAGAATACTTCCATCATGGCAGCAGACCCATCAGCTTAAGCACAGATTGACAACAGCTTCATTTAAAATTAAGTTTCATCAATACCAAAGTCGCCATCATTTAAGCATAAACCATCCGCAATTTCATTTCATGTACTTTAGGTCCAGCATGACCAAATATAGCTAAATCAACCACAGTAAATCAACCAGAGTTTCATTTAAAGTTCTCACAGGATAACAGAAGCTTCATCATTTTAACAAGTGGCTTATGAGCACATGTTTAATACTATTGGTATGCAATGCATATATATCCACAGCATACTGCTACTCCATCACAAGGTTAAATGTATAGAGTCAATATATTCCATATTTTCATATCAATCAAAGGCTGTTGGCTTATTTGCAATAAAAAACTATCATTGAACGCTACAGTCTGTCAATTAGTATTGAATTGCTCATTTATATAACTTTCAGAATAGCTGATCTTATCGTAAAGTGTCAAATAGATCTTTGTATGCAAGCCTGCATGTGAAACTGATTCAAAATTCAATATTTCACCCTATCAAAGTATCAAGCAAACAGTTTATATGCTATTAACTTCATGTAACTATAGTCAAGAAAAGACAGCCTTTTTATTTAAGTTTTATAAACTCAGAATTGACCAATCAGCTTCCTGAGTTAAGTTACCAGTCTGAGAAAGTGTAGTCTTCACATTTGGTTATTTACCATTAATTTTGAAAAGGCACTGAAATTCGACCAATCAGGTTCCAGAGAAATGTAACCATCCTAAGATTCTGATTACTCCTGGTAACGAAAAACTTTTTTTTTAATAAATGCACATAATTTTATCCTACATCCTACATATGCGTATAACTTCATACATCCAATTAACACGACACATGTAACATCTAATTCCTATACAGTTCACTGTGTCACTACTTCACACCTCGTTAATGTACATTTAACTCGTTAACAAATAAGATTTAATAACAAAAGAATATTACTCCAATGCAGTATACCCATTATTTTCAACGGAACATTGAAGACCCCCTATCACGCGGTTACCATGCAGGTTTATTGGACCTTATTTTTCATTACATCGACGGAACACAGACAAAAGTCAAAATGCTTAAATTTGAAGTCCAAATGTCAACTCAATGCAATAAGGCCTTATTAAGTAACAATTAAAGTACAATTTAATGAATTTTAGTTCTAATTGACCAAGTGCCAGATATTTAAACCTATATAACAAACATCAAGACAGCACTTTAAAACAATCAGTTGTTAAAATCTATATACTGATTCATATACAATAAATGTTCATACAAAACATAATGTAAAGTTTTTTTATCTTCTTATAGAAGAGCTGTTCATGCAGGATGACCGACCATTACACGTTAGTTCTCACGCTTAAAAAATCTTAGAGGCAATGTCACATCTTTATTTCATGCCTTACTTTTTTGTTGAGAGTTAATATCAGCAATATGAATCTGTGAAACTTAAAAGGATCATCAGTAAATAATGACCACTGTTTTGAAATCTAAGTCATTGTAGAATGAGGATTCACATTAATAAAGAGCAGCCAAAGGAGGAGTCACAACAGATGACAGGGGTCAATGTAGGAGGAGTCACAACAGATGACAGGGGTCAATGTAGGACGAGTCACAACAGATGACAGGGGTCAATGTAGGACGAGTCACAACAGATGACGGGGGTCAATGTAGGACGAGTCACAACAGATGACAGGGGTCAATGTAGGACGAGTCACAACAGATGACAGGGGTCAATGTAGGAGGAGTCACAACAGATGACAGGGGTCAATGTAGGAGGAGTCACAACAGATGACATGGGTCAATGTAGGACGAGTCACAACAGATGACAGGGGTCAATGTAGGAGGAGTCACAACAGATGACAGGGGTCAATATAGGAGGAGTCACAACAGCTGCCGGGTCAATGTAGGAGAAGTCACAACAGATGAGGGGGCTCAATGTAGGAGGGGTCACAACAGTTGAAGGGGGTCGATGTAGGAAGAGTCACAACAGAAGACGGGGTCCAATGTAGGAGGAGTCATAACAGATGACGGGGGTCAATGTAGGAGGAGAAACCAAAATTATGGAGGAGAAATCACAGAAGGAGTCATGATAAAGGCAGAGTAACAGTAGAAGAAGTCAAAGTAGGTGGAGTCAAAGTTTGAGGAGTCAAATTAAGGAGGAGCCACAGTAGAAGAAAGAGTCATAGTAGAATGGAGGAGTAAAACGTATGAAGGAGTAGTCACAACCTACAGGTATAACAGAGGGAGGAGTCACAGTAGAAGGAGTTTCCTGGGGAAGGAGGAGTCACAGTAGAAGGAGTTCCCTGTGGAAGGAGGACTCACAGTAGAAGGAGTTTTCTGGGGAAGGAGGAGTCAAAATCTAGGAGAAGTCACAGGAGGAGGAATCACATAAGGAGGAGTCATAGTCTTGATGGTGTTCTAGAGGTTACAGCGTCCACATAGATGACAAGTTTGATACTCCAAAGTAATTATTTTATACGGTACTGGTTTAACTTTTGTACTCAGTGCTCAACAACATAATTTTAACATGGTAGTCGTATGTCTGTTTGATCTGGGGAGATGTCTTAAGAATTGAAAATGCTGCTGTTAAGGACTTTAACTGCAAAATTAATACCTTGGTCCCACTTTTTTGCCTCGGCGAGATACTCCTGTTTTAATAAATTGGCTTCTGAGGGCATCAGTAAAATGGTCCTCTGGTTTAGCGGAAGCACATTGCCACGGTAAAAAAATGCTCAGTGGGACCAAGGCAATTTTTAAGTTTAATCATATACAAATAAATCTTTGATACTTCCACAACATTAAGCTAGGCAATCCACCTTTAAGACTTTATATACAATCTGATTTATCTGTTAAACAAATATGTGTTGACAATTACAAAACAGGGCATGTATTGTATACTACCTGTAACATAATATAATTGCTGACAAAGTCAACATTCTTGTGATAAAAGCATTTATTCAAATATTGGAAATAGATGAGTTGACAGAAATTAAGACAAAATGTATGTTTATTTTGTTGGATTTAACACAAATTTACAGCATTTTGAGTTACAGCCATAACAGATTCATAGCCAGCATTACTTACTTTGAAAAAAGTTACTTTTTTGAAACTTGACCAATGTAAGGCCTTCATTTTGAATTTGAACAAGAAAGGCCTCCCTTTTAAAATTTGATCAATGAAAGTCTTTTATTTTGAAACACCACCAATGAAAGGCTTTCGTCTTGAAATTTAACAAATGAAAAGTTGGACAAACTTTTATATTGTACACTGGCTAATTTGAATTGAAATCAGTACACTTATACCCGTAATATTAAATGAGCATAGATGGGAAATGAATATGAGCATTTGGTTCAGTTCTACTGTATAATATCTAAGTTAAAACCTTTACTTAAAAATATAACAGACATGGCAAAGATTAAGTATAAATATAATAGATATTATACACACTTATTTTAAAATGTTGTCAGACATGAGATGACATTGTGGTATATTGACAGATCAACTGATTATATCAGATTTATGTTTCAGTTATTGTTGTAAATCGTGAACTTTAAAACTTAATTAAAACACCTAGGGCTCTTGTGTTAAAACTTGAAAGACTGACAGATAATATATAGGTGCATGCATACCTTTCACACTTTTGCTTTTAGCTTCAGATAGTTGGGCCGCTTCTGCTTCAACCTGGTTTTTAAGACTCAAACTTGACCTCTCCTGTGCTGACATCGCTCGCACAGCCAAAGACACCTTTTTGTCTGCCGTATTAGACCCACTCATGGTGCCGTCACGCACCCGTCGGCCATCTGCTGATCGGGTCCGATCCTCCATTTTTATCTGATTTATATTTCTGGCTGGTTTCGATGATGTATGTTTTTCATCAATAGATGTCATGCTAGTCCTGTCGAGTTGAGATTCGGGGCTGTTTGTACCGCTACTCACTGACATAGGTTCCTCCAGCCGTACACCATCGCGTAGCAGCATAGCTACAAACTGTAGACATCATACGCTCTCCTAGTCTCTAACAGCCTGAAACATGAAGCGATATGTAACGATTTATTTCCTTATAAGATTTATTTGAAATCTGCATCACAAGGCCCTTCTTATGAGCATATTTTCATGAAAATCAGAACTTGTCATGTTAACCCAACTGAAGTTGAAAACGCTTGTATTCCATATTAAAGTAAAGATTAATTTTCAGACATTTTTTTCTTGTTTTCTCAAAACAGCTCATTCTAAGCCAGACATATAGAGGGTAGACTACAAATGTATCAGCTTTCTGTAGAATATGAAAATAGTACGGAAATATTATGGTTATTACCTGAAGATTATAACTCTATGAACTGCAAAATGCATATCAATAAAAATAAATCAAATCAGCACTCATAAATCAATTATTATTTTTCACAAAGCCTTTGGCTTTCACATGTATAGCATTCCTTTCTGGACCTACCGAAAAGCGGTCGCTCTGGCTTTATTCAAATAATGCCCTTCATCCTGCACTAAAGCTTGGATGAGGGGCCATTTTTCAATTACTATTTATTCAAAGCAAATAAGCGTATAAATAAACCTTTATAAGCAAAAAAATATGGCTTGGGAATTAGCAAATTATTAATTATCAAATAATTTGTCTCTCTTGCATGCATGTAGAGAAAATCAGACAGGAAAGGCAGCAATTAACTTAAACAGCCAAGCACAGAAATCATAAAAACATCACATACCATGATAAGGGAGACAATTCTTGCTTGCCACATCACTACACTAATAGTCACAAGAGTTGCTTCCCTTTAGAGTAATATGTCTTTTTATCTGAAATATAAAGAAAACAGCATTGTGATCAAAATTTTATCATGAAAAACAAATCTCACATACCGTTCTTGATTGTAGTGCAGAGTCTATAATCTCAATAATAAGACCACCCTTTGGACCCTTAAGCAGGGTCAATATATTGAGCAGGTATTCCTTTATTGAGGTATCATAAGAGCTGTAACAATAAGAGTACATGGATCCAGGGTTTTCACTAGGATTTCATGTAGGAGGCTTTTTGTACAGTTGAAGAGGCCGGGGTGCTTGAGCAATGAAGGTAAAAGGCAACTGGGGTAAATTTGACAACCCTGGTATCAAAGAAGTCCTCTGGTTCAATCACCAGGGTACTGTTTTATCAAAGCCCTCCAGGGACTGTGTGCACGAAATGTCCGTATCCATATGTGAGGGGCGGGGGATAAGTTGTGGACAGACAAGGAGCGATCACAAAATCTCACACAGTGAGAGTCAAAGGTGAGCTAATAAAAACACCGTTCTAAGCCAGTCAAATGCTTCTCTACACTCCAATAGATTTTTGAAATTATCTTTCATAATCAAACAATTTTATGATATACAATTTATTTCAATTACAGAGCAAACCTTCCAGAGCAGTCTTTCATTTAGCAAAAAAATCACCTGAGCAGCATAATCATTTTGTTTCAGAAGAAACCAGTTACCTCTCTAATTTACCTCTGTAAAGTAACAACCTCTGTATGACAACTTTATATCTCCCCATAAGTATTGCATTGAAGATGTACTGCATAACCTTAATTCATCGCAACAAATGATTATTGAAAATTTATTGATAATTTCAAACAACTAATCAATTCATTGCAATAATACATGTATGACATCAATACATTGAATGAGACGATAACTAGAATACTGCAACTATATGAACAGTTTTCATATAAATCCTTACAAAACAAATTGTTTGTTTCAGGAGGAACAATCCGTTTTCCTTAGTCATTTCTTCTGGCGTAATTTATTTTACTAGGCAGTTCTTCCTCCCTCTGTCAAGTCAGTAAGTAAGGGAGAATGTCAATGAATACTGATAGTCAATTTCGGAAAAGTCCCTAAAATTAATATTCACTTATAGGTCAGGATACCGGACCAGAAAGAAACAATTTATGTCCAAATACCCTCAAATAGCCAGTTGATATATCTATCGGCAGAACGCCGCGTTCTGTGGCGTTTCTCACTCAAACTCTACACCAAGCATGTGCCTTATCTACATTTATTGCCTGGCAAATAAAACCAGTAAGTCAGTGCCACTTGAAACATAAATCCCGTGTCCTGTCATCAAATATTTACTTTGTCAGTTTTACAAAAACAATGCCAATTTTACCTGACTGGAAAAAATCTATACCCGACAATTATTGCAAACTGGGGGAGTATCTCAAAACAATTTTTAAAAATCGGAACTACTGCAGGGTGGACATACCATATGACTTTTTTGGGCTAAGACTGCAAGTAAAAATCTGCCAACAAAAAATTAAAAAGAACGGAAGTATTTTATTATTTCATGTTTTAACAAGACATGCTTGAGATGAGCACTACAGTCCAGTTAGGATAAAAATACAGTGATGCAGTGGAACAATCCACTAATATGTCGTAAAACAAGTATAAAGGCTTATACCAACAGTAAAACAAGTAGGCTTATACCAATTAACAGTTCAATAGCAAACAAAACTCTACCTATTTAAGCAATGGTTTTAATCTTTGGTTACACATAAACGATGACGTCACTGTCAAGATAGCCTAACTGGACTACACCTGTGAGTCAATGAATAAAATACTTACAGTTGTTTAACTGTTTAACTTGCAGTCTTAGCCAAAATTATATATTGTATTGTCCACCCTGTACTGAAGAGATTGTTATCGTACCCAAACAACCAAGCGACAAATTGGTATTTTTTCAATGAGTTTGGAATGAAAGAAAGAACAACAATTAAAGTGATTTCACAATGAGTGTAAAGAGGTTGATTATGCTGATAAAGTACACACATTGTCATTTCTGGTTTTTAAAATATAATTATCAGGTTTTTAAATTATGGATTTTAAAGTTCCGCCATAAGACTGAAACACTGATTACCAATATGGGACTGAAAACAATATTTGGTCTTTTAAAGCTCTGCTATTGAGCCTTATTTTAGTCAAAAGAGACTTTGTCCAATCATATTATCCTGTCAAGGCCCTAGCCTGCCCTAGAAGAACATTTTTAACTGACTGCCAGGCAAAGTAGCCAAAAATTTACCTTTAATAAAGCTTTTCGAATGTTAATGTAGCAGGCCACAAGGTAGACAGACTGCCAAAGCACACCAAGGCACTTGCCTTGTAAAATTTGAGAATTTATCAAAATAAGTTGTTTTTTTTAGGAAAAAATGCTAAAAAATAACCTAGAAAATATTCGCATCAGTGGTTTTTGTCCATGAATATATCCCTGGGGTGGTATTCATTATTAATCTTACTTGACTAAAAGCTAAGAACAACCAATCAGATCACACCATATTAAACTTTTGGTCAGTAACAAGCGATATCATTGGCTATCCTTATTCTCAAATCAAATAAGATCAATATTGAATACAGCCCTGAGTAGACATGAAAAATCTTGACAATATACCTTTAAAACTACATGTAGTAGGAATGTCTGGTAGCCATTTTACTGTAGTAATTCACAAGTTTACTCACAGATAATGATATAATTAAATAAAATCAATGATAAACAAACATTTAAAGGTCTTCACCGTTTTATCAGACTGTCAAGAGCCCTTAAATCTACAAATCAAACACAACACACCATGTATCATTCAGTGCAATCAATGACAACAAATATATAAACTGAAATTAAACAAACCAATCAAATCGCTTGGATAAATTTGGCCAAGATTTTAAACTCAAGGCGATTTTTGGTTTGTAACATAATTGAGAATTAGTTATTCTGAGTCAATACTTGACAAGCACCGAGAAAACCAAAGAAACCAATAGCTGAAGCACAAAGAGAGAGCGCAACAAGAGTATTTCCCAAGTACAGAGAGACCATTCTGTTACATCAATAAGGTAATAGAGCAACAACAACAACAACAGCAACATACTTTGATCCTGATGACTATTGGTCAATATTTTCGTAAAACAGGTTTTCATTGGCTGCTATAACATTGATTCAAAATTTAGTTGAAGAAACTGCATATTTTGTGACCTCAATTTCTATTTGTCAATAGTTTTTGTAAACCATTATTTTTCATTAGCTGATTTACAAAATATCAAATTTGGCTGATGAACAATGTTTTGAGTCAGGTGGTCCATACTTATATAAAGTATGGTTTCATTGTCTTAGATTTAGTTGATGAAACTGTATTTTGAGAAATCAGTGTCTATTGGTCAATACTTTTACAACAAACATTTCCATTGGCTGATGAACCATTGATTGAAAATTTAGTCAAGGAAACTGCATGTTTTGTGAGCTCAATTTCTATTGGTAAATTCTTTTTGACAATTTCTTTTTTCATTTTGCAGCAAGATGAGCCTCGTCTGTACAAGTTTAGTGATCTATGAATTCAACAATGCTAAAACTGTAGCTTTGGCATTTTGAAGTGATGTCATCGATATTGGTCAATATATTTTCAAACCATTGGCCGACTTATTTGCATTAGAGTCATACCAAGGCATTAACAATAAAACTCGAAATCACTGGACTTATTTGTATTGTAAATTAAATGTAAAGTAAATATATTTAAAGTATCAAACAAATGACTATAATAATGTTTACAAAGAATGTATACATGGCTTCAATTAATTGTCTGGTCAGTGAAAGTTAGAATTATTATCTAACCAAAACAAGCTGATTGATTTTGAAAACATGGTGGCTTGCGGTTAATTTAACACTGAACTATAGGCAGAATCTGACCACGGAGCCGTATTAACCCTTTGGGTACTCAATATATAAAGTCTTCCGTTAAGAGTGCAGCCACGGCTCAATACTTCTTTCTATACAAAAGGATCAATTGACAAAGACAAGTCAAAGAAACATGAAATATTCATAATTGCCTACAGCAACTTTTAAAGTCTGCCTCGAAAACCTTACGGTTTACGGCATTAGTCAGGTTTGGAATTTGAGACTAGAGAGGTTTTTGGTTCAATCCCTGGCTCCATCTTACCATAAGTTATTATTTAAAATGTTACTGTGGTATGTCATTATGTCTCCCTTTTGTTGCTTGACACTCTGCAGGGTTAGTTCTGGGTAACTGCTGGTTTGCCAAACATTAGGGAAATATGACTGGCTTATACTAAGTCTCGATAAGCTCCAAAAACATAATATCAAAGTTTTGTATTAAACAGTTACAAATATCATCCCCTTCCTCTAACTTTTTTAAGAGCAAGACAGTGTTCAGTAAATGCTTATGCCATAACCATAATCTTAGCAATAATATTGTTGAAATTTTGGATAGTGTCTCATGGCTTTGACAATATAAGGTGCTTATGATAGTTAACAAGTATATGCCAAGTTTGAAAGCAATGCCTAGATTGACTTCAAAAAGATTTTGGTTTTTACAACTTCAAAGTTTTGGATAACATATGCATTTTCGGACAGACAAACGATTGAACGAACTATTAATAAAACGGATGTACAGATAGTCACTATATACCTCCTGCATCAGTAGATGACAGGTCATAAAAAATGGATGTAATTTATAATTTTGCAATTCATTTCAAATCACATGAACTATTTCATACTTTCGGTAAAGCAATGTATTAAATTTTTGTACATAATTTACAATTTTAAATTGACAAGGGACAAACATATCTGTTGAAACCAATCAACTACTAAAACAAGAAATACATCAAAGTTAAAAAATAAAAAGTGTCAACTTTACACTTACATAGATCAAAATGGTGAACAGTTTAAAATTTGTGATTTTTTAATCTCTAGGTACCAACATGGGTGGATCAAGGATGTGGCACTGGGAGTTAGGGCCCCACCTGGAAATTTGGCAAAAATATGGTTTGAATCTTAATATATAGTTAGAAAGTACATGAATTTAACAGGTCTTAGAATCTAATCAGGACACACTGCTAAGAACAAAGCTTGTCGGACCATTGAGTCATCCCACCTCCTGCTGGGCAAAAACTCACGAGAAAATGGGGGATGATGAATGCCAGACATGGATGAATTATTTGATTTGTGTATTGATGAATTTGTGATCAAGGATCCCTTTTATAGATACATGACACATACGATATACAACAAAACCACATGTATAACAATATACAAAAAACAAAACTTCCAAATTTTTAATATTTTTTTGACATAGGTTTCATGTTATTGAAGTAAATTTACACTGAATGATGAAAATTAAACTACTGCAAATAATACCAGATTTTCAGTAGTTTTGAAAGAAATACATAACAAAGGCAATACATTTGTATACTATTTCAAAAGGATCCAAAATGCACAAGTCCTAGCTTTTCGCATCAAAATGCAAACATAGCCTTGTATGAATCATGAATCTTGTGCCGAATTTTCGAACTTTTCTATGTTTGCATTTTGATGTTATTTTAAAAAGCAATTCAAAACCATAAGATATAACTTGACTACTTTGAGTTTGGTAAACTGATTTCCATCCATCAAAATTTTAACAGGTCAAATTTTCTCTCCAGTTTGAAAACGAGTATAGAGCTGTGACTGCACTTTTAGCTGTAGACTTTGTATAGTGAATATTATATCCGAAGGTTACAACACAGAGTTAATTTCCAAGAAAGGCTGCACATTCAGGGTTGTCATAAGGAGGCGGCAGGAGGCTAATTTGACTGCCTCAAATGATGTATGAGCCGCCTCAAATTGACCCCAGCTGCCTTCCATCTTCAGTGCTCAGGCACCTTGGTCTCCTCAAATATACAAAAAAGCCTCCTACATGAAATCCTAGTGAAAACCCTAACATTATTCTGAGTATTATTTTATTTGGTTTAGAATGGTTTTCCAATTGAAATTGACTATCACCTTTACCACAAACAGCTCACACGTTTTAAACCCATTCTCTACATCATAGTTCAAATGTTATAAATGTATAAGATCAGGAATTTAATAAAGGGTTTGTAAGGCCAATAAAGCAAATATTCAAATCACAATAAAGATGATTAAATCTTGGTTTGAAAGGATGATATGTTCATTGATAAATTGTAGCTCGTGAGGAATGCATATTGGTAAGATTTTTAATGTGAAAGATATATTAAATGTGCCTATTCAGTGTTATAGCCAGGATAGAAATGTCTCACTTTTTGGCCTGATTATGATACTGTACAAATGGAAACAAACTTAAACACCTGCCCTGTGTTCAAGGTAGAATAACGTGATGGAATGTTCATTTCAAACATGGAGGAATGTTCATTTCAAACATTCCATGACATTCTACCTTGAACGCAGGGCTGGTGTTCATTGCCTAAGCAAAGTGCTACCAAGCCCCTTCTTTCAGTTACCTCCCATTCCGATGAGATTACGCCAGTTGTCAATCAATACCCCTTAATCAATTTTAACGGTAAATTATAATTACATGGTCCAATGGATTAACTTGAATTCCTTTGCCAAGCAGCCTTCGACAAAAAATCAGGAGGAGTGATCTCTGGTCTGGCGTAATGTCAATTGAATATAGAAGGCATGGATAACCTCTAATAGAAATGCTTTGGAGCAATCTGCTAAGGAAACAGACACCAGGGTACTGTTTTATCAAAGCATTTACGGAAATCTTTAACTTACGATCAAATTTAAATTCTTTATAATACTGTTATAACTACAAAATGTGGTAATTTGAGCTGTAATACTAATCAAGATCCAGTAAATGAAGTCTTACAAACAATAGCTGTTCCTAGCTGTACAGCTGTTGAATAATTATAATGAATTTAAATTTGAACGTAAGTTTATGATTTCCTTAAGTATGTTGAAAAAACAGTGCCCAGGGAACTGTTTTATAATTATCAAAGCACTTAAAAAAAAAATTCTTAAATTTACATTCACATTAAATTCTAAATTATTCTTTAAAACTTAAATATTGGTGACAAATCTTGTTTATTATTGATTATGGTATTTGAATTATTGTGTTTTTAACTTTTCAGAGTTCAATATAATAATTGAGATTATTTGTCGCATTCTAATATCTAAAAGGCGCTCTTGGATGTTTTACATCAATGCTTCTCTTGCTTTCCATTGAAAATTCATATATCCATTCAAATATACCAGTAATCTATTGTAAAATGCATCAAAATGCGTAACTCTATAGAATAGATAAGTTAACCTAACATTCCGGTCACACATTAAATTTTAAGGAAGTTTTAAATTTCAAGAGTCGTTACGTAATTTAAACCAATAACACTTCAATGAGACAGAAGTAAGCAGTAGTTAACGCAAGCTACAAAGTTACAATAACTTTTGTAAGTATTTAAATATTTAAATAAACTTGTAGTAATAACTTAATATATTTGATAGAATTCGTTATTTACTCAATACATACTCAAACCGTAATGTATATGTTCACAATAAAGAAATATAAACATGAAATGAATACACTTGCAATCTTAATATTTACATGCACCAAAAACTGTAGCCATAAGAATGCTTCAAATCAAATACATGCTTTATTTAAATAATACAGTTTATTTGAAGTCAAAGTTAAGGAGTAACCCAATTCATTATTGAACATACAGGATGTCTGTCCAAAAAGAAAGTATACAGTTTCAGTGCAAAGAAATTTAGCACATGGTTAGTCCAAAGATGAAATTTTTATGTGGCATCATTTTAAAACATATAACTTATAATGTAAATTTTCTAAAATTACCGTATTCTGTCCTTGGCGTCATTTTGACGTTGTTTACGACGTTTTCACAATTTCTGTATTTCTGGTGTTTACTGTCTTGCACGCATTCTTGGAAAATTTGCATTGTAATTTACAAATGTCTAAACTGATCTTATGTATAATATTATGATGTGTCTAACGAGCATGGGCATGTTTATTGGATTTCAATAGGCTATTCACTTGCGATTTCCACAACAAAATCAGTCTTCGAATTTGGCCACTAGCCCGAAGCCCGAGGCTAGTAAAAACTAGGTCGGGCTAGTAATTGTCTCTATAGGTGACTAGTCCGAAAGTCTAGTGAAAATTTAAAATAATTTTAATAATTTAATGGTCTGACTAGTAAATTTCTTCTCGGGCTAGTAAGTTCTGCCTTGTTGTTAGCCCGACTGGCTAGTACTTCGAAATTTTTTTCGTGAAGACTGCAAAATAGAAAGAAGTAAATCTATTGCGTTGCTTGCCTTTGTTAAGCAAGTTCTTTCTGAACTCTGCAGCGAATCCTTTGTTTTGAATGTTTTATGGTTATTGCAAGTGGAGCCAGAGTCACACATGGCAATGCATGGTGATGGGTGACTTACAAGAAACATTTGATGTCAAAATAATTTCTAGCAAATTCCACTGCAGAGTGAAATGGCCCGCCCACAGCATGGGTCTTAACTTATGAGGATTTTGTTCTTATGAGCTATCTGAGATCGCTTTTGTACAATCAAATGCTAATATACATTGTAACTTTTCTTCTGATCAACATCAAAATGTTATTTAAGAAGACCAGTTTGTAAAAATATGTGTAAATGTAATCAACACTTAGAATGGGTGCAAAACCGGAAACATGAGTCAGACAGAAATTGTGAAAACATCGTAAATTTGTCTTCGGGACAGATGTATTGTCCCTCAGCCTTCGCCCTCGGGCCAATACGACTGCCCTCGAAAAAAAAACAGGGGTAATATCAAATCACCCATTTATTAACATATAATACGTACTGGTTATACTAACCTGGATACAAGGAAATTCATGACATGTGATATAATATTTGATTTTCGAGATGTGACTCTCGATTATATTGATTTCATATTTAATTGCAAAATTATTCATTGGAGTATCAAACATACAAAGTCAATTTTAAAACACAACAGAATAATAAAATAATCATATGAACAACCATGGTCCATTTTAGATTGTGTTGATTTTGTTGTATCATATTTGTTTAAAAGAGAGCTGCTTTCAAACCTTTTTCAGCCGCGTTGCGTAAGAGTTAATTTTTATATGCATTGAGTGTCATGTTCCTGAAAGTGCTAAAAAGTGCCACTTTTCAACCATTTTCAGTCAAGTGGTTCTGTAGAATAATTGATTTTTGAGGGCATTAAAATTTGCCAATTATTTTTTAAAATGACAATTAGAAAGAATCTTGTTATGTACCGTTTATGAAGATCTTTAATTTAATCCTTGTGGTAAAGTAAAAAAAATAATTGTCACAGATACTTTTCCCTTCATTGCATCAGGCCATAACAAGAAAGACCTCCTATTATGTCAGGATCCAATCATTAATTTTCATTACTTTAATAAGACTAAGACTAAGTCACGATCTTACTGTTTGAAAAAAATACTGACACATCCACTTTAAATACCTAACAACTATACTAGGGCTTACTGTATAATCCTGCATATAAATTCCAATTCCATGCACACTTTATCCTATAGTTTATAATTCCTTTAAAGTACGATGCCGAATATCCGATAAATCAAAGCGACAAAAATACGATAAATTCCAACATTGCCATCAAGTATCTAAGTTGAGTTACTACATCAATTAACTTTGAAAACTGATTGAGCGTTTTTATCACTAAAACGGGGGAAAAAATTGAACCCGTTTATCAGGTTTTCAGTATTGATCTCGAATGGCAGGTCCTTGAAATGTTGATGTATTGTTATACTTTATAGGCCGTTTAACTATTGTCACGGCATCTTTAATTAGTAAGCATTTTTGTCAAATTACAAGCCGTTAATACGGCAATGTCAATACCCAATTCCTTAGAAGCATAGGATGATAGATTGCGCTATTTTCGGCACCTTGAATAGGTTGGTTAAATTAAACATACAGCACATAAAGTTACCAGCACTTGTATTATTTCACGAGATGAACATCTTTGAAGTGTTTGTCAAACTGTCAACCATTTTTATTGCGTTTCGAAAAGTATAAATCTTTCTATTTCTAATGCCGTTTAATAAACTATGATATGCACACTTAGCAAACTTATGATAACCCTTCATAACAGTCCTTGATGGGGGTACTTTATTAAAATCATATGTAATAT
The DNA here is from genome assembly GCA_963678985.1 of Spisula subtruncata. Taxonomy (NCBI): domain Eukaryota; kingdom Metazoa; phylum Mollusca; class Bivalvia; order Venerida; family Mactridae; genus Spisula; species Spisula subtruncata. The sequence goes on along the minus strand of OY787676.1, from coordinate 20,949,520 downwards.
ATTAACTTTTATGTAAGGATTCTCCAGAATTGACTGTTAAAATTAAAAGTTCAAGAGTTTAGTTTTTTCATAAAATGAAAGTTATTTGAACAAAAGGGGGTCATTTCAGCAAAAATGGAAGTAATTTTAGCAAAAGGGATGAACTTGAAGCTGAGGGAAGTTATTTGAGCAAAAGGGGGTCATTTCAGCAAAAATGGAAGTAATTTTAGCAAAAGGGATGAACTTGAAGCTGAGGGAAGTTATTTGAGCAAAAGGGCTGTAATTAAAGTAGAGGGAAGTTATGTAAGCAAAGGGGAGTAATTTGTGCAAAGTGAAGATACTTGACTAAAGGGAAGTCATTTGAATAAAGGGAACTAATTTGACCAAAGGGAAATAATCCAAACAAAGGAATGTTAAATGAGTAAAAGGGAAGTAATTTTCAGAAAGGGAGGTAATGATCTTACTGCTTTCTATATCAATATCAACAGGTGTGAGAAAGTAGGACCAAAAAACATAGTTTCATTATCATTGTACAATAAGCAAATATGAGTAAAGATGTAAATGTATATAAGATAAACACAGGTGACAATGATTCAGTGCGAATGTTTGCTTGATACCACTGCAGGTGTCACACAATAAACATTTTATCAGGACGCCAAACAAACCCAATACAGCACCTTAGTATAGGGAGAAAGTAAGCATGAGATCAGGCAATGGAATCCCCATCAATTTTTGGACCTGGATTACTCAGGGGTGTAATGTTTTGTCAGTTTCAGTATAATAATAATAATAATAAGGATTTCATTCATAATGGATGATATATTTAGTTCAAGACCAGTTTTCAATATTACTTAAAGTGTATAGAGCTATATCAGAAGATATTTTTTTAAAAAGTTTCAAAAACTGAAAAACAATTATGCTTTCATACCCATTAGACCATTTTTTGCTTCAGCTTTAACAGAAACTCTCTCTGCGATTTATTGGACATGCAAACTGTCCATTTTCATACGAAAGTGTTCTAGAACACCCTATGAAACTATAAGAATCAAAGTACACGGAACCCATCCAAAGTTTTAATTTGCAATTAAGGTAGTCTAGTATCATACTAAAAACGATGCAAGAATGACTGTTAAAATATAGCTCTATACACTTTAATTACAAAATTATCAAAATTCATATAAACTATCCAAAAGAATGTTTTTAATCAATTTTTGAATTATCTCGATCATCTCTGACTACTGTAAAATCTTTATTTTCGATGGAGTTAAATTTGTTGTTGATTTGTGGCTGAATTCTATCACACAAAATCAAATCCTTAAGAATAAATTATGCTAATGTACATTCTTAATAGTATTGTTATTATTCTTTACACATGTTGGAGACAAATGTGGCATGTAGCTTGACCAGATTTAGCAGGCACTCATTAAACTTCGGAAGCGTGTATTATTTTCCGTAAGCGTAGTCAGTACTTATCGGAAATATTTGTTTATTTTTGCACCGACTTTGTCCGAAATATGCACAGAATATTTCCGGAGTGCCTACAAAATCTGGTCAAGCTATAACTTGCTTCAACATAACATAATGATATCTATGTGATGAATAAATATCAATCAAATTATGCAAAGAATGTGTTAGAATATCAATGAACTTACTAAATTTGATAAACAATTGTTGATAGGGTGAAATAATTATAGCAACCAATATATTATAATCAGGGAATGAAGCTCTTGATATCAGAAACAATTTAATCACTGAATTAATCCCCATACACTGCTTCTCTGTTCGGTGATAGATTGCACTGTTTTCATATGACTCAGACGTAACTGAAAACTGATGTAGCGCTCCGAAGGAGCTTTGAAGCAGTGTATCGGGATTACCAAGGAACTCTGTAGCAGTGTATCGGGATTACCATCGTGATAATGTGCACCATTATGACATAAATCTCAGCAGGGTACGTGCAATTAGTGAAATCCCATATAAATCTGTGGTGAAATGTCTGTGTGGTTATGAAAGCCACTATGATCCATTAATCCCGTACCGTTACCTTATATTGTATATAATAATTTTATAATATGCATGTCATAATTTTTAAGAATTACGAGACTTGTATACAGTATGCTTCATATTTTGCAGCTGAAAATTTTATTTCATTTTTCTGATAAACAAATCTCTATATACTGTAAAATAATTTAATTTTAGGGGAAAACATTTTGTGTGTGTGTTTTTTTTTGTAGTAAAAGATACCCTTTCCTGGTGACATACTTTCAAGGATATAGTATCCACTAAGTCGTATACTATAGAAACATTAATATTTGTAGGGGATTCATCATACCAACACAAAACGCTGCTTGAAGGAGCTTGCAATATATTCATATCAGGATGAGGTCAAATTCTATAATTGACAGTTTAAGGATCAGGTGAATTTGTTGGCACACTATCTTGCTATAGGTAGGGTAGGAAAGATAACTGGTGAGGGTTTTGCGGACAAAGTCATTGATTTCAACAAGATACAATAGATCCAATGTTTGTTCTAATACATGAAGGATTAGGGTCCCCCATTGAAGTGGTCAACAACCACATTACATATAGGACTTCTAGGACTTCTCGAGCCCATACATCGCCCACTACAACAACAACTCACTTACAATACTGACAAGTATGCACTAGATTTACTCCTCCATTTAAAGCTTGTTATAATCTCTTAATTCAATGTAAAGCTATCTTTTTTTTCAATGCTGAGAACCAAAAGTACTCTTGGCTGCTACTTTGTCTGCTGATTCACCAAACAAGTGTCTGTTTATCAAAGCACTTACACAAATCTTAAAACTTATGTTCAAATTTGAATTTTATTCTCAGCCTGAACATAATCTCCATGAGGGGGTGATGCAGAAACCATAGATAGATACAGTATAATCTGGTTTTATACGGTATTCTGTCGGACCAAGTGAGGATGCTGGATAAAGTAGTGTGCGGGTTAAACCAGGTTTCATAGAAATACATAAACATGTTTGCATGTTCATGAAATGACAAAAGTATGCCAAAAGAACAATTGTAAAAGGTATTCAATTAATCACAAATAAAATATGGCTTTTCGGTCATTATGGATATTTACAGACTGGGCAGTCTGAGATAAAACGGTATGTTATAATGGCCTGAGGCAAAGCCAAAAAGCAATGTTTTATTTGTTAATTGGACACCAACAAACCATGTGACATCTTTGAAGAACTAAAAGAAAGTTAAGTGACTTAAGTCCCAATGTAAGTTTATGATTTCTGTAAATGCTTTGAGGAAACAGTACCATGTATCACTCCACCCAACCCCTATCTTGAACATGATCCCCTGAAATTCCCTTGAAATGCTTGACATGCTCTCATGACCAGGTGGTCAATATAACTAAAATACAGTCAGAGACTGACTCTAAACCTAAAATAATTCTAATAATATTTCAACTCTACCTATTCAAATATAGAAAAAATAAAAGTAATTGAAAAATATATGACCAATTTAGAGTTGAATGGTGATAAAAATCAAGCGATAAAAATTAACCCAAATATTATAAAAATTTAATCCTAACCAGATATTTGATACTGATTTAAATATCTGGAAAGTCAAGACAAAGGAAAACATTTGGAATTAAAAGCTTTTTAACAAATTAAACATATGTATTTACTGATCAAATACCAAATTGTAAAATTTAATTAACTAAACTGAACCAATCTTTGGTTTCCATAGCAACAAGTGCTGACACCAGACTGGTCCTCATGTTTGCTTTTTAATTTTACTTCCTGTAGATTAACCACAATAAACCAGTCTGAGGTATCCCTAGCAACCAGTGCTACCAACAGACTGGTTCTCAAATTTGTATTTTTATTTTACTTCCTGTAAGAGAAAATTCGGAAACAACAACAAAAATCCCATCAAACAATAAACTGAAGCTGTAGAAAGCCCAGAACAAATATTTTGTAAGTTAGCATCAAATTAAAAACTTTAAAGCTTTTGATCATTCATGTTGTTGCATTACCTTGCCTCAGCCATGGATTTTCTAAATTGACAAATTGTCAGGTTCCTCAGGAAAGTTTGAATCATTTAAACACTAAAATCAACTGCAAAAAAATTTACCTTTAGATATTGCTGTAGCCTTAAAAATATCAATAAGTTCGGAGCAAATTTGAGGAAAAGTTCAGAGAATGAAAACAACAACTGTTTTCTTTCACCTAACCGTACATGATATTTTGATACAACCAATGCATCTTAAGACCACACCGCCAAATTGACAACCAAAAAGAGCAACAACATATCAACGGTGCCGAACCAAAACCCTGTAACTCAATTTTGGCGCATAAACTTTTTTTGCAGCATCTGCATCTGCTAGACGTCCCGCGCATTTCTGTCTTGTCGCCATCTAAGTTACGAGATTGGCTATTTAAATGGCGACAAGACAGAAATGTGCGGGACGTCTAGCAGATGCAGATGCTGCAAAAAAGTTTTCGCGCCAAAATTAAGTTAGGGGGTGTTGGTTCGGCACCGTAGATATGAAGTAAGAAGTCCTGTCATTAAAGACCACTTTTAAACAAGCCTGTTTTCAGCAAACACTTATACCTCGGTGGAAGCCTTCTCCTTAACAAGTAGCTCGGTCATTCAGGGGCCATAATTTTGTTGGATTGTTGGAAAGTGTTACATTGCTTTGAAAAAAGATGGTGTTTATAGTGGGTAACAAGTATAACAAGTTTGAAAGCAATGCATTGATGGACTTCAAAACTATTTGAGTTTCAGCATTTTGTAACCGAAAGACAAACTAACAGACAGGTGCATCACTTTATGTGTCCAGCATCAGTAGATGCCGGGCATAAAATCCTGATCATCAATTTTATTTCCTATCACAGTCATTTGGCTTGGTTAATACCTACCTTCATGTTCAGTAATTTTTGTTTACCAATATTCCTGACCGAGTGTTTGGTAACTATTTGATGAGGAGCTATAAGGAGCATTATGACACACAATATATCATTGCTAAAAGCCTTTGATGATTATTTGATCAGATTGTTCGTCTTATGATTTAGATGCTTCAAGTGACACATCTCAGCAGTGTCCCTCCAACATTTCTACGGCAGAGTACAGCACAATCATGATCATGATAATACAGGTCCCGTTTTATTGGAGGCAAACTTCATGGGATGACTCCCACATCTCTTGGGCAGAGAGTATCATACAAAGTGATTGCAATCATGTTTGATCAAAACATGTTTTATGCTAGGAGCCAAACTCATAATATGAATATAAATAGTAGTGAAGTGATCGACTTAAAACATTTGATAAGATTTTATGTTTCCACAATGCATCATTTATTTCAAATTATGAACAAGTTATTACTGGTTTGGAACTCTGAAGTACTCACATGAGGTCAAATGTCTGCATCTAAGCAACTAAAATATTGTCATTAAGTGGCATAAAAACTATCCAAATTAAATGGTATAGCTGCATGACACAAAACCTTGAAATGTGTAATATCTGAACAGTTTATTATATAGAAACCCTAACAACAAATACATAATACTAATGCTATATGTATTATAATGATTGATATTGATACTGAACTGTTAATTGGATTATGGTATGCATAAAGATGATGAAAATGATAAACATAATGTTTATGATGTTAAACATGAAGATGATGATATAAATAATGATGAAAATTAGGGTGATGATGATGAGGATGATGGTGGTAACAATGCATGAAGATGTATGTGTATTTATTAAAACCTTTTGGTCAAGGATAACCCATGAAAGTGCAAGCACTTATTTCCAATGGGGTCCTGTGTTTTGTTGAAGGGACAGTAGTTGGAAGAGACAGTGGAGTGATACAAGGTATCTGGGCGCAATGCCCTAGCTCTTTCCGAAGAGACACCTTGGTTCTTTAACATGCCCGGTGTATAGCACCGATACACGTTAGACTACCTCTGGGTTTCTAACCAGTTCATCTCTAGTTGGGTGGAAAAAGTGTTTCAGAAATAATCAAGCGCCTCGGCCGAGGATCGAACCCGGGACCTCTCAAGTTAAGCAGGCTATCTGCTCGACCACAGTATCACCCTATGAAAACAATGCTGATTTAATTAGTTATTATGAAAATGATGATGACCTTAAAACAAGAATCATTCCTGCAGTTGTTAATTGTCCAATCTCATTAAAATCAGACTCTTATTATGCTTCACTGCTTTACTCTGGTATAGGATCTGAACACACTCCATATGGGGTCATGTCGAGGTGAACTTTACATCATCCAATCAAATCGCTTCTTTCATAAATCAGAAAGTGCAGGGAAACTCTGCTGAGGTTGCTCAGGCACCATTGATTTTTCACTATGCATTAGATTTAAGATCTACATGTATGTGTCGTCATTGTTTTTCGAGAGAGGTCATTTGAACGTGACCTTTTACGGAGTGTAATCAGAAATCATAGGATTCAAACAAATGCCAGGATCTGACTTTAATGAAATTGCTGCTTAAAGTGTATAGAGCTATATCGGACAACATTTTTTAAAAAAGTTTCAAAAACTGAAAAAATATTATGTTTTCATATCCATTAGATCACTTTTCATTTCAGTTTTAACAGAAACTCTCTCTGTGATTTATTTGACATGTGAACTGTCCATTTTCATACAAAAGTGTTCTAGAACACCTTATGAAATCATAAGAATCGTCTATTTTTCGACGATTGAATCGAAGTATACAGAACCCATCCAAAGTTTTTATTTGCAATTAAGGTAGTCTAGTATCATACTAAAAACGATGCAAGTAAGTATCTTGACATTAAATTACTATTTATATATAGCTCTATACACTTTAAGTCACATGCATATCATGAAACAAAACTCATGATTTGTGTACTAAGCCATAAAGTAAACAGATTCTCACAGACATCAATCGGAGCATTCAATCAATTTTGACCTCAGAACAATAATAACAGAAAACAAAGGACAGCAGCAGCTAGTCTTTTCATATGGAACAAAATCCATACATGGAATAAGTGTTTATAACTGTTCCAGAGCATTAAACAGGAAGTTACGGTCTATGAAACACTTTGTAAATCGGTTTTCTAAAACAGAATAAATGTGCTCTTTTTTGTTGTCAATCATAACAAGGAGGACATACCACATGACTTTTTGGCTAAGTCTGCAAGTAAAAATATGTAAACAAAACGTTAAAACCAACCATAAGTATCTTATTCTTTGACCGAGTTTCATCAGAAATGTTGGACAGTCCAGCAGAGATGAGCACTACCCACCCTTCTGAGAAAAAAGCTATTTGCACAGAAAAAACACTTAAGTGTAGGTCCGACTAAACAGTTTTTGCCTCGGTGATGTACGCCCGATTTAAATAAATTTGCTTTGGGAGGCATATATATAGTGATCAAGGATTTCACAAATGTTTTAAGGACTTCCATGAAGCTTTACCTAGACCATGTGTTCCCTTTTATCAATGCCTTCCAATGCCCATTTATTTAATCAGGGGAACATGTGCATCGCTGAGGCAAAAAATGCTCAGTGGGACCTCATGATTAGGTCTGGATCTGTCCATAGACAGTCTAGCACTTCACCAGACTAATAATGTGTTTGATGGCCTCGCACTGATCAAACTATAAACTACATGTAATTATGTGACAATCAGCACCGACCATATCTCGTTAAATAAATCACGGTAAGAATAAACATGCAAATTAGCAAAGTGTGTTACAAATTGGATAATTGATAATATGCAAATTGTTGCCATATTCGTACTGTGTATCGGCAATGAATTCTAAATTGGAATATCCGAGACTGCCAGTCAGTGCAATATGGTAATGATTAGAAAATGAAAAAATTCATATCCACATGTGCAGATCAAACCATTCTTTCAGGGGTCAAACTAGCAATAATTATTGCTCTCAATGGGGGGGGGGGGTGCTCCTACCACGCAATTATTTATGGCGGACTCAACAAACAAGCTTTTCTTCTTAAGCTTAAAGACCAAGGCTCTGACAACTTACTGAAGTATACAAGTTAACCACATATACAAAACTAAATGGGGGACTGTACCCACTACCATCCTCCAGGTTCACTCATGTCAGAGACTCCATACAAGAGCACAATATCACTGACCAAACCTGGTAAATGATAATAGCAGAGTGAATAAGGCTAGGCCTTCAGAGCAGAGAGGTATAACATGATACATCATTATTTTTGAAAATAAGTCTAATCAATGAAACTCATACTGTTACTACATGAAATGGTGCTGGACTTAAAACTGTGCAAAAACACCACTCATTCTAAATGTGGAGAACGGTGGCCTAGGCTAGAGGTAGGGCGCGCTTCGGGGTCGAATAGTCCCAAACCCTAGTCTGAACCACTGATTAATTTCTCTGAGCAAGACTAACTAACATGTTTCATTGCACAAGGTGTAAATTGGTATCTGTGAGGGCAGTGTCTATTCCTAGGCGCTTAGATCAACTTGGCTGCCACACCCACAGGAGAGGAAAAATTCTCCCTGTTGGTTTCATTAGGTAGCCCAATGACCAGGGGAAGTTTAAAAATATGCCGCAGGATGGTTAATTGGCTGAATTGGTAACTTAACTTATTAGTTTTCCTTTTACATCAATTCAAATAGCATTTCATACGAAATCAAGTATTATAAAATCAACAGAAAAGTAGATTTTGGTTTTTTAAATACAATTTTAATTCACTTCACAAATATATAACTATCTCAGTGCTTCCGCTGGCGTTTGCCAATGCCATTTCTGTAATCATACAGTGAATAAATTTCAATTTTACACCAAAATCAACCTATATTCTAAATATAATTGTAGTACATTAAACAAACATGTACCTCATCATATACATGAATAAAGTTTGTTTTTACCAAAACAGACACATTTGACACTTCAAATGAGCAGAAAACACTAATTTTGATCTCTACCCAAAACAGTTAAACCAAGTAATATTCTAATATTTAATATATATAACAAAATCTCTTACCTAAGGTGTCTCAATAATTAATTCCGACAGATATTCACAATATACATTAAGTGTCAAATCACTATTAATTTATATAAAATAAAATTCCACACTTGTTTTCAGGAAATATAATACCTGCGTAAAAAATATAAAAAATTCAATCACACAAATAAATGCCCAAAATATCTGTCACATGGCAAACAAATTATAGCGGATCCACACAGTACTATCTTAACACACTATCATATATTTGAACCAGCGACAGACACACAAACTATCGCACGCACACTCGACGGTATCCTGTCATCTTTTTTCGATAAATTAACCCGTGTGTTTAACGTGTATCAAAAAATATTTTTTATTACATTGTTAATTTTTTATACGAGCCTGATAGAATGGAAGATAATGCATTGGGGTCCCATAAAGTTTAATAAATTAATCTGTATTTAATACTTAACCATTGAATTGTATTTAGACACCTAGTATTAATCTGCCTTGATTATACAGTAATACAACATGTTAAATAAACAATAACGCTATATGATACGGCAGTTATAGCTTGGCCAATTTTACATGAGTCTGACCTATTGATTAGCACATTTCAACTGTTAATATACTGTCTACGTTTACAACACTGATTGTAAGTTTTCATAATCGGGGAGTAACACGAAGATGCTCGAGATGTAATTACAAACACACATCTTAAATACCGATATTGCACAAATTGCTTGCGGAAATTGATATATTCAAAGCAAAAACCTTGTAATATATTCTTGCATAAAGGTCAGGTTCAGGTCAAAAAAGCCAAGCTCTACTAGTTTTATAAGGACACAAGCATTATAATGATGGGCTGAGAATACAATTTCATTGTCCAATTTTTTTATTTTTGTAATTTATTCTAGGTTGATTGTGAAACAAGTTTTTTTCCTTTTTATATCAATCAATCAATCTTCACACCTCATTTCCGATGTTTATCAATCACTTTAATAGTTGGGATGAGTGAAGAAGCCAGTTCCCTATTACGCTGAGCGTAGAGGAAAGGAGTTTACGAGTACAACTTGAATTTTGTCAGAAGAAGATGCGGCCGGGGGGGATAAAACCCAGTACCCCCTGCAGTCCAAGTGGACCCTCAGCGATTGAGAACACAGAATACAGGGCAATTCCCCAATACTGTAAACTACTTCTATTTGTGGGATCTTTATTTCATGTATTTTGGTAACAGGTTTATTTGGAGATTTATGAATTTGTGGTTGATGGTAAGGGGATACAGGTCCTCAATGTCTTAATTCATAGCCAAAATCAAACTTTTCATTGTCAACTAAGTTCTTGAAAAACATGATGTTTATTTAATTGACATTACGCCAGTTGTCCATCATTGCCCTTCAAATTAATTTTATACAGTATAATCACATGGTCCAATGGATTAACTTGAAAACCTTCGCGAAACACCTTTCACAAAAATAAGGCGGATCGATCTCTGCTCTGGCGTAATGTCAATTCTTATGACCAAAATTTTCATTAAAAAACCTTGACCAAATTCATAAATCATCATGACAAAGTTAATTCCAATCAGTATTATTGTCAATAGGATATTTTTATGTTTTGCCTGCTCTGATATCTATTGTTGATATCCCCCCTTCCCTGGTATCAATCAAATCTTCAATAATTATATTTAAAGGATACAAATATGGGGTCAAGATCTGTCCTTGATATCGAAGCTTTGTCTGTATACTGTAAATCAAGAAATTATTTTGTCCAATTCAATTTTGTGGAGATTACCAGTGGAAGAACTTCATTAAATTCAGTAGTTGTGAAAAGTGTTCAAAACATTAACATGAACATCACGGCAGACTAACAAACACAAAACTTTGTAGACGAGAATATGCTGACTATCGGCGAAAAGTGAAAGTTAGTATTCGGGGAAGTACATTGGTTTACAGTAATTGAATTCATAAAGACAACACAGGTACTACGGTACACGAGCCAACCATGTGACAGTCAGACCATCGGTTGAAATAATTCTATTTGGAACCAAATCTATCTTCAGAAGGTGAAGATTCGGTCAGACTGGTATCTCAACAAATCTAAGACTGGTACCTGACCAAATAAAATATTTTTGATGAAGAGATAGCCAGACTAGTAACTGATCAAACTAAATATGTTTTTATAATTACAGTTAATTATTTTAGGTCAATGAACTATTCCATTTGAAAGAGTAGCAGAGTCTATAGTTAACTCAGTTACTAGTACACCCAGTTAAACACTACTTCACTTGATGGACAAGCTTATGTTTATAACAATTCTCATTTAACTTTGAACAGACTGTAATAGGTTATTTTTTGCCAACAAATCGTTCAGAGTGATCCAAGGGGGTAGAAGGATTGCAAAAGTTAGTTTATGTGCTTCAATTTGAATCAGCTTACACAACAAGTAAAGAGTCAAACACAACTGTCCAATTTTACTCAATTAGGGAACCCATCAGGATTTTTCTTGCAAGTTTGTATGAACATAAAGAAGATGCTGCATATGTCATTATGGAATAAAGGTTTAATAACACATGTGGCATGGTGACTGAGTAAGCATTCTCGCCTATCAATCTGGAGGTCTCTAGATTATACCTCGGCTGGGGCACTGGAAACTTCAGAATTTTTTTTCAGCGTTTCTCATCCAACTATTGGTGAACTTGCACACATTGGTGCTATACAACCGGCATGCTAAAGAACAAAGTAGAATCTGTTTGGAAAGATCTAGTGCAGCCCAGTCAGATACCTTTTAATTACCAAAACTATCTGTCTCTGCTCTCAATGATGGTCATAATGGCCGATAACAGAATTGCCATGCATTAGAACTGTCTCAAAAGAGAACAAAAAAAATTGTAATAATGATTACAAAAACACACAATAAGGTGTTTATTTATTAATTCCATTAAAACTTAATTATCGAGATTTTATTGATAAGAATTCTTCCAATACAGGAATTCAATTTGAATTTGTAATACTAACCAAATATCATTAAAATTACATTGGCACATTAATACAGTAATAAAGACCTTTCCACCATGACAATGATTTTTATCGCTTTTCTAGCATAATACCCGTGAAATGGCTGTCTTTATTATGTCTGCTATACGTAATCACAAAGCATAGTTGCGTTTAGAATTATATAATTTTAATTTCTGTTGTATTAATTCAGTTGTCAGTACAGAATTTGATAATTTGATTTCAATCACATTTAATCTCAGGTGTGTAATTAAGTATTGAATTATGTAATTTAATTTCAGTTTAATTTAACCTTACGTGCAAAGTTGTGTACAGAATTATGTCATTTGATTTAAGTCAAATAATCAAATAAATAATATACTGGTAGTGCGAACAAATTAACCTGACATTTATATGCAATTTCAGCCCATGTTTTTAAAAGCAGAGATTAATACAAATATGTGCGAGATAAACAATTATAAATAAAACAAAAAATTCTTTAAGAAACTTGTACAATACGACTTCACAAAAAAGCGTGCAATATGTATTTTATAATCATGCCTACAGGTTGAGGACCCGGGGTACTGTTTTATCATCGCATTTACGCTAATCTTAAACTTATGATCAAATTTTAATTCTTTATCATACATTTACAACTATAAGTGAGATAAATGGAGCTGTAATATTTATCAAGATTCAGTAAATGAACATCTTCTAACAATATCCGTCCCCAATTTGCAGTAGTTAAGGAAATACACAGAATTTGAATTTGAACGTAAGTTTACAATTTCCATCAGTATGTTGATAAAACAGCGCCCCAGTTTGCACTTTAGAAAAAATCATGAAATTTTCAGTCGGTTCATAAACTAGTCTGTCCGGCACTTAAAGGTGTCATGTACGTAGTGTATTGTAATTTATAAATCTATATTATACAATGGATTAGGATTAGTGCAATAATGAGAGTACAGTAGGATACTAATCCAGGATTTTATTTAGGCCAATTTCATAGCCTAAAAACCTAACCACTGTATAGCTTATTGGGGTACTTTACAATTCAACTTGTATGCATATGACTTATTGAAAGCAAAACCGTCTGTAATGTCTAATCACTGTTTATTGGGATGCTATATGATCTTTTGATGACTTATTTGAAGACTATATAATTCAAATTGTATGACTTATTGCAAGCAAACATATCTGTATGACTTATATATGAAGACTATACAATTCAATTTGTACGCCATATTGCGAAAGCCAAGTTGACTCGTGTATACTGTAAATTTAATAGCCATTATTTGGTTATCTTGCAACATACTTGAATCATTTTAAAAGGTATATCCCCTTGATTTTCATTAAACGATACTAATTGAATTTAAATACCTTAATCTGGCCTAGTAAGAAAGTCAACTTCCATTTATTCCAGTCCCCCAATATGCCATGCAGTGATCAGAAATTATACTTTTGTCCGTGATATGTCATACAAACTGAATTGTATAGTCACCCAATAAGTCATACAGTGATTTGGTTCATACACTGGACTAGTATCAGGATAATAAGATAATAGTCTTCATTATGAGGGATTGAAACATTGTCAGTGTAACTTTAAATTTAGTATGTAATTACATTGTACAATTTTTAAAAAATGTCATTATTGGTACTAATTTAGAATTTCTTTCTTTTTAACAATTGAAACAGCAAACAAGTCTTTTAGTTCAGTCAGGCATGTAGCTGTCTGTATGCAGTGAAAATATAAAAAATCGAAAGATTCGGTAAAAAATTATTCATTAGGGGTTCAAGTTAGTAAGTAATTATTTAAATCTTTCAGTCAAGGAAAACCCATAAAAGTGCAAGCAGTTATTTCCAATGGGTCCTGTGTTTTTGCTGAAGGGGTAGAAAGTAGAAGAGACATAGGGGGTGATACAAGGTATTTGGGCGCGCTGCCCTAGCTCTTACCAAAGAGACACCTTGGTTCTTTAAAGTGCATGGTATACAAAACCTGCTGGCTTACATATTCAACCCTTTCTTGCTACGCCCCTGACAGTTATAGAATGAAACAAGTATATAGAAGATTGCCATCAAGGATAATAAATATATAACATAGTTACAGCCTTGTAATTGACTAAAATTATGTAGTCTAAATCTATCCGACCAATTAAAAGTCAATTAACAGTGGGCTAAATATATTCAGTTTTGGTTTCAAATTTCAAGATTTCAAGTTAAGAGATAAAATTGTGTAAGGGCTTTTAAAGAAATTCTGTTATTTAAATTTTAAATTCTGCCCTTACGTAAATAGGGATCATTGGGGTTGACTTGTCTTGTGCATTCTAGTAATTACAAAACCTGTATAATTATATTCAAACTGAATTACCTCAGAATAGGATGGGTGCATGGAAATAATGACATCACTTTTTTATGTAAATCAGAAAACCGACACAAGTGTTGACCCCTATTATTTAGGGGGTAAATATTGCTTCTAAACACCCAAATAAAAATTTCAACACTTTTAAAAAATTTGATGAAAAGTAATGGTAATATGCTACTGTAAAATCATGTAATTTCGATGGGATGAACTTTATGCCTCCCGATCTATCAATACGGGGCCATAAAAAGTAAATACATTTTATATTTTTTCTTCATTGTCCTATACAATTTCTCACGCTTATCATGCATATCCAATGATTATGTGAAAATGCAAAAACTGAATATAAAAGTAAGACGTTGATTATGCACATACATGGTATCACATTATACTGGTCTGTTTCTGCATATATATACAGTACATCACATATTCTTAGCTTTGATATATTCAAATTCACCAGATTAAAAATTTTCTGCAAATTTAACCAGTTGTTGAAGAATTGCTGAGTGTTTTGTTATTTAATATTATTATTAAAAGAAAAAGATTCAGGGTGGACCATACAGTCTATCTAAAATGCTTTCAGAAAGTAGCAAGTTTTTATGTATAAAACTATATAGTATTTACATCTTAAATTAAATACTCTTACTACAACATTATTTTATGAACCAAACTTTAAACTTGTGTCATTGAAATTTAATTAAATTAAAATATTGCTAATCTCTTTCTTAGGTTTGTGTATATTTTATTCCTTTCTGCTAATTTGTATATTTGCGTTCAAGCTCAATGGATTTCCAAACATCACACTATACAAAGTGTAACAAAATATTGAAAATCTTATATTTGTTCACTTAATTACTGTAAAATCATTTAATTTCGTTGGGATGAAATTTCATGGTTTTGGTAAAAAAGACATTTTCGTTGGGACTGGAATTCATGGATTTTGCATTTCAGGTAATAAAACAAGGGTCAAAATCTATGTTCGTTGGGATTAAAGTTCGTGGTTTAGGTGAACAACGAAATCCACGAAATTTAATCCCCCATGAAAATTAACAATTTTGCAGTATCATAAATTTGGACCCCATTGAAAATTAGTTTGCCAATCCACAGCAAATAAAGACATTATTTTGTAAGTCGTTACTAGAGGCTCCACTCACATTTTTTTAAAAAGAAAAAGTTACCAATTTTTCTAGGGCTCTTTTCAGCTGTTAAGCCGCTCAAGCACCCTTTGACATTTTAACTGCTTCCTCTGGTCATTAGAATATATATGGAAACCTACACTCGTGTCTCCCTGGGGAGACTATTTCACTCCTGCAGGTGTGGCAGCCAACATCGATCTGCGGCGCTCATGAATAGACACTGCAATCAAAGGTACCAATTTACACCTTGGTAAAGTGGAGCATGTGGGTAATTCTTGCTCAGAGAAATTTACCAGTGGTCCAGATGGAAGTTGAACATGGGACCTCTCGATCCAGAAGCGCACATCCTACCTGTAGGCCTATGCTCCCTTTATCTCATTATTTTCAAAAAGATTGGTGTCAACCATCAAAATGAGTATTAACGTTATTACATATTTCTAGAGACAGATACAAATAATAATCACAAACAACCAAAGCACAAAATAAAACTTAAATAATGATCATTTTATTTCCTACAACATTTGTCCAGATGGCCAGGTAATTTTTTTTTTTTTTAAACATAAAACACAAAATATTTACCTAGTTGAAAGATAATTATCCAATCAAAATGTGATATATTTCAGAATACACCTCTAGTATCATTAACACAAAAATAACCAAAGTAGGTAACTTCCTAGATTTACAAAATCATAGCAATATACTGTGACACAAGTTTAAACTCACTTTATTCCAGTATCATGTCAGAAACCAATAATATTTCATATACTGGTAGATAGTAGAAATCATAAAACAGTGATCATTGGATACACTGGTATTGAATAACTTAACTGTTAAATCATAGAATTTCAATGGGACTGAATTTCGTGGATTGGGTGAATTATACCATTTCGTGGGGACATATTTTCAAGGATTTAAAATTTCATGAAAAATAGAAGCTGAAATTTACACAATTATCAGAAATAATTAAAAAATCTTATCAGTATAATTACCTCCCTTTGATCAAACAAAACCTTTACACAATGATTACCTCCCTTTAATATAGCAAATATTTGTACAATCATTTTTTGCTTGCTTAAGAACTGGTTACTACAAGGTGCATCAACTTACTTCCATTCATGACTGAAAAGATCTTGAAAAGTGGAGTACAATATCTGCTATTCTTTCAGGGAAGCTTAATTGAAGCAAAATTTACATATTTCGGAAAACCACAGGGAGCCATATTGATTTTTACCTAAGCCTACCGGGTACATGAGATTTTCCTACTAAATTGGAGACTGGCACAGCCACCTGAGGTGAGCCTATCATTTTTCACTGAACACACGGCTGACATCAAAACAAATAAAACTGTTGGTTCAATTGATTCAATATAAGTGATACTATTGAGGGAACTTTCCCATTTGAAAGAATAGCGGTGAATACCGTTAACTCAGGTTTACCCAATTAAACCTAGATAAACATAGTTTACATAACTGAGGAGTGAATGTTTACAACCATTATCAATTAACTTTGAATGGACTGTAAAATGGTATCCAATAAACATCATATGTAACATTACAAATATATAAATGTATGACCTTTTATGGCTTATCATTACCTTGTCATTTAGAGTAATCATTTAGAGATACGGACCTGGGACACCATCAGTGTTTGTACATAACCATATCTCTGAATCAATAAAATTAGGAGATTTGGTAGAGGAAATAAGTGTCTATGACTGATACTATACCGGGGTATGTGTTTCAAGTCTTGAAAGATGAAAACGTCTCAAGTACAAACATTGAATTAATCACACAAGATTGGTGTTGTACTGTCAATTCAATAAGTAATATTTATGTGGAAACTATCCTATTCGAAAGAAAAGCGGAGACTACCGTTAACTCAGTTCAAACAGTTCAACCTTTATAAACATTGTTTACCTAGTGGACAAGCCAATGTTTAAAATTATCATCATTTGACTTTGAACAGACTATATATATTGGTTAAATTTACTTAGATTTTTTTTCTAAATGAATGTAAAGCCACAAGTGTTCTGCGCATTTATATCTTCAAAAACTAAACAAAACTATAATACATACACACATACATACAAAAGTCATATAATGTTTGGAATGGCACAGAATATTTTAATCTAGAAACTAAGAGACTAATTGAGAATATTCCAACAAATTATTTTGAAAACTAACAAGAGCACCTCATATGAGTGCTGGACGCTCAACTTTCTCGTACTTGCTCATGTGTGAGTTTCAAGTTGAAAGCTTTGATAGTGCTTGAAAAAATAAGTTTATAACTATATGTAAAAATTTAAAGTGAGTTAAAACAAGGGAAGATAACTCCATAAATATAGGTCACAGGGTGTTCATGGAGGACTTATGTGATAATTGGTCCAATATCTTGTCAGAATGGACTACCCCCCCCCCCCCCCCTTGTGATGGTGAATAACCATGTTGAGCTTCAAGTGGAAAATGTTTCTGACAACAATCTTAACCAACGCACACAGAGGCTGATGCACACGCAGACAATCATGTTATGACAATAGCTCAATTTTTTTTCTTTGAAAAGTCGGGCTTAAAATGTTTTGCTTGTTAAATAAACTTTCAAACTTTTATGTGAACATTGATTGATCAAGGTCAAGGGGAAACAACTCCAATATGCAATTTGAACAGTAATTGTCAATGCTATTTCTAAAATTTTAATAAAGTTTTGACCACAACAGGGTTTTCCCTAGGATTTTTCATATATGCGGGTCCCAGGACTCTTAAGGTTTATACATAGGGAGTCCCTGAAAAATTGAGAAATTTTGGGGGTCCCTTCACTTTACAGAATGCATTTCAAGCTCATTATTAGTCAGTGAAATAAATAAAACAGCAAATTCAGATTGCTCAATGCACCACAAGACTTAGTGCAATAAATAGCAGAAAGAAAAATGTTCCAGCTAATATAAAAAGGTCTATTCAAGGCCTCCTATTGGGGGTACCAAGGATGCACAGTAATGCAGAAATGAGGGTCCCAAGCCACAAAGTTGCGTCAGGGACGCAGAAAACTTGCATCAGGGAAATCCCTGCCACAAGTTTTAATGGTCCAGGGCTGCTTGCATGTCAACTTTCGTTGCGTTAAATTCAATGGTTGAAGAAATAATGTGTTTCCAAAATTCTTCAATATGCAATCCGATTAGTGACTTTCTTTCTAGGAAACAATGTTTTGAAAATTTTGATTCAATTAACTTTGCGGTACCTGATGTGCTCCCTTTCACTCAAAGACCTAATGTGATTTATACCACATCTATAATATCAAGGACCATATACTATAATAATAGTAATATTAACATTGACCCATAGCTCCCATTATTCATCCAAACAGAGCAGGCAATTATTTAACAGTCAAAGGGAAGCAACTTTCATCCGCAGATAGTTATATTTTTCACTAGGGAGGAAACTAGTACTTTTACAAAATGCTCATCTCAAATTATGATACATACCCTTAGTTTTTCTGATAAATTTAGAAATGGTGTACTGTGACCTTGTTGGACTTAATTCTGGAGTGTTTTGTGCATCATGGTAGAACCATCTAGCAATAGTAAACATTTCTATCCCAAACAAAGATCTATTTGTCAAGGGGAAACAACTCTATCACCAGCAGATATCTAAAGGGAAACAACTCTGTATTACCTTTTATTTCTAAAGGTCAAGGGGAAACAACTCTGTCACCAGCAGATACAATAAGCAAACTTCGGACAATTCTAAGACGAATCATCTATCGGACGTAAAATAGAACGTCACCATCATTCAAATGTTTCTTAACGGTTTTTAGTGAAGCTAGAACGATTTTGTAAACAGGTTAAAATGGAACTTGCGGCACTGATTAAACATCTTGGACATAAGTAAACTCTTTTTTATATATTTATGTTCTTTAAAACGTCATAGTTTACATATGCAATGGATATGTTATGGTTTATTTTCTTGCAAACCGCATCACACATGTGTGACCGAATCACCATGTGGAAATTTTCCACAAATCACCACACTACATATCCGAGGGAGCTTCATGATTTGTCACGGGAAGACCCGAGTAGTTACGTTTCCAGCAGATATTTCAATTGGTCAAAGGGAAACAACTCTATATTTATCATTTATTCGATGCCGCCAGGAGGCGGCATCGAGTATGAAAGGGTGCAAGCAGATGTCCCAGGAGGATACAAGATTTGATTGGTTATAACGCTGTTGGACTCGCCCGTCAGGGGTAAAATAGGATGATAAATGTTCGGTAGGTACTAAAGTCCAAGTCCCAGGAGGATACAAGATTTGATTGGTTATAACGCTGTTGGACTCGCCCGTCAGGGGTAAAATAGGATGATAAATGTTCGGTAGGTACTAAAGTCCAAATCAGTTCGGAACGGGTGTTTATATAACGGCTACATATGTTGCAATTTGCGGGTCTTAGCAGGGGCTATTAAAAAGTAAAAAAAAACTATTTGCGCGGAGCGGCGATTTTCCTTTCGAACTTTTATGGAACATGTTAAATACTTTCATGTCTGTCAGATATTTTTTAGTTATGATTTTCGATTTTTTCCAGTTCTTAGGTTTTGTCTTAATCTAAATTTGATAAATGCAAGTGTTTTTTTAATCTCTATGTTTCTTTATTTATGTATGTCAGAATAGTTTGTTTTGCCAAAATTTAAACGGGTAAATATAGCTTGCCAACATTGAACTGACACTTCTTATTTACAAAATATTCATATGCGCTCCTATACTCCTGCCAAATGGAACTAGTTCTATGCATATTTTAAACTATGTTGAACGTATTAATTCGCAATAAATTTACTTATCAAGCTCACAAACCACGAAATAACAATGTCCTTTAGTGTCAGTTTCACGTTGTCAGGCTATACCACGTTATTGGAATACACTTTGTTATTTTATGAAACATGCTAAATGCCATCTGTGAAGCATTAATCAATATTATAATGGTGCTCATATTTCTAAAACATGTTATGTTCATTTGAATAAATATTTCAATAGAAAATAGAATGTTTTCATTTTTTCTATTCTTTCCTGGTGTTTCACTGCCTTCAAGTTTTTAACCAGGTTTTCCAAAGGAAAACTCTGGTTATTAGATTGCTGAATGTCGGCGGGCCTTAACAATTTCTTCTGTGCACAACTCCTCCTACATTTCTTTATAGATTTCAACCAAACTTTCAGAGAATGATTGTCATCATGTGACCTGGTGCATATTATCAGGGTTTTATGATTCAACCAATTTTGACGGAGTTATGGCCCTTGAAACAGAAAAAATTGGCCGCTTTCCTTATGTCGCACGGTACTCAAAGTACACGACATAGAGTCATGAAACCTTCACAGAAATGGTCAGGATGTTTTCTCTACACCTGGGGTTTCACTCCCCTTTCAGTTTAGTACATCCAGAGTTATTAGCCATTGAAATGGTGTAAAATAGCCATTTTTGACTTGTTTCACATGCTACTCAAAAAGTATTTGACCTAGGATCATGAAACCTTTATAGAAATGTTTGACAGCATGTACTCTAGTGCACCTGGGGTTTCACTCCCCTTTCAATTTAGTACAACCAGAGTTATTGCCCTTGAATTAGTGAAAAATACCCATTTTCAGCAATCTTAAGTTTTTGCAGCGTACACTCAACACATGAGAATAACTTCCCTTGTGCATCACACATCACGCCGGAATTTTAGTTTGTTTACAAGTTTCTACCAATACCTTTTACTAAATAAAAAGATTTACTTAAAAAGAACTAGCGGCATCTTTGATGCCCAGCATCAACATTTCACTTGTTTCTAATGGTCAAGGGGAAATGATAAGGTATAGGAATTTATTTATTTTGAGTGATCACCTAAATATATGTAGTCAAATGAGTACCTAAATGATGTTAATGTATGATGATGCATTGGTTTTTTGGTGATCGTTTTTCAGAATGTTGTTATTGATGGAATTTGAGAAGAAGATGTGATTTCGGATATATCATTTTCCAATACGAATTTCGGATATCCTGGATTTTAACCTGTATGTCTTCTGCGATTGAAGTTTGATACTATTGTGAAATCACGTATCAAACATAATGTTATTGGTAACAAGAAATCGTCCATATACCGTCATTAAACAGGGATTTTGCCCAGAATATTACTGTCCTGATTGCCTTCACTATTTATCAAATTACTGTGGTTTCGTCAAATCCCTGGTTTGTCAAAATGAATTTATAGTATAAACAAAAATCAGGTTCGTCTAAGTGATAATATAGAGTGATTCACACCATCCATGTTATTACTCTGTGTGCATATGTCCTAGTATGATAAACATGCAACGGCCAAACAAAACTGATAAACGGATGATAATTATCATTTAGGCAGTGGCTAGGATTACGGTACCCTAATCCTAGACCCACAGGCTATGATTACGGAACTTCTGTAATCCTAGCGAGTCCTAGCTAGGGCTGTCTATAATTACGGAAGTTTTTATGCCGAGTGCAATTAAGCGTACATGTCCCATTATATTGCATGATGTAATGATTATTTCATGAATTTACACAAATATTGGTACATTCATTGACAAATTATTAGAAATATCAGTATATCAAGCTTCAAATTTTACTTTGCTTATATTTTGAGACGCACATTATGATGGGAACCAGACTAGCAGATATTTCTATTGGTCAAAGGGAAACAACTCAATATTTGTCATTTATTTCTAATGGTCAAGGGGAAACAACTCTGTCACCAGATATCCATCAAAACATCTCCTGTTATTCTCTTTTTGAATTGAAAATGTCTTATTTCCCTAAGGTTGCCAATACTGGACTCATACATGCGTCAGGCATTTAGTAAAACCAGTTATCCCAGATTCAGTTACGTTGAGTAGTCTGCTAGCTTTAACATTTTGACTTACCCTGGCTTGCCAACAATTAATTCTGAGGCAGTATGTATAGTCGTCTTCGTCTTCCATGTACTGGCCATCTTCATCAGATTGAAGTTAACTGCCAGGGTCTTTCACGAGGAAAAAATTGTTTAATTCCCTTTCCCACCACTTTTTTTATCCATAGGCAAATAAAACAAAGGAAAATAGAGCTCAAATTACCATAGACAATCGGTAGACTCCCTCAGCGCGATGTAATGATACATACTGTACAAATATATGTTGTGATCTTCTTTTAAATCAAACGAAATAAGCCAAGCATTCAACATTCTTGTAACGGCAGATTGCAGACGCTTCCAAAGGCAGCCATTTTTGGCAAATAACTGCGTACATTCCCGAGGAGTTCCGAAGGTATTTAATTGGTATTTAATTGGACAAAGGGAGATCACTCTATGTTTGTAATTAATTTCAATGGTCAATGGGAAACAACTCCGTATAAGTCATTGGTTGGTTCTCGGCCTTCATTAATATTCAATGGTCAAAGGGAAACAACTCTGTATAAGTCGTTAATTTCAATGGCCAAACGGAAACAACTTTGTCACCGGAAGTTATTTCCCGATTCAAGACGGAAAGACCCGAATATCTACGATTGAAAGCTCGGCCATTTCCGTTTTTAAATTGTCGTAATATACTATTGCAATGCATAAAGGCCGAGGTGATCAGAATGCTACAATTGTATAGTCTGGTACCCGGCTCCAATCTTACAGTATACAGTATAGCCGGATACCAGACTAACAATTGTAGTAGTCGGTGCTTTCCGTGATGATTCCGGAACTTCCCGATTGTGTACGCCTGCTTGTGACAGAGTTGTTTCCCCTTGACCATTGAACGTTATGACAAATCTCTAGAGTTGTCTCTCTTTGACCATTTAGCACCTGTTACGTTCGGATCTCCTCGGCAATGTACGCAATTATTTGCCAAAATGGCTGACTTTGGTAGCGTCTGCTAATTGGCAATTGATGACAAACCTAGAGTTGTTTCTCTGTGGCAGAGGGAATTGGACCCGGGGGGAATTAAACAGCAAACGACTCTTCCAGGGGAATAGACAATTATGTTCACGAATCACCTGGTGTCCCATCCTCTACAGTAGGGTGGGTATTAAAACATAAACAAAATCGAAAATGTCTAATTCCTCCTGGTTCACTGGGCGGGCGTAACATTGACTGGTGCGTAAGTACTGGACAGTACATGTACAGTCAAACATAGAAGTAGAAGAAGAACGAATCATTCCAGTACGAAAGGTATTTGGTACGAAAACTGATCTGTATCGTCCTTGAGTATATTCGTAACTGGATAAGAGTAGCTCTGAACTTATGTTGAAAAAATCATGTTGGTAAGGATGACAGTGCTTGGATTTATATCTGTTTAGGTTATTGTTAGAACATTGATATGTCTAAATTGTAAAATGGTTGCTAAATTTTGCAATTGATCTTTATTCAACCACCAGTTTTATAAATAACCAGGTTCCTGTGATTCAACTGATGTTACTTTGGGTTTGGGGGGGGGGGGGCAATTTTGGTAAAAATGTGCACTATACAGTACTGTTTTGAATTGACAAAAACCATCAATCAGAAATTATTTATGTATTTAGCTGATTTTAAAACTAATTGTACTTAAAGAATCTGTTATTTGGTAATTTTACATTCTAGTTTCACTTTCCATGTATTTTACCCACAGGAACCTAGCTGGTATTTATGGTTTTCAATACATATGACCCAAACACTATTCAATACCCCCAATACTGAACAGCACAAATAGGTCTATTATAGGCTATATATTAAATATCTGGCTCACTGTTCATTGAAAAAATCACAAAATAAATGATTATAGCTGCTTTTATTCCAATATGAATTAATTGTCAGGATCTTCTCAATATATACTGTATAGAATCCCTGGAATGGTGAACATCCGCCTTCCGTAGATGCCAAGTGACCATTGGTCTATGGTGTTGTGGTTTGATATCATATTACATTGCAGTAGGCTTACCTCTCTTTGTTTCAGGTATACATGTCACTGATAAGCCATGTCCAACACATCATGTTTAACCCTACATGGGATGGTGGAGACTTCTGTTTTACAACGCTCGGAGTCCACAGCTGTAGTCTATGACAACTTGGTGGATAAAGTCACTCTCACATACGCTCAACTATGGGACATTTCTAGTAAGGTAATGTGGTTAGATCACGCAGTGGCTATGGCAATAGTAATTGTAACCCAGCGATCCAGGTTCCATTTCTGGTCACATCCTTTCATGAAAATTTGACAGTAATTTCCATATCCCTTCATACATGGAGAGGTTGCTGGTTCCTCCGTTGCTCATTGGTTAGTGCGCTTGGCGTCTAATCTTGCGACCCGGGTTCAAATCTGGGTGGAGGCTCATATATGCCTGCCATATTTTGAGAAAAATAAAGGAATTAAAGGCTATGCTCGGCATTGAATGTTCTTGGTGGAAGGATAAGTTTTAAGTCTTATTAATAGGATACAGTGCAGTAAACTGCTTAGGTGAATAGGCTGCTCTATGTGACTGAAATGTTTTCAGAAATTTCAAATTATTTATCTGAAATACTGCAAAATCATTAATTGTCATGGGGATTAAGTTTCATGGAATTTGTGGTTCACCTTCAACCACAAAATCAAGTCCCATCAAACAATAATTTTGACCTTTGTATTTATTA
This sequence comes from Spisula subtruncata, assembly GCA_963678985.1. NCBI lineage: Eukaryota > Metazoa > Mollusca > Bivalvia > Venerida > Mactridae > Spisula > Spisula subtruncata. Next base: position 20,924,472 of record OY787676.1, on the reverse strand, counting down.
CCTGAAAAGCAAAAACGTCCCATCAAAATAGTATTATTTTACCAAAACCACAAAATTTTGTCCCATCAAAATTAAATGATTTTACAGTATTTAGGATAAATAATTTGAAATTTCATGCACATTCATATGAAGTGTATCTAACTGTAACATAGCTGTAAATTTGTATTTTAGGTGAAAGCCTCGCTATCTAAAGTTGTGAGTAGAAACAAAGTTGTTGGAATCTGCCCTCTCATAGATCATCGACTGCCAGCTGTTTTAATTGGGTAAATCAAAGTGTAAAATTATTGATTATGTAAAAAGGCAAATACTTTGTTTATTATAGTATCACCCCCTATTAAGTAAAAACAAGTTAATTAAGTTACCAATTTTCGAGGGCTCTTTTCTGTTGTTAAGCAGCTCAAGCACCCTTTGACATTTCAACTTCCGCTGGTCAGTGGGCTACCTATGGAAACCTACACTTGTGTCTCCCTGGGGAGACTATTTCTCTCCTGTGGGTGTGACTGGCAACATCGATCTGCTGCGCCCAGGTACCATTTTACACCATGGTGGAGTGGAGCATTTGGGTCTTGCTCAGAGAAATTGACCGGGGGTTGAGCCCGGGACCTCTCGATCCCGAAGTGCGCTCCCTACCTCTTGGCCACCGCTCCCCACAAAGGGCCAGCCAATTTGACCTACAAGACACTTATTTTTTGTTTGCGCAGTACCATGATGCTCCCTTCTCTCATTCCTGTAGCCTACGGTTACCATTATTTGACTAGCTGTTCACTCTTCAATCGACTGCATCAGTCTTGGTGATTATAAATGTATTCAAACTCCATCCATCCTCAAACTTGAAAACATTGTGACAAATGATTGAAATAAGAAAATGAATCCCACATAATGTTTCCATTCAGTTATAAAGAAGTTACAGCAGTTTTTGTAACTAAGAAATGCTCCAATTGGAGTACAGAGTATGCGTTTGAGCATGGAGTACGTTCTCCAATGTTTATAATCACGGGCCAGCTCTGACCAAGATTCAGCCAGGATCATATTCAACCATGCAATAAGTAATTGTGAGCAAATTTGCTTTTTAAAGTTTTTCTGTACTTAATTTCTTCAGGGTGATGCGAGTACCAGCTTCATTCTACAGTTTCAATGTGGGCGGGGGATTTGAGTTTGTTCTCAAGGTACTGAGAGATTTGGGGTCAAAGGTTATATTCATTCATAGAGAACACTACAAGGTATAGAAACATTACATGATATTCTTAACTGTCAACATTAGCTATTTCTATTGTGGGTCGTAACATTGAAACCATGTGATTCAATCCCACCGTGTGATCCGTGGGTATCCGACGATGTGTTAGTTGATAGTTACGAGAAACCAAATTTTCTAAACATGTTTTGCTTTAAAATCATCTTCACTAATTATGTACCGGTTAATGCTTATAAATACTTTACATCAGGTATTATTTGCAATATTTATTCTTAGTTATTCATAGTTTTTGGGAAAAATGTGCAGCTAAATCGTTTTACTTTAAGTTTTCCCGCAGGTCATCATCGCATCATAAGTCATGGGATATAGGGAGAGAAGGAAAAATATGAATTATATTCACACATATTTCAGGAAATTGAGAAGGAATTGGTGTCATGTGGCTGTGAAGTAGTCACCTTGGATACCCCAGAACTTGAGGACTACTTTATTGTGCGTATGAACAATATTGAGAGTAAACAGTACAACAGTAACATGGCTTATTGTATTACTACATCTGGTACTACTGGAAGTCCTAAAGTAGTCATGGTACCTCATGATTGCATTGTGCCTAATATAATCTGTTTAAGGTAAAATGTTACAAAAATGATAAAATTAATACAATTCAACAGTAAAATGGCTTTTAACAGTATTAAAGACAATGAATAAAATATTTTCAGCTATACTGTACACCAAAAAATTAATTCCCACAATTTAATTTATGTTTGCGAGTGGTAAAAAATTGCAAAATTATGTAGCCACGGATGTGTTCATTAATAGACATCGCGGAGATTTTGAAATACAAAAATTTGCAATCATGAATATGCTGTTGATTGGCAAAAGGGAAAGTTAGCATTTGCAAAGTAAATTAGTTCTCAGTATTTATCAACTTCTATTCCGAGATTTTGTTTACCTCCCTTATTTCAAAATACAAACATGTATGTCATTTCATTATAGAATTTTCATTAATTTAATTTTCATGCTTACTTTTTTCAGGAATATTTTCTCATTGTCCTGTAATGACCTTGTGCTTGCTGCAACAGCCTTGACCTTTGACCCTAGTATTGTTGAACTCTTCATGACCTTGACCTCTGGTGCCTGTCTTCTGATTCTACCACAAACTGTTAAAATGATACCAGATCTTCTGCTGCAATGTATATTTGAGAGGAATGATGTGACTGCAATGCAGGTATTTATTACTATACCACCCTTCTTTGATAAGGGGAAATTGCTTTGCACATATCAGTCTTTCTGTTGCTAGGTTGGTCGGTAAACCAATTGGTTTCCATTAAAAAACCTCAAGAGCGCTTTACCCTAGACTCTTTAAACTTAAGACTGATGGAAGTTGGCTAGCAACAGTAGATTACATCTATTAATTTTGAGGTCAAAGGTTAAGGTCACTATGACCATTACCATTTTCTACTACAGGCTGCCATTTTGGGCATACACATTTTACAAACATCTCTTGTTTTACTGGCTGATCCTTAAAGTGTTTAGAGCTATATCGGAAGATTTTTTAAAAAAAAGTTTCAAAAACTGAAAAATAATTATGCTTTCATATCCATTAGATCATTTTTCGCTGCAGTTTTAACAGAAACTCTCTCTCTCTGTGATTTATTTGACATGCAAACTGTCCATTTTCATATGAAAGTGTTCTAGAACGCCCTATGAAACTATAAGAATCGTCTCTTTTCGACGATTGAATCAAAGTACACGGAACCTATCCAAAGTTTAAATTTGCAACTAAGGTAGTCTAATATCATACTAAAAACAATGCAAGTAATTATTTTGACATTGATTGACTGTTAAAATATAGCTCTATACACTTTAAGAAAATATCCAACCGACCGAAAATTTAATTGTTTACAACAAAATAATTGGAAATGTTAAGTTGAAGATTTCACTTTTTTAAAATACAGTTTTTGCTTACTTCAACTATTCTCATACACCATAACATATCACATACTGTAAAATCATTTAATTTCAATGGGACAAAATTTTAGGTTTTTTTGTGTGTGTGAAAAAGAACATTTCGTGGGGACTTAACTTCAAGACATCATTATCCACTAAGTTGTATACTTAAGAATCATTAATATTTGTGGGGATTTTATTTCACAAAATTAAACCCCCCCATAAATAATGATAATGATTTTGCAGTAATCTGAGCAACAGGTCTGTTTCACTGTTTTCCGTTTCATAAAATTTGTCTCAAAACGATTTGATCACTCCTTGTTTTACCCCCGCAAACAAAGTTTGAAAGGGGTATACTGGAGTCTCCATGTTGGTCTGTCGGTCTGTTGGTCTGTCGGTCTGTCGGTATGTTAGCATTGTATCCGCTCTGTTACTTTGTCATTTCTTACTGGATTTTAAAATTGCTTGGTACAAATGTTCACCACATCAAGATGGTGTGTCATGCGCAAGACCCACGTCCCTACCTCAAAGGTCAAGGTCACACTTACAGGTCAAAGGTTATATAGTCATGCAAACTGTGTCCGCTCTGTAACTTTGTCATTTCTTACTGGATTTTAAAATTGCTTGGTACAAATGTTCACCACATCAAGACGGTGTGTCATGCGCGAGACCCAGGTCCCTACCTCAAAGGTCAAGGTCACACTATAATTCTAAATAATATTCCTGTGTCAAGGCGGTGCTGCGGGGTATGATTCATCACTCCTGTGATAGCTCTAGTATGTCTTTTGGTTTTAGATCACTCCGACTTTGCTGTCCAGATTTGGTAGTGAGAAATTGTCACAGACGATTCTAGGGGACAGATCCATGTTGAGAGTTATGGCCCTTGGTGGTGAACCATTCCCGGCTGGTACCTCTCTGGTGAAGTCCAGATCTCCTGGGAACCGGACATGTTTCTATAATTTATATGGAACAACTGAAGTATCGTGTTGGGCTACTTGTTATAAGGTGACAGAAGAAGATATTAGGTTAGTTTAAACAATATTTATTTCCATGATTATGCATTTTTATGTGTTACATAGACAGATGTTTCAAGATTAGAGGTACATATACAATAATTAGTAACAGATTGTTTTATGGTACTTTTGGGTAGAAATTGGATTTGTAAACAAGTCTTATATAAGACTTATGTTAATACATTTCCTTAAGATATTAGGTTAGTGATTGACATATACTGTACAACCTCTTTTATTGAGAAATGCAATGGAAGGTGCAGATTTTGGCTGTTGTTTAGAGGTTGTTGCTCTACAGAGTTTAGTAACCATTGACTTAGTTAAGAATGACAAATTGCTATGAAACTTGATGTAAAGGTAGCTTATGTGGATATGCTGCTCGAGTTTGAAAGTGGGACTGGTGGGGTCCAGATGACTGCTACTAAAAATAGGAAATCAGTCTACATGAATAGGTGGTTTTTGTGACAAGGCTGTGCTAGATGGGAGTATTATTCATCACAGTGTGGTAATTCTAGTTGTTGATAGATTTTCCTATATAACTTGGATATTAACAAACACACAGATATATGTTTAGAACGGATAGGCAACTCTATAAATAGATTTTTATCTGCCGAACGGCCAAACACCCATAATGCAATGCGCGCACTCGGCCTTTTCCGTTAATTATCGTATGTTTGGTATTTGGTACACTGTAAGTCGATAATTTGGCGATGATCGGTAACATAAAGTTTTATGGCTGCCTCGAAAAAACTTGCCTTATCATTAATAATTCATCGATTTTCAAAATTAAAACAATATTATGAAGATACACAATGTGTGTTTCATGCAATATACAATGCAATTTAAATCAGAGTTACAATTACTTGTGATTTGGAGCAAGAAACGAGAGACACGGGTGGAAAGTGGCAGAGGCTTTGTCGTTACAATTTAGTCTACGAAATATCTTTTTAAAAGAATCATCAGGACTAATTTTATAATATATTACTTAAGATGTTTCAAGTAAAACACCAAATAAGATTTTAATATTTTTCAATCTGATGATAGGAATTTGTCAAAGTTTGAACTGAATTGTTTTCTCGCTTCGATATTCCTGCGAAACCGTTGTGTATTCAAACTCCATTTCTGGACATATAGCCAATATAATCGATGAAATAAACATACACACTATTCAAGGTATGTTAAAACTTTATCTACATAGTAAAATTTTATCGATTGATTTTGAAATGTTGATTGGATTGGCAGATTTATTTCTGCAAATTTCTTGCAAAACAATACATATAACAAAGATGGCGGATCGATGAATCTCGCCACTAAAACTCTGATCTCGCCAAATATCGCGACAAACGTGAACCCGCGAGAATTAAAGTCGATTTCTACTGATTTCAACTGGGTCACGTGCTAGAGTTACCTATCCGTTCTAAATATATATTTGTGACAAACATTAGAATTGTTCAGATGAGAGTAAAAGATTAGTGATCTTTGTTCACTGGTAGTCTTGAACATAGATTTGACTGTACATGTTTAATAAACATCTTATCATTGTTGTTATATAGGGGTGGCAAGGTTATACCTGTAGGAGAAGCCTTACTTGATACAGTGTTGGATGTCAGAGATGAGTTAGGACAGAAATCTACAACAAACGAAGGCTTTCTTTACATAGGTGAGCAAATTACATATTTTGATTGGTGCTGCCTAGGGCTCCAAGAAAATTCCAATATGAAACTCTATTAAAAAAAAAAAAATAGAAGATCATTACACTAACAAAAGTTTTCTGTCCATGATAACTGTAGGTGGAAAGATACGACAATGTAGAATTGGCGCCGAGATCAGGAGTGACGATCACGATGAAGATGTTGTTGTTATGCGGAACACCGGTGACTTGGTGAGAACAGATGAATGTGGTCAGATATATTTTATGGGCCGGAAAGATTCACAAGTAAAACGTAATGGACAACGAGTAAACCTAGAAGAAATAAAAATGGTGGGTGTTTGAAAAAATAACTTTTGTAATCTTCGTTTAAAAATAAGTATGAGAAGTTCTGACTGTTTCTTGACTTAAACGCTGTGACATCATTTATCATGCTTTTGTTGTATAGTACAACCTCTCAAGAGCAGCTCTCTGTAGAGCAATTACCTGTCTATAACAACACATTCAAAATTTCCCAAAGCTGATATTTCAGCTTTCGAAGGGTGTTTCCTTACAGAGGCAGTACTGAACTCAAGAACGCTGAGCCCTAGGATCTTCAAACTTTACATGAAGGTTGGTCAGCATTAGCAGATGGCTCCTATTAATTTTGAGGTCAGAAGATAAAATGTCAAGGTTGTGATTATTGAACAGGTGTATAAAAAAGTTGTAAGAAAGACTACCCACTTGAGCACCATGCACTTTGTCAGTGTGACCTTTACCAATTCTAACTAACGAGCTACCATGGAAGCTTACATGTTTTACAAACATCTCTTGTTATATCAGGTATGTCTCCAGCATGACTGTATTGATGTTTGTGAAGTTATGATGATTCAGGGACGACTGGAAGTGTTTGTTTGTACATGTAGACGGGTAGGGAAGGAAACAGACGTATCATCTACAGATATACATGTATATTTGAAGAATCATGTACCGTCACCTTGGTTACCTGACGGTGTTCTCATACTACACAATCTTCCAGTCACTCCACATGGTATGAACATATAGTTTTCATTGGCTTAAATTGCTTTTTCCCCTTCTTCTAGTTCCTTTAGGTCATAAATTGGTATTTTTGGGGTCTGTAAAGTGTGGTATTTGTCTGAAAGTTGAAAAAAGTTGATGAATCTTTTTTGAGTTTCAAAAAACTGTAACATGAACTTTCATACAATTAAGAAAAAATGATGATACTATCAAATTCTGTTGGTTTTGTCTTCAGAAATTGCTGAAGGTGTAGTAAACCACTCAATGAAATACAACTGAAGGTCTTGACCAAAACCCAGCTGATATTGCCTCATTATCACCTGTTGCTAAAAACTTATATATTCCTGTTGCTACACCCTGCCTTTTCCAAACTTTCTTCCCTGAGCTACGCCTTTTCCACTATTTCCCAAACTAGCAGGAAAAGCCATACATGTGTATGTATGTTTCTTTTTAGGTAAAGTTGATACAAAAGCATTACAGCAGATATATACAGACAAACAGGGGAGTCATTGTGTTACAAAATAATTAAGATAAACAAAAATACCAATGCTGACTAAATTAAGAATGAACACACCAATTATGACCAAAACTAACAACCTATACAATATTTTCACATCTCAAAAGATCACCTCATAACACTATTTAACACACACTTGACATTAACCTAACAACTTTGAACTTTAACATCCTCTTTATTACTGATATCAATTGTAAATGCTTAATTTTTAAGCTTTAATAATTGTTTTCTTCATTCAACCTATAACCTCACATCGAGTTAGTCTAGTCTACTTTCGCTTTCGATTTCATAATACAGCTAGACTAACTCAATGATGTGATATGGTTAAAACACTTAAACCTTCTGTATATATATATACTTTGTTTTCTTCTTTTTAGCAATATTGTATTATGTTATGTCACTGTAGTTCAATTACAAATTGTTAACATAGTCTTTTAAAAGCCCTGGAGCTTGTATATAAATTGATATGATTTATTGAAAATAAAATATCCTACTCCGAAAAAAAAGGAAAAGCCATACATGTGTATGTATGTTTCTTTTTAGGTAAAGTTGATACAAAAGCATTACAGCAGATATATACAGACAAACAGGGGAGTCATTGTGTAAAGTTTAGTCTGGTGGAATATTTCGAGAAACGATGGCAGGTAAGTTTTTAAACTACTGGGCTTTAATTAGTGTAAATGTACATGCCATGTTTCCCAGACACTTTGTGTAAGATTGGTGATGGAAATGCTGGAGATTTCATTAGAAAGCATGGGATTTTCCTTATTCAGATCTTTAAATTTTAAATGAATAAAGCTTATATGCAGTTTTCACTTTTGTACTTTTATGACAATACCATGCATGCCTCATAAAGCTTTATGATCATTTTCATAATGTAAGCAAATCATATCAGGTTCCAGTATGTCCAAGAAAGGCGCAAGGTGTGATCAGTTTGCCTCCCGTCATGTGTGAGTAGTGCCTCGAATGCGTGTAAATGATGGGGACTTATGTAAATTACGTATGACATATAACAATAGCATTCTTATTCTGATAAAAAATTTATGTTTAGAAAGTTTTATAGACTTATGATAAAAAAGACAGACATTACTGCACTTTTCAGTGTATTTGACTATTTGTTGATCATCCCTCTTATTTTAATTTCAGAAAGTTCTAGGATTGTCAGCTCCCGTTCCTTCGAATGCTTCATTCCTCTTGAATGGTGGAAACTCTCTACTAGCCGTGCATCTTGTTAACGATGTGGAGACATACTTCCGTGTTAAGTTACCTGCATTAGTTGACATGTTGTTAAATGAGACGTATTCAGATATTCAAAAATATCTTGTGAATAAAATAACAGACTGTGATTATGATGTTGGAAAGGGTGGTGGAATTGCTAATGATAATTTAGAGATTTCTGAAAACAAACACAAACTAAATGAAAATTCTAATAATATAGAAATAGTTGAAGAAAAGGAAAATGAAGATAATTTTGTGTTGCCTAACAACACTAAAAGAAAAAATGAAATAAGTAATACAGAATTACTGAAGAGGTATAAGCGTAACTATGGAATATCTCGGTCACTCAGTAGGTGTAATCGCATGGCTTCTTTTGGAGGAAATAACATCGATGTCAAGCAGACGTATAATGTCAAGCAGACGCATAATGTCAAGCAGACACATAATGTCAAGCAGACACATAATGTCAAGCAGACACATAATGTCAAGCAGACACATAATGTCAAGCAGACGCATGATGTCAAGCAGACGCATGATATCAAGCAGACACATAATGTCAAGCAGACAAATAATGTCAAGCAGACACATAATGTCAAGCAGACACATAATGTCAAGCAGACACATAATGTCAAGCAGACGCATAATGTCAAACAGACGCATAATGTTGAGCTGACATGCCGGAGTTCTGAGTTACGTGAAAGAAGGAAAACTGACCAATCTGTAAGGATTTGTTTGGAAGAGAGGTGGAAATATAACACCGGAAAATGTGTAGATGCTTCACCATTGTTAACTGTCACTGAAAAGTAAGTAGGAAGTATTTAGTAATTTAGCTCTTCCAAATATATGTATTGGTTCTTTAACCTGGCCAGTGTATAGCTACTACCTCTAGACTCTAGTCTTCAAACAAGTTCATTTCGAGTTGGATGGGTAACACCGAAGACTTTAATGCCCTGGCTGAGATTCGAACTAGGGACCACAGGGTTGGTAGTATAGAGCACTAACCCTAGACCACCGTTCCACCCTTATAAATTACTGCATTGTTGCATGATCTTTGTTTTTGTTACTAAGGTGAAAGGCTTATATTGCATAATTAATGGATTAATGGAATTTGTTTCAAAGGTTCTATGAATTGATGACAAACTCAATTCCTGAATAATAGCGAAAATAAAAGTGTCACAAATAATATCTGGCACAGTTCATATACATGCTTACTTATATATGTTCCTTTCACCTTTCAGCTTAGACTGTCATATTTTTATCGGGTCCCATTCACATAAATTCTCAGCCATTGACTTTCTGTCTGGAAAATCTGTATGGGAAACCTGGCTACCTGACAGAATTGAAGCCTCGGCGTGTTTGAGTGCTTGTGGAAGATATGTTATTGTTGGTATGTTGCTTGTATTGTTTTACTTATCATTAATCAAGATTTCAAACATTGGGATTTTTATTGCCGTCTCATTTTTATTTCCACTATTCGAAGATCTGTTTGGATGTCTTCGATTTTGTCTGCGGCTTGAATGTTTTAGGTCCCTACCACATTTCAACTGGAGGGGACTATATGTTTGCCCTCAAGTCTGTCTGTCAAAAAAATCTGGATCCTGCCATAACTCCAACAGTTTACAAGCTAGGTTTATGAAACTTGTTATGTGGATAGGGACCAATGTGTAGATTATGTCCATCTAAGGGTTTGTTTTATTCTGACAAAAATTGTGATTGCCATGATAAAAGAAACATTGACAACCTGAAAACCAGGCAAGGGACTTCTGTATTGCTTCCAATTCCTTACTACTTGTATAATTTTATTTTCTGGAGCAATAAATCAAGCGACCCAAATAATTGTGTGGCTATAGCGTGACACAGACTTAACTACTAGAACATTGAAGTGTCTTGATGATTGTCTTTTTATTTAGATTTTACTTGTGTGTATGTAAGCTTCTATGTCAACCAAGGTTGATTTTAAATATTTCAGGCTGTTACGATGGACTTGTATATATAATGGACGTTCAGGATGGTACAATATGGTGGTGTTACGATACGGGTGGGGCAGTAAAATCCTCGCCTATTGTAGACTCGGTGACTGGATATCTTTATGTTGGATCTCACAGTCAATGTATTGTCTGTCTTAACATTAAGGTAAGAACAAATAAGAAATCAATTGTATATACTGTCAAATCATAAATAATCGTAGTGCATTTAATTATTTCGTGGATTTCAAGGATGATCTTAACCACAAAATCAAATCCACACAAACATTAATTATTTCGTTGGGACGAAATTTCGTGATTTTGGTAAAAAAGACAATTTCGTTGGGACTTGAATTCATGGATTTTGCATTTCATGTAAGAAAACAGGGGTCGAAATTAATGTTCATTGGGATTAAAATTTGTGGTTGAGGTGAACCACGAAATCCATGAAATTTAATCCCCCACGAAAATTAATGATTTTACAGTATATAGTATATGACTTAGTGTATAAATTATGCTTGAAATTGCATCCCCACAAAATGGTCATTTTCACGCCAAAGACATGAAAATTAGTCCCATTAAAATTAAATAACTTTACAGTATAGCGTAACCTTAGTGGAGAAACACATTTATGGAGCTGCAAATATTGGCTGCTGTTTACAGGCTGTAGCTCGAGAGGGGTTCACTGTATAGTATATAATTATAGTCTCAGAGAACTTTTAAGGTGTTGTTATAGAGGTTTTTGCTCTATTGAGGGCTGCTCTGGAGAGCTTATACTGTACAGTCAAGCCTAAAGTTCATGTTTGATGAAAAAAAGCAAACCATTAACCAAGTTGATGTCTCTTAAAGGATATTCACATTGATTATATTTACATGTATAACTAGTCGAGTTCCACTCTTAATAACATTTCGGCATACATGCCTAGTTGAAATCATGAAAATTATAGAAAGACTATATATTTTAACTTCAACATATCTTGTTCAACCAGTGTATATTTTTGTCCAAAACATATGTCTGGGGACTTGACTAACCACTGATTTATGAGGATATTCAACATAATTCATCGTAAAATAAACCAATATGGCGATGTCGGTATGACATCATGGCTTGCATTTAAAAGGTATTGTTTTGAACTGCGAATCTTATTCTATGATATGCTGATTTAGGAACAGGTATTGTTTTGAACTGCGAATCTTGTTCTATAATATGCTGATTTAGGAACAGGTATTGTTTTGAACTGCGAATCTTGTTCTATAATATGCTGATTTAGGAACAGGTATTGTTTTGAACTGCGAATCCTGTTCTATATTATGCTGATTTAGGAACATGAATGTGTATGGAAGACAGATCTGGAATGTGGAAGTATATTCTCTTCCCCTGCTGTATGTCCGCGGACACAACAAATGTATGTTGCCACACTGGGTGGTAAAATATTCGCTTTAAATACGGTATGTCATTTTACTCCATAGTCTTGATAATAAGAAAATGTTTATTCTCTAGAAAAATGCTGTTTAAGGAAATATGTTGATACATAATTGATACAAAGAGCGAAAAGATATGATGTCATTTTATGAATTTGTCAATATATCTGGTTTCAATACCACATATACATAACCACATTTTTGCCGGAATTTCAGTGGGATAACAACATACTTTTGTCGGAATTTCAGTGGGATAACCACATTTTTGCCGGTGGGATAACCACATTTTTGCTGGAATTTCAGTGGGATAACCACATTTTTGCCGGTGGGATAACCACATTTTTGCTGGAATTTCAGTGGGATAACCACATTTTTGCCGGAATTTCAGTGGCATAACCACATTTTTGCCGGAATTTCAGTGGCATAACCAATTTTTGCCGGAATTTCAGTGGGATAACCACATTTTTGCCGGAATTTCAGTGGGATAATCACATTTTTGCCAGAATGTCTGAGTGTGTGGTCTGTAGATCTATGCACTGCATGCTACTTATGGCACTTATAATCTTATTTGTATGGAGTGATGCACATGTATGGTTTTCAGGGTTCTGGTAGAATTATATGGGACTATGATTTCCACAAGCCTGTTTTCTCGTCACCAGCAGTGACCGGGTCAGGTGTGTGTCTAGGATGTACAGATGGTTGTGTGTATCTACTTAGCAATACAGGAACTTTGGTACGTATTGGTATATGCTTGACTCAGATCTCAATGAAATTCGTACCTTGCAATACTGTTAGTCAAATGCATCTAATTTACAAAACCTTCGAAAAATCATGAATAATAAGTATGAAAGCAAGCCCAAGGGCAATAACTGAGAAAATAATTGGTATAAAAGTAAGTCAAAGGGCAATAACTCTGCTATTCATTGACAGACGCTCACTTGACGACTATGTTTTTAGGGAGATTCATAGGAATCCCTTAAAATTGGATTCTTTATTCAATAAACCTGGGTTGGCGATATTGTAGCCCAGAGCAAACCAACTAGAAAAATACAATTCAAATATCGTTGTCATAAAAACTCCAGCATATTGAAGCAAATTGTAGGTTATAGTAAAAATACGAATGGGTATTCTGTTTTCACTCCATGAAATAAAATTTGAAATTGTACTATATCAACTAATAAAGTTAGAAATATTTTGTGCATTTCAGGTCTGGAAAGTAACAACAGAAAATCCAATATTTTCTTCTCCATCAGTCTTTTCATGTAGTTATATTCCAACAGACTCAGTAATTGTAAATACTGAAACTCGTAATTTGTCAGACGAAATTCATAAATCATCAAATAAATTGTCAGATAAATATCTTGAATCATCTGATGAAATTCATGAACCATCAGATGGAATTCATGAACCATCAGATGGAATTCATGAACCATCAGATGGAATTCATGAACCATCAGATGGAATTCACAAATGTTTCGTAATAGGGTCACATGACAAATGCTTGTATTGTGTAACAGATTCTGGGGAAATCTTATGGAAGTTTAAAACAAACTCAGCAGTATATGCCTCCCCTTATCAGACTGTGATCAGAACTCGGTGTGATAGAAGCTTTAAAGGTACAGGTATCGGTGATCATAGAAACAGTGAACCAGATGCTGAAGCATGTCAGTCATTTGTGGAAAATCAAAAGGAATCAACAAAACTCGTAAAAGTGAGCAATGTCTACATGAAGTCTGTTGACAGGGGATCTGTAGTGCCTGATAGTTGTAAAGCCGACAGTGCTGAATCAATGGATCGTGGGAGGTTTGAAAATGACAACTTGAAGTCTGTTGCATGGAGATCGGTAGTGTCTGATGGATGTGAAGTTGACAGTGCTGAATCAATGGATATTGGCAATGTCGAAATGAAGCCAATTGGTAGGAGATGTGTAATGTCTGATTGTAGTGAAATAGATGCTGATCCTGGTTTGACGTTACATGTTGTTGTAGCCTGTTCCACGACTGGTACTGTATATATAGTAGACACTCATTCAGGTAGACTGCTATGTGAGAAGGATCTAGCAGGTGAAATATTCTCCTCGCCAGTTGTGTACAAGGATTGTATTCTGATTGGTTGTCGTGACGACTTTGTATATTGTTTGCATATTGATGTGAAATAAAGCTACCAAAAACAAGATATTTGTTTCATGGCAGCAACAATACAGTAGAACCACTTTGAGGTCGGTTTGAGCAAACTGCTTTCAGAGATTCTACTGTACACTAGTATTACCAGCATATAGTGTTTGACCCAAAAGGTTGAGGTTATGTTGAACGTTGTGGTGACCTTGAAGACTTGACATATCGCTGGCTTACAATGAAGGTTGTAAGCATGAAAATCGGAACTTGTCATGTTGCCTAAACTGAAGTTGAAACAGCTTGCTTTACAATATGTAAAGAGTAAGTTTTTTCTTGTTTCTCAAAATATCGTTTTTGTACTAACAACCTTCTCATACTAAGCCAGTGATATATACCTCATCAGAGGGAGATCAATTTATATCTTTTCTATAAATCACTAGTATCGAATCTGGTAGGTCCATAATTTTCCTCTATCTTAAAAAGGATACATTATTTCTCGAAATAAAAACAACACAACAATCCACAAACCATGTATGTGTACAGATAATTTTATTACATTATCAGTTCCAGAATAAGCAAACAAACTTAACAAAATAACATATTCTCTTCAGTTTTCCAGGCATAAATATCTTAACAATCACTGAAGGTGATAAATACCCCAGCAGTAACTCTACAATATTGCTTTGTGAGACTGTCAAAGGATAATAACTCTTACAATATCATTTTGTCTAATTATTTAAGGACTGTTTCAGGACCAATAAAACTCAAATAATTGAACTCAAAATGACCATTACTTTTTTCGTCAAATAACTTTTATTCTGTGAAGCAAATCCTAATCTGGAATTGTAAAACACCTGGTTTATAAGACATGAACAATAGTTGATTTCAAAAAAAATTTCGGCAACAAACATACTGACCGCAAGATGACTCCAGTATACCCCCTACAAACTTTATAAGCAAGGGGTATTATACAGGTTATGGTAAACAAAAATGGAAACTTTGGAACAAAACAGGATAGAGAATATATAAGCACTTCATACTGATAATAATATACAATATATATATATAACATGTAATCCAGTGATATTATTAAAAGTCTTTGAAACATTTGAATCCATGCATAATATCTAAGACATCTACAGTAAAATCATAAAAATATTATTTTGTGAATTATCAATTTTTAATTATATTCACAAACACAGTAACTTATTGATATTGTATGCTTGTGAATTTATTAACAGCAGTAAAACACAGAAAGTATTGTTTCTGCTGAAGTGCAAAAATCACAAAGTTCAACTTCTTAAACTACTTTAGAATATTAAATTCGCGAACTTTGTTCATTTATGTATAATTTAAACTGTATAATACATGCTCTTTTGTTAGCTCACCTGACCACAAAGTGGTCATGGTGAGGTTTTGTTATACCGAGATGTCCGTCGTCCGTCGTCCGTCGTGCGGCGTGCGTCGTGCGTCGTGCGTCGTGCGTCCGTCAACAATTTCTTCAAACAACTTCTCCTCCTAAACCGCTTGACCAAATTTGATCAAACTTTACAGGAATGTTCCTCTGGTGGACCTCTACCAAAGTTGTTAAAAAATTTCTGGTCGGTCCCATAACTAGGTCACACGGGCTAAAAATAGATCTTCAAAAAGGAAACTTCAAAAATCTTCTTCTCTGAAACTATAAGGCCTTGAGCTTTCATATTTGGTATGTAGCATCACCTTGAGGTCCTCTACAAAGATTGTTAAAATTATGTCCCTGGGGTCAAAATTGGCTCCGCCCCGGGGGCCTTAGTTTTACATAGAGTTATAAAGGGGAAACCTTAAAAAATCTTCTTCTCTGAAACCGCTTGGCCCAGGGTTTTCATATTTGGTATGTAGACTCAGCTAGAGGTCCTCTACAAAGATTGTTCAAATTATGCCCCTGGGGTCAAAATTGGCCCCGCCCCAGGTGGCTTAGTTTTACATAGAGTTATATATGGAAAACCTTAAAAAATCTTCTTCTCCGAAACCGCTTGGCCCAGGGCTTTGATATTTAGTATGTAGACTCAGCTAGAGGTCCTCTACAAAGATTGTTCAAATTATGCCGCTGGGGTCAAAATTGGCCAAGCCCCAGGGGCCTTAGTTTTACATAGAGTTATATAGGGAAAGCCTTAAAAAATCTTCTTCTCCGAAACCGCTTGGTCCAGGGCTTTCATATTTGGTATGTAGACTCAGCTAGAGGTCCTCTACAAAGATTGTTAAAATTATGTCCCCAGGGTCAAAATTGGCCCCGCCCCGGGGGCCCTTAGTTTTACATAGAGTTATATAGGGGAAACCTTAAAAAATCTTCTTCTCCGAAACCGCTTGGCCCAGGGCTTTCATATTTGCTATGAAGACTCAGCTAGAGGTCCTCTACAGAGATTGTTCAAATTATGTCCCTGGGGTCAAAATTGGCCCCGCCCCAGGGGCCCTTAGTTTTACATGGAGTTATATAGGGGAAACCTTAAAAAATCTTCTTCCCCGAAACCGCTTGGCCCAGGGCTTTCATATTAGGTATGTAGACTCAACTATAGGTCCTCTACAAAGATTTTCAAATTATGCCCCTGGGGTCAAAATTGGCCCCGCCCCGGGGGCCTTAGTTTTACATAGAGTTATATAGGGAAAACCTTAAAAAATCTTCTTCTCCGAAACCGCTTGGCCCAGGGCTTTCATATTTAGTATGTAGACTCAGCTAGAGGTCCTCTACGAAGATTGTTCAAATTATGCCGCTGGGGTCAAAATTGGCCCCGCCCCGGGGGCCTTAGTTTTACATAGAGTTATATAGGGAAAGCCTTAAAAAAAATTCTTCTCCGAAACCGCTTGGCCCAGGGCTTTCATATTTGGTATGTAGACTCAGCTAGAGGTCCTCTACAAAGATGTTCAAATTATGTCCCTGGAGTCAAAATTGGCCCCGCCCTGGGGGCCCTTAGTTTTACATAGAGTAATATAGGGGAAACCTTAAAAAATCTTCTTCTCCGTAACTGCTTGGCCCAGGGCTTTCATATGTGGTATGTAGACTCAGCTAGAGGTCCTCTATAAAGATTGTTCAAATTATGTCCCTGGGGTCAAAATTGGCCCCGCCCCGGGGGCCCTTAGTTTTACATAGAGTTATATAGGGAAAACCTTAAAAAATCTTCTTCTCCGAAACGGATTGGCCCAGGGCTTTCATATTTGGTATGTAGACTCAGCTAGAGGTCCTCTACAAAGATTGTTCAAATTATTCCCCTCGGGTCAAAATTGGCCCCACCCTGGGGGTCACCATTTTACTTAGACTTATACAGGGAAAACATATAAAAATCTTCTTGTCTAAAACAACAAAGCCTAAGAGCTTTGATATTTGGTATGTAGCATCATCTAGTGGTCCCCTACCAAGATTGTGCAAATTATTCCCATGGGGTCAATATTGGCCCAGCCCCGGGGGTCACCGTTTTACATAGACTTATATAGGGAAAACATATAAAAAATCTTCTTGTCTTAAACTACACTGCATAGAGCTTTGATATTTGGTATGTAGCATCATCTAGTGGTCCTCACCAAGATTTTTCAAATTATGCCCCTGGGGTCATAATTGGCCCCACTCGGGGGTCACCGTTTTACATAGACTTATATAGGGAAAACATATTAATATCTTCTTGCCTAAAACTACACTGCCTAGAGTTTTGATAATTGGTATGTAGCATCACTTTGTGGTTTTCTACCAAGATGTTCCAATTATTCCTTTGGGTGAAAATTGTGCAGGGTTTATAATCAGGTGAGCGATATTGGGCCATCATGGCCCTCTTGTTGACAATATTAGACATTTTTAACCGTGAAAAGACCTGTCATGACACATTGACTCACCTCTATGTAGATGCAATTTGAAGCATTGACTAGAATACTTCAGAACATAGAAAATATATAGAATAGATTAGGGTTTAAGTCAGAATGTTAGTTGTTAATGTCTAACTCATCCCAGTTGAACTGATAAATATTGGTTTACACACACATTCACATAAATGCAATACAGTTCCTTTGTACAATCAAATTTTGTCACCTTTCATGATTCATTTGTGTATAATTCATGTGGTCACCTCAAGCTCCAGGATTGAGTTGGTCTATACAATTTTTGATGAAGTACAGACACAACCTTTGACATTTTTCCTTGCTTGCGGAAGTTGTTGCACGAGTACCAGTGCTTATTTATGTGCTTGAGAAGTATACTATGATGCTGAACAGAAACTGCAATACATGATCCAGTGAAAATCAACCCTTTACTCCATAGACGATAGCCAGCCTCCTAGTTAAGTTTGAAGATCCTGTGCCAAATTGTTCTTGGTCAGAAATCATTTGGTATATTTATCCATGTTCACAGCCACAGTGACCTTAGACCTACTGACCCAAAATCAATAGGGGTCATCTGTTAATGACCAACCTGCATATAGCAATTGAAGATCCTAAGGTCAAGCTTTCTTGAACTTTTCAACACATACCGTTTGGTCAAAGATGGGGTGTAAACTAATAATCCATGGAGTAGAGGACTAATATGACAGGGTAATGAATTTACATGGTAACTACTTTCCCACAAATTATACAACTAATGATATAGACTATACATACATTCAAAGTTAAGTACACAGTTGGCACATCTACGTTTACAGTTAAATGTGACTTCAACACCCACCTAATAAGAAGACCATTTCACAAGGGTACCAATGATATGGGGGGCCGAGGTAATAATTATTCCACATAAATGTTGTAATTAGTAGTATGCATTGTCACAATGCATTCAAAGTACTGACAAACATATCTTTAAAGATTCCCCACGGTTACAGCAAAATTGTGGACTATGTTGACAGGTGGTCTCTCTTAACAGGTTAAAATACTAAATAGCATTGAAAAATGCATAACAGGAACTAAAATTGGGTGTTATTTGGCAAATTTCAGACAGGCTTTGCAATAGTGGCCTTTGTTCTCAAGTTTATGACAGTTTTTTAATATTACGGTCAATCTAAAACAACAATTATAACAAGTTTTCATTAATGACAGGCTAATGTTCACACTACTACAATAAATGAGCACAAACATCCAATAGGTCAATTTCATTCAGGGGTACCATCACAAGCAAAATGCCTAATCCTGTTACGTGTGCTAATAGCACATATCCCTTCACCAAAAACATAGTTTTGTTCATGCATTATTCTTATCTTAAAATTCAGCTGATGAATTTTCAAATAACTATAACTGAAGTCAGTACTATGATTTTTTCAACAAAAAACCTTCATTTTCTTCAGAATTTTTTTGTAGCCGATCAAAGCCAAAACTACAGGACCCATGTGTGTTACATAATTTGAGTATTGATAACATGACAAGTTGACAGCGGAGTTGTCCATACAGGTTTCCTGTCACCAAAATAATAAGGTCTACATTTTAAAGCTAAATGTGATAAATAAAAGCACTTGGTAGCATAGTTCACTATCATTCAATTCATTGAATTCACTAGAAAACCTTTTGATAATGAAGCTATCAACAAAAAAATGGACAAGAGTGGTTTTCCCAGCATCATGCCGACAGGTTCAGGGTCTACATTTACTCCTATGAGCATTCAATTAAACTAAACAATATTTAGCTAACACAAAATCATCATACATCATCGGTCGAGAAAATCGTCACTCATTTTTAAAACACAACAAAATTGCCGTTAAAATTCTTTAAATAACTATCTACACAATTATATTCTAATGTCGAGATTATGTTCCCCCTCACAACAACATGGTGGCCGGGTTTTCCATGAACTTTCTGAACTCAGACAGCCAGGTAGCCCCTACCGCTCCATCTACTACTCGGTGATCACAACTTAACGTAACAGACATCACTGTTGCTTCAGAATAACTGGAAAATAAAACAGAGTCAAATATTAATATGTTTATTGATTAGAAAAATTCAGTTTGTTTGGTCATGGGATATTGAACCATTATTTTGGATTAGTTTAAATTAGGGATGGCAACGAGTACCCGAGTACTCGAGTACTCGTTCAAACTAGGGGTGTAACGGTAGGCTCACCTCACGATATGATACGTACCGTCAATTTTTCTAACGGTTCGGTATATTTTGGTATGATACAATATTCTCTAACAGCAGCTTGAACTACCTCAATTTTTAAGTGATAATGAATTTGATGCTTCTATAACAGCAATTATAATGTGCTTATCAACTATTGTAAGTGAATTTAGACAATATGAAGCATATCTCAATAAAATTTAATTGAATGATTCATGGTAATTATACATAATCAGAAGGTTGTCAGGCGTTATCGTTGTCTGAATATTATTTTGCTCATAAAAAAGCTAATACCGAACCGTACCGAAATTTAGAAGTCTTGTATCGTGAACCTATGGAACTATAGTCCGCGGTATTTCGTATAACGCGGTATACCGTTACAGCCCTAGTTCAAACGTCCGATTATCGAATAGTAAAATCAGTATTCGAGCACTTGAAAAAAAGTTAATCCTGTGTAATACAGAGGGTGTCCAAGTGTTATCTGGTCAACTAAAATTACATTTAACAACGTGTCATCAATCCTTACTCGCCGCCGCATGGTCACTAAATTGCAAGCGTAATCAAAACACAGACATGTCAATCACCGTCTGTTAGTTAGTTTATAACACTTAGCTAGGGATTCTTTCGTTGACACCAACCCAAATAATTGTCATCAATTTTTAATTGGCAGTTATTGTTTATTAGAGGTGACAATCGATTAAGAAATAACAAGACTGCGTTCAATAAACGCTTATGCCCCGTGGAAGCCATGTCCATAAAAAGCTAAGTCAATCAGGGGCCATTATTCAGTTAAAATGTTTGATAGTGTTACATGGCTTTGAACTATAAGGGGCTTATGGTGGTAAACGAATAATGCCACATTTGAAAGCAGTGCCTTGATCAACTTCATGTGTGATCTGGTGATACAGATGTTATGGTTCTTTGTCTTTGCACTTCTCCAAGTTGCCATCTATTCATATACCAAGTTTCAAGTCAATATCTTAAACACTTTTGAAGATACACTCCTGTCAAAATTTGATTCTGAAAATACTAAAGGGGAGATAATTCAAAATTTAAGACAGACAGAGTTATGGTTCTTGGTCATTGCACTTCTCCAAGTTGCCATCTATTTATATTCCAAGTTTCAAGTCAATATGTTTAATAGTTTTGAAGATATACTCAGAGCAAAATTTGACTATAAAAAAAACACTAAAGGGGAGATAATTCAAAATTTATGACAGACAGAGTTATGGTTCTTTGTCAATGCACTTCTCCAAGTTGCCATCTATTAATATTTCAAGTTTCAAGTCAATACGTTAAATAGTTTTGAAGATACACTCCAGACAAAATTTTATTGTAAAAATACTAAAGGGGAGATAAGTCTAAGTCCAAAATTAGGTCAAGGTGAAGGTCAAAATGGAGTCAGGTGATACAGGCGTGTGGAGAGTGGTCATATACAACATCCATGCAAGTATGAAAGCTTTGTAGCAAGCCATTTTAATGCTAGAAGAAACGGTCAATTTGGGTAAACCAAGAATTTTACCTTTCAATAAGTCTAAGTCCAAAATTAGGTCAAGGTGAAGGTCAAAATGGAGTCAGGTGATACAGGCGCGTGGAGAGTGGTCATATACAACATCCATGCAAGTTTGAAAACTTTGTAGCAAGCCATTTTAATGCTAGAAGAAACGGTCAATTTGGGTTAACCTGGCTGGACGGACGAACGGACGGACGGACGAACAGGTGAATTACTATATGCCTCCCGATCTATCGATACGGGGGCATAAAAACAAATATGACTTTAAATCGGTCTCGCGCATATATGAACGAACGATTACTGAGTGAATTGGTCAATTGATATTGTAAATATTATGTCACTGGTCGATCAGAGTAGTTCCCCTTAGTGGTTTATTGTTGTTTCTAGCGTTATTGATTAAAAGTTATATTAATTTTACACTGTATTGGTTTTTTTCGTCATACGTATTTATCATTGTTACTGTTTCATAGTTCTTCTACCGATCTAGATTTGATCAACAACTGAAAAAACGTGCCGTTTTATTTGAAGTTGAACAACATTTCTATTTCCCAAATATCATGGACATTTATTGTTTTCCGAGTACCCGAGTACTCGATCGGAAGAATGACCGAGTACTCGAGTACCGATTTTGGTACTCGTTGCCATCCCTAGTTTAAATCTTGAAGTAAACGCTGATGCCCTGGTGAAAGTCTTGTCCATAACAAATAGCTTAGTCATTTAGGGGCCATAACTCTGTAACAATGCTTGAAAGTGTTACATGGCTTTGACAATGTATTGTGTTTATGATGGTAAACAAGTATGCCAAGTTTGAAAACAAAGCATTGTTACACTTATAAAACATTTCAGTTTCAACATTTTGTAACAGACAAACAATCAAACGGACAGGTGCATCGCTACATGCCTCCGCAACAGTAGATGTTGGGGCATAAAAAATTGTTTTACAACAGACCTAAAATAAATTAGTATATGCTTATGCAAGTACAGGAATGGAATGCCAGGGGCCTTATTCACCAACGTCGTAAGTCTAAAATTCAGACTTAGACTTTAAATTGCCAAATATTCTATTCACTCTCATGATCTTACAAATGTACCGATTTTGAAATAAATGGGTGAACATGTTCAGTGGGTAACAGCAAATAATCTGATAAAATTTCACATGGTTAAATATAATAGCAAAGAAATGGCAGTGATTTTAAATGAGTTTTAGACTTACGACGTTGGTGAATAAGGCCCCAGGACTTTACTTACCCCGAGTCATTACTTTCATCTACTACCAATCTCTTCTCAGCACCACCTACAGCCAGTATACATGCCTGCGGTGGATTGATCACTGCAGAAAATGATTTGATGCCAAACATACCTAGATTAGATATGGTAAATGTACCACCCTGAAAAACATAAAATTCATTGAATTACGGGGAAGCTTTGTTGTTCAAATGCAAGGAAGTAAATACATTTTAATGAAATTTTATTGACCTGTCAGTTCTCAGTGATTTTAGGGCTATTTTCAGTGCTGAATCCAGCCAGATACCCCACAAAAAATAACCTCCTTTTTTTGTTAAGATATAATTAATTATTTTCCCCAAACTAATGCACACATCCCCCCCTTTGATTTCCAATCTTTATGAATAATTCCCAATTTTGCAATTTGTTGCACTAAATTTTCCCAAACTGTATAGACACAAGCAGTTAATTTTTTGGTTATATTTCTAGAATTTTTATTGACCAGTCAATTCTATTTTAGAAATTTGTTGAACTTTCATACATTTAGTGATACCGTACAATTAATTGACAAAAGAGTGAAAATAGTGACAGGGGAGATTATAATCAGTATAGAGATGTGCTAGTAAAGATTGACACCACCCCTGTATAAGAGAAGAGAGTTGGCACAACATACCTGGAACTCATGTGGTTGTAATTTGCCTTCTCTGGCTTTAGAAGCTAATATACCTACATCCTCACCAATTTGTGATAAACCCTGCAATTTAGGACAGCATAATTTATACACAGATTTTTATTTGTCCATTAAATTCATACTTTAACCCCAAAAATATCCAAATGGGCGCATATTTTGACCCTTAGGATTCTGACTGAAGCTTGTGAAATGTCAACTTCTGTTCTGTTAAGGTATTTATGTCAATCTAACCAGAACCCAGTCCTATCTTTGAGTGTTCAGTACATGAATTGAAACCTTTAATCCTGCAAAAATAAATTAACCCCTGAAATTGTCAACAGGTCCCATATTGACAATTAAGATTCTGATTGAAGTTGCTAAGGGTCAATTTTTCTTCAATCTAATTTGACCTCAGGCTCATTTTTGTATATCCAGTATTTGAAGGAGACCAGCAATCTTGTTACAAGTGGATAGAAGCATATACTGGACTAACACATAGAAACTTAACCCATTTATTTATCTGGGTTTAACATCCCATTTATTTATCTGGGTTTAACATCATTTCTCACGAGTGCCTGTGTAGCTCAGTGGTTGTCGCCTAATCCGGGAACCCGGGTTCAAATCCTGGTGGAGACACACATATGTCTACCATATTTCAACAGAAAGCTGACTGGCAAATAAAGGCTATGCTTGGCAAAAGGCTAAGCCCGTCTCAACAATTTTTCAGTTAAATATGAAGGCTGATTCACCTAACCAGTTTTCCTGGTGTCAAACCAGTACTAACTTATCCCTCATAAGAAACCTGTCAACTTCTCCACATGTGGAGGAAAGGAGGAAAATGAAAACTTACCTTAAGGTCGGCTCTAAACACAATAGGA
Source organism: Spisula subtruncata (assembly GCA_963678985.1). Classification (NCBI taxonomy): domain Eukaryota; kingdom Metazoa; phylum Mollusca; class Bivalvia; order Venerida; family Mactridae; genus Spisula; species Spisula subtruncata. Next base: position 20,900,084 of record OY787676.1, on the reverse strand, counting down.
GTTATAAGACCAGCATCAGTTGCCACGGCAACATTTACATCTACTGTATTATATCTGAAATCATGTAATAATAAATATCACACCAAGAAATTAAACTAATGTGTTGTATTAAAAATCTACTGCATCATTTTGAAAATCTACTGCATCATTTTGAAAATCCACAGTATGGATATTGAAAATTTATTGCATTTTTTAAAAAATTACCTTGGTTATAAATTACAGTCATTCTGCAGTAACCTCCTGAGTCCTAAACTACTATCGACAAGAAATGTTCTCATGATGACCAACATTCCTGTAACTTTGAACCAGAACAAGAGGTCAGTAGCCCGTCTAGGTCATCTTGGTATTCCATAGCAAATTATAGCTTGGCTATTTTGACCTGAACCTGCCTTTTATGCAAGAATATATTACAAGGTTCTTGCATTAAATATATCAATTACCGCAAGCAAATCGTGCGATATCGGTATTTCAGGTTTGTGTTTGTATTACATCTCGAGTGTCTTCGTAAAACTCCACGATTATGAAAACCTACAAGTGGTGTTGTATCATAGGTAATATAGCGACTGTTAAATTATGCTAATCATAAGATAAGGCTCGTATCATATAAGCCAAGCAAATGAAGCAATACATGTTTCTAGGCTTAAGTGTTTTCAAGTGACAATCTGGTTAGGTGTACAGATATACACAACCATCTTCGATGGGAGGGCGTAATAATGGTCCAAAGTTGTAGGTCTCGACTATTATTCCAACCCCTATACTTACTGCCTAACAAATGAGTCCTGCCATGAAGAATTAGCTTCAGGTACTTGTTTACATGCCAATGCTGAGGCTTTGATTATGAAATCATTCACTGATATTTTCTTGTTGTCTTTAGCTAACATAGCATTTAATTCTTTTCTTAATCTGTAATATATAGACATGTTTAACATAAACAAACAAAATCTGTGCGCCAAAGTAGGTATTAAATGGCCTAAAAAGGCGCAATAAGGTGCTTAACACTGCTTCCGGCATAAGAAGGCATTATGATTAAAGGCCAAATAAGGCATATAAAGTCAGAGAAGGCATTACAGGCTACAAAAGGTATTAAAACCCAAGAAGGCATTTATGGTGCTGAACACAATGTTCAAAAACTAAGTAATAAGGAACCAGTCTGTTTTTCACATGTGGCCCAAAGTAACAAATAAGGTTAAATCATGACCAATGCCAACAATCAAATACATAATATACAGTGTAATTGTTACTTACTCTAATGTTTTATCAAGTGTTACATCTATAGTAAGATAATAATGAGGTATAGTTTGCTTGGACTCTGTTAATCTCTTTGCAATAGTCTGAAATATTGAGAAGACATGGTTAGAAGCATACTATGAGGTATGTAGGTAGAACACAATGTCTTCTATACTGAGCTAATGTTCCAATTATAATGTTAGGTATACATAACGTAATAAGGTAGTAAGGACAAAGGTCCCAACCAAAACCAGGGCTTGACACTAACTATTTTTGGTCACTGGTCCCCCAGTAAAGAAACATAAAATTTGTAAATAAAACAGTTACTGGTCCTTCAAGATTTTCACTGGTCCTTCTTGATTTTTACTGGCCTCGGACCAGGGGACCAGTGTTAGTGTCGAGCCCTGAAAACAACCACATACAATGTTGCTCATTTATCATATAACTGTCTGTTAACCATAAATTTCAATGTGGCAGCTTTTTGACAGTTGAAACGTGTACTCAGAATGGTTTTGTTTAATTAAAAAAATATTTTCTCATTCAGTTGTGAGTTGGCACTGTGCATTGTGTTTTTGGTTGACATTATTTATATGCTTGACTGTTTCAGTTGAGTGCAGCTTTCCATGGCCGATTTTTCATTATCTTTTATCAATGCAACATTTGACACAATGACCATCCAGTAATGAACTAATTCAACAGATCACAAGCAATTTTCAAGAAATTTGAGGGACACCAAATGTATCAATAAAATACAGTACCAACCTTCCTCATTCCTGATAATGGTATATCTACAAAAGCTCCAGGAGCAGCACTAGGTGCCACGCCCGGTGCTGGTGCTGCTGATGGTGTAAAGTTCAAAACATCGTCGGCACGTATCTGACCATCAGCTCCACTTCCAGGTACTAACTGTAGAATATAAAATATAACTTCATGAATTGAGTAGTTGTTCAGCCAGAATATGTTCAAAACTTCAAATGCTTTTCTTTGTTGTTTTTTTTCCAACCCATTTTCAGTAAAATTCAAGGTTCCGCGAAACCTGTTAGTTCTGCATTTTCCATTCGTATTTGGGCAAACAAGGCAGAGCCTTGTATTCATATAGGGCATAGCAGACAGTTCATCAAAACAACCTTTTTTTCCATCCAATAGGTTTGTTAACAGGCAAAAATGTTTGAAAATCACTACAATTTTCTCAGGTTTAAATTAGTCAAAAAGTTTTGTGCCAAGTCTTATCTATTCAATATTAAACACTGAATCACTTTACAGGTCACACATGTATAAAAGTTTTCAGTTAGTACATGAATCAACATAGAAACAGTGTCATCGAAGAATAAATGTAGCTACAGAATCAAATCAGATTGAAGTTATCATGATTTAATTAAGACTGTTTCAAGTTAAGACTAAAGTTATATCACATGAATTTCTTGTATCCAGGTTAGTATAACCACTACGTATAACTTTATACATAACAAGTGTAGTATAACGTTTAAATGACGTCATTTTATCTCCTAAATGACGTCATTTTGTGATGAAAATGACGTTGCATTTAGCTCGTTTATGTAGCAGAGTCGTTTTTTCAGCTGGAAGATGTGTTTTTCCGTGTTATTAGAGTCCTGTGATATAAAGAATATAATACTCATTGTCAATTGATATCAACTTATATTAAACTCGTTAAGGAAACATAATTAAGCTCGCTTAATAAAATTTCCCAAACTCGTTTAATATAAGTCTATATCAATTGACGACTTGTGATAGATCCTCTATATATCCTCTATATTTAAGTAAGATTACACTTACACTTAGATCAATGCCTTTCTCTGCTGCCAGTGTTCTTGCATAAGGTGTTGACAAGACCCTCCCACCTGCAGCAGTGGACGGAGCTTGTGCTGGAGTGGGTGGAGCCTGGACTGGAGCAGCTGGTTTTGGTGGAGGGGGAGGAGCTTGTGCGGGTGCAGGCGGGGCTGGAGGCGGAGTCAAGTCAGCTTTAGGTGATGAGGAAGAGACAGGTGGTGAATCATCGGCTGCAGTTGGTACAAAGTCTTTGAATGCAGCAACATCAGCTTCCTCTTGTACGATGATGCACAGTAGCTAAAACAGAACATTGAAGTAACAGATAATCCTAAATCTAAAAAATTCCCTCGAAAAGTTTTAGGCTTAAACGTTTGGGCAATACCAGGCTTTCTGCTTAAGGAGGTTGACCCACAATAGCTACAATGTTTTAGAAGAGATAACAAAATCAAGATGCATAATTTAAAGGCTGATTCAAGCACTTTTTTAAATAATACAAGCACAAACCTCTAAAATACAAATGTAGCGCAATTCTAGCCAATAAATATTAAATTCATAGTGATTGAAAGATTCCATATAAGGATTTAAGGCGCTTGAGTACCACAGCATCTTCTACTCCTTGCTAAGAGTCTGTCTATTCTCACCTTTCCAAGTGGAACATCCTTAGTTCCCTCAGCGATTAAGATCCTGGCCAGATATCCTTCCTCTGAGGATTCAAATCCCATCGTAGCTTTGTCAGTCTCAATTTCTGCCAGTAAATCTCCCTCTGATACTTTGTCCCCCTCATTTTTCTGCCAATTTGTGATTGTACCCGTTTCCATTGTAGGTGACAAGGCTGGTAGTACCACTTTGTAATGCTCTGGTAAGTCTGAAATGAAAACGTTGAGTGTTTAATTAATAAAGACAGTACAACATGTATCAGTACCTAAAAATGAAGGGAGATTAGGAATAGAAGTCGAAATTCATGTGATCATGTAATGTTTGCCTCATACTATTTTTACCAAATTATTTCATAGTGTGACTCTCAATGTTTCATGGTATGTAGGGCAAATAATGATTTGTCATTTGCTATCAATGGATTATACTTGATAATTTCACAGTAGCTGGTTTCTTCAGTACCAAACAGAGAGAGAAATGTAATGTCAACAGCGCTGGGCATCAAAATTATATGTAAACTCATTATGTGTAAAATTATCATGTCATAAAGCCCAAATTTCTATGTAAATTTTTCAATAAAGCTATTAAGTATATTAGGAAGCGATAAAAATCTAACACTATCAGTATCACACTTTATTCTTCTCACTTTCTCACTTTGAAGTTTTCTTTCATTACTTTTAATTACTTATATCTTGCACTGACGTGCACCTGCTATTCTACCCGAAAGGGGCATAAGCAGTATATAAAGATAGATAGAATAGTACCTGCTGAATAGTTTCTGGCATGTGACAACCATGGTTGTCTGTTAGCTTGCGGTTTCAGAGCACTAGGACATCTACAACTGAAAGCAAATAAAATATCATCAGTCTAAATGCATACTAAGGTAGATAACTTTGTCCTTACCATAGAGCTACAGATATCCTACAGGTACGTACGCTGAAAAAATTGAGACTGGGTCACTGACCCAGGAATCTCGATTTTTTTCTAGATCTATCATCTAATTTTACTTGCAATAAATCAAGAAAAGGCATTAATATATGTGAAGAAAGCACAGTCATATCTTGCAAGACCACAAATACATCATAATGACATTACATATGAAAATAAACAGTGTTTAGCAGAAAACAAGGATCGCGAAAATTGATGACAAACAAATATTTTAACTTACAGAGGTTGGTTATCCTTGGCAATTATTTTCTGTTTATTCAGATGAAAGGAGCTGCATATTGCCCTTCTTTGCGCACATTTCTGCACGACCTGTCGAACTGCATTAGCCGGGCGAAACATTTTGATAGTTGGAGCCGTTTGCTCCGTTGACCGTCAGAAATCCTTGTCCCAATTTGACCCTTAGTTTCGTATTTTTAAATATTGAATTTAACTGAAATAAAAACAATTCTTTCAATTCATTAATATAATTGGCTATCATTTTTCTGTTTTTAACACATATCTCAACCAATTATTTTTAAATGCTCATATTTTTTCTAGCTCTGCATAGGTTTCCACGACAACATAAATGCAAATGGCGGCGCCCATGAACTTTGATTATTTATGAAACTGAACTCGACGTTTAAATAGCTTATAATAATTTATCAATAAAAATTAATCATGCCAGGAGGTAAAGTATTATTCCAAAATTTACTAATTTTATTGATATCTTAATTGAGGTAGATCTAGGCATCATTTAGCTATAAATCATCAATTTTCACCTTGTCAACATCAGAAATTCAGTTGCAGTGATTCACACCAAAGGGCCAACTAAACTAAAGAGTCTCATGTTTATCAATGATGTGTACCAATCACGTTAAAGAAAATATTTGGAAAGGGATAGGGAATCAAACCTTGTCACAAACCTGATTTATTTTTGATTTTGACAGTTTGAGACAAGTTGATAATGCATCAGCTAGAGAGGGTCCTGCAAATTGAAGAAAGGCATATTATTTTGTCTCTATCAGTCCATTGTTAGAGTAGTGACTGGGGTCTGCCTTGTGCATTAACAGCAACTGCCTAATGACAGGCGCCCATTAAGTATAATCTCCACATCTTGTCAGCTTACCTCCTACTTAGAATTTAAGTACAAGGGCTGTGGATTATATTCGGGGCCGTGCAGAAATATTGCAGGATTTTAAGTGATTTTTGACATCCCTGTATGTAAACAAGCTTGGCGAGTGAAGACGAACATAAATGCAGCTTTTCTTATCAAATATTTAATACTTCAATGTTGTCAAAAATAAAACCAAGTCTATAATTGATTGACAACAGATGATAAAATAAATGGGCGCAGTAAAGTATTTTTGAGACTGTTAGAAATCTCGGTTCGTAGGGCCACTGCATGTAGAGAGCTAGTGTCTGGTACCCTGTGAGTGTCCCAGATTCCCTTTTTCCTACACCTGTCTCTCATGAGTCATCTGACAGGTTTGCGTCGCATATTTTCTGCCAGGAAATTATTCGAAACAAGTGTAAGTGAAGGCAGTATTAAATAAAGTTACAATTAATAAAAAAAAACAATATGCTGCTAAATGTTGGTTACTTGTTTTTTTCCAGAAGCTACTGAAGGTATATTTTATAGTTTTTATGTCATTGCAGAAATATGTCTGTATTGCTTGAGTCAGACTGATAAACTTCTAACAAGGCTAACTTTTACTTCCCCTTGTGCATTATATTATTTATTATACATCTGCCCTAATGTCAGACACCTTTAAAAAATAATAGGAATGCGATTTTTTGTTGGCAGTTTAAAGTATAATTTAAAAAACAATAAATTGTAGGCTACCATTTAAATACTAAAAATGATGCAATTTATGTTGAAAACTTTTGAGCTTGTGAAGTTTAGAAGAGAATCAACAAAAAGTTCAAAAAAATTATGATTTATTCACCATTGAACTTGTTTATGAATGAATTTAGCCTTGTTACTAGTTCATGTCTTTCTGACGTGTCTTGGGTTTTTTCATTTTGATGCCTGACCTGTTTACTGACCAGTGTACACATTTCCACTGTATTTTGTTACCAGTAGAAGTGATCCTATTAAAGTGAACAATACATTTCTTACAAGTATTCCAATGTAGCTGAAGCTATTCTGTTTCTGTAACATAAAACAGGATTTTCTTTCTGACATTCAAGATATTCCCTTGTTCCGTAGTTGATATATGACAAGAAGTAGTGTCCAGTAACTGACTGCTATCTCACGATCTGAAACATCTGCGGCTGCCTGCAGAAAAACTCACTTTTTCACCAATCGGACAATTATATTTCATATGATATGTTATTTCATGGCTAGTCACTTTGATCAATTTAACTACCATATTAAATTAGTACAATAAACATGACCATGGACTCATTTGTTATCATTACATGTTTCTGCATTTGTTAAAACATTTACAACAGTCAATATAACGTGTCTAGAGATGTTACAAACAGGACTGTATTCAGAGACAAAAGTCCTGAAGCAAATATTTCCTGTCTCTATGACTTAGCACCTATCCTGGTGTATTGCAGCCTTACCATTTCAATGTAAAAAACACACACAAGAAAAATTAGATAGGTCATAGAAAGAGTTAATATGGGAGACAACACTTCATATTAAACTTTTCATAACTTATCTCCCTGCACAAAAAGTCATTATCATATCAAAGGGAGATAACTCAGATAAATTGTGAAAAGTTTAACAAGGGAGACAACTTCATGTCCTATTTGTGTATGGCAGTGCTTCATGTCCTTCTGCATCACTGTTCTTACTAACATTACTTCTGTTGTGTCTTAAGGCTTTATGCTGTTAAAATTTGAGAAACAAATCCCCTTTGTGAATTGTTTTTCCCCCAAGATGGTTTCGTGTTTTTTTCCCAATGACTGACAATTTTGCATTTTCCCCAATGACTGTTGATTTCGTGTTTTACCCCCATGATTGATAATTTTGGTCTTGGACCCGATCATCCTCTTAATTTCACACCACATGACACAAACCTGCAAGTTTTGTACCCAGCATGACTTAAAATCGCTTTTGATGTTTCTTGTTATGAAGTATATTATTGCACCCGGCCCTTAGATTGTATATAAGTAGTTAGTAGTTAAAACCTTCACAGTATCGCATGCTATTTTATAGTAGCATCACTAGTAGTTCTACTATTAAAATAAATTAATGCCACCAATGGCGTACATGTGTCAATTGTTTTCATAACCATGATGCATTTAATTTTTGAATTTGAAATATATCTAAGTCTGTATTTCTATCAATATATAATTATCTTCTTTCATCAAATTACTAACAACAACATGTTTAAAAATTTATGATGTTTTTTGTCCACAGATAACCAGTATCATTGATAAAGATCATAATTTGAAGAATTTAACGTGATCCTGGTCTTTATGCATGAATGTATTACAAGGTTCTTGCTTTGAATATATCAATTTCCATGTATGTAAATTGTGCAATATGTCGGTATTTTAGATTTGTGTTTTTGAATACTTCTCAAATGTCTTTATGAAAACATACACCCATGGTTATAAATATACCCAAGATATTAGCCGTTAAATTATGCTAATTAAAAGGTCAGGATTGTGTCACATTCTTTGGACTATACATACCACGTTACATTTTGGCTAAGACATTAAGTAAATCATAAAATGTCAACCTTTTGTTGCCAGATTTTTACTTGCAGTCTAGGCAAAATAGTCACATAGTATGTCTAAATGGTAGATCACAAGTGCAGATGAATTTTGATTAGATTTCATATTCACACTTTGTTTCCCTGTCTACACCACAGCTTAATTTTACTCCAAAGCAAACATAACATACACACCACGCTCTACTTTACATGGGTACTTGAGAGGGTCGAAAGCCAGTGTGATATGTCTATATTTTTTTATCAATGATACAATTACTAGCTTGTTTTTTTGTCGACAAAGCTTTCCAATGGAAGAAGTATTACATGTTTTAGATTGGTGAATTAATGGCAGGAAGTTTGGTGTGGTAATTTTGTTGAGCTTTATATGATCATGTCAGTTAACTGAAGTTTAATCAATGTTTTTTTATTAACTGGTGCTTTGGGACTTTGATTTTGCTGGAACCAATTATTATTTCAGCAGAGTTATGTATGTACCTTTTGTTTGAAAAACCTGGTTTTCATATTTTCGCCATCAAAGCTTTTTTACTCATTCAATGACATGTACATTTTGTAGTTTCATTATCCTTAAGCTCTTGGACACTAAAATGATGTTGTTAAAACTTAAAATCTTAAACAAAATTCCTTCAGTTCTTAGACACTGTATACGCATGGCAGCTACCTTATAAAACTGTAGAATCATTGCATGATCATATGTACATGTACTTTGATTTTATAGTGTAGTGGTAAAGAATGAATAGTGAAACTTCAAAAACTAATTTTAACATCGATCATCATTGTTTTCAAAGTATTATGTTGTTCTTGTATGATTAAAATTAATATCAAATAAAAATCATAAATATAACTTTCAAATCTTTTCATAACATCATATTGTCTAATACCGGTATCTATGTTGGTGCCACAAAGGAGGGAAAAAAACTGCTGAATTTTTAGGTTTGATTCCATTTACTTACAAATAGTTACTGTAAAATCATTAATTTTCGTGGGGGATTAAATTTCGTGGATTTCGTGGTTCACTTCAACCACGAAATTTAATCCCCCACGAACATTAATTTTGACCCTTGTTTATTACCTGAAATGAAAAATCCACGAATTCAAGTCCCAACGAAATTGTCGTTTTTACCAAAACCACGAAATTTCATCCCAACGAAATTAAATGATTTTACAGTATGTTAATTATGTTGTGAAACTCGTTTAATATCAAATCTTCCCATTTTCAGAAAAAAAGGGACAAAAGAAGACGGAAGATACAGGGCCAACCATCATGACTGGCGTATTTGTGTTCCCTAATGGAGATAAATATGGTATGTATACTGTCCGTTTGAATTTAAATAAGAACTGTTATAAATAATTAAATATAAGCTTGTCTGCAGGTAAACTATGTTTATCTAGGTTTTAATGGGTGTAACTGTAGGCTCAGGCTATTTTTTCGATTGGGATAGTTTCCTCATTTCTATTACTTATTAAATCAACAGTAATGTCACAGTATACACCATATTGTATGATATCTGTGGCTTTGAATACTTCTTACCTCTTGCATTTAAAGTGGACACTCTGTCTACCACTACACTAAAATCTGAGTCAGATTACAGTAGTAATTTGAATGGCGCCTCAGGGCTTTTTCTTTCCTTAGCAGGGTTCCTAAAAGGCATCTTCACCTCGGGAAGTCTTAAAATTCAGTTTGCATTAAACTTTTTCTTCCCCTTTTACTTTATGAGTTATAAAAGGCCTTGCATTTCTTTCTTTATATGTTGGCCATTTGTTCCTATTCACAAAATGTCATACATATTTAGCCAAGGGTTTCAAAGTCTTTTATTCTTGTGATATTTCAGACGGGGAGTATATCACAGAAGACGGTAGTATTATACGGTGTGGAACCGGTACTCATACAACAACAGATGGTAGTGTTTACGACGGTCAGTGGAGCTCAGACAAAATGAACGGTCAAGGTAAACTGACCCATCATTCTGGTGCCGTGTATACTGGAGAGTTTGTCAATAACGAGTTCCACGGACGAGGGGTTTATACATGGCCAAATGGTTCAGCTTATGAAGGAGACTTTGTAGAAAACAGGTTAGTTATCCTTATCCTGACAATATGGGTTGTGGTGCGGTATCAAAACTAGCGCACCTCAGATAAATGATCTTTCTCCAGTCTAAAACCTTAAATATAATTATAATGACATGCATAATACATGTAATAATAACAACTTTGTTTATTGTGGATGACATATTTGGTTCTAGACCAATTTTCAATATGGTCGGACCACGTTACATTACCAGTTTATTTTGGTTAGGCTGTATGTTTTAACTCTAAGAAATCACCACTAGCACTACATTATACAGTAATTGATTTGAATACCTTAGTAAATTTCAGTTTTTAACTTGCATGTCATGATGGTTTAGGCTACTGCCAATTAAGTTATTTGGTGGAGGCCAACTAACCACTAGCCACCTCCTACACATATCGAGATTCAAACCTGTGATCCAAGACGTTATTGCGTTATAGCAGCAGATACACTCTCCCAATCAAAGTTCACAGTCATGTGCTGTGCATAAAGAATAACGTAAGCAACGAGACCCTTATTTATACCACAGACAATTAAATCAAATATCCCCCTCTGCCTTTATTTTCCTATTGGAAATATTGTACAATAATGGTTCATTTTTCTTTCAGACTTGAAGGCAAGGGAAACTTCACAGACACCGAGAGCCAAATATGGACTGGACAATTCAGATATAAGGCTGCACCTGGATTACAGTTCCAACTGCGACTGGATTAAATAAAAATAAACATACCCCAAAAACTGCCTCATTAAAACTCATTTTGTGTCATATTATCATATACAATGTATTATACATTCAACACAGATTTTATAAACATTTTATACTGAAATATTGTGTTGATTCTTTTGTGTGTAAATTTACAATTTTCTGATCTATTTAAGTTTATGATATTTTGTTATCTCCCTTGTACTGATTAAATAAATTTCACATGTTGATTGCTTTATTTGACTATTGTGAATGTTCGTGTTTGTAAGTCATTGGTCAAGTGATGGTTGTTGCAAGTTGTACAAGAGATGATTATAAAACATATATGCCACAATGGCAGTTCAATACCGGTAGTCGGAAATATTAAAGGTCTTTCACCTCAACCTTCGACCTACCAATAGAGGTCATTACTGTTGCTGGCCATAAAGTTTGAACCTCAAAGCAAACTGTCCATGTTGAGTTATTGAACGGAAACCATTCGGTATATCGACCAACCAACCGACATGTGCCAAACAATATACCGCCTCATCAAAGTTGTATAGCGTAGATATTAACAACAAGCATAATATCTTGTCTATATTTGCAACCCTAGTATAGGTTCGCTATTTTGACCTGAACCCGACCTTTATGCATGAATATATTACAAGGTTCTTGCTTTCAACATATCAATTTCCGCAAGCAAATCGTGCGATATCGGTATTTCAAATTTGTGTTTGTATTACATCTTGAGCATCTTCGTGATAATCCCCGATTATGAAAGCATACAATCGGTGTTATATCGTAGGTGATATATCGACTGTTAAATTATGCTAATCAAAAGGTCAGGCTCATGTCAAATTAGCCAAGCTATAGTATGTTTTTTATGAGGGAAAGTGTTTTGTGAAGATGCGCATAAATGCAATAGAAACACAAATTTTGTGGACAAATATTACACACTTGTTCGTCGAAATCGTCATATTCAATTTATGAACATTTAGCATATTCAAATACCATGCATCACTTCAAATGGCTGCAACCTTTCAGTGTATATGTCCTTGCATGTGATCAGACAGCTTCAGGTTTCCAGCACTCATTAGTCAAGATTATTTAAACTTTGTAAGGGAATGAAAATGGTTCATAGAACAGTACCAAGATCTGTGAGCAATGGCACTTGGTAAAACTGTAAAGGTTTGATTCCCGCCATGAACCAACCGAGTTTGCACATATTCCTGTAGTAGTGTACCCAGTACAAGTCACCCTTGTTCCAATGGACTTGAAAGGTTCTATGGCCGACACTCTGTAAACCAGCCATCATGCTGCATGACACAGAAGTCTAGATTCAACAAAATATTGCCACGCATAATTTACATATTTTATTTGTTTTTATCTATCATTACAAATATTGCATTCTATCACAGAATATTTACACAAGAAAATTTACACATGTTCTGAAAAACATTTGAATCACAAAATTGAACCTGAAACAACATTTTTTGTACAAAAATGGATTCAAATGGCCACACAAAATTTGTTGTAGTTCTATTACGCTATTGTCATAGGGTATTGGTCTCTCTGCACATTGCAATCTCAATCATCGTTAATAAATTTCCTGTATACTGGATACAAAATCCCTGCAGAAATAACTTTCATGAAACAAGAATTGCTTTTATTGTCATGGACAAGTGTCAATTTGAAAGACTGCAACTGTAGAAACATACAGTCTGCAAAATCGGCACCTGTCTGGGACAAGTAAAGTTTGCAGTAATTATGTATAGAGTATATAGGGAAACTGTTAATTTACCAATTTAGGCAAGTAGTTTCGAATTCAAATTCCACAGACTGAACCTGCTTAGCCAATTTTAACATATATGTACATACTGAACGCATTGGGAGAGCACAGATCATTGTACATGATTATTGCGCAATATTATAAATAGTAACTCAAAAATCTATTATGAACACAAAGGTATTTTTTACAAATTCATGTAGCAAGCTATAAATAACAGTGCACTATGTTTAAAATTTATGATTCTGAAAACTGAACATTTTGAGTTGTAGGCCTGCACCTTAAAACATTTAACTTGCAACTGTAAGTTATAGGCACAAAATGTTCACTTGTATACAAAAGGATCCAATGTTATTTCATATATATTAGATAGTTACTATCAAACTCAAAATTGCTTGCTGTATCCAAAGTTAGAAAGCACTTCCAAGAATTATATTTGTTCAGTCACTGGAATTACATCAAACTTCTTGTGAAACAAATTCCAAGAAAAGTCGACATATCCAATTTTCACAAGTTCACTGGCTTGTTTAAATCAAGAACACTATATCATCAGCCAACATGACTTGGTTAGCGTCCATCATTTTTTCAATAGCACCAAACACTTCATCCTCGGAGAAATCAGATCCCATGTGACTCTTTACTTTGTCCACTTGTACAGACTGGGCGTGTTCAGATTTAAATAGATCAAACAACTTGGCTCTAAATGACTTCAACCTACAAAAGAAGAATTTTATACATTTGGTTAAGTTTATTCACGGAGAATACTGTTATTCTACACTGGCCGATTCAACGTGCCAGGAACTTATCCTTCAACAAAGACTGCATTTAGCAAGCATTTCTGCCGCGGTTGAAGCCTTGGCCGTAAAGTCATTCAGGTGCCATAATTGTGTTGATATGTTTGATAGTGTTACATGGCTTTGATAATGTAACGTGTTTATGATGGTAAACAAGTATGCAAAGTTTGAAACTCAAAGCAATGCCTTAATGGACTTAAAATATTTGATTTTCAACATTTTGTAACGGACAGGAGCATCCGTATATGCCTACAAATCAGTAGATGCAAGAGCATAAAAAGGCAATTTCTCTTCATTGGGAAGAAAGTCACGACTGGGAATCAAACCCATGTCATACAATACAATTCAGAACATGAATTTCAAATAACCATAGCTCAATCAATACATAGCATTTTTTCGCCAAATAACTTTCATTTTCTGCATAAAAGTTCATTCTTTCCTTTTGTAGAACCCCTATGATATATATTTAGTAACAACATTCTGAAATACTTACTTTTTATCATCAATCTGTTGTGAGCCTGAGGATTGTTGAGAGTCCATACTTTCAGCTTCTGCTTCCTGTCTTGGCTTTCTTCTTGGACGTAATGGTTCACCTGAGAAATGAAGTTAGAATATACAGACGACAGTCAGACCAATTTAAATAGAACATTAGTCAACACTAAGATAAGACAATCTGTGTGCAAAGACCACCTCGGATATTTCAATTAATTTTGATTGAAACCTGTAAAGGGAGACAGTCTGTCAACAATGCTCACTTGTTACCATAACAACATTTTTTTTGACTGAATACCAAAGACTGACAGCTCAACTGTTTTAAGTATATATGAATACAGATAAGATGAGATACTTTTTCAGTCAGTCAAATTCCAGGGGTGTAGAACTGAGACAGAAGAAATCCACTTGCTATTTGAACATGATGGTCTGTCTCTTTTTGTCATAATCTTCTTTCTTACTTGAAGTGAGATTTCAAACGCCTTCTTTTGAAGACGGGCTGCATAAACACGTTTCTAGACGCCTGATTTTCTGTAGTAGTTTCCCATGATAACTACAGCACCACAACAGTGCCAAAATGGTGATAGAAACATCTTGGACACTGATCTGATGCCATAGCAACCATTTATTAATACCTGTACAATTTAACTGCAAGTACTTCAATGGCTTAGAATTAGAAGGTCGTAACTACCAAATCGATATTTTGAGAAAACAAGTCTTATGGTAAAACAAACTTTTACAACTTCATTTTGGTCAACATGACAAGTTCAGATTTTTATGAAAATGGGCTCATAAGAAGCTCCTTGTGATGCTTATTCTAAATATGTATGAATCTTAAAAGGTCGTAAGCGGCACTTATGACCTTCTAATTCTAAGACATCGACTTGTACAATAATAGAAGGTAGATTCCAGACTTCGTCCATACAGCAGCTTTCTGTCCATTCCAATGTAAACACCAGCGACTAATTGAAGCTTTAAACTGGAGCGACTGTAGCCACCATGGAAGGTTATTGGTATTCCTGCAATACCACTGTGCCAGACCACCTGAGGGCAAACTCTTCAATGTTGTTTAGCCAGATTGTCCGAGAGCAACAACTCAACATTCTCTGTTTTGTCAGATAGTCTAAGGGCAATTACTCTGTGATGACTGGACCAACACACTTGAGTTTTGTACGTCTACTCTTGATGGGGAACAATCTTGTATATTTCTTCTGTTTTTACTAACAATCCTAACATCGAATTAAACTGATGTTGTGTACATGTACCCTAATATCAAGAAGTTTGGCAGAGTCATTGACCAACAATTGAACATGGGAAATAAAATTTGGCCGTTTCCTTATCAGAGATTTATATATTTTTACACAGGAATCTCTTCTGGAAGACAATTCAGGAAGGATGTTGATAAAGCTGTCCTATTTCCTGTGGTCTTCGTCAGCATCTGATGGCCTCGCTTAACAAGTGAAATATCAAAATAATGGTGCTTGCAGACAGGTTTTGCAAGTGGTCTTATACAACAAATTATCCTTCATTCCTTCATATAGAAATTAACTATCTGCATACATTAGAATTGAATAACAACATAAAATTTCTGCCTAAAACATCAGCACCAATACGTAACTGTAAAGTATATATGATTGGATACATACCAGTGGTTTCATCAGCGGATGCTTCACTCTCGTCAAAGTCATATGGATCATAACCATCCTCTCCTTCTTTTCTCGGAGTACGACGTTCTTTGGGTTTTCTACAAACAGATAAACAATAGATGTACATGTATGCCATGTTTCAAAACACCTGTGCACTAGATTGGTGATGGAAATGCAAATTTCATTAATATGAGAAAGATTTTCCTTGCTCAACCTTACTGAAATGCATGGTTTAAGTTTTGCATATAGCACTTGACATATAAAACTTTCAACATATGCAACAAACAAGAGACTGAAAACAGCAATAGCTTTCATATTCTTCAAACACAGTAAACCAATTTTGTTTTCACAAATTTATACTAATTTTGTCTATCATCAATATATTTGAGACTTCGAATTTTTGCATTGATTTTCATGGTTTTAAGTCTCCCGTGATGTCTGAGTTAATGGTTTGAACACTTTCGCAGCTACTTAATATTGCGGCAAACATCTACCATCGCGCAAAATAATTTTGGTTTACATCAAGCGTTAAATCATTACAAGTGAAACACGTTATCAATCTGCAAAATTAGCACTTGTCCGGAACAAGTAATTGTTGATTCAGGCAAGTACTTTTTGCAGTCTGTCAAGTAACAACTTTTGCAGTAATTAAGCATCTATAGGGTCTATAGGAAAAGTATTAAATTTAAGTGATTCGGGCACGTAGTTTTGAATCCTAATTTTGCAGACTAAGTAGTTATGTAACAGACCGTTTTTTCTTGGCTGGTTCTTCACTCTCTGCTTCCATTTCCTCATCCTGGCTACTCTCACCTTCCTCTCCGTCGCTACGGTGACGTTTACGTAACTTCTTCTCAACCTACACAGAAGAAACAAAAGGGTTCATCATAATGTTCACATACAATTAATTGAAGTCAAATCTGAGCAATATCATCCTTCAACACTCCCTAGTGTTTTTACAACCGCCACAAACAAAATGGTTCATATGAAAAACTTCCCTACCCTTTTTTTGAAGACAGTATTTGAAATCAAGTTTCATGCAGTATTATTCTCAACTCTTAACTCCCTTCTTTATGAACTACTGTCAAATATTTTGCTTTCATTTCATGGGTCAAAGGGTCTACTCATTGGTCAACCGAAATCCCTGTTCACCAGATGTTCACAAACTGTCTCTTCATATATATGATATTTATAGAAGCCTACAAAGGGTGAAATAAACTTCTGAATTACTCTGGCCTTTCTGAAAATAATGTTTTTATTAAATCATTCCAATACTCATCTGATCTGAGTTTTAAAATAACCTTAACACATACCTTTTTGAAATAAGCATACTCAATGAGTTCCACCGCAGCCTCTGCGTCGACGAGATCTACAGTTTTTGACAGACGGCATTTAGCATGAGCTGTAGATAAACGTATCATTGTTTCCAAGGTACGAGCAGTCACAGGTGTTGTCTAAAAGGAAATAAAACATGTTCAAAACACATAGATAATTGTACATGCACTCAGAAAGGAGAAAGTTAAAGGGGTGGGGTGAAAAATCTTGAATGAAAACAGTGTCATTTCTAAATGGAGACTCAAAAAAAAATTTCAGAAAACAAATAATATAAAATGCCACAGAATATATCAAACATCGAAGCAGTTTTATTTTCCCCAGACTTTTCAAAAATTTAATTTAACTGACCATTATTAAGAATTCCCCGACAATTCACTGAATTTTCCAGATCGCTAGCAACCCTGTACTTAGCTTGATTCCCTAACACTTGTCACACTTATTATCATATGAGTGCCAGAGTTATCTTACCCTAGCAATATTATCCTGTGACATATTGTCATGACTACGCAGTTTGGCATATTCCTCAGAGAGTAGTTCTGCTGCAGGTTGAGTTAAGTTTGGCTTCAATGCTTTCGCCACATGTATATACTTTCTCATAAATGCCATGCTTACAATCTTCTGTCTACAATACATAACATTCACATTTTTATTCAATTAATTGATACAAGTAAAAATTCACATTTTTAAGTGCTTGAACTCATGAACATGAGCACATTAAACAATAGAAGCAACTAGAAACAAGACTGCGTTCAATAAACGCCTATGCCCCCATGGAAGCCATATCCATAAAAAGCAAGTCCAAAAAACCAAGAATTTTACCTTTCAATAAGTCCAAAATTAGGTCAAGGTGAAGGTCAAAATGGAGTCAGGTGATACAGGCATGTGGAGGGTGGTCATATACAACATCCATGTAAGTTTGAAAGCTTTGTAGTAAGCCATATTAATGCTAGAAGAAACAGTCAATTTGGGTTAACCAGGTGGGAAGGATGGACTGACGAACGGACAGACTGGTGAATCACTATATGCCTCCCGATCTATCGATATGGGGGCATAAAAATGTGTCCATAGGACACTGTCACACAGATTGCCCCACTTGACCATGATGTTCAAGAATTGACCATAACTTTTTAGGATCGACAGAGGAGATAGACTGGAGCAACACAACTGTATGTCCCCTTTAATAACGGGGATGAAAAGTGGTTACTGAATTTAAGGCTATATCATAAGTTTCTCTGCTTTCACAGTAGATTACTTACTGTTTAGACTTGGCAGGTCCGTGTAAAAGTTTGTTATGTTTTTCATAGATGGGTGTTTCAGTATCTTCCGACTCTTCAAGGTCCGGGTCGGTGGTAGCCAGAACATCAACACCAATTCCAAACGGCAACACTGTAGAGTAAACACAAGACACATAGAGAACCTTTTTTCCAATAAGTTTAACACTTTTTGTTATCGGTTTGCTTTGTCAAGTTGTCAACCCTGTTTTAATAGACATTTAATTACTCTTCCACATGTTACTGACAACTTCTCAATGTTAGCTTCACAATTATAGCCAATAGGATGGACGGATAGAAACAGAATCTTCAAAACTTGTCATAACAAGAGCACCGCCTTGCGGGTGCAGACGCTCATCTGATTTCTGTCACTGTCAAAAGACAGACAACCTCAGCATGAAGTAGGACAGAGTTATGTGCCCTGCGTTACCTAAACACAAAACTTAACCAAGAAATTTTCCAAAAAGGGGCAATAACTCAATCACAATGCATATCAGAGTTATGGATCTTGCTTGACATGGTCAGGTATTGAAGTGTTGCAAGTTTCAAAGCAATAGCCCACATAGAGTATGAGAAAAGTGGACCTAAACACAAAACTTAACCAAGGAATTTTCAAAGTCCAATAAGGGGCAATTACTCATGAAAATGCAGATCAGAGTTATGAGTCTTGCTTGACATGGTCAAGTATTGATGGTGAGCAAGTATTCCAAGTTTCAAAGCAATAACCCACAAAATGTATGCGAAAAGTGGACCTAAACACTAAACTTAACCAAGGAATTTTCTAAGTCCAAAAGGGGCAATTACTCATGTAAAATGCAGATCAGAGTTATGGGTCTTGCTTGACATGATCAGGTATTGATGGTGAACAAGTGTTGAAAGTTTCAAAGCAATAACTCTGATAGTTTAGGAGAAAAGTGGACCTAAACACAAAACTTAACCAAGGCATTTTATTTTCTAAGTCCAAAAAGGGGCAATAATTCTTACAAAATGCAGATCAGAGTTATGGGTCTTGCTTCACAGGCTCAGGTATTGATGGTGAACAAGTGTTGAAAGTTTCAAAGCAATAGCTTTGATAGTTTATGAAAAAATGTTACCTAAACACAAACTTAACCATGCAACGCCTACGCCAATCAAGTGATGACAATAACTCATCTTTTTTTTCAAAAATCAGATGAGCTAAAAACAGATTATTTGGGTTGACAGCCTTGTACACTCAGAACCAATGTATAATCTGTCAAATTAAGTGTGCGCTAAGTTTTTGACCCCAAAAAGGCATGCCCAGATCTTCGGAAGACTTTTTATAAATAAACAAAGTTTTACCATCTCCTTCTTGTTCTGTGGCTGATCTGTATCTGTGCATACGTAAAACATGATCTGCTATGCTCCTGTCCAACTCAGGGTCCATCTGAAAGGTGCAAACAATCACTACTGTACGAAACTTAGTAGGATAAACATGGCACTAATGTTAGATTGGCAGCCTTTGATGTAGTCTAGTGGTTGAGTGTCAGCTTTGAATGCGGGATTACTTGGGTGCTATCCAAGGCCACATCATACCAAAGACAAAATAACTATAGTTCAATTTTGAACCCTGAGCCATGAACTTGCAGACGAGTCTATTTGGGCGGGTAACCCGTGATTTATTTAACAGTTTATCGGCGAATGGATTAAACTTTCAAAGTGCAGTCACGGCTCAATGCTCGAAATCGAACTATAGAATTGTGTCGATTGGACAAGGGTGTCCCCAGCACCTGTCATTTATGGGTATATAGAAATAGTAACAAAGAGCCATATTTCTGGTAAAAATTGTCTCAGCAAAAGTTCCACCCTTTACAGTGTATATATTGGGTTTGTTCATCTGTGAAAGTTTGTGAAGAGTTCATAACAAGATTTACGTACTGACAGACAGCAACAATGCTATATGCCCACTTGAATAAGTGTGGGGACACTTCTCTTCTGTGTTAGATATTATAATAGCACATTACACTAGCTCATTCCAGAAACAAACCCAGACTGTCGCCTCAAGTTTTCTACAAACTACAATAGGCCAACAAGGCTGTTTAGTGTTAAAACTTTGACATGAGCCTCACTCACAATCCCAACCCACATCCAATAACATATTATTCTATTGTTAAATTCATTAACTTTGTGAAGACAAACAAGTACTGTATATAACTTAAGTGCATTTTAACCAACCTTGTCTAAGACTATGAAGATGAGATCAAAACGTGACAACAAGGAATCTTGTAGACCGATGTTCTCCATTGGTGTTTTAAATTGATCATACTGAAATAATGAACAAACAGAAAATGTGAGAAAATTTATAGCATGGTAACTGACAACTTATTCATTTGAAATACAGTTTTAAGTCCCAAAAGTCAACAGCATAACAGTCATATGGACTACCCACTCAATTTCAAAATTTCCTAATACCAAGTGAATCAGTCAAGAAAGGAATATAAAACCAGGATCTTGTTTTACCATTTTTCTATTCACAGCTTGGGATCAAAATGGAGACACATTCAAGCCCGGACCAGGAATCAAACCCGGGTCAGCCTACCGGCACAATTAGCCTAGTGCCTTAATAAATTCCTGTACATTTGCATCAGTAAAGCTCATGTAGTATTCTTACCCTTCCATAAACTGGGTTAGCGGCAGCCAGTACGCTACATCTAGCATTCAACTTGGCATGTATACCAGCCTTGGATATCGTCACACGACCCTGTTCCATAACTTCGTGAATAGCTGTACGATCCATGTCGGACATTTTGTCGAACTCATCAATACAGACCACGCCCCTGTCTGCTAACACCATAGCACCAGCTTCAAGCCTTCTCTCACCTAAACACAAACAACATTTTACCATGCACATCAGTCTTTCATTTCTACACACAATTTTTAATCAATTGAGAAATTCTGGTTATTGAATCACGGAAAACATCTTGGTAGTATACTTGTTAAAATTAGTCTAAATGGACTTGAGCCACATGATTTGTACAAAACTTCACTAACATATTCAAGTACTATTCCCTTAAAATATTCAAGTAAAATTCCCTGTATTTATGAGTTAAATGGTGCCTGAACTGAAAGAATTATAATTCATGGTGGGATTTTTGGACTGGTGTTGCACCTGGAACAGTCCTAAGCAAAGGAATGAAATACATCAGATATGTCAAGTTGTATACCCACCAGTTTCTTGGTCAGTGGTGACTGCAGCAGTAAGACCAACACCTGATGAACCTCGACCAGTAGTGGTTACAGCTCTAGGTGCTGTGTGTAAAACATACCTGTAATAGAAAAATATCACATACTTTTAAAATATCGTTCTCTGCCCCACTGAATGATTTAGCATTTCAGTAGTATTACCAAGTCACATTAATTGAGATTGGCAAAGCAGCAGTTACCTGAAACTAACTATGCTGAGCAACAAGCAAGGGTGATATACTAGTTGCCAACTATTTTAGCGACTGGTATGGTGTAGCCAGCAATCAAACCTGAGACCTAGTAGGCAAGCGAGGTGAACACATATATGGACAAAATAGATCAATAGTCAGATCAAGTACGCTCTGGTGAAGAATATAACTTCTTTAAACAGAAAGAACCTTTTTCTTTCTTTCTTGTGTTAATCCTATCATATAGCCTCTACCATCCTTTTAAGTCATAGAAATTAGACAAACATACAAAATTTATAAATCCAGAGTCTATAATAATTTACTTACCGTAACATTTGCGATTTAGCCACAGAAGGATCACCAATCAATAACACATTGATGTCGCCTCTCAGTCTCGACCCGTTGGCCAGCACTTTCTCTGTTCCTCCCAACAACATACATAACACTGCCTTCTTGATGTACTCATGACCATGAATTGAAGGAGCCAATGATTTACCAAGCACGTCAAACACGTTGACATTTTTCTGACGACTGAACTTCTTAATCTTGGCAACGTCCTCGGCAGAAAATGTTGGAGACACTTCCTTGCTCATGAGCTGTACATTGTTGGCAAGTAATATTGTTCTGTAAAATGTTTATGAAATCCATCTAGAGCAAGTGATAACAACACAAATAATCACATGGCTGGCTTCAAGAATTAATTTGAAACTAGGTAAATACCATGTTACAGCAATCTCTCTCGTCTAAATGAAGGGAAACAAATTTTTAATAAGTTGAAAATGGGTTACTAAGTTAATCTGGACTACATTGTGTAACGGAAATTGACCTAACAGTTGAAACAGACTTCCTGATAGTCGCTGAGAATCTGTTGGCCGGACAGTCTGAGAAACTGTCAATATTTAAATGAATTATCACATTTCTATAGAGTAATCTATTTTCATCATTACCTGAATGTGCCAGATGTATACCCATTTTTCTTTCCTGGCAAACATCGGAATGTACCAATAGCTTGTATTCTGTCACCTGGCTGAAATATTTAGAAAATTTTGTTATTGCAGTCTTTGAATTTAGGATTTGAAACTACACATTTATTAGGTTTACTGACCTAAAATCAATAATTACTTGTCTTGAACAAGGGCCAATTACGTTGACCATCATTGAATTGAAAAATTACAGTAAATGAACTAACATAATCATAATAATGATCATCTTTATTATTTGCTCACTGCAGGAATTTCTGTCAGTCCAAATCCATATTTGTCTGACAGGACGAACAGTTTTCGCAAAATTTGTAAACCACTCACCTTGCACGTATCTACAAGATCATTATCAGCGATGATGTCAACACTTCTAGGCAGCTGACCAGCAGGAGCCTTCTCTGGCATTTCTTGTATACTAAATGTCTGGTGATCTTTGTACACTGATAAACCGTACTCTGTCTCTAACAGGTTACCATCCTCATCCTGAAAATAACACGGTTTTGTTAAATAAGACGACATGGTAAATCGAGAATCCTGATCCAATAAAAACATCTCCTACACATTTTAGGGGATATGGTCAACTCGTGCATTGATGACTAAGCATGTATGGCTTTAGATTGTCGGTGTACTACAATTGCTACACTGCAAACTAGGATCGGACGACAAGGCTACATAAATTGTTTTAGCAAACTTAGATGTCAGCCAATCAGGGATTCCAAGTAAAGGAGGGAGAACAGGAACCTGTTATGTTTGGTGTTCAACTTTAACCCTCAATTCTCCAGTGAACATGGCCAATCACAGCTAGAATGTCAGCCTGACCATTCATGTGTGCAAAAGAGAATCCACCACTTTGAAGATGATACTCACTGGGAATTCTTGATATATTCCACTGCTATGAAACTTTGTCTTTATAGTTACTTGTGTAATCATGCAGGCCTTTCCCCAGGGCCAGAAGGCGCTGTGGTACCCCAGCGCCTTAATTCTAGAATTTGCTTTCCCCCAGCGCCTTAAATCTCAGAATGGTGTCTTTAAATCACTATATTTTGTCAGTATTGTGTTATTTGAGAGAAAAAGGCTTGCATTCTGTAAAAAGTACTTAAATCAGCATCTTAATTATGCATATTACTGCAGTTATATCTTCTAAAACATTCTACCTATTCTTGTTGATGTCCTGAAGTATGTATTCTAGAAATACCCCAGCGCCTTAAACATATTCTGGGGAATGGCCTGTCATGATATACATATAATATAGGGAAAATTGATTCTGTAGCCATTTACCTTTGTTGGATATGCAGAGCTTGATGGGAATGCCTCCAATGAGGTCATGTCTGTGTATCGTCTCTCCATCGTCTTCTTGGTGTTCGGACAATAATGTACACTGCGAACAACTTT
The DNA here is from genome assembly GCA_963678985.1 of Spisula subtruncata. Classification (NCBI taxonomy): domain Eukaryota; kingdom Metazoa; phylum Mollusca; class Bivalvia; order Venerida; family Mactridae; genus Spisula; species Spisula subtruncata. The sequence goes on along the minus strand of OY787676.1, from coordinate 20,875,967 downwards.
TGGTCTGATAAGTGAGCCTGCAAAATGTCATTTTATAATGTTATTCATCAATGAAGGGGCACAACTCTGTCCTAACTGACAATAAATACAAGGAGTAACACAAATTTTTAAGTTAACTCTTTCCTGTTGAATTCAATCCTCGAATGAATTATATACAGAAATGATTCAGATTATTCATTTAATACAGTAACAGCGTTACATTAATTTTATTCAAAAAATGCATACTATACAATTTATGAATACGAGGCACTTCACTGTGCAGTTAAAACCTAAGCAACTTCAAGCAATTTTAGTATGAACCCATCATGAATAATTGATTTGTCTGCAGTTACCAAGTGACATAGTGGATCATAATGAAATTTGGTTTTCCAATTATGTTATGGATCCACAGAAAATAAAGATGTCATTATTACACATATACTTACATTTTGTCACAATTCCCTCCACACAGACTAGGTTACCAAGATAAGATGATGTCAGTGATCTTGGAGACACATGTTTAGATCCAAAGCTGAAAGATACACATACATTGTCTTACAAGTTTATTCAACATTAATGAAAGGAAAAAACAGAGGGATATGAAGATAATTACCTTTACTTGGGAGGGGAATATATATGACAGTTCTTTAACTGATTTTAATAAGTACTCATATAATAACAATCACTAAATATAAGGGGAAACGCCCTGTGACAAACCATCCTATGAACACAGAACCACCGAGCTAGCAGCCATGTAAACTTACCTTCCAACAAATCCTATGAAGAATTCTTCGTGTTGTTTACTATAGATGGGGTCAGCAGAAGCTACAAATTCTTTCAAGGCTCTCTGCAGAGCAATCAACTCTTGGAATGCTTCACCTAATAATCTGCAATTGAAAACAATTTAAGACAAATTAAAAAGAAATAAAGAAATAAACTATCATACTTATCTTGACTAAGACAGCTATGAACATTATGGTGACATAATATCAACAACAAGTATTTCTGTAGTAGCTATGATTAACACAAGTCACTGTTTGTGCCTGGTTGGATCCCAGTTGCATCATACAAGACGAACACGGCACCAGTAATTCCCTCTGCAAAACTAAAATTTATGCTGAAAAATACTTACGCCTTAGCTCTGGCTGCATTCTTCTTCCTCAGATCATTTACATTTACAATCAAGCGCACTTCATTGTTAGCGATCATGTCCCGCACTTTCTGCAGATAAATTCCTTGGTCATCCTGGAAGATCAACAAATCAGTTTTATAAAGTGTCTCATAATGAAAAAATACAATATGCAAAGGATATACAGTACTTCTATGTAGGGCCAACCATTACAATAGTATTTTTACAATGGTTTCTACCTTTTGAAATTGAAAACTGAAAATAGCATGGGTACGTTTAGGTCGGGGTACGAATCGACCTTCTGATACTTGACAGCATGGCATATAAAAGAGGATTATTTCCCAACTCGTTAGAACCTGGCTTCCTATCAAGTAAAAGTGAAATATAAGCTTCAAACATCCACAAAACAAACATTTACACCGACAACGAATGGTCAACACGCAGGTCACACTATCCGGAAAACTGATGACTGGAATATCACTGCAATAAACTTGATTTTCCGCGTTCCTGGGTAGATTACAAGAACATTGTAAAGTGGAGAAAAATCACCTACCCCATCGTCAAGAAAATCTAGATATTCTCTCTGTATTTCCCGTTGTCGTTGGTCAATATCGGCAGTAGGATCCATGTTTGTCTTTCGCGATTTCTACACAAAAGCCGCGGCAGATATTTCCCGCCAGATTACACCACGTGGTATATGACTAGCCGGTCGGTCTAAATACCCACAACCGTACCTATTCCCCACGCGTTTAAAACAAAAGATATACACGTGTGCAGGAAGCTATATAAGTATTTACGGTCCATGACATGTGATTCTAAGAAGTCATCATAGTTAACGCGTTTGTTAGAAGGGATGATTTTAGTGACATGTAAAGTTCTGCATAATTGATAAAAATAAACGAAAAAAGAGTAAAATTTTGTGTTTTCTTAAACTGTATATTGTTTGTGTCTTTGATCAATGATAGAGTAACCTGTGCTTTTAGTGGCCAAACTATCCCTACTATTATATTATATAGGGTGATTTATAAACCCCTCAAGGTTTTATTAAGCTTTTGTTAGTTTTATGTCCTAATTTTCTTCTTCCATGCTTTATTCATTATTACATCAGCTAAATACCTGGGAGGCAATCCTCAGACCTAATGTGGGATCACCATATAAATAATATAAATAACATATGTCAGAAAGCAAACAGAATTATTAGATTCTTAAAAAATTTGAACATTGTCAATCACAACCTCAAAGAGAAAGCATGTACATTTTGTACAAAACTTGTTAGACCAACCGTAAAATATGCCAGCTCGGTTTCGGACCCATGCCTTCAAAAAGATAAACATAAATTGGAAATGATACAAAGAAGATATGAAATTTATACCAGATATGTCACAAATCGGCACATGTTTGTACCACAACACCTCATATGTTCAAGACATGTTACAACACCTCAACTGGCCAGCTCTGGAAGAAAGACGTAGGCATGCACGACTCTCCCTGTTCTACAAAATCACAACAAATGTAGTAAAAAATGATGCTAGTCTTAATCTTATACCACATGATGTCCAGACTTACTCGGAACATGAACTTGAATTCTTTCCAACTACCATCTTCAAGAACAACCTTACGGAAAGAGTCATTCTACCCAAGAACAATCAGAGACTGGAATGCGTTACCTACTACTGTAACCTCGGCTTCCAGGCTTAATTCATTCAAGGCACTCCCAAAGGACCATTAATTATTGAACTTTTTACCCACACAGTGTTAAATAGTGTACAGCACACACTGTTGATACAGTGAACTAAGTTCTTCTTTAGGACAATTTTAAATAGTGTTTTTATATAAAAGCGCACAACAAAGTGGCATAATAGTCAACCTGATGACGGTGGTCACGAATTGGTAGTTCTCTAAGTAGAAGTTATTGGTGGTTGATATTTTTATATTATGTTCATGCATTATGTCTTACATTGATGATTATACTTCTTCTTCTACTTCGGTACTCGTTAACATCCGCTTGACAGACATAAATAACGAGGGAAAAGGGATCCAAACTCTACCTCAGGTGCAGTATTTTAAAAATACTTTTGCACTGTGGAACTGTGAGATTTAAAAATGTCTTAACATGTTTATACACTGTACAATACTTAGTCTGTTCCATTTACATAATCAAGGTTCATGAAGTTCATGAAGAGTAGAGACCATATAGTCTTTTGACTATATAAACTATAGTTTTTTAAAGGTCCTTTTTTCACTTTTCCACAATGTTCATTCCTTCCGGTTCCGCACATAATTTTTTTTTCACTTTTCACTTTTCAAACACAGTTAATCCACATATAAAGTCATATGTGTTACACGATTCACACTACTATTTTAAAAACTAGCTTTCATATGTAATGTCCTATGAAGGCTGATTAAAACTATTTACAAGACTGATTCATTAATTAAAAGACCCTACCCATTCTTTTCTACTAGCCCTTTTTATTTGTAACAATCTGCATCAAACTTGTTTTTTACTTTCCACTGTTTATTTAGTCTAGCCTTAAAACAGTTGACTGTGGGTGCGTTTATTACTTCAAGGGGTAGTTTGTTCCATGTGTTTATAACTCTGTAACTGAGGTATTCAATCTTACTTTTGACCGGCCCCTTTTTTGAACAGTTTTTTATCGTGTCCCCTTGTAATACCCTGGTTTTGGATTAAGAACATTTTTTCCTTATCTACAATATCAATTTCATTTAGTATTTTGTATACTTGTATTAAATCGGCTCTAGCCCTTCTGTATTCTAGTGTTGGGATTCCTAAAATTACAAGTCTCATTTTATAGGACAGTTTCGATATAGATTTTACCATTCTAGTGGCCCTTCTTTGTACATTTTCCATTGATACAATGTGTTTTTTGAGTCCAGGTGACCACACTGGTGATGCGTATTCTAAATGGGGTCTAATGAGAGATTTGTAAAGGGTCACGAACATTTCTTTTGACATATAAGTAAAACTTTTCATAACTAGTCCCAAGTTTCTATTAGCTAATTTTACTTTCTTGTTTATGTGACTATCAAAGTTCATTTTTTCGTCAAAGGTTACCCCAAGATCTTTTTCGGATTCTACTCTTTCTATCAAATTGATTTCTCCTTCATTATCTTTCATGAAGTAGTCACACTGTTGGCCTGATTTTCCTAGTCTTAGTGTTTTACACTTTTTAGCATTAAACATCAATTGCCATTTTCTGGACCATTCACACGCATTGAATATGTTATCTTGCAGATGATTTTCATTGTTAGTGCTATTTTCAACAGAGTATAATTTTGTATCATCTGCAAATAGTTTGACAGCACAATTTACTGCTTCTGGTAGGTCATTAATATATATTGAAAATAGAATGGGACCTAACACACTACCCTGTGGCACACCACTTTTAACAGACCTCCATGGGGAAGCTTTGCCGTTTACTATTACTCTTTGTTTCCTGTCAGTGAGAAAATTTTCTATCCATTTGTAAAATTTGCCTCTGATTCCCATTTTCCATACTTTTAATAATAATCTTTTGTGGGGTACCTTGTCAAAGGCTGCTTTAAAGTCTAAGTATATTATATCTACTTCCTTGTTATTATCTATTGCACTACTCCAATCCTCTATACACTCTAAAAGTTGAGTAGTACAGGAATGTTTTTTTCTGAACCCATGTTGGTGTTTTGACAACATATCATTGTTTTCTAGGTGGTTTACAATTTCATTTCTTAGTATTTTTTCCATGATTCTGCAACTAATTGGGGTAATACTTATTGGTCTATAGTTTTCTGCCTTTGTTCTAGGACCGGCTTTATATATAGCTGTTACATTGGCGCTTTTCCATATGTCTGGTAGCTTTCCGTTCTGCAATGATTTGTTAAAAATATCTGTCATCGGCTTGATTACATTGTGTTTACATTCGACCAGTATTCTAGGATGGACTCCATCTGGTCCTTGGGCTTTCGTTGGGTTTAAGTCTTTTAAGGCTTTTAATACCATATTTTCAGTTATGTCCATATCCTCTAATGTAGTATCCAGGTTGGTTTCCCCCATGGTAGGAAAGTTGCTTAAGTCTTCCGTAGTAAATACACTAGCGAAATGTTCGTTTAGAGTTTTGGCTACTTCTGTGTCATCTGACGTTATTTCCCCTGTTTTTGATTCTAAGCTGTTTACTTGAATGCTAGATTTAGTATTCGACCTTACATATTTCCAGAACATTTTGCTATTAGTTTTAATATTTTCTACAACATTTTTTTCATAATCATGTTTTGATTTTCTTAGTTCATAAGTTACATTATTTCTTGATTGTTTATAGTCATTGTAGGTGTGGCGGTTTTTACAATTACTGTATTTAGACCATTTTTGACGTTTTACACGTATTGCTTGTTTGGCTTCTTTACTAACTTGGGTGTGAGGACGATATGCACCAGCTTCGCGTCTTGGAATGTGTTTTTCAATTATTTGAGAAAGGTTTTCTGCAAATTTGCTCCATAGGTTGGCTGAACAATTGTGTACTAATATAATACATGACCCTCGTAAACCAATGGTAACAGTAATTTACTACGTGTGTTTATTTATTTTTATTTTCGTTTATAATGAAGTTCATATGAAGAAAATCGGTTGTCCATGTTAAAATTAATGGGCATAAATCTACATAATGCAGAACGTATCTATTCATTATTGCACATCGAATCGTTTAAACGAATAAAGGCTCTAATACGACAACTTTTGAATATTTCATTTTGATTATATCTAGCATGCAATTAAGTCTTACAACAGTGTTAATTTGCGGAGTATGTTGTTTTATGTACTAGTTTACTGTATGACGTCATAAATGGAATACTTGTAGGTCAAATAGAACCATCATTAAAAAATATGTCATTCTTTGACACCTCAAAAACAACACGCATGTATATATGTAAAAAAAAATGATACATGAACATATGTGATGATATCACTGTCTAGCGCCCCTTTGTATCCCTGTGTTGTAGACCTAAATGAGTATGCAGAAACGCTAAACATGCTCACTGAGTGCAATGTATGTGACTAATGTTATTATTAGTACTATGCTATTATCAATAAGGCTCGATAATCATCAACTTTTGTTTATTTATTTATTAAATATGAATACTGTCACTCACCGGGGACCGGGTATAGAGCTTTAATAGAAGCTAGGACCCTTTCACTGTGCGAGTTCTTACTTGCGTTTAAAAATGTCTATTAATTTTTTTGGAATTTTTACTTCACATCACTCTGACATTGAAAAAAGTGTATATACTCTAAAGTCCAATTGCCTTTCTATTATTATTAATATTTTAATGGTTTAAAAGGTTGTTGTTTTATGGTTTGCTAACATAATATTAGTTTGTAGTCACTTTAATTGACAACGCCCAAAGGATTGTGAGTGATTTTAAAAAATCCAAGATGGCCGCGCCCATAATCTACGGGTCTTACTAAAAGCAGTCGAATGCCGTCGAAGGCCGTCGAATGCCGTCGAAGTAGAAAAAAATAGGTTTGGAGGCATATATGTGTTATATTAAGGTCTTATATGTATGTATATACATATTTGTCACTAATAAAAATCGAAAATTTCCAAGAAATATGTAAAATGAGATATTTATATTCCAAAAACTAAAAACGACGAATCCACGGGAGAGAACTTCGGTTGACTTAAACAGTCGTCGTATCTTGAGAAAAGCCGTCGAAGCGGGAGTTAACCGTTTTAGCACAAATTAAGCGATGGATCGTTGTCATGTATGTCTAGATATATATTTTAGTAACTAATTAAAACCAAAATAAATAAAATTGCATGTAAAATGATGACTTTATTCACCAAAAACTATGCCACGCCGAATCCACGGGAGGGAACTTAGGTTGGCTTAAACAGTCGTCGTATCTTGAGAAAAGCCGTCGAATCGGGATTTAACCGTTTTAACACAAATTAAACGATGTATCGTTGTCATACATGTCTAGGTATATGTTGAGCAACTAATTAAAACCAATAGAAATAAAATTGTATGTAAAATGATGACTTTATTCACCAAAAACTATGCCACGCCGAATCCACGGGAGGGAACTTAGGTTGGCTTAAACAGTCGTCGTATCTTGAGAAAAGCCGTCGAATCGGGATTTAACCGTTTTAACACAAATTAAACGATGTATCATTGTCATATATGCATAGGTATATGATTTAGTAACTAATTAAAATCGAAAAAAAAAATTGTCTGTAAAATGATGACTTTATTCACCAAAAACTATGCCACGCCGAATCAACGGGAGGGAACTTCGGTTGTCTTAAACAAGAGTCGAATCTTGAGAAATGCATTTTTTAAACCAAGTTAATGAATGATGTGTTATTGTGTTTGTAATCAAGATGTGTATAAATAATCCAAACAATATGTAACATGGCGACTTTATAACACCTAAACTACGATGACCATATTCAAGTGTCAAAATTAGCAGGCCGTTGAATACTAACTTTACACGGTTTAAACATTTTAACTTCAGAATTATTACATGATGTGGTGATCTATATTTTCTTGATACATATTTTTAACCAAAAATCCTGAAATGAGGTGAATGTGTCTAACAATGCTACCTAACTATTACGATGTCCCGGGGAAAGGAAAATCTATCACTTGTTTATTAAGGGGTGTATATTTAGATAAGAATTATCATTTTGTTGATTATATGCATTATTTTTGTGTATGATATACGCTATGCATTAGATATGAAGAATCACAGATAATAATTATTTGTCTGTGGATAAATGTATTACATTATTGGTTTTGCAGTTGAAACATATTATATCTCATTTCAGGTCGAGATCCATAGAACAAGGAGATATAATCGACTCATCTATTGTGTGATGTCATATGTATACATAAAGTAAAAAAAACTCTGTAGACCAAATATAGCTGTATTTACAAATGATGGTTTGTATGAATATGTGTAGTACTGCGTGTGAACAGTGTTTGGGATTGGCATTTAAGAAAATAATATATAACATATTTAGTGACTAGTCTGCTTAATAATGAGAATACACTAAATACGTAACCTTATTTTATATATTTAAGTATTAATGATGACCATACCAGCTTGCTAATTAAATGAAAAACTAATATAAATCCCGATTGATTACACGGAGCACGCGGCTCGTATGTGATTCATTTAGAATGTTGTATTATTTCAGATACCGAGGTCAAACCAAAAGACCATAAATACTACCATGAAGAAAAGAATTGACGGAGACAAGACGTTACTAACCAACATATTAAAAGTGTAGTCTGTTAAATGTAGCTTGTAAATTTGATATTATATATTTATGTGAAACATATTGTATGTTCTAATAAAGTGATAAACGATTGTCGGCAGATTCGGGGTTTTATAATGTGTAATCCATGGATGCATCTATAACACACTAGTAAGAATCATCCTCATACATCAGTGGTTAGTCAAGTTCCCAGGCTGTGTTCTCGGCGGAGAATGAATACGCTGAAATGGAGATGAAACAAGCATATTCAAATGAAATAAGATGTCATCTTGGGATATTATATTATTACTACTAACACACATTCATACATATGATATTTATTTAAGTATGATTGATTTATTTATTTTATTAACAATCGTCAAATTTTCTATACAAGAAACATAAAATAATTATAATAAAAACACATTTATAAACTATGGGACCAACACTTTGTTTCTTCTGTCAAATCATGTGTAAAAAAATACCAAAGTGACCTGTATATTTCTCACCATCAAATAAATGACACTCTGTGTATAGAATTTTATTGCCCCACGGTAATTAAAGCTGTCACTAGGACCTACTGCTGGGATTAGCATCCGGTTGATTAAAGATAGTGATCAATCGGAGATTACATAATTGTTACCACCATTTAGACCATGACAAACAAATAAAGAGTGACATTTATACTGGATCAACAAAAGAAAGTGAAACTAATTATTTCTGAATTTTGACATTTTTCAGATGTATGTACATGTCTAGTTATAAAAATAATCAGTATTTTAAAACATTAAACTTTTTACAAATGGGCCGATGCATGTTAATGTTTAAAAAAATCCCTTCCCGGCAATGAAGATCTTTGCTTTGTTTTTTTCTTCATGTATCTGCAAAGACGTTCAAACACACACCTTTGGTATCTGAAAAGATATAAATGAAACACAATAAATGTTTTATATATATATATATATATATATATATATATATATATATATATATATAAGTAAACCTTTCAGATTCATAAACATCAATATATATTATCTTTCACACCTATTTATAAACAAACAGATAAAATCACTATATGAAATCGCATAGAAAAGTGTTGTTAATATTTAGACGGTTTTCGACTTTTCTAATTCAATCTTATAACATATATGATGTTATTGTAATAATATCGGAATCTCAAGGGTAAATACGAAATTTTACCATATTATAGGCGAAGTACCCATGATTTAAAAAACAAAACACGAGGCTCATAATTTGGCTCTTTTGCATTCGGCGTGTCATAGTTTTTATTTAATTTTATTTCTTTTGGTTTTAATTAGTTGCTAAACATATACCTAGACATGTATGACAACGATACATCGTTTAATTTGTGTTAAAACGGTTAAATCCCGATTCGACGGCTTTTCTCAAGATACGACGACTGTTTAAGCCAACCTAAGTTCCCTCCCGTGGATTCGACGTGGCATAGTTTTTGGTGAATAAAGTCATCATTTTAAATGCAATTTTATTTATTTTGGTTTTAATTAGTTACTAAAATATATATCTAGACATACATGACAACGATACATCGTTAAATTTGTGTTAAAACGGTTGAATCCCGATTCGACGGCTTTTCCCAAGATACGACGACTGGTTAAACCAACGTAAGTTCCCTCCCGTGGATTCGGCGTGGCATAGTTTTTGGTGAATAAAGTCATCAGTTTAAATACAAATTTATTTATTTGGGTTTTAATTCGTTACTAAAACATATGCCTAGGCATATATGACAACGATACATCGTTTAATTTGTGTTAAAACGGTTAAATCCCGATTCGACGGCTTTTCTCAAAATACGACTGTTGTTTAAGCCAACCGAAGTTCTCTCCCGTGGATTCGGCGTGGCATGGTTTTTGGTGAATTAAGTCATCATTTTACACAATATTTGATATATTTTGGTTTTAATTAGTTAATAAAATATATATCTAGACTTATATGACAATATTATATCGTTTAATTTGTGTTAAAATGGTTAAGTCCCGCTTCGACGGCTTTTCTCAAGATACGACTCTCGTTTAAGCCAACCGAAGTTCTCTCCCGTGAATTGGTCGTCATATAGATTTTGTGGTATAAAGTCATCATTTTACATATATCTAAGGTATTTTGGTTTTAATTAGTTACACATATGTACATATACATATAAATGACCCAAAACATAACCTTTACATGCCACAAAACCTTTTTTTCCTACTTCGACGGCATTCGACGGCATTAGACGGCATTCGACTGCTTTTAGTAGCTCCGCATAATCTACAACATCAACTGAAAGAAAAATAAAAAGCTGCATTTTATCTGTTATAAGAAATGTCATCGACCGAAGAACCATTGAAGATACATGCCAGTGGTAGTAATTACTTTGTGTGGAATGCCAAAGGTATAATCAACTGTTTTCCTTATTCTTAATTTCACTAGTATCAACATTTTCGCCGAAAAAATTTCGGACACAGATATTTCGGATGTCATTATTGAGCTGAGATGATTATGAGTGATGGTGACAGGTCTGAGACTGATGCTGTTTTTATAAAGCTAATTTATACATGGGATCTAGCCTAATCGAATCGTTAAGTAAAACGGTGGAAAAATAAAATTAGTAGATACTTGACACCAAAGACCTAAATTTGAGTCTTTGTTGACACTAACTGACTGAACAATCAATTGATTCACTAATTGAATTGGTTGGATAGGAAGGGGTGAAAGTGGCAGGCAGTTCCAAAAAACCACTCGTCCAGCAGCAAAATCAACTCGCCCGTATTTTTCAGTCAAAGAAATATATGGAAATCTGTTTTTGAACGATGTTATTTTCGTCTCAAACTGTCAATAAAATTGTGAAAATATAAATGTTCCGCATTTCCGCTCCTTTCTCCATTCCGAAGCAGACAACTTTTGATCAGCTTGATTGGTAAATACACTGTGTCTATACGAACTTTATTCTACATGTGATGACCACTATGTTGGCATCCAATTTTGTCCTTAATTACGCTAACCGATGGAAGGAGTTTGTTTGTTAGTCCATACATTCATACATACTATTCATTTTGTGCACTGTGTCGAACCGAAAACGTTGCCTTAACGCTAAAAAATATGTTTCGATCGATTTAACTAAGAACAGTGTCATTCATTAATAGAGCATAACCGGGGAATTCCCGTGACGTCACAGCGCACTCATGTTTTGATTCTTTCAACTTTTGTTTTTGACTGACAGATGATCTGGCGTTTGTATCGAATACGAGATAGGTTTTTTACGGAGTCCCTAAAGTACGTAAAGTAACGTAAAGTGGCGTAAGGTGGAGTAAGGTGGCGTAAGATGGCGTAAGGTGGCATATGTGTTGGGTTAATCGATTGATTCAATGTTACAAATGAGCGTAGTTCACATATTGAACAATTATTTTCATTTACTCACATCTGGACCTAAATATGTATGTTTTTTTTCATGTAAAACATGCCACGTAAGGTAGCCCGAGCTAGGGTTAAGTAGCGCAAGGTGGGATAAAAAAAGTATTTACTCGTGTAGATCTATATGAAATTCTTATATTATAAAGAATTAAATATATCTTGAACAAAATATGCATTTGCTTAATTGTAGAACATTTCAGTAGTAATTAAGTGCATGCGAAGAAGATGATACGAATAAAGTGCATGCAATGTACTTCAGTAAACTGGCGTAAGGTGTGATCAAGTTGCCTACTCCCAGCAGGCACAGCAACGTTTATACAACGTTGAAAAAACGTTGCGGGGCAACGTTGAAATAAGGTTGTATAAGCGTTTCATTTGCAACCACTATGTTGCAACGAAACTTCAACGTTAATACAACCTAAATGCAACGTTGCATTAACGTTGCATCAACGTTGAAATACGGTTGCATCAACGTTGAAATAAGGTTGCGTCAACGTTGAAATAAGGTTGCATTAACGTTGAAATAAGGTTGCATCAACGTTGAAATCAGGTTGCATTAACGTTGAAATAAGGTTGCATCAACGTTGAAATCAGGTTGCATTAACGTTGAAATAAGGTTGCATTAACGTTGAAATAAGGTTGCATAAACATTGTCCGCCAGAAATTCTGTTCTTGAAAAGCGGACAAAAAGTGATAACAAAACCTTGATGGCCTAGTGGTAACGAGCCTGCTTTGAGTGTGTAAGGAGGTCCTTGGTTCGATCCCATGTGTGGCCGTGTCATACCAAAGATGTTATTAAAATGATACTAGAAAATCCGTATCTGAAAAGGGAACAAAAAGTGACCACAAAATCTCCAAAGCCTAGTGGTAGAGAGTCTGCTTCGTGTGTTTGAGGTTCTTGGTTCGATCCGGTGTGGCAGCGTCATAGCAAAGATGAACTTTAAATGGTACCAGAAATTCCCTATAAAAGGGAAACTTGCATCTCTTCTATCAGTATGTATACCTTTTTTGTGATGGATAACATCAGCAATGAGGTGTCGAAAGTAATTAATATTAGTAAGAAAACTGATTTCCCAATCGACCTTAAATAAGTAAAAACGGAAAGCTCAATATGTACCACACTTCCTGGTCAAATGAACAAGTCAGCATGTTTTAGAATGCATCTGAGATTCATCACTACCAACTTTACATAAATATTCGAATTCAAACAAATATCAAATTCTAATTTTATTTGTTGTCTACGTAAGTTAACAAGCAATTGACATTATCAGCCCAAGTCTACCGCCTCCTTCCTAGCCTGTCTCTCCTTGGCAGCCTATTTCGCCTTCTTTAGTTCCTGTCTTCTTCTTCTTCTTGATCCCTCATTTCTGTCCCTGGCATAATTAAACCATTCTTTAATCGTTATTTCCACAGATGACACTGACCAACAGCTTCTGAAAATACATTGATCAATAAAAATTAAAACATTATGAAATAGTTTGCCTATGTTAACAAGAAAGGTGGGAAAATTTGGTATAACCCACATCAGTTGTATCACCTGTGTGCACAATTTATCAATGTTATTTAAGTATGAAATTGAAGTGGGTGACACCTGTTTCTAAAACCTCTGGTACTTCCCTGGCCCCTGAGAACTAAATATTGTTACCTGGTATTGGTTCAGACAAGGACAGTATATACAGTATTTTTTTTTGTCTATCTCCATGGTTCAGACAAAGATATATATTTTCTGTCTATGATGTAAATAAATTAGACTCAAAATGAAAGATATAATTCTGAAAATCATATTAAGCATGCCTCACAATCATTTCACAAAATAAAACTTACACAATATACATCTTTCAGTTGAAAAAATTGTTAAACACGAAACATCACATAAAATATACAATGTTTCTTATTTATAATACGTCCTTCATCTTTACTTGTCACATGATTGTCACATGATCAATAAAGTTTAGTAAGACATAAAATCCGGTCCGGTCAAGTACGGATCATTTCACAACATCACTTTAATAATATTATTATTGTTACCGTACTCTATTCTATTCTGTTCATTAGTACCCCAGTATCCAGCTATTGTTCCGACTTTCATGATCATCCTGGTATAACAATTCAAATTATGTGCGTTACAATAACTGGTGAACATCTAATACCTTTATTGAAATAAGTATCATTTAATTTGATTAAAGATACTTGAAGCACACACCATGCTTGTATACAGAGTCAGTCTGTACTATATATCGCTGGCTTAGAATGAGAAGGTCGTAAGTGCCACTTACGACCTTTTAAGACTATTGTATATTTGAAATCTACATTATAAGGCGCATTTTTAGCCTTTTTTCATGAAGATCAGAAGTTGTCACGTTGACCAAACTGAAGTTGAAAAAAAATTACCATAAATAACAGAGTGATTATCTGACAGTTGTTCTTGTTTTCTCAAAATATTGATTTTGTAGTTACGACCTTCTCATTCTAAGCCAGCGATATACTTCAATGGATCATAAAAATATGATAAAAAATATAACATAATGAAGCGCATATAAAGTAATAAAATCAATATGTAATGCTTTACTTACATTTCTGTCGATTCTAACACTGAGGCTGCTTCATAGAACTGTATATAAAATCACTTGTTCTACAGTTGTGGTCAGTTGTAATATCCTAGTTTAGATGTTGATCCAGGAACTCTGCTGGTATTTAGTTAATTACCACCATAAAACTCCTGTCCATATATACTATATATGGTATAGCAACACTCCCTGTACAAGCAGAGTCTTGGTCTTGTACAAAGTAACCACAACTTTCAAAACGGCAAATTCTATAGTAACTGTTATTTATAATCAGGACTTTCTGATCTTTAGTTGAACATAATGTATAGCACTTGGTTAATAGTTTTGCTGGCTTCACCATTAAAGGAGGATGTTAAATGTCACTAAGATCTGCAACAATCAATTTAATCTTTTTGGCAAATTTATGGTGATGTTAAGTCCATGTATTAAGTGCACAATTTATCAATCTCCTATTGAGCTATTTACTTTATCTGATAAGAATCCAGTATGGTGATATAATCCTTTATAATCCTTGTTTTAAAGCTAAGAAGACACTTTCTGACGAATGCCAACGGTTATTCAACGTTTAATCAACGTTGAAGAAGAAACCATTTATTTTTTCGTTGATATAAGGTTGTACTTTCGTTGAAAATGGTTGCAATGATTGTCAACGTTTATTCAACGTTTAATCCACGTGGATTAAACGTTGTGTGCCTGCTGGGCTGTTGCATGAAAACTAATTAATATTTATTAAAAGCTTACTAGATATAAAATATACAGTTTTTTTTAAAAAAAATAATACATACTAATACGTGGAAAATGTTCATTCGCTTGATGTAAAATATACCAATAATATGACGAGGTGGCAAGCTGTTATCACGAGGCGTAAGGTGGGACAAATCAATGATTCACGTTTCAGTTGCGTATACCAATACACTGCATCGAGGGCTCAGTGCAAAACTATTGTAACTACATCAATGTATTTAGGCGTGTACTGTAGTTTTGCACTGAGCCCTCGGCATATTCTCACTGAAAATCATTAATAAATATTTAACGATTTAGTATATTATATATACATGTATATGCTTATATAAATTTAAATATAGTGCATTATTCACATTATGACTTCACGTTATCCTTGTCCTTGTTGAGGTTCACATTCATTTAATATCCCTACAGATAATCAAATCGTTGTACACCACTATGTTATTGTAGCAAAGTATTTCTTTATACCAGGTCTCCTAAGTTTTATCATGCATTTCGTTTCGGCAAGATGATACTGATGGGAGATTTAATAGTTTTGATAAAATTTGTCGTTATCATATTATACTGTATAATTTACATACCGAATTGCTACTGCATATTTTACATACCGAATTGCTATTGTATATTTTACTTACCGAATTGCTACTGTATATTTTACTTACCGAATTGCTACTGTATATTTTACATACCGAATTGCTACTGCATATTTTACATACCGAATTGCTATTGTATATTTTACTTACCGAATTGCTACTGTATATTTTACTTACCGAATTGCTACTGTATATTTTACATACTGAATTGCTACTGTATATTAACGCACAATACAATACATGTTTGTGACACGCGCATGTCATTAATAATTATGTGGTTTTTTTTCTGATTGCTACTAATTGGTTGTATTATCACACATTTTTGATGAAGCGTCTAGGAGAACAATATAGATTTTTTGTCAGTGTATTAACAACTTATTTTCCCGTAATTTTGAAATATCTACACAATTGTTCCCGCAACACAGAATCAAAATATTTGATTATATGATGATTTCACTTTCTTTTACATTAAAGGCATCAACTTTTAACGTTTAAGAATCATTTTTGCGCAAAAAATATAGAAATTTTGCGTATGGTTTTTGCTCTCCACACATTTTTCTCAAGCCCCACGAGATTGGATGCTACATCTCTACAGTGATATTTCACCGTATTCTGGTTATTTCGAACACTGAAAGTGTGGGATTTCAGTGTAATAAAACTAAAAACATATACATTCAGGTCGATTGTGCTGATTTTCTTCGTTCGATTGATATATAACATATTATATTTATTGAAACAAACATATTTACATTTGCACCATTTGGCAAATAAATTACGCGAATTACAACCTTATTTCAACGTTGCCCCGCAACGTTTTTTCAACGTTGTATAAACGTTGCTGTGCCTGCTGGGAAGTCTGAAGACAACCGTCGATCGTTTTCTAACCTTACGCTACGTACATGACCAAAGCTAGATCCTCCTTACGCCGGCGTGTTTTACATAAAAAAACATGCACATTTATAACCAGACGTTAATAAATGATCATAATTGTTTAATATGTGAAAAAAGTACATTATGAATGAAATAAATTGTCTTAAACCATCTTATATTCAACCTTACGCCACCTTACGCCACCTTACTCCACCTTACGCCACCTTACGCTACTTTACGTACTTAAGGCACACCCGGTTTTTTACAGAATTATGTTGTTTATTGCGCGATTAATTATTGAAACTTGATTGTTTTCTGCTAGAAATTGCACTCGTCCTGCAGGACGAGCGTTGCTGGATGTTGACTCGATCGTCCGATGTGAATTTCAACTCGTAATTACGAGCGGACGAGTGGATTTTTCGAGCCCTGAGTGGGTTCGTCAAACTTAACTTTCTGTACAAAATAGGTTGTGGTTTCGTCAAATTGAATTAAAGAGGGATTTGAGTTGATATACATAGAAGTGTGAACAAACATCTTTTTATAAGATTTGGTTGTAAATTGTATGGGGTTGGCGATTGATTGATTTGTAATATTGTGTGATAATCATGCAATTGTTGGTTTGTTTTAATTTTACAGTTATTACAATTTTAACTTAATTAAATGCTAATTATCATCCGTTTATCAGTTTTGTTTGGCCGTTGCATGTTTATCATACGATGATAAACGCACACAGAGTAATTACATGGATGGTGTGAATCACTTTATATTATCCCTTTGAAGAAACCCGATTTTTGTTTATACTATAAATTCATTTTGACGAACTGGGGATTTGACGAAACCACAGTAATTCATAGGAAGTAATCATGTTCTGGAAATAGGTTTTGATCCTCTTGCATGTTCTGGAAATAGGTTTTGATCCTCTTGCACCAACTCATATTTCCGTCTGGAAAATTCGATCAGTATTCAATGATGAATAATGGTTTATAAGCATAATTTAATCCAATACCTTTAGTGCCCGAATTTAGCGCTGATTCTTTTTTCCTGTACTGTTCATCGCCCACTCTGGAGCATCGATCATCATCGATTGCCGTGGAGAACTTAATTAATTTGCCTCCATTAATTGATTATTAATGTTAGTGTTTTATGAATACCATGATCCATGGAGGGCATGTTTTACATTGTATGGAATTGAGTTCCATGACTTACTGTAATTAAGTTTTAATAAATAAGCATTTACTTGCATTGATCTTTTATTTTATAGTTTGTTTGTTTGTATGTTATTGGATAATCAATGTTTATGTCGGATACAAGCTTCAAGCTTATGTTATTATGTTAAACATTACCGACGTTAAATAAAGATTATCTTATCTCATCTTATCTTGCATTACCTTAATACAGATTTTGAAAGATATGTGGCTTTATTCTTATCATTATGATTGTTTTCAACTTGGTGTATTTTTGTTAAGATCTATGTTCATATGAAGATCATGGTTTAATCAAAATTAATATTTACTTGGTCTCAATGGAATGAAATGTAACAAAGTGTTGGGCTCATAAATGAGAGAGTGTCAATGCCATATCAGTAGTCACATTGGAAAAGCAGAAGTTGGTATTTTTGTTGTATTCCAGATGCAAGAAGAATAAGACAAGAATGTAAGATTGTTGGTACTTTGATAGGTTGTTTACCTCGAGCACCACGACAAAATGTACATCTTGGGTTACCTTTACAGCTGATGAAAGAAGAAGTCACTCTTCTCATAGAGAAAGGTTTGTTAACTATAGTACAACCTCTCTAGAGCAATACAATTTGGAAAAAATGAGCTTAAAAATCAGTTCTGTTGTTGTACAGAGGTGGTTGCTCTGGAGAGGTAAAAATTATAATATTTTTATGCCCCCGTATCGAAAGATCGGGAGGCATATAGTAATTCACCTGTCCGTCCGTCCGTCTGTCTGTCCGTCCGTCCGTCCGTCTGTCCGTCCGTCCGTTCCTCCGTCCGGCCAGGTTAACCCAAATTCACCGTTTCTTCTAGCATTAAAATGGCTTGCTACAAAGTTTTCAAACTTGCATGGATGTTGTATATGACCACTCTCCACGCGCCTGTATCACCTGACTGCATTTTGACCTTCACCTTGACCTAATTTTGGACTTAGACTTATTGAAAGGTAAAATTCTTGGTTAACCCAAATTGACCGTTTCTTCTAGCATTAAAATGGCTTGTTACAAAGCTTTCATACTTGCATGGATGTTGTATATGACCACTCTCCACACGCCTGTATCACCCGACTCCATTTTGACCTTCACCTTGACCTAATTTTGGACTTAGACTTATCTCCCCTTTAGTATTTTTACAATAAAATTTTGTCTGGAGCGTATCTTCAAAACTATTTAACGTATTGACTTGAAACTTGAAATATAAATAGATGGCAACTTGGAGAAGTGCATTGACAAAGAACTATAACTCTGTCTGTCTTAAATTTTGAATTATCTCCCCTTTAGTGTTTTTTTATTGTCAAATTTTGCTCTGAGTATATCTTCAAAACTATTAAACATATTGACTTGAAACTTGGAATATAAATAGATGGCAACTTGGAGAAGTGCGATGACCAAGAACCATAACTCTGTCTGTCTTAAATTTTGAATTATCTCCCCTTAAGTATTTTCAGAATCAAATTTTGACAGGAGCGTATCTTCAAAACTATTTAACGTATTGACTTGAAACTTGAAATATAAATAGATGGCAACTTGGAGAAGTGCATTGACAAAGAACCATAACTCTGTCTGTCTTAAATTTTGAATTATCTCCCCTTTAGTGTTTTTTTATAGTCAAATTTTGCTCTGAGTATATCTTCAAAACTATTAAACATATTGACTTGAAACTTGGAATATAAATAGATGGCAACTTGGAGAAGTGCAATGACCAAGAACCATAACTCTGTCTGTCTTAAATTTTGAATTATCTCCCCTTAAGTATTTTCAGAATCAAATTTTGACAGGAGCGTATCTTCAAAACTATTTAACGTATTGACTTGAAACTTGAAATATAAATAGATGGCAACTTGGAGAAGTGCATTGACAAAGAACCATAACTCTGTCTGTCTTAAATTTTGAATTATCTCCCCTTTAGTGTTTTTTTATAGTCAAATTTTGCTCTGAGTATATCTTCAAAACTGTTAAACATATTGACTTGAAACTTGGAATATAAATAGATGGCAACTTGGAGAAGTGCAATGACCAAGAACCATAACTCTGTCTGTCTTAAATTTTGAATTATCTCCCCTTAAGTATTTTCAGAATCAAATTTTGACAGGAGCGTATCTTCAAAACTATTTAACGTATTGACTTTAAACTTGAAATATAAATAGATGGCAACTTGGAGAAGTGCATTGACAAAGAACCATAACTCTGTCTGTCTTAAATTTTGAATTATCTCCCCTTTAGTGTTTTTTTATAGTCAAATTTTGCTCTGAGTATATCTTCAAAACTATTAAACATATTGACTTGAAACTTGGAATATAAATAGATGGCAACTTGGAGAAGTGCAATGACCAAGAACCATAACTCTTTCTGTCTTAAATTTTGAATTATCTCCCCTTTAGTATTTTCAGAATCAAATTTTGACAGGAGTGTATCTTCAAAAGTGTTTAAGATATTGACTTGAAACTTGGTATACGAATAGATGGCAACTTGGAGAAGTGCAGTGACAAAGAACCATAACATCTGTATCACCAGATCACACATGAAGTCGATCAAGGCACTGCTTTCAAATGTGGCATTATTCGTTTACCATCATAAGCCCCTTATAGTTTAAAGCCATGTAACACTATCAAACATTTTAACTGAATAATGGCCCCTGATTGACTTAGCTTTTTATGGACATGGCTTCCACGGGGGCATAAGCGTTTATTGAACGCAGTCTTGTTTACTTCTGTAACAATTGATTGTGTTGTCTAAGATAGGATGTTGCTCCATGCTTTAGAAAAAACTTGTAAGAGTTTGCGCTGTAAATCTATCAAATTCAATGACATTGATATAAGCACTGTTTTTTGCAAAAAGGTTTATGATCTCTATATTTCTACTCAGTGCCTGTTTAGTTATAGTGAATTTGAATTGATTTAAAGTGTATTGATGAACAACTGGCATATTTTTGTCAAGATTTTTCTAACAATGAGAACGGAGGGGAGACGATGCTAATTGCTGAAATAGACTTGGCAAAAAAACCTAACCTAGGAAGATTATTCTTGATATTTGTTCTGTTGTGACAGATTTAATTGGTACAAATTCATGTTTGTATAAATTATACTTCAGGATTGGCAGAAGTTGTGGAAGAAACATATAAGGAATCTGATGTTGAACGTTATAAGCAAGATAAACAGAACAGTTATATGGAACAGGTAATGTGTATAGAGGATATTTGTTAATTTCGGTGCAAGATCCAATTTAATTTCACTGAGTAATCACAGAAGTCAATATTTTTAGGAGTATCACAGCCCCAAGTAAAATTAAATTTTCTGTGATCCCTAGTGAAATAAAATTTGTTCATTCAACAAAAGTCAACAATTTTTTTTTGTTTATATTTGCTTATAGCATAATGCCCAATCCTTAAATGAGTCGCAAGTCTGTTGTGAGTGTCATTAGCACATACCACTACACTATCTCAGCTCAAATATCATTCTATTGCTGAAAATTTTCAAATTCAGCTTATAAACTTTCAGATGATTATTACTTTATCAATTATTTGAATATTTTTACCAAATAACTTGCATTTTCTGCAAAAGAGTTCATTCTTTTTAGTGCAGCAAATAAGGGATTAATCTGGAATTGTAGAACCCCTTTATTATTCCAGGTAGAACTTTTTAAAAGCGAGAGACGGGATGAGATGAAGAGGAGACTGCCTGACATTATTGCAGGAAAGAAGAAAAAAAGAAACAAACTACTGGAAGACAGAAGGAATAACGGAGAAACAATTGCAGATGAAGAGTTTGAGAAGGAGATAGTTATAGACCCGGATAGTGAATGTATACCTGATATCAAGGAGGAACAAATGCTGCTACAGCTACACACAGGTCAGGGCTGGTATCCATGAAGCATCTTTAGGGAAAACTTAAATATTTTGAGTTCAATAAACTTAGCTTCACATATTTTGGAAGAAACTATGCATACCCATATTTCCTTTGTGATTCTTGTAGCTTTTTACCTCACCTGTCACATAGTGACAAGGTGAGCTTTTGTGATCACTCTTCCTCTGTCATCCGTCCGTCCGTCAACAATTAGCTTGTGTTCACTCTACAGGCAACAGTTTTAATACAATCATCATGAAACTTGGTAAAAAAATGTTGTTCTCTATGAAAGCTAGGCCAAGATCGAAACTAGGTCATGTGGGGTCAAAAACTAGGTCACTAGGTCAAATTTTAGAAAAAGCTTGTGTTCACTCCAGAGGTCACTCTTTTGATCCAATGTTCATGAAACTTGGTCAGAATGTTGTTCTCCATGAAATCTAGGCCAAATTTGAAACTGAGTCATGTGGGGTCAAAAACTAGGTCACTAGGTCAAATCATAGAAAAAGCTTTTGTTCACTCCAGAGGTCACCATTTTGACCCAATCTTCATGAAACTTGGTCAGAATGTTGTTCTCCATGAAATCTAGGCCAAGTTGAAACTGGGTCATGTGGTGTCAAAAACTATGTCACTAGGTCAAATCTTTGAAAAACCTTGTGTTCACTCCACAGGTCACCAATTTGACCCAATCTTCATGAAACATGGTCAGAATGTTGTTCTCCATGAAATCTAGGCCAAATTTGAAACTGAGTCATGTGGGGTCAAAAACTAGGTCACTAGGTCAAATCATTGAAAAACCTTGTGTTCACTCCAGAGGTCACCATTTTGACCCAATCTTCATGAAACTTGGTCAGGATGTTGTTCTCCATGAAATCTAGGCCAAGTTGAAACTGGGTCATGTGGTGTCAAAAACTATGTCACTAGGTCAAATCTTTGAAAAACCTTGTGTTCACTCCAGAGGTCACCAATTTGACCCAATCTTCATGAAACTTGGTCAGAATGTTGTTCTCCATGAAATATAGGCCAAGTTGAAACTGGGTCATGTGGTGTCAAAAACTATGTCACTAGGTCAAATCTTTAAAAAACCTTGTGTTCACTCCAGAGGTCACCAATTTGATCCAATCTTCATGAATCTTAGTCAGAATGTTGTTCTCCATGAAATCTAGGCCAAGCTTAAAACTGGATCATGTGGGGTCAAAACTAGGTCACAAGGTCAACTCTTAGAAAAAGCTTGTGTTCACTCCTGAGGTCGCTGTTTTGATCCAATCATCATACAACTTCATAAAAATGTTGTTCTCCATAAAATCTAGGCCAAGTTCGAAATTGGGTCATTGGGGTCAAAAACTAGGTCTCTAGGTCAACTCTTAGGGAAAGCTTGTGTTCACTCCAGAGGTGCCATTTTGATGCAATCTTCATGAAACTTGGTCAGAATGTTGTTCTCCATGAAATCTAGGCCATGTTCAAACTGGAAAAACCTTGTGCTCACTCTAGAGACCCCTGTTTTGATCCAATCTTCATGAAATATGGTCAGAATGTAAGTTGTTAGACAAATTCAATAGGTTAGCGACCTTTGGGCCCTCTTGTTATGTATTTGGTTAATAATGAAGATCTTGAACTATATGACTGTTAGACACAACTAATCTTTAATCACTTAATTACTGGCTCAGTAGATGTATCAACATTAGATTTTCTGACTTCTGTTTTCAGAACCAATCTATCGACAGAAAGAATTGCGAACTGTAGATTGGAAATACCCGACCAATGAACGGGAAGAATTATTGTATCGTGTATTCAAACATTTCTGGGAACTTGGACACTTTATTACCTCCGGGACTAAATTTGGTGGAGATTTTCTTGTGTACCCAGGTATGAAAACAGTATGTTCATAAACAAGTTTGAAGTTAAAGAGCAGCATATATTAGCTACAGAGATGCCCTCTATGCCACCTTTTTTAGACTGACAAACAATAAATGTTACTCCCTATATGAATTCAAATAATTTAAGATGTAAGGACTGTACTATACATCATCATAACATGTACAAAATGTATTCTAAAAAATCCCATTAATTAAACTTGAGAAAAATCTTATCAATTTCCAATAAAAAAGCAAGCAAACTAAACTTGCATTTGATTCAATATAAAGCATAAGCTAGTAAATATCATTGGCTTTATTTATTATTATAATTGGCTTTTACAAGTTTGGATGTTATATTTGTACTTTTTTCATTATGGAGCAAAACACTTCCTAAATTCCCTATCCAAAAGTCATGGGTTATATTCCCAAAATAGGAAAACAACTCTAATGTGTAACCCAGTGAAATGGTTTTGATTCCCTGTCACAGCAGGTTATGATACCCTTTCTTAAACTTGTAAACAAATTTGACTTCATTCCACATGTGGAGAACTTGCTGGTACTGGTTAGTATATGATCCAGAAAACTGATCACTTGGTGAATCGGTCAATATAATATAATGGAATTAGTGAGAAATGGAGTTAAATCTGAATAGAAGAACAAATAAATGATTAACTACTCCAAACCCTTCTTGCTTTTTCAGGAGATCCTTCAAGATTCCACTCGTTTTATATAGCAGTATGTAAACCCTACCACAAACAGATGACAGCGTTAGATATTATCACAATGGGACGTCTAGGTACTACGGTGAAGAAAACTGTTGTTATATGTTCACTAGATGATAAAAACAATGTGCGATGTAATTCTTTACAATGGACTTCAATTAGTTGATACAGGCTTGATAAGTTGCTGGGATCGGCTGAGTTCATAGAGTCCTAGAATTCCTACCAGCTGATTCATCCACAAAGTTCAGGTGGAGCTGGTCGTCTTCCGTGACATTGGTTACAATCATGTAATCCACCTGTGGAGAAGTTTGGGATTTGCTCAGTACATAGACCACTAGACTTCTACCCAACTGATTCATCCACAAAGTTCATTACCAAGGTGGGGGCAGGTTGTGTTTTTCCATAACATTGGCTATTGTGATAGCCTCCTCATGTGGAGAAGTTGGGATTTGCTCAGTTCAAGTTCATAGACCACTTGCCGAGCATAGCCTTTATTTGCTTTATTTCTACTGAAACATGGCAGGCATATATATGTACCTCCACCCGGATTTGAACCCAGGTCGCCAGATTAGACGGCAAGCGCACTAACCATTGAGCTACGGAGACCACTAGAGACCTATTTAGCTGGTTCATTTACAAAGTTTGTTTTGGAAAATTCCATGGTGGGGACAGGTTGTTGTCTTATGCTACATTGGCTACAGTGATATCCTCCACAAGTGGAGAAGTTTGTTTTTTGCTCAGTTTAAAGAACGTAGACTTCCACCAGCTGATTCATCTTAAAATTCAGATCAGAAAATTCCCGGTGGTGGCAGGTGGGTGTCTTCAGTGACATTGATGTCCTCGGGTGGACAAGTTGTCTACTTCATCTCGTTCTCTTTTACGCAATGGTTCCAGTGTCGGCGTTGAACTTTTTATATCCACCCGAGGTCTTCCACATCACCATGTAGCTTCTGATGAAGTGATATTAGTATTGGTGCTGTGAGTCATGTTTGGAAAAGTTGCGTCATGTTGGATAATTGACTGAAGTTATACAAACTGTTGAAGTGTTCCATTTTGGATTAGGACTACTGGTATTCTTTGTGAACGAGTCCCATAGCATATAAACCAAATCACTATGTGACTTATTCAAGTTATTGGGATACTTTACTACTCAACCTGTGTGACTTATTGTGAGCAAAAGTACATGTAACTTCCGATCACTGTATGACTTATTGGGATACTAGACAATTCTACCTGTATGACTTATTGCGATAACTGGATGTTGACTCATTTTGAAATGCACCAAGTAGATTCGGGCGGGTTTCCTGTGTTGGTGATGGTCATGTCCTGCCATTACCTTACTTGTGATTCATGTGGAATATGACTTGCTGGTGCTAGTCTGAGAGCATCTTGAGCTATCTGTTGTCATTAAAATTGATAAAAAATATTCATGAAACAATCTTTTTCAGATATACATGCTGTGTGTTAGGCGAAGGTAACATTTTAAGTCATGTGATCACTATGTATAATATCTTGTTAGAATATGGTTTTACTAGTAAATGCATTAAAACAAACTATTATCTTTAGTCTATTTAATGATTTATATTAGTCTTTTGAATTTATTGCTGACACACACATTTCGTCTGTGTGTGTTTACATGTGAACTTTTTGTTATGTAACAAAACCCCTAACATGTTTCATAATACCATGGTGTTAACAAACTGTCGTCTGTGTATTGATAATTTGACGCTTTAGGGTATGACAGTTGATTATGTGTGATAAGTACTTAACCCCATGTAAGAAAGTCATAATTGCATGTATTTTTTTCTGTCAAAATTATTGCCAAGTGCTCTGAATTTATTGCTAGACCTGTGCTTATGTCATGGTGTGTTATTCAGACTAAAGTTAACTTCTTCAAGCTAAATTACTTGATGCTTATACGGCAAATACTGTCATACTTGATATTCCGTCAAAAATTTGCTGAAAGTCATCCATGAACATATGGTAGTGAACACTGCTTATTACTGTAAACCTAGAAATTATTTCGCGCGATTTAAGTTCGCGGTTTATAAAAATCCGCGAAAGTAAATAGCCGCGAACCTGTCCAGGACAAGAAAAACGCGAAAGTTTCTCGTTTTTGAAGGAAATTCATAATTTTGGTACGACGTTTATAAGACCGTATTATAAGTGCTATTTTGTCAAAATATGGAATGTTAAGTGTATGTACTTTTTCTGAATAAAGCCTTTTATGATCACGGTACAATAATGAAAACACTTCTTGAAAACGTGTTTAACAATACACTCAATATAAGTAAGTAAATAAAGTAAATATATGAATATGCGTGTAAAAAGCGCTGTATATTACCGGGTACACGTACAAATGTATGTCATAATACAAAATGACTGATGGCGTAAAAAAACTGCGAAAACATTACCAGCGTTGTTTGCAATTTTTGTAAACAATACAATAGGTAACTATCTACATCAAAAAGAGTTTGAGAGGGTATAACAAAGGTGAGAACTATAATTAAGAAACAATTATATACGAACCGGTCAATGTATATGACAGGTTATAATATCAATAATTCTGTCACTATGCGACTAAGTTTTCGCGGGAGACTTAAAAACGCGAAAGTTTGTAGCCGCGAATATGCCGACAATCGGCAAAACGCGAAAGTTTCTAGGTTTACAGTAGGTCACATGTCACTATCACCCTTTGTGATCATTTTAACATCCATCGTCTGTGCTTGTATCTAGATTTATGGACAGAGGGATGGAAATCCTATAAATATTCTACCCAAGCGAATTCAAGTTGAAATTGGCGTTGCCAGATTTTAACAAAGGGAGCAACTCAAGTCTGTCCTTTAACAGCCTTTCAAACCTCAAAAGAACAAGAAGATAAATAATATTTAATATCATAATTTATTTATTCAATTCAAATAAACTATACAAATATATAAAATATTTCATATAAAAATAATAATAAGATCATGGCATTTAGCTGCATACATTTGAGTTTATACAGCTTTAGTGATAAAAGTGTCTGCATTTAATTAAAACGGTGGACGCCTGAACACAAGAAATTAAAACTAATTTCATACAGACATTTTCTAAATAAAATAATATAAAAAAAACATGAACACAAATATAAAGTAAATGAACACATGCTAGGTGTAAGAATTTATATACATGTATGTAAAATATTCTAAAACTGAAATGAACAGTATAAAAGAAATTGGAATAGTATTAAAACCTTGAATTCGGTAGTAATTGTATGGATGACTTTCAGTTACTCCAGGATGAGAATTAAAATAAAACTGGATACTTATAATGAAATAAAATATTTGTATTGTAAAAATATCTGCTTAAAATCGTGCCACATTATGGGGAAGTATCAGTATTGTTATAACGCTTATACTTCCTCTTCTCTGAACAACTTTACTCGTTTTTATCAGCCTTGATTTAAAATATGGTTTTGGTGAACCGCTAAATTAAGATTTCTGCAGGAAAGAGAACAAATTTCAGTAACTAACATCAACAAAATAGTGTAAATTAAATATTATGACTACTGACTAGTATCACTCAAACAGATTGTATTATTCTCCGTTTTTGAGGCAGATATAATAGATAAAAATGAAGTAAGCAAGGAAGTTAGATAGATGCCTGAATATCAAGTGTCATTAATTCTAAACTGAACAATGCAATTTTATCATTATACTGTTTTTTACATATGAGTGTGTGTAATACTGTACTTCAATACTATTTTCTCGATGACTCATCAATGCTTTTTAAGCAATAAAATGGAAATGGGAGTTAGTTTGTGATAAACAATCAGTTGAATTGATTTCGATTATAGGATTGGTCCCTTCAGCTTTTTAGTCTATTGAGACTTTCTGAGATCATTGTAGCCTTGATTGGCATGGATATGATGTAACTATGAGTAGTTGATATGTATGTCACTCTGTCATATGTACAGTGTTAAGTTCTGAGCATTATTTGTAATGACTGTTTGGTGCATATTTTTTATAACATCTCTGAGGTTGTTAGGGTCTATATGTAAAATTGTTAGACCCTGGTTGTGGGAATGTATGCATATGGGTGTGTGCAAGAGTTGCATGTAAGCCATCACATTGTAGTCATCTGGTCGACCTTGATTGGTCCACTGTTGAATCTTGCTGACAGGTCCTTCCAGCTCTCTCGGTATCGTTGCAGGGTTCGTCACTTGTAATGGTTAAAATCATTAAGTTCAATGTTGTCACAACCGCTTCAAGTTCTTTTTACTTTTCTTTGTCCCTATTGAGTCAGTTTTTGTCTTTTTCGTGGCTATTAATGCACAATCCTTGGAACCATGGAAATCTCTTACACATTTTATACAGAAGTCAAAGTCACACTCTGTGTTCTGACACTTGCCTCGTTCCTGCACGGGAAGAACTTTGGCTGGCATTCGGCACCGTGGACATTTCAGTAATTTTTCATCATTCTTTAACCTTGATGCAGCCTGAAGTACAAAATAAGAACATGTATGTGTTACAGGTTTTTATGACACTGACACAACCACTGGCTACATTAAAACTTATGGACAGCAGTGTCTGAAATGCAATACTGCACTGAAATGTTTGGTGAATATAAAGGAAAAAAAATGAAAATTTACTAAAGATAATATTGCAGGGGTCGAATTTAGCGATATTTTCTACTAGCTAAAATTAGCATGTGCCATTTGTGTTCACTAGCTAAAAGGAAAAGCTACTAGCTAAAAAAATTATTAACCAATTTAATTGAAAATTAACTGCTAAAAAGGGCTAAGCCTTGATCACTGTGCCTGAAGCATGAAACAGATAAACAAAAAATCAAGATACATAAAAAAGGAAACTTCAGTTCACATATGTGTTAAATCATTTAAAACTTAAAGCTTCAACATTCATGCATTGATTTTTGCTTGGTGCGAATGTTGGGTACGAAAATTGTAAGTCTGTTACGTCGATTTCCATCGGTGTCGCTGAAACAGGTGACATTTCGATTTGTTGCTATTATTGCATGTTTTGATGCTCCTCTTAGTCGTAAATCGATTCATTGAATTTATTACTAACTGTAACAAACTTGTTTTCGATGATTGTTGGTGTATTTTAGCAGATATCTGCGATACCGATAAAGCAAATGGCATAAATAAAAAATCGCAATATCTTGGTCATAGAATATCAAGTAAAAGTGCCGAGCCATTCTGAATGTGGATTTCCTGTTTACTCGTTTGACAGATCAATGCAAGTTTCACCGATAGTTAGCGACAGAAAACACGTTTTGTTGAAATTTATATTTGACCATAAGCAATCTGTTAAGGAGGACTTTTATTGGTGTTTGCTCCTTGTTTTCATACTCGCTAAAATATGCGAGTGACTTTAAATGTCACTCGCTATTCTGAATTTCTACAAGCTATTAGCGAGTATGCGAGCTTAAATTCGAACCCTGATATTGGTCTCCAATAATTTTCAGAACAAGAAAAAGCCACCTTTAGAACAATATATAACTGCCTGAACTCTGACAGCAAAAGATTCTGTTTTTCTTAACCACTGTTCTAATCATTGTAATGTCTCCATCTGACAGTAGAAATGTCAAAATACTTTAAAAAAAATTCGCATGTGTATGTAACTCACCTGTACAAAATGTTCTGTGGTTGTTTTTGATTGCACCTGTAGTTGAGCATCGGTCACATGTTGTATTGTACGTAGATGTTGTAATGACTCGGCCTCTGATCTAGGTGGTAGAGCTGTATTTCTCTTGAAACCTGCACTTCCGAAATTCTCCTGTAAAAATCAGTGAAATTATTAAGTTCAATTTTTATATATTTTGAAATTCTCCATACACTCAGGGCTATCCTTATTTATAATGTAGTAAGTGACTAGGTAGTCCAGGCCTCACACTGGTCATTTTATATTAATAGCCACTTTTATTTACTCAACAAAAAATAGTAGCCAAAACTGATGCAAGCTTATTCAGGCCCTTCCCCAGGCCAATAAGCCGCCGCGGTTCGGCGGTGCTTAAAAAAGCAAATATAGCATCCCGCTGCGCCTAAATATCCCGCGCGGTGCCTCAATTAAAAGTCCAGCAGCTTGAGTCAATGAATGATTTTATCCCCGTATGGTGCCTCTCAGAGAGTCAGTTTATCTACATAGTGGGTGCATTCGAAACGTCAGTTCTCACTGTTCCGGAACAGATGGAACAGAGAACAGTCTTACGAACAGCCCGGAACAGTGTTCCGGACATGTTCTATCTGTTCCCAAATAAAAGGTGGTGCAGGCAGAACAGGTCACGTGATTTCAACGAAAACGAGACAACCGGAAACTTCACGAAATGTGTTATTCAGATCACCTTGGCAATAGTATGTTAACGGAGAAAAACGGAAATCACCGAACTTTTATGTTTGGAAATTTTCTTGTGTCATATTTCTTCAACAAATATAACGGCTGCAACTGACAATATCGTCAACCTTAAAAGTTTTATTTTCTACATTTATTTATTAATTTTATTGTTACTTCCTGTTCTGTCCCTGTTCCATTTTGTTCGTAAGGTACTTGGAGTGGAACATTCGGAACACTGTTCAGAACAGTTTTATTTTGTTCGTAAGATGCTGGAACAGGAACAGAAGGAACACTGTTCCAAGTGTTCCAGAACAGACGCTACGAATGCACCCAGTGAGTGTACACAGTACACACAGTGTTAACTCGCGACACCTGCATAGAGGGGGGTTTAAAGATTAATTGTCGGTGTTTTGACAAGTTATCGGACAATCAGTGATTGGATTATAACGAGTTATGGATTATAATTGGGAAAAGATAACAGTTGGGTAAGTTTATTTGTTAATTGAGACCAATTAGCAGTAGAAAGCCACTGTAACGTGTTAAACTTGTCCAAGCTCTTTGAAGGGAGCGAGCATTCCATTTCATCTAAAACTTTAAGTAAAAGATTGACATATAAAATATTAAATCGAAGACCATTTATTTATGATTTCCATAAATATTGCATGGTCTTAGGAGTTCTTTGGCCTGGGTTAAACATGGATAAAAGAGTCTTGGTTTCGAGTCAAACAAAAAACTCTGAAGCTGCTGTTACTGTACATAACGTACATATTTTTGGTGCATGTTAATTAATGAGATTTTAATTTCTTTGATTTCAGGTATGAAATGCAGCCTCTGTATCTGACATGTAAAGACTGCTTGGGTTGTCATGTTTTATATGTGGCTAATATAGTAACAAATATCTAGAGATTCTTTAAGAAGATACAACAGGGGTGAAAGTCATTTGGAACCATGACATTTGAAGCAAATTGGAACAAAACCATGAACCTGCAACCCGTGTCTATATTGGCAGATGAAGAGTGAACTTCCCAGACACCTAACCTTGTCATAAATATTCATGAGTAAGTTAACATAGTCAATTAATAGTCATTATTACCTAATTTTTATGAGTTTATTCAGTTTTAAGCAGCTCCTTTAGTCCTTACCAAATTTGCAGTTATATGCAGCGAATCAACTAAGCAGTTTTCCTTGTTAACGTAACTTTCCACAAGGAATTGACTGCTAAATGCACCAATAAGTTGCATCCACGCCCCCCCCCCCCCACCCCCGGGATTGGTGGTGGATAGCTGAGGAAAAAGCCTCTGCTTCCACCGCATTGCCGGGGAATTTCTCCAAACCAAAACCCGGGGACTATATTTAGTTGTCAGGGGCTAGTGAAATACCAGAGATTTTACCATTAGCTGTCTCTCGCAGGCCGGGGAATGGCAGGGGTTTTTGCAACCCAAAAATCAACATCAACAAAAAAAGTTGACACATAAAATTTGTAAATAAAACAGTTATAGGTCCTTCAAGATTTTCACTGGTCCTTCTTGATTTCCAATGGCCTCGGACCAGGGGGACCAGTGTTAGAGCCAAGCCCTGCATTTTCAGTGACTGGGAATCAAACCAATAATCATCATATCAGCAGGTTTGAAATCTAAGCTCTGTCACAGCTACATTGATACTTAGATCAAGTCTTTGTTACAATGACAAAGCTGGTAACCTCAGACTCTTAGAGAAGCATTATTTAACCATGATGTTGTCAATTACTAAATAACTTTTTATCTTTTGTAATTTCAGGTAAAGAACAAGACAACTACTAAAGTATCTGCTGAACAATGTTCATTAAAAGGTGAAAATGAATGTGCAGAAACGTTTATTGTCTTGACCCTGCAGCTTTTACTGGAAGACCTTAACCGTTCAAGACAGATGTTGCTGTTGTCAACGACCTATGATTTAGATTATGTTGTTTAATATGATATTATATATTAAGAAAAAGTAAAATATAAGTAACAAAAATTGTTGTTGTATTGCATATCATATACTTAAAACTGCACCATTTCGGCTTGAGTTTTTAAAAAAAAATCGAATTCGGGAGGGGACACCCCTCACGTATCCCACCCCACGAACGTCCGCGCTATATTACCCCAGCGCCTTAAAAAAATCCTGGGGAATGGCCTGTTATTTATATTATATGGTAGTGCAAACTTAGTGCATGTTACTTTATGCATACTACATCAAGTCACTAGTATTTTGGTGCGCAAAATGGGGTTTGTTTGTCAGTTAACCATTAATTTCTTATTGTTTATACATTGAACTGGTTCAGTTAAACAAAAGTAAAGTAGTCGGTGGTAAATCCCTTAGTAGTCAGGGAAATTACTGATGCTTGTGGAGAGTTCTTTATTATACTCGGGTACTTGTGGGTATTGGTAAGGCAAGTGTTGCAAAAAGTTAAACTAAATTAAAATTTGTGCATAACTTCAAGAATTCTGTAAGTGCAGCAGTGCCTT
Source organism: Spisula subtruncata (assembly GCA_963678985.1). NCBI lineage: Eukaryota > Metazoa > Mollusca > Bivalvia > Venerida > Mactridae > Spisula > Spisula subtruncata. Next base: position 20,842,955 of record OY787676.1, on the reverse strand, counting down.
GATAAATCGTAAAACAGAACTTCAAGTGTTCATAACACAGATGGAGTTTTCACATGTAGAAAGCAGGAGCTCAATTTCAAAGTCCATTTTGATTAATTTGTTTGTATTAGAACTGTAAAATCATTAAACATCGATGAGATGAAATTTTGTGGTTTTGGCAAAAAGGACGGTTTCTATGTGACGTTAAGACCTGGATGTCAGTTAATAAATGCAAGGGTCACAGTTACCGTTCGGTGGGATTTGATTTCGTGGTTGAAGGTGAACCACGAAATCCACGACATTTAACCACCTACAAAAATTAATGATTCTACAGTATGATTTTTATAATGGAACTGGGAAACTAACCTTGCCCACTTTTTGACATTTTCGTAAGTATCTTTTACGTCTTCTGTTAGCTGGAGTATTTCTGTCACAAACTGCTTTCCATCTTTGACTCACTTGACACATTCTAGAATGAAACATTCACATTAAATTACACAAACAATAATTACATCGTGACAAATTTGTTAATTGGAAAACTTTGTCAATATAACATGTCACAAGGATTTTATAAAATTTTAACTTTTGTCAAATGGTGTAGTACTAGTAGCAGGAATTTTTATTATCAATATTTTTTTTTATATTTAAATTTATTTACCCTAAATGATTATGACATAGACTAGTTACATTTAAATATATTCCAATGCTTGAAAGGATAAGACTAGTCACTTGAATTTATTGACAAGTAAATACTATTATAGGCTGAGCGATAGATTTATATACAGACACAAATACTGGTGCGTGTCGATCAAAAATGAAATAATACATAAAACCTTTAAACTATTTAAAGAAAATAATGTTATCTGATTTCTGACAGGACTGACATTACGAAAAGTAAACAATAGTAAATTAGAAATGTAAGTATGTATAAAAGCATGTTTCACTTTAACAGGGTCTTCATTATAATTTAGTTGAATGAGCTTTAATTTTGAGGCAGCCAAAAAAATTAAATTTAAAGATAGCTTGAAGTTGCAGTCGAGATTGGAATTTTGGTCTTTAGCTGCCTTTCATTAATGAGAACCCTGTTAAAATTTGGTTGTGTACTTTGTTATACCTGCACAAATCCTGGGGATCCAGAAATGAGAGAATAAAGGATAAACTGCTGATATTTCTGTTGTCCAGCTCAGATACAATATCAACATATTCTCGTCCCATCTTTCTTCCGATTAATCGATCACCAACGGTCGGAGAGATACTTTGCATGATTTTGTCAAACGTTGCTGAAAGACTGGCTTCATTTTCACAGGGAGGACTCGACACAGACGATGCTGCTTCACTAACTTCTTTGTCAAAGATGTCCACATCAAGATTCAGTTTTCGGACAAGACTTTTATCATTAGTTCTTGAGATCCTACTTAAATTAAAGCTAACTGTTCGTTGTGCTGAGTCAAAACTATCATCTCCGGAACAACTGAAATCTGAGTCTAAACTTCTTCTAGTTAAAAAACTTTTTCTAGAGGTAAAATTTGAGTTCACAGTAAAAGGAAATCTTTTAGAAGACACTGGACTAGCACTTAAATTAAAATCAGGCACATGGACATTATCACTCTTTTTAGGAGTTCTGCACAAATTTATTGTGTGGCATTCCTTGGAAATATTAGCAAAACTGGTGATGGAAGGGTCCAATATTGATGAACCTAAACCACTGTCATAACTGACTAATGAATTAATGTTAACTGACAATGGCTGTTTCTCGTCATGTCTCGCAGGGAATGGTGTACTTGTGCTAAACGTTTTCTGTTTGTCCATATATGCAACAGAACTTCCACTGGCAAGATGAAACACAAAATCTCCATCCATCGTTGAGCAGTATAATTATCTGTAATAAACAAAAGAGATGTTTGTGAAACATGTATGCCCCCATAGCAGCCCAATAGTTGAAAATGGTAAGGCATTAAAGGTCACAGTGATCTTAACCTTTTACCTTCAGGTTTCAGACCTCAAAATCAATAGGGGTCATCTATTATCGCTGACCAACTTCCATGCAGTTTGAAAAACCTAGAGCAAACCGTTACTGTTATTGAACAGAAACTTTTTTATCTGCCAACCTACCATTCAACAGACCAACGACAAGTGCAAAGCTATATATTCCCTCACATTGTATTTAAGATTGGGAATTCTGTAATTTCAGAAGCAACTTTATGCGAGTCTGTCGCCGTAATATTGAGTCTAAGGACACGCAAAAAACTTGCCTCCGTGCGGAAATCCCTGAGTCTGCTGGTTACTAAAAATATTTTCAATTGATTATTGAAACCCTGATCCAACCCTTGGGATAGTAAAGTAAATTAGGGTGCATTGTACTGTAGGCAGACACTAAATCCCATCGCTAAAGATTTAATCCTTCAGCAAGGCTGTTGGAAGTGGCCATATACCTACAATCACTACTTCTTCTTCTTCTTCCAAGTAATTTGCAGTGCCCACTCTGGGGCATTATCGCAAATGTTAGAGACAGAGTTGAGATACACGGAATCCGGGTGCGATAGCCTAGCTCGTTCCAAAGATTCCTTGGTTCTTTAACGTCCCCGGTGTAAAGCACCAATACACGCGAGACTACCCCTAGGTTACCAACCAGGATCATCTACTGCACAATAGCGAGGAGTCTTTTGAAACTTTAGGCGTTTCTCTCTTTCTAATGGCACACCAAAATAGCAGGGAAACATATCCGTTGCATAATTTCACTGGTTTAAACTTTAGGACTTGGGCAATTTGCTGGTGTTTTAATATCTCTTTATCTGTACGGACAGCGTACATGTGGTAACAGGGACTACTCTGCTAGACCAGTTAATTGTTGTGTGGTACATCAAGCAATCATGGACCCAATACTCTTTTCTTTTGAAAATGTTAGTAATGGCAAAGATCCAATCATTGGAATTGATTGAAGAATGTGTTGTTGGGTTTTTAGGAGGTTTTTTGTGTTTCAACTTTTAGGGTTGATTTTATCTCCGCAGAATCTGAGGGGGTTAGAATCATCAAATCATACGAATTGAACTCATTGCAACGAAATAAAACAAGGCATGATTATATTGAGCTGATTGACTTTATATATTAAAAATCTATGACGTAAATTTCGTGGAAGAGGCGGGATTTTTAATCCGCATTCACCGCCGCCAGTCCGCACTGCATAAAAATGACCGATTGCAGAAATCTAACAAACTGATTGTGTTTATGTCTTGCAGTTACCGAAAAAAGTATATAACTAGTATATGTGCAAGGGTTCATACCGATATCACCGACAAATTTCTTGTTGTGGAAAATATTTTCTCAAATTCTTTTTTGCTGTCACTGAATGTTTACATTCAAAATCATCCGCTTCGTCATTAACCAATCAAATTGCAGGAATAGAGCGTCTGAATGATCAAAACCAAGCGTCTATTGTAATGCGCTCGATATGCAACTGACGTTTTTGTTACAATCTTAATCGAGCTGAACCCACGAATGTCGCAACATTTTTATCTTGAAAATAATAATAATGCGATTTTTAGATTTGATAACAATTCACACCGGTAGCCATGCTGAGGGGGCGCTTAGGTACTCAGAGGTGCTTGCTTCGGTGAAAATTTGAGAAATTACAAAAATAAGCACGATTCTGGAGGAAAAATGCACCAAAAGCTAAAATATATCCATGTATATAAATATGAAATACTTGAAATACCTTAGGCAAGATTTGCCATGGCGTTATATTGTCTCTTGATACACCTGGAGATATCGTGAGATTTGGTACAGGTTTCTAATCTGTGTACTTTATGTCTTTGATAAGGCCCCATCCACACCATGGCAGTTAACTTCAATCTGATGAAGATGGCCAGTACATGGAAGACGAAGAAGAAGACGAAGACGAATTTTACTGCCAGACTATTTCCTTATGACCTGGGATAATCTATTTATGGTTATCAAACAATACACTTTATTTCGTCATGGTTACATTGTAACAACTGACATGAATGGTCATACGTAGAACAGTATTTTAACAAAATTGCATTTATAGTAACATACATAATATTACTCAGTACATCAAGGAAATTGCATATATACATGGGAACCGTATTAAAGAATAACTTAGCAATATATGTGGAACAGTCTTTTATGCGAGGACTTGGCAATATTATATATGAAAAAGGACTCGAAAATATACATGTATGTGTTACAGCTTACATAAATGACTTAATAGAAAAATACATAGCAACACACAGTACACAATATTTACGCCATTCAATACACCTATAGACATTCCAGATTATATCGTGCAAAAACTTAATTAGCTTATACATTGTACATTTGCCGTGGTTAAAATAATAAATGGATAAATTAGCTTGGATTAAACGTTGTGTGCCTACTGGGTTACAGTGTTAATTATATGGGAAACAAAAATAGCGACTCTTTTAAAAATGCTCATATTTGCATTGTTTGGTAGTAGTTGGTATTGAATTACATTAGGATGTGTATAGTAGTATATATATCTAAAAAAAATGATGTACGTTGGTTATAGAAATGATTATATACAAGCAGGTAGTGAAAATTGTCACCTATATCACTTCTTTAAAGATACATATTCGGTCGTGATATGGGATGTCATCCCACCTTCCGGTTTCGATGGGGAATTTATAGTTAAATGTATGAAACTTTAAAATTGGTATATGGTATCTGGGTGGCAAAGAAATCAAGTATTTTTTAATTCGGTATTATTTTTAAATGTTTTGTATGCTTTACCTTTGTTTGACTGTTCAAGTTTACCTCCAAGGGGACGTACTTAAATTTACGTCGCAAACGTCTGCATGCAGTGAGAAACGTCTACATTGAGAAATGTCTGCAGGGAGAAAAGTCTGCAGTGATAAATGACTGTGCACAGTGAGAAATGTATGTAGAGAGATAACATCTGCAGTGAAATATAAGTTGTGAGAAACGTCTATATACGAGATATATCTGTACAAAGTGAGATTTAGGTCTGCAGTGACAAAGGCGTCCATACGTGTATGGACGTCTTTGGCAGTGAGAAACGTCTGCAGTAAGAAACGTCTCTAGAGGTGAGAAACTTCTGGATGTGAGAAAAGTCTAGAGGTGATAAACGTATGTTGTGAGAAAAGTATGTAATTAGAAATTTTGTTGTGAGAAACGTCTACAGTAATCTAGACGTCTAGCTGCAAAGAGAAACGTCTGCAATGAGAAACGCCTGCAGCTTGTTTGTAAAATTGAAGATCTTTATTTTTCAGATACTTTGTCTCTTTTAGTCACAAGTGCAGGCTAGCTAGCATATGTCACAAACCCACAATGTATATATAAAATGTTATTTATAATTTAATAATAAACCTATATCAAAGAGTTCTTTGGACTTCTTTGCCTGTTCTTCTTCTTCTTCTTCAGGTATTTTCCACCACTAGTATTGGTGCACAGGCAGGTCTGCCTTGTTTATAAATCCTTTGAATTAGTAATTTCCTTGTACCCGAAGTAACAATAATAATCCATGCACGATTCATAAAGTATGTACGTTGCGAGTAGCCGGATATATTTAACACTGAGTATAGTTTATGATGCCTGTATGAAAATTCCGTTACGGGACTTACCGGACAGTACTGGATTTTATACTTCCGAGTGGACTCTTCAAATTGAAGGTAACACATCCACTTGGATTCCAAATTGTTTTTATTGATATTTTCATAATTTTGCTGTGTAAGCGTGGACAACGCCCCTTCTCATACCAAATTAAGAGTTCCTTGCACAATTAACATGTAAGCTTTGTTAAATTAAAGGGTGTAAAGCGGAGTCCTCACTCAGAATAACTGAAAATATCACTGAATGAAAATAGTTTTGGTGGTTTCTCGTATTATCGTGGTAGTTAACTTTTTAAAAACCACTGATATGATATGAATTAACACACAGTTATCTTTGAATGAGTTGTTATTGTAGAAATAATTTCTGTTTGTAAAATTAAAATCACAATCCATGATGAAGTCATTTAAACGATATTTGGTAAGGTGTGTAATTCATAGAAAAACAACTTCTACAAGTCAAAACTCAAATGTTAGAGTGTAGCAGACGATAAGTTATAAGGACTGAGATCTAACCCCCAATTAAGCCATAAGGACATCCCAATAATGACAGCAGTAAAGCTTGTTACTTTAAGTCTGATCATCTGTTCATGAATGATTTACATAAAATGTATAGTTGTCAAATAATATATCTAAGAAGTTTTTGATTTTATGAAAATAAACGTTGCACGTTTCAGTCAAACTTGCATTCAACTGATTAGTTTTGTTGTTTCAGTATTTTTGGGGTACAGAAAGTGTACAAAATGGCAGAAAGTGATCGGAATGATACAGAGTATGTTTGCACACTTAGTGATGATCTCATTAAGAAAGCTGAGGATGAGTTGAATGAGAAAGCACAATGGAGAGCACGAGATATTCAAGCATTACGTGATATGATCCTGAAAAAGCCAGGTATTATATGTGTTTTTTTTGCAGCCTTGGTTATCAAATCAAAATAAGGAAGTGTCCATTCTTCACATGTTAATAGGTATACCAATGCTAGAAAAATTGCTCATTAAAGAAATATTCAGGTTCAAATATTCTATTTGTTGACATCAATGTTGTTTAAGGAAAAACAATGCAATTATACTATTATTAAACTATGTCAAATTAATGAAGTGTCCACTAAGATGCTTTCAGAATAGTTTAAAAAAAACAGGTTGATAATTATAATTAATTCAGGAAACCTGTTTAGTTTCAACTGACTGTTCATCAAAATCTGACAACAATGTTGATATTCCTCCACATGGGAAAACATTGCTGGTTCCTTGATCATGATGATGGGTAAGGTGGACCTGGTTAGGATCGAAGCAGTCCAGGGAAACTGATTACCGGTAGGTGAATCATTCGCCATGAATATAACCGATAAAAGATGTTGAGATATAAAATTAATGAACTCAAAGTCTACATCATGATCAACTGTCTACCACTGAAATAAACTTGTTTAAATTTTTTTTGACAAAAATATTTTTCACATTTCAGATTTAAAAATCCGTACAGATGACGCCTTTCTCCTCCGATTTCTACGTGCCAAAAAATTTGACTATGACCGAGCATTCAACCTTGTTGTACGACATTTTGAAATGAAAGCCGACAAGAAAAATAAACAGTTATTTGACAATTTACGCCCCCTTTCTGTCAAGCATGTTCTAGAGGCTGGAGTAACTGGTGTACTTCCAAATAGGGATAAATTAGGTCGCAGGGTGATTTTTTTCAGACCAGGTATATTGTTATACATATTTATTTCTCATGTAATAGTGCAAAAAAACAACATGTGATAATACATTGAAGTAAACTAGGATGTTACCAACGAATTCCTGCGTTTACTGTATTTGCCGAAGTAGTACAAACAACAGGTTAAAGGCAAAAGGAGATTCAAACAAGTCTGAATAGAAAATTACGAAAACATAGTAAAAAATATGACTGAACCGGATGGACTATGTGAAGGTTTGGAAAATGTCTAAAGTGGTGTACAGTAATATATGCATCTTATTTCTGCCTACGACTCCGGGTTTATATAGCGTAGGCAATACTTGAAAAGATTATGCCGGGGTCCTACGATTCTGGAATAATCCGGAAATCTGGATGTCATGCATCAGAAAGAAAGAACTTTTCTGTAGTTCTAAAAAGATAAAAGTCATTTTATAAAAGAATAAGTATTTACTGAGTAATTGTCATTTGTAATTTCATATGCTGAATTTCAACACAAGAACAATGTTTGGAACAGGGTTTTGGTGTAGGAATGTGTGCTAATAGCATCCCAAACAGACTTGCATCTTATTTTCAGTATTTGACATGATGCCTTAGTAGAACCCCTGAATAGTGTGAGTAATAGGTTGGATGAATGCAGTATATAATATTGATATTTAAATTGTAGGCAAATGGGAACCATCAAAGTATCCACTAGATGACATCTTTAAAACTAACTTCCTTACATTGTCGAAACTCATAGAGGTAGGTGGATGGTATTTATACTTCTTAAACTTATGTTTAAAATCCATAGTAAATCAGTTAAACTGACCTTTCAACCCTGATGTGATACAGGGACCTGGGTATTCAGACTGGAAACTTTGTTCAGATGTTTTTGAATTGCATTATTGAGGTCTTATTTGAAATATTTTTAAGGGGCATTTCCAGTAATTTATAAAATTACTACACTTATTTCTTTGTTTTGATGCCTTGATAAGTATAAATATTTTTATTGAAGGTTGAATGTGAAACTAGTTCTTCAGCAATATTAAGGAGTCTTTACTCCTCATTTTTGACGGTATTGTTTTTCACCACAACAAGAGAGAAGCCAATTTCTGTGTCATCTTTTAGTTTTTTAGTCCTATGTGAACTGCAATGTCTTATTTCCTCTGGATGGGGAGAAGTTGCTGATTCCTTGTTGAAGGGTAAGTTAGTACTGGTAAGGATATAGTCCAGGAAAACTGGCTAGTTTGATTGGCCGCCATATATAACTGAAAAATTGTTGAGAAACAACCAACACTGGACAAAAGATTGGTCCAGTGCAAAAATCAAAATATTGCTTATAATAACCGACATAAAATAGTTCACTTTGTTGTCACTATGAGCCTGTTGCCTAACCAAGGTGCTACCAAGTGGTTGATAGCACTAGCAAAGGACTTGCTTCAAAAAAGCGCTATGTAGTGGATGAAGTGAACAATTTCTATGCTACTGGCGATCACACAGGGCTATCACACTGTTGCATAGCACAGCACTACTGAAGTAGCCAGTGCATAAGAAAGCACTCGATAGCGCTAGTCTAGTGAAATACTGAGAAATATTATGACTATGTTATTGGTGAGCCCTGCTGGCTGGTACCTGTTACACCGGTAGGGTATTGTCGCATAGACGTAGTAAAGCGCTTCCAATAAGTGCTTGGTAGTGCAAATGATGGCAAATACTGTCTGCGAAAAAATTTCATAAATAGTCTGGCAGATAAACAGCATAATTTGGGGTAACCGTGCAATGTCTTCTATACAAAATGTTTTTGCATTTTCTTGTTCTCTGGACCATACCATAACAGAATCCGAGTGATGCCACCTTGTCATCATTGAGCAATTCTCAGAATGAGGCCCCAAAGGGGGTATATGAATTTTCACGAATTAATCAGTATAAATACATTGCTATTTTATCAAATGCAGAGAAAAATTATGCCAAATAATGTAATTATTCCATTTATAAACATTTGCAGTAGTAAATTGTGAAAATGAGGCCCAATTCGTGGTTTACACCTAAAATGAGGCCTTTTATTAGACAAACAAATGGCTTACATTAGTAAATGATGCATGTTAAACAAATGTTTCATTATATCAATTACATGTATTCTAATGGAAATCAGTGATATTGGTAAGCACAAACATAGCTAAATACATAATTGATTTACTTGAGTCCCCGGCTTCGTTTAGCAAATGAGGCCCTATATGGGTACATTAGGTCTTTATCAAAATAATCAGCTAAAATACATATAATGCATCATACTCAATCAAATGTAACGTAAAACACCTGACATGCAGTCCATGTTGTGTTCAGTATTGCATCTTATAAAATAAGTTAACCATAATAAAGTGTTTAATTGAGGCCCGCTCGTGGTCGACACCAAATACGTGCCCCGGCAGTAGGCATACACAGAATATTACTTAGATAAGTATACGAATACGTATAAAACATATCTTTTATTTGCGAATAACACAAAATTAAGAAATATAGTTAAATACAAATGTACAAACAGCTTTGATTAGGTGGTGTAATGTTTAAGCTAATGACATTAATGCCCTAATAATGGTAAATGAAAATTTGAAAATATATATTATCGTTTAAAACTCAATTTGTCATGAACCACTATAGTATATGAGAGAACCGTTTACAATAGCTTGAAGTTATGTAAGTGTGAATGAAATATACAGGTACATGTATTAACTTTTGCAATACCAATAATAAATTGAGGAAATGAGGCCCCGCTTGTTTGAAAAACTATAAATAAAGGCCGTACTGGGAAATTGGCGATTAGTTCATTACTCACGAATGGAATAAACCATTAAAATGAATTCAGTAGCGTCGATAAGTATTAATAACTCAATTACACTGATAAATATTGTATTATATAAATTTGAGTCTTTTGAACGCCTAAATTCAACTGTGAATAACGAATACATGATTTAAGATAATATATAACACCACATTTGGAAATAGAAAAACAGGGACATGGATTTCAATTACAAATTGCTTGTTGGAAGTGGCCACAGCCAAAATGACGAATACACTATACTGAGTTCTGGTGATGGTTGACCAATTAATAAACTATTTTATTAATATATGAAACATTGTACCTAATATTACACACACTTTGTGTATATGCTATTACTAACAGCGTTTCGTATGAATATTACCAATCACATAAGTAACTTATTGTTTGATTAGGAATACTTAATTCAGGCATGTATTATCTAACTACATCAGGAAGTATCATTTTGAACTGCTTCATAAAAATTACTCTAACATCAATGCCAGTGATTTTATCTTCTTACCATTATTTCTATCACAGCCACATACAGCCTTTCCATTCTGAAAATGGGATTCATATAATCACTACAGGCATTTGTGTCACTTTGCGGATATTAACTCCGACCAAACAAATATTTACTGGCTCTACATGTATTGATGGCCACTGCCTGATGTGATTCCGATCGCTTTGAGTTTCTCACAGAGTCTTATATGGAAGGCAGCAACAAGTACCTGATAGAACAAGCAGACTGTACGTCATCAATTAACGCCATGCCAAGCAAGATGGCATACACCCCCATGATGAGCATATTCAAAACCACATAGGTTACTCACCACCGTATGTCCTGTCGTTCCAGGCTCTAAGAGAGAGAGAGACACACACACTACCACCAACCATTCCATGTCAATAAATTATATCTTACTCTTTATCCCCGAAATATAAACAATTAAAGTACTGGTCACCAGTGAGAACCAGGCTATTGTATTCCTGGCGTTGTTACACAACACCACCATGAACTGTTCACCACCACCAAGTATATATTGCAATTGCATTGCACTTTGGGTATACAAGTATTACAATAAGTACTATGTGGTGGTAAGTACCATAATTATGGGGATGGTGCAGATTATTTAGTTACTTGTAAAGCGAGTACGTCATAATCATAGTTGACATGGCATAACTCACTGATGGAGGATCTGAATGACCAAGTACCATGTTTAGCCTCGAATTAAAGTAAATGGTGGTACACTTTTGGGCATTGTATAGTTTATTCTTTAATGAAGAGTTTACCATGCCTTTGAATGGCTCCATGTTGTCGCATGTACCAATAAGGGACCGGAATGATCACAATCGCTCCTGATATGTAACCAATAGAGCTTGACTATACCATACCGGGTATTACAATTTATATTGAGCTGAAATGGCTAATGGCCGCGAATACTTCATGGGGATGTTCTACATTCTGGATGTGGGAATCGATGGCCTAGAGGCAGTGCGCGCGCTTCGGGATCGAAAGGTCCCGGGTTCAAACCCGTCTAGACTACTGGTCAATTTCTCTGAGCAAGACCCACATGCTACCATTGTGTAAAATGGTACCTGGGAGGGCAGTGTCTATTTCTGAGCGCCGCAGATCGATTTTGGCTTCAACACCCACAGAAGAGAAGTAGTCTTCCCAGGGAGACAAGGGCATAGGTTTCCAAAGGTAGCCCAATGATCCGGGAAATTTAAAATGTCAAAGGGTGCTTGAGCGGCCTAACAGTTGAAAAGAGTCCTAGAAAATTGGTAACTTAACTTTTAACTTATTTAAGTGAGAACGGTTTGAAATGTATGTTCTTGATAGCGATGAGTACTGTGTTCTATTGTTACAAGGATAATACCGGGTGCGGCATATAATCGCTGACACTGATGCACCTTTCAATATTTTGACCAAGACCAAGCAGTATCATAACTTTTTTTCTTTGTTTGAGATCTAATTCCACACCCTAGAGCCAAACATTTGGTCTGAATCCTCACATGGGAGATGCTCGTTTTATCAAATGGTCTGGGTGCATGTCGGTCATAGTTAATGGTCTAAATCGAAAATCAGACTGAAGTCTATTTCCGCAGACACAGAACCATTCTGCATCATTTCCCGTTCAGAAGCCATCTTAAACATATTGAGGCAATACGAGTATCTCATAGTGCATTCAGTTATAAATGGTAATATAAAGGAATAACATATTTTGTAAAAGAAAAAAATATAAGAGTTAAACGACCCATTTTTTTTACGGGCCTCAATTCAGCATTTCATTTCCAATCTATAATTAAGTTGTTTATGCGAATATAAATAATTTACTGAACTTTGATTATTAAGTAGGGGATATTTAATGTAATAAAATGTTCAATTAAACACTGCATATTTATAATTTTCTCTTTTTCGTTGTTAAACACAGACGCACACCCTCATTGCCTAATTTATCTTTTTCAAAATGTAGTGCTATTTAAATAACACTTTTGTAACAATAAAATTTATGACTAAAGTTGCATTCCGTAAGGTTAAGTGGAATAACGTGACATAATCACGAGTAGTTTGGATTAATTTGATACATTTTAAACTTACCCCTAGTAGGGCCTCAATTCAATTAATTGTTGATTCATGTCTGCACTTGTCAATGTTACTCAATTCAATATAAAATATATTTTTAAAAAATGTGTTTAGCATGCATCATTTACTAATTTAACTCATTTGTTTGTCTAATAACGGACCTCGTTTTAAGTGTAAACCACGAGTGGGGCCTCATTTTCACAATTTACTATTACATATGTTTGTATATTGAATAAACACGTTTTTGTCAAAATATAAACATCATGAACTACATTTCAGGTGTTATGCTATATATTTGATTGAACATAATAAATTATATGTATTTAAGCTATTTTGAATAAAAAAAACCATAATATATCTCTAGAGGGCCACATTTGCTAAATGGCGACATGGTCTCAAGTAAATTAATTAAAGATTTAGCTATGTTTGTACTTACAAATTTCACTGAATTTAATTAGTATACTAGATATAACGATACATTTGCTTAGCATGCATCATTTACTAATGTAAGCCATTTGTTTGTCTAATAACGGGCCTCGTTTTATGTGTGAACCACGAGTCGGGCCTCATTTTCACAATTCACTATTACAAATGTTTATCAATTGAATAAACACATTATTTGGCATAATATAAACATCATTAAGTGTGTTTTTCTGTACATTTGATAAAATAATAATGTATTTATACTGATAAATTCACGAAAATGCATATACCCCTTTGGGGCCTCATTCTAAGAATTGCTCAATGATGACAAGGTGGCATCACTCGGATTCTGTTATGGTATGATACAGAGAACAAGAAAATGCAAAAACATTTTGTATAGAAGACATTGCACGGTCCCTTGCAAGTTCTGCCGGACTAAAATACAATATACTTGAATGTTACATATTTTGTTATAGGAGGATGAGACACAGATTACCGGGGTGGTGATGATCGTTGATACAGAAGGTCTAGGTTTAAGTCATGTTAAAAACATTTCACCATTTTATGCAAAAAAGATTTCTGGTCTTTTACAGGTGACACACGATATTGTTGTATGGTGTATTATACCATCTGCTCGATGTTGTGAATCCTGCAGTATTTTTCTTTTTTCCCCTGTGAAGTCATCTATTTTCTTGATACCAAGAAATATGTCTTTTTTAGGGGTTTAAGATACTGAAACTAAATGCTTTTAGATCTACTATAACTTATAAAAGTGTTAAATTTACAACTTTAACTAACGTTTTAAGGGGCCAAATCGTGTGCCTACATTTTGTATTACAATCAAATAACAACAATTTGTGTAAACAAGTATTTGGCATTGAGATCTTTTGAAGCATCTCAAGAACAATGCTTAACTAAAATTGAGAATTTACTCAAACCAACGTCTGAATTTGAGATATATCTTAAGTTGAAGCTTATGAAGGTTTTCTATGTAAAGTCAAAACAATGACTCTGTTGTGTTATACTGTATTACTTTTGAGTCTAGCATTGCTTGGAAATTCACCAAAAATTGAAAATATGTAAAAATATTAATTTTGAGTTGAGATTTAACTCAGATTGAGATGCTTAGATCAGGAGATCAGGGTCTGGTTGTATACGGTACTACGTTGTTCTACAGCAATATGTTTTACTTGGTCAACTACATGTAGATGACTTCACAATTATATTGTAGACATTATATGTGTGTATTGGTTTTATCAAAGCAGTTACAGAAATGTAAAGTGAAAATAAGCTTACATTCATATTTAAACTATTTATAAAATTCTTCAACAACTGCATATTAGGTGTCATATATGGTTTGTATGATTATAGTAATGCAAATTCATTGACCTTGCTTTGCAGTTGTAAAATATTTATAAAGAATGTAAATTTTACCACAAGTTTTAGATTTCTCTAAGTGTTTTGATAAACATACTACCTGTTTATATGTACACCATACTTGAAAATCTGCATGCTACAGAATAAGTTGTCTACCTATGTTGTCACTGATTGATATTGCAGATTCATTTTCAGTTTTATGGTATATTTTAGTGTGATGTTCACTAGGTGTTGTTTTCATACATGATGTTTTATTACAATATTGTACATTTATTGTTTTACTGGTCATATTTTATTGCAATACTGTAAATTATTCATATATGAGGGCATTTAATTTTGTGGATTTTGATGAAATAACAACTTTGTGCATGTTAAGTTTAATGTAAAGTTTTGCACAAAGCTGAGTATTCAGAATTCTGAAATTAAAAAAAACCCTAAAATTTTAGTATATAATTTTTAAAACCTAACAATAAAAACAATGGTCTTATACCGGTATTGGCATATATTAACCCAGGATGAGGAAACACAAGTATCGGGCATCATTATGCTGATGGACCTGAAGGGGATGGGCTTCTCACAGGCCAAGAATATATCACCATTCTATGCTAAGCGTATTTCTAGCTTATTGCAGGTATATGTATAAAACATGGGGACTGCATGTTTGCTAGGTGCTAGATGATATTAGTATTTAACTATAAAACTAATCCTTTATAGGGGTTCCATTTGACCAGATGTATTTTATCCCCCCCAGGAAAACAATTGTCCATTTTTCCCCCTAGTGGGAGTTAGGGTTTTGACCCTTGAAATTTTCGACAAAGGCCACATTTTGATCCTCTAGAGTTTAGTTAGAGGGTAAATTTTACTTGAAATTGAGAGAATTTTGCCTATAAACTCGATAAACTTGATCAAAATGACCTATGACATTCTGAAGCTTGTGGAACCCCAGTCTGTGTTGCTAGGTTCTTGATGATATCAATATAACTTCAAAATTAATACTTAACTTCACTGAGGCAAGATGTAAGCCACAAAATACTATAGACCTGTTTCAAATATGTAAAAAAGCAGTAGCTCATGCCAGGCATAGTTAGTGGTTGCTTGCAAGACATGGTGTTGTCTATCTGGGCTTAATGTTAGTTTGCTGGGTTTAGTATTTGCTGGCTTGGCTTACTCTTTGCTAGCCATGTTTAATGCCGTATTGCTGGATTTAGTGTTGAAACCAGGCTTAATAGTTACTAGCGAAGCTTAATTCAATGCTGCCTACCAAAGCTTAGTGGTGGCTTGCATGGTTTAGTAGTGTCATTATGTTGCATGTGTCTTTGTAGATTTAACCTCATTATAGCTTGTTATATCTGGTGGTTTGTCTTTCACTGCATGCAAGATGAGTTTGTGTATGTCTGTTTGTTTTTAAGCTAATCTTTGTATACATGTATATGTATAACTACTGTGTATACTTTATATTGCAAGTCAGTCTCAATGCTCAAAAGCTATCATAATGCTTATTCAGGTTTAATACAGTAGATGAGCCAGTTAGACATTCTGTCACTTATTAGTAACTGCCATTATTTTCAATTTCATGTACATGTACAAAAATGTAAAAGTTATTTTGTCTATTTTGATACCGGCCCCAGCAAAGATGCTGGGTTCGAGAGATGCTCGGTTTAAGCATTGATACTGATCCAGGGTTGTTTTATTCTGTCACTTAGTATTAACACTGACAATATTTCCAAGACATTTTGAACTGCAAACTTCTAGATTATTTTAGAAAAGTTGAATTTTGATGGTTCCTGAATGAAAGCATCTAGTCATGAAAAGCTCATTTATTTTCATTT
Source organism: Spisula subtruncata (assembly GCA_963678985.1). Lineage (NCBI taxonomy): Eukaryota > Metazoa > Mollusca > Bivalvia > Venerida > Mactridae > Spisula > Spisula subtruncata. Next base: position 20,826,674 of record OY787676.1, on the reverse strand, counting down.
TGATCTACAAACAATTACCCAAGTGTTTCTATTTTGCTATGAATAGTTCCTTTTCTTTAAAAGTTCAGAAAATATTAAAGAATGTCTTAAAGTGTTATGAAAATATCTTGGAATGCTAGTGAGTATGGATCCATGACGTAGTTCTGTAAAACTTGATGTTGTGAAGTTTTTGATTAATATTAAAATCTACAATTTTCTACAAGAATAATGAAATGAAGAAAGTAGAATGTAACATGGCTGAATGTTTTATGGTATTACTGAGCCATGCCATGGATCCATATTTCTTTAGTATATGTTGCCATGGGTATATGTTGCCATGGGTACATGTTGCTATGTTTACTGCATTTGTGTTGATAGTTAACTTTTTTCAGTCGTCACTTTCAAGTTAAGAGTTTGACCAAGGTGACAAGGTGTTCCCTAAGTTAGCATATTTAAGATCTTAGCAATCAGTTAACGGAATAATTAGCATACTAATTAGATAAATAAATTTCAATTAATATATTACCTTGTTAAAGGAAGAAGAATCACAAATAAATGGACTTATTTTATTGGCTGATCTGAAAAGTTTGGGCTGGAAACATACACGACGATTTAAACCCTTCGAGGTCAGACGTTTGCTTGGTAATTTACAGGTAGCTTGTGTTAAAATGCAAAATTGAATAATCCATGATTTGGTGTAAAAATAATAGTTGTTATCCGGAACATTGTGCAAGGTGGTTTTTCCGTTAATTTACATGTAGGTACAAACAAATCTGACCTAGTTAGACTGGTTTCGTATTCATATGCAAACCGACCCCAACTATTGTCCAGACATGAATATTCATGATATAACACGAGGATTATAACGTTCAAAATGTATTTGTACCTACTATAGATTAGTGGAGATTCGGGGTAGGTCTATTAAGGATTGAAATGCTTATATTTATGACTTTTGGTCTTGATGATAATCACTGTAAAATCTAGGTCAAGTTTGAAAAATAAGTCATCTGATTGGTTAATTCTCAGCCTTCTGATTGCAGGGGTGTCAAATAAAAAATCGGTAAAATAGTATGCAGTAGTATGCCTTCAATGACAATATTTCTATATCTTACACGGTTGTATTGATAATCCCTCAGAGCAAATTAAATTTACTATAAAATTGCTTTTTCTAGGGATACTTTCATCAAATAGGTTTTTTTTTTTCAAAGTCATTGCTCTTTCAGGAATTATAAATACGGAATTCGGGATAAATCAGGAAAATAAAATGATTGGCTGGTTCTCGGTCTTCTAATAGGCTGGTTCCTAGTCTTCTAATTGGGTTGTTATTTGTCTTCTGTATCTTCTATATAGATTGTTCAATTCAGAATGTTGCATAATCTCATAAATCTGGAACTTTGTCACCCTCCAATATAGAGTCATCTTAACCTTCTCATGTTAACTATGATAATATGCACAATTGTTAAAACTTATACATTCTGTTTACATAATAACTAACAGCGCTATTGTTGATTCAAAGATCTCTGTCACAACCGCGTAAACAAACATTCACCCCGGTCGATTATTAAAGGTGTGTCAGGATTAAATTCTACCATCAATAATACACTTAAATGATTAAAAAGCTAATGGTCCTATAGCATGGTGGTTATACTTGCTGCAATTAGCTATTCATAAATGGAACGTTATGGCGGTTTTGACAGACATCTTTGAATCGACAATAACATTATTATATTTGTCTATTTAATATATTGATGTCGGCTAGCTTGAATGGAATTGTAACTGAACTGTTTTTAATGCCTGCATGTATTCTTTAATTGATGTTACTTAAAAATTAATTAAAACTATATAATAATGGAGTTCATATTATGAACTGTTTATATTTTAATAATAAAAAATGTAAGCAAGTTTTGAAATAGTAAGCCAATGAAAACATGTTTAATAAATGATTAACCAATAGCCATTATGTACACACTTCATTCTAAAATTATTAATTAATTAAAGATAATAGTCAGATAATTATTCCCCAATCTTTGACAATGGGATACATATATTGCTTTGTTCATGTTAGTCTGTGTGTATGTTGATTGGTCGATAGATCAAACAGCTTCCATCTAATATCTCAAGAACGGTTTTCTCTAGGATCATCAAACTTGACTTAGAGGTTTTTAAACTGCAATAGATGACCCCTATTAATTTTAAGGTCAGTAGATCGAAGGTCAAGGTCACAGTGAAGTGATATTACTGACTTTTAGGCTGCCATGGGTGCATGCATGCTTTACAAACATGCATTGTCTTTTAAAAAAAAATATTTCAAATTTTTACTTCAAATGAAGTTTATCTATGTTTTCTGATTTGTTGCCATGGTTACATATTCATATCGATATATACTTTACAGGACTGCTTCCCAATGAGGTTTAAAGGTATTCATTATGTGAATGAACCAGCTGTGTTTGATTATGTGTTTGCTATTATACGACCATTTATGAAGCAGAAGATATTAGACAGAGTAAGTAAAAGTAACATGTTTTTTTATTACCGTATAGTGTTGTCCCTATATTGAAAGGCCAGCCAATTTGGCTGATGAGGCGCTTATCTTTCTTGCGCGCAGAACCTCCCGAGTAAGTAAGTGTGTTTGTACTCCTTTGATTTCTCTAGTATGACATCTCCCAGCGATTGCATTCTCGTTCAACCAGCGTGTTTTTCATCCCTAATACATTCTCGTTCAACCAGCGTGTTTTTCATCCCTAATACATTCTCGTTCAACCAGCGTGTTTTTCATCCCTAATACATTCTCGTTCAACCAGCGTGTTTTTCATCCGTAATAGACTGGATACTTCACTATACACTGATTTATGAGTGATTTGTGCTAACCACACAACCATGTATGTGGTCATACTAGATAGACAGATTAAAGTTTGCACAAATTGACCAGAAACTTAATCCGTCTGTCCGTCTAACTGTCTGTTTGACCATGTACATGGTTGTGTGGTTTGGAGCAATATTCTTACTTTAGATGCCATTCATTTCTGAAGGTTGTGAGCAAATAAACTATTGAACAAAAGATCCTACCGTCTATCCGTCTTCGTCCAGCTGGGCAAACGTATGACCACTTGTTGGGTACTTGAAAACAAAGATATATCAAATAACGACCCATTCGTAGGTTTGCTATCCTTTCATACTGTAAGTCTTTTTTGGTAGTTTTTTGTACCTTTGTAAAGTACTTTATAGCTGAAGAAATACACAGTAAGTGGTCATCTATTAACATGTCTGTCTGACCTCACCAGATACAGACTAAGATGTATTATTTTCAGAATTGGACATCATGTCCCAGTAGGACCCCTGAATGGTTGGTTAGTCGACTTAGTGTGCATGTATAATAAGATTGATCTGCATGTTTATTTTCAGATACATTTCCATGGAACAAAATATGAAGAGTTAAATGAGTACATCGATATAGAGGACCTACCAGCAGAGTATGGTGGAAAAGCTCCACCCTTCAGCAACGAGGTATCTTAACTTACTGTATAGATGTACAAAAAGCTACGAGGCGTGACTAGTAATAACTTTGTATTCTATCTCTAAAGGGGTCCTTTTTGAGAGATCGTAGTAGATAAATTGTTATAAAAAGATTTCTCTTTGAAAGTTTTTTTTGCGTTTGACTGATACAGTTATGGTTGGTTGTCATTCAGTTTTATCCTTACCTGATTGTACAAAAATATCTGACTTTGAGGACCAAGGGATGAATGTTGACTGATTAAAACTGTTGTCAGAGTATTATTTGGGGTCATTATATCTCCCACATAATTTGGGGGTAGGGGAGACATTGATTTTGGGCAGGACATCTGTCTGGATAAATGGATGGATTTCATAAAGTTTGCCCATGCTTGTTCTCCTAAACCACTGCTCACATTTCCTTGAAACTTCACATACCTACCAAGCCTAGTTGTGTATTTTGTCAGAGGTAAAGGCCTTTGGTGGTAGACCTTTATTTTTAAATTCCTTCACATTAATCATTCCTTTTGTTTTTATTTTTAGGAATGGATGAAAACATTACTGGCAGCTGACGCACAATTTGACGCAGAATCCAAATATGGACTTATCAAATCTACAGGCATACCAAAATCATCAGCCAAAGATGATGCATTAGACTGCTTAGCAGGTTCATACAGGAAGTTAGAAGTATAGACTGGTTTTTGGGCGTGTTTTGACTGGTTCAGGACATTAAGTTTGAATTTACACAGACTGGTTTAAAATTTTCTATACTTTTGGTATGTTGTGAGATTTTTTTGTTGAAAAAGTGAGATGCAGTTTGTTATTATTAAGAATACTATGTTAATAAGTGTTTTCTGTACTAGTCTTAAAGGTGAATTAACACTTATTTGTCCCTGAAAGCCTGAAAATGCAATGCTGGGCAAACATTCAACTGATTTGCAACAGTTAATTATACAATTTGTATAGGCCTAAATAATATTTTGGTTACCGTTGGCTTTGGCCTGAGGAAAAATTTGGACTTTATTTATAGGGTTTTATGTTTTTTCTCAAATTCTTCTGTTTTAGTCATAAGTAATCTGGAAGAATTTTAGGATCATTAAACTTTAATAATAATTTCGAATTTAAATTAAATATTAATCTCAAAACTGAATTAACATTAATCTAAAAAACAAATTTAATATTAAGCATAGATGAAATTTTAACCTTAAACTTGAATTTATATTAATCTCAAATTCAACTATTAAACTTTTTTTTTAATTTTGCAAATTTCTTTTTTCATGAAAATTAGATCTGATTTAGATCTGATGTCTGTTGCTTAAGTAACGATATGTAAAACTACATTCAGCTTTTTGTATTGTGTGAAAAGTTATTTGGATATCATATACAGCCACTATACAACTACACAGTTTATTATCAATATAACGACATTTTAATGTCAGTATTCTGAATTGATACATGGATCATTTTGAAAATTAAATACATAAAATGATGTCATAAAAATGATGTCATTATAATTATGTCTGTATATCGACTGTCATTGTATCAAGACCTGACTCTATATGAAACTTACTACAGAGTAACAGTAGTGTGTATGGATAAAATATATAGTGCTATGTTTGTATACAAGTATCAGTCTGTGTTACTGCCATTTGTTGGTATTTTTATACCTATCTTTGATGAGAAATGTTGCTTTGCACATGTCAGTCGGTCTTTAACTTGGTGGGTTGGTAGACCAAATGATTTCCGTTCAATAACTCGGGAGCGCTATCTTCAAACTTTACACAGTAACAGCAACAGTAGATGACCCCTATTGGTTTTGAGGTCAAGGTCATCGTGACCTTTACGATTTCTGACTAGGTGGGGCTGCCATGGGGCATAAATGTGTTACGAATATCTATATTGTGCTATATGTGTATGCAAGTATTAGTATATGTTTCTGCCATTGTTGGTTTATTGTGTATGTGTCTAACACATAGTATAGTGCAGTGAATTTGATGTGATCTGGACCTTTATGGATGAATATATTACTAGGTTTTTGCGTTAAATATATAAATTTACTCGTGCAAATTCGTATTACACATCGAGCGTCTTAGTGATACTCCCCAATTACAAAAACGTACAACTGGGGTATAATGTCATAAAAATAGCCATATTAGATATTAGAAGTTTAAGAATTGTGTCAAATTCTCTGTGCTTTACTGTCGTAGATCTCAGGTGGCACACCTTTGTCCCATTATTATATACTCCACATAATATGGGGAAGACATATCGCTGGCTTAGAACCAGAAGGTCGTAACTACAAAATCGATATATTGAGAAAACAAGAGAAAACTGTCCGTAATTTACTCTTTACCTATAGGAAAACACGTTTTTAAAACTTTATTTAGGTCAACATGACAATTTCATCTTTTCATGAAAATAGGCTCATAAGAAGCGCATTGTGAAGCAGATTTCAAATATGTATGAGTCTTATAAGGTCGCAAGTATGAGTTACGACCTTCTGGTTCTAAGCCATCGATATTGTTTTGTGCTGATCGTCTGTTTGGATGTCACAAAATTTGTTACCAAAACGAGCGTTCTTTGAGGAGCCATTACGGTCGCTAACATTCCAATCCTTTCATTGTGCTGCTACAGATAAGAATTCAATATATGGGAATGTGTTTCATACTTTACTTAATTAGCATTCTCATGTTATTAGACTCAAATAACATTTCTTGTATATAAACTCTGGCCTTTGTAAATATTGTCACTCTCTGGTCACATGGTTGTAAACCAAGCTTTGTGATTGGTCAATTTTAAAAATCTGCTCAGAAACCATTCAATCAGATTGGTTTTAAACTTTTTGCATTGTGTTGCCATAGAAATTATTGCAATTACATAGATATTTCATTGCTGTATTGTATACTAGTAATCTCTCTAGTATTGTATTTATTGATATTATTTGAGATATTTTGATCCTTTTTAGCTCACCTGAGCACGAAGAAAAAAGTCCTTGTGGTGAACTATTGCAATTGGTCCGTGTCCGTCTGCAATCATTAAGTCATTCAAAACTTTGTGCTGAAAAAAAGTAATTTGACAGGAATGTTTCTTGGGTGATCATCTCCCCTTTCATGAATTGTAAAGAAACATGGCTGCCAGGGAAAAACCTAATTCATATGTCCACATATAGATATTGTGCTCAGGTGAGCAATTTAGAGTCACTATGGCTCTCTTGTTTACTTTTGTTATTGTTATGTATACATTGTATTGAATTTTTTTATGTTCTTTTGTATTCTTTCTTTCTTTGTACCTTCCATGCTTTGAGGAAGCAGGGTTATAATGCTTTCCACATGTCTGTCTGCCTCTTTGTCGTAACAACTAAATGGTCCATTCAGTAACTGATCAAGCATGAATATTAGACTTGGTGACTGACATCATGTCACGAATTTGAAAAAAATGTCCATTTTCTCTATGTGTGGAGAAGTTGTTGGTTGCTTGTGGAAGGGTATGTCAGTACTGGTTAAAAAATGTTCCACGGAAATTGGTTTGTGTTATCGGCTGCAGTATATGAATGAAACATTTGAAAGGAATAAACATCAAGATATCAATTTAGAAGTAGAATACTCTTGTATTGCAATTTTACAGCAGTTCAATGTCTGCCAGTGTTTTCTCACCTTAATCATCGAGCAGATTTTTGATGAAACTTAACAGGAATAGTTGGTACCAAGCCTAATTGTGCATGTAGTTGAGATGTCTGATGAATGTTGCTGGAATTATGGCACTTGGTGAGAAACAGAATTGTTTTTGTGGCAAAAACCTTCTAGCTTTACATTTGATTTAATCATTGTTTATTTGTTGATATTTATCAAGACTATAACAATCATATCATTGTATATCCGGTATTAAATATTATACATGTGTAAAGATACTTGCATATAAATGTATAGTATGGACAAATAATTATTATCTATGTTTGTCTATTGTTGTTCTTTTTGTTTTGTTTAATATTACTTTTATACCACTTAAAATTTATTTATTTATTTATAATAAAAAACATTAACACTTCAGTACATGTACTAAATACATCCTTTGAGAACTGGTCATATTAAACCGCAAAAACATCCTTTGAAAACGATAAGTTATATTTTTTTCCTGATTTTTGTGTGTCCCAGAAAATTCTATATTTTTACACCTGCAGTCCATGCAGAATACTGTGCAAAATGTTCAGGATATTCATTCAGCGTATTTAAAAGAAATTAAATGTTTGAAAAGAATGTTGGCAGTTTTTGTTTAAGAGTATACCTTTTCATAATTGACACATACAAGATATGTGTAGATCTTCCACCAAAAAGCAATTACCGGTAGTTGTCTTATTAAAACCTCCATAAAATCAGAATGACTTAAGATATTCGTCCATTTTTTTCAATTTTATATCCGTTAGATAGTGTTCTTTCCAGAAATAATAAAAAATGAAAATGTCAAATTTTTGCCATAAGCCCCCTTTTATCAGGCGCAGTCACATATGTTATCATACTTATGTCACGCATATCCATGATGAGATTCAGACTGGGCTATCTTTACGGCACTTATACTTATAAATTTATTTGTGTTCTTGATTGATATTTATTTGGATGTTTTACTAATAAATTATATATTTTTTGTTGACTTGTTAGTTATGTTTTTTTAACAGTCTGCATTTGGATAGCCGAGGGATAGAGTGTCTGCTCATGAGTGCTAAAGGTCATGTGTTTTGATTAAACTGGTACTGCATGGCACTCAGCTTAGGTGTGTCTCAGATGTCTGAAAATGAATGATTTGGTCTCCACTGGAATGTCGCAAAAATTTATAACTACTCTGACACCTTGCTAGCAATATCCGCCCTATCCGGCAGTAGAAAAGGTTTCTGGAAATCGATGAACAGGTTAAGCCAAAACTGTTATTTGTTTCCCCTTCCTGAAATTGGCCAATTAGAGATAAGCAGGTAAAATATATTCTTTCCATTTTTCTAATCAAAAGTTTTAATACTTGACTTTTCAGAGGTTCAAAAAATATTTTGAGTAGGTGACTTTTTGCTTGGGTAGATAGGGAAGTCAAAAAAACAATATTTCATTTTTGGCCAAATAAAGTCTTGGAAAGTTCAGATTCAAACATACAAAATGGACCAACTGGTATCTTAAACATTTTAATTTTTTTTCACATACATTAATAATATACAATGAACAATACACAATGAACACATTTGTATGAATAATGTACAACACTAATGATATAAATGATGAAATGTGTCCATACAAAAGTGATCAACTGAAAACTATTCTCACTACCATGCTTGAAGAATTATTGCAAAAATAGTAAGCTTTGCAAGAAAAACCTACTTCTTTGTAGGGGTTGGGGTCATGATTTGAACAAGTAAACTATCAAAGCCATATATGTCGATGGACTTTGAAATATTTGAGGTTGTACCTAAACCTCACCAATGTACCTAAATTATAACATGATTTGTAAGTCGAAAATGGCAAATAGTCGAGGTTATGATGGTGAACAACTATAAACAGTATCAAAATAATTGATGTAAATGGACATTTAGAATAAAAGATGTTTTACTTTGAAATTGGCATTATGCTGATGCTTGGGTGACTTCAATAGCTCCCATTATTCTTCAAATAGTGAAGCTAAAAGCCTAAAACTAAAGAATATTGAAACTGGATGACAAGTGTGAGAATCTGAGTCGCCATAACGGTAAACCTCATACAATAACAAATGCTACCCGGAGCACTTCTTGACAATTATTTTAATGTGGAATATGTTTCATAAAATCCTTTAGTCACAGTGTGAATAGAAGTCCAGCAAAATGTCCATATTCTTGTCCAGGAAAAACCCTAAAGGTTTCGCTAAAGGTTTTGCTGTCGTCCATGAATAACGCGGACAGTTTCACTGTCTTATTGTCATATGTACACCAAGTTCACAGCTGTGACTTTATCAGATAACCTACTGTTTCCTATATACACAAACAAACAATCCCTCATCTTGCATCAAACACAATCACTTTAACTTGGTTAAGGAAAACACGATACAAGAAAAGAGTTGGAGACATCCCAAATACGTCTTTAGCAACTAAAATGCATTACAGAGATGATAGGTGTTCAGAACATATGATACATAGATGTGTTTCACGACTAACTTTTAGGCAGCCACCATTGCCACCATTGGGAGTTTACTATCAATGGAAATAAAGACAAGAGGGACCAAAGAAATTATTTAAAACTTATAACAGACAAGTGTCTTAAAGAGTGGGTCAAAACTGAGGCCTACATAGAGTGCATACAATTTTTTCTACATTTGACCTAGTTTATGACCCTACATGACCCAGTTTGAACTTTGCCTAGGTTTTACAATGGGCCTAATTTCACAATGGACCTAAACTACCTGCAAATTAGCTTAACTTAACTGGGTTGTATAAAGTATGTACAGCGGAACCTCTGTAGAGCAACAACCTTTGGGTTTCCTCTTCAGAGGTTTAATTGAGGAAATGTTAGTGCCGGAAAAGAGGTTGTTGCTCTACAGAGGGCCACCATGGAGAGGTTGTACTGTATTATGATTTCTAACTACAAAGGATACTTCTTTTTGTTCTTTTCTTGTACATAATTCTGTAACCACATTCCCGACATCTGATTGGATCTCGAGCCTTGACTTCATTCTCCATATGACATTCTACAATACAAAATAATATATGTACACCCAATATGGCATTATTCGTTACAATATTTATTTTGTGAATTTGTAGCATATTTAAATTAGGACCATATGATTTCAAAAATCTGAAACCAGATAAACGATGGTTTGAAACCGAATCAAACCAGTTAAGCACCCGCTAGATTGAAAATGGTGTTTTCTTTCCTGACAACAATATTGAGGTACTTTCAACAGCTGAAATCATTTCTTTAATTTATCATCTCATCTGATGCATGAAAAGTACTTAATCAGGGAAAATTCTGAATTTCAAGAAACTGAAAGGGTTTTCCTTCAGAAATGACCAATTATCCCAGCCAAAATTAAAATCAAGGACCTCTTGGTCTGTAATCAAGAGGGTTACTAACTTGACAACCTTGCCACAGCAAAATGTTCAAAAAGATCAACTTTATAACCTCTGCTGGTTGAATAAGTGGTGGCCAAATGGTTAGTGCTCTGAATCATCAATCTATAGGCCCCTGGTCCTCGTGTGTGCTAGGGCACAGGAAATTTCAAAAACGCTTTTCGGCGCAGCTTAAAGAACCAACGAGTCTATTAAAAAAAATTCAAAGACCTACGACAGCTTGTCTGGATTTCTTTTTGTATCATAAATTCTCTCTTTCTCTTCCCTTAAAGCAGAAGGCCATTGACCCAAAATTACCAATTAGACAGGGAAAAAACCTAATTAATGACTTTCTCAGATAAACAATAAAAAAAATAGATATAACCTCCACAAATATAGATCATAGTTTGTTGCTTTGGTGCCGGAGATTCTCCATCAGGGCGTGGCGTCTCCATGGAATCTTGTGTCTGTAAGAAACAATAATGTTATAATTATGTATGCTTGGTGTTATATATCTGCATTATGGGTAGCTTTACAGGGTAAAAAATACTGCTGCCAACATAATCATACCAACAACAGTTGGGTTTTGTTCTTTTAAACTGATTTACTTTGAATCATGTAGTACATGTTCTTACTTCTAATTGATTAGACCTTCACATGTTCAGTCTGTGAAGTTAGCCCTTGTCAGGATGTCCAGAGAAAAGTAATTGTTCATTCGGGCAATATGCAAAGAATAGGACTATATAAGAAAAATATTAAGTTGTTCCAATTCGGACAAATAGTAACTTTTAAATCTTTAATTCACTAAAAGTTATTGCCCAAGTGATTATATGCGAAGCAAAAGCCCCCAAACTCACGAGGCATTTCGGGGACATCCAAACTAGTGTACTGAAGTACAGAGAGACAATTTCGCTACAGCAAAAGCATAACAGAACTACGACAACAACAACAACTGAAAACATTTATTAGTTTTTATCTTATAAATCATTGTCTTTTGTCACTTCTGTCATAAACACCAGCAAGTTTTAAATTATAAACATCACAAAATTGACTACTCTAATTAAAAGAAATACCAAGCATTGATCTCTTGAAATAGTAACATAGTAACAATCAATTACAATAACTTTGTCCGAAAAGTCCACATCGCGAAATCTAATGACAAACGACATTATTATCGAACGTCACATTATTGTCACTGACGAGCAAGACAAATTTTTTTGTATCAATACTCGACATATTAGTTAACGTAAGTGTGTCAAAATACCTACTGTGTTGGTTATATAGATGAAAATTGAATATTTTCAGCGAGTTGATGAAATTGCGTCCCTTCGGTTTCTTTGATTGTATACTAGTTAGTGAATGAGAACATGTTCTTCCCCGAACCGCCCAATTGCTATGATGTGATTTTGTCAATTTTGAATAAGATTGACGGGCGATATTTGCAGAAACACACAGTAACTTCTAGGACATTGTGTGGTAAATATGAATTAAAATACATGTTAAATATTGCATCTCCGTAACCTTGCTGATGCATTCTATTCTCATCATCTGCCCTCGTATAGATGACCATACATGTAGCTTCTATACTCGCTTTGGCAATGGTTATCCTTTGTCTCCCCAGATTTATCAATGCATTTTCCACAGGGAATGCATTCACTATTTTTTTGGCTCATCAAAACTACATGTATTTCTTTAAGCCCAAACTTTGCTGAATATATATCTATACTATAGTAGATCTATGTGTCTTTATAGATTTTCACGAAAACCCTTAGTTTTGGTATTCAAGCTTTTGCATGCAGACCAAATACCTAAATTACTAGATTAATTAAGGTCTTTGGTGTAGACCAAATAGTGATCTTAGTCATTTACAATGTTGGATCAAGATTCATGAAAAAACTGCATCTATTGCAAACAAGAGGGTCCAAAGGGCTTTGGTCGCTCACCTGTCATATATATATATATATATATGGACCTATGGTGACATAAGAAATTATTTACAACAGTTGAACTTCTTAGAGACAAGTGTTAGGAAGCTTGGATCATAACTGTTGCTACATGTTTTAATTCACCCATTGACCAAGTTTGTTAACCTAACATGACCCAGTTTGAAAAGTGGCCTAGATATTAATGAGACTAACATTCTGACCAAGTATCGTGAATATTGGATGAAAACTGGTGTTTCCAGAGTGGCACAGGTTTTTTTTTCTAAAGTTTGACATAGTTTTCAATCCCGCATGACCCAGTATCGAACTTGGCCTAGATTGCATATGAAGTAACATTCTGACAGTTTCGAGAAAATAGTACAAAAACTGTGACCACTGGAGTGAAAACAAGCTTTTTCTGAGATTTGACCTAGTGATCTAGTTTTTTTTCAAACTTGCTATATATTCCATGTAGAGTAACCATTTTGATTGCGTTTCATGAAGATTGGATCAAAACTGTAACCTCTAAAAAAACACAAGGTTTTTCTAAAATTTGATCTAGTTTATGCTCCCAGACGACCCAGTTTTGAACTTAGTTTAGATTTCATCCATTGTGAGCTTTGGGCCTGATGACCCAATATAATACATGGCCTAGATTTTGTTGAGATGATCATTCTGAACAAGTTTCGTTAAGAAAATGCCACAATTGTGTCCTCTAGAGACTACACAAGCAACATTGTGTATGCACGATGGATGAAGAGTGGTCACATAAGCTCACCCTGTCACATAGGGGTGGGTTGGGTGAGTACAACAAATCTACTTGATTCTTTGAATAGTCAAGCTAAAATTGAAATATTGAAATGTTCATCATCATCTGGATCAAATGATGTGGATATTATAAAATAATGACAACAAACACAGATCAATTTATTTTATTTCAAAACAAAACAAAACAAAACAAAACAAAAACTATTCAATTGTCATTGATCTGTACGTAACATGAGTTTTTCCTCAGATCAATTTCAATTATCAAACATATAACATAACAAACATGCTAGGGAGATTATTCATCAATCAACATAACAGGTAGTTTCTTAATTGGCAGCCAGCTAATGGATGCTGACCATCATTGTCTGAAAAGGGTCCTTGGCCTTAGGCCTACTGACCTCATAATCATATGGGCTATATATCTTCTTCTGCTGACAAACCTCCATGTAAAGTTCGAAGATGCTAGGGCTAAGTGTTCTTGCATTATTTGCGACACACGAAAAGCAATATACAATCTCATCAAAGATGGGATGCACAAAAAGTCACTAAGAATTCAAATAAAACAAAAGGTTCCTGCAAGTTTGAAGCCATGACCCTTTAAATTACATTTAGTGTTTCTGTTGATATGGTAACCTCAATTTTGATCAAAATGAAGTATGAATTAATGGGTGACAGTGGGTTCGTCAAATCTCCGGTTCGTCAAACTTTACTTTCTGTACAAAATAGGTTGTGGTTTCGTCAAATTATATTATAGAGGGATTTGAGTTGATATACATAGAAGTGTGAACAAACACCTTTTTATAAGATTTGGTTGTATTGTATGGGGTATTGTATTGTTGGCGATTGATTTATTTGTAATATTGTGTGATAATCATGCAATTGTTGGTGTGTTTTTATTTAACAGTAATTACAATTTTAACTTAATAAAATGATAATTATCATCCGTTTATCAGTTTTTTTGGCCGTTGCAAGTTTATCATACTACTGGTATGACAAATGCACACAGAGTAATTACATGGATGGTGTGAATCACTCTATATTATCACTTTGACGAACCCGATTTTTGTTTATACTATAAATTCATTTTGACGAACCGGGGGTTTTGACGAAACCACAGTAATTCGAATTAATAAGTGTCATCCAAACATCTAATACAATAACATTAAAAGTTTCGTAAACCTAGCCGGGAAAACTGTTTGACTTACAACTGGATCTATAATTATTTTGAAGAACACATATTTACACTATTTCCATATGATCCATAACAAACACAACTTTTGCCAGAATCAAAAACTATTTAGATGCCAATATTCTCCTTATTGGTTCATACCCACATACCAAGTTTCATAAACCTGGCTTGGTTATGCCAGGATCCAGATTCCTTTAATGATGGGTGCCCAAAGGTACACTACCTTATGTGGTATTTCCATTGTTAAGAACAAAGGGTGAAAATCCCTACTCCACCATGGAACCCTTAAAGAGGCATTCCCTATTTCTTGCATATTATTACTACCTATCGCATTTTATGACATAAATGAACATAAAACACTTAATCGTTTTAACATGTAAGAAGAACATATGCCGAAAGTTGTCTCCATAATGATCAAAATATATATTTAAATTTCTAAAATAATAAATCGCTTCCAGCCTTTTATTCGACAACAACAACCACAGAACAGTGTGATTAAAATCCGAAACGGACATTGTTCAACGAAGCGGACGCAACGGAGATGACAAAATACGATAACGTTGATTTCTTTTGTTTTACACGCATATAATCTCAACGAAATGAATATAATGTACTATTTTGTTCTTAATCAACTCGAATATCATCTTATAGATAGATCTACATCAAAATAATTATTTCAAAACGTGTATTTGTCTTTCCCATTTTAGTCACTGTCGTCCGATTCGTAGAAAAATGGCTATTCTTGTTTTAATCAGGCAGTACTAAAGGCTAAGCGTTTGGCGTCTCAATCCACCTAATCCACTTTTTATGGAAATATATTTTTATTATTTTTTTAATAACTGTTGGGATTTTTTGGGTGAAATTTGGTGTTTTTGTAGCATTCGTAATTCTGATTAATGTCTAGTATGTTTTAAATCAATAAGAACGGTCGAAGTTATAGGGAACGCCTCTTTAAGTCACATGTTATTGTTTCTCTGTTAATGGTTGGTATGGCAGCAGTATAGACTGCTACACGACTGTTTGTGACTTTGCCAACCTTTGTAACCACTTGAATTCTTGCATGTGATCACTGTCCTTAGAAGAATCAAACATTTACATCGCAGAATCTTTCTTTGTCATCTTCTTCAGACTGCTCTCCAAATTTGAATTCACCAGTAGCGAAGTCTAAAACAATAACAGGAAATATTAACAAAATGTGTTTCTAAAACCCTTATGCCCCATGTCAGCCCAATAGTCAGAAATGGTGAAGGTCACAGTGTCCTTGACCTTTGACCTACTAACTTCAAATCAGAACGAGTCATCTAATGTTGCTAACCAACCTCCATGTAAAGTTTGAAGATCCTAGAGAAAAGTGTTCTTGAGTATTTGAACGGAAACCATTTGGACTAAATATAGCGGCAAAGGTCACAGTGACCAGCAGCGGGCAGGCAGGCGGTCAGAAAGCAATATAATCCCTCATCAAAGATGGGGGAGGGGGGTCCTAAGTATGACAAAGTTATAGTCCAGAACATCTTCAATTTGACCCTTGATCTTCAACAGTGACATTGACCTGTGAGCTAGGAATCTAGGGGTTAGGTATGAGACTCCACCTATAGGTCGTGAACCTGCCAAATATAAGCAAGATTGGTCAAAGCATGACAAAGCATAGTCTGGACAAGCTTCAATATACCTACTCCGGATCTCCACTAATCTGTAAGTACAAACATATTTTTACAGTTAAATCCTTGTGTCACTTGAATATTCATATCTGGACAATCTTGAGTTGGGGTCAGTTATATTAGCATATGAATACAAAACCAACTAGACCAGACTAGACATTTGAGCTAGGAACCTGGGGGCTGGGCATCACACTCCACCTCATGGAGGTAAACATTCATGCCAAATATTAGAAAAACAGGTTTATGCATGACAAAATTATTGTCCGGACAAGTGCTTCAGGACAGATGGACCGCCCGAACAACGAAGTGACACCTACATAGCCCCCCCCTACCAATGGTAGTGGGAGAATAATTAATCTCTTACAGTGTGCCATGGTAGCGTCTTCTGATTCAATCCTTTCTCCAATACCATCAAGTCTAAAGATGTCTGTACATGGCTTAATATGCCAGTGCTGTCTGGTGTACCTGTAATCATTACTTACATAATTATATTCAGCATATTTCATGCCAATATCATAGACATTAATAATATGGATTAGTCACTGTACCACGTGACCCAGTTGAAATCAGTACAAAGCGACTTTAAGTCTCGCGGGTTAACGTTTGTCGCGATATTTGCCGAGATCACAGAGTTTTGGTGGCGAGATTCATCGATCCGCCATCTTTGTTATTTGTTTTGTTTTGCAAGAAATTTGCAGAAATAAATCTGCCAATCCAATCAACATTTCAAAATCAATCGAGAAAATGTTACTATGTAGATAAAAAATAAACATACCTTGATTAGTGTGTATGTATATTTCATTGATTATTTTGGCTATATGTCCAGGAGTTTGAATACACAACAGTTTCGCGGGAATATCGAAGCGAGAAAACAATTAATGACTATGGTTCAAACTATGACAAATTCCTATCATCAGATTGAAAAACATTAAAATCTTAATTGGTGTTTTACTTGAAACTTCTTTCGTAAAATATTATAAAATTAGTCCTGATGATTCTTGTATTGTAACTCTGTTGCATGACACACGCATTTTGTATCTTCTTAATATTTTTTATTTTGAAAATCGATAAATTATTAATGATAAGGCAAGTTTTTTCGAGGCAGCCATAAAAATTATGTTACCGATCATCGCCATATTATCGACTTACAGTGTACCGAATACCAAAAATTTGATGATTAACGGAAAATGCCGAGTGCGCGCATTGCATTATGGGCGTTTGGCCGTACGGCAGATAAAAATCTATTTATAGAGTTGCCTATCCGTTCTAATATATATCTGTGCCAATATTAAGCAAGATTGGTCAATGCATGACAAATTAAGTTATTGTCCGAACAAGCTTCAATTTGACATTTAACCTCTAACTGTAACCTTGACCTTTGAGATAGTAAAGGGTTAAATTAATCATGACACTCCAGCTCACGAAGGCAAACAATCATGCCAAATTTAAAAAAGATTGGTCAATGCATGACTAAGTTATGGTCCAGACAAGCTTCAATTTGACCTTCTACTGTGACCTTAACCTTCGATATAGTAAACATGGGGTAGGAAAAGCCATGCCTCCTTATGGACGTAAACATTTATGCCATCTATAAGCAAGATTGGTCAAAGCATGACAAAGTTATGGACTATTGGTTTTCACCTTGTGTTATTGCTAAATTTCATAATTTATATGTGTTGACAAACAACTATCATTCTGCAACAATTCTAGAAAAAAAATTAACCCTATCTTCCAACCCATTCTAAATCTGCTTGGGATGGGAAGGAGAAACAAAGACTAGTTTACGTTCCGCCCTACTTACTTGGCCATTAGTTCTTTTTCTGTGAAGTCTTTGTACCAACCATCAGGGGCAGTCTCCAGTAAGTATTCTTTTACTTGCGTAGGTTTTGTAATAAAAAATGCATAATGGCCAGCAACTGAAATAAATGTGCATCATAACAAGATGTTTTACTGCAAGTCCCTAAATTATTTAAGTTAAGTTACCAATTTTCTAGGGCTCTTTTCAGCTGTAAGGCCACTCAAGCACCCTTTGACATTTAAACTTCCCCTGGTCATTGGGCTAAATATGAAAACCTACATTCATGTCTCCCTGGGGAGACTATTTCTCTCCTCTGTGTGTGTGGCAGCCAACATCGATCTGCGGCGCCCAGGAATAGACTCTACCCTCGCAGGTACAAGTTTACACCATGGTGGAGTGGAGCATGTGGGTCTTGCTCAGAGAAATTAACCAGTGGTCCAGAGGAGGATCGAACCCGGGACCTCTGGATCCCGAAGCACGTGTCCTACCTCTAGGCCACCGCTCCCCACATTTGATTAGGGCATGTTGTGAGAGTGCCATCCAAATACAAATATAGTAATATACACTTTCAGGGGTGTGGAGCTCCTGTGTCTGACTTGGACTTTTTGGCCTGCGGGCAAGTGGATTTTTCTATCCAGCTTTCCCATGGGCAAGTGCAATACTAACATTAGAAAATAATATTTAGTGTCCTTTTTTACCTAAACACAAGAGTAAATCCCTAAAATCTCATTGAACATCAGTAGGCTACTCTCAAATTTGACTTGACAAATTATTGAAACTGAAATTTTGTTACTTTTTGTGGTTTTCTGGGCAAATAGATTTAGTTTTCGGGCAAGTGGATTTTTCAGTCCAACTTGTCCATGGGCAAGTGAAAAATATGAGGATTTCCAAACCCCTGACTTTCAATACACTTAAACAATTCAAAAGTTCCTATTTGTATACTGGAATCATAATATGATATCACATTTACATATTTCACACTATAAAAATTACATCCATATCAATATAATTAAAAAAAAAAAATGTACTTATTACATATCAGCCAAGCCAAAAGATCCAAATGAGAGCATGTAAAGTTTGAAGATCCTAGGGAAGAGCTTTCTAACTTGAATTATTCGGAGAAAACAATTTTCCATACCGACAGATAGATCGACATGTACAAAGCAATTTACCTAATCATCCAAGATGAGGGGGGGGTATAGTAAAAACAAATTTATCATTTTCCGACGTGCATAGTATATCTAGTAGCATAATTTGCTATGTTAACTTACCGAAGTACCAAAAGACTATAGGTAATTGTAATCCAAGATAACCTGCAATAAGAAGATTTCAAATACTGTAAATTCATAATATATAATAATCATTTTTGTGGAAGGAATTTGGCTTGATCATAAGAATTCATACAACGTATGTTAACAAACAAGCAGTGTTGATCAGTGTTTAACTGTGATTACCCATATGAGTAAAAATTGGACATACATGAGTAAGTTTAAATGACATAGATTGTGTGGGCATTTCCTTTGAAGACTCAGTTTGTACTCGGCATTTCCTTGGAGACTCAGTTTGTACAAGGAATTTCCTTTGAAGACTCAGTTTGTACAAGGAATTTCCTTTGAAGACTCAGTTCGTACAAGGAATTTTCTTTGAAGACTCAGTTCGTACAAGGCGTTTCCTTTGAAGACTCAGTTTGTACAAGGCCTTTCCTTTGAAGACTCAGTTTGTACAAGGCCTTTCCTTTGAAGACTCAGTTTGTACTCGGCATTTCCTTTGAAGACTCAGTTTGTACAAGGCATTTCCTTTGAAGAATCAGTTCGTACAAGGAATTTTCTTTGAAGACTCAGTTCGTACAAGGCATTTCCTTTGAAGACTCAGTTCGTACAAGGCATTTCCTTTGAAGACTCAGTTCGTACAAGGCATTTCCTTTGAAGACTCAGTTTGTACAAGGAATTTCCTTTGAAGACTCAGTTCGTACAAGGAATTTTCTTTGAAGACTCAGTTGGTACAAGGCATTTCCTTGAAGACTCAGTTTGTACAAGGCCTTTCCTTTGAAGACTCAGTTTGTACAAGGCCTTTCCTTTGAAGACTCAGTTGGTACAAGGCATTTCTTTTGAAGACTCAGTTTGTACAAGGCATTTCCTTTGGAGACTCAGTTTGTACAAGGCCTTTCCTTTGAAGACTCAGTTTGTATAAGGCATTTCCTTTGAAGACTCAGTTTGTATAAGGCATTTCCTTTGAAGACTCAGTTTGTATAAGGCATTTCCTTTGAAGACTCAGTTTGTACAAGGCATTTCCTTTGCAGACTAAGTTTGTACAAGTTACTACGGTACTCAGCCTTCTGGTTTTTTAGTAGACAGATGAAGTTAAACAAAAAATACATGTCGATAAAGTGAATTAATGACAAGGTCAGGGGCTATGAATAAAACAAAATTAGAATGTCACAGATACAAATCAACTAAACATATGTATTTAGAGTCTGACTCTTGGAATTTTGAGGTCAAGAGCCATTTTGACCCTTGGAATTTTGTGGCAAAGAGTCATGACTCTTGGGTGTTGAAACCCAGTGAAAAAACCTGCATTGTTTGATACAAAAAATCAAATTTGATATCATATGAAATTTCAAACCTTATTCTATAAACAGTGCAATTTTGAAGGTAAATGATACCGGTTAGATAGCAGCAGGTGTTTAAACTTAGACAAGTACTCCTGCCCGGCACACAAAATGACGTCGCACTATTTTCTACGTCGTAAGTGTCACTCATAGGGCTATGAAAAACTCTGTTTTTAGTGATAATGGTGATGAATACATGCTTGTAACACACAGATCTATATACACGTTTATTGTTTGTGTCAATTGTTTATATCGAATATCGGGGCAAGAATCCGAAAAATAAAATGTTGATATATTGAAAATGTCGCTGTAACTGACGTCATCATTTTTTTAAATTTTCCTATTACTTACATGTCTTTCATGCTAGAACAACCATCCATAATACCTATTTGACATCCTAAAACTGTAGAAATAACTGCAGAGATATATATGTCCTATTGTAGTTACGATACTTTGCATACTATTTCGAGCGCATATAATTTTACTGTTGACAGAACCTGTTATTTGTCAATTTTTCGTTTCGTTCCGATGACGTCACTTTTGTGTTCCGAAGTTGTCCCTCATAGAGTTCAACTTTTCTTTATATCAGCATCTATAGTTCAAATATCGTCATTTTTGCAGACAAAGTCCAACATACATCAAGTTATGTTTTGGCGATGTTTTACATCTAACGGTAGAATAGTAGTGAAGATATAGCTCATTACGTAGTACACATCAGTGGATATTAATGGGCTGCGCCGGGTGCGCGTTACTATGGTTTCAAAATGGACGATTACGGACGGACATGACAGAATTACGCGATAAATCGGATATCACTTTTTCGCGACTGAATTCCGATTTAATAGTATGTATTAATATTTGCATAATTTTTAAAACTGTGTCCGTGAGGGCTCCAGTCCTAGTACTTTTTGAACGTCCCTCGTATCTTGTCCACTATTAAGACATATTATATAGAAATAATTACTATTTGTGGAGATTTAATTTTGTGGTTAAGATCATCCACAAAATTAAATCCCCATGATTATCAATGATCTTACAGTATATTTTATAATTTTGTTACTGACCATCAGACAATTCTTATAATCACCTCCCAGCTTTGTGGCGGGGGATTAACAAGCGTGAATTATTGTCCAGGCACATCTAGAGATTACTACATTTTGCACATTCCTAGACAACCCATTATTATAAGTTATTGGGTTAAAACAATGTCAGAATTGAATTAAGAAATAACAAATTCAAGCCAGCAACATAAACTTTTGTAAGCTATAAATGTAATTTATCAGCCTGAGTGCTGAGTGTGGTACTCAGATTTCACAATCTGATTTTTATCTCATAAATAGTACAAACATGCACAAGAAATGTATTAAATGCTATTTTCAACATTCAAATAATAATTCTATACATTTTCCTCTTTTAGATTTGCAATTTAGGACAAATAATAGCTAATTACATGTATATCATATTTTCAATATTTGAGTGGTAAGTGCAGAGTGTAAGTATTGGTTATAATTCTGGGCCCAGAAGTTCCCTACCTGGTTTTCATTGTTCCTTTTGTCATGGCAACCACAATTATTGTCCGAGTAAAAAAATACAGCATACATAAACTCCTTATTGGTCCCTATCAACATACCAAGTTTAATAAACCTAGCTTGAAAACTGTTTGAGATATTGCACAATCCAGATTTCATGACGGACAAACTAATGGACAAAGGGCAAACCTATACATGTAGTTGCCTTCATTGAAAACATGTAGAGGACTAATAACAGCAAACAAAAACATCAGAATACATACCTTTTTTGATCAGGTAATAAGCTGCACCTGACCCTAACAGAAGATTCCCAACGTCTGCAATAGAACAAGACTGCATTCAGTAAAGCCTAAAGCTTCGGTGGAAGCCTTGTCTATAAATACAAGTGAAGTCAATTAGGGGCCATAATTCTGTTGAATTGTTGATAGAATTACAGGTTTGACAATGTTGTGTGTATGTTGGTTAACAAGTATACCAAGTTTCAAACACTTTAAAAATAAGCTTAATATTTAAGTCAAAAGGACAAACAAATAGATGGTCAGATGAACCACTATATGCATCCCTATCATTAGAGTGACACAGTGGTCGAGTTGATAGCACACTTGACTCCGGATTGAGAGGTCCTTGTGTTCGATCCTCGGCCAGGGCATTTGGTCATTTTAGAAACACTACTAAGTGTTTCCAACCCAACTAGAGATGAACTGGCTGGGAACCAAGAGGTATTCTTGTCTGTATCTTGCATTACATGGGGGGCATGTTAAAGAAACAAGGAATCTATCTGGGAGATAGATAGATTTTGTCTCACATTAAAACTTGACACAAAAACCATAGATCTGGACAAACATTCTTACCAAACTTTTATGTAGATCCAGTGAAGAATTGGCTTTTATATATATAGCAAACAAAAGGCTTTTCCACAATTTGACCTACTGACCTAGTTTTTGACCAAATTTGACCTAGATATTTTTTGGATGATCATTTTGATTCATAAAGATAAAGCCAAAATTGTGATGCTAGGGACTAGTCCCCACTACATACGATTTTTCAGTGATTTGACCTAGTGACCTAGTTTTCAACATCAGATGATCCAATAACAAAGTCAACCTAGACTTTGCGTAGATGATCTTAATAATTTGTGACCAGGCCAGATAAAATTTTGATTAGGAACCTTGCCCATAAACAGCTATTAAATCACCCGAAAAATATGACAGCTATCATTAGTACAGAACTAAGTTTATGAACTGACAAGAATCATTTTACAAGTACAGTGTAGATGGATCTTGTTTACGTGGAGAGCCAAACATATCGCCTGTTACTGACCCAGAGTTTAAAATGGTGTTATATGATTGGTTGTCATTATCCTAGAGTCAAGTAAGATCAATATTAATACCATCCCTGGGCCACTTACATCTTAACCTCCACCTGTGCCTTATTTTCTTAATGGATTTCATTTGATCGTCAGTAAACTGAAAATTTAATACAAAATTGGTAAAATAAAACAGTGGTAAATGGGGGAATACAATAGAGATCAAATGTGAAATAATGTTTAAAAGTTAACAGAACAGTTAATTTTACAAGAACCACTGGGGCACACGAAAAGAGGGACCTGCAACGGTGTGTTTCTGACCAAACTAGAGATGAACTGGTAGGTAACCATGAGACATGTATGCATGTACGTATCAGTCTTGAACAAGGATATGTTTAAGAACCAAGGATTCTTAGTTGGAAAAGGTTACCTGTTATTGAAACCAGATTTTTTATATTATACAGTGGCATAGCGGCAGTCAGGCTTGAATGAATGTTTCCCACAAAAGCCTTGAAGTTGGGGGTTTATGCATGCCATGGTTGAGTGTGCAAATTTGGGCTTTAATGCCATTTTGGTTACATTTAAATGTTACGCATCATGCCATGTGCGTACGTACATATGATTGAGTCACACACCCATATAAGCTATTGAATGCTGGGGAAAACTTGCTTTCAGCAACTCCTAAGAGAAACATTTCTGGATTGCCTATCGGGTGGATACAAATACCAACTGGTGCTGGAAATATAATTTACCTTATGTATGTCCATGTTGACGAAATACAGGTTCAAACAACAATAATGTGTATTACTGATGAAGATGTTCACAATTCAGTTCAGAAATAATAATATATGCTGAAATAAAACAAAATGATTAATATAAACATATGTACTGTATGTATTTATTGTAAGTTTACATCAATTTGCATTAAATTCAATTTCCAATCTTCCTTGGCTGTTGTCCCTTTATATAGCTTGGCTAATTTGACACGAGCCTGACCAATTGATTAGCATAATTAAAGAGTCCATATATTTTCTACGTTTACAAACACCGATCTATGTTTTTATAATTGGGGAGTATCACGAAGACGTTCGAGATGTAATATTAACACAAATCTGAAATAACGATATTGCACGATTTGCTTGCGGCAATTGATATATTCAAAGCAAGAACCTTGTTATATATTCTTGCATAAACGTCAGGCTCGGGAGCCAGTCGTTTCGTACACTAGTCGTTTCGTATACTGTAAAATTCGGTTGTTTCGTACACTATCGGTCGGTTGTTTTGTATTCTGTTGAAAACTGTCGGTTGTTTCGTACACTCCTATTGTAGATAGTGTTAATTGATCTATTAATTTGTAATGGATCTATTATTCGTGTCTTTGTGTGTGTACTTGTTATTCGCACGAATTGCCACAATACAGGCTGTATTATTGGCAATAAGTATGGTATATTTCGAGCATTTAAATTGCAAACTTTATTTTTATTCAGAAACATCACCGCTAATTAACGAAATATCTCTGGAAATATTATAATTATTGAACTGTTTATTTTCTTGTATTGAATGTATTATTGGTCACTATTTGACATATTTCAAGCATTTAAGTTTCAACCTCATGATTTATTTCAGAAATATATATAAGCAAAGGCCTAAATTATAATATATATAAGTTAATTTCCAAATTCTTGATCCTCTCGTGTGTATAATTTTGACATATTTATAATTAAGCAAGTTTACAAGTAAATAGTTTATTAATGTGACATGTGAATAACATATATTTACAAGTGATTATATTATAAAACAGAAAACACTCAGCCCAAATACATATGAGCCGTTCTCTAGGAAAACAGGGCTTAATGACATTGCATTGTAATTATTGCAATAAGACTTAGAAAAATGTCTAAAATGAGAAAAAAATCATGTATTTTGTTTTCATATTTAAGTAATTGTATAGAATAGTACTATCCATTAGCTTCAAGTTTTCTTTAAAATTGTGTTAAAATAAATTCTGTTGTTGCTATGGTGATCGATTTCTAAAAAGAACTCATATCAAGGAAAACAAGGGTTATGTGGCTAAAAACACTTGCTATATTTCTCTGGAAGTAAATACTCACAAACTGGACATGTTATATTAAAATAAGAATATGATAATAAAATTTGACACAATTTTAAAAGTTTACGTCAAAAATGTATCAGATACTGGATCATTAAAATGCCACGTAACGTTACGTCAAAAACGTAGATAATGACGTTCGCGACGTCACTCATAAAGCAGGCGGTAGTGGTTGGTTTAAAAAGTCTTTAACTTCGTAAGTTTACGGAATAATTCGTTCAAATTTTCAGAAACTGTTCACAAGAGTCTCTTCTTTCTAACCATATAGAGCAGGGTCGGCCTTTGCCAACGGAGTCTGATTCCGAACAGTACCAATTTTAGCACGTTTTTATACCTAATAACGTATTTTAATATTTTATTCCATAGAACATTCATATTTATGACCTATCAAACCATAACCACCTTAGTTGACACCGAATATAGGGATATTTGACATCAGAATCAAAAGTATGTGTGAAGTGGTCTATTTTTAGCAATTTCTATAACATACTACGTAGTGGTGCTAAGATATGGGAACATTTTCATAGCCTTAATTCTATAAAATAATGGTGCCGAGGGATAAACTATGACTATATAAGCCGAATTCGATGCACCTAGATGTCCTGAATCATTGTGCCTTCCGAGTAGTCCCTGTTCGACAATACCCGACACAAATTTCAATCCAGCGACTAATTCCGAACAGTTTTAAAATTGCAATACAAACCTACATCAAACAGGTAAATCTACTTCAGATGAAGAAGATATCAAATTGGATTTGTCATTCTGGTTATCGGTGGGTCTAATTAGTTCCATATCAAGCTATTCTAGAATATATATTTTTTTTCATTTTTTTTAAATTTTGAAATATTGATAATTCATAGTTTTTCAACTGAAAATGGTTCGAATGGATCATTGAAACATGAAATAACTGAAATAACACCGACTGCATAGATAATTTAAAATCGTGATGATGATATCTATATATATATATATGAGTTTTACTTTGGAATAAAGAAAACATGATGAGGGTACAACATTATTACAAACCATTCACCTGTTTACTATGGTGAATTGAAGTTGTGGATTTAGTTGTTTTTATCAATGGCGACATTTAATCTAATGGTAGGATCACACTCAGGACTGAGAACCAAGTTGGTACATACTCTACACACACACACACACACACACACAATTATATACCTGACGATTTACCATATCAAACATTTAACATAATGCTGATACAGCTCCAAATTGTGTTTCGTCGTTTTAATCTTAGAAGGAAACAGTCAATATAACATCTTACTACACATTAAATGACAGTTCCGCGTATGTACTTCATGTTGACACCAAGTTGAAGCATTAAATAATTGCTATCAATGTGGGGAGTCTTAGATTTGTCGACACTGGAACCTAGAGACCAGTCCACAGATGCTGTGCATACGACTATTTGCAATTTTATGTGTAATTATATCAATATATTGTGTGTTCGGAATTACCCGACATTCTGTTCGGCTGACCCTCCATGTTCGGAATTAGACTCCATTGGTCGTAATGAACAATACGTTCGATCTGGGTAAACAGGTAAACTGAAAACTTTCGGGAAATGTGTAGTATTGTACGGAACGAGCGGGCTTTTTTTTGTCAACTCCAAATCGAAAGTGTTCGGAATGACACGATATAAATCAATGGAGGAAAATTCTTGCTTAAGTGTTCGGAAATTGCCGACCCCGCTCTAATTATCAACATTTTCACAATTTTGTCAATAAGCCTGGTTTTCCTGGAGAACGGCTCATAATACAATAGGAGTGTACGAAACAACCGACAGTTTGCAACAGTATACGAAACAACCAACCGATAGTGTACGAAACGACCAAATTTTACAGTATACAAACAACTAGTGTACGAAACGACTGTAATCCTCAGGCTCAAGTCAAAATAGCCAAGTTATACCAGTATACTGCAGTAGAGGAGTATTCATGACTTCTAAGTAAAGTGGAATAAATTGATGTGTGGTTTTATCGGCTCAATTAAGCTACTGTATACTAAAATTGAAGTGATGTGATACAGAAAGTTGCCTAGACTCAGGGATTTTTTGCTGAATTGTGAAGAGGCCAAAGCACCTCTAGCTAGCTAGCTCTTTTGAAAAAAATAGCGAAGACATTCTTTAAAATGTCAAAAAGTTAGACGGGTGTAAACACAGGGGATTGACACATAATTTTTTTTGGTTCAATATAGCCTTATATTAGTATATATAGTACTATATATACTGATATAAGGCTATATTGAACCAAAAAAATTATGTGTCAATCCCCTGTGGGTGTAAATTTTCAAATTGTGAAAAACAAATCTCAGAAATAAACAAATTGTGAAATAATATTTTTCTGTTATTAACTCATTTTTGTCCTTTCAACTGTTCAAGGTCGTACTGATGTGTACGAAGCATGCGTGGACCGTTTAATTAGGCAAAATGGTCGCGAAAACTAATGACATTTTAAACAATCGCCTACCTTGCGAAAATAAACGACCATCCAGCTGTACACAAATCAAGAAGTGTCCTGTCATTAAAAGTATGATTGATTAGAAATCGATGTCAGTAAATGATATCCGCAAAAAACACAAAATCCTGGAGAACGTTATTTCCAATGTTTTCTTGTCAGAACGTCCCCAAGTCGAAACGTACCCAAAGCACAGACCTGTCAGGAATTAAAAAAGTCTCCTAGCAGATTGCTCCACATCTACTTTATATAGTAATGAGAGCCTTGTGTGTGATAGACTATAGAGGGTTTGTAATTTTGCCCATTGTAATAAAGGGGTCTGCTAGATTGATCAATCCGTGTAATAGAGGGATCTGAAAGGTTGGGTACTAGTATCAATATGTCAAATTGTCCTGTGTAATAAAGGGGGGTATGTTACGTTGTCCTGTGTAATAGAGAGATGTGTTCCACTGTCCTGTGTAATAGAGAGATGTGTTACACTGTCCTGTGTAATAGTGGGATGTTACATTGTCCTGTGTAATAGAGGGATGTGTTACATTGTCCTGTGTAATAGAGGGGTGTGTTACATTGTCCTGTGTAAAAGAGGGGTGTGTTACATTGTCCTGTGTAATATAGGGATGTGTTACATTGTCCTGTGTAATAGAGGGGTCTGTTACATTGTCCTGTGTAATAGAGTGATGTGTTACATTGTCCTGTGTAATAGAGAGATGTGTTACACTGTCCTATGTAATACAGAGATGTGTTACATTGTCCTGTGTAATAGAGGGATGTGTTATATTGTCCTGTGTAATAGAGGGGTATGTTACATTGTCCTGTGTAATAGAGAGATGTGTTGTACACTGTCCTGTGTAATAGAGAGATGTGTTACACTGTCCTGTGTAATAGACGGATGTGTTACATTGTCCTGTGTAATAGAGGGATGTGTTACATTGTCCTGTGTAATAGAGGGATGTGTTACACTGTCCTGTGTAATAGAGGCATGTGTTATACTGTCCTGTGTGATAGAGAGATGTGTTACACTGTCCTGTGTAATAGAGGGATGTGTTACATTGTCCTGTGTAATAGAGGGGTCTGTTACATTGTCCTGTGTAATAGAGGGATGTGTTACATTGTCCTGTATAATAGAGATGTGTTACACTGTCCTGTATAATAGAGGGGCCCGGTGTGTTACATTGTCCTGTGTAATAGAGGGATGTGTAACACTGTCCTGTGTAATAGAGAGATGTGTTACACTGTACTGTGTAATAGGGAGATGTGTTACACTGTCCTGTGTAATAGGGAGATGTGTTACACTGTCCTGTGTAATAGAGGGATGTGTTAAACTGTACTGTGTAATAGGGAGATGTGTTACACTGTCCTGTGTAATAGAAGGATGTGTTACATTGTCCTGTGTAATAGAGGGGTCTGTTACATTGTCCTGTGTAATAGAGGGATGTGTAACACTGTCCTGTGTAATAGAGAGATGTGTTAAACTGTACTGTGTAATAGGGAGATGTGTTACACTGTCCTGTGTAATAGAAGGATGTGTTACATTGTCCTGTGTAATAGAGGGGTCTGTTACATTGTCCTGTGTAATAGAGGGATGTGTTACACTGTCCTGTGTAATAGAGGGATGTGTTACATTGTCCTGTGTAATAGAGGGATGTGTTTCATTGTCCTGTGTAATAGAGGGGTCTGTTACATTGTCCTGTGTAATAGAGGGATGTGTTACATTGTCCTGTGTAATAGAGGGATGTGTTTCATTGTCCTGTGTAATAGAGGGGTCTGTTACATTGTCCTGTGTAATAGAGGGATGTGTTACATTGTCCTGTGTAATAGAGGGATGTTACATTGTCCTGTGTAATAGAGGGATGTGTTACATTGTCCTGTGTAATAGAGGGATGTGTTACACTGTCCTGTGTAATAGAGGGATGTGTTACATTGTCCTGTATAATAGAGATGTGTTACATTGTCCTGTATAATAGAGGGGCCCGGTGTGTTACATTGTCCTGTGTAATAGAGGGATGTGTTACACTGAATTGTGTAATAGAGAGATGTGTTACACTGCACTGTGTAATAGGGAGATGTGTTACACTGTCCTGTGTAATAGAAGGATGTGTTACATTGTCCTGTGTAATAGAGGGGTCTGTTACATTGTCCTGTGAAATAGAGGGATGTGTTACACTGTCCTGTGTAATAGAGGCATGTGTTACACTGTCCTGTGTAATAGAGGGATGTGTTACATTGTCCTGTGTAATAGAGAGATGTGTTACATTGTCCTGTGTAATAGAGGGACGTAACATTGTCCTGTGCATTAGAGGGGTGTGGTACATTGTCCAGTGTAATAGAGGGATGTATTACATTGTCCAGTGTAATAGAGGGATGTATTACATTGTCCTGTGTAATAGAGGGATGTGTTACATTGTCCTGTGTAATAGAGGGACGTAACATTGTCCAGTGTAATAGAGGGGTGTGGTACATTGTCCAGTGTAATAGAAGGATGTGTTACATTGTCCTGTGTAATAAAGGGGTCTGTTACATTGTCCTGTGTAATAGAGGGATGTGTTACACTGTCCTGTGTAATAGAGGCATGTGTTACACTGTCCTGTGTAATAGAGGGGTCTGTTACACTGTCCTGTGTAATAGAGGGATGTGTTACACTGTCCTGTGTAATAGAGATGTGTTACACTGTCCTGTGTAATAGAGAGATGTGTTACATTGTCCTGTGTAATAGAGGGACGTAACATTGTCCTGTGCATTAGAGGGGTGTGGTACATTGTCCAGTGTAATAGAGGGATGTATTACATTGTACTGTGTAATAGAGGGGTGTGTTACACTGCCCTGTGTAATAGAGGGATGTGTTACATTGTGCTGTGTAATAGAGGGGTGTGTTACATTGTCCTGTATAATAGAGGGGTGTTACACTGTCCTGTTTAATAGAGGGATGTGTTACATTGTCCTGTGTAATAGAGGGATGTGTTACATTGTCCTGTGTAATAGAGGGGTGTGTTATACTGTCCTGTGTAATAGAGGGGTGTGTTACACTGCCCTGTGTAATAGAGGGATGTTACATTGTCCTGTGTAATAGAGATGTGTTACACTGTCCTGTGTAATAGAGAGATGTGTTTCACTGTCCTGTGTAATAGAGGGATGTGTTACATTGTCCTGTATAATAGAGGGATGTTACATTGTGCTGTGTAATAGAGGGGTGTTACACTGTCCTGTATAATAGAGGGATGTGTTACATTGTCCTGTATAATAGAGGGATGTTACACTGTCCTGTGTAATAGAGGGATGTGTTACATTGTCCTGTGTAATAGAGGGGTGTGTTACACTGCCCTGTGTAATAGTGGGATGTGTTATACTGTCCTGTGTAATAGAGGGGTGTGTTACACTGCCCTGTGTAATAGTGGGATGTGTTATACTGTCCTGTGTAATAGAGGGATGTGTTACATTGTCCTGTGTAATAGAGGGGTGTGTTACACTGCCCTGTGTAATAGAGAGATGTGTTACACTGTCCTGTGTAATAGAGGGATGTTACATTGTGCTGTGTAATAGAGGGGTGTGTTTCACTGCCCTGTGTAATAGAGAGATGTGTTACATTGTCCTGTGTAATAGAGGGGTCTGTTACATTGTCCTGTGTAATAGAGAGATGTGTCACACTGTCCTGTGTAATAAAGAGATGTGTTACACTGTCCTGTGTAACAGTGGGATGTGTTACATTGTCCTGTGTAATAGAGGGATGTGTTACACTGTCCTGTGTAATAGAGGGGTCTGTTACATTGTCCTGTGTAATAGAGTGATGTGTTACATTGTCCTGTGTAATAGAGAGATGTTTTACACTGTCCTGTGTAATAGAGAGATGTGTTACATTGTCCTGTGTAATAGAGGGATGTGTTATATTGTCCTGTGTAATAGAGGGGTCTGTTACATTGTCCTGTGTAATAGAGGGATGTGTTACACTGTCCTGTGTAATACAGAGATGTGTTACACTGTCCTGTGTAATAGAGGGATGTGTTACACTGTCCTGTGTAATAGAGGGATGTGTTACATTGTCCTGTGTAATAGAGGGATGTGTT
The DNA here is from genome assembly GCA_963678985.1 of Spisula subtruncata. Taxonomy (NCBI): domain Eukaryota; kingdom Metazoa; phylum Mollusca; class Bivalvia; order Venerida; family Mactridae; genus Spisula; species Spisula subtruncata. The sequence goes on along the minus strand of OY787676.1, from coordinate 20,794,735 downwards.
ACATTGTCCTGTGTAATAGAGGGATGTGTTACACTGTCCTGTGTAATAGAGGCATGTGTTATACTGTCCTGTGTAATAGAGAGATGTGTTACACTGCCCTGTGTAATAGAGAGATGTGTTACACTGTCCTGTGTAATAGAGGGATGTGTTACATTGTCCTGTGTAATAGAGGGACGTTACATTGTCCTGTGCATTAGAGGGGTGTGGTACATTGTCCAGTGTAATAGAGGGATGTATTACATTGTCCTGTGTAATAGAGGGATGTGTTACACTGTCCTGTGTTATAGAGAGATGTGTTACATTGTCCTGTGTAATCGAGGGATGTGTTACACTGTCCTGTGTAATAGAGGGATGTGTTACATTGTCCTGTGTAATAGAGAGATGTGTTACATTGTCCTGTGTAATAGAGAGATGTGTTACACTGTCCTGTGTAATAGATGGATGTGTAACATTGTCCTGTGTAATAGAGGGATGTGTTACACTGTCCTGTGTAATAGAGGGGTCTGTTACATTGTCCTGTGTAATAAAGGGACGTGTTACATTGTCCTGTGTAATAGAGGGGTCTGTTACATTGTCCTGTGTAATAGAGGGACGTGTTACATTGTCCTGTGTAATAGAGATGTGTTACACTGTCCTGTATATTAGAGGGGCCCGGTGTGTTACATTGTCCTGTGTAATAGAGGGATGTGTTACATTGTCCTGTGTAATAGAGGGATGTGTTACATTGTCCTGTGTAATAGAGGGATGTGTTACACTGTACTGTGTAATAGGGAGATGTGTTACACTGTCCTGTGTAATAGAGGGATGTGTTACATTGTCCTGTGTAATAGAATGGTATGTTACATTGTCCTGTGTAATAGAGGGATGTGTTACACTGTCCTGTGTAATAGAGATGTGTTACACTGTGCTGTGTAATAGAGGGATGTGTTACATTGTCCTGTGTAATAAAGGGACGTTACATTGTCCTATGCATTAGAGGGGTGTGGTACATTGTCCAGTGTAATAGAGGGATGTATTACATTGTCCTGTGTAATAGAGGGATGTGTTACACTGTCCTGTGTAATAGAGGGATGTGTTACATTGTCCTGTGTAATAGAGGGATGTGTTACACTGTCCTGTGTAATAGAGGCATGTGTTATACTGTCCTGTGTAATAGAGAGATGTGTTACACTGCCCTGTGTAATAGAGAGATGTGTTACACTGTCCTGTGTAATAGAGGGATGTGTTACATTGTCCTGTGTAATAGAGGGACGTTACATTGTCCTGTGTAATAGAGAGATGTGTTACACTGTCCTGTGTAATAGAGGCATGTGTTATACTGTCCTGTGTAATAGAGAGATGTGTTACACTGTCCTGTGTAATAGAGGCATGTGTTATACTGTCCTGTGTAATAGAGAGATGTGTTACACTGTCCTGTGTAATAGAGGGATGTGTTACACTGTCCTGTGTAATAGAGAGATGTGTTACATTGTCCTGTGTAATCGAGGGATGTGTTACACTGTCCTGTGTAATAGAGGGATGTGTTACATTGTCCTGTGTAATAGAGAGATGTGTTACATTGTCCTGTGTAATAGAGAGATGTGTTACACTGTCCTGTGTAATAGAGGGGTCTGTTACATTGTCCTGTGTAATAGAGGGACGTGTTACATTGTCCTGTGTAATAGAGGGGTCTGTTACATTGTCCTGTGTAATAGAGGGACGTGTTACATTGTCCTGTGTAATAGAGATGTGTTACACTGTCCTGTATAATAGAGGGGCCCGGTGTGTTACATTGTCCTGTGTAATAGGGAGATGTGTTACACTGTCCTGTGTAATAGAGGGATGTGTTACATTGTCCTGTGTAATAGAGGGGTCTGTTACACTGTCCTGTGTAATAGAGGGATGTTACATTGTCCTGTGTAATAGAGGGATGTTACACTGTCCTGTGTAATAGAGAGATGTGTTACATTGTCCTGTGTAATCGAGGGATGTGTTACACTGTCCTGTGTAATAGAGGGATGTGTTACATTGTCCTGTGTAAAAGAGGGATGTTACATTGTCCTGCGTAATAGAGGGATGTTACATTGTCCTGTGTAATAGAGGGATGTATTACATTGTCCTGTGTAATAGAGAGATGTGTTACACTGTCCTGTGTAATAGAGGGATGTTACATTGTCCTGTGTAATAGAGGGATGTTACATTGTGCTGTGTAATAGAGGGATGTTACATTGTGCTGTGTAATAGAGGGATGTGTTACATTGTCCAGTGTAATAGAGGGATGTTACATTGTGCTGTGTAATAGAGGGATGTTACACTGTCCTGTGTAATAGAGGGATGTTACACTGTCCTGTGTAATAGAGGGATGTGTTACATTGTCCAGTGTAATAGAGGGGGGTGTTACATTGTCCAGTGTAATAGAGGGATGTTACACTGTCCTGTGTAATAGTGGGATGTGTTACATTGTCCTGTGTAATAGAGGGATGTGTTACATTGTCCTGTATAATAGAGGGGCCCGGTGTGTTATACTGTCCTGTGTAAAAGAGTTTTTTTATGTTGTCCAGTGTAGTAGATTGGTCTGATATGGTATCCGTTGTACTAGAGGGTTTTTTTTCCTTGTGAAATAGAGGGTCTGGAACATTGCCCTGTATAATAGACTGTATTCATCCAGGCACATACCAATTCAACATACACTTTCATACTTTATAAGCAACTTCTCCACAAATTTGCTGAAAATCGTCATTGTCATAAAATTTTCATGGAAAGTTATGTCATGCTGCAACCAGGCATCGGACCAGGATTGCCAAGTTATATGTACTAACATGTGGATTATGGCACCAAGCTTTATACAGACCACCCATGGGAATTGTATCAAGTGCTCTTTGTTGACATAGCTTGCTTAACCAGTTAAATCACATCTGGTCGGACATGGGATTGATTAGAAAATTGGAAAAGGAGGCCATTAAATACAGGTTTTAATACAAGGTCAGGGGCATAGCCAGGCTTAAATTGAACTTATGCACACAAGCTTTGAAGTTGGTGGTTAAGTTTGGGTCTTCATGATTGCAGAAATTTTGGACTTTAATGCTGTATGGGTTAAAAAAAACCCAGATGCCGTTTTGGACATATTTATATTTTTACTTACACACTGGGTACACTCGTTATTTGTAGAACTGGAAAACCTGTTACTTGGGACAGGTGACTTTCGCTTTGGACGAGGTCAATATTTGATTTTCTATCTACAAATGCATGACCCATAAACCTCAACTAGCGCACCATATACCTTAAGAGTTGCCACATACAGGTTGTCATCATTTTCTATGAAACGATTCTCCAATGAAACAAAATAGCCAGTTACCATTTTTTTATTTAAAAATTCGTACTGGCTGTTTTATTGAATCCGGGAATCTTTTGAAAGAAATTGATGACAACCTGAACGTGGCAACTCTTAAGGCATATGGTGCGCTAGTTGAGGTTTATGGATCACAAGTTGGTAGATAGAAAATCAAATATTTACCTGAAAATCACCCATCCCAAGTAACGTTTTTTCCATTTCTAAAAATAGACAGTGTACCCTGTGTTACAGATTAATAGCATGCCCAAGCGTAAGTCTGTATGGCTGGCTATGCCCCTCATCGGATGGTGTTGATGGGCCAAGAAAAGATTACACAAAAACAAATTATAGAGCAAATACAATTTATTCATACAACAATGTCTTCACACGTAATTTCAAACAGATATTTAATTAAATCCAAACAACAATATAATCATAGTACAATTACTGTATATCATTACTATAACAAAATTTAATTTAAGTACTTAGCAATGCACTTATCAGTTTGAATGCCACATACATGGTACCTATGGCCTAATTTCAATCAGTAGCAGTTATTCTTATCACCTAAACCTCCTTTCAAAGCTATTTTCAATTTAGCAAAACCATGACCAAGACTATATTCAATTCAGCGAGACCCCAATCAAGGCATTTTTCTGTTGTCTATAGTTATAGAATATGGCCCCCAGCAAATCTGGATGGGGTATAACACTGTTAGTGATGGTGCATTACTGATTCCATACATGTAAATGAAGAATCTTACAATACAATCATTGATATACATCTAGCAACACAGAGAAAACAATGAACAATGGCAAAACAAATTTTGTTGAATTTTGAGGATTTCAGTAAAATGGCAACTATGTGGGTTCGTTATTACATGGATTCAAACAATGGAAGACTAACATCAGGCTACAAACCAAATTTCAATTTCTGAGTTGATCTTTATGTACTAAAAATATTTGCCAACTAAAAAATTAAGGGCTTAGAATGAATTCCTTAGAAATATTTATAATTTTAGAGTAGATTACTCTGTACATGAAACATCTTGTGAATATACCATTGGTGCTTGTATGATAGGGTCTCCATCTTCGATATGAGTTTCCACTTCAACATTCATAACCTCTGGAATATCAGCTGAACCAGTGCTAACATTGACAACCATAGCCTCATTGACTGTATCATGGACTGTCTCCTCCCCATTCACCGTGTCATTTACAGTTTCCACTACAATCTCACCACCAGTCGCATTGTCTGCAACAGTTTCTTCAACTTTTCCAATATTTCCTTCACCACCAGCATCATTACTACCATCTTGTAAGTCAATGCTGGTCCCAATCTGATTGCTGTCATTCTCTATAAAGATGGTTTGTATCTGTGAGTTAGGCAGTATCTGGGTACCATCGTTCAAAACTTGTCCAGTATGTGGTATTATTTCACCATTGCTTCCCTGCTGAAAGACTTGGTCCTGGTTCAAGACAATCTCATTGGGTTGCTGCTGGGTACCGTCACCTGGATAAATCTGTAATATGACAATTTGAGCCTTCACATTCTGGATAGCTTGAGGTATGCTGTGGATTCCATTTATACTTATAGAACCGTCAGGGTTCTGAACCATTCCTATAGTTTCACTAAGACCTTCCGAACTACTTGTAGCAACTTCTTCTGTACTTTCAATCATTTCAGATTGTTCTAAACTTTGACCTTCAAAGATGTAACTATCTTGCGGCACGACAACTTGGTTTGCATCACCTAGAATGTTTCCATTTTGTTCCTCGTTCTGTATAAATAGACCTTTTTCTTTCAGTATCTGGAACTGTTCAGATGTTGCCTGTCCTATAGAAAGACTATGTAAAGCTTCAGCCGCGACAGCTGGTAATATTTCTGCATTTTTAATAATCTCATCCACTGTTTCAACGTCTTTAGTTATTTTGCCAAGTTTGTATCTACGATTGACAATAATATCATGCTGCACATCAGCTTGCGACTCATACAGCTCATCTACATGCTTCAGTAACCCGTCTAGATAACCTTCTTGTCTTGTCAAGTGAACACTCTCCGGATGTTTACGTTTGTAATGTCGAACTAATGTATGACGATGGCCACATCTAGCTGCGCACACACCGCAAGTATATATATACCCGCTATGATAGACTTGAAGATGCTTTTTCAGATCGTAAGAACGTAAAAACTCTTTCTCGCAATGCGAACACTTCAACTTCGGCATCATCTTGTGCTCAATCTTATGTCTACTTAGCTGGTCAGGGTATTTGAAAGCGCGCGCACACAGCTCGCATTTAAACTTACGTTCGCATGAATGAGAATACATATGCGCCCTTAGATTCCCTTTCTGCTTGAAGACTTTACTGCATTTAGTACAAGGATAAGTCTCGGCATTCTTTGCGTGGAATATTCTATTGTGAGCTATAAGACCGGTTTTTGACTTGAGCAGCCTGCCGCATTCGTTACACTGATATTTAAATATCTTGAAGTGTACACAAGTTATGTGCTCTCTCAAATACACGTCCAAATGAAACTTCTTCGGGCAATGAGGACAGGCCAGTTTCTTTTCACCGTGCAGTATCATATGTTTGGATAGGTTACTCCTGTTTGAGAAGCATTTGCCACAAGTTGGACAAATTTCCTTGGTTTGGACTTTACTAACAATCTGTGCTTCAACTTCAGCAGCAGCATCAACGATACAGCTATGGTCCTTGGCTTGTAGTTTAGTGTGGAATTGTTCGTTACAAATTGAGCATTGATACTTCATACAACCATTTTCCTTTATGTGTTTGTCAAGATTAACTTGTTGTCGGAATGATTTATTACATACCGAGCATACCCAGTCTGGCAATGTGTCACACTCGTGATTATTCAGTTGACCAAAACGTAGAAATCGTTTGTCACATTTCTCACAATGGAAGGGATGGGTGTGGGTCATGTGATGAAGTTTAAAGAGTTTGGAATTGGAGAACGTCTCCTTACAGATTAAACATATAGCCGAACCATAGAGGCGTATACCTTCTAATGTTTCACATACGCTCATGTGCAAGGTAAGCTCATCAGGAGAACTGAAAGTCTTGCCACATTGATTACAAGCGTGATTATTGTCATGCATCGACTGGTGTTGTTTCAGGTAGTACAATGACTGGAAAGCCTTGGAGCAGCGTCCACAGCAGTATTTAGCTGTATCGTCAGCATCATGACTTTTACATGCATGTATAACCATGTCATTTAGCGAGGAGAATATCTTATTACAAATGTTACACTGGACTGATTTACACTTCTCAACGTGTCTCTTTCGTCCGGATTCTTTAGAAAACACCCGGAAGCAGACCTCACAATAGAAGATCTTGTATTTTTCGGCAAGTTGTGGGCAGCATTTCAAAATGTGTTTCTGCATGGAATCTTTTCTCGAGAAAGTTTTTTCGCACTTCTCACATTTGAACACATCAGTATGAATGACCATATGGCGAAATAAATATTGAGACGATTTAAACGCTTGCGCACAAATATCGCAAACATGCATTGTACCCTCAGGGACAGTCTCATCGTTGCATGTCCCTCGATGCTTTAACAGTTCGACAACAGACTCAAAATGCTCATCACATTTCCTACACTTCATGTCAGCACTGTCGTGCGTCATAAAATGTGCGACAGCGACGGTTTCTTCCGTAAACGTTTCCTCACACAGAACACACGAGTACTTTCCATCGTTGGTTTCCTCAAACATGACTACCATAGAACCTTTTTCAGCGGTGGTCATATCTCGTCTTATGATAGTTGAACCAGACTTTGCAGTTTTTCTATTTTCCTCAGGTGCAGGGGATTCTATTTGAACAGAAGAATCGTCTATCAAATCCCCTTTCTTAGCTTGATCAGTATCAACTTTATCGATCAAATCCCCATTTTTTACAGGACCGGAGTCCGTTTTAACAAGTATATCCCCTTTCTTAACTGGTTCAGTTTCGGCATCAACTGTTTCCTCCATTACTGCATCATCAGCTTCATCGTTTGGTTGTTCTGTCTCAACTTTAACCACTTCACTCAGACTATCATTGTCAGAACATTCAATCTTACCTTCAGTTACATTCCCATGTCTTTCATTAGTGTCAGTAGCTTTTTTCATCAGTAAAGATTTCTTTATATCATCAACAGTATTTTTACGTTGCTGAGCAATATCCTCTTCTGTAAGTTCAACTTTTTCTTTTTTAACCTTAAATAGAACATAATCGTGATCAAACCGGCTATGGTGTCCACGGGTACTTCTTCTTGGCTGCACCCTACGACCTTTAACATCCACCTCCTTCCGTGGAGTGTATTCACGATCATTTCCACCTCGTTCCAAGTCCGTGCTCGTTTCATCAACGGAGTCTTCATCATCATCGTCAACACTTTTATCTGGGCTGGCTTTTCTCTTCCGGCTATAAGTTTTTGTCGGAGGTCTAACTTTGAACTCGTTATCAGTAAGTACAGATTCCAGAATTGACTTGGATGGTCGACCTCTCCCACGCGCTTGTTGAACAGGTTGAGTATCCTTGATTTTGCCTATAAAAGGTAAAAAAAACCATTCAAGTTTTAAGAATATAAGTTATTCAAAAAGACCATAACTCTGCTGAAACAGGGACACGCTTCATATATAGTGAGCTTTCATTGGTCAACACTGAGACACACCTTCTGAAATAGTTGTATATCATTAGTCGACATTGACACACACAATTTAATGAGCTCTCATTGATCAATATTGACACACCTTCAGACGAAGTTTTCATATAGCTTACAGTTTTAAGCTATCATTACCATAAACTTTCTGACACCAATGTTACTAAAAGAGTATAAGAAAGTTCACCAAATATAACAATAAATTTGAAAAATACTAGAATTTTCTCATCTAAGACAGGAAACAAAATCAGTATCATGAAACAGAAAATTTGTGTTTAACTTTTTACAGTAAATTTTCAAAAGCCCAAAACACAGACTTATCTAAACTCCTCACTCTGATTTGAGCATTCCTCAGTTTGAACTGAGATTTCAACTTAGATGTTTCGGGAGATCTGGATCAAGTTTTGTAAAGATACCATAAAATGAAATGGTATTGATTTTGTAATGTTGAGCTACAAAATCCAGACTTACTTTCATTTGGTTTTCCATCTTTTCTAGGACGTCCTACACTACGTTTAGGTTTAGGATTAGCTGCCAGTACATGTTCTCTCAGATGTTGAACCATTTCTGTCTGATTGGGAAAGGTGTTCCCACATCTTGGACAATAGAACGCCTTTATTATCTCACCAGAGGGAAAATTATTTGATGTTTCTGTTAGTGTCTGCAAGTTAAAAGCTCACACATAAGGTTGGTATAAACCTATTTACTGCGACTGTGGCTGAGTGGTAAGGGCCTCCGCCTTAGAAGCGGAAGATTGTGGATTTAAATCCAATTGAAAGCTGGGGTAGATCTCACTTCAACTGATGTAGTTGGTTGGTGAGCCGCCAGCTAGTTAACAAAAGGTTACCATAGGCCCATCTCTTCTAGGATCTGGGCAATAAATGAAGGGATTTGGGAGGTACTTTGTGCATCAAAAACAGGGTCTGGCAACATTTTCTCTCAATCTAACAAAGGCCACTCAATTCTAGTGAAATACACATGTATAGAAAAATCAACAATTTCTTTTAAAGCTTATCAATGTTACACAGAATTTTTTAAAAAATGAGTAGATAAACATTAAACAATAGCAAAAATAACAAAGGGCAACAACTCAGTGACAATGAAAATTGATCCAATCAGAATGATCAACAGATATTCACTACTACACTTGGTACTTATAAGTCTGAGAAAGTTTCATTGAAATCCAACCAGTGGTTACAGAGAAATTAAGCAGGTAAATTTAGACAGACAATAAACTAACAAACAGACAAACCAATCAACATCAAATATAACTTCATTCAGTCCTCTTAATGAGTGAATGAAGTGCATTACCTCTATAACTTCAGTAGAACCTTGATCATTTTCACCATCAGCAGGAGCACTTGCCAACAAGAGGTCAGATGTCAATGGTTCAATCCTATGGCCCAACAAAACTGGAAAACAAAACATAATTCAATTTGCTAAATACCTAGTCTTTATGTTGTTTATGTTTAAATTTTTACTAAACATTTAACCTCTGTAGAGTGGCAACCTCTAAACTGCAGCCACTATGTGCAGCTCCAAAAAGGTTTTGCTCTACAGAGGAAGCACAACATGCAGTCATTCACTTCTTTCCTAACTAGATCTGTAAATGACATCAGGCCTCGATCTCCAAAAAAATCTCAATTTTTATGCCATCTCAAGTATTGCCATGTGTCATTTGGATAATGGGGATGGACTCAAAATTAGCATCAAAAACAGCAAATGTTATTCTTTCAATGTTTATTTCAGGATTTTTTAATGAGTTCTAACTTCAGAATTTTTAGAAATTTAGACTTTGATTTCTGCTTGAGATGCTTTGGGAGATCGGGACCAGGCACTGAATGAAAGGGCAGGTGAGTGATATGGGTGTGATTATCACACTGAGACACCAGAAGTCTTGTTCTCCTGATAACACTGACTCCTTGCTCCATTTATATGCCCAGCCTATAGCATCGGTACATGCAAGACTACCACTAGGTTACTGACCAGTTAATCACTAGCTAGGTCAGGGTGGCTTACACTGTAAACTGTAAATAGCATAATTGTCCTAACCAAGAATGGAATCGGGGACCTCAAGATCTGTAGTGAAGGGAATTAACCATGTAAGCATTGTGCCAGGGAAAAGCATTTCAGAATTTATCCAGTACCTCCAATCAAGAATTGAACCAGGGGGCTCTCAATCTGCAATCAAGAATCGAACCAGGGGGCTCTCAATCTGCAATCAAGAATCGAACCAGGGGGCGCTCAATCTGCAATCAAGAATCGAACCAGGGGGCTCTCAATCTGCAATCAAGAATCGAACCAGGGGGCTCTCAATCTGCAATCAAGAATCGAACCAGGGGGCTCTCAATCTGCAATCAAGAATCGAACCAGAGGGCTCTCAATCTGCAATCAAGAATCGAACCAGGGGGGCTCTCAATCTGCAATCAAGAATCGAACTAGGGGGCTCTCAATCTGCAATCAAGAATCGAACCAGGGGGCTCACAATCTGCAATCAAGAATCGAACCAGGGGGCGCTCAATCTGCAATCAAGAATCGAACCAGGGGGCTCTCAATCTGCAATCAAGAATCGAACCAGGGGGCTCTCAATCTGCAATCAAGAATCGAACCAGGGGGCTCTCAATCTGCAATCAAGAATCGAACCAGGGGGCTCTCAATCTGCAATCAAGAATTGAACCAGGGGGCTCTCAATCTGCAATCAAGAATCGAACCAGGGGGCTCTCAATCTGCAATCAAGAATCGAACCAGGGGGCTCTCAATCTGCAATCAAGAATCGAACCAGGGGGCTCTCAATCTGCAATCAAGAATCGAACCAGGGGGCTCTCAATCTGCAATCAAGAATCGAACCAGGGGGCTCTCAATCTGCAATCAAGAATTGAACCAGGGGGCGCTCAATCTGCAATCAAGAATCGAACCAGGGGGCTCTCAATCTGCAATCAAGAATCGAACCAGGGGGCTCTCAATCTGCAATCCAGGACATTACCCACTTGACCACAGAGCCACCCCAGGTTAACAAGAAAAGACTGTGTTCAGTAAATACTTATGGTGTTAGCCTTGTCCATAATAACTAGCTAAATAAATCAACTTGACGGTTTGTAACTGATGAATGAACAGACAGGTGAATTACTAAAATATGCCTCTCTGCAGGGGCATTTATAAAACACAATGAAAAGAAAATATAGTCACCTCTGCTGACACCATCTGGATGTGGTGGCTTACCCAGCTTCTTGGCAAAGTGGGGAGCATACCAAACTTGAAGCTCTTCATATTCCCCAATATCTCTAGTCGTGTTGTAGAAAATGTTACTACCCAGTTGATATGCGAAACAATTTTTCTCTGGTTCTGATGCAGCCGCCCTAATTAAGCAGAGCCAATTACATTCATTCTCATCTGTGGTGTCCAGACATACCATAGTACCATCCTTACCAATCACCTGAAAAATCATGTATATTAGGTAATAAAGTTCATTCATGTTAAACACCATAAAGTAAAAAAATAATATTTTTGTTATGTCACAAAGGTCTTTCCCAGAGGTGTTGTGAGGTACTTGGCTCATACTCATTCATGTTTCTTTAGAAAATCACCTAAAAAACCAATAGCTATTGAGACCCTTTTTAAAAAGAACAGAATAATAATGATGTTGGTCTCATTAGAGGGTATATTGAACAAATTGTATGTTGAGTTCATTTATGTTTAACACCATAAAGTAATTTTTTTATATATTTTTTGTTATAAAAATCTCTTAATGAAAGGCATTCTCCAGAGGTAGTGTGAGGTACCGTACCTGGCTTTGATCTTTCAACTATAACTCAACTTTGCATTACTAATTCATGTTTCTATAGAGTTTGCTGAAATACTTAAGAAATATGAACACAAGCCAGATTTCATAATTTAAAAGGAAACAACTCTTCTAATTCAGGCTAATTGTTTACTAACACTGATCTAATTCAAACTGAAATAAATGGGTGCACAACAACACATGCTGACAAAGATGCTGACTTATATTCCTGAGAAATTTGAAGACTGTATAACAATTACTTTTTACGTTATGGACAACACTTTATTTTTTGAACAGAGGGACAAATTAAATCTCCCCCTAAATATTTGGAGGGGTGTTTGGGCATAAAAAAGCATTCAAACCTTGATGGTGAAGAATCCTGTATCATCAAATATATGGGTAGTTCTCTTGGCTTCGTACGGTCCAAACTGGGTTTTACAGGGTATGGGTGACTTAGCAACAACACCAACAAATCCATTACCATCATCTACAACTTCCACAAAGCTTGGCAGTGTCAGTCTTGCTCTGAAAAGTAAACAGGGTGTTTTGGAATGTGGTGATTTTATTAATAATAATTATGGCTCATATAAAACTACAAACAAGCTCAACGGGTATTATAAAGAGTACATTAACAGAGAAATGTTAAAAAGTTATATCTGAAGTATAATGTTCAATCCTCAAAATCAAGTGACGGTGGTACACAATTGTTTTGTTTCAAACAGTTATTGAACAGGAACCATAAAATTTTGTTCAAGGACATGACTGTGCATTTTTTGCAATGTACCCTCCTCATTAAAGATGCCTGATGGAGCATGATTTAAAGACTTACTTGGTAGATAGTTGATACAGCTGGACCGAAGCATTGTTGAGGCCAAGTTCTGGACATAGCTCAGTGGCATGACTTTCACCACAAATATCACAACCTGCAAGGAAAGTAAAACCAGTTATTTTTTACTTCATAATTTCACAATAATCCTTCCTAAACTAAATTGGTATACTGAATACAGTGAAACCTCTGCAGAGTGGCCTGGGCTTTCACTAGGCTCCAAAAGTGAAGAGTCAAAATGACTCCTGACTCTCAATTTTCAAAGTCATCAAAATATATCAAGAAAATTTGTATTATAAGTACAGTACATTTGACATAGGCACTTTTGTCAAATTCAGGAGTCAAAATGCAGTTTCAAGAGTCAAATGAAAGCCCTGACTCGCCCTCCATAAAGAGTCCATTGAGCAAAAACCTCTCTTTTAAAGCAACATCGTCATTTTGTTTCCAAAGTAACAACTTACTGGTTTATCATGTTACCTCTACAAAGCAACAACCTCAGTATAAAACCCAAACTCAGTTTTTTTCAAAAGTTGGTTGTTCTAGGAAAGTTTTACAGTAGACAAAAGACAATACTGATAAAATAATACCATTTAAGATGTCCATCATCAGCAGCTTACGGTCAATGTTCAGTCCTCATCGCACATACACCCGAACCAACTCTGAAATGACAAAACAGTTCACAAATTAGGTTCCAGAACTACAGGAAGACAAGAGGTGTGGATTACTCGAAATATCTGGACTCATACTGTCATACAGGGGCTGGAAATGTTACATTGCATTAATGATTAATTGGCAAGCGTCATATCGATCGCATTGTGGCAGTGTCACTTTGCACTGTCGTGTGTCGACAAACGTGATGACGATATTATCAAACAACATGCTATAAACCATGAACAATCTAATTCCATGTATAGACCGAAACAAGCAGCAACAGCTAGTACTCCTATCTTATATTGCCGGTTTGGGTAAGGGTCAATGCACAGTGCAAAACCACATATCGTTTTTTACCTTACAACACTCACATTACCAACAACGTCACAAAATGTCTAACTCTTCAGTCGTTTGATATTGCCGGCGTCGTATCGCATTGTCGTGCGTTGCCCTGTAAGTATAACGGTGATCACCCTATAGGCACGAAAGCGACATATTATGAATGGCATGATCAGGATTCTGTAGATTCGAGGCTGCTTACTGTTACACTAACAGTCACTCTCGACTCAAGTCTTACTCTAAGTATCCTCCTTCTTCTTACATGTAATTTGCAGGGCCCAATCTGGGGCATTATCGCAAATGTTAGAGACAGAGGTGAGATACAAGGAATCCAGGTGCGATACCCTAGCTCGTTTAGAATAGATTCCTTGGTTCTTTAACGTGCCCGGTGTAAAGCACCGATACATACGAGACTACCCCTGGGTTACCAACCAGGATCATCTCTAGTTGGGTAGGAAACACTAAATAGCCTTTCTGAAATGACCAAGTATCCCGGCCGAGAATCGAACCCGGGACCTCTCAATCAGGAGTCAAGCGTCTTACCACTGGACCACCGTGCCACCCATGAGTCTAGCTCATCCTTATGGTCTGGATCTGGATAAATACGTTGTAGGGCCTTTCGGCATATACACAACGGCCGAGATATTATTGGCAGTGTCTGGCAGGGGCAGACAATCAATGAAGAAACAGAAGTGAGATACAAGGAATCCGGGTGCGATACCCTAGCTCGTTTCGAATAGATTCCTTGGTTCTTTAACGTGCCCGGTGTAAAGCACCGATACACGCGAGACTACCCCTGGGTTACCAACCAGGATCATCTCTAGTTGGGTGGGAAACACTAAATAGCGTTTCTGAAATGACCAAGTGTCCCGGCCGAGGATCGAACCCGGGACCTCTCGATCAGCAGTCTAGCGTCTTACCACTAGACCACCGTGCCACCCCAATGGTATTGTTGAGGTGGTCTTTTTATTGAGGTAATTTTCAAGTTATGATTTGCATCCACTTGGTAACACCATAAATGTTACATTCGCATTCCTGCCGTGTCAAAAGCGTTCACAACTAGTTCTAAAAGATTTTAGAGCAGTTTTAATGGTTTTGTTTACATGGTTAACACTAATCAAGAACTTCAAACATGGCGGAAACCAATTGACCCATTTTAATTCCGTTTTCATCTAAAAATGTACGAACGCACACGGTTTTATAATATGAGTGTTAACATTAAACAATAAATCGTTAAAATACAATAAGCTAACCTTTTAAAACGTTCAAAATACTATTTTGATAAATATTTTTTCCGTTTTCGTCAAGGTCGTTTTCGCCAAATTAATTCGAAATGCGCATGCGTTAGAAGTGCTATCTTCCACGCGCTTGTTGCCAACCGGTAGATGCGCGTCAAACAATTAACGATTCTGGCCCCGCCTATTTTTGTTTACTTTTTCACCCTAGATATTTTCGTGAGGGTTTAATTTTGACTTATTCATGATAAGGTTTATTTCATTAATACAGTTTTTGCAGCATTTTTCTACCTTTTCAAGAAATGTATGCTAAAAGCACGAATTCTAATCATCATGAAATTAGACATATGGCGTAATACTATTTTATCCGTAAAATTCTTTGCTTGTTCACAGATATATATTAAGAATTTATCTGTGGCTTTTTTCATTATGAATTGTGATTGTACGTCAGAAATGGCCCATGGTTAGAATTAAAAGTTATTCTTTTCTGTGCTCGAAACGATGTCCAAAGCTGTAGGCTAATGCATAGACCCACGGATATACGGTCCTTGACAGACCACAGGCCGTGAAAAGTTTCCAAGATCGCTTATAAAAAAGTTAAGTTAGCTATTTTCTAGGACTCTTTTCAGTTGTTAAGCCACTCAAGCACTCTTTGACATTTTAATATCCTAAGGGCTACCTATGGTCGTGTTTCCCTGGGGAGACTATTTCTCTGAGTCTCCTGTGGATTGGGCAGCCAACATCTATCTGCGGCGCCCGAGAATATATAATGCCCTCACAGCTACCAATTTACAACTTGGTGGAGTGGATCATGTGGGCTTGAAACTTGGAGCTCTCGATCCCGAAGCGTGTACGTTCCATACCTCGAGGCCACCGCTCCTCTTATTTATACATATACACTCGGCGGCACTTCTAACGCTGCCACATGATTATTCTTGATATCTTAAAAACTGTTTGAGATAACTTTATCAAATTTTCACCAGTTTTAGTTTAAGGCATGTGCCTATTGCTGCACGTGATAATTCAGAAATTGGTGTGTATGAAAATGCGTGGTTAAAGCGTAATTTACGTCACCCGTTATTACAAAGTCACAAAATTAAACAGCTTATTTATTAGGGGTCAATCGAGAATTTTCAATATTTCATTTCTTTGTAGCTTCAAGTGTTATGTAATGAGTGTACACAATAAAAGTATTCACAAATTTCATCTACGCTACAATTTCCTATGTAACCAAATAGCAGTTGGTAAGCTTAGACCGTCTCAAAATCAGCTCATAATTTGAATATAACACCGATGCGCTTAAAATAAACGTTTAACCTCAAATAATGCTACGTGAATGGTAAAAGTTACATTTCTTCTGAATGACGAATGTTAATAGTACGCAGTAGAGTTGAATTTATTCAGTTTGATATAATAATTAGTCACCTTAAATTTAAATTTTCAAGTTGAGCACAACCTGCGTTACTCGCAAAATCGTATTTTCTCAACAGACAAGCTATGGGTACGGAAAACACTATATTTTGCAGTAAAACCAACAATTTTCGTTTTCTAGCATCTTGGTAAATATTGTTAATAACCATTAAAAACCATGAGTTGAAGACGTGTCGTGCACTAGTCTATTGTCGCATCGAGCAGAAAATTCGCCAGAATCTGTGTCAAATAGTGATGTTCAAGCGTGCCAAATTTCATTACAATTCATTGAGGACTTTTAAAGAAGAGGCAGCGTTAGAAGTGCCGCTAAGTGTATGTAAGTATCATTTAATATGTAATATATAGTTGACGTAGGGCACTTTTCATGGACCTGTGACAAAGTCATATATTATACAGAATATATTTTACCTCTGTGGCTAATGACATGATGCAAAACCCTCGTTTTGTTGATACATGCATAATAATATAATTTATCATGGTATTTCATGAAACAGACCATTTCAATGGACCGATTTGCATATAAATTCTAAGTGGTATAAATTATATGCCATTCACATTAGTCCTTTCAAATCGCAATTCTAACCCAGATTTATCCATTGATTAATATTAGCGACATTATGAAAGTTATAGATGTTGCGTCGGGAGTGTGCATGGTTACATCGTAAGGGTATACGCTATAACTATTTAAGTATGTTGACTGAGGTAGGGGGGTATGCTCTATCAAAGACATAAACTACTGTATTTTAGCAGAGATCCTAAATAATATACACTCGGCGGCACTTTTAACGCTGCCACTTGATTATTCTTGATATCTTAAAAACCGTTTGAGATAACTTTATCAAATTTTCACCAGTTTTAGTTTAAGGCATGTGCCTATTGCTGCACCTGTTAATGCAGAAATTGGTATTTATGAAAATGCGTGAAAAAAGCGTAATTTACGTCACCCGGTATTACAAAGTCACAAAATTAAACAGCATATTTATTAGGGCTTAATTGAGTATTTTCAATATTTTATTTCTTTTTAGCTTCAAGTGTTATGTAATGAGTGTACACAATAAAAGTATTCATAAATTTCATCTACGTTACAATTTCCTAGGTAACCAAATAGCAGTTGGTAAGCTTAGACCGCGTCAAAATCAGTTCATAATCTGAATATAAAACCGATGCGCTTAAAATAAAGGTATAACCTAAAATAATGCTACTTGAATGGTAAAATTCACATTTCTTCTGAATAACGAATGTTAATAGTACGCAGTAGAGTTGAAATTAATCAGTTTGATATAATAATTAGCCACCCTAAATTTAAATTCCAAGTTGAGCGCAACCTGCGTTACTCGAAAGAATCGTATTTTCACAACAGACACGCTATGGGTACGGAAAACACTATATTTTGCAGCAAAACCAACAATTTTCGTTTTCAATCATTTTGGTAAATAGTGTTAATAACCATTAAAAACTACCATGAGCGAATAAAATGTTGATATGCACAACCATTATAGGAAATAGTGACATCTACACGCATACATAACAATCAGATGGCCGATATTGAGTGATAAAAATGCGACTTTCAATATAAGTATTCAGTCAGTTGAAGACGTATCGTGCAATAGTCTATTGTCAAATCGAGCAGAAAATTCGCCAGAACCTGTGTCAAATATTGATGTTCAAGTGTGTTAAATTTCATTACAATTCATTGAGAACTTTAAAAAAAACCTGAAATATATAAGTGGCAGCGTTAGAAGTGCCGCTAAGTGTATACTAGATCCTGCTTTTAGGTAGTTGACTCTATACTGTATATATAAACATGTACGTACGCTCCATGGCCACGGAGGGTATTATGAAAATGTCATATCATAAATGCAAATAAAATTTAATTACCTACAAATGTATCAAACAGTACTGTATAAAGCTATTTTGGAAAGTGGGTCTTCCTGACTCATCCGTTAGAAAAACATGCGTGACGGGCCCCTAAGATAAGAAAAACTTTATTTTTTACAGCCGGCTATTTTTGAGCGTTTTCTGCATATTTCCAAGGGAGGTAATTACTGTCCGTAGGCGGGGACGAAACCGATGTCACGTGAGAGAGTGGGCGTTTCCTTCAATAATGTTTTGCTAATTTGTTGCTGTGTCGAGTCTGATCCTGTGACTCTTTCGAAATTTTAAAACATCACGACTATAAGACGATCCGTGTTGCTGACTGTTGATGTGTGAACATGTTTTAATTTTGCTAGGTAAGTTTCTAAATGCTATCTAATTGGGTTCTCATGATACCGCGGATTCCCTTTTACCGGTGTAAACAAAAATCGACTGTATCCCAATTACATGGGTATACTTTATACATGTGGCTCATGTGGTACAGGTAGAACCCCACCAATTAAAATTATTCTTTAGCTCAATATTTTATGATGAAGTAAAGAGGTTCTTTGGACCTCCGTGGTCAAAGGGAAACGACTCTAAGTTTGTCATTAATTTCTATTGGTCAACGGGAAACAACTCTGTCACTAGCAGACACACAGTGAAAGCTCCGGTCATTTCCGTTTGTTTCCGGTGAATACCTTTCATTGGATAAAAATCGAAGTCATCAGAATGAACTTTTTCACGGAAATCCCCGAGTAATCCCGGAAATCCCCGATCGCAGCATTCTGATCACCTCGGTCATTAACCTGTAATATATAAATACCGGAGACAAACGGAAATGGTCGAGCCTTCACGATTAAGACACAATCGTAACTAATCGGGTCTTTCCGTCGTTGATCGGGAAATAGCTACTGGTGACAGAGTAGTTTCCCTTTGACCATTGAAATTAATTACTGATACAAAGTTGTTTCCCTTTGACCATTGAACTTAATGACCTCCTCGGCAATGTACGCAGTTATTCACCAAAATGGCTGACTTTGGTAGCGTCTGCTATCTGCCGTGACAACAATATTGATGCTTGGCTTATTTCGTTTGATTTAAAAGAAGAACACAGCATATAGTTGTACAATATGTTTCGTTGCATGGAACTGTGGGAGTCTACTGTAGAGTAGTTTTTTCCTTTGACCAATAGAAATATCTGCTAGTGACAGTTGTTTCCCCTTGACCATTAGAAAGTAATGACTAACATAGAGTTGTTTCCCTTTGACCAATGGAAATATCTACTTTTAATAGAGTGGTTTCCCTTTGGCCATAATTATATTATAATTGCAGTCGGTATTAAAACTTCCGTAACTGTAGACAGCCCTTGCTAGGACTCGCTAGGATTACGGAACTTCCGTAATGCTAGCCTGTGGGTCTAGGATTACGGTACCATAGTCCTAGCCACTGCCAAAAAATTAACGATACAATTAAGTTGTTTCCCTTTGACCAATAGAAATGTCTGCTATTGACAGAGTTGTTTCCCCTTGACCATTAGAAAGTAATAACTAATACAGAGTTGTTTCCCTTTGACCAATGGAAAGATCTGCTATTGATAGAGTTGACCATTAGAAATTAACAATGATATAATAGAGTTGTTTCCCATTGAACAATATAAATACCTGCTGGCGATATAGTTGTTTTCCCTTGACAAAATAGATCTTTGTTTTGGACAGAGTGCTGGCAATTTGGTTGCTTCTAGGGGTGCAATGGTTTATTGCGGTACACAAAACACTGCAGACTTCAGTCCCACATGGTTCACGGTACAACATTTCTAAATTTTGATTAGGTATAAGCTTTTATTCTGAACAAAATATAAGTTAAGTTAAGTTACCAATTTTCTAGGGCTCAGCTGTTAGGCCGCTCAAGTACCCTTTGACAGTTAACTCCCCTGCCCCTGCCTGGTCATTGGGCTACCTATAGAAATCTACACTCGTGTCTCCCTGGTGAGACTATTTCTCTCCTGTGTGTGTGGCAGCCAACATCGATCTGCTGCGCCCAGGAATAGACACTGCCCTCGCAGGTACCATTTTTCACCATGGTGGAGTGGAGCATGTGGGTCTTGCTCAGAGAAATTAACTGGTGGTCCAGAGGGGATGGACGCGGGATCTCTCGATCCGAAGCGCGTCCCTACCTCTAGGCCACTGCTTCCACAAAATATTATTCTGCATTTTAGACAATGAAAACACTGGGCAGCCTACTGATTTCATATAATTACCAGGTATCATTTGTTTTGATAGTCTTAAGATATACTTAAAAAAAAGTTGACAGACAACTTTACAGAAGCAACAAATTCATTTTCTAGAATGTTTGTCAACTCGCACTTAAACATTATTCAAGTTGCTGTAAGTTTTTGAGAACTATAATATTCAGCTTGTATGACATATTGGGAGCAAAACATATTTAACTGATGCCTCATAAAAAAGTTAAGTACCCTACCAGTTTTTCTAAGGACCGCTTTCATGAAATCTACTTCCTAAAGTCTTCCTTTTGACATTTCAATTTCAGTTTTTTTTTCGGGTGATTTTATAGCCGAATATGGGCTATGTTCCCAATTGAAAATGATATATTTTTCCCCCAATTTCAAGCCAAAAATTCCCAATTCAAAGTGAAAAAAGAAATTGGGGGGGGGGGGGAAGTTGACTAATTTTCCAGTAAAATCAGCCAGCACAACTAAATTTGAGCATGAATAACACTTAATTACAGCAAATTAAACATAAAATTTAAGTTATTGTACACCTAACAGTTTTTTAGGCTTCGAAATTAAAATAAATTGTGCTTTTCCCAATTTGGACCAAATGCCGCTAAAATTCCCAATCCCATGGGTATGGGTCATGTTCCCAAAATACTGAAAAAAGCCTGAACTTTCTCTGATCATTGGGCTACAAAAACCTGTGTTTGAGTTTCCCTGGGGAGACTATTTATTTCCTACTTTGTGTGCAGCCAACATCTACATGATATGTCGTCCAATAATATCGATCATGGTCTGACATTGCATTTACAGGAACCAGTTCACACCTTGGTCGCAATGGAGGCTCAGAGCAGTGTAAGTTTTTCTTGTTCGAGGAATTTAGCAGTCGCGAAGATAGGGATCAAACTGAGAACCTCTCAATCCCAAAGTATGCGCCAAACCTCCAGGCCACCTCTCCCATGCTTCATGACCATGCAGCAGTCACACTAATGAATAAAGTAATAAAACTGCATGCATAAATCATCTTTCTAATTATTGGTCTGCATTTTAGATGAAGGCCAGTCTCCATATATATGTATGTAGTTTGTTACAAACATCATAAAAGTTTTGTTTATTTTCAGGTGTTTTAAAACAGAAAGGAAGCTAATTGGGACATTAACAATGTTTCGTTTATTTAATGTATTGAGAAAGCCTAATCGCCTGGATGAGTACGCTGCTGATGAGAAGAGAGGAATTTCCTGGTACTTCACCAATACTCGTGGTCACATTCTACTATTACATGGTTTAGGCCATATCTACGTGATCACGTTCTGTCTAGCGGTTTGCTGGGCATCTGTCTCCTTGGGTCTTCCTCTGATATACGAAGAATCGCCGCAGCAACTCACCTACGCTCAATATTTGATGAAGTACATATGCTTCTGTATTTTATCTAATTATTTGCTGACTGTTTATCATGCTAGACGCTCACACTGTGGACGAACTGACGGAACCAACTTACCTACCCGAAACATTCACATGTCAAGTAACTATCAAACAACAGTCAATGGAAACTCAAACTCTGGAACAAATTCTTACTCAGAGTTGTGTTTATGCTCATATTGTGACACTAAGGTCCCTCCGCGTGCTCGACATTGTGCTATCTGTCAGACCTGTGTACTCAAGAAGGACCATCACTGTTTCTTTACTGGCTGTTGCATAGGGTTTTATAATCAGCGATATTTTATGACATTTTGTGTATTTGGAATTATTGGTGGTACTTGGGGACTGTACAACCTCGGTACATACCTATCATTGAACTACGCATCGTTCTTGAGTCTACAGATATTCAAATACTTTCTGCCAGCGTGTTTCATCATGTGTGTATTTGGGTATGTGACATTATTCGAGGCCTTACTAGTGTTACTGTTCTACCTACATTTTACAAGTACAGCAACATCATACTACTACTTCGCCTGGGAGATGTATATCATCTATCGGGGACAGACCAGTTATGAGTGTGTGAAAGGTCAGAAAATCTACAGTGATAATTTTTGGATGAATATGCGGTCAGTTTTTGGACCTTACTGGCTTATTGGTTTTATATTTCCGGTTCCTATTCCAACAAATGAAGGAGATGGAAAGTCATGGAAGATAAGACATAAAACATCTTAGAATGAATGTAGCCCTGTGAAATTTTTTTTGGATTTGGTGAACATGCATTATTGAGTAGTTAGCTGAATGCGCTTGATTTACCCTAAGAATTAAGACAAAATCATCATACTATATTTCAGGGTAAATGAATCTTGATAGTAAATCAAGTTTGCCTGTGCACCACAATCTTTATTCTTGTCTGGAATCCAGAAAACTTTGATCTCAACCTATAGACAACAATGATAGTGATAGAGATATGTATATTGTGTGATAAAAACCAGCCATATATAGCTTTCAAATGTGTTCTTCTGATTGTGTAAACTTGCTTGTTGTTACTATTAACTTGAACAAACTGTCAACAATTTGCTTTTGTACACCCTAGAGGCTACATTTTCGATCCAATCTTCATGAAACTTGTTCAGAATGTTGTTCTTTATGAAATCTAGGACAAGTTCATAACTAGGTAATGTTGGGTCAAAATCTAGGTCACTAGGTCAAATGTTTGAAAAATTCTTATGTTCATAAAACTTGATCAGAATGTTACTTTCAATCGAATCTAATCTAAGGTCGAAACTGGGTCATCTAGGGTTGAAAACTAGGTCACTAGATCAAATCTTAGAAAAACTTTGTGTACACTCTAGAGGCAACAGTTTTGATTCAATCTTCATGAAACCAGGTTAAAATGTAACCCTCAAGGAAAACTGGGTAATAAAAGGTCATTAGGTCAAATCATAGATAGAACATGTGTACACCCAGCGGGTAAATGCTTTGATCCAATCTTCATGAAACTTGGTCGAATGTTACTCACATTGAAATCTAGGCCAAGTTGGAAACTTGTCATGTTGAGTCAAAAACTAGGTCACTGGGTCAGATCATAGACAACCATTGTGTTCACCCTAGAGGTCACCAGTTTTGTACCAATCTTAATGAAACATAGTCTGTATGTTATTCTCCATATATCTAGGCCATGTTCAAAACTGGGTCATGTTGGATCAACAACTAGGTCATAATGTCAAATCTTGCTTACCCTTTAAACCTTGCATTCATTCTAAAGGTCACACTTTTGACCCTATCTTCATGAATTTTGATCAGAATGATAATTTCCTTAAAATCTCGACCATTTGCGAAGCAGGATCTCGTCGGATCAAATCTTAAACAAACCATAGTGTTCACTTCAGAGGTCACAGTTTTGATCCTATCTTCATGAAACTTGGTCAGAATGAATGCAATTCGACAATAAGATCTAAGCAAAGTTCAAATCTGGGTCATGTCGGACCAAGAACCAGGTCACTTGGTCAAATCTTAGGAAATAACGTGCCTTACTCTAAAGACTCCTGTTTCGATCCAATCTTTATGAAATACGGTTAGAATGTTAGTCTTAATGATATCTAGACCTATGTTCAACAGGTGAGCGAGGGCCCTCTTGTTGATTGTTACTATATTTAGATCCGAATGTACAGTCTACTTATTTGGGTCAGTTGCTAGTAACCAAAGCATGACTTAACAATTAATTTACAACTGTACAGAACATGTTTAGAACATTTTCACTGTAGAAAAAATACATCATTCACTATTTAAGGCACATACTATATACATATTAGTGACATATTTTGTAATAATTTATGGATCACAGAAATTGCTAAGTTAATTTACACAGTTATATGACCTGAATGATCAATTATGTGTTTGTGTATTAATGATCTATATGCGATTATATTTATAAATAAAATAAAATATATATGTTAATCAGATACTTGTTAAGAAAAAATTGTATTTGCTGTTTCCATCCGTCTGACCATGTCCATACTTGATGGAGTCATGTAGACAACATGCATGCATAACCCCAGTTCCAACCATTTTGGCATAACTGGTCATTCAACGTCACAGTATCAGCTCACTATTCATTTCTGTGATTGAGATTAAGCCATCGTATATAAGTAAATATCTAGATTATGCATGTCTTTATGACTCCTTATTGAATGATTCGGGGGTATGTTGTCTTTGGTCTGTCTGTCTGCCTGTCTGTCTGTCTGTCCAAAAACTGTATCCTTGCTTATAACATGGAAACTCTTTGGCTTAGGTTCTTCAAACTGCGTAACTACATGTGTGCATGCGACTCTTGAAGACATACAACCTCCACCAGTTTTGAGGTCAAAGGTCAAGGTCACCAAGACTTTTTATGCCCCCGGAACCGATGGTTCGGGGGCATATTAAAATCGCACCGTCCGTCAGTCCGTCCGTCCGTCCGTCAGTCCGTCCGTCAGTCCGCGCCAACTAAAGATGTTTGTCTGGTAAATTATTTGTCAAAAACTTGTTTAAGTGGTAGTTCTGGTTTATGTGGTTTAGCCCTTAAACAATTGTCCAAGTTTGTCAGAATGCTTATTGAGTGGTCCCGGTTTATATCAGGATCATTTGTACTTACAACCTTAATTATGGACGCCAAGTTATGTCCATTATATCGGACTCGTTTGCTGCATTAGTCTCCCTTACTCCAAGCACTATTTTCACATTTACGCTCTACTGCTCTCTGTCTTATCAGTGTAGGAGCTCGCAAATACCGTATGTAAACCACATGTTGAGAACTCGCTAGTTACCAATTTAAACCTTCTTACAATCTAGTAGAGGTTTATAGGGCTGACAGCATTCTTTCTACAAATGTCTAAGAATGATATTTATTGAGCGATATAGCTTTGAGTCGAAAACTGGAAATGATTATAGTATAATGATGGTAAAAACTTTCATTGTTATTAAAAGGTTAGATCAAATAAAAATTAAAACGGCAACAAACAGAAATTTTACCGATTTAAAGTAACATAGGTTACAATGTTGCCATCAACGTTTACACCATATCAAACATGCTTTTTCTAATGGTGTTAATTTGAGGTACTAGTATGTGTCTTAAACAACTTGTTAATTACAGCAGTTGTTAATGGTATCACATATATGTATAAAATGTATATGTGGATGAGGATTAATATATAAATATAAACTTTATACTGTATTAATACTTATCTATCAACAATTTGATATCGAGTTGTGACAAAATTTGTCAATACATATATATCACTGTCACTTTCGCAAACTGGGCATGTCATCTCGTTAACATCAAACATAACCTTTTCCAGTGTTTATTCTTTTCACTGTAATATGTGGATATAACATTTACAGAAAAAACACATTACATGTATGATGTCAGCGCAGCCGCTCGAGCAATTTAATTTTGTAAATGCCTACTAATAAACTGTTCAAAATCACTATGGACAATTTTAAAATCTTATTTTGGTAGCTATTGTGTTTCCGGTGTGCAATAAATTCAATAGATTTATATTAGATAGCAGTAAACTGCCACCAGTAAATGCCTTTGCATGAAAGTTCACTGATAGTTTACCTTCTGTCAAGGACAGATGCCCTTCACTATGGTATGAAATCAATAATAATCTAAATAGTGTTTTTGTAGAATTAATTACTTACACATTGTAGAGAGTCACGGGTACCAAAATCTCTCGACACCGCCATATATCGGCCGTAACTTATTTTGGCTAAAATACTGTCATAAAAATGCTGAAGTTGACAAAACAATTTTATCTCATATTTCAATGTAAAGTGCAACCTATATCTTGGCCCCAATATATAATTGTACTAGGACTCTCTCTTGGCTTATAGGCAGGACTTTCATGTTTTTCCAATGACAATCTTAAAAATGGTCTTTTAGCGTGTGCAAGTGTGTGTTATGTGAGTGTGAATGTAAAACTGAGACATCTCCATCAATCAAAAGTTTAACGGAATATCATAATGATATAAATAAAGCTTATGAAATGTTTTATGTCGAATATAAGGATATTGAAACGCCCCGATAGTTTGATAACAATTATTTGTAAATCTTTGAAAAACAGTAAAGAGAACACAGATATTAAACGCTTGAATGCGAACGTAACTTTTGAAACTTCGAAGATAATTATAACTAGCGCATGAATATTAAACATGGCAACTATAAGTTCTTTGAAGATGGTCAGTCTGTTAATCTTTATAAAAAGGGAACTGGCAGAAAAAGTAAGTAAATAATCTGGCCTTGGAAAAAATGAAAATATATAATCTGGTCTTGAAAAACAGTTAATAAATAAACTGGCCTCACTTTCAGCAAGTTTACAAAAAAACATAGTATCCTTCTGCAGACGTATGTAAAATAAACGTCTGCTATAGAGAGGATACAGGTAGAGGATACAGGTAGAGGGAATTCCAAACACTGATTGGCGAATTGTTTATCTCGGGCTACGTCACGTCGACAAAATACAGGTTATTTTTAACAGACGATATTTCTACGGATAATGATCTCTATTTAGTCTGGCTACCGACCAGATAATTTCTTTATCATACAAAATGTTTCCATTCAGTATCAAAGCATTTTGAGACTTGGCTGAATTATCTGGTCTGGTGAAATCTGCCAATGTTTTGAAATATGATACTCCCTATTGTGACAGCACAGGAGATAGTCTTTTATATCTAATTTAGCTGTCAAGACTAATCTCTAATTAATGATCTACTGGCCAACTGTATTTCTCTCAAGTATTTTTCTTGAGGTGTGTTTCAGAATGGGTTTGAGAAAAGAACAAAGTTAATACTTTCCAATCCCGACAGTCAAGCCTTTGCAAACAGCTTGGAACCAGATCAGACACCGAGTTACTCGGCCGAGTAACTCGGAGTCTGTTCAGGTTCAAAGCTGTTTGCCACTCAGCCGACATTTCTTTCAAATTAAGTAAATTGGTAGAAATTTAAAGTCGAGCAGACGACAATTCAAGATGACGACAATTTACCCGGCAGGACACGGGTTAAAACATTAAAATTAGAAAGTAGTGATATTTAACACATTACCACACTGATATGTGCAGTATTTGAAAACATTGTGGCAAAGTGAGAAATTGCTCCTACGGGAGCAACAATTTCTTCCTTCGTCACAATGTTTTCAAAGCTTTTCAAATTCAAATCAGTAGCAAACTAGTATCCAGATCTGTTTAACTGTCGCGTATATGCGGTGATTGGTTAAAGAGACAGACATGCTAAATTAAATTAAATCCTATTTCTACACTTTTAGTTAGTCAAATCAATATTATTATCAATTCATTACTAACTGAAAACGTAGAAATACCATTTAAATTTAATTTAGCCTGTCTGTCGTTTAAACCAATCACCACATATTAAAAAATGTCATGAAGCCCAGTTTAGGACACTGTCTTCATCTCTCAGTCTCATTGATTCAAACTTTTAGAGTTATTGGCCCTTTGAATTTAGAAACAAATTGTTATATAATAGGATATTGTCCATGTTTCACTGGTCTGATTTGATTGAAACAAGCACTATAAGTAACACCGTCAAAAAAAGGCTCACAAAATTGAAAATGAAGTAAAATGATGTGCATCATCCTGTTATTTGTCCCCATTCACATACTAAGTTTCATGCACAAATATGACTTCGGACACCCATTGCTACACAATTTGCTTATAGAGTTTTATTTTAAGTGTTGGGGCCGTAAAACGTTGCCCCGACTTCATCTCAGTGTTGTTATATTTCTCTGGTCCTTCGGGATTAATGACTCCAATACTTTGTGTTGAGAATTGAATACCACTCAAGCCGGTGCTACGAGGCGTGAGAGATGTTGCACTTTCCATTATCTCTCATGAACCGACTCAATAAAAACGAGCTATTTTTGGCTTTATTGTTTGGTTTGGTTGCTCTCGAGGGATCAACTTTATCCAGATTTTTATGATTTTCTTACAGCCCTGCTAAGAAAAATCTGGATAAAGTAGATCCCTCGAGAGAAACCAAATTTTAACCCTTTGGTTCCTACTAAGTAAAAGAACACACCCTTGTTTTGTCCATATACAAGTTTCTTTCTTAGATGACACTGCACCTAAATTGCTAAGTCTTTTTTTTCGGTTTTCTCACAACAAAGCTCAAAATGGAAAAAAATATATGCACCATCCCCTTATTTGCTCCATTCACATACCAAGGTCTGATTTGTTTCCAAGCTGTTTTCCACTCAGCCAATATTTATTCAAAATTTTATGTAAATTGAAAAAATTAAAGTCAAGCAGACGATATTTCAAGCAGACGACACTTTATACAGCAGGATAAGGCTTAATCCTCTGGAATAGCTTATGTGCAGTCTGAGTTGGCTGCTAAAATTAATATATTTTTTCATCTTTACTTCTCTAAAACGCTCGATGGACTGTACAGAACTCCAGTCTGGAAAAGTCAATGGTTTATATTTAGTGGAAGAAGGGTAAAGTATCCCTGCACTGAAAACAATTGTAATCAAGCACTTCATGTGATAAGCGACAAGAGGGTGTAATTAATCACACCATGGGTTAACAGGTGTTCAGAAATTCTTTCGCCAGAATATAGGCGACAAGCATACCGCATTTTACCAGTCCCTTGATTTCAGCACCAAAGAAAAGATAACTCATGAAATCAAAGGACGGTAGCCAGTCTAATCTCTATTATAACATGGACTTTTCTATCAGAACTAAAATTGCACTTTGTAAAAGAAAATAAACAAAGGAGCTCTTAATTACAGATTCTAGATAGGTATCTCAAAGCCAAAACAGTAACAGCAACGTTACATGCAAAAAGGTATTAAAAATCATGCTCTTGAAGTTTTCCCGACCGGTATATGTAAATTGATGATTTATAAAATAATTCAATATATGACACAATCAAAAATAATCATAATTTCATTTTACTAACGACACGTTTCCCGTTCGATAATGGTGATTGGGCCATTATCGAAAGTCATCAACATAAAGAAACAAGCAACGCATGAATTCTCAGACTGAACTTGAATTCAACCATGCTTGCACTCCTCAAAAACATATTCGGTAACCCTGTAAAGTGCCATAAAATGTTAAAATTTCAAAATTTAAATCACTAAAACGGCACGTGCGCATTGCACATGCACGTATAATGCCCTGTTGATAATGACGGTTATTCATCTTTATTTAGCTATACATTTTGCATAACCAAAAGCTATCAAAAAGAACCTAGATAATCTTCATTCTCAGCGCTGTATGGAATGAGTAGTCACGAAAAGGGAAATGGTGCGCACGTGCCGCTTCAGTTATATCAAATTTTGTATGATCGATTCAAATCGGTTTTCCCAGTAAGCACTCGGTTAGGTCATATTTGCTTAAATTTTATTTTGAAAAATACGAAATTTAAACATTTTATGGCACTTAACAGAATGACCGATTATGTATTTTGAGGATTGTTTACAATAATTCCGGGATAATAATTTTAGTTTCATCTTTAGAATTTTGTTGAAAATTTCTAGACTGATTCAGTTTTCAGACTGATTTTACTTTCTGTTATTTTATAGTTGTCTGCGCTTCGAAGGCTGAATATCACCAAGCAAAAAATTATAATGATTGATATTTATGCCATTGAGTACGCTTATTTAGACTAGTATAGACTTTTCAGTAAACACCCATAAACAACACGGCTAAAAAAAGACACCTTTAACGGTGTTCCGGTGTTCATCTTTCATCTATAGTAAAGTTTGAATCCAAATTACATACATGTAGAGTGCAGTATTATATCTTTCTTTTTTCATATGCACTACGAGCATAATCCGTGTTGCCAATGAACTCATAAGTCAAATGATAGATCAAATATTCTGTGAAAATAAAAATTTGGCCTTCTACACATATATTTGTTCTGAGAATTTATCAATTTATACTATTGTAGTTTGTAGCTAAAGATAAATGCCAGGATGAAAAATGCATTTTCTACCTCTCTGTAAATACACAATTAGCTAGACTAGCTACTAGTCTGATAATAATTCATTATAACCAACTGGTCACATTTTATTTTCTGTCTCTGATACAGAGTCCAGCCCGTATTATCAGACTAGTATAATGCGACTCAGCCCAAGAAGTTTGATTGGCATTTATTACTTCTTAATGGCCCTTGTAAAATTCCCTTGAAAGATGCAATAATTAGATAACAGGATTCTGACCAGTGATTGATTCACTTAATGGCCTCCCTTGAATCCAGTTTGAACTCTGATAACAGATTGGGAGTTATAATGCATTTCGATTTTAGAAAAAGACAAGTACAGTACTGTGAATTGTTTTTTTTTTTCAGAATTATACCCCTTTTTGGATTTAGAAAATTTGCGTTAAGGTTTTGCGTGCAAGTTTCTATCTCTGCAACCACTGAAGGGAATGGCTTGAAACTTCACACACTTGTTCACTGTGAATATCTAAGCTGATAGGGACAGGTCCCATAACTGTGAATCGTTTTTTTTCTTCAGAATTATGCCCCTTTTTGGACGTTATTTTTCACTCCACTATCAAAGCCTTTATCATACTATAAAGAACTTAGATTAGTCGAGCGCTGCTGTCCTTCCGACAGCTCTTGTTTTATGAATATGATATATAGTATATATGTGCTAATTATTATATTATTTATCGAATTAATTGGGCTCTTCCGTCTTTTATGTCCCACTTTTTAATTTAACAGTATGTAAATATCTACAATATTTAAAAAGATTTTCCCAGAATACCAAAATACATTCAATAAATTTTATACACAGATTCAATTTACAACAAATCTCCACCTTGGAATGGAGTCATGCTTGGTCAGACTTGTGCTAAAATTATACAGTTATTGAATCTTAACGAGACCATCAGGGATCACCTTGGCAATAATCTTCTTGGCAATAACCACCTGACACTGATTTATAACACCGCAACTTTTTGAGGTGTAAACGAACGCATTAAACCAGTCGGTTAGTGTCCAGGCAGGAAAGATGTGGTACATTTTATGTGAAATTGCTATCGAAGTGGGCTTATGTGTAGTGACTTAAAATAAACACTCTAACCGACTGAAACCAGTCTAACAATTAGCAAGCGGTTAAGGTTGGAAGATAACAATTGCGATGTTTCCAAATTTTTTATTGGGGGAATCAAGCTTCTTCAAAATTAAATCAGTTGATCAGACGCATTTTTACCATTAAATCATGGCCAATTTGTATCTTCTATTACTGACTAGTCTGGCTACCGACCAGATAATTTCTTTATCATACAAAATGTTTCCATTCAGTATCAAAGCATTTTGAGACTTGGCTGAATTATCTGGTCTGGTAAAATCTGCCAATGTTTTGAAATATGATACTCCCTATTGTGACAGCACAGGAGATAGTGAAAGTTTTTATATCTAATTTAGCTGTCAAGACTAATCTCTAATTAATGATCTACTGGCCAACTGTATTTCTCTCAAGTATTTTTCTTGAGGTGTGTTTCAGAATGGGTTTGAGAAAAGAACAAAGTTAATACTTTCCAATCCCGACAGTCAAGCCTTTGCAAACAGCTTGGAACCAGATCAGACACCGAGTTACTCGGCCGAGTAACTCGGAGTCTGTTCAGGTTCAAAGCTGTTTGCCACTCAGCCGACATTTCTTTCAAATTAAGTAAATTGGTAGAAATTTAAAGTCGAGCAGACGACAATTCAAGATGACGACAATTTACCCGGCAGGACACGGGTTAAAACATTTAAATTAGAAAGTAGTGATATTTAACACATTACCACACTGATATGTGCAGTATTTGAAAACATTGTGGCAAAGTGAGAAATTGCTCCTACGGGAGTAACAATTTCTTCCTTCTTCACAATGTTTTCAAAGCTTTTCAAATTCAAATCAGTAGCAAACTAGTATCCAGATCTGTTTAACTGTCGTGTATATGCGGTGATTGGTTAAAGAGACAGACAGGCTAAATTAAATTAAATCCTATTTCTACACTTTTAGTTAGTCAAGTCAATATTATTATCAATTCATTACTAACTGAAAACGTAGAAATACCATTTAAATGGCAACGTGTAAAATATGGAGTGGAGTCCTGGAGTGGAGTGTTGGAGTGGAGTCTGGAGTCATATCTTGGAGTGGAGTCTGGAGTCAATATTTGGAGTGGAGTCTGGAGTCAAATGTTTGATTTGGAGTCTGTCTTTATAGATTTGGGAAAAAATTTGTTCTGAAGAAAATCAATGCGAATGCCTTCCTTACAAACCTAAAATGTTGAGATAATAAAAGCACATAACTGCATTCCTTTAAATGCTAGAGCTACTTACAAATTTGCTTTTTTGTACTTCAGCTTCTGTTGAAGATATTGAATTTTTCTGTCCTATCCGATTAAGGAACGCAGGTATGCATCCAACTTTCTAATTTTAGAAACACATTTGAATAAACCATGGCGACTAAATATATAAAAATGAACATGAACATTTATATGTTTTCATAAGGAAATGAAGGGAAAATGTAATGTTTTTTTTTAAAAAGAGGTAAACTCGTAAAATACGTGCATGAATGTAAAATGTATGTCAAGAATATAACTGCAGTAATTACTGTCATTTTATCATTGCCTTCTTATCAGGTCATATTTTTCAAATTTGAGCTCCTATTTAGGTGAGGTCAAACTAATTAATTGAAAGTCTCAAAGGTCCTATTTGAAAGTGTCAGATATTTCTCCCAAAGGAAGATCAGCAAGCATCTGGTAATTAATTCAAGAACTACGAAAGGTACTTTGATTTTAAACTAAACACTAATTTTATGGTTACAATGGCTGGTTAGTACTTACAGTTGTACTAACTAGTACTTACAGTACTATAAGTACTAACAAAGTTTCTTATAAAACATGCATTATAAATGCATAAAGTACGACGAAAAATTTGATGATAATCGTCAAAACTTAGCGTTTTTGAAATTTAGGATTTACTTGAAAATTGATCATATATTGATTTTAGATCAGAAGGAAGTATAAGTATGGTTCCTATCAACCCTGACTTCAGACTCCACTCCAAAATTTGACTCTAGAGACTCCACTCCAAATACTGACTCCAGACTCCACTCCAAAATGCGACTCCAGGCTCCACTCCAAGACTCCACTCCAAGACTCCACTCCATACTTTACACAGTGCCCATTTAAATTTAATTTAGCCTGTCTGTCGTTTAAACCAATCACCACATATTAAAAAATGTCATGAAGCCCAGTTTAGGACACTGTCTTCATCTCTCAGTCTCTTTGATTCAAACTTTTAGAGTTATTGGCCCTTTGAATTTAGAAACCAATGGTTATATAATAGGATATTGTCCATGTTTCACTGGTCTGATTTGATTGAAACAAGCACTATAAGTAACACCGTCAAAAAAGGCTCACAAAATTGAAAATGAAGTAAAATGATGTGCATCATCCTCTTATTTGTCCCCATTCACATACTAAGTTTCATGCTCAAATATGACTTCGGAGACACATTGCTACACAATTTGCTTATAGAGTTTTATTTTAAGTGTTGGGGCCGTAATACGTTGCCCCGACTTCATCTCAGTGTTGTTATATTTCTCTGGTCCTTCGGGATTAATGACTCCAATACTTTGTGTTGAGAATTGAATACCGCTTAAGCCGGTGCTACGAGGCGTGAGAGATGTTGCACTTTCCATTATCTCTCATGAACCGACTCAATAAAAACGAGCTATTTTTGGCTTTATTGTTTGGTTTGGTTGCTCTCGAGGGATCAACTTTATCCAGATTTTTATGATTTTCTTACAGCCCTGCCAAAAAAAGAAAAATCTGGATAAAGTAGATCCCTCGAGAGAAACCAAATTTTAACCCTTTGGTTCCTACTAAGTAAAAGAACACACCCTTGTATTGTCCATATACAAGTTTCTTTCTTAGATGACACTGCACCTAAATTGCTAAGTCTTTTTTTCGGTTTTCTCACAACAAAGCTCAAAATGGAAAAAAATATTATGCACCATCCCCTCATTTGCTCCATTCACATACCAAGGTCTGATTTGTTTCCAAGCTGTTTTCCACTCAGCCAATATTTATTCAAAATTTTATGTAAATTGAAAATATTAAAGTCAAGCAGACGATATTTCAAGCAGACGACACTTTAAACAGCAGGATAAGGCTTAATCCTCTGGAATAGCTTATGTGCAGTCTGAGTTGGCTGCTAAAATTAATATTTTTTTTTTCATCTTTACTTCTCTAAAATGTACAGAACTCCAGCCTGGAAAAGTCAATGGTTTATTCACGCCGGTCTCGAGACCGGCGTGTGATATGGGATAGGTAAGAAATTTTGCCCATGGGGAGATGTGTTTGACGTCACTGGTTAATTTATGCAGAATGGATATATGCCAACTAACCCGTACCGGGCCGGATAACTTGATGGCTAGAGTTAACGTTCATTTTATACGAGGGTTGCATGCTGTTGTTTCGGTTCTAAAAAAAGTAATAAAATATCTTTCAATAAATAGATTGTCGATTTGCCTGGTTGGCAAAAGCGAACGAGCGGCAATTATCACAAAATTCAGTCATTTTCTATTTCAAACAATTAATTCATTTCTACAAGGTCTTTCATTTGAAAGACCTTGATTTCTAGTGCAATATTAATGTTTTTACATCATATTAAAGCTGTTGGAAATGAAAACTATTGAAATCCCGCAATGAAACTATTGAATCACATTCTAAAGATGTAAAAATCACATCTTTCAAGTTTGTTTTTGTGTTTAGTCTCTAGGCGAGTGTTTAAACATGAAATGTCGTCAGTAAATATTGAACCTAGAATTTCGGAGATGTAATTCGCGATTCACAAATTTTATAATGATGAAAATAATAAGCTCAAAGTAGTTTCAAAATATGAATTTCGAGCGCTTTCTTTTGATATAAAAATGATTAAAATCAACCAAGAAATAAAACAGTTATTGATCAATAAAAAAATTGGCGGCTCTGTTCGCATATTTGTTTTGGTTTCTTTCTGCCAATAAGCAGTTGAAAACCCTAACAGGTGCGTGCGACGTCATTGCGCACCATCAAGAAATAATTGTTAAGAGTTTAAAGTATTTAATTTATTACCAAATTAAACAAAAACAAGGTATGTCAAGTTGTCACAATTTCATACTCCAGTATTTAATCATACCATGACAAAAGACAACTTTTGAAATCCCCCATGAAAAGCCACGCACAAAACACACGCCACGACAAGTTGACGTAAGCCGACTAAGCGGTCTTAGTTTTTTCATGAAAAAGTATGGGTCGACAAGAGCAACCGTAGCAATTAAGACCGCCTATGTAAATTTTTCGCAATAATCAATGAATCATATTATACTCCGGTATATAATCCTACAGCGATAAATTGAGATTAGCAGTCTAAATTTCTATTTTTCATGAAACAAGAGGAACCGTAGAAATTAAGACCGCTTATGTCAATTTGTCGCAATAATCAATTAATCATATTATACTCCGGTATATAATCCTACAGCGATAAATTGAGATTAGCAGTCTAAATTTCTATTTTTCGTGAAAAATTATGGGTCGACAACAGGAACCGTAGAAATTAAGAACACTTATGTCAATTTATCGCAATAATCAATGAATCATATTATACTCCAGTATATAATCCTACAGTGATAAATTGAGATTAGCAGTCTAAATTTCTATTTTTCATGAAAAATTATGGGTCGACAAGAGGAACCGTAGCAATTAAGACCGCTTATGTCAATTTGTCGCAATAATCAAAGAGTCATATTATACTCCGGTATAATCCTACAGCGATAAATTGAGATAAGCAGTCTAAATTTCTATTTTTCATGAAAAATTATGGGTCGACAAGAGGAACCGTAGCAATTAAGACCGCTTATGTCAATTTTTCGCAATAATCAATGAATCATATTATACACCGGTATATAATCCTACAGCGATAAATTGAGATTAGCAGTCTAAATTTCTATTTTTCGTGAAAAATTATGGGTCGACAACAGGAACCGTAGAAATTAAGAACGCTTATGTCAATTTGTCGCAATAATCAATGAATCATATTATACTCCGGTATATAATCCTACAGTGATAAATTGAGATTAGCAGTCTAAATTTTTATTTTTCGTGAAAAATTATGGGTTGACAAGAGGAACTGTAGAAATTAAAACTGCTTATGACAATTTGTCGCAATAATCAATAAATCATATTATACTCCAGTATATAATCCTACAGTGATAAATTGAGATTAGCAGGCTAAATTTCTATTTTTCGTGAAAAAATATAGGTCGACTAGAGGAACCATAGAAATTAAGACCGCTTATGTCAATTTGTCGCAATAATCAATGAATCATATTATACTTGGGTATATAGTCCTACAGCGATAAATTGAGATTAGCAGGCTAAATTTCTATTTTTTCGTGAAAAATTATGGGTCGACAAGAGGAACCGTAGAAATTAAAACCGCTTATGTCAATTTATCGCAATAATCGATGAATCATATAATACTCTGGTATATAATCCTACACTGCGATAAATTAAAATTAGCAGTCTAAATTTCTATTTTTCGTGAAAAATCATGGGTCGACAAGAGGAACCGTAGAAGTTAAGACCACTTATGTCAATTTGTCGCAACAATCATTGAATCATATTATACTCTGGTATATAATCCTACAGCGATAAATTGAGATTAGCAGTCTGAATTTCTATTTTTCATGAAAAATTATGGGTCGACAAGAGGAACCGTAGAAATTAAGACTGCTTATGTCAAGTTGTTGCAATAATATATGAATCATATGACACTCCTGTATATTATCCTACAGTGATAAATTGAGGTTAGCCGTCTCGAACCTTTTTAACATACATGTCTTCAAATTGAAAAGAGTAGAGGAGATAAACACTCACCCTGCCTCACGCCCAACATACATTTAAAACTTTTACTTCATTTGTTCATATGCTTAACTTTTGATTTTACTCGTTACTTGTTAATAGGACGAAACTACTGTAATGATAATACCTATACAACCAAAATTTAAGAGCTAGTCATCTTTTTCCAAGTTAGTTTTTTGAACGTATCTATATGAACTGATTAATAAGCCATGTTATTTGTTTTCTAAAGTTGGTAATATACACTATCAGGTGGCCCTTAAATATTTTTGTTGAGTACATAACTGATAAGACAATTTTACTGCCGGCGTAGAAATATTTGACTTGTATTTAGTGGAAGAAGGGTAAAGTATCCCTGCACTGAAAACAATTGTAATCAAACACTTCATGTGATAAGCGACAAGAGGGTGTAATTAATCACACCATGGGTTAACAGGTGTTCAGAAATTCTTTTGACAGAATATAGGCGACAAGCATACCGCATTTTACCAGTCCCTTGATTTCAGCACCAAAGAAAAGATAACTCATGAAAGCAAAGGACGGTAGCCAGTCTAATTACTGACGCTTGCTCTGTTGAAAACTATGAGTATGCGCGGTGGAACAGACTACAAAAAAAGGAATCGATACATAAATACAGGGTGGTCCAATGAATGTGATAGGATAAATAACTTTGTCAAATGATGAGATACATAAATTGTTGAGCACTTGCTAGAAAGCCAACTGAAACAAATTTTTGTTCATTACACTGAATAATGTCATACGACGTTAAATTTACGTCAATGACGTCATCAATGACATCATCATTTCCAGACGTTCCAAGATGGCTGAAATCGAGAAATAATAAAGTTGTACTTGGAATCGGAGAAATAGCCATCTTTAGTAAGGCGAAAAGTGAAAAAGTTTAATCCCGGTACTACTGTTTAATCCGAGCAGTAAATACGGAGGTTGGTGGCCAAGTTTGAAACTGTGTCAAGGGAACCGTTCAGGATATTATCAGAGACCTGCCAGGTCAGAACAGGACGCCCAGAAGACACAGTTGACGAAGTCCTGCAGATACCTGAAGAAACACACAGAAAGTCTATCAAAAAAGTAAAGAGTGATATCACAAATTATAGTTTAGGTAATGCTATTTTTGGAACAGTGAGAAAAGTTTTTAAATATGAATTAAAACACAGGCCATACAACATAACTGTCATGTAGCACCTAAAAGATACCGATGTTAGTGTCAGATTAGCTTTCATTCAATGGTAAGATCAGAATGATAACATGGCCTCCACATTCGCAAGATTTGAACCCTTTGGACTTCTTTTTACAGGGATGTTTGAAAGATCGTGTATACACCCCCATACCCAGCAATCTACATGAACTAAAGACTTCAATTCGCCGAGAAATGCGCAAAATCAAGATAGACACATGTTATGTCACAATCCAGAGTTTCCGACGTCGCCTAAGGCTTGTTCCTGAAAAAATGGCGGACATATTGAGCTTTTGTTTTAGATACAGAAGGTGATATATCAAGAAATACTCCTATTGTGATAACACTTATACATATGTACTTCAAATACAAGCATTGCAAAATGAATCATTTCAAGTATTGAAAGAGCTATTAATATTATTTATCCTATCCATAATCATTGGATCACCCTGTATATGTCCCAGATGTTTATTCGGTCTCCACTAGCGAATTCAGGGGTGGAGGCGCACCCGACGCACGCCCAATCCCCTAAAATTTCCTGAGCATACATTTTGACAGTTATAAGTACATGTACACACTTTTTGAAAAATGATGATTTAAAGAACTTTTGGGTGAATGTGAAAAATATAATCAAGACATGAAAGAATCAATGGTACGATACCATAATCTATAAATAGACTTCAAATTTCTGTTACTTGGACGGGGAATGTTTTGATGGCGCCTGAGGTAAATATTTGATTTTCTATCTATCGAGAAGTGAGTTATCAAAACCATATAGCCTGTGTCATGCTGTATAATATATGCTGCTTTTATATACTATGATTTTTTTTTGCAAAACATTTCACAAATTAATCAAATCAGCTAAGAAACATATTAAAATGTACGTTACTAGTAACATTGATTCGATTAAAAGTGCTCCGCCACTCTTGAAAATATAACATCTGGTGCTCACTCGATAAAATAAATTTTGATCTTCGACCGAAACAAACAAATACTCTCTATATATTTGTTATTTCAAATTGCAATTTAGCTCAGTTTAAATGGATAGTGTGTATGTCTGGAAACTGTTTCATATGCCTGATTTTTGTATAATTACTTTGGTTCTTGTTGTACGAGTAACGAGCATGTACTATTTTTTTAACGTGCGTTGTTAATATTGATCTTTCTTAACTGAAGGTCATATTATAAATGAGAATTTGTCTTAATATGTTACCTTTATGAAATAAAGAGTTTCTTATTATTGTTATTATTATTATCATTACTAGTATTATCATCATTTTTATTATCAGAGATTTGATTTAAGAGTTCAATGACCAAGTGATAAGTTTTCAGATATTTTAATTGTGTGACTATGTCAGTTGCATATTTGAAGTTATTTATCTTTAAATATTGAATATATTTTTCACCAGCGACAAATATGGTTGTGCATTGGCAAAATGATACTTGCATGCTGGATAAAGCCAGTGTTAGACTATCAAACTCATTGCATCAAACCTCATAAATAATTTGTTTGATGGGCTATTTGAAAGAGTAACATGCCTGGCTGTAGCATCCGAAGGTAGATACATTTTATGGTCATACTGTTTCATGTGACTTGCGAGAAGTCGCAAGGAATAGAACCGGTCCAATTTTGTAATCAAGTTTGATGTCACATTCACTGATATAGGCAAGATAGACCCAAGAATATGGTAATTTATTTGGTATTGTGACCTTTCTTCCAAGTGAAGCAGTATTCGCACTAAAATATCATGTAAAATGACAGTACTTAAGTAAGGGGACGTCCATTTAATGTTCAGGGGGGGGGGCTGAGTGAATTTCAAAATGAATAGTTTGTCGCTCATTTGAAGCAAAAAAAAATAGTTTGTCCCATACATGACTTGGAAAAAAATAATCTGTCTCTTAAATTCCAGGAAAAAATAGTTTGTCTCTCATTCTAGCTTGTGTTTATTCTATAAAGAATTTCAAAGAAAATCGCATAAATGACATGTATCTATATAAAAAATAATTTTTGCTCGGCTTTAGGAATGGAATTGTCTGTAAAAAAAATGGTGTCATAAACAGGTAAAATGTGCATATAAATGGACGGACAGACAGTGACTACAGGGCACCAATACTTACATGGTGGGGACACAAAAAAAGGATGTGTGACTGACAGATAGACAGACAAAAGGACAAAGTGACTCCAATATTGACACTTTCATAGGCGGATTCAAGGGGGGCGCACCGGCGCGCGTGCCCCTTAAAATCTGTCGAACTTTCTTTTTGAATAGCCTAAAATCGAGCAATCAAACATGTTAGTAAAAAATTTCGCTTCGCTTCGCTCGCAGATTTTCAGATCAATACCATTTATAACTGCTTAATTGGTGGGACCTGAGTAAACAGTAAATCAAATTTGTCCAATGACTTTTTCAAACTAGTTTACTGATTCAAAGGATGAAATTGTGTCAAGTAGTGATGCTCTAACTATGTCAAATATACGCCAAATTGCACCATTTGAGGTATACTTTCCAAACATCCCTAGCACATCTGCGCAAAAATCCTGGATCTGCCCCTGATGTCCCTCACATAAGGTGTTTGTGTATAATAATTTCAAAGTACTTTGAAATGTGAAGTTGCAGACATCACCTTTACGCATACAAAAATTATCTCCTGTATGAACTTTCATATCTCTTTTATTTTCATTCTTTCACAAACAAATTTAAAAGAATTAAATTACATTGTTATGCGCATATAGATGGTCTCATTATTAACAGTCCGCAAAAAAGTCTGTCTTTGAGAAGTTGGGAAAAAAATAGTTTGTCTCAAGGCACTTTGGAAAAAAATAGTTTGTCTCTTGTTGCAAACGAAAAAAAAATATGTCTGAATGTAAACACCCCCCCCCCCTGAACATTAAATGGTTGTCCCCTAATTCTTTTTCATTGAAATAAGTTCCAAAAAACCCAGAACATTTAATTCCACTTGATTTGGCAATATTTTTTGAATCATCGATTAGAAATTTCTATCTATAAAACATTGAAATATTTTACATTTAATGCTTCATTGATTTCATACTTGTATAATATTTCATTAAAAGACATAATCATTGCAAACTATTGTATGAACATAGAAATTCCCACATTTTTGTACAACACAAAACTACTTATTGATAAGCCATTGATGTACAAGCAAATATTACTGTATGTAGGCTTCTATTTCTTGAATTTGTAAATCTAAATACTCGACTTACAGGATAGGACATGTTCTATTATCGTAATATTGTTGTACAGACCTCCCATGATGACAAGTAACAGATTGCCAAATTATTGCCTGATAATGGTGTAAATGAATGAAATTTCAGAACAATTAAGCATAAAATGTAAACATTATAGTAGTGAGTCAAAATGTCACAGTGGAATAGAGAGGAAGGAGTTGAAAGAATGATGGCCGAGCTGGTCTTGCTTTAAATTCAGACATCAGTCAATTTAATTAACAATAGAATTTATTTCATGTTGCACCAATTAATGTATACTTGCCAGATTTTTTTCTGAGAGGAAATGCCGCGGACCCCCTAGATATTATGTGCCCCTCTAAACCAAATTCCTGGAACTGCCTCTGTAAACCTTATGTTGAAAACTACATGTATTTAAAGACAGATTATCGACTTAGACGTTTGGAAACTTAGGACGAGGGACTAGATAAATTATAGACTGGGACTTTGTATCATTTTATTTTTTTCTTTTGATTACAATATTACATCGCTTTTGTTTATAAATATAAAAGGATAAGTTTAACCATGTTCCAAAACAATATACACATGATGTAATTATTTTCATTTTATATTTATTATTGAATTCTCTTTTAAGAAAAATCATTTAGGAGTTTAGGAGGCGAACGTGATGATTCATTTGATACAGAATTACCGTTTGAATGTTAGTGTTGTACTGCTGTGAAAATTGTACATCAATTTTCTAATTGATGGTGTACAAAGAATCCCTATCGTCTGTAATTAGTTTGAGGGACAAACTTTTGTTTTTGGTTACAACTTGTTTGAAAAACAATAAATCAGAGATACTGTTTAGATTTGTATAGTTGTGAGCTACACGTTCTTGTAAGGACTATGAATCTAATAGGTTTGATAGGACAAGTTTGATAGTCTAAACTAAACCCGGCTTTAAAGCTTAAAGCAAAAAGAATATACATTTAGTATAATCCATATGGGCAAGGCCCCCTGAACAGTTTTAGTATAGTGCGTTAGCGACTAAGCTGGACCCCCATAAACCTTCAATATCTTAAAAAGTAATTATGCAATTTTATTGAAATTTGGCAGAGTTAACTTAATTACCTATACCAACTATGTGTTTAAATTTCAGATTTTTTTGCTGTCTAATTAATGTTTTTCCCATTGGGTCTAATGTATTATTTTTGGTATTTTAATCAACAAATAGACGGGGAGTGAAATAAGCTATTACGATCAGCTGGTTAAGATTATGCTATTGTATTATGTAACAACTATAACGGTATAATTTTATAACTTTGACTTACATTTGTCCGATCACCAATGT
Organism: Spisula subtruncata; assembly: GCA_963678985.1. Lineage (NCBI taxonomy): Eukaryota > Metazoa > Mollusca > Bivalvia > Venerida > Mactridae > Spisula > Spisula subtruncata. The sequence goes on along the minus strand of OY787676.1, from coordinate 20,751,863 downwards.
TTATATAGTTGAGGCCCATCTTCTGATTGGAAGGATCATTTATACAAACAAGAAATACATTGTTTTTCTTGCAAATATTGCTACGAAGTTGCTTCAGTTATACAAACTAAGATAAACGTTCGTCCAAGGGCCTCATTATATATTTTCAACAGTCACTGGTGTGTGACTAAATGTACAGTTATACTGGATCAAATTGTTGACCTTTGCTGTTCCGGTCACTTCCAATACCCATACGTATTTACCCTGTTTTAGACTCAAAACTTTGTATTAGGCGTCTATGCAAAGTACACTTTTCTTTGGACCGAAAATTCCGTTTTATTTTATCAGAGTTGGTAAGGGTGTTTTACGAAGACATACCAATTTTTGTTCCAATCGGAATTGTATTTTTTAAGATATTTAAGGTTTATGGGGGTCCAGCTTAGTCGCTAACGCACTATATCAAAATATGCAAACTTGGTGAAGTGGGGGACTCCCCATGTTTAGATGTTTTGCAGGTGCCTACAATCTAGCGATAGAGATCACATTACTCGTTTCAAAGGTCGTCATGTCAACGCCCTGTCAACGGACCATATTTTGTAATTAATTTTTCGAATGAAACTGGAACACACTCATATCTGCCTTGGATTCAGTCGCGGAACAATCTCTATTGAAATCGCAATGTCAGCAGCAAGAGAAAAAACAGGAAAAACAATAGTGTTTAGTACACTACAGGATCTAAAAAAAGGCCGACGAACACGTAAGTTTGAGATTTAGATTTGATCTTATTTTTATAACTTTTAAAGCGAGTCACTATATATCAAATTTGTTTTCACGGCAAGACATACATGATACAAATATATATCGGGGGGGGGGGGGGGGGCAAGGGGATTAATTGCCTGACATATTTCTAAAAGGAATCATGAATTAAATTTCTAAAAGTCAAGAAAATTTAGAAAATTTATAAACATGATATATATTGGATGCGGTAACGTTAACGTTCGGGCATACTACGATAATCCGACATCGTTCTATTTGCTAAACGACCTTAGTTATTATCTTCATTTTTGACATACCAGTTTGGCAAAAATGTGTAGATATGAAAAATAAAAGACTTCGTCGGTTTATCTCCCCTTTTCGTCATATAATATTTAAGGCCGAATAATACAATTTTCAACCAATACTTACAAAATTTTGACAACGCTACTCGATAGTTTATTACCTCGTTTGAGGTTTCACAAAAGTTGGGGAAAATTTCCATAACATTTTAACGACTGACGCGTGCATCGGATGTAAATGTAAAATCCAAACCCGGTTAATTCCGAAATAAGTTTACAAAACAAATCCGATAACTAATAACATCCATTGTGTATTATATTGAGGTTGAGCTCTTAAGTGGAGTGGTTTAGTGGAGTCTGGAGTCAGTTTTTGATGTTGAATCTGGCATGGATAATATGGAGTATTGGCTTATCCGGGTTTATGTAATTAAATGTTCCTGTTGAAAAGAACTAATTTATCCGTTTTACAGTTAAAGTGATTTCAATTTAAGTGTTTGGTATAATTTTTTTAGATAAAATGAAAACAACACTCAATTTTAAATTCAATTGGTCAAAAAAGGTAAAAATTTTAGATGACAGACATATTTAAATTAAAGAATAATAAGTATCACTACCTTTGATGCATTGCCTCGCCTGGCCCGGCCTTGTCAAAAATTAAGCGGATCGGGCCAGGCTAGGCCAGACTAGGTCACGACAGGACAGGCTAGATTTTAGAACATGCCAATATTGAGGTGGATGTCTTAAAATAGGGTGGTTTATTGGAGTCTGGAGTCAGTTTTTGATGTTGAGTCAGGCATGAATAATATGGAGTTTTGGGTTACTTGTTCATTTTTAGCTCACCTGACCACAATGTGGTCATGGTGAGGTTTTGTCATACCGAGATGTCCGTCGTCCGTCGTGCGTCGTGCGGCGTGCGTTGTGCGTCGTGCGTCCGTCAACAATTTCTTCAAACGACTTCTCCTCCTAAACCGCTTGGCCAAATTTGATAAAACTTAACAGGAATGTTCCTTGGGTGGACCTCTACCAAAGTTGTTAAAAAAATTCCAGTCCGTCGCATAACTAGGTCACACAGGCTAAAAATAGATTTTCAAAAAGGAAACTTCAAAAATCTTCTTCTCTGAAACCGTAAGGCCTAGAGCTTTCATATTTGGTATGTAGCATCACCTTAAGGTCCTCTACAAAGATTGTTAAAATTATGTCCCTTGGGTCAAAATTGGCCCCGCCCCAGGGGGCCCTTAGTTTTACATAGAGTTATATGGGGAAAACCTTAAAAAATCTTCTTCTCCGAAACGGCTTGGTCCAGGGCTATCATATTTGGTATATAGAATCAGCTAGAGGTTCTCTACAAAGATTGTTAAAATTATTCCCCTCGGGTCAAAATTGGCCCCGCCCCGGGGGCCTTAGTTTTACATAGAGTTATATAGGGAAAACCTTAAAAAATCTTCTTCTCCGAAACCGCTTGGCCCAGGGCTTTCATATTTGGTTTGTAGACTCAACTAGAGGTCCTCTACAAAGATTGTTCAAATTATGTCCCTGGGTCAAAATTGGCCCCGCCCCGGGGGCCCTTAGTTTTACATAGAGTTATATAGGGGAAACATTAAAAAATATTCTACTCCGAAACCAATTGGCCCAGGGCTTTCATATTTGGTATGTAGACTCAGCTAGAGGTCCTCTACAAAGATTGTTCAAATTATTCCCCTCGGGTCAAAATTGGCCCCACCCTGGGGGTCACCATTTTACTTAGACTTATATAGGGAAAACATATAAAAATCTTCTTGTCTAAAACTACAATGCCTAAGAGCTTTGATATTTGGTATGTAGCATCATCTAGTAGTCTCCTTCCAAGATTGTGCAAATTATGCCCCTGGGGTCAAAATTGGCCCAGCCCCGGGGGTCACAATTTTACATAGACTTATATAGGGAAAACATATAAAAATCTTCTTGTCTAAAACTACACTGCATAGAGCTTTGATATTTGGTATGTAGCATCATCTAGTGGTCCTCTACCAAGATTTTTCAAATTATGCCCCTGGGGTCAAAATTGGCCCCACTCGGGGGGTCACCGTTTTACATAGACTTATATAGGGAAAACATATTAATATCTTCTTGCCTAAAACTACACTGCCTAGAGTTTTGATAATTGGTATGTAGCATCATCTTGTGGTTTTCTACCAAGATGTTCAAATTATTCCTTTGGGTGAAAATTGTGCAGGGTTTATTATCAGGTGAGCGATATTTGGCCATCATGGCCCTCTTGTTTCAATACTGGTTAATATTCTATATGAAACAACAATTTTGAAACTTTTATCAATTTATATTTTAACTGGACATCAAACATGCTTCAGATCATGCCATACATTAAATCTAATGATAACGGAATGCTGCATTAACGTTGATGGAAAGGGACCAACAATAAATATTGCTCTTATCAACCTATGAGATTCGAGGCTCCCCTGGTCAAGTTCAAGATAAACAGTACACCGTAGGACTTGTACGATTGACCTATCACTAATTAACTGTAATGGCTATAATGTGCTATCTGTATCGTTTACTCAAGCGACTCATTATGATGATCTGTTTCAAAATATGCTTGATTTTCTTCAGACAATTTTAACATACAGCTTTCTTTTTTTGAAAAGCTAACCTATTTGGATATGAACGGTGGATGTGAAGGAGTATGTGCAAGTATGAGTGCTAGTCTCAATAATTCGACTTCAAAAGCAGACCTGTTTTACATTCTGACATTTTATAATGGTCTGCGTTTTATATGTCACCTAGCAAAAAATATAATGGTATTCATTGCATTGAGTATAATTATTTGGACTAGTATGAGGGTAACAGATGGGCAAGAAAGTTATGAGGAAGGAAGAATATATAAAGATTCAATACAAACTTTACTTTTAAAACTCCCCTTCCATATTTTAATTCGGCTCAATAAAAAACCCAATGCCACGCATTTACCTTAATTAAGCCCTATAGGTCTTTACTTGTTACAAAATTATTTCAGTCAAAACTAAAACCCCCAAGACTCCAACTCTAAAAACTACAGTGCCCTTTCTGATTAGACTACTTTCTGATATTAAACAATACGAAATCCACATGTTTTGCCTTGTGTAACACTTTATAAAATTTCGACATTGTGTCATTTGTTCATAATAGCAATCATAGCCAGATCAGTCTCCCACGCTCACTTTTCCCTTAAGATGAAAATTAAATTCACATCACAGTGCCAAATGAATGCATGTGTTATCGTAAAAAACTAGCTAAATTGCATCGCATGTGAAAATAGATAGGAGCTTGGATTCGACTTTACAGTATGTAACACCCCGGTAAAATGGTGTTTTTATGCGACGTTGATCAATATATGAATTTGGGTTTTATCTAATTTTGATACATTAAAGTAAAATACAATACAGCATATTCAAATATCTGAACAATGTCCAGTTTGAACCATAAAATCAAGTTTATGAACCAATTACAAAATATAACGTCGGTTTCACAGTGCAGAAATGCCGTCAAGATGTATCATTAGTACGATGCTATACTTTGTATTGTGTGTACAACGTTTATTTTAAAAAGAAAATAAATGACTAATAATAGAGTTGTATAATAATCGATAATACGTCTTTTTAGGCTGCTGTGGAAAAAATGACGAAATTTAGATTAGAGGACACACGAATGACGTTCAGCTCAGATGCGGGCTCAGATGAAGAAATGAAGAACATGCAGAAATTTTGCAAGCAGCAAAACATTGCCATCAAGATAGAATAAATGTAAGTTGAAAGTTTAGTGTGTCAAAGTAGTTTAAAGAATTTTTGTCCAAGTTGTGAATGAAATGAATGTAATATATCAAGAAACGGTTACGCATAAATGTCAGACATCAATTTGTTTGGTCGATAGAAAACCACTTTTTACTCCAACAGTCTGTTCCTACTAAATAGTTACACACAATTTCAGACCGACCGTGCTTATGGGAGTAATAAATCAGTTGAGCAATTCTTTATGAATCCCCGCTCTTTTAGTTCTCTTCAAGGCTACACTTATTAAACTACAAGGGATAATTGTTGCGTTTCAAGATGTCTAGGAACAAGCTCCCGTCTGGTCACTGACTGATGAGAGATATAAATACGATCAGAACATACTTGATTGCAGATATTTTTTCAGAGAGCAATATATAAAATTGAAGGTTTAGATAGCACTGACCGACAGTTTGGTGGAATCTTAATTGATTTAAAGCATTTTTTATGATTAATTAAACTGTTTATTTTACTGATATTGGATAATATAAGAATGACGCACATTGATGGGTGCATTTTTAAAAGACAGAGTTAATTAATTATACATGTATTTAGCGAACTTATCGAAATAGAATGACTCAGTCTGTAGTTTATTTGTTGAAATCCTTTTTTATTAGCTCACCTGACCACAATGTGGTCATGGTGAGGTTTTGTCATACCGAGATGTCCGTCGTCCGTCGTCCGTCGTGCGTCGTGCGTCGTGCGTCCGTCAACAATTTCTTCAAACGACTTCTCCTCCTAAACCGCTAGGCCAAATTTTATAAAACTTAACAGGAATGTTCCTTGGGTGGACCTCTACCAAAGTTGTTAAAAAAATTCCAGTCCGTCGCATAACTAGGTCACACAGGCTAAAAATAGATTTTCAAAAAGGAAACTTCAAAAATCTTCTTCTCTGAAACCATAAGGCCTAGAGCTTTCATATTTGGTATGTAGCATCACCTTGGGGTCCTCTACAAAGATTGTTCAAATTATGTCCCTTGGGTCAAAATTGGCCCCACCCCAGGGGCCCTTAGTTTTACATAGAGTTTCATGGGGAAAACCTTAAAAAATCTTCTTCTCCGAAACGGCTTGGTCCAGGGCTTTCATATTTGGTATATAATATCAGCTAGAGGTTCTCTACAAAGATTGTTAAAATTATTCCCCTCGGGTCAAAATTGGCCCCGCCCCGGGGGCCTTAGTTTTACATAGAGTTATATAGGGAAAACCTTAAAAAATCTTCTTCTCCGAAACAGCTTTGCCCAGGGCTTTCATACGTGGTATGTAGACTCAGCCAGAGGTCCTCTACAAAGATTGTTCAAATTATGTCCCTGGAGTCAAAATTGGCCCCGCCCCGGGGGCCCTTAGTTTTACATAGACTTATATAGGGAAAACCTTAAAAAATCTTCTTCTCCGAAACCGCTTGGCCCAGGGCTTTCATATTTGGTATGTAGACTCAGCTAGAGGTCCTTTACAAAGATTGTTCAAATTAAGTCCCTGGAGTCAAAATTGGCCCCGCCCCGGGGGCCCTTAGTTTTACATAGAGTTATATAGGGAAAACCTTAAAAAATCTTCTTCTCCGAAACCGATTGGCCCAGGGCTTTCATATTTGGTATGTAGACTCAGCTAGAGGTCCTCTACAAAGATTGTTCAAATTATTCCCCTCGGGTCAAAATTTGCCCCACCCTGGGGGTCACCATTTTACTTAGACTTATATAGGGAAAACATATAAAAATCTTCTTGTCTAAAACTACAATGCCTAAGACCTTTGATATTTGGTATGTAGCATCATCTAGTGGTCCCTTACCAAGATTGTGCAAATTATGCCCCTGGGGTCAAAATTGGCCCAGCCCTGGGGTCACCGTTTTACATAGACTTATATAGGGAAAACAAATAAAAATCTTCTTGTCTAAAACTACACTGCATAGAGCTTTGATATTTGGTATGTAGCATCATCTACCAAGATTTTTCAAATTATGCCCCTGGGGTCAAAATTGGCCTCACTCGGCGTCACCGTTTTACATAGACTTATATAGGGAAAACATATTAATATCTTCTTGCCTAAAACTACACTGCCTAGAGTTTTGATAATTGGTATGTAGCATCATCTTATGGTTTTCTACCAAGATGTTCAAATTATTCCTTTGGGTGAAAATTGTGCAGGGTTTATCATCAGGTGAGCGATATTGGGCCATCATGGCCCTCTTGTTCAATACATTTTTTTAAATGTTATTTGAGGGAAAAGTGTTTTATTTCATGCTTACTGACGAAATATTCAGATTTATCGATGAAGTGTAAATGATATTTCACTGTTTGAACGGGAAAATAAACGTGAACATATCAAATATTGTTCCCTGCAAATGTATCAAGGGAAATCAACTTTTTCAAAGATTCACGGTACATTTATGTTTTGGCGCCATTTCAGTAATGTGTGACCGATTTTCTTTTTTTAAGGCAAAACTAAAGCAAATTGCATAATTTTTTTAAAAAAATATCGTTGAATGCGGATTTTTCTAAACTGGTTGATGGACTGTACTTTTAATCATAGGATAAATGGAGAGAAAGAATCTAGTGAAATGATGTCAAAAGAAATACATGCAAGGAATAAAAGATTAAAATCACTTAAAGTCTTTGCTAAAATGTTTCAAACTCATAATTTAAATTCTAAATCAAACTTTCATTTAGTCAAAGACAAAATATGATGTAATTCACACTCAGCTTATCCGGAGACATACATTTGTTCAACAGCAGCAACCTCTAAGATAACTTTAGGAAGGTCAAATTTCATCAATACTTCAACAATAAAGTATATCTTTTAAACAATAGACATCCACTGAAAAAAATGGGTATATAAACATGTTTTACCCTATATACCCGAAGCAAATCTGAAAATTGTATGTTCGGCAATGAATAAGAACTTACTTCTTAGAAGCTAGAAATGAGTTTATCAAAACTTTTGTAAAATATTACTCATTATATGGTATCGAAATAATGATTGGTGCCACGGATTATGGATATATAATATCTTTCTTCGATTTTTGTTGCAGGGACCGGTGGATCGACATGGGCCGAGACGACAGCTACTAATACAGACTTAAGTATATGATGGCAACCGATGGACACTGTAATACTTTTGATACAAGTGGTATTGTGAACGACAGCTATCAATTGTTGATAAAACCATAAGTCATATAAACATAAATGTGTTGTTGTTAACTAGAATTTTTAAAAGCTGCAAAAAATCAAGATAAAACAGAAATCGTATTTTTTTTCTGTGTGTTTGGTTTTGAAAGGCACGTACAACAGTCGCCGAATTTTAATATAACAATTGATTTATTGACATACATGTATTTGTTTATAACACTTAACTTTCAATATTCCATATGCATATAAATATAGGCTCATCTGTGAAATGTTTCCCTTAAACGCATGATCTAAATATCTGTATTCATATTCATGACCAAAGCTGGTTTCAAGATGTTTATGCTATTTCAGTTTCAAAAACGCAGTTTTTTTCGACTATAACAGCATAATTTGTGATTTTGGCCCAATTTTTTAGACATAAGTACATTTTATTTCTCTCAAAGCTGAGGTGTATGCCTAGTACATGTAATACGCATTTGTCTCGTGTCCATGTCGACTTTTCCCCTGATTGTGACTTCTGCATTGTCGTGCATATTCTTACATCGTACTTTATCGTGCAAACCCCGTTAAATAAATAATAACGCTCCTGGATTTAAGCACAAATATTTCAAAAGAAAGAAATGTTTTTATTGGATTGAATAGTTACTGTATGTCCATCTTTGAGTATTATTTCATAATCTTATAAAAAAAATGTTAACAACTCGTAAACTGTCTAGATCAGAAGTTTTGTAATACGAAAAGTGATATCTTGTTTTTTTTGTCTCTTTTTTATTTTGGTGTATATAAGTCTCGTATTTAGTGAATCCGCGGCATTTTAAAGGTATTTACCGCCAGAAATGGGTAAAATGTTAATTTTTTCAAAAATCATTTGTACAAGGGTAATCACGAACATACGTTTTAGTATTTGTTATTTTCTAGATATTTCTTATTTAGATTTGTCGGAAAGTGCCTTGACCATTTTAACCATTAAAAACATCTGTATGTAACTTTAGTTAGTTCGCTTCTGTATCATTATTTAGTTTGCTTCTTTTATTATAAAAAAATACAAAACATGTTGTTTGTCTGTTTTTCAATGACCCCAATTAATTAGCCGTTAAGTCAGTACGCCCCGTATTACATTCTGTTGATTTGCAGTATTAGATGTTGAGAACGTAACCACAAACTACTGACACTGATTTATTGTTCTGCCAACCGCTTAGAGCTGGGTGATTTAAGGAAACGGATACTAGATCGTTTCTGTATAGGCTAAAAGATGTCGACGCAATCGAACTAAAACAAATTCTGTATGAACCAATATGATTATTCACTCTGGCGAATCACTGCAGAAAAGTGATCTGTAGCAGATCAATACACTTTTCTTCCTATCTCTTGTGATGACAGATTAATTACTTTAATGTCCAGCATTTTCAGAAATAAATTGGCCACACCAGCAGGTCTATTTAACCTGATATCAGATAACTGCTGATAAGCCCACCATTGGCTGTTGTTCAGTGTCTAATGTTGTAGGGGCATATTTATCTCTTTGCAGCATAACTAGTTAAATCAATTTGGCCTTAACCCTTATCCTGCCAACTCCGAGCATCAAGCCTTTGCAAACAGCTTGGAACCAGATCAGATGCCTAGTAACTCAGCATCTGATCCGATTCCAAGTTGTTTGACACTCAGCCAATATTTTTTTCAAATTTTAAGAAAATTGGTAGAAATTTAAAGTCAAGCAGACAACAATTTGATCAGACAGCAATTTACTTGGCATGATATGGGTTAACGCTGAGTTATAAACTTTCACTTATTGCTTAGTACTGGGTGGTTCCAGGAAGCGGATTCTAGCGCGTTTCTATATAAACCCAAATGCTTTCTACGCAATCGAACGAAAATGAAATTTTGAATAAACTAAACAATACCAGTATTGTGTAACTCTGAAGCCTTTCGACATATTGGTTATCGAACTTTATCTATATCTGATGAGGTTTGGTGAAAATTCGATGTCAAATGGTTGACTAATCAAGAGGAAACCAGAACAGATGCATTTTTAGCTCACCTGGCACAAAGTGCCAAGGTGGGTTTTGTGATCGAGTGATGTCCGTCGTGTGTCATGCGTCAACATTTTCTTCTCCAGAACCGATGGGCCAATTTCAACCAAACTTCACAGGAATGTTCCTTGCATGGCCCTTACTCAGATTTGCTCAAAGAAATCCATTCAATGAAGAATTATGGTTGGCATGGCAATTTTAAGGAAAAATTCACCAGTTTTGCATAGAGTTATATAGAAAAATCCTTTAAAAATCTTTTTCTCAGAAACCATACGGTATAAAGCTTAGATATGTAGGCATGTAGCCTCATCTAGTGTTTCTTTACAAAGACTTTTCAAATAATCCCCCTCGGATCAAAAATGGACTCTCCCGTGTGATCAGCAGTTTTGCATAAGAGTTATTAAGGGAAAATATTAAAAATTCTTGTTTTCAGAAACCATATGGTCTAAAGCTTAGATATTTTGTATAAAGCATCATTTAGGGGTCCTCTACAAAGGTTGTTAAAATCACTCCCCTCGGTTTAAAAAAAGGACTCTCCCGGGGGATCAGCAGTTTTGCATAGTCATATAGTAAAAACTATATATAGTGAAACATTTTCTCAGAAACCATTTGGTATAAAGCTTAGATATTTTGCATGTAGCATCAGCTAGTGGTTCTCTACAAAGATTGTTTAAATTATCCCTCTTGGGCCAAAAATGGACTTGCCGGAATGTCAGCAGTTTTGTATTGAGTTAAATAGGAACAATCTTTAAAACTCTTCTTCTCTGAAACCATAGCTTAGATGTTTTGCATGTAGCATCATTTAGTGGTCCTTTACAAACTCTGTTAAAATAATTCCCCTTGGATCAAAATGGACTCACCCGGGGGTCAGCAGTTTTGCATTGAGTTACATAGGAAAAATCTTCTTCCCAGAATCAATAAAGCATAGAGCTTAGATATTTTGCATGTAGCAACACATAGAGGTCTTCTACAAAGATTGTTCAAAGTATCCCCCTCTGGTCAAAAATAGACTCGCCCACGGGATCAGCACATTTGCATAGTTGTATAGGGAAACTCGAGATCTTTAAAGATCTCCTTCTCAGAGACCATATATATGGAATAAAGCTTGATATTTTGCATGTAGCTTCATCTAGTGGTCCTCTACAAAGATTGTTCAAATTGTCACCCTCTGGTAAAAAATGGACTAGCCCGGGAGACAGCTTCTACTCAGAAACCATAATGCATAGAGCTAAGATATTTTGCATGTAGCATTATCTAGTGATACTCTACAAAGATTGTTCAAATTATACCCCTGTAGTTAAAAATTGTCTTACCTTGATCAAAAATGGTCTCATCCGGGGGTCACTAAGTTTTGGTACATTGTTTTGCAGCATGCCGGTTGGTCCGTAGACCAAATGGTTTCCGGATGATAACCGGAGAATACTAAGGCTTAGGATCATGAAAGTTGACAGGGTGATTGGTCATCATCAGCAGATGAACCCTATTGATTTTGGGGTCAATAGGTCAAAGGTCAAGGTCACAGTGACCCCAAACAGTAAAACCATTTCCGTATGATAACTCAAAAGCGCTTTGGCTTAGGATAATGAAAGTTGACAGGGTGGTTGTTAATCACCAGCAGATGACCCCTATTGATTTGGGATCAAAATATCAAGGTCACAGTGACTCCAAGAAGTAAAACCATATCTCACAATAGAGGTTTCATTGTTTATTTGATTTGAGTCAAACTTGCACACAATTGAGAGATATAGGGCCATCATGGCCCTCTTTTTTTAATCAAGGGCCGTAGCCCTGAAGCCTCTGTGTCAGTTTGACTGGTTATCGAATTTGACCTAACACTTATGGCTTTGCACATTTTATGAAGTTTGGTGAAGATCCGATGACATGCAAATGGTTGAGTTATTGTGAAACCAGAAAAAATACAACACAACTTAAAGGTAGGTAATCACGATTGATCGGCATTATATGTCATGTAATGATCTATTTGAAACTTTAAAAACTAATAATTGATACCTATTCGAGTTGATTGGGCACTTAAAATTGTTTGATTTTCAGTGGAGTGAATTATTAACTTTGATTTTCCTGTCCTCAGGATGGATCTTGTTTAACATAAGGAAAAATTCAATGAACTTACTTTGTCAACGAATGATATAACTCATAAGTATATATTCATCTAATATTCGATATTTCGTATTGACTTTTAGAATACTAAGCTAAATTTCGTTAAAAAGATAAGTTTGTATGACCATTTTTACCTCCCTTTGTCTATCTTGGTTGCGCAACCAGGATAGACAAAGGGAGGTAAAACGGTCATTCAATCTTGTCTTTTTATTGGATTCCAGCTTATTATCTAAAAGTCAATACAAAATATTGAATATTAGATGAATATAGACATATTAATTATATCATTCGTTGACAAAATTGGTTAATTGAATTTTTCCTTATGCTAAACTAGATCCTACTTGAGGATAGGAACATCAAATTCAATAATTTACTCCATTGAAAATCAAACAGGTTTAAGTGCTCAATCAACACGAATATGTATCCAGTATTAGTTTTAAAAGTTTCAAACAGATCCATTACATGGCATATATTGCCCATCAATCGTGATTACCTACCTTTAAAGGCCCGTAAATCTAATTTGACTGGTTATCCAACTTGACATAGTTCTAATGACCTTACTTACTTTCATGAAGTATGGTGCAGATCTGACGACAAATTATTGAGTTATTGAGCGATTTTCATATGCCCGGGGCCCCGAACCATCGGTTCCGGTGTTCTAGGGGCATAAAAAGTAAATGATTAACGATGAGTTTAAGTTTTATAAGTCGGTCTTATGTTTTATGTTAGTATCTAAGAATGACAGACCCATGGTGACGAGAAACCCCTTGCAATCTGACTGATGCACATATTCCAATCATTCAAACCCATTCAGTCGCCACTTACAATCTCGAACGGTTTAGCAGTAGTTTTAAGTGTGGAATAATGACTGACCCCTCAGTTCATGATGGGTATCCTCCGTGAAAATTGTCGTCTGCTTGAATTGTCGTTTGCCTGACTTTAAGTTTCTACCCATTTACTTAAAATTTGGAAGAAATATTTGCTGAGAGGCAAACAGCTTGGAACTGGATCAGGGGCCGACTTCTAGGTCTCTGATCTGATTCCAAGCTGTTTGCAAAGGCTTGGTTTATACAGAATTTATTTTAGTTTGATTTCGTAGAAAGCCTTTGGCTTACATAGAAACGCTCTCGAATCCGCTTCCATGAAACACCCAGTACTAAGCAATGAGTGTAAAGTTTTTTGCTCAAGGAAACAACGACTAGCCTCTGACGGGGCGTAAACCCGCGCGGACAGCAATTTTTAGATCACAAGTCCTACGCGTTAACCACTAGGCCACCGTCGCCACAAAGGCTTGTAGGTTTGGGTTGACAGGATAAGGGTTAAAACTTGGAAAATGGCTGTAAATTTTGGATAACTACCAGAATATTGGTATATTGACATTGATGTCAACCCCCAAATCATTAGTTTGGATGCACCAGTCAAGTGTGCTAGTTATGACATGTACATGCCTTTCGGCAGGATAAGGGTTAATCTTCATAATGATGTCTTTGAAAATTAAAGCCAAGCTGGGCAGTTCAAAGCTTTGACCTTTGATTTGTTCCTAATGGTAGCCATCGAAACTGGGATTAGTTCTATTCCCTGGATTTGGGTTCGTAGTACGTATTTTGACACAACAAATAGCGTAAATTGTTATCAAAACTTAGTGGCGACGGTGGCCTAGTGGTTAACGCGTTGGACTTGTAACATAAAAATTGCTGTCCGAAAACATATTAAACGGCTCACATTTCTAATTAATTAATGAATTAATAAATCCGTGGTTTAAACGACATATTATATAAATACAATATATAAACAAAGCGCTATGATTATGTAAACATCGAATTTTGTATAAAAGGGAGGTAATTACAATAAAGTGAATATACGGCAGTATATATTGAAGTACATTGCTTGCTTGTGATGAATTATTGTTTACACTATGGCGTGATACGTTACGTCGGCGGGAAACGGAACGTTCCGCCGTTACTTCTGCGTTGCTTATTTAAGAAATGAATTTGATATTTTGTGTTGCATGGTTGTAAGAATAGTTATTGTGTAGGAAGCTGGTAGCTTATAGGCACACTCGAATCCGTTCCTGGACCTAACAAGCAATAAGCAATACGCTTTTTATAGAAAATCCGTTCCTGGACCTAACAAGCAATAAGCAATACGCTTTTTATAAAAAAAAACTGATCGGTCCTAGTCGGGGTTAAACTCACGCGGATAGCAATCCTAAGTCTACTATTCCGACGCGCTTACCAACCGGCCACTACGCTACATATGGTAGGAATACTATACCCATTTGAAAGCGTTTCTTGTTATATTAATAACAATAATTATGGTAGCCGTGTTCAATACAATTATTTTGAAAAGTAAGGCCACTTTTTGTGTGAATGGCTCGCATTAACAACATACAACACTTCGTGTCCCGTGCTTTAAATGTTGACTGTGGTGTAAAATTGGTTGGAAGTGTTGTATGATTTAAAGTACTACCCTTAATATTTTCTGGGTCCATTAGCAATGTTCATATTTATTGTAAATTCTACTAATATTGTACTGCGAGTGTAACTGCGACCTGGTAGTATGTACTGGCCTTGCTTGGCCTGGGTCCGCCTTGTTAAAAATTGAGCTAATCGGGCCAGTCCAGGCCAGACTAGAGATTAGAACATGCCTTATTCATGAATATCCATACCATTTTGTCATACATAACGACGAACTACTGACTGACTTTTCAAACAAAGGCATTACATTATTTTAAAGGAAATGCAAAACTAACAATTGGTGAGAAATATAAAAAAAATCATGCAACGCCTGGTAGTGGCATACATGTTAACACTGACAATAGTCTTTGGGTGTTGAAATGAATAAATACAGCTAAAACGATGGGGAAAGAAAACATGACTTAGGATGAAGAATTTCTTTGTACTTTAATCCAAGTGTAAAAAAGTAGACCACCACGACCCTCGGTGACACTATTTAAGATTTCTTTTTGACCCTCGCTGAGACTAAATAGATTCCGTTATAACGAAATAAGATTTCGAAATAACGAGATAATATTTCGAAATAACGAAATTAGATTTCGATATATCGTAAAAAGATCTCGTTAAAACGAAACAAGATTTTGTTATTACGAAATAAGATTTCGATATATAGAAATCAGATTTCGTTATAACAAAATTAGATTTTGATATAACGAAATAAGATTACGAAACTTGAAACGTTATAACGAATTAAGTTTTCGTTATAACGAAATAAGATTTCGAAATAACGAAAGAAGATTTCGTTATATCGAAATAAAAATTGTATAGAAAATGTCACCTTAAGGGCTCCGTAAAATATTGCTTAATTTGTATTATTTAATGTTACTGTTTCTTGCAATGGTTAATACACTATGTATATAATAATACAGTAACAGGCAATATGAAAGTTGCAAACTTAACATTCCGGCATATGACCTGTACAACCAATGATGTTATGGACCAAATGGAAAATTCTCATGTATATATATTGAACTAGATTGAATTTATTAAGTGATGGAAACGATACATTGATACAACATGTCTGCCATAGATTTCCACACAATGGGCAACACAACCTATATCATCCAACTAGTGAAGTACTACTGAATGCTGTATTACCGGGCTTTTTTTCTCATGAATTATTTATGCTTGTTCGTAAAGCGTTTTATAATTATGCTTCAAACATGTTGGTTATTAAGATCGCATTTTGAAAACGCGATAAATCAACTGTTTTACGCAATTCCCTCCTTGACCGTTTCCTGTCTGGCATCAGATCTAAAGAACTGTCAGTACCAGATTAAAGAGGTGAAAATGGGCACGGCCGTTGATTTACAGGGCCGGTAAAAGTCGGATTCCTTGAAATTCCACAGAAACGGTGCGGACTTTGTTTAGAAAACATGGAAATTCGGCGTTCGTCCAGAAATTGTGAAAAGTAAGCGTTTTTCCTATCTTAATAATGCAAACGTTCTAAAATAATTAAATGTTGCAAAATATATACTGTGTATGATAATCACAGTTTTAAACTTGATTCACCGAACGAAAGCGATACATGTAGAATTTTTTATTAAGTATCAATGCTTTCCGAAAATTCAGGACAATATTAGGACTTTTTTTGATTCACGAAAAAGGCATATTAGCAAAAGAAAAAGCCTCTTTAAAAAGACTGTTAAAAACGTCTTATCGTTTTCATGATATCACGAAAATCTTCGGTTCAGTATGATACAGTCATATTAATACAAGAAAGTTCACTAATTCATTCAATGATAACTGAGAATAATTTTCGGAAACAAATTATCATTATGAATTTGAAAGCAGTTATGAAGTCAATTTTAATAGGTTTCACTGAATTTGTGAAATTATGTTTTCTGATCTGTAATAAATATATTTTTCTTTTAACAGAATAGATAGACAGAAACAGACGAATTTAGCTGCGCACGCAGTGAAAAATGAAGAAGATCCAAGTGGATTTGACGTACAATTCATTAACAGCATAATAGGTGTGTTTATAAGTATACATATTGCAGATAAGATAAGATTAAAACGTGTAACATTGAAACATTACACAAATACGAAATCGTCCCAATTTTGTTTAGGCTTCCGGCTTTCAGATGTTGGTGTGCTTATTTCAAGATTCATTACTCGTACTTTCATACGTTCATTTTGTAGAAGATTAAACGTATGATGTCTGTAATTTTTACTTTTCAGAAAGCACAAATTAACTATTTTATTTTTCAATTTCATACAGGCTACGGGGTATTTACTACAAAGTGTTTTGAAAAAGGTCAATTTCTGCTGCGGTATCCAGGGCCTTTAATTTCTTGGGCGGAGGGAGTGAAAAGAGAGAAGGAGTATGATGCAAGAGTTGGGTCATTTCTATATTTCTTCAAATGTAAAGGCAAATACTACTGGTAAGTCGCTAAGCGTTTTTCCTTTAGCAAATAATAATATGAAATGCCTTGTTAACTTAAAGATGTTCAACATTTCAACTTATATTTGTTTATTTCATCTTAAACAAACCCTATCTCTCTTTGCATCATTATTTGATTTTCCTATTATAACACATAAGGATTCAATAATACATTATCCGTGTACATGTACATGCTTCATGTTGGTTGGTTATTACACTTTTGAACTTCGCTGTTTATTTTAACGAGTAACAACTAACAAGTATACGAATTATTATTGCACTAGTTAAATTGAAGGTATTATATACAATTTATAACATTTTGTCCGTTTGTCAACCGAAGCTCTAACTATAGTAACACACATAATCATGATCTATTTTCCTTTTGTTTATATTTCAAATTTTACTATGTACATTTGTTAAGCCTTAATGAATTTCGATTATGATAGTTGTAGAACTATCCTTTACATTATTTTATTGAAAATACGCCATAGCTAACCATTGCTAATTATTGATTTGTACTGAAACAATTCCAATACTAAGGATTTGAGGATGCCCAATAACGGGAACCCTAAAATATCTAATTAAATCAGATTGCACTTCGGATTATGTCATGGGCGACTTGATTGGCAATGAAAGTCACCATATGACCTATAATGTGTCGGTGCGACGTAAAACCAAACAAATTGATAAGCAATGAAGAGCTGAACTTAAATAAAACATGATATTGCAATATCATGAATGCTTACTAAATATGAATGTTTCATCAAAATACTGTGACAAATTTTGAGAAATACACCACTAAACTAATGAACAATTGATATAAAAATTGCACGTCAACTTATATTACCACGATTGGTAAAAATATAGATTTCAAATATTGTTGCAATTAAAAATGCACATGACTTTAATGAAAGAAAATGATATCCAAATGTATATCGATGTTAATTACATATGCCACGCACGTTTGGACCCAGACTAAGCACTTTTATTTATGCAAACTGAGAGTACAGTGTATATAAACAAACTTGATAACACATTTCCGGCAAGGTTTTCCGCGACGGTTTAAATTTTATCCAGAAAGTAGTATCTTAACATTAAGAATATCTGCGATCTTCATCGATTTGGGACTCTGGAAATTTCGACAAAAATGACTTTATTTTTCAATATAATTTTAGGAAAGCTCAGTATAAGCTTCTTAATTAGCAAAAAAAAGTCCATTAACGTCAAAATTTCAGAAAAATGTTTGAAAAAATATGTTTTCGGGTTTTTGGATATGCAGGAATGAAATGATATGTTTTATTTTCTGTATAATTATATTGAAGTACATTGCTTGCTTGTGATTATTTATTGTTTATACTATGGCGGGATACGTTACGTCGGCGGGAAAACGACACGTTCACCAGTACGTATCTTCTGCATTGCTCATTATTATCTACTGAATGCCGGCAGTATAAGATTATGATATAACATTATTGTTCCTTTCGATTTGAAAAAGTATATTTCATAACCCAGGCAAGTCTTCCTTTTATAAGGAAACTTTATATCATATTTTATTGCTTCAAATCAGAATATACAGAGAACATAAAACTCATCAACAAAATTCTTATAGACTAGATATGAGAAAAAAAACGTGTATGTTTAATAGGTTAAAGCAAATGGGTTGGGCCACAAGTTTTACCAACATTAATGAAGGCCCTTCCCTATAATAATATTAAGTAACAAAATGTTTTGTATAAAGGCATACGAAACTTGTACGTAATTAATATGCAATGTTTCTTAATTAATTGATTAATTAATAAACAGGAAAGTCAAGAAAACACCGAAGTTTTGTGAAGGTTAACATATTGAATACTTGTTTTCTTGATTTCTAAACCCTCAACTTAAGAAGAATATTAAAATTGTTGAGCTCTTCATTAATTATTGTTAATTTTGTACGCAAGTGTATAATGTCTCCTGGATGAAATTAATAGGTGTTCCTCACCACCTCGCTAGAATCACATTTCTAATAATAATTCCATTTTCAAACTCCGTGAAATTTGTAATTTACACTTTTATGACCAAACTATAAGCAAAAGAAGTTTTGCGAAGAATTTTAATTGCTACGGAACGTCAATTACATACGTTTTCACGTAAGATAAACGAAAATAGCGTAGACTGGTTTTTATTTTCAATTTACGTCACTATAAAATTACAGTGATGTCTGCTTAATTGGCAAATAGGATTTAATTGGTCAATGATTACACACTTTCCGAATAACGGCGAATGTGTCATTGGACCAGTAAGTTATGTTTAGATCATTTCAACATGATTTGCACGGGAAAAGGGAAAAGGGAATATAATTGTTTCTTTCTCCCCCAGTTTATCGTACGCGGTATGGTAAAAATATTGTTAAGAAACTGCGGACGGCGGAATAAGTTCGAATGATTAAAATGCCGACTAAATAAGAATGATTTTTTTTTAAATTTTCTCTTTCAAAGAAAATGTGTATTCGTTTATTAGAGTCTCTATCAAATCCATCTGATCAGGACTGAACTTTCATGTAAAACAAACCTGTTTTCTATGATTACACCGCCTCTTAACTTTGAAATTAAAAACATGGACCTAAACCTTAAAGCAGAGGGCTTAATTGCCAAGAATTATATTTCATTCGAAATAGCCCAATACTTCAAAAAGGTTCTTGTTTGCGTTTAATGCTAGCAAACTTAAAATAAAGAATAGTTTGCCTATGATTTCTTTGAATGAAATAACCTTGTAAAAGTATACGCAGTTCATAAAACATTATTAATCTTCATTCATAGATCGTGCTAATTTGTTACATGACACAACATGTGTTTCAAAATGTGCCACCGTGTTTCAAACACGACTTTAAGGGACTAAGGCTAGCACAAAATCAAAAATCATACATTTTAAGATTATTTGTCATACAAGCTTCCCGAAACCGTCTCTTTTCAATAAAGGAGCACATGTGGCAAAATAAATGTCAATAATCTCTTTAATTGAATTACTGCAGATGCCAGAAATGCGTTTGTTTACATGTATTTATTATGCATTATTCTCTTTTGGATACATTATTTTATTAGAAGAAAAAGCAGAATAAGACCAATGATTTTTAAGTGACATACTGTACAGTTTCTAATAACTCTATTATACATCAAATACATACATTAAACAAACAACAGTTATAATGGTTTCGACAGAAAAGAAAACTATATTAGATTCATTAAATACTGAAAATTTCAAAAGATAAATTGATGATTAATATTAAAAATGTGATTTTAAATATTGGCCATAAAGAGAGTAATGCTCGAATTTCGATAGAACAGTCCTACGTTTATGCCCTCTTCAGCAAGAAAATTCTCCGAATTAGATATTACCACTAGACTCAGCATGGTTTCATCAGATAATTATTGCTTTATTGGTCGCAGAGAAATTAACACCTTGTGGTTTCGGCTGGAAGGCTGCTTGGCCACTTGTGATTTATTACCATCTGTTTAAAGGGACGTTTCTCTGAATAGTATTTCTAGACTAATTTGAAACAACATACACTATTTGGAACACAGAAGATCTACCCAGAAGAGAAGAAAAATAATCAATGCAAATGAAATTTACTGCATTTTAATACATTTTATACATTTGCAGACTAATCAATTACTCATTAAGAGTTAATAAAAACACAAGAAGTAGTGTGATAAGCTTATATTTTTGGAACTGAGCCCAGAAGGACTTTACTACCAATGTGCTATGTAGAGAAAAAATAGTTTGTGATATTGCAAATCCTCCTTAATTGATAGAAATATTTTGCTAAGGCTTTCAGTGATTAACAGCCCATATTATGTAGAATACCATGAAGAAAGAAATTTTGGCTGCAAACAAATTAAGCAAAATAATGTCCCTTTGTTGATTTTTAACCTGAGTTATTGGACTTTTATTGGAGTTTTTATCAGCACACAGAATATAATGAAACATCTTTTGTGTCCAACTCATATGGCTTAAATTTCTGCAGGTTTTAAAACTCTTGTATTTGCAACAGTTTTCAAATGTCAGTTTAATATACATAACATCTAAATATCTTTACACCCATCTACTTGACAGAAAACAAAGTTCCTCTTATATCTAAATTATAACACTCTGACTACGAGCTTGATAAATCTACAATGGGTGTTCGAGATTGTTTACATAAGCTCGGTAAGCTTCCTTTCAGACAAATGTGGCATGTAGGGGCACCCGTGTCCTATGGACACATTTCTAGTTTAACCCTTATCCTGCCAACCCCAAGTATCAAGCCTTTGCAAACAGCTTGGAACCAGATCAGACGCCGAGTAACTCGACGTCTGATCAGGTTCCAAGCGGTTTGCCACTCAGCCAATATTACTTCCCAATTTTAAGTAAATCGGTAGAAATTTAAAATGAAGCAGACGTCAATTCAAGCAGACGACAATTTACCCGACATGATAAGGGTTAAAGCCACACTATCTCTCCAAACGGCAATTTCAGAAGAGCAATAACTGGGTAACATATTTGCAGAATGATGCAGTTTGAGCACTTTAGTTTTTTTCCCTAAGGTGAAAAACACGAAAATGTGAAAGAAAACGAAAGTTGGTTTGTCAGCAAAACAACGAAATGTAAACAATCAATACATGATTTATAGTCTAAGAGAAGTAACTCTGGCAAAATCGGTGTTTTGTTCCTCCGGACATGTTACTAAAATACGAGTTTTGACACACTATTTCGGCAGCTTTAGTTAACATTATATTGTTAATTATTGGTCATTGGTAATATTTTTAATTGTTAAATCCATCCTTATCTTTGCTAGATTATCAAAAACCGGTCTTTGGAAAGATAGTGTGGCTTTAAGCCATAGACTGCTGAATTGGTTTCGTGTTTGTGACCAGCGTAGATTCAGATCAGGCGGCATGCAGCCGTGCCAGCTGATTAGGGTATACGACTTTCACTGCTTAACCACTATGACCTTACCTACTTATTTGGCAGGAACAGTGAAAATCCTGATCAGTCGGCACAATTAAATGCCTGCTGATCTTGATCAACACCGGTCGCAAATGATTTCAGCATTTGGACCCTTTTCCTGCCAACCCCGAGATTCAATCCTTTGCAAACAGTTTGGAACACGATCAGACGCCGAGACGCCGAGTGACTCGGCGTCTGATCCGGTACCAAGCTTTTTGCCATTCAGACAATATGTCTGCCAATTTTTATGTATATCGGTATAAATTTAGAGTCAAGCAGACGACAATTCAAGCAGACGACAATTTAATCTGCAGGATAAGAGTTAAAGATTCTACAAACATACCTAAAAATACGGAAAATATCTATTTAATGCCAAATGTCTTATAAAAAAGGACATTTGTAAACAGCATAGACCCTGATCAGATGCTACATTATGTGGCGTCTGATCAAGGTCAATTATGTTTGCTTATCAGAAATTCTTCAGAAATTAAAAAAATATACGACTAATATACCAGACTTGCCTTAATTTGACAATGGACTCTTCCAAGTGATAAGACTAGCTAAGTCTACTAGGCACACATGGGTTAATCACAAATACCTGATCAGTGAATACTTGGGCTTATCAGCAATAAAAATAGTAGGCCTACAAATGTGTGTGAGGGATACTTGTTATAAACGGCAAGCAATTATTGGAGTCAATTAAATGGGCAATTTGAGGTCATCCCCTGCTGTGATATAGCTGATAATACAAATCGAGAAAATCCTAGGTTTTCAGGAGTTTTCAGGGCATTAACGTAGGACTGAGAAGTAAATGTTCTCGGGAATACTGTTTGCCATTATGACGTAACAAGTATGGCAAATAATCTTAAAACTTTGGGTTTTAGGTTTGTATTAGACTAAGTGCCTTTAAGTCATATTTAAAATACCAGAAAGTGTAAATAGATAATTTTCAGCTCATAAATTGTGTAATAATTGAATTAAAAGTGCAAACTTGTTTTTAGTGTGGATGCCACCAATATCAGCATGAATGAAAATGAAGGGCGCATGGTGAACGATGCGCCCATTTCACATTCAGCGTGCAATAGTGAGATGCGTATAGTTGGGGTAGACGGGAGTCCTCATTTGTGCATTTTCGCTAGACGCTCAATACAGAAAGGCGAGGAGTTAAGATATGATTATGGCGTTGATTCGTTGGAATGGAGAAAGGTATATATACATAGGCACATACTTGTAGATTGTTCGGATTATACATAAAAAATGATAAAAAATGTATTTTCCCCATATGTGGGAACATTTTTTTGAGTTTTTCGAGACGTTTTTGTTTTCTTTAAATGCGTTGATTATTTTTTTTACTTATTCTTTTTACCTCTACAAGGGCTTAAGACACAGAGCTTGCAGGATTCTTTTTTTTCTTCTCTCGGCATGAAAGTCAAATTGTAACGCGAGATCATCGGTGGATGAAAATTCTTCCTAGATTCCTTTGATATCATTACAGGCACAATTACACGTGTCAAGCTAATTTATAATGGCAATTAATTAGATATCCCTTTCTCTACAAAAACAGACAGAGTTACTTTTGTAAAGAAAATTAATTGCTTACCTTACTGTTTTGTCAATACAGCGAATTAAACATGACCGGAACTATGATTTTCTTTAATTGTTTTTTAATTATAAACTTTAGAATCAAATAAGTAATTACTGAAAATGAGTTTCACATTTAATATGTCACAAAATAGTAAATGATATTCTAAAACACAGGAGCTTCATCACATGTGTTTTGGTATAAATTAATAAACAAGGAGGCGATACTTTCTGTCAGTTTATGGTTAGGCTTTGGTTGTTTATAACGTAGAGAATGCACTGACAAATTCGAAAATTATGTACGCTTCGAAGTGAGTTTACTGTTCATAGCTCTGTGTCATAACACCAAGTAACAAGAGGGCAATGGTGGCCCTGAATCGCTTATCTGAGTCATATTGCTCTAAGTACTAAAACACAACATATTGACAAAGTTATATGACAATGAAGTAGAAAATGTGACCTCCTGTAGTTTAACATATTTCTTCTATGATTTGACCCAGTGACCTAGTTTTTGAATGCAAATGACCCAGTTTCAAACTCGACCTAGATATCATGATGACAAACATTCTGACATTTTTATGAGGATCTGGTAAAAATGTTATTATAAATGTTTTTTTTTTATTATTTAAACTAGTGACCTAGTTTTTGACCGCAGATGACTAAGTTTAATTATCAACCTAGATTTTATAAAGATAAACATTCAAACGAAGTTTTATAAAGATGAGGTTGAAAATATTGCCAACAAAGTGTTCAAAAGGTTTTCCTTTTATTTGACCTGGGGATCTAGTTTTTGACCCAAGATGACCCAATATCGAACTCGTCCAAGCTTTTACTGATTTTACTACGTTGTGGCCATGTTTCATTGTGATTTGGCCAGAATTGTTACCTCTAGAGAGTTAACAGTCCAATTGCTGACGACGGACGACAACGACGGACGACGGTGCTCAGGTGATCTATTTCTCTCCTGTGGATGTGGCAGCCAACAACGATCTGCGGTTCCCAGGAATAGACACAGCCCTCACAGATACCAATTTACACCATGGTGGAGAGGAGCATGTGGGTCTTGCTCAGAGAAATTGACCAGTGGTCCAGACGGGGTTTGAACCCAGGACCTATCAATCCTGAAGCCTGCACCCTACCTCTAGGCCTCCCAATACAATACAATACAATATTTATTTTAAGTCGGATTTACATTTACAACAAATAATATTAGCTATGTATAGCTATTGTCCGACATTTATAACTTACATAAAGTATTAATAAAGTATTAACAAATATAGACATTGACAAATTTATTAAAAGCAGCCAAACATTTTAAATCAAGCATAAATATATATATTTATGTCTCACACAACCATATACATTGTGCACGCAATAAATGTAAAACTGAAACATCCTTGTTAATCAATGAATTAAGATATGCAATAAAATTAAATTTTTTCCCCTTGTTCAAAATCTATTGTGTGCAGACGAATTTTGATGGCAAGTACTGGCATTGAATTGTCTAGAATTTTTTTAGAATCGAGCACCGATTGAAATAACCTGTGTGCGAAAACGGGAAATACCTAGATTGATTGCATAGTGAAATAATTAATTCAATAAGGATATCCTCTGCAGAGTATTTCTTAAATGTTTTTTTAAGGTTGAAAAATTCCTTATCCTCAGCTGAGGAAAATCATTTAAGGATGAGGCAAACGTTATACTTAATATAGAATCTATAGATCTATATAGAATTGGAATCTGTAAGAATTCATGTGCAATGTGTGTCTTGTCAAAGTTTGTTTTTAATGAGGACATTCTGAATTATGTAATTATTTTGCACTTATGTCCCCGCCTTTTGTGACACCTTGTAACATATAGATTCAAAATAGCAGACTCAACTGAGCAATAACTGACGAAATTGGGGCCTGATATTGTATGCAGCTGTCATAAAGTATCAATTTCATGTTCTTGCTAGTTTCATTCATCTTGTTCTGTTTTAAAAGGATTCCATGGTCTTGATTTCCTTATTTGGCTTTGATATCTTAGTATCTAGTCACCATAGCTGACATGATAAGCTGACATGGTATGCATGTGTCATTGTGTGTCTCTCTAGGCTCATTGAACCTTGTCCGGTTAGAATGCAACATGGATCTGCATGTCAATCTGCTTCATACTAGACTTGTTGCACAAGTCTCATGTAGGCTTATTTGGTCCGACCTTAAACAATTACCAGGGTTGACAAATTATGTGATTTCTCGGCCAACTTCCTAGGGTAGTGTTCATTCCCTGCTTGAGTGCTGAATATGCCTTGTTAAAATCAGCCAATTTTACTTCATAGTTGTTTTAAACTTTTTGTTGGTACACTTTTACTTATGAGCTTGACACACGGTATATCCACCATGGTTATAAGGAACATTAAGGGAGAGAACTCAATATAAGCAATATAAGAGTATCTTCCCTAGAAATCATGTAATGTTTTCACAATCACATGGTTTAGTTGATTTTAACAAATTGTAATTTTTTTACTACAATTTAATTAATTCATAAAAATGTTTAAATCAATGAAACCATGCGCCTGTGTTCACAATAACAACACACGAGAACAAGACATGAGTTATGTACATGACTTTATTTTAAATACATCTCTTGAAAAACGACAGCATGTAATGTAATGTATCCCAACAAGTAACAACTTATTATTCCACAAGGAATAAAAACAATCTGAAAATCAACAGCCTCCTTGATAGCCTAGTGGTAGAGTGTTCTCTCTGAGTGCGAGAGAACTCAGGTTCGGACCCTGGTTGCATATATAAAAATGGTACAGGTAATTCCCTTGCTTGACACTTAGCATAAAGGAGAATCTGGGTACTCCTCTCTCATGCCATCTTGGCGATATCAACAACAGTAATATAAATCAATATGAACATATTAACTTTAATGAGAACAATAATTAAAGGAGTAAGTGGAACCACACGACTAAACATATATTAACTTTAAAGTGTATAGAGCTGTATTGGACAATATTTTTTTTTAAGTTTCAAAAACTGAAAAACAATTATGCTTTCATATCCATTAGATCATTTTTCGCTTCAGTTTTAACGGAAACTAACTCTGTGATTTATTGGACATGCAAACTGTCCATTTTCATTCATAGTGTTCTAGAGCATCCTATGAAATAAGATTCGTCCATTTTTCTACGATTGAATCAAAGTACACAGAACCCATTCAAAGTTTTAAGTTTGCATTTAAAGTAGTCTAGTATCATACTAAAAACGATGCAAGTAATTATTTTGACATTAGATGACTGTTATAATATAGCTCTATACACTTTAAAGCAATAATGACACATCTCAACAACAACATATAACAACAACAACAATATACAATCATTATAAAGATCTTATCTCCATAGCAACAATGTAACAACAAAAATATAAAATTGTTATCAACATCTTTAAAACAACAATGAAACATCACAACAACAATTTAAAATCACAAACAACATCTTATCTTCAAAGCAACAATGTAATAACAAAACAATTTAAAATCACAAACAACATCTTATCTTCAAAGCAACAATAAAACAAAAACAATTTAAAATCACAAACTATAAGAATTTTTTTATATTTATATATAACATCTTTAAAGCAACAATACAAAATTGTAAAGCACAGAATGTAACTTCAATATACACATCTTGAAGTATATATTGTCCTAAAGGTACCTGTAAAAAAAATCAACAAGATATAATATACACTTGACAAAAGTACACACTTTTAGAGCTAGAAAAAAAATCAGGAATAACTCATCTAAACCTAATAGTTGTACTTAGATATAAATGCCGATTTGCTAATAAACTTGATATCATATTTGGGGGATTGCCTTTAACACGGAAGAATTAGATTTACACAGAAACCATTGATGCATGATGTAAATGACAAAATTCTATTTTTCTCGTGCAAACTACTCAAATATGTGATTTTTTGTTTGAATTATTTCATACACGATTAACATTTAACCCCCAAACATAAAGCCATAAATTTTTTGCATAATATACAATTGAAGAACGCGCACTTGAGATAAGAATGCCAGAAACTGGCATGTCAATAAAACGGGTAAGTTTTTATTCATTAATTGAATATTTTGAGTTTTTTTAGCCATGCAAGATTATTTTATTATGCCATTTGCATCGAATTCACGAAAAAAATCAATGTTTCTATTGACATGTTTCAAACTTGAGAAATCATCATTCTGGCGTCACTTACAGGTAGTCATTAAATGTGTCAAAACAAGTTTGTTACAATGTCCGACTGATGGTTATATTACTAAGGGATCCCGAAATAATGTGGAATCGTTAAATTAAACATGATATGTCCACTTCTTTGTGTGGAGCATTTTAAAGTTGAGCTTGAAAGTGACGTCAAATTGGCATTTAACATCAAAATTACAACTTTAAATTGGCAAAATAGAACTTTTCCCGGACAGTCATGACTGTTGAATGAAACAAACACACTGTTATCACATGGAATATGATTTTGATGAATTTATTTATAATTTGATGTTTGCCGGGTATTTAGCCGACAGCGGAGGGCCCCCGACGATAATCTTTCCCAATGTTATTCCCCATGTATATTCCAACCGAAGTATAGTACTGTACATTATAACAGACTTTGTACTGGAATGGCACCCCAGCAACAATTCCTGAACAACTGTATCAATTTAATGCATTGGAACTGTCAGGACGTCATTCGGTGGTCATGTCAGATATTGATGTGCGACTTTGTTTTTTTTTAGCAATGGTCATGGTCATTTTTAAATAATTTTATTATTTTAGAGTGGAAGTTTACTGCATATGATATACAAAAGTTTCCTGATTCCAATGGTATATTCAGTTCACTTATCGGTGTTATACTTTTTTCAGAAAAACGTGTTTACTTTAATTCGCCTAGTGCATACAGTCTAACCAGATAACAAAATATCCACATGGTTTAATGAGGCAGAGAAGCTATTTACCCATAGCTGGAGGCCTGTTCATGGGCAGCAGGGCATGTCCACACGCTGGTGGGCCTAGCATGCCGCATGTCTGGGGGCAGACCACCTCCGAGTCTCCTGCAGTTCAGCTTGAGGCCGCAAGGCGCTCAATTGACATGTGCTGCCACGGGAAGGCACTGCATGGAGCTTGCCTATGGAGAGGCTATGTACTGGCAGAGAAGGCTTACATACTTGGCTTCCTTTTCACTTTAGCTAGCCAGTGGTAGAGGCTGATAGTAGAAGCTGACAAGCATATAACACACAACATACCACACTTAGTCGCATCCATAGACCATTAAGCACACAAAAAAGAGAGTCTGAAGCTAAGTCAATGAAACACTATGGTATGCATAGCTGACTTACATACCCAATCTAAATGACCGTTCGCGACAATTGAGGGCCAGTGCCTTGCCAATTAGACGACACTCCACCTTCCTAACTTAAAGCTCATAGGCTGAATGCCTAGAGCTGTAGACTCTGCCATAGAGTCTACGCACCAACCGGCTCAGACAAAGCACCGGTCGGTGGGTCTACAGAACACAGTCAGGTTGCATAGTCTGCAGACCAAGACACCAAAATAAATGGATCGGGACAATCCACATAATGCAGGATCACCGGTTGACCTGCAGGCAATGCTGGATTCTGGTAAATCACATACAATGCTGCATCCGGGGATCCACAGACTCCATCTTCTGGTGGTCTTCTCATCATAATCCTGAAACTATAGTACTAAAAAACCGTCATATCTGTCAAAATAAGAGGGTATAATTGTAACAGGGTACCAAGCATGATGAGTCAATAATTTTACTTTATTTTGAATAACAGAGTTTGCAACTGTTATTTACCTGTCCGGGCCAACCTATCAGTGTGAAAATTATAGTGGCATTCTGGTTATTCTATTGATTTAACCTTATTAGATTTATCTAGAGTGAGCACTGTGAGTGAGAACTTTTTAAAGACTTGATATTTAGATAATCCATGGTTCGTATGTTATGGTCAATCCGTCATGGTTCGTCTCCAACTATGTCCTGGTTCTCCCACTGGTGTTCAATCAAAAGCTATACTAACACTTCATTATAAGTAATATCCACAAACTACAGGAAGTTGAACTCCCTGCATTTTATGTAAAGTTTGTTTTTTTCCTAAATTGAAAGTACAGGTAATGGGTTCATGAAAAAAGTAAAAAGACCCCAAAAAAATAAAAAAAGTTCCACAAATTGTATCAGTGACCATGCGACTCTTTTACATTTTACAGGGGTGTGTTTGCATAGTATAATACCTCCCCTTACTTTGCCAAAGTTTTTCTACTTTCCTACAAAAAAATGCCCTTGTCAAACTTTTCCCTGACTTTTGCCACAGACGAACAACCAGACCAGCCATAGGTACCAGCAGTTCAATGAAGGATAAACTTATAAATAACTGAAGCAAGCTAATGATCTGTCATCGTCCGTCCGTAACATCGTCTCCAAAACAATCACACCATCGTCTCAAAAACCTGCGATTACAAGCAAGCTAATGATCTGTCATTGTCTGTCTGGATTATCAAATACCCGTCCTTATCTCCCGATTTACAGTAATTAATATACTAGCCCCAGACTTTGAGGGCTCGACATATCTCCATGCTAGACAGCAAGGCACACCTTTACTATCTTTGATGAAACTGTATAATGTAAGGTATATCAATATTTAATGTAAAACGGAAAATTAAAGTAGACACCCGCCTATCCGCCTATCTGCCAGCCGAAATCGCCAATCTAATAACCAGAATTTCAAAACCTGCAGTCCGAAGAGACGCCACCCTCTTCTGTAGACTTAATTAACATTAAACTGCCTCAACCCTTATGGGGGAGAGTATGTGACTATCTTAAAACACACTTATCTTAACAAAATTGTCACGCCTGCAAGCGGATGTCCGTCTCCAAAACCATCGTATGCTGAACATCTGTGCTCCTCGTCTATCTGAAAATAGAGAAATAAAAAAGAATTGATTTTACCATCGTATGCTGATTATATGTAGTCATGCTGAATTTCATTGAAATCCAACCAATGGTTACGGAGAAATACTGCAGTAAAAATGCACTGATCTACACACAAAGGCTAATATATACCTAACATAAGCAGACATGGGTTCGATTACTTTGAAAAGTAATCGATTATTAATCGATTATTTAGACATTTTTGGATAATCGATTATTAATTGATTACCAAGCAAATTACTGTTAATCGATTAAATTATTAATCATCCATTGAAGTAATCAATTGATTAATGATTACTTTTGAAATTTTGAACGGAATAAAATCATGTTAACTTAAAATCACGTAACATCGATAAAGGGGGGGGGGGGGGGGTAATCTTTATTTTAGTATGTTCAATAAAGTTTAAACTAATACAATGTAACTTTAAATACTATAAGAATTGGATTTATGGACCAAGTCTTGAAAGTCGATTAGTAATATTTGAATGCTGCAGAATAAATAGAGGATATTTGTATTTTTCCGTGTATGATCGGCTGATAATTCACCGAGTGAGCAGCTGATGTGATATTTTCATGAGTGGCGTAGCCACGAGTGAAAATATAAATCAGCTGCTCACGAGGTGAATTATCAAATGATCATACACGGTAAAATACTAATATTCTATTTATTTCATGCTTCAAATAGCTTAAATGATGGAAATACTCCACTATATAACTCAAATGTTTTGCGTGACGTCGTTTTCCCGCCATGCACGCGTCGAGTTGCAATCCAATAGTTCTTCTGCAATGGCTTCAATTTCGTCCATTTGTTTTACATTTATGTATATATAATGTTGTATTATTTGTTAAAGATTAAGAGAGCAAGTGAAAATGCTTACTATTTTATTTTTGACGGCGAGGAAATTTGATTTTAAAAAATTGCTGTTTGCCGTGAAATTATGAACAGTGAAATTATCGGGGAATAATTCACCGTTATTCCGCCGTAAACCACCGGTAAGCATGAAATAAAACTTGCATAACTCAGCGCGCAATTGCTGGATTCCTGGAATTGATATTGTGTATTTGTATAAATTTGCAAAGTGATTTATAGTAACTGAGGCCAGTGAAAATTAAAGTCAAAGTCTTGAAGATCCCGTAGCTGTTTCTGTTACAAATTTTATACTTATTTACTATCAGACCAGTGACCAATAAAGTTAGTGTCTACCCCTGCAAAAAGTGCAATTTAGTCAGAGAAACTTAACTTTTTTACTTCAAGGGTTCTAACTAGTTTCCAAACAACTTTTAAGTATAAGAAACTTACAGGCTACAAGTATGAAAGTTTTACTCAGCGTGCAACTAATAACTTAAACTGGTACAAATATAATTTTGACAACAGATTTTTCAAGGGCTAAACAATACCCAAAATATGTATGCATTACTTGAACAATAAGATTTCATCTTTCCCCATAGTGACTTTGCCCCAGGCAATGTAAAGGACTGGTATATTGTAGCTCTGAGCATGACATTCATGATTGGGTACAACTATATTAGGTGATAATTGTCATACCATATAAAGGGATAATGTGTAATTTTTGACACCTTATAGACAAACACTACTAAAAAGGATTAAAGTGTAATTTTTGACATGTTAATAACATTTATAGACAACGATTTCCATGTCATATTATTTTATTTAAAATGCAGAGTGATAATTTTTTTTTATATTTGTTACTTCAACTTACTTGCAAATAACTTCTATGTACATAAAATCAATTTAGTAAAACAAGAGGGCCATGATGGCCCAATATCGCTCACCTGATAATAAACCCTGCACAATTTTCACCCAAAGGAATAATTTGAACATCTTGGTAGAAAACCACAAGATGATGCTACATACCAATTATCAAAACTCTAGGCAGTGTAGTTTTAGGCAAGAAGATATTAATATGTTTTCCCTATATAAGTCTATGTAAAACGGTGACCCCCCAAGTGGGGCCAATTTTGACCCCAGGGGCATAATTTGAAAAATCTTGGTAGAGGACCACTAGATGATGCTACATACCAAATATCAAAGCTCTATGCAGTGTAGTTTTAGACAAGAAGATTTTTATATGTTTTCCCTATATAAGTCTATGTAAAACGGTGACCCCCGGGGCTGGGCCAATTTTGACCCCAGGGGCATAATTTGCACAATCTTGGAAGGGGACCACTAGATGATGCTACATACCAAATATCAAAGCTCTCAGGCATTGTAGTTTTAGACAAGAAGATTTTTATATGTTTTCCCTATATAAGTCTTAGTAAAATGGTGACCCCCAGGGTGGGGCCAATTTTGACCCGAGGGGAATAATTTGAACAATCTTTGTAGAGGACCTCTAGCTGAGTCTACATACCAAATATAAAAGCCCTGGGCCAATTGGTTTCGGAGTAGAAGATTTTTTAAGGTTTTCCCTATATAACTCTATGTAAAACTAAGGGCCCCCGGGGCGGGGCCAATTTTGACTCCAGGGACATAATTTGAACAATCTTTGTAAAGGACCACTAGCTGAGTCTATATACCACATTTGAAAGCCCTGGGCCAAGCGGTTACGGAGAAGAAGATTTTTTAATGTTTCCCCTATATAACTCTATGTAAAACTAAGGGCCCCCGGGGCGGGGCCAATTTTGACCCCAGGGACATAATTTGAACAATCTTTGTAGAGGACCTCTAGCTGAGTCTACAAACCAAATATGAAAGCCCTGGGCCAAGCGGTTTCGGAGAAGAAGATTTTTTAAGGTTTTCCCTATATAACTCTATGTAAAACTAAGGCCCCCGGGGCGGGGCCAATTTTGACCCGAGGGGAATAATTTTAACAATCTTTGTAGAGAACCTCTAGCTGATTCTATATACCAAATATGATAGCCCTGGACCAAGCCGTTTCGGAGAAGAAGATTTTTTAAGGTTTTCCCCATATAACTCTATGTAAAACTAAGGGCCCCCTTGGGCAGGGCCAATTTTGACCCAAGGGACATAATTTTAACAATCTTTGTAGAGGACCCCAAGGTGATGCTACATACCAAATATGAAAGCTCTAGGCCTTACGGTTTCAGAGAAGAAGATTTTTGAAGTTTCCTTTTTGAAAATCTATTTTTAGCCTGTGTGACCTAGTTATGCGACGGACTGGAATTTTTTTAACAACTTTGGTAGAGGTCCACCCAAGGAACATTCCTGTTAAGTTTTATCAAATTTGGCCAAGCGGTTTAGGAGGAGAAGTCGTTTGAAGAAATTGTTGACGGACGCACGACGCACGCCGCACGCCGCACGCCGCACGCCGCACGACGGACGACGGACGACGGACATCTCGGTATGACAAAACCTCACCATGACCACATTGTGGTCAGGTGAGCTAAAAACTTACTTAGTTTATTTATAACTGATAATTTCCAGTAGATGCACTTTATATATTACATTTTAATTTGCATCCTGTTAATCTATTTTTGTTGGCACAGTCTCAAATAATATGATAATTGTATAAAGTTAGATAATACACAAAAAGTCATGTATATTAAACCTAAAGTAATCATAAAGTAATCGTAAAATAATCATGATTACTGCCATTTTTCTTCAATAATCGATTAAATTATCAATCATTAATCAGAAAAATCCATGATTACTGATTAATAATGATTAATGCAAAAAAGTAATCGATTATTAATCATGATGATTACTTTAATCGATTAACCCATGTCTGAACATAAGTATTATAAAATTTACCGGTAATTAATAATGGCAACAGAAGAAATGTCACACAACACTACATCATAAATACCAACTACTGCAAAATCATTTCATTTCAATGGGACCATTTTTTCTTGTTTTTTTTTGGTGAAAATAACCATTTTGTTTTGACTTAATTTCAAGGCCTACTTAACCATTAAAGACATTCGTACCTTTTCAATTTTTCTGTACAAGGTATATAAAACTTGTTATTTTTATGAAGATCAGATTAATGCCAACTATTTAGAAAATTCCCAATAGTTTTGCTCAGCTAGTTTTTAAGATATTAGATTAAGAAGACAACCACTAAAAACTGAAAAATATATTTTACCGAAAAAGTTTTGGTTCAAAAAGCATAAAACTTGGCATACATGAAATTACGCATGTGATGCGCAACACGAGAAAAGGGCAACAGGATCGTGTCAAATTAAGCGTACAAGTGTCTCAACAGTTGTAATTTGCATCAAATCAGCGCTTTTTCTCCCAATGGTGTAAAGTTTTATTTGTTGTCAAATATGTTATGGAGCTGTTAGAACAAAAATACTACGTCAGAGAGATGTATTTTCATAAAAATAATCTTAAGAAAGCCGCATATTCTGACTGTGAATGGATGTTTATTTTGGGTGTTCGGCTACGCTCACTTCTGCATTCGCCAATTCGGTGCACAGAACATTTCAAACAGAATTTTGTATTTTCCTACTAGATTTTAACTAGAAACCAATCGAAACTAATGCGATGACTAAGTGTTTGATTAATTAAACCCTCTAAGTTCCTTTTTGAAAAAGTGCGATGACTAAGTGTTTGATTAATTAAACCCTCTAAGTTCCTTTTTGAAAAAAAAATAGTTGTTTACATGAAACTACAGGTTTAAGTATATACGAGTGTATTTATTGATGCGGTTTTAATCGCAGCTTAATTATTTTAGATCTACGGAAAAATATTGAAATCAGTTTGTTGGTTTCAAAGTTTTTGTCAGAATAGAGAATCTAGTTCTGAAATCATTGTGATTTACCTTTGACCTGTTGAAACTTATTAACTTGACCAAAACACACATGCATTTATAATTAAATAAAAAACATCAGAAATAAGTATACGTGGGTGAATAAAAAAGTTCGTAGAATTTTGCCATAACTTTTTTATTTTCATAGTTATTGTCGTCATATTTATGCTGAATGAATGCATTGGTATTTTCTTTACATACACATATTTATAGCTACCTTTAAAACACATTTTATTAAATTTTCTAAAATATCTCAATTGTAGGACCTCCAAAAACCGTCAAAATGTTATGTCTGATTGCATAATATCATTTATAAAGTATGTGAACATTCCAGACGTCATCTCCGATAAATAATGTTTTAATCCACAGAAATACCCGCATAAAACGGGTCTACCGGAATTTATGGAACCACGGGCTGCTATCAAAATCTGCGAGAAACTGGAATATACGTACAGCATCAGAAACAATGCATGATTTGAAATATGTAGGTATATATCCTATAATAAATATACATCGATTTATAAGTGGAATAAGTGCTTTCGAGTAGGATACCAGAAGTTGACAATTGAATACAATACACCCGATATTGGTGACGTTGGTTTGCAACGTCGTCGAAAAGGACCAGCACTATACAATAGCGGATATAGCAAAACACTTAGATTAATCTTATAGGACAGCGAACACTGTATTAAACAAAAACTTGAAAATGCAGAAACTATGTTCACGATGGTTATCCAAAAATACCTACATACAAGTCACTTCGAGAAGCGAAAACGAGAACGTCAGTATTGACAAACGTGGCGTTAGTTTGACGTCATTCATCAAATGACTCTGACGAGCTCCGGTATGCTGTTACAGCATGTGTGCGTTTCAGTGTAAAAATAATTAAGTTATGACTAATTCAATGACATTTGACATATTGTTTTGTTATACTTATGATCATGTTATATTTTAATTTGAAAGCATTTGAAGCTGTGGTTTGTGAGTTATGATATTTTTCTACGAACATTTTGATTCACCCACGTAGATCTGTCCTGGGTTGTAAAATAAAGATCTGCCTTATTTCAGCACATTCATTTTACTGATTCACCATAAACTGAATGTTCTCAACAATATGCATTCTCATAGTGGTAATTATTTAAACCTTTCAGTCAAGGATAACCCATAAAAGCGCAAGCACTTATTTCCAATGGGGTCCTGTGTTTTTGCTGAAGTGACAGCGAGTAGAGGAGACAGTCGGGTGATACAAGGTATCCGGGTTTGATGCCCTAGTTCGTTCCTTAGAGACACCTTGGTTCTTTAACGTGTTCGGTGTATAGCACCGATACACGCGAGACTACCTCTGGGTTGCCAACCAGTTCATCTCAAGTTAGGTGGGAAACACTGAAAAGTGTTTCAGAAATGATCAAGTGTCTCAGCCGAGAATCAAACCCGGGATCTCACGATCAGCACTCAAGCAGGCTATCTGCTCAACCACCGTGCCATTGTTATAAATAATTATCTTATGCCGAAGTAACCCTATATAAATCACTAATACTCTTAAAGATTTAATTTCATGGTTGAGATCATGCACATATCCACAAAAACTAGATCCCACAAATCTTAATGATTTTACAGTTAATGAAATTTTATAGATATCAATCATAGCATAAAATTTAATAATTCAAAGATGGTTGCTAGTCAATTTTCGGCACAAACATTTCCAAAACACTAAAAGGCATCATAATCCAGTCAATTGTATAAAGTGTTATGAACAGGGTTGGGGAAATGCCGGCATTTATGAGTAAAGTCCACGCCACTGGCATTTACTGGCATTTTCCGGAATTAACCGGCATTTACTGGCATTTTCTGGCATTTTCCAAAATATACTTTTTTAAGTTAAAACAAACTTCACTTTTGATTTGACCTACTTATAAATATTCAATACACAAATTTGTAAATACATATACAGTAAAAACTCACTAATCCAATCCGAACTAATATTTCAGTCCGGAATTAATATTTTGTTCATAAATTGAACTCTGTAATCCGAAATTCAAAAATATGTTCGGCCTTCTGGACTGTATATTAAATTGTCAAATATTTCAACAGAGTGCACCATAATTGACTGGTGACAATACACTCCATTGTTATGGTTTGTATCATAAAAGTTAACATTTTGTAAACAACCTATTGTCTATTGATGTAGAATGACCCCTTATTATCTAGCAATGTAATTGAAAAGTATGATGCATAACTTTTAACACCTTTACACAACAAACATCTGGTATTGTAAGTGGTCATGATTAAACAGTCAGTTTACATTTGATAAATTTGAGAATTAAAAAGTACTGTAGTCAATATTTAAGTTGATGTAACAAAAGTATGCCATACAAGAGTTTTTCATTTTGAGTGGTGCTACTGATATATAAGAATTAATAACTGTTCAACGTATAACGCAATGTAATTGGGAAAACGCAACTAGTTTTGAAAGTTTAATGATTTGATTACACTTTCATCAAAATAAATAGATTTTTTTTTATTTTGTGTGTTTTTTTTTACATTATTTTATTCATAAATGCCAGTATTTGCCACTTTTGCTATTTTGGGGGTATTTGCCATGCCGGTATTTACCGGCATTTACCACTGGAATTTACCGGCCGGACAATACTCGTCCCAACCCTGGTTATGAAACAAGACAATTGTGCAACATTACCTCGTCATCCATCCAGACGGTCAGGGTACGAGCATCACAGGGATAAGGTTCTTTGGGCTGACCCATTCTAGCGAAGCTGAGTCACATTGCTCACCTGAAAACATTTCAATTTAACTTTATAATAAGCTTATAATAGACAACATTGTGCAAATTTGTTTGGGTTGTTGCTTAAAACATTTACATGATATTTGCACAGCATGACAAATACATAATTCACTCAGTAATTGATACTTTGAAATAGGCGAGAGAACGATTACAAATTGATGTATTATTTATGGATATTTTTTCAGTGTACACACACGATAAATACAGCATACACGATAAGTACAGAGTTGCTAGGGATTTTTCGTGGCATATGCTTTTGTGAATATAAACCTGGGCCCCATCAAATGTGGTACGGTGTCGCTTTTGTAATACCTTCGTTTTTCCAAGCAGATACAGTATGGAAGAAAGACAAACATGGTTAGGTCAGGTAGGCCTGTGAGGCTAGAAATTATCTATATTCCGGGACAAAATAAAACCTCATACAGTAGGCCTACACTATTACAGTACAGTATAGGTATGTCATTGATTTTATTGGTTTTGAATCAAATTATGACAATTTCAATGCATTGACTTGATTTGTACAATGATTGCATACATTTGTTATCTCCCTTGGATAAAGCATATAGCAACTTGAGCCCATGTGTACCTTATATCTACAAATATAGCCTAGCTGTTATCTAATATTTATTAAATACCGATTTAGGCGGTGCCTTAGTTCATATTATTTTTTGATATTCTAGCGTTATTGATTATAAGTTCTATTGATTTTACACTATTGTTTTTTTTGTCTTTATCTACCGATCTAGATTTGATCAACAACTGAACAGAACAGAAGGCAAACACGCTGTTCTATTTGAAGTAGAACACTTACGCTTGCAGTACAATATTTCTATTTCCCATCATGCACATTTACTGTTTTCCAAGTATCCAACAGAAGCTTACATTGTTTTTTTTTAAATCCTAGTACTTGGATACTGGTTTAACAACCGGTTTTCATATACACATGTATTGATCTTTGAAAGAGTACTCCAATACTGGGGAATTGCTGCCATCCCTTGTATTTACAATCAAGCAGATGTGCTTTATATTTTCATGATCATCAAGTGTTCAGCATCTTAGAAGATGAACAAAAAAGTAAATGTATATTACCTGGCGAACCTTCTTCGTCAGGCTATCCACAAAAACCAGGTAAACAATCAGGACAAAATGAACAGTAGTCGTCCATCAAATCCATCTGACAGTGTGGTCCAAGTACGAGTACCACAGGGATAAGGTTCTTTGGGCGGACTGACCCATATAAGCGTAGATGTGTCAAATGTGTCACCTGAAAACATAAAGTTCACTTGATAAGGATAAGCTTACATAAACATATATAAATACTACTCTTAATTCAATAAGGTTCCAGACATCAATATTCCTGATGTCTTACATTCACTACTGTATAGCGGGTATAATTCGTGGATGCTTAATTTTCACTATATTTGCGATCAACATCGAATACGCGAAATCTAAACCCCGTGAAATAATGACCTAAAATATACAATTTTTACAAAGGGAGACAATTTATCATAAAAGTCAATGAGCTATAAGAAAGAACCAAACGTTGACCCAATTGTTTTACAAGAAGTACAAATAAACACATTGTGTCAGTTCAGTAAAATAATAAATAGATTTTGACATTTATAAAATATTATTCAAAATCATACACAGTAAAACCTCTTAATCTCGAGGACTCAGGGTCATTTATATAGTCATAAACACGCCTTACTTCTAATTAGACTCTTTTTACCATAACATATGATTGTGCGTCTAAAGAAGATCAAATGTATAACACAGACGCTGCGCATGTACACAAAAAGATCTTATATGTTTCAGCATATTCATAAGCGTTCAAATAATTTTGCAAAAATAATTGAGTTCTTAATTGTCCGACTTGCTTAATTATTGATTATTGATAGCAATATTTGACATCTGAAAGTGTACATATCTTCGCAATTTTGAAATCATATCTAAATGAACAATTTTGTCTTTACGACCGGTTTTCATGCAGTATTGCATTTACAGTTAGACTTAATTTCCATGTTATTTTTTGCGTACTTACACTGTGAAACTTACGTTGGAGGGACCTCCAGCGTTCATTTATTCAAACAAGGTTTTATGTTTGCGGTCAAGGTCGTTTGCGCAAAATCAAGACAGGATCCATTAATGCAAAAATTGGACACCGTGAAATATACCCGCTATACAGTATACACAAACTACTAAAATTCAAACAACATCCTACTAAACGATACGTTAAAGTAGCTCAAAATTGGGCATCAAGGGTTCAGCATCTTAAAAGATAAACGTAATATAACTTTATAATTTTATATGTTACCTGGCGAACCTTCTTTGTCAGGCTATCCACAAAAACCAGGTAAACATTTAGGACAGAATAGACGTCTATGAAATCCATTTATCCAATTAGGTGACAGTGTGGATACATTATCCATCCAGTGACAGTGTGGATACACCATCCATCCAGTGACAGTGTGGTTACACCATCCATCCAGTGACAGTACGGATACACCATCCATCCATTGACAGTACGGATACACCATCCATCAATTGACAGTATGGATACACCATCCATCCATTGGCAGTGTGGATACACCATCCATCCATTGACAGTGTGGATACACCATCCATCCATTGACAGTGTGGATACACCATCCATCCATTGACAGTGTGGATACACCATCCATCCATTGACAGTGTGGATACACCATCCATCCATTGACAGTGTGGTTACACCATCCATCCAGTGACAGTACGGATACACCATCCATCCAGTGACAGTGTGGATACACCATCCATCCAGTGACAGTGTGGATACACCATCCATCCATTGACAGTACGGATACACCATCCATCCAGTGACAGTGTGGATACACCATCCATCCATTGACAGTGTGGATACACCATCCATCCATTGACAGTGTGGTTACACCATCCATCCAGTGACAGTACGGATACACCATACATCTGTTCACAGTGTGGTTACACCATCCATTAATTGACAGAGTTGTACTTTTCAATCCAGCAAGATCGGGTGTACCTGCAATATAGCACAGTAACATACAATCATTATTTGCTAAAATGTGACAAAAAATGGGAAATTTGGAGTAGATAAAACCTTTGCCGCCTAGACCAAAAGACAAGCGCTTCCGTCAGACATCATGGGAACATCCCTATTTGCATCGGCAGTATGTACCCGGGGAAGTTGAACCTACAGGTAACTATCATTTGTAAAGAGTAAAATGGTCAGAATGTTTATGCATCAAAACAATGGCTTTTGATATCTTCATAAACAAATTACATTCAAACAAAACATTGACAAAGTGGCTAGCGTACAAAACCCCCAATCGACAACATTGATCAACTAGTTATGCTATGAAACGTAGATTCTGTATCAAGACAATCACTGTGGTGCATTCGACACATACCACAATGACTGTCCTTACAGCGTTTTATGCATCGATTACTGCGTTTATCGCCAAAGAATGTCAAAATCAAAGATGAATTATATTGCATGCATTTAAATTTCAGCATGTATTCATTTAATAATGTCTCATTTGTTAATCACATGCCATTATAGATGCTACATTTATATGATGCCATAAATAAAATCAAAATGCACCTAAGTGACCTGCTGTCAACGTCTCGAGTAAAAGATAACCTGTCCTATAGCTTGGCTAATTTTACATGAACCTGACCTTTTGATAAGCATATTTTAACAGTCGATATCTTGCCAGTATTTATAACCTCGGCTGTATGTTTTCATAGTCTGGGAGTATCACGAAGATGCTCGAGATGTAATATGTGGGTATATCCAAAAGTAATGACACTGATGCTATAAAATTGTGCATAATGTCAGTAAAACCACGCAATTTTTCACACCATAACTTCAGTCTATTTTGAATATGATGACCAAATTTCACAACACTGCAAAGAACAGTTCTTTAGATATGAACATTTATATGAGGCGTACTTACGAACATCGCCACAAGTCTGAGGTCAACAACGTCATAATGACGTTACTTGCTGACGCATACTCATCCGGCAATCGTTCATGTCTGGTAATTTCTAAAGACTCCCAAATCATGCAGTCATTTCTATGATCTTTAAAAATGTGCAAACCGCCTGACACTTACTCTCTGCGAATTAGAATTAATTTTTGAGTGTCCTCTAGATAGTCACAAGGCTTAAATTTTAACTAACCACATAAGAATCGTAATTTTGAATGTCGAGTTGAAAATGCAACGTTAAAGATACTCTATAGTGTTCTTTTCGGATCTACTTAAAACTGTTCATACCACTTTCCGTTGGTAATGATTTGGTTATATAATATTATGTCCCTTAAAAGCTTATACTACATGTAAACGAGACTACGTTGGCGTCGAGTGTAATGATAAGTTTCAGTAGCTGACTTTCATAACTTTTAGGAAAAGTGCATTACTACGCGCAGCGTCTTTTTATCACAAGGCTGCCGTGTTTTCACTTACCGGTAGTAATCAGCTGAGAGTATATTGCGAGTTTCAAAATAGATTGACGTCAATGAAGTTTTAGCAGCAGACAGAAAACATTTGTTTCATCACGTCACGAAAGTATCGCCTGCTTTCAAGAATTATTTTTTATAAAAACGCATAAAAGAAAATTAAGATTATGAAAAAAATCGTAATTTTCGTGTCCGGCGATTTGACGTCATAGATGTATTTTAAATTTACATATAATCCAATTATGATAATCGAATAATGCAGCATGTTGTGTATTAATCAGAATTGAATTACTGCACATTTTGATATAGCTTTGATGCATATCGGCCTATAAACAAATAAACCACGGGAGGAGAGACATTACTTTTGGATATACCGACGTACAAACACAAATTTGAAATACCAATATTGCACAATTTACATGTGGAAACTGTTATATTCAAAGCAAGAACCTTGTAGTTTATTCATGCATAAAGGTCAGGTTCGTGTCAAATTCACCAAGCTAAACCTGGTGATAATCAGCTACATTCAGCTATGAGATCAGTCTAGGTCACATTAACAGGCATGTTGTAACAGAAGTATAACCAATACAATAACTCACCATTTCTCTCTGTCTCCTCTCATTATGAAGAAACTATCCAGAAACTTTCCCAGGAACTGCATCACCTAGATAACCTGTGAAACATAGAAAATCATTTGAAATTAACTGAATTCAATAGGTAATACTGTAAAATCATTAAATTTCGTTGGGAT
The DNA here is from genome assembly GCA_963678985.1 of Spisula subtruncata. Classification (NCBI taxonomy): domain Eukaryota; kingdom Metazoa; phylum Mollusca; class Bivalvia; order Venerida; family Mactridae; genus Spisula; species Spisula subtruncata. The sequence continues at coordinate 20,708,566 of OY787676.1, read as the reverse complement.
GAAATTTCGTGGTTTTGGTAACAAAGACAATTTCGTTGGGACTTTAATTCGTGGATTTTGCATTTCAGGTAATAAAACAAGGGTCAGATTTTATGTTCGTTGAGATTGAGGTGAACCACGAAATCCACGAAATTCAATCCCCCATGAAAATTAATGATTTTACAGTATACTTTATTTACTGACTGGTAAACACAACCTAAAAAACCTTCCATCAGCAACAAGTAACTTCTCCACATTCATGATTTGAGAAAAAAACCTGAAATGATATCAATCACAGAAATTTTCCCAAGGTCAAAATTTTGTGAACTTGAAGGCCATATGAAGTTGTGTATATAGTTAAAGGTTTGACTCACAACCATTGATTAATTTCACCCACATCAATAAGTAAAATTCCTCATGATTTTTTTTTTATTTAAAAATACGTCACAACCGTCACTGTATCGCATTTTAATAAGATAGTATTATTTTACTTCATGAATGCTTAATTTCACTGTTGATAATTTCACTCAAAGGGACTATTTTTAAGCAATTTTCCCCGCCATCAAAAATAAAATAATGAAGCATTTTCACTTGTTCTCTTAATCTTTAACAAATAACAGAACACTACATTTACATAAATGTCACAAAGTGGACGAAATTGAAACTATTGCAGAAGAAATATTTAATGGAAATTCGGCACCTGCATGGGGGGAAAAAAGATGGCATGCAAAACATTTTAGGCATATAGTGGGGTATTTCAATTAAATTGGGGGCGTATAATTAATTAAAGCTATTTGAAGTATGAATTAATTAGAATATTAGTATTTTACGTGTATAATCGGTTGGTATTTCACCTCATGAAAATATTGCTCCTGCAAGCTTCAGATGCACAAAATGACGTGGTTGTATAATATATATATATATATATACACATAGCTTACCATGATTCAAACAGTCCTGTAGCTTCCTTGTTCTTGTCTTTCAGCGAAAGTGGTACTTTCCAAACTAATGTAGGTACTTGTCTCCCAGCAAAAGTGGAACATTCCAATCAACAATCAAACGTAGGTATTAGTCTTTCAGCATCAATGGTATATTCCAAACCAATGTAGGTACTCGTCTTTTAACGACAGTGGTACGTTCCAATCAAATGCAGTGTTCATCATAATTCAATGGACTTGCCATATTCTGACAGTAGGGTGACTTCGGTCATTACTGTAAACTGTCCAAGACATCTAAAATACAAGAAATTTGAACTGCTGTAATCTCATGATTCTAAAATGTGACTAAACAAGATTCCACACTGGTGAATTTCAAGTGTAATTGATCAAGCAAGACAAAAAAACTAAGTGGAGCATACTCTTTAACTATAACATTCCATCAATCCTAACATGCCAACTGCACAGATTAGGTCCGGTTCGTTTTATGATCAAACTTAAGGTCATGTTTTCAGAAAAATAACTATGGACATTCTATATATTGGACCATACACCAAAAGAATTATTTTTTCTACCATTAATTCAGATGATTGTTTCAAGCCACTATGTTTCGTTTCTTTCCTTTACAATCACAAATCTTAATTAGTTTTACAAGAAGTACAGGTACTTACCAGTTTGTGAACAGTGTTATTCAATGGAATTGCCATATTCAGACCATAGCGTGACTTCGGTCATTACTGTAAACTGTCCAAGACATCTAAAATACAAGAAATTTGAACTACTGTAATCTCATGATTCTATAATGTGACTAAACAAGATTCCGCGCTGGTAAATTTCAAGTGTAATTGATCAAGCAAGACAAAACAACTAAAGTGGAGCATACTCATTCCACCAAACCTTACATGTCAACTGCATAGATTAGTTTTACAAGAAGTACAAATACTTACCATTATTTGAACAGTGTTATTCAATGGACTTGCATCCGTTCACAGTATGGTTACACCATCCATCCAGTGACAGAGTTGTACTTTCCAATCCAGCAAGATTGGGTGTACCTGTAATATAGCACAGTAACATACAATCATAATTTGCTAAAATTTGACCACTCAATGGAACTACTTTTTTAGCAAACATCCCCACTGTCAAAAATATAATAATGACACATTTTCATCTTTAACAAATAATAGAACACTACATTTACATAAACATCACAAAATGGAAGAAATTGAAGCAGTTGCAGAAGAATTATCTGTCTATATTAACCTGTTATTTTTTATAGATTTCAATGATCAATTCCAATGCATGTAAACACTGATCCCAGTAAAATTTAGCTAGCAAGCTTCAGTTGCACAAAATGATATGGTAGTATTATTTATATAATTATATATCTTACCATGATTCAAGCAGTCCTGTAGCTTCATTGGTCTTGTCTTTCAGTGAAAGTGGTTCTTTCCAATCAAACGTGGGTACTCGTCTTACAGCGACAGTGGTACGTTCAAAACCAATGTAGGTACTTCCAGCATAAACTATAACTTTCATATGCTTGAATTGTAGCATAGATCATCCCCATCCACCAATCACGAGCTCAAATAGCACTTGGTCCTAACTCGAAGTACTAGGTACTCGGCCCAAAAAAACCAAAGGAAGCATAGTCTGCCTCGGGGCACAAAAAAATTTAGAAAATTGTATCAGTGACTATGCGACTCTTTTAACATTTTACAGGGGTGTGTATGCATAGTATAATACCAAAAACTCACTTTACTTTGCCAAACATTTATCAAAGTACAATAAAAAAAATGCTTTTCCCTGTACTTTTGCCTCAGACACAATGGCGAACCAAATGCAAGCTACTTGATCGGATTCCGGAAAATTCACATCTGCTGTCAATTATGTCCTGAAAATATAAAGATACAAATAACCCTAGAAAATAGAAGAATCCAGCAATTCAACCATGACCACTGTACATGTATTTAGATTAATTATTTGAATATCTACAGTAAATGTCTTATGACTGATTAATAGTTATTAAATCATATAGAAATAACATAATTTAACTTAGACGGTAGTCATCAGTAGGCAATTACTACGAAATAAAATTTTGAAAAGTAAAAGTGCAATCTTGCTGATCTTTATTTAGAACTGGTCGTCACTGTTTTTTTGGGGATCATAAATCAACAGCCATCTGACATTTGTCACGTAATCATCGCATACAATACCAACAAATCAATCATCATTGGTTAAAGCGACAACACCACCAAACTAACTTGCTGCAGATGATTATCCATATTAAAGCAATACAACATTTTACTTTCCTTTGTGTGTATGATAAAAACTTACTTTTGAAAGTCCTACAAAGGTGCATCTCAAGCTTCTGAACACCCTCAACATCTTGGACACTGGAATGTGAAACTTTACTTCCTGCAAATCAAGGATATTTTGTATGATTAATTGATTTAACAATAACAAAAAAACATAAGATGTCTTGGTGTTATTACAAAACTATACTGTTACAGTAACTGACACTGAAACAGTCTATACAGACCTTCATTTATATCAATACCACTACATTTGATACAAGTATTTTATAATGTTTGGTGATTGGTTACATCTGGCTTAAAGTGTATAGAGCTATATCTGACTTTTTTTCTAAAAAGAACTATAAAAAACTGAAAAACAATTATGCTTTCATATCCATTAGATTACTTTTCGCTTAAGTTTTAACAGAAACTCTCTCTGTGATTAATTGGACATGCGAATTGTCCTTTTTCATACGAAAGTGTTCTTAGACTAGAACACCCTATGCAATTACAAGAATCGTCTATTTTTTTCAACGATTGAATCAAAGATCACGGAACCCATCCAAAGTTTTAATTTGCAATTAAGGTAGTCTAGTTTACTTAAAACAATCAAGTAATTATTCTGACATTAAATGACTGTTAGATATAGATCTATACACTTTAATGAATACTGTAAAATCATTAATTTTAATGGGGGATTCAATTTCGTGGATATCTGGGTCGCCTTTGAATTTTATACACCGGCATGGTGTAAAAACATTTGGCATCATCTGTCTATCAAGATAGAAAGCAAGATGGCAAAAACTTTCTGAAATTTCTTAAGAAAACAAGAACAAATCAGGAATACGTACTAGAAGCTTTGAAAATTTGATAAAAATGTTACTCCCTATAAAATCCTTTCAAATTCATATGATAACTGTTCTGACACATGAACTTGACCATCAGGTAAACTATGTTTATCTAGATTAAACTGGGTGTAACTGAGTAACTGGTAATCTGTATTAGTTTTCCAAATGAGATAATACTAACTAGTATTGAAGCGATGATAAGAGTAGTAATTGTATCAATTAACACAAACGAGGGATGATCAAAATATAATAAAATGCTTATAACTTTGTTTTGGCAGTACTGTACCTAACATGGGTTAGGTAGTCATGTTATGTCACGCATGTGTTATTGTTCTGTGATAGCAAAAAAATGAAGGAAAAGATATCAATAAAATATTTAGTTTTGAAGAAAACATGTTATAATGAAATTGTGTGCAGGATTTAGTAATCATTTGATGATCATGCCATGTCAAAAGCTTCAATTCATAGTATACATTAGGTATGATTTCGTCTAACATATGTACTAACCATCAGATAAGATAACTTTAGCTATGTTGTAAGCATTTTCTCATTATCTATTGATCAGGCCTCATATAATTGGGAGGCATGGGTAAGGAAAACTTTGCTAGTTTTACAAGAAGTACAGGTACTTACCAGTTTGTGAACATTGTTATTCAATGGACTTGCCATATTCTGACCATATGGTGACTTCGGTCATTACTGTGAACTGTCCAAGACATTTGAAAAACTACCATCTAAAATAAAAGAAATTTAAACTGCTGTAATCTCATGATTCTTAAATAACCCAGCTTCCGCCGGGACTCAAAGCTTGGACATTCTGCGCTGAAGGCGGACACCCTTACCACTCAGCCATGGTCGATTATGTGGAAAGATCTATCTAATGGTTAGATTTAATTAAGATACATTTTCAAACTTGTTCATTAAAACATCTGGACAAATCTATAATCATTCAAAAACATGTTGTTTTTTTTAAAAACTTCATACAGTTGTTGCCATGGAAACAAAATGTGTATACCACTTACAGCATACTGTCTAACTGGCTGTAAAACATTCAAATCAGCAAAAGTGATATGTTGAAAATGTGAGTGAAACTTACAGGGAGTTCAACTTGATATACATCATCAGAAACACTGACCACTCCAGTGGCCCATTCTGTAGTGAAGCCTGTTGTTCCTCCAATAGCACCATCTACCGGAATGTAAGCTCCATCAGGACGATGTCCGCCTCTGATCATTGTCCCTTCAACAATCATTCCAGATGTGGAAAACACCAAACTAACAGTGTCTAGTATATCCAGTCCAGTCTCATCTCTGTATAAAGTTAAGGCAAAATGTATTAACAAGAAGACATGGAACAAAACAAATAATTCCTGTTAAAATGGCTAGTTGTCTTTGACAAGGATGACTTCTAGGATTTTTAAGAGAATTAACGGATAAAGCAAAACACTGTTGGACAAGTGTCCTGAATTTGGCAGGAAAATTTGATTCAATATTTTCCACATTTCCTTGTGGTAGATCAAGTAAGAACTAGTTAAGTATCCAGTCCAGGGAAACTCGTAAGGTTAATATGCTGCAGTCTATGGTAAATGGGTGATGTGAAATGTTACAGATAACAATTGAATGACAGTACATTGTATCAATATTATTTAACATATTTAGTCCGAGGTTCAGACACAATGATGAAAGTACAAAAAAGAAACATATCAAAATAGATAAAAGTGTGTGTACAGTGTACCAACTTTTTATGAACAAAGTGTTGTAATTGTTTGTCTCACGGTGGAATTACCTAAGGTACAGCATAATAAATATTCACCTCATTACAACAAGACTGTCGTGGAAATACTGGCAGGTGGTGCTGGGAGGAACCTCCAGGAAAGCATATATAGCATCATCACTACACTCCACCAATTCCATGGCCAAGGGTAGTTGGTTGCTACCAAGATCAAATGGTTCACCACACTGAACAAGGCTTCCATGTGACACCTGAAATATATTAATATAATATTTAAATATCAGCTGCATTTAACCGTTTACCCAATGATGATGCAAAAAGACTTATAGTAAAACTTCATTGTACAATAATCAATAAACAACTATTTGTCCAACAGCTTAATTCGTTCACACCAAGTCTACAAAGAGTTGGACAAATCTGAAACCTATATTCACTGAACTAAGTATAAATTGCAAACAGCATTAGGTATCTTGATGAGTTTGAATCTTCAGTTGACACACACCAAGGGAATTCCCTACCAGGGACCTTAAAAGTGATCAAAGATCAGCGTATGCCTGCATGTTACAAGGATGCTGTGATATTAGTTATTGTGAGTCTACTTCAAAGGAAGCCACCCTCAAATATTAAGTAAGTTTACCTCAGACAAAGTGGTGACAGTTTTTACCAGATCATCCATATATGTAGGTTGATTCCACATACTGTCGATCATCATGGCTACCAATGTACCACTACCCTGAACATCTAACACACATAGATACATCAGCGTGGGAATGTCAACGGTGAAGTTCTCATACAAGGCAACTCCATACACACTAGGTGTGATATGACTATCCTGAAATGTAAAGTACATTATAATAGACATTTAACAATAAGACCAACAGTTCTGTAGGGTTGAAAATGTTCTTATAATATAAATTTAGGTGGTAGCCCACTGAACTTGAGAGACTGTTTAACACCAAGAAGTCCTCCATTTTATCATGCTTCATATTAAAATAGCAATAATACAGTATGATGCCTGGCAAAAAGTAAGACAATATCAACAGTTATATGTTTCAAGCAAATGATATTTAATTTCTATATTATACAAATGCACATCGTCCTATCAGCCAGACAACTATATTTGCTACAAGGTAACAGGGCATAAAGACAAACTTGTCTTGTCAAACTTTTCATTGTCGGACATAGCTAATGATATATTGTTGTAAATGTAATCTGACTTAAAATGAAGATTGTATGGTGTACAGTTTCAATATATCAGGATAATCAACAATAAAAAAATTTATATTCATTGAATTATCACTATTGAAAGTTTTAATGTTTCTGTATAATTTCCTTATTTTCAATCTCAATTTCCGAGACAGTTGCAGATTTTTATTTTATTGATTAAAACTAGAATACAAAAAAAACCACTAAAGCAGTTGTTGAATTGCGCAAATACCTGTACAAGTAATTGCAGGTAAGAGGATCATGTTAATATCTCTGCACAATACGGTACATTTTATTCATTTAATCAGAAAACAATTTTATGAGGTTTAATTAAGGGTTACTATACCTCAGATTCCTTGTATGAAGACATACATATACAGGACATAAACACCAGTCTGTGTTCCTCCTGTTGATCTCTGGCTACGATAGGAAATCCCTGGAGCATGTGACTAGATCTAGAAGTATGACGGAAGTACAAGTCCAAAACTGGGGTATCAATAGCCTGTAAAGAATAAAAGGTTAATCATTAAATACAGAGACCTATATAAGATTAGTTCTTGAATACATAACTTGTGACTAATATTTCCTAAATTGTCAAGAAGTTGCGAATGACCAGATTGACTACGAAACACAAGAATTCTGACCGAGGCTTGTTTCGGGTGCCATTAGCACAAACCTAACACAAAATCTCAATCCAACCATTATTCTATTGCTTTAGTGACATGACACCATTAATTTATTCAACGCCATAAGCTGCAAGTAATTTAACTAAAATTCAAACAACATTTTGGTAATGTTTTAGAGTAGCAGCCCATGGGCATAGGAGCAGGGGGTTGCCTCCCATGTCAGGGGGCAGCATATCTGGGATATGGCCAACCAACAAAATTGTGAGTGTTGAACTATCCATGGCAGTAAATAAGTTATTTACCTGACACACCAACTTGTCCTGTGGTAAGTCATCTTCAATCAACTCTGGTCCTTCCATCGAAGCCACACCTCGATCACAAAAATATGCTAGCAGTGCTCGAACAAGCAGAACCTGTATTAAGGAAACAAGAAAAATCTTTAAAAAATGTACATGCATTCCAAAAATTAAAGGGGTTTGACAAAATCGGCAGAAAGAAAAGAAAACATATAACATATAATGTATAGCTATTGACAGACTGAGTTATGAAAGATACAGTATTTATTTATCAAGTAATCAAAAAGTTAAATTATCAATAAATTAACAGTCGGTGCTTAAATTTGGAATAGATCTTAGAGCTCCATTTATAATTTAGTTTCACAAATTTTCTCATAACAAGCACGAGGACGTCCCTGCTGCCCCAATTGTCGGGAGATTTCAGACTTTAGTACAATTTTAGTATAGCAGATTATTGAAAGAAAAGGCTGACCTGCAGTAATAAATTTAAAAGTGAAATGTAAATAAAGCCTGGAATCGTGATAATTATCAAAAATATTAGATGTAACCTCGTATGTACATGGGTCAATACAATATTAAAGTCATGAGCTTGTTGAACTTGAAGGTCAAATGTTTTCCTTGCCACTTCGCGCCAAATAAAATAGAAGTCACCCAAAATACAACCTGAAATAAACTGATAAAATAAATATTGAATATAAATGGTCTACTTACGTCGACGATCAGCATCATTACGTGCAACACAATCCAGCAAACGTAGAAAATCATAGTTGCTAAAGTTTGGTAAGCAAAAATGTAACAGCGAAAATTTATGGTCTTGCTCTGAATGACAGAAAATCAAGAGTGATAAAATGACCTGATTTTGAAATATTTCTCACGCGTTTTCGTCTGGACCCACTATGGGACTCACTATAGTAAATAAGCTTGGAGATGGAGAACCAGCCGTATTTCTCGCCTGGAGCGAGCTATGCTTTGTGCACGTGATCATATGTACACAAAGGCATTTTTACTAACACAATAGCCGTGTTTCATGATATTCACAAGTATGGTAGGTCTATTGTATTTATGATACGTGCTCACCCGGATAAACCAACATATACATGATTAGAACACAAAGCATGGTCAAGAAATTTGAATAACCTACATAGATGCATGGGCGTACCAGGAACGTCTTCAACATGGGGGATGGGGTTGCAACCAACACCAATAAAATAAGACTGACGTTATCATGGCCGCAATATATCATGGGGTTAAATTTTCTAGGTCAGACTGTGATTATACTAGGCCGTTTTGAATAAGATATTACTAGAAAAATAACATGGCTAGGCCCCTATCACGGTGTTTACCCGTATCGGCACCCTCTCTGTGCAAAACGCTGTATCGGCACACTCTCTGTGCTGGCACCGGACTTTCTCTGTACTAAACAATGCTATCTGAGGACAAAAGTCGACACGAGAAGTAAGAAAATCATTGTTTTTGCCAAAAATACAGATTTTTGCTTAAAAAACGATAGCCCACGGAACAACCCAATGCTTAAACACTGTCCCCATGTTGTTTCGTTTGTAATATCAGTTGCCACAAGTTCAGGCTAAGATGGAATGTTGACCGATGGTACTTGTTAACTTAGAATGAACACGTAGTTCTGTTTGGACAGTTAAATGCGATTTTTCATCAATATAGGAAATATCTCACACATAAGATGGAAAGTCCTTGAACCATTATGGCCTTTAAATATTTTTTATGTGGTTATTGTCATCAAAGTACGTTAAAAACAGCCTACTTTCGGTTTAGTTGGCACCGGCACCCTCTCTGTTCTGGCACCGGCACCCTCTCTGTGCGTTGCAGCTTACTGGCACCGGTACCCTCTCTGTGCTCACAATAATCAAAGCGCTAATTAGCGCTGAAAGAACAGTCTGGTTCCCGTGGTCAGACAACCATATTCCCAGTTGCAAAGTCTGTGACACACACCCTGATCGTGAAAACGCTTTTATGGATGAATCGAAAATTATTAGTAGTTAAAGCCCTATATTATCGCATTAGTCAATATAAACAAACACAAGTCATATATAAATTAAGTTGCTGTGCTAACTACAATAAGCAAACTATGCACGTTAACACAATATGTGTCCATTTCCATGGCGGGATAAAATAATAGCATCTTCATATTCATAACTCAATCATGCGCGTTTTAGTAGAAGCAGACGTATGTGAACAATAGTTTTGCCTTAATGTACACCCATATACAACTATGACATTCCCTACCTGCGTTTTGTAGGCAAAAAATCAAATAATAATCGTATATCAATTTTAGTCGTTATTATTACTGATCTTAATGGATTCGTTTAACTGTGTAGGATTTTTCATTTCTTTTTCAGCTCTCTGAAGCGTAAACGGAAATCAAACTCATGGCTCCACCAAGCAAAACGACGCAGATCAGCAGAAAACCAGAACCATGTTTGGTCAACTGATCATTCTTGAACACCTAAAACAAAGTCCTTATACTCGGTAATGGTGATCATTCCATACGTGCAACATATGATCATGGACGCCAACGTCCTCAAATAAATGGTAGCATCTGTAACGATGTTCTACCTTTATACGCAACTGATCCTATGTGGACTACACTGACTTATGTAAATTCAGTTTATCCTGGAACTGCAAAGCTTAAATATACACCTTCAAAATGCAGAAACGAAAATGTGCCAACGATATAAAACACAGCGCTTTTTGATGCAAAATCAATGGACGTTCTTCCAAAAGAAATGAGCGAAAACCCGCCAACCATACTGTCACATTTAGAAGCAACTGAAAAACATGTTGATTCAGCCAGTTCCTTAGACTCATTACCGCGGACAGATTTTGCTATAAACAACATACCATTTTTGCTTCTGTTGGATTTTTAAAGTGGAACTCGCTGCATAATACTTTGCAGACGATTAATAAAATGGATATAATGAAATTTTTGAAGACATTATACCGACTCTTTCATGGTAAAACACTGCGGTTTATGAGTTGAGAGAAGTCACCTGAACCGAATATGACAAGACTAATGCTGAATTTGAAGGACTTGAAATTGTTAATCAGTACCATAGCATATAAACGAGTCAACTTCTGGTTATCAAAATCTGTTGTATATTCAATGTGTATTGTAAAGTATCACAATAAGTCTTACTTTGATTAACGCATATGATGTACGTATAATAACTAGTCTTTACCACTGCTGTCATTGGATTGCTGTATGTGTATGAATATTGTTCCCATGGTAAATGAAGGATACTGAGTCGGGTGTGTGTTTATTGTTGAATTTATAGACATAACTTCAATAATAAATATTTAACACTCATTGTGTATCTTAATTTTCACCCGATAAAATAAGACAAAATACGATATAGTTTAAACAATCTTTTTATGCTATGGCGGAACAACAACAACGTTCACTTGTCAATCTAGAACATGTAAACAAATGGTGTTTTAACAAGTGTTAATTTCACAAGCATGTATAGCTGTTGAAATACAATATATCAAATTCAGATCTATCTTTTGTTTTGAATGTTAATACATATTTCGTATGAAGTGTCTTTTATGTACATTCTTGTCAAATATCTTTTTAATTCTAAACATACTTAACTCCATGTCTTTGTGCCATTTTCTATTGGCTAATCAAATTGCAGGATACTATATTCTAAAAAATTAGAAGTTTTAATGAATACAAATGACTTGATACGCTTGCACCGTCCGGTGCAATCATTACACATAATCTGACACAGTTTTATAATAAAGCATCCCACTTTGATTGGCAAATAGATGTACCAACTAACACCTGATACATCTAAAGGGACAACCTATAAAGTATGGTGTTTATTATATAACCACCACAAATATACCTTTAGTATCATTGGTTGAAAATGTAGAACACATTTTAAATGTGATAATTATATGAATAACTGATTCGGTTGACAATCGTGAATATACATGCTATAACAAACAATGTTCAAATAATGTTAAAAATATACGTGCATCACAGAAGAAGGCAAATGTAGACTTATGTGTATCATTTTCATGTCGTGTCAGTCCGAGTTTTGAGCTTTACCGTTCCTTACATGTTTCACAGACATTTTAGATGTGTATACAGCTATGCATTGGTAAAGTATACTTTTCCACATTGCACATATGGTACTCCCATTGACGCATGTCTTTGCTCATGTCTTTTCAAAGAACTTTTTCTACCAAATACATCATCGCAATATGTACATTTTAGTGCAGTTTTCACTGTCATTTCACCACTGACGACCCCATTAACATGTCCCATGGCATCTGGGACTAAATGTTGCCGTCCATGATCGATAAGTTGCACATATGGAAAGATCACCGATGATTTCATATTGCGTATGTGGACTGTGTTTTGGTGTCCAAGAATGATTAGTTGACCAAACAAGGGTCTGATTTTCTGCTGATCTGCGCCGTTTTGCTTGATGGGTTTGGTTTCGGTTTACGCTTCAGACAGCTAAAAAAGAAATGAAAAATCCTATTCAGTATAAAACAAATACGTTGAGTGTAGAAATAGTAACGAACAAAAAATGATATATTTGATTTTTTAGCAAACAAAACATAGGTGGGGAATGTCAATTTAGTTATACATACATGTATGAAGATGCTACACTTAATAGTTTTCAAAATTATTTTATCCCGTCATCGAAATGGACACATATTTTGTTAACGTGCATAAGTTGGTTATTGTATTTAGTCAGGAACCTAGATAGTTCCTGATTTAGCACAACAACTAAATACATGATTTGTGTTGGTTTGTGTTAAATACTGCGATTATGTAGGACTTTAACTAATAATGTTCGATTCTTCAATAAATGCATCATCACGCTCAGGGTGTGTGTCACAGCCTGGGCAACTGGAAATATAGTTGTCTGACCACGGGAACCAGACTGTTCTTTCAGCGCTAATTAGCGCTTTGATTATGGTGAGCACATAGAGGGTACCGGTGCCAGAACAGAGAGGGTGCCGGTGCCAGAACTAAACCGAAAGTAGGCCGTTTTTAACGTAATTTGATGAAAATAACCAATTAAAAAGCATTTATAGGCCAGATTAGTTCAAAGACTTTCCATCTGAGGACATGATTTAACTGTCCAAAACAGAACTCCGTGTTCATTCTTACAAGTACCCTCGGTCAACATTCCATCTTAGTCTGAATTTGTGGCAACTGATATAACAAATGAAACAACATTGGGACAGTTTGGGTTGTTCCGTGGGCTATCGTTTTTAAGCAAAAATCTGTATTTTTATGATTATCTTACCTCTCGTGTCGATTTTGTCCCCAGAAAGCATAGTTTTGCACAGAGAAAGTCCGGTGCCAGCACAGAGAGGTGCCGATACAGCGTTTTGCACAGAGAGGGTACCGATAAGAGAGTGTGCCGATACAGCGTTTTGCACAGAGAGGGTACCGATAAGAGAGTGTGCCGATACAGCGTTTTGCACAGAGAGGGTACCGATAAGAGAGTGTGCCGATACAGCGTTTTGCACAGAGAGGGTACCGATAAGAGAGTGTGCCGATACAGCGTTTTGCACAGAGAGGGTACCGATAAGAGAGTGTGCCGATACAGCGTTTTGCACAGAGAGGGTACCGATAAGAGAGTGTGCCGATACAGCGTTTTGCACAGAGAGGGTACCGATAAGAGAGTGTGCCGATACAGCGTTTTGCACAGAGAGGGTACCGATAAGAGAGTGTGCCGATACAGGGTATACACCGTGTTGGTTAACAGTGTAACTATACTATATAGGGATCTTTAGACTCGCCAAAGCTGACGCATGCAATTGATACATTGTATAACTTTCAATATCATCTGTATATCTTAAACAGAGTTTTAATAACAGGTATTTACAGAGTTTTGATTATCCAGAGTTTTAATAACAGGTATTTACAGAGTTTTGATTATCCAGAGTTTTAATAACAGGTATTTACAGAGTTTTGATTATCCAGAGTTTTAATAACAGGTATTTACAGAGTTTTGATTATTCGAATATCAGATAATGTTAAGGATTTGTCTGCTTTTAAGCATAGGGGTCTGTAACGTCTTCCACCCCATTCACTGTTCAAGGATATTTGAACAGTGAATGAGGTGGAAGACGTTACAGACCCCTATGCTTTTAAGTGACATAAGGGCTACATGGAAATTTATTATTAACATTTTATTAAGCCTGACTCTGGTTTCGTTATGAGGTGGAGCTAGACGTATATATATTTGCGTTAACTGTTGCTGTTTATGTAGTTAATGCCAATATTACTAACAACCATGTTAAATTCGTACATTTATTCAGTACAGTACCTGTACAATAACTACAATGTATAACAAGAAGTGTTGGAATCACTCCATAGGCGTAGGAGCGTCTCAGCATTGGGGGGGGGGGGCAAACATTTGGCAACTTGGGGTAAAAAAATGATGTAAATTATCTGCACTGAATCAGAATTTTGCAAAAACAAGCTTTACAAAATTAATGATATTTAGAATCTTATTGGAAAAGTAGGAGGTCCGGGGAGGCATGCTCTCACGGGGAAATTGTCGCAACGAGGGATCAATCTGGTGCATTCTGGTGGTCTGAGATACCTTTTTTGCTGGTAAATAGGTCATGCTTTTCTACAAAACCAGGCTAATTTATGTCTTCAAAGTCTACAGTCTTTCATTTATTGCGGAGTGATCGAGTATATAGGCGTACTTGTAGCATACAATTTTTGGGATGTGGATGTATGGTTCTATGTCTTACTCTTGTGTGAGTGGCTAGGCGCTGTCGCCATAGATGTGTCGCTTTGGATTGTCCTTATGCACCTAAACGTGAAGTGGTTTAAATTGTACTTGGGGGTATTTAACATGGAAATTAGTGTTGTAATAGCAATTTCGAAACTGATGCAAACTTTGACTCGCAATTTCTTTTTCTCAAATGCAAAACTTTTTAAACAGGTGTGTGTCCCTTCTTTTATATATAAAAGTTAATTTTGCGAGCGTAGCGAACACGAAAATTTCACATTAAATATTTTTTCACTAAGAATTAAATGCAAATTACATTTAACTAGTCTATTTCACACCAATAAAAATCGTTACTTTGGCGATTTTAGGGGGGGGGGGGGGGGGCGTACGCCGGGTCCGCTCCCCATGGATCCGCCTATATGTAACTTGACCCGTCCCATCTTTTCCGTGTATTCCACTTTTCTACTTTTACCTGTCAAGATATATTTCTGATTAATCTTGTTCCAGCAATCTATATTATTCAATTTGAAAAATAATTCTATGGACAATTTGATGAACTTTTTTCAAATTTAAGTATATTATTATAGCTAAAACAACTTTGTGAACACTCCCTTCCTAATAAAAATATATCAGCTATTAAATTATGCTAATTAAATGGTTAGGATGGCGTCAAGTTCTCTGGACTGTATTATGTGTAAAGGGAACTAACTCCTGTGATGAGTTAAATGAATCGTCCATGAATTGTCTCCCTTAAATGCTATAATGATTGCTAGGAAACGGTATGTCACTGCCCATACTGCGCTACCACAATTGAAAAAAAAAGAAAATAGGCCAAAAACACTTTTGAATTTGTTTTTTTAACCTTCAGAACCTATTCGACCGACTTATTAATAACATTTATAAGACCTTTATTGTATGTTGTATATATGCATATTCCAACCAGAAATAATTGTTAAAATTGGGTTCGAGGACAAATAACAGTGTTAATATCAAATCACCCATTTATTGACAATTTTATTGAATAAGTATCAATTATTTTAAACTTTGTCTTTGCATGTAACATTAGCCCATCAAACTAGACCGACATAAAGACTGATTAGTGAATAAGAATCGGTTTTCCGTAATTTCACTGAGAATCTATATCACTTTTTGACCCTGTCTATCAGCCAATCAGATTGCTTGAAAGGAGGGCCAGTATCAATATCACTTTTCGGCCCTGTCTATTAGCCAATCAGATTTTATAACACATTTCCTGCCGATAACTGATATAGATTTTCGGCCATGATATAGTGGAAGCATGCGTATTATCAGACTAGGGCAATGCTGTGTTATAGGGCTAATAATTGATAGTCATTTAATAAAATCCTTCGCCCATCTTCGTCATTCGATTGGAGATAAATATATGCAGATCCATGGGAATTTAATGGATAGTACAAATGTTATTAATCACAACCAAGTAATCATAGTGACCCGACAAAACAACCTCTATTTATTGACCACATGGCATAACCTCTATACAGTGACCATACAGTACACCAAGTTCAAAGTGACAAAAATGTGGTACCTCAATAAAGGGACAGTGCATTCACTCAAACCTATATATAGTGACCACTTAGTTCAACCTGTATATAGTGACCACTTAGTTCAACCTGTATATAGTGACCACGTAGTTCAACCTGTATATAGTGACCACGTAGTTCAACCTGTATATAGTGACCACGTAGTTCAACCTGTATATAGTGACCACGTAGTTCAACCTGTATATAGTGACCAAGTAGTTCAACCTGTATATAGTGACCACGTAGTTCAACCTGTATATAGTGACCACTTAGTTCAACCTGTATATAGTGACCACTTAGTTCAACCTATATATAGCGACCACTTAGTTCAACCTATATATAGTGACCACTTAGTTCAACCTATATATAGTGACCACTTAGTTTAACCTATATAAAGTGACCACTTAGTTCAACCTGTATATAGTGACCACATAGTTTAACCTGTATATAGTGACCATACAGTAAAATCTAAAAAAAAATCAAATACCACACATCATAACCTCAATATCGGGACTGTGCAGATCAGCCTCTATAGAGTGACCATACAGTACAACCTCTTTAAAGTGACCACTCAGCACAACCTCTTCATATAGGGACTGTACAGACCAACCTCTATATAATGATCATATAGTCCAGGATCTTCTCTAAAATATAGTCTAACCTCTTTATAGTGACCATACAAAGAAACTCTATATAGTGACCATACAGCACCACTTGTACATTGAGACATTGCAGTCCAACCTCTGTTCAGTGTCCACACAGAACAACCTCTATGTAGTGACCATACAATCCAACCTCTTTGTAGTGAACATATTATATAACCTTTATTTATTCACCTTGCAGTACAAGTTATATGAATTGACCATACATTCCAACCTCTATTCAGTGACCATGACACACGACTTTTATTTTGAGGTCATTTAGTACAACTTTAGAGTAGCGGACCTACCATATAATACAACCTATTCTTAGTGACCATACAGTACAACTTTTTTTTAAATATTTGATTTCAATTAGTAAAAGCACTTACAAAAATTTGTTGAGTACTTTAAAATGAAAGAAATTCTGATTATTAAAGTGCATTTTCTTTAAGAGTATTATCGAACAGAAATATAATTAAGATATGATAATTTATACTTTTAAATACAGAATAGAATCTATGTACTATAATTACCGGTAGTATTGAAATCTTAAAATGTAAGAATTCATGTGTGTCTTGTGAAAGTTTTGTTTTAAATGAAGAGATTTTGAATCATGTAATTATTTCGCAGTTATGTCCCCGCCTTTTGGGACACCCTGTAACTTATCTATTCAAAATAGCAGGCTCAACTGAGCCATAACTCAGAGAATTGGAGCATGATATTTTACACATTGGTCATAAGTCCCAATTTCATGTTCTTGTTTGTTTCTATTCATCCTGTTCTCTGTATGTACCAGTACAACGTATATAAACACACAACACCGACACTAATGGAAAACTCCCTGTGTCCCACGTGCACTGTCCAGACGAAAAATATTTCAATCATCCATAATTATAGTAAACCCATTAGGCAATAACCATTTATTGAATGTACGCCACACTCTATACAACAACTCATGTTCCACGTGCTCAGTACCTGACTAAACTATTTCATTCATATTTCTGTATATACACTGAAGTCGTATTTAACTTATACAGTACAAACTTGTATAGAAAGGCCAGTCAAGCAACTGCTAAAATGTAAATACTTGGTTCTATATATCTATATTTTTTGTCCTTATTTGTTGCCTTATGTTACTTTTGTATTCTTAGGTTGTATATTTACACGTGTTTAGTTACTTTTAAGAATCTCACCCATTGATGTTGTTTGCCAAACTGAATCCCGTTTATACACTGATTATTATTATTATACAAGTATTATTGTGACTAAACTTTAATAGACCCAGTACATATCATGACTTTGAAACGAATATTTTAAGATGTTATTACAACAACTTTTAGTACTATAGTACTACACATATATCAATGTTTTGTTATCGTTATCATATAAATACATTCCCCATAAATCACCATAATGTATGATATTACCATCTTAATTCCACCATAACCGATACCATTGTAAAACTATTATTCACATGTCATTACTTTGTAATCTGTGAAATGTATGCAAATAAAGTTATTGTTCTGTTCTGTATTAAAAGAAATCCATGGTCTTGATTTCCTTCTCTGGCTTAGATATCTTAATATCTAGTCACCACAACTGCCATGGTAAGTTGGCATTTTATCATGCATGTGTCATTGTGTGTCTCAAGGCTCATTGAACCTTGTCCGGTTAGGATGAAGCATGGATCTGCGTGTCAATCTGCTTCAGTACTAGACTAGTGCAACAAGTCTAATGTAGGCTTATTTGGCCCCACCTTAAACAGGGTGGACTAATCAGTGATTTCTTGGCTAACTTCCTAGGATAGTGTTCATTCCCTGTTTTAGTGTTAAATATGCCTTGTTAAAATCAACCAAATTTACTTCACAGTTGTTTTAAACTTTTTGTTGGCACACTTTTAGTTGTCAGCTGGACCAAAAGGTCACACGGTATGTCCACCATGGTTATAAGTGACGGCCCCTGAACATTAAGGGAGAGAACTCAATATAAGAGTACATGTATCTTCCCTGGAATTCTAGTAACGTTTTCACAATCACATGGTTTAGTTGATTTTAACAACTTGTAATTTTTTTGACTACATAAATTAATTTATAAAAAAGTTTAAATCAACGAAACCATGTGTCTGTGTTCACAATAACAACACATGAATACAAGACACGAGCATGTACATAACTTTATTTTAAAACATCTCTGAAAACATCTTATCTTCAAAGTTTAACAGAACAGTTTATTTCAAAACATGTTAAAGGCCACCGGCCCATACACAACATATATACAACATATTGTTTTTTTCATACAAATACAATATTTCCCAATTATACATAATACAATATACATGAAGACAATATTTCCCAATTATACATAATACAATATACATGAAGACAAACAGTATTTTCAATTATAGCATGTTACTAGTATATGATAAAACTATGTTAATTATTGTAAATTTTTAACCAATTCCTTCGATGAATGAACGTCTTAATTTAAAAGCATAATATATAAACATGGCTAAATTTCTAAAAGTAGTTTTGTTTGTACGTGACATTATTAAATAAAATTTCAAAGTAATAATGTAACATCAAAACACCAACATATAACAATCATTAACAACATCTAATCATCATAGCAAAAATCAAACATTGGAGCAACAACATCATAAAGAAATGTATCTATAAGCACAGGCAGGTTTTACGTAATTCTTGTTCAAATTATTAATCACTGTAATAAATCAGGCCAGGGTAAAAACCAGAGATAAAATCTCATTTCTGAGAAATGTAAAAAGCTCTGGAAAACTGCATCTGAGTTATTACATTAAGACTTAAGTTCATTTTGCTACTGATAATATACAATGTAATTATGTGAACAAATTTTCTGTCAAATGATCTTGAGCTTTAACCCTGCACAATTGACATTATCTTATATGTACAGTACTTACAAAGTCAAAAGAGAATTGTTTGTCAACATCGAGTTGTCTGTCAGGTAAACTTAGTTTATCTAGCTTTAGCATGAGTTAACGGTAATCTCCGCTATTCTTTCGAATGTGATATTCCCTCATTAGTATTACTTATTAAATCGACCGTATAACCCTATACAATAATAATAATATCTTTATTTTAAGAATATAACACATTAAGAATATACAAATTATACAAAATTGTTATCTTTTTTACAATGTGGTCTTCTATAAGAAAACATACCAAACAATTAAATCATACATACATACATACGTACATACAACTAACATTCTTTCGTGCAATTAGCCAATACATTACACACAGTAGACAGACACGCCCATATCAACAGTAATAAAAAGAACAATTTTAAAGGCAAATCAAATGAACAACATTATTTATTCGTCATAAGATGGTTTTGTTTAAAGACTGATAATAAATTCAAATTTCGAATGAATATTTGTATTGTCCAATGTAAACATGATCTAACAAACTACAAACCTAACACTTGATATGTGCAAAATTAAATTACCTACTGATCAAGAAACAAACAAATTTGTATATAGGCCTACATGTCAATAGGGGTGTAACGGTACGCTCACCTCACGATATGATACGTACCGTCAATTTTTCTAACGGTTCGGTATATTTCTGTATGATACATTATTCTCAAACAGCTGCTTAAATATTTCAATTTTAAAGTAATAATGAATTTGTTGCTTCTATAACAGCAAATATTATGTGCCTATCAACTATTTTAAGTGAATTTAGACAATTTGAAGCATATCTCAACGAGTGATACATGGTAACTATACATAATCATTGTCTGAATATGATTTTGCTCATACAAAAGCTTATACCGAACCGTACCGAAATTTAGAAGTCTTGTAGCGTGAACCGTGTGGGACTGAAGTCCGCGGTATTTCGTATAAAGTTACAGCCCTACAAGTCAATGCTATACACATAATAATGTATTTAAAGAGGCGTTCCCTATAACTTTGATTGTTTAAATTGATTCAGGAATATTATACATTAAATGAGAATCATTATTGCTTAAACTCCTCAAATCTTCAACAAAAAGGTCCCACCAATTACCGAGAAAAAAATGAAACTATATTTCAGTATCGAGCCAAAATAGTCACAAGTTGTTACCCTAAATTGACCACATAATAATAAATCGCTGGAAGCGATAAATTATTATAAGTGATTTGAATATATTTTTGACATTATAGAGATATATTTGCGCACACATACTTCTGACAAATTATGATAATTGATAGAGCTTTGTACATTTAGCTCATTTAATGTGATAGTAGAGAAATATATGCTAGTTAAAGGGAATGCCTCTTTAACCCGTATTAAAATGTAAAGAAACTTTATTGTTATAATACTGTCAAACTTGATAAAAATTTACAGTCAAGAAAAGTCGGTTCAACAAGAATTTTTTTTAGAAAATTAACAATTATTGCTGTTGTACAAATGTTTTCCTTAGGGTATACAAGACTATCATACAAAAGTTATTGAAAATTTAAGGTAAAATTAATTTATGACTGGCAGGTCAAAAACGATTTTATTGTTTTGCAACTATGTTCAATAGGAATAGAACTGTTATATACAATTGTTTTATTTAGTAATAACTGGAAGAATAATACCTTTTCCATGATTAGAAATCATTGGTTATTGTGATTTACAAAAAATGATTACATTACATATAATGCAATACAAGATCTAAGAACAGTCAGTTTAAAGTTAAATGATAATGGTTGTAAACATAATCATGACCATCAGGTAAACTATGTATATTTAGGTTTAACTGGATTAACAAAGCTGTACATCCTACTTTTCTTTCGAATGGGATAGTTTACTCATTAGTGTTAATACTGAATCCACTATAAAAAGAGGAACAAAAATAAAAACGTCAACAAAAATACAAAACAAATGAAGAAATGAAATTTTAAAAGCTAACAACATAATAAAATATTAACTTAAAACAATACTTATGTTTAAAAAACCCAAACAATCACTATCAACAACAATATATCATCCTAAAAACAACACCCTTAACAACAACATACTATTTTAACAACAACACACTATTTTAACAACAATATGAGATCATATTTCAACATCATATCAACTTTAAAAAATTAGAGGATCTTTTAAACACAATATGTCTTCTTGATACCAACAATATATTTATCATTTTAACACCCTGTAGATCATCTTAAAACAATATACCATCATTAACAACAACAACAACAACATATAATAACAGTAATATAAATCGACAAACATAAAATCTTAAAGTCTGCTATTTGAATAAGCTATAACTTGGTAACCTCTCTGCAGAATGATGCAATTTGAGCACTTTAGTTGATTCCCAAATGTGGAAAACACCGTAATATGGAAGAAAATGTAATAAAACATGCAGGTGTTTTGTTGACAAATTCACAACTTGTAAACAAAAAATGCGGAATTTAAAGTCTAAGGGGAGCAACTATCGCAAAATGAGTATTTTGTTCACCATACAATTTTCTAAATACGATATTTGATCTACTATTTCACCAGATACAGTTAACATTCTATTGTAGAGTATTGGTCATTTGTTAAGAAACAGCCTAATGGTTTCATAATTCATTGTATGTAACGGGATTATCGGAAAAAAGTTGAAGGAGCAATAATGTTCAGAACTTAACACAATTACAGAACACATATCATAGCAACAGCAACTTAATGACAACATCTTATCATTTACACCACTAAAATATTTAATCTGAAATCACACACGCATCTATTCTTGCAGACTTAATGTCTAGCACAATATTTTAACTGTTCAGGATACTGGATCAAACTCACGCACTCGTCTATTTGTGCAGAGTAAATGTCTTAGCACAATATTTGAACAGTTCATGATACTTTTCAGTCTGATCAAATTTAATTGATAACAGTTGTAAACATCAACTCATCTGTCAGGTAAAATGTTTATCTTGGTTTTACTGGGTAAACCCAAGTTAATGGGAGTCCCCGTTATTCTTTCGTAAGGGACAGTTCCCTCATTAGAATTACTTGTTGAATCCACAGACACTATCTGATTTGAAGTACTGATTGATTAAAATTGTTCCTATGTCCATGTAGACAATATCTATTTGTAGGATACCTGTGGGGTATAAACAAAAATAATCAAATATATAACAAGCACAGTCACACAATCTCCCATAAACAAAATCTTTTAATGGTTATGACAAACTACCTTTGTAGTGGGAAGTCAAAATTTCGAATGAGGGCATGGCCAAATTTTGGTACTTATTTCTTTTTGATAAACATTTCATATTGACTATCCAAGAACAGTAGTCAACAAAGCGCTATAACATCCTGATTAAATAGAATACATGATTACTAATTTGGTGTAGAACTACATATTCCAGAAAGTATGCCGACAGTAGCTCAACATTTTGAACAAACTATAACAGACTAACAGACTGAATGTTCTGTCAGCAGTCAAGTAGTTGAGTTACGCACAGAGTTAACCTCATGGATTATGTGTTACTTTTTTGGAACTAATTTCTGCATTTGATAAAGATAGAGAAGCCAAATTTACATTTACATAATATTGTCATCCTTTAACAAGTGAATTTGTACCAAAAATATGGATTAAGACACTTACTTTCATTAAGAGAATGTATTGCTGATTTTACAATGCTTCATAAAATTCAAGTCCCACATCTGGATTAGTAAAGTTGGAAAAATCTGTAAAAAATATAAAAACAATAATTATAATAATAATAATAATAATGACTGGTTGGCCAGTATTCCATGTCTATAAGCCTGCTCTCTGACTGTGGATAGTATGACATTCCACATGCAGGACACAGGTAATTGACATGAAATACTGGCCAACCAGTCAGAAGCACAAAACACATTAAAAAATATTTTTTAGCATAAAAATATATATTTTAAAACACTTTTGGACCTCATGCCGAATAGTTCCATGCAAGACAATGCACACCTCTGTGAGAGTCACTATCTTGGATGAATCTATTATTAGCAGAAATCACCAAAGCCTCAAAAACTCAACTATACATACGCCAAAAAACTCACATGCAGCCTACATCACACATCCTAGTTCTAGGGGTTGTACGCACAAGAACGAGGACATGGACATACACACATGCAAACAATCAGGCACACAAGCCAACAACCACGCACACGCCAACAAGCTCAAAAGCAGCCTACATCACATGAGGACCTCACACCAAATAGTTATTAGCGGAAATCACCTATCTAATAATAGGTTGCTTTAGAGTAAGTCAACTGCCGTTCATCTGCCTCCGAATTCGCCAATGTAAAAGTTTCATTCAGATATTTCATATCCTAAAGGAAACAAACAGTAAAATTGAATCAAAAAACAATCAAGCACACAAGCCAACAAGCTCAAAAGCAGCCTACATCACATGAGGACCTCACACCAAATAGTTCCATGCAAGACAGCGCACACCCCTGTAAGAGTCACTTTCGTGGATGAATCTATTATTGGCGGAAATCACCTATCTAATAATAGGTTGCTTTAGAGTAAGTCAACTGCCGCTCATCTGCCTCCAAATTCGCCAATGTAAGAGTTTCATTCAGATATTTCATATCCTAAAGGAAACAAACAGTAAAATTGACATTAAAACAATCGGACACACAAGCCAACAACCACGCACACGCCAACAAGCTCAAAAGCAGCCTACATCACATGAGGACCTCACACCACATAGTTATTAGCGGAAATCACCTATCTAATAATAGGTTGCTTTAGAGTAAGTCAACTGCCGTTCATCTGCCTCCGAATTCGCCAATGTAATAGTTTCATTCAGAAATTTTATTTCCTAAAGGAAACAAACAGTAAAATTGAATAAAAAAACAATCAAGCACACAAGCCAACAAGCTCAAAAGCAGCCTACATCACATGAGGACCTCACACCAAATAGTTCCATGCAAGACAGCGCACACCCCTGTAAGAGTCACTTTCGTGGATGAATCTATTATTAGCGGAAATCACCTATCTAATAATAGGTTGCTTTAGAGTAAGTCAACTGCCGCTCATCTGCCTCCAAATTCGCCAATGTAAGAGTTTCATTCATATATTTCATATCCTAAAGGAAACAAACAGTAAAATGGAATAAAAAAAAAGCCACGCACACGCCAACAAGCTCCAAAGCAGCCTACATCACATGAGGACCTCACACCAAATAGTTATTAGCGGAAATCACCTATCTAATAATAGGTTGCTTTAGAGTAAGTCAACTGCCGTTCATCTGCCTCCGAATTCGCCAATGTAATAGTTTCATTCAGAAATTTCATATCCTAAAGGAAACAAACAGTTAAATTGAATAAAAAAACAATCAAGCACACAAGCCAACAAGCTCAAAAGCAGCCTACATCACATGAGGACCTCACACCAAATAGTTCCATGCAAGACAGCGCACACCCCTGTAAGAGTCACTTTCGTGGATGAATCTATTATTAGCGGAAATCACCTATCTAATAATAGGTTGCTTTAGAGTAAGTCAACTGCCGCTCATCTGCCTCCAAATTCGCCAATGTAAGAGTTTCATTCAGATATTTCATATCCTAAAGGAAACAAACAGTAAAATTGAATAAAAAAAAGCCACGCACACGCCAACAAGCTCAAAAGCAGCCTACATCACATGAGGACCTCACACCACATAGTTATTAGCGGAAATCACCTATCTAATAATAGGTTGCTTTAGAGTAAGTCAACTGCCGTTCATCTGCCTCCGAATTCACCAATGTAATAGTTTCATTCAGAAATTTCATATCCTAAAGGAAACAAACAGTTAAATTGAATAAAAAAACAATCAAGCACACAAGCCAACAAGCTCCAAAGCAGCCTACATCACATGAGGACCTCACACCAAATAGTTCCATGCAAGACAGCGCACACCCCTGTAAGAGTCACTTTCGTGGATGAATCTATTATTAGCGGAAATCACCTATCTAATAATAGGTTGCTTAAGAGTAAGTCAACTGCCGCTCATCTGCCTCCAAATTCGCCAATGTAAGAGTTTCATTCAGATATTTCATATCCTAAAGGAAACAAACAGTAAAATTGAATAAAAAAAAGCCACGCACACGCCAACAAGCTCAAAAGCAGCCTACATCACATGAGGACCTCACACCAAATAGTTATTAGCGGAAATCACCTATCTAATAATAGGTTGCTTTAGAGTAAGTCAACTGCCGTTCATCTGCCTCCTAATTCGCCAATGTAATAGTTTCATTCAGAAATTTCATATCCTAAAGGAAACAAACAGTAAAATTGAATAAAAAAACAATCAAGCACACAAGCCAACAAGCTCAAAAGCAGCCTACATCACATGAGGACCTCACACCAAATAGTTCCATGCAAGACAGCGCACACCCCTGTAAGAGTCACTATCGTGGATGAATCTATTATTAGCGGATATCACCTATCTAATAATAGGTTGCTTTAGAGTAAGTCAACTGCCGCTCATCTGCCTCCAAATTCGCCAATGTAATAGTTTCATTCAGATATTTCATATCCTAAAGGAAACAAACAGTAAAATTGACATAAAAAATACGGACCTGTTTTTGGCTGAACCTGGCAGGGATGGTGAGCCAAATTCTAGATTGGGTTCTGGAATATGAGCATATGTCTGCATTATTCTTTGAAAACCTGAAAATAATAAACAATTCAATATAACAAATCAAATAACTGATTGCTATTCAGCGAAATTTCATACCCTACACATCTACACACATTAAGTTCAATGTGACAATCATAATAAGCTTGTCATCACTATGCGTTGACCAATGAATCTTTTCTCACAACTTATAAAATAAAAGAATTTGCACTGTTAATAGAAAACCTTATCAATTAATGAATCATTGAAAACACTTATGTGCAACATCCATTCTGAGCAAGTTACAGATTATAAATAGATTTGCCAAGGCTCACTACTTTTTTATTCAACTTTTTCATAAATTCATTACAAGATAAACCCTTAAATCTCATATGTTGTCGATATACTAATACATCGAACCATGATAAGAACAAACAAAGTAGCCTTTAAATCCTTTAGTACCTGCTTCAATGTAATGATTCCAGCACATAAAATCTCCATTTCATGGTAACTCCAATATATATGAAGCATAGAATGTAACTTCAATATACACATCTTGAAGTATAAATTGTCCAAAAGGTTTACCTGTAAAATAACATCAATAAGATATAATATATACAGTCTAACCAGAGAATTACAAAATATTCACATGGTTTAATGTCGAAAGATTCATTGTAGATGATAATAGGAGATTATCAGATGGTAAAATATAGAAAAGAACAACAATTATGGAAGAAATAGAAAATAAGCAATTATAAACAATATTAATGTTAATCTGCGATGTAATGGAGCTAACAAATGAGTGTCTATTTGGGAATGAGCAGATCACCAGCAACTTGATGAAATGAATTTTTATATTTCTTAAAATTATTAGAATACATTGGATCTATTTTAATTAAGGTTGATCTCAATTTGTAAATGATCAGTTGAAATATATATTAATTGTAGCAAAAATTTACGTTATGTATTATTATTCCTCATATCTTTCCCTCACTTCAGTAACAAATACACAGATTGTCTCTTGTTGCAGTAGACATTCCTGTAAGTCACATAATCAAAGGTTCGGAACTCCCCTGTAATGGGTTTTGATGTCATATTTTGTCCTTTTCATTGGCCTTGTTCAAGTGGGCCATATTGAAATTCCCAAGCTGCATTAATTGTTAATGATAAAAATATAGCAAGTTTCATAACAATAACTCATTTTTAACAATCATGTACTGGTTTGCAGTAACGGACCCTCGTAACTAACATTAGTGTATTTATTTACTTACTAAGTTTAAACCAGTAGACACTCCCCCTCTTCTGTTCATCACCAATTTGATCATGGTTCCTTCATCATGGTTTGTATGTCATGGTTCATTCGTCGTGGTTCCTTCATCGTGGTTCGCACGTCATGGTCCATTCATCGTGGTTCGTACGTCATGGTCCATTCATCGTGGTTCCTTCATCGTGGTTCGCATGTCATGGTCCATTCATCGTGGTTCGTACGTCATGGTCCATTCATCGTGGTTCCTTCATCGTGGTTCGCACGTCATGGTCCATTCATCGTGGTTCGTACGTCATGGTCCACTCATCGTGGTTCGTACGTCATGGTCCATTCATCGTGGTTCGTACGTCATGGTCCATTCATCGTGGTTCCTTCATCGTGGTTCGTACGTCATGGTCCATTCATCGTGGTTCCTTCATCATGGTTTGTATGTCACGGCTCATTCGTCGTGGTTCCTTCATCGTGGTTCGTATGTCATGGTCCATTCATTGTGGTTCGTACGTCATGGTCCATTCATCGTGGTTCCTTCATCGTGGTTCGTACGTCATGGTCCATTCATCGTGGTTCGTACGTCATGGTCCACTCATCGTGGTTCCTTCATCGTGGTTTGTACGTCATGGTCCATTCATCTTGGTTCCTTCATCGTGGTTCGTACGTCATGGTCCATTCATCATGGTTCATTGATCGTGGTTCAGTCATCATGGTTCGTAAGTCATGGTTCATTGATCGTGGTTCGTACGTCATGGTTCGTATGTCAAGGTCCATTCATCATGGTTCATCCATCATGGTTCCTTCATCAAGGTTCGTATGTCATGGTCGATTCATCGTGGTTTGTATGTCATGGTCCATTTGTCATGGTTTATTCATCATGGTTCGTATGTCATGGTCTATTCATTGTGGTTCGTACGTCATGGTCCATTCGTAGTGGTTCCTTCATCGTGGTTCGTACGTCATGGTCCATTCGTCGTGGTTCTTTCAGCGTGGTTCGTATGTCATGGTTCATCTCCAACTATGTCATGGTTCGTCCCACTGGTGTTCAATCAAAAGCTATGCTAACACTTCATTATAAGTAATATCCACAAACTACAGGA
Source organism: Spisula subtruncata (assembly GCA_963678985.1). NCBI lineage: Eukaryota > Metazoa > Mollusca > Bivalvia > Venerida > Mactridae > Spisula > Spisula subtruncata. The sequence continues at coordinate 20,679,743 of OY787676.1, read as the reverse complement.
AGTTGAACTCCCTGAATTTTATGTAAAGTTTTTTTTTTCCTAAATCGAAAGTACAGGTAATGGGTTCAACAGATGAAAAGAAAAATAAAAGATCCAAAAAAAAATGTTTAAAAAAAGTTCCACAAATGGTATCAGTGACCATGCGACTCTTTTACATTTTACAGGGGCGTGTTTGCATAGTATAATACCTCCCCTTACTTTGCCAAAGTTTTCCTACTTTCCTACAAAAAATGTCCTTGCCAAACTTTTCCCTGACTTTTGCCACACACGAACAACCAGACCATCCACAGGGTCCAGCAGTTCAATGAAGGATAAACTTATAAATAACTGAAGCAAGCTAATGAACATCTTCTCCATAACCGCCTCATCGCCTCCATAACCGTCACGTCATCGTCTCCATAACCGTCTTGTCATCGCCTCCATAACTGTCACATGATTGTCTCCATGACCCCCACGTCATCGTCTCCATAACCGTCATGTCATCGTCTCCATAACCGTCATGTCATCGTCTCCATAACCGTCACATAATCGTCACGTCATCGTCTCCATAACCGTCACGTCATCGTCATGGTCATCTGGTGATCTTCTGTATAAATCCTGAAACATAGAACTAAACTCGGTTATAACTGTCAAAGTAGAGGTTATAAATTGTAACAGGATATCAAGCATGATGTGTCAATAATTTTACATTGTTTTGAATAACAGAGTTTGCAACTGTTATTCTCCTATCCGGGCCAACCTATCGTCATTGTGAAAATGAATATAATGGCATGCTGGCTATACACTTAATCTAACCTTAATTTATCTAGAACGAGAGCACTGTGAGTGAAAACCTTTGAAAGATTTTTGATATTGAGATAATCTATTATGAATCATTTGCTAAAAAACTAGGATCAAATGAAACAGAATCATCAGTACATAACCATTGCGCACTGGCTACAGTGAAATCAACTGATCCCTGAACCTTGTTTTCAAGCAAATAAAACTTTTCAATTACTCAAATATCAGTCCTTATTTGCCTGATTTACAGTAATTAATATACTAGCCCTAGACTTTGAGGGCTCAACATATCTCCATGCTAGACAGCAACACACACCCCTGATAGCCACTATCTTTGATGAAACTGTATAATGTATGGTATATCAATATTTAATGTAAAACAGAAAATTAAAGTTGACACTTGCCTATCCGCCAATTTTATAACCAGCATTTTAAAACCTGCAGTCCGAAGAGACGCCACTCTCTTCTGTCGACTTATTTAACGTAAGAAACTGCCTCAACCCAATTAGGGGAGAGTATGTAACTATGTAATTAAAGACTTATCTTAACAATATCTTGACGGCTGCAAGTCGATGTCCATCTCCAAAACCATCACATCTGCGCTCCTCGTCACGGGATAAGGTTCTTTGGGCATGACCCATTCTAGCAAAGATGGGTCACATTTCTCACCTAAAAACATTTAAATTTCACTTTATAATAAGCTTATAATAGATTACATTTTGCGAATTTGTTTGGGTTGTTGCTCAAAACATTAACATGATATTTATAGTGTTATTTATGCGCTTATTTTCAGCGTTCACACACGATAAATTCAGAGCTGCTAGGGGGGTTTTGGGGCATATGCTCCCCCAGAATTATTTTTTTACCAAACCATATATTTTTAGATCAGTTTTGTTTGCCAGTTTTTACAAACAGCGTACACACATACGTATTTGCGTATGCCCAACTATGGCCCGGTTTGCTGAATTTATCGCCAAACCAAATGAATAAGGAGTCAATCAAAGAGGGAAGACAATTATTGGATTAACGTCCATGAGATTAACCAGCTTTGTCATAAACAAATAACTGACATGATTTGTTTATACTTGCAATTGGTAGGCTGTAACTGTAACTAATCTTATTTGGTTTCATGAATCTAACATTTTCAAAAAGGGGCATATTAAGGAGCAGATGTTGACAGAAACATTAACAATGTTTTTTTTAGATCCTAGTAATTGGATAATGATTTAACTACCGATTTTCAATATACTGATCTTTGAAAGAGTACTCCAGTACTGGGGAGTTGCTGCCATCCCTTGTATTTACAATCAAGCAGATGTGCTTTATATTTTCATGATCATCACATGTTCAGCATCTTAGAAGATGAACAACAAAGTATACGTTTGTTACCTGGCGAACCTTCTTCGTCAGGCTATCCACAAAAACCAGGCAAACAATCAGGACAGAATGAACAGTAGACGTCCATCAAATCCATCTGACAGTGTGGTCCAAGTACGAGCACCACAGGGATAAGGTTCTTTGGGCGGACTGACCCATATAAGCGTAGCTGGGTCAGATGTGTCACCTGAAAACATAAATTCCACTTGATAAGCTTACATAAACATATATAAATACTACTCAGAATTCAATAAGGTTCCAGTGATCAATATTCCTGTTTTGTTAATTCACAATGTCCAACTGCTGACAAAAACCATGTGTAACTATCAATCTTGACTGTTGCTAAATTGTAGCAATATATTATTGCCATGTTTTCATAACCTTTTGTGATACACACAAATTCCTAAAATTCAAAAAACATCCTACTAAAGCAGCTCAAACTTGGGCATCAAGAGTTCAGCATCTTAAAAAATAAACAACAAGAATAATAATACGTATGTTACCTGGCGAACCTTCTTCGTCTAGCTATCCACAGAAACCAGGTAAACAATCAGGACAGAATGGACGTCAAATCCATTTATCCAATTATGTGACAGTGTTGTTACACCATCCATCTGTTGACAGTGTGGTTACACCATCCATACGTTGACAGTGTAGTTACACAATCCATCCATTGACAGTGTGGTTACACCATCCATTGACAGCGTAGTTACACCATCCAATCCGTTGACCGTGTGGTTACACCATCCATTCGTTGACAGTGTGGTTACACCATCCATATGTTGACAAGTGTGGTTACACCATCCATCCATTTACAGTGTGGTTACACCATCGATACGTTGACAGTGTGGTTGCACCATTCATCTGTTCACAGTGTAGTTACACCATCCATAGAGTGACAGAGTTGTACTTTCCAATCCAGCAAGATCGGATGTACCTGTAACTAATATAGCACAGTAACATACAATCATAATTTGCTAAATTTCCACAAAAAGTGGGAAATGTGGAGTAGGTGAAAATTCCCGGTAATAAACTAGATTGTTTAAGACACTGTTTTGGTCTTCAAAAATAATCATTATTTCATTAAATGTCAATTAAGTGTTGGGCATACTGAACTTAATCATTAAGTATAAAGGAAGGTCACTCTATATTATGGAAACCTTAGCAGACAAGAGTTTCCGTCAGACATTGGGGGAACCTCCCTATTTGTATCGGCAGCATGTACCCGGGGAGGTTGGACCCACAGGTAACTGCATCAGTTATAAGAAGTAAAATGGTCAGAATGTTTATGCCTCAAAACAATGGCTTTTGATATTTTCATCAACTAATTACATTCAAACAAACATTGATAACATGACTATTGTACAAAATCCCATCAAAGTTATGCTATGAAATGTAGATACTGTATCAAGACAATCACTGTGGTGCATTCGAAACAAACTACCATGGCCGTGCTTAAAGCATTTTATGCAATGCCATCAATTACAGCATTAATTACCAAAGAAAGTTAGAATTAAAGAGGAAAAGATTAATTATATTGCATTCATTTCATAATATAATGTCTCATTTATTAATCAACAGTCTTTATAGTTGATACATTGATATGATCCCATAAATAAAGAAAATGCACCTCAGTGACCAGCTTGTCAATGTCCGAGTAAAAGATAACCTGTCCTACCTGGTGATAATCTAACATTCAGCTTTGAGGACAGGCTACGGTCACATTAACAAAACAGGCATGATGTAACAAAGTATAACCAACACTATAACTCACCATTTTCTCTCTGTCTCCTCTCTTTATGAAGAAACTATCCAGAAACTTTCCCAGGAACTGCATCATCTGGATAACCTGTGAAATATATAAATCATTTTAAATTAACTGAATTCAAAAGCTAATATACTTTATTTACTCACTGGTAAACATTACCTAACAAACCGTTCCATCAGCAACAAGTAACTTCTCCACATTCATGATTTCAGAGAAAAACAGAATTCATATCAATCACAGAAATTCACCCAAGGTCAAATTTTGTGAATTTGAAAGCCAGATGAAGTTGTGTAAATTGACTCACAGCCATTGATTAATTTTACCAAAATCAATAAGCAATAATTAATTCATGATTTTTTTATTTTACAAATTATGTCACAACAGTTACTGTATCGCATTTAAATAAAATTGGATTATTTTATTTCTTGCTTATCAGTGGTTTATGCGGAATAACAGCAGATTATTCCCAGTTAATTTCCCTGTTGATAATTTCACTCAAAATAACTACTTTGTTAGCATATTTCCCAGCTGTCAAAAATAAAATAATGAAGCATTTAATCTTTAACAAATTACAGAACACTACTAAATGTCACAAAATGGACAAAATTGAAGCCATTGCTGAAGAACTACTTAATGGCAACTCGGCGCCTGCATGGCGGAAAAAAGGGGCACACAACACATTTTAGGCATATAGTTCAAATCAATTGGGGGCATATAATTAATTTAAGCTATTTGAAGTATGAAATAAATAGAATATTAATATTTTATGGTGTATGATCTGTTGGTATTTCACCTCGTGAGTAGCTGACTTATACTTTCTGGTGAAAATATAGCTCCAGCTTCTCAGTCAGTGAAATACCCACTGATCATACACCGTAAACGCAAATATCCTCTATATATTCCAACACTACATCCCTTTCTGTCTATATTAAGTAATTAACCTGTTATTTTTGTAGATTTCAATAATCAATTCCAATGCATGTAAACACTGATCCCAGTAAAATTTAGCTAGCAAGCTTCAGTTGCACAAAATGATATGGTTGTATAATATATATAGCTTACCATGATTCAAGCAGTCCTGTAGCTTCATTGGTCTTGTCTTTCAGTGAAAGTGGTTCTTTCCAATCAAACGTGGGTACTCGTCTTACAGCGACAGTGGTACGTTCAAAACCAATGTAGGTACTTCCAGCATAAACTATAACTTTCATATGCTTGAATTGTAGCATAGATCATCCCCATCCACCAATCACGAGCTCAAATAGCACTTGGTCCTAACTCGAAGTACTAGGTACTCGGCCCAAAAAAACCAAAGGAAGCATAGTGTGCCTCGGGGCACAAAAAAATTTAGAAAATTGTAATGACTATGCGACTCTTTTAACATTTTACAGGGGTGTGTATGCATAGTATAATACCAAAAACTCACTTTACTTTGCCAAACATTTATCAAAGTACAATAAAAAAAATGCTTTTCCCTGTACTTTTGCCTCAGACACAATGGCGAACCAAATGCAAGCTACTTGATCGGATTCCGGAAAATTCACATCTGCTGTCAATTATGTCCTGAAAATATAAAGATACAAATAACCCTAGAAAATAGAAGAATCCAGCAATTCAACCATGACCACTGTACATGTATTTAGATTAATTATTTGAATATCTACAGTAAATGTCTTATGACTGATTAATAGTAATTAAATCATATAGCAATAACATAATTTGATTTAGACGGTAGTCATCAGTAGGCAAATGCTATGAAATAAAATTTTGAAAAGTAAAAGTGCAATCTTGCTGATCTTTATTTAGAACTGGTCATCACTGTATTTTTTGGGACCATAAATCAACAAATTATCTCAAAGAATATAACATATTTTGTCTAAAATAGAGCTTAATGATAGAGCAATAGCTGTCAGTACAGACATAGTGATGCCCCAAAACAGTAAAGACATTAGGGAACTGCCTTAAAGATGCAGACAGCCATCTGACATTTGTCACGTTATCATCGCATACAATGCCAACAAATCAATCATCATTGGTTGAAGCGAAAACACCACCAAACTAACTTGCTGCAAATGGTTGTCCATAAGCAATACAACATTTTACTTTCCTTTGTGTGTATAATAAAACTTACTTTGAAAGTCCTCCAAAGGTGCATCTCAAGCTTCTGAACACCTTCAATATCTTGGACACTGGAATGTGGAACTTTACTTCCTGCAAATCAAGGATATTTTGTATGATTAATTGATTGAACTAAAACAAAACAAGACTGCGTTCAATAAACGCTTATGCCCACGTGGAATATGAAACGATACCTGCATAGGTATAAAAAAATTGATAATGTAGGGCTTTCAATGGTATTATCAAATTGAACAAGGTCAAGTTCTTTCATGGATTGGAAAAATGGTCTACATATTAACTCATTATTCAATATAAAACTAAGTTTTCGTACTAACCACCAGATAAGATAACTTAGCTATGTTGTAAGCATTTTCTCATTATCTATTGATCAGGCCTCATATATTTGGGAAGCAGGGGTAAGGAAAACATTGCTAGATTTACAAGAAGTACAGGTACTTACCAGTATGTGAACAGTGTTATTCAATGGACTTGCCATATTCTGACCATAGCGTGACTTCGGTCATTACTGTAAACTGTCCAAGAAATCTAAAATATAAGAAATTTAAACTGCTGTAATCTCATGATTTTTAAATGTAACTTAACAAGATTACACACTGGTAACTGTAAATTTCAAGTGTAATTGATCAAGCAAGGCAAAACATGTTATCAATACTTTCTTTGCATAATTACTTCTCTTGTATATAATAAGTTCAGGATGAAAAAAAGGAAAATTGACAAATGCATACATTGCCTCTATTAAACTTATTGTTGATATTATTACAGTCACCACATGTACTGTATAATTAGTTGAAATACGGCTTTATTATAAATATAACTATGTGCCTAAGTCTACTTTTATATATCATTCTAACTATAATCTTAGTGTCATATCTATATTTTAAAAAGGGAGCTGTATTCGAATAACTTCCTGTAATTATGAGGGCCTCGTATATGATCTACCATTCAAATAGTATTGAAAAACGGTGCATTTAAATCACTCAACCTGCACCAATTTTTTACACCGTTAAGACACCTTAAATGATTTGAATGTATCATTTGCTTATGTGTAAAGCTCTATTCAAAGGTTAGATTTAATTAAGATGCACTTTCAAACTTGTTCATTTAAACAGCTGGAAAAATTTGTAACTCAATCATACAAAAAAAATCAAACATATTGTTTTTGAATAAACTTCATACAGTTGTTGCCATGGAAACAACAAACTGTATATACCACTTATCAGCATACTGTCTAACAGGCCGTAAAACATTCAAATCAGAAATTATGAAAATATGAGTGAAACTTACACGGAGTTCAACTTGATAAGCATCATCAGGAACACTGACAACTCCAGTGGCCCCTTCTGTAGCAAAGCCTGCAGTTCCTCCAATAGCACCATCTACCGGAATGTTAGCCCCATCAGGACAATGTCCGCCTCTAATCATTGTCCCTTCAGCAGTCATTCCAGATATAGAAAACACCAAGTTAACAGTGTTGAGCATATCCAGTCCAGTCTCATCTCTGTGTAAAGTGAAGGCAAAATGTATTAACAAGAAGATATTGAACAAAACAAATAACTCCTGCTCAAAATTGCTAGTAGTCTTTGATAAGGAAGACTTATTTTTAGGCACAATAAGCTAACAAATGGAGCAATTTGAGTAGTAGAAAAAAAACCCGACGTATTGAGCCCATTAGCGGATTTTAAGAAAATTAACCAATATAGCAAAACACTGTTAGACATTGAAAACTTTAAAATTATGAATCAATGTAGGAATTTCAAAGTCAATCACTACTCCTTTAGTCAAAGAACTTTTCATGAGCAGATTTTAGCAGGAAAATTTGAGTCAATCTTTTCCCACATTTCCATATTGTGGTAGACCAAGTCAGAACTGGTTAAGTTTGAAATGTTACAAAAAAGAATTGAATGACAGTAAACTGTCCCAACCATTTTTTAACATGTTTAGTTGAGGTTCATACAATGATAAAAGTACAAAGAAGACACATATCAAAAATAGATAAAAGAATGTGTACAGTGTATAGCTTGGCTATTTTGACCTGAGCCTGACCTTTATGCAAGAATATATTACAAGGTCCTTGCTTTGAATATATCAATTTTCGCAAGCAAATCGCGCAATATTGGTATTATAAACTTGTGTTTGTATTACATCTCAAGTGTCTTCGTGATACTCCCGGATTGTGAAAACATACAATCAGTATCATAATAATGTATATTCACCTCATAACAACAAGACTGTCGTGAAAATACTGGCAGGTGGTGCTGGGTGGAACCTGCAGGAATGCATGTATAGCATCATCTCTACACTCCACCAATTCAATGACCAAGGGTAGTTGGTTGATACCAAGATCAAACTGTTCATCACTCTGAACAAGGTTTCCATCTGACCCCTGAAATATATAAATATTAAATTTAAATGTCAATTGCATTTAACCCTTTACCCAATGATGATGCAAAATGACTTATAGTTAAACTTCCAACCATCATAAGGAGAGACTGAACAGATTAAATACTTTAGATACTATGTCAGCTGGTAATTAATGATCAAATTGAATGTGCAATTGAATTGCCACTTGATGATTTATACATATATACGTGGGTATATCCATAAGTAATGTCACTGATGCTATAAAATCATGCAAAATGCCTGTAAAACAATAATTGTTTTTCTTATCGCTACTCCATTCTAATTTAAATATAATGACCAAACTTCGCAAAAATGCACAGAACAGTTATTGAGATATGAACATTTACTCAAGACATACTAACAAACATCGCTGCTAGTCCGTCGTCAATGACGTCATAATGGCGTTACTTGCCGACATTTACTAATACATAAAAATGTCAACCCTGGTGATTTCTAATGCCTCATTAAATCAAACAGTTATTTCCACGTCCTTGACAAATGCGCAACCTTCCCCACACTGACTTTCATTGCGACCAGCAGCAGGTATCCTGAGAAATTAGTCTAGATAAAGAACAAAAGGTTTTGTAGGAGAATTGTCCAATAGACCAACAGAATACTAGCAATTCCCCAAAAAGGTGACCGCAAGTGTTGGTGGATGAGTGCACCTCTGTAGCAATACTCTTGTGATGCAGGATTTAGCTATTGTACTTAAAGTTTAGCTGACCTCAAGTATTAAGTAAGCTTACCTCAGAGAAAGTGATGACATTCTTTACCAGATCATCCATATATGTAGGTTGGGTTAACATACTGTCGATCATCTTGGCTACCAATATACCATTACCCTGACCATCTAACACACACAAATACATCAGTGTGGGAACGTCAACAGTGAAGTACTCATACAAGGCAACTCCAAACACACTAGGTGTGATATGACTATCCTGAAATGTTAAATACGTGGGGTGTTCCACAATTAATAGGACTTTTTTCATAGCAGTACGGAAAATCAGAAATTAAGACAACTAATTGTATATAATTAAATTTTGATCTTTCACTGACAAACACGCGAAATATAAAAGAAATTGGATGAAAAATAAGAAATTTATTAAACATTAAATATGCTATGTACCAAGGAGGCGGGTCGCACCGTGACGTTATTATGCCGTCGCATTTCAAGCACAGTATTTTAACATAAAGAAACATTTAATAATTTTGTTTACATTCATACTGACTTCCTAACCAGATCTAATAACACTGTTCCGATTATTTAACTGTGATTCCGTAACCCTGTTCACAAAAAATGTGTTGCAATGATGTTAGAAATTGCTCAAACATTGGAGCGTCTATCAGGGTACAAACAGTGTTTATTAACGCCAACATAATTTTCTATGACCTCACCTGTGCTTATTTGTAAGTTTATAAATCCGGGATATGTAAACAATTTGAGCCAAGAGAACACAAGTGGCTGCTTAATGACACTACATTACATGTATTTCATCATTTCATTGGTTAGCACTGTTGGTTTTCCAAATGTATACTATTATTTGACATTCGCGCAGTTTCTGTTTATTGGTGTTGACGTCATTTTCACCTATGACGCGCTTGGATACATACCCCTGATAACTGACTTGTGATAACAAACACGGATCGATTTCTTCGAAAGTTTGCATGTACATGTATAAGTCATCCACGTAATGCCATACGATTAGGCGTTAATATTTATCAAGTGGTTATTGAGATATTCAAATTTTTAATAAGGATGGTAATGACAAATAATAGTGTGACCCGCCTTGGCGTTATATGGTTTCTATGACGACGCTTTGTATGAGCATCATCAGTAACAACAAAATTCTGTTGCTACCAATATAGAGAGCATACATTGCTTAGCATATGCGACAAATTTCATTAAAATGTAAGCGTTGAGTAAGAAGTTATGATAAAAGTCCTGTTATTTCTGGAACACCCCTCGTACATTGTTATATACCACATTCAACAATAACACCATTGGTTATGTTAGGAAGATAGATTTCTGATTTGTAAAGAAATGCAAAGTCACTATCAGGATTTTTTTAAACAACAAACATACCATAATTCTTTTATAACATTACATAAGATATGATATGCAAGTAAACTGTCCAAATACCTGACTATACATTGTATATAAAAGCAAGTATGGTAACCAGTGTAAATTTGACATACATGTATTTGTATAACTGTAAAATCATTCATTTTTGTGGGTGATTATATTTCGTGAAATCAACTCCAATCAAACAATAATTAATAAAGAATTATTTGTTTAAAGGCGCAGTCGTTCCCACCAAGTTAACAAAGAGTTGAACAAATCTGAAACATATATCGATGGCTTAGAACAAGAAGGTTGTAACTACCAAATCGATATATTGAGAAAGCAAGAGAAAACTGTCTGTAATTTACTCTTTACCTATGGGAAAACACGTTTTTAAAACTTCATTTTGGTCAACATGACAATTTCAGATTTTCATGAAAATAGGCTCATAAGAAGCGCCTTGTGAAGCAGATTTCAAATATGTATGAGTCTTATAAGGTCGTAAGTAGGAGTTATGACTTTCTGGTTCTAAGCCATTGATATATTCAATGAGCAAACTATAAATTGCAAACAGCATTAGGTATCTTAATGAGTTTGACTGAATCTTCAGTTGACACACACCAAGGGAATTCCCTACCAGGGACCTTAAAAGTGATCAAGGATCAGTGCATGCCTGCATGTTGCAAGGATACTGTGATATTAGTTATATATATAGTGAGCCTACTTCAAACAATGCCAACCTCATGTATTAAGTAAGCTTACCTCAGACAAAGTGGTGACAGTCATAACCAGATCATCCATATATGTAGGTCGATTCCACATACTGTCGATCATCTTGGCTACCAATGTACCACAACCCTGAACATCTAACACACATAGATACATCAGCGTGGGAATGTCAATGGTGAAGCTCTCATACAAGACAACTCCATACACACTAGGTGTGATATGACTATCCTGAAATGTAAAGTATATTATAATAGACATTTATCAATAAGACCAACAGATCTGTAAGGTTGAACATGTTCTTATTTAGATGGTAGCCCACTGAACTAGGGAGACTGTTTAACACCAAGAAGTCCTCCATTTTATCATGCTTTATATCAGGATAATCAACAATAACACAAATTTATATTCACTGGATTATAACTATTGAAAGTTTCAATGTTTCAGTATAGTGTATAATTTCCTTATTTTCATTCTCAATTTCCGAGAGATAGTTATGGATTTTTGGTCCTCTAAGATTTTTATTTTATTTATTACTAGAATGTGTAATATTAACACATCTTATTTTTGAAATCAGACAAACTGGATTAAAAAAAAACCTACAAGCAGTTGTTGAACTATGCAAATACCCTGCACTAGTAATTGCGCAGGTAAGAGGGTCGTGTTATAAAATATCTCTGCACAATAAATAAAATGTAATCAGAAAACAATTTTATGAGATTTGATTAAGGGTTACTATACCTCAGATTCCTTGTATGAAGACATACATATACAGGACATAAACACCTCCTGTTGATCTCTGGCTACGATTGGAAATCCCAGGAGCATGTGACTAGATCTAGAAGTATGACAGAAGTACAAGTCCAAAACTGGGGTATCAACAGCCTAAAAATAAAAGGTTTATCATAAAATACAGAGACCTATAGAAGAAAAGTTCTTGAATACATTACTTGTGACTAATATTTCCTAAATTGTCAAGGAGTTGCGAGCGCCAAGATCAACTACCAAGTACAATTAAGGATTCTGACTGAGGCTTAATTCCCATTCCTGAAAAGGACTGTTTCCGGTTAGCACACACCCCACATAAAATCTCATTCCAATTGTTATTCTATTGCTTTAGTGACATGACACCATTTTAGTTCTACGCAGTAAGCTGCAAGTAATTTAAATAAAATTTGGAAAACATCAAAGAAGCTTGGACTAACTCGATCTACTTAAAATATCTGGGATATGACCAATAAACAAAATTGTTAGTGTTTGACTATCCGTGGCAATAAATAGGTTGTTTTACCTGACACACCAACTTGTCATGTGGAAGTTGTAGCAACTCGTAAACTGGCAAGTCTACTAAGTCATCTTCTATCAGCTCCTGTTCCGTCGATGCCTCAGAATGACCTGCATCAGCCAGCCATGCTTGAAGAAGTCGAACCTGTAAGGCATCAAGAAACGTCAGTGTGTAAAAATAGAGACAATGCATCCACTTGTAAGACGTAGTTCATTTATGCAATTAATAACACGAGAGAAAATGGTAATTCTGGTTGATACAGATGGCGGGAAAAGACAAAGGGAAACAACTCGGTTGGTCTAATTACCAGACACAACTTTAATGCCGTCCGGTCCGGACACAAACAATGCACAGTATGGCAAAAGATCTTTAAAATGTGTTGACATACACCGAAAAAATAATTGGAATGTTTTTTTTCATTTAATTCCTTTTAAAAAATGTTTGTCTCATATGGAATTTCAGCGTATTTTTGCTGCAAAAAGGATATTAACTAAAATCCAAGATATTAACATAATCAGGAACTATGTAATTATGTTCCTGACATAATGAAATGAGGAAATCCGAAAGGGACGGCGCAGCACAAAAGCCGAGCTCAGAATACAGCAAAGTCACAAGCCAACTACATGGAGCAGTGCTCACGCACAACCCAAGTCTAGGTTCCTGAATTTAGTATATTGAATAGATTAAACTTTGAATAGAAGCTTAGTATCTAGTCTTCAAAATGAACAAATAAATGATAAATTCAAGATCTGTATGGACAACATCGTGACAAGAACAACTTGCAACGGGACTCAATTCAGCTTTAAATATATACTAAATACACAACAAACGCTATAGCTTGGTTAATTTGACACGAACCTGAGCTTTTGATTAGCATACTTTAACAGTCGATATATTGCCTGTCCTACGTTTACAAACCCGATTGGATGTTTTCACAATCGGGTAGTATCACGACTTCAGACGCTCGAGATGTAATACAAACGCAAATCTGAAATACCGATATTGCACGATTTGCTTGCGGAAATTGATATATTCATGCAAGACAAGAACCTTAATTGTAATATATTCTTCCATAAAAGTCAGGTTCATGTCAAAATAGCCAAGCTATAACAGCTTATTATTGATCGGTCAGTAGCGTGGTTTACAAATGAAGTGACATGTCTTCAAAATCAAAACATTTTACCGCCGGATATAAATACATGGATAATCTTGAAAGTCCCGATTTTACATCAAATTGAACATGCATCCTGAAATCACAGCAATATTGAATAAATATATTATACTTACATCAACGACCACCAGCAGTACATGCACCAAGCACAACAAACTGTACAAGACCACGTGGAAAAGCATGATTGCAATTGTAGTTAGCAAAAATGAAACAACGATATAGTAGCTCTTATTCCGTTCAAAACGAGAATTAGAATGACAGATATCGTGTAAATTTTCTCAGTGCGCGATTTGTGTATAATTACTCTCCCGAGGCAATATATTACCCACGTGATCATATGTATTGTGCTTTCGCCATAAAAGGGCATTTTTACCAACAAAGAAGCCCTGATTGCATGATATTCACGAGATTATTGTATTATGACATTGAACACACCGTTCGAAACAGGTCAAGAAATTGGAATAGTTTATTGTGTGACTGTGTTTACACGTAACCTACAGCTTATATTTAGATTTTTGGTGTTTATAAAAATCTCAAAGGTGGGACTTTTGGTATCGCACGAAAGGCACATGAATTAATCAAGTGTTCATAAAAATTTTATTATAATTATGATAATTGACCACGTATTGTTTCTTTACAAGGACTCCTTCGGTCCCAGCTCTTAGTCCATGTCCCAGGTCTTGAAAATTGAAGATCCATTACCAAAGAGGTGAACAGATCCAACAATGATTTTCGGTTAGCTTGATATCTCAGCTGTCCGAAATCAGTTGATGGACTTGCGGGACATTTTGCCAAATGACCTTTTGGCGGCCATCTTTAAATATTGCTGCCGTTATTTTAAGCAATCAGAGGGTTTAGGAAAACTTCGATTATTCCTCACTCACAAGGGCTATCGGCTTGTAATATCGATGTCTTAAAATGTTTGCAATTAAACCCCGCATGGGATAGTGTATAAATATAGATATTATAATATGGTTATTAATTAATAATTATTGATTTTTTAAGGAAATTATGATATTTTTCGATTTTTGTCGTTAATTTTTCTCTTTTAAATCGGATCTGAGTGTGTATTTGACTATTTGTTGATTGTTATATGCAGAGGTTGGTTCTAGGCGTCCATAGTAAACATTACATTGACAGATTTTTATTTGAAAGTCCTTCATTAGCCAGGAATATTTGATAACTGATAGTTGATTAATAGTCAAGTCTATAAATGGGATATTTAGGTTATACCCGGCATTGGATTGTATTGTAATTTTTTTTTTGGTTTTCTGTTAGGGAAATTGTTTGCAATTGAAGAATATGAATAATGCCCAGCTGGCATCATTGAGCATTTTGTGAAAATCAAGATGGCGTCCAAGATGGCCGCCAAAATTTAGAAAAACAATCAGAGGTGCCAGAAATTAGGATTTAATCGCCTTTTTGCAGATTGGTTGTAGTTTTAATGTTTTAAACATAATTATTTATTTATATTCAATATTATTGATTGAGTTAATGAATGTAAAATGGCAATCGTGATAGCTGGAATCAACATGGTGGCTAAAATGACAAGCTGCTAGGAAAATAATTTGCTTTATCACAATTTAAGTTGAAGTGATGTAAAATAAATTGTTCAACTGTAATATGTAATAAATGCTCCAAGAAATGTTTGAGTTTTAAGCATTGCACCATTAGCTTATTCAAAATGGCGGACTAAATGGCTTCCAAAACCAATTGCATTGTGTGTTAGTGGTCCAAAGAAGTTACAAATTGATACTTTTGTGATCGATAGCAGTGTAACTTTTGCAAACATAATAACAACTTAAATACACTGTATAAAATTATAAAATAACATTATATCTATTTCGTGATCGACTTATCCCGTTTAAAATGGTATAAATGAAGGCTGAAATAATAATTGTGACAAAATGGCCGTCGCATACAGGTATGTCAAACTGAAAAATTGCATTAAAACATGTATCGTAATGGAATGTGTTAATGTGAATACAGCTATACGTTAAAAATATAGATCTACTGTAACATTTTATGTGCAGTATATTTGTTATGACTTCTAAGATGGTTGCCAACCATGTATGTTCAAATGGGAGTGGTATTCAATACTGATCTTATCTAATTGGAGAATAAGGATAGCCACATAGTCACATCGCCTGTAACTGACATATTGTTTACTATGGTTATCTGGTTGGATGTCCTTACCCTTAAGTCAAGTACGATTAATATTGTGTAACACCGGTACTGATTGTCCAATGTATGTTGGGTTGGTAACGTGGTGCGGTATATGTATAAGATATTTTTCATACATAGTTATACATGTTTTATTTACACATTGCCGTCAAAAAAAAGTAGTAGCTCACCTGCTCATACATCAAACTCGACGCATACACCGAATTCACAGTAGCACAATCAATATGCCACGGAAGCGATCCGCTTACAATTACACTAATCTACCGATCACCCAGCAGTGACCAACCATCAGCAACCTAGCTTTTATGAAGTCAACCACCTCCACCCTGCCTACCCAACATCGACAAAATGGCTAACAGGCGACATCAACCCAATATTTATAGACACGGTCACAGAAGCAAGCTCAGAACAATTTGTCAACTTCACGATAGGGGTAAACAACAAACGTATCCTCTTTATAACCAGTACAGCACTATCTTGGGTTAGCGACCATAGCGCTGTATTCATAGTGGCGAGGACCACAGCGGCAAGACGGAATACCCCGGCATGAACGACACTTTATGAATGTTATTTCAGAAGCTATGCCAACGTACCATATAAAATTATAAACCCATATACCATCCCAGTTATTTCCAACAATTGTTAGTAGTAATCAGAAAAGTCAAACGTCTATGATGAAGAAGTGGGCATTCCGCACAACTTCAGTATAGACAAAATGGATACCAACAGCCAAGCTATCGACAACGGTGCTTCGAAGTCTACACCGATTGAATTCATGGAAAAGTTCACTGGTATCCAGCCATTATACAAACGAAGGCAAGCCTAAGTAATTTTTTAAGCGGAGAAGTTCAGATCAATACCGAACCACCAATGACAACAAGATTAGCTGGATTTACCAAAACTCGGATCAAGCGAAGCCGCTTTGTACACCAAACCAAGAAGTTAGACCAATAATTTGCACCTGATTTGACCATAGCAAGTACACCTATTGTCAGGGATGATATAGTCAACACATTAGCAAATGATCTGTCTGCAGTAACTGTGAGACTCCCAGTCCCTCAACTCGAGCCAGGCAAGCAAGATGATGAATGTGTTCGAAGGAGCCTGGCACTATCGATGATAAGCCAAGAATACCCTCCTGAGATATGGACCCGTGTCTATACTGACGGCTCAGCCACCAAAGCTATCAAAACTGGAGGTACTGGAATCTTCATCCAATATACACCAGGTAACAAAGAGAGCCATCACAGAGCCACAGGGAAGCAACGCAGTAATTACAGAGCGTAGACCGAAGCTCACAACAAAACACCAGAACTAGCCAAAATACTACATATTCTTAGTATTCACTGCAAACTAGTCTTGCAATGGATTCTTGTCCGCTGTGGAATGCCTGGACATGAAACAGCAGATGAATTGGCAAAAATGGGAGCACAGTCAGCACAATCACCAGTACATGTGAGATATAAAGAGAAAGTAACCATTATCAAAAACTTCACAAGACAAGATGCTGATCCCCACCATCGCCTTAACAGGTCAGAACAAGTGATTATGATACGACTACGCTCAGGGCACAACATTTTGAACCAAATGGGTACCGTCTCCAGTCTGTCCTTGCGGGGAAGAAGAACAAACTGTCGATCATGTCCTCAAAAGCTGCAGAAGACACAACCAAGATTGAACTGCAACGTGGCCCACTGGCACAACTCCTCAAGAGAAGCTCTATGGAGACGCTGATGATGTGCGGAAGACCAGAAAGTTCATTGCAGACACCGGGATGATAGTGTAGGACAAACGACTGAGGCGAGGTGAGGTCAAACTGGGTGTGAGAAAGAATATAACTGGTCATGGTCCTTATGAAGCAACGATTCCAAACAACATCCACACAAGTTTTTGGAATACTATACTCCCTTCAGACTAGCGTCACACCCATCATCAAAACTGGAGACCAATTTATAGCGACCTAGCAACCACTGGTCTATCTCAATCAAGTCTGTGTAAAGTGAACTGTTCGAGCTCACACCGTTACTTCAAGGCCAGATCATGGCCCTTCTTGACACGTTTTAGATCCTAGGTGACTAACAACATGGTTCAGAAAGATATTCCCTGAGAGCCAGCTGGACTCCATAACCAACTACAACTGTTACCTAGATGGTGGAGATCAGATTGGCTCGTCATTCGGGATTTCAACAAAGCCTTCGGTCTAAGAAGAGACAAGCCAGCAAACTGAATTATTACAATATCAGTGGAACCTGCTGGGCAGGAATAGTACTAACATAATTCTTGCAATCAGAACCCAACATGTACTGGTCGGTGAACAGTCCACCAACACAGCACCAGTCGCACCAGGCGTACCTCAGGGATCAGCAATTGGACCACTTTTTTCTGTTGTATACCTACCACTTTCTAATTCATGCAACATCTACTCACCATCTGCTTGCTGACAACAACCTCTTGAACAGGGTAATTACCAAAGAAAATGCTTAAGCCTAACAAGATGACATGGACAGACTACAGCAATGAATGGGAGGGTCCATGATTAATGTCATTTAATCCTTATAAGTATCACTAGGAAGAGAACTCGTGTTAAGACTCTGTTTTTCATCCACAACAGCATGACACGCTACAAGTTGTTGCAGAGATAAGTGCATCGGGGTATATATAGATGAGGTCTCCTTGAGTACCAATGTTGCTACCATTGTGAGGAAAGCCAACAACAGCATCGCCTTCTTCTTGACAAACTTGACAAACTATCGAAACAGATTAGGGTACGATGTTACCAGACACATGTCAAATCAATCCTTGAACACGCAAATTCGGCAAAGGATCAACCTGGGCAAATACTTTTCATCTGGAGGCAGTTCAGCATATTGGACGCAATTCGTCAAACAGTACTTTAGCACAACAAGCAACATCAGGCAGATCATTGGTGACTTTGGTTGGAAACTCTAGAACCAGGTCCATGAGCATTGTCGACAGCGATCATGCCTTCTCGAGGGGTCTTATTTATAGTTGATAATCATGATTACTTGTTTTTAACAAAAATAACTCGCCGATCACACGATATTGTAATGAAATATCAATGGTACGATAATGCCCCAGAGGACGACCATATATACTATACAGAAAGAAGAATAATCTACAATTTATTCCCCACTTATGTTATGTCCAGTAGCCATCTTTGCTGCCATTTTTAAGTTAAACCATAATGCATGTCTGATAAATATAATGTTCAATACAAATAAAAACTATTTGAACACACATACGATTTTAATAAAATATGCTTATTCAGCAATTATGATGGCCATTACAGCCGGTAGTTGATTTCTTAGTATGCTATCTTAAATAATTTCAAACAACCAACAATGTTATGATTGAATAGATACTATGTTTAACATCTACACAACTGCCAATTAGCAACAATAGTAATTTATGTAACTAATCTCTTGAACCGCCGACATATTTCCTGATTTTGGTGGCCATCTTGGACGCCATTTTGAATAAGGCAACGGGTCAATTGAGTCGAATCGAACTTTTATTTGTATGTTAGTGAACTATGTTGATTCCCATATCACCAAAAATCATTTCAATAAATGTTTTAATAGAATATATCAATATGTCAATTATTGCGGCCGCTGTAACCGCCATTTTGATTTCAGCCGACATGAATACCATCCCACAATATTTTAATCGACCAATAACAATAGATATAATATAAAGACATGTGTTAAAACATCTAAACTGCAACCAATCGTCAAAAAAAAATTGTAACTAATTTCTGGTATCTCTGATTGTTTTTCTGATTTTGGTGGCCATTTTGGACGCCATCTAGATTTTTACAAAATGCTCAATAATGTAAGCTGGTCATCATTAAGATTCTTCAATTGCAACATATTTCCTAACAGAAATCCAAAACATATTTACAATACAATCCAATGTTGGGTCTAAACTAAATATCCCATTTGAAGACAGGACTATTATTAAACCTTTAGGTATCCAATATTCCTGGCTCATGAAGCATTTTATAAATGAAAATCTGTCAATGTAATGTTTATTATGGACGCCTTGAACCAACCCCTGCATATAACAATCAACAAATAGTCAAATCCACACTCAGATCCGATTTGAAAGAGAAAAATTATAGACAAAAATCGAAAAATATCATAATTTCCTTAAAATATCAATAATTATTTATTAATAACCATATTATAATATTTATATTTATATATAACCACATGCTGGGTTCAATTGCAAACATTTTAAGACATATAACAAGCCGATAGCCCTTGTGAGTGAGGAATAATCGAAGTTTTCCTAAACCCTCTGATTGCTTAAAATAACGGCGGCCATCTTTAAAGATGGCCGCCAAAAGGTCATTTGGCAAAATGTCCCGCAAGTCCATCAACTGATTTCGGACAGCTGAGATATCAATCTAACCGAAAATCATTGTTGGATATGTTCACCAATTTGGTAATGGATTTCGGTCTGTCACATGGACTATCTAGCCAGTTGTGCAAGATTTGTGTCCAACCCACTATACAGGCACTGGGCCAGGCACTTTGCGAGAAGACCCGAGCCCCCGTGCTCGCTGAGAGGATAATGTGTAAAAGCCTAGAATATAACCTGTATTTTTTATTTATAAAATGAACGTAAGTAACATTAACTACCGGTAGACACAAGTTTTATTCCTTTATCTGGCATATACAGAAACACTGTTTTGCGGAGCGGTGGCCCAGAGGTAGAGCACCTGCTTCGTGATTGAGAGGTCCCGGATTCAACCCCGTCTGGACCACTGGTTGATTTCTCTGAGCAAGAATAACCCACACGTTCCATCTCACCAAGGTGTAAATTGGTACCTGTGAGGACACTTGTCTATTCATGGGCACTGCAGATCGATGTTTGCTGCCACTACCACAGGAGAGAAATATTCTCCACAGGAAGACTCGAACGTAGGATTCCTAGATTGTAGTAGAACAAACACATTTCAAACAATCATTCGTTATGAATACTGCACACATTTGTGCAGACTTTGAAAGTTACTTTAAACGTTAACAAAATAGTTTCATATTTGGACACTATGAGTGTTATGGCCACCAGTCGCAGGTTGCGATACCATTAGCATAAGACACCACCTGAATGTTGCGCAAAATAAACAGAATGGGTCCGTCGTAATAAGCTCGGTGCTGCAACGATCACGGTGGAGATATGGAAGGTTACTTAATTTTGTATACATATTTGTTGGTTGGAAAAAACGGAAACCACAATCCTAACCTTCGGACAAGCTCAGTGAACAAACCAGTCAACTTCCGGTTATTGCAATAAGTCATACTAGTCTGGATTACCTGCCCCTGATCACTTCTAAAATACTATAGTACGACGGGAACCAGACTATAAGTCATGCATGTACTCGTTGAATTCAATATACACCCAAGACTGTCAGTGGAACGATTTTATAAACTATGAATATCACCGTTTAGCCTGATACCCGGCATACAGATGGCACTAAGCATAATAACTGTCAGTATATGTGCATGTATACATACACGTTCAGAATTCGAGCGGAAACTTGAAAGAGGTATCAGTACACAAAATTCGGTATTACTGAATGCCGAAAACAACATTTTGCCGAAAACAACCGAAAACAAATAAAGATTGCCGAAAACAAACGATATTTTCTGTAACGTTGCGGTTTATATTGTTTTTTATGCCCCCGTATCGATAGATCGGGAGGCATATAGTAATGCACCTGTCCGTCCGTCCGTCCGTCCGTCCGTCCTTCCGTCCGTCCGTTCGTCCGTCCGGCCAGGTTAACCCAAATTGACCGTTTCTTCTAGCATTAAAATGGCTTGCTACAAAGTTTTCAAACTTGCATGGATGTTGTATATGACCACTCTCCACGTGCCTGTATCACCAGACTCCATTTTAACCTTCACCTTGACCTAATTTTGGACTTAGACTTATTGAAAGGTAAAATTCTTGGTTAACCCAAATTGACCGTTTCTTCTAGCATTAAAATGGCTTGCTACAAAGCTTTCATACTTGCATGGATGTTGTATATGACCACTCTCCACACGCCTGTATCACCTGACTCCATTTTGACCTTCACCTTGACCTAATTTTGCACTTAGACTTATCTCCCCTTTAGTATTTTTACAATAAAATTTTGTCTGGAACGTATCTTCAAAACTATTTAACGTATTGACTTGAAACTTGAAATATAAATAGATGACAACTTGAAGAAGTGCATTGACAAAGAACCATAACTCTGTCTGTCTTAAATTTTGAATTATCTCCCCTTTAGTGTTTTTTTATATTCAAATTTTGCTCTGAGTATATCTTCAAAACTATTTAACATATTGACTTGAAACTTGGAATATAAATAGATGACAACTTGGAGAAGTGCATTGACAAAGAACCATAACTCTGTCTGTCTTAAATTTTGAATTATCTCCCCTTTAGTGTTTTTTATAGTCAAATTTTGCTCTGAGTATATCTTCAAAACTATACTTAGCAACTTTTCTAAGTCCTCACTTATATATTCGTAGATAACTGTGTCAACCATGTTAATATCTCAATGAAATTTGGCTATAATACGCGTCAAGTTTCAGTTTGAAAATTTGTACAACAAACAGTTGAGTTTGATACGTTTTTATTAAATTGAAACAACTTTAACATAACAACCAAGGGAGGTAAAAATCACAAATGCATATTTTGATATCTTTGATGACCACCAGGTTGTCTGATTTTTCCATTTGCAGCCATTGACATGAGTTATAAGCATTGTTGAATGCATCGACTCGATGATTACTACTGTGTGAAAGCAAATAACAGTCATGTCTCCGAAAACCGCGATATTACGTCATAACGTCAGTTCAATATCAAACGCTCTCGCAACCAGCATTGTTAATCTGACAAACAATAACGTAATCTTTCATTGTATACTCATAAACATGTTTACGTTAAAAATCAATCAACCAGTGATGAATTTGGTAATTATTTTTGCTTTTCGGCAGAAAATATAATTATATGAATTGTACTGACGTCACGTCATAGTTATTTTGACACCATCTGACGCATAACTGTGACACACTAAATCATTTACGAATGTTTTTCAAACGTGGTGATTCTTTGGACATAATTCGAACATAATTGGAACAAATTCCGCGTATGTGTAACTGCGTTGAGGCTCATACACATAAAACGCACGTGCATCTTGGACCGAACAAACCACGTGACATATGGCCAGTGTCTGACTCGGATTATTTAGTCTGTCTTGTATACAATTCACTTGAGAAATTCTAGCACGTTACTATTTATAACAAAAATGTTATTAATCAATAAAAATGAGGACTTAGAAAAGTTGTTAAGTATATTTAGCATATTGACTTGAAACTTGGAATATAAATAGATGGCAACTTGGAGAAGTGCAATGACCAAGAACCATAACTCTGTCTGTCTTAAATTCTGAATTATCTCCCCTTTAGTATTTTCAGAATCAAATTTTGACAGGAGTGTATCTTCAAAAGTGTTTAAGATATTGACTTGAAACTTGGTATATGAATAGATGGCAACTTGGAGAAGTGCAGTGACAAAGAACCATAACATCTGTATCACCAGATCACACATGAAGTCGATCAAGGCACTGCTTTCAAATGTGGCATTATTCGTTTACCATCATAAGCCCCTTATAGTTCAAAGCCATGTAACAATATCAAACATTTTAACTGAATAATGGCCCCTGATTGACTTAGCTTTTTATGGACATGGCTTCCACGGGGGCATAAGCGTTTATTGAACGCAGTCTTGTTTGTAATAAACATCAATAATGTGTTGTATGATCTAGTTCACACTTGTTAATTGAATGACCTTCTGTACATACGCATTTTGTCAGTTTTACCCGTATGTGAACACAGGGTACAATATCAAGAGTAGTTTCCCTTATGTAATAATTTATATATATATACGTATATATAAGGGTTATATGAAATTTTGACAATGTTTTTAACGAGTTGGTAAGTGCACAAATATTCAAAGGACAAGGTTCACTAACTGGTAAAAATGGCCCAGAAATAATGAAAAATGGAAATTGGAATAAAACGATTATTTGTCTTCTATATCTAATAAATAACATTTGACCTTCATGAAAATGTAATTTGTCTTCAGAAAACCCGTTTTTAAGTGAGTAAAATAACATTTTAAGACCCCCCAGTTTGCCGAAATTTGGCAAAGTTCGTCTTTTTCGTGAGGTATTTGATCATTATTTAATATGAGCGCACGCGAGTCCCACCTTCAAACTTGTTAGATTGATGACAAATTTCATTTAGATTCGTGACATCACTGTTAATTTTTGGGACAAACGTGCGCTCATAGTTTAAAATTAAAAAAATGTGTACACCGTAACGCGACATTTCCGCCCCTGTAAGTAAAATGACGTCATTGTGACGTCAGAGACGGGCTATGTAATCTCGCGCTATGAAAACTTCTTAATTGACTGGAGCACGAGTAGTATCGCAGTTTCTTTATATAACCCGTTCTTCGTCTAGTATTATGCGATTAACTCTTATTAACTTTCGTAGAACTAGTGTCCTAGAACAAAGATCTGCATATTTCGGAAACAGTCATATATTCATTAGAGTCGACATGGTCGCGGTAATTAAATAAAAAAATAGCATGAAATAAATCACATGCATGTATTAACATCAAAACACCTACCGGGTAATTTTCCGAAAATCGTTGAATCTTGAAGTTTTGGGTTCTCGGATCGATCATGGGCATATTGTTCTAATTATCGTAGACGCGAAAAATTTAAAATGCCGACATACGAGTTCACGGGACCCGCAGAACTCTTTGAATTCATTTCACCAAAAGCCATGAAATTACAAGTTGGAGACTTATTTGGTAAACATCTATAGACGGTAGGCGGGACTATGCTACTGTGAACAAATGAGCTCTCGCGAGGTGCCATGTTTACATACACATTAATAGTGCGCCTGCAACGAACCGACCTTGACTTCTGACTGCGGGTTGTGTAATTAACGCATTAGGAATCGGTGGTTAAGAAGATATTTTGATTGGATTATGAGGGTTGGTCAGTGCAGTTTATAAATTCAATTGTTGATTGATAATTACCAACTAGACATTCAAAACTACCGCGGACATGAATAGAATCTGATCTAGTTACGATTACGAAGAAGAATTTAAAATGTGCATCTCCAGCTTCGTTACACGTGACATGAATCGTGTTAACAAATCATATCGGTCGTTTTAATTGAACAATTGCTTTGTGTAAGACCCATTTTATTTAATTCACAAAAAATACTACATTAAATGTAACATGTTTTCGCGACATCAATTTGACGTGGGCATTGCTCCATGTAAAATCATTTAATTTCGTTGGGACGAAAGTTCGTGGTTTTGGTATAAAAGACAATTTCGTTGGCACTTGAATTCGTGGATTTTGCATTTCGGGTAATAAAACAAGGGTCAAAATCAAAGTTCGTTGGGATTAAAGTTCGTGGTTGAAGTGAACCACGAAATCCACGAAATTTAATCCCCCACGAAAATTAATGATCTTACAGTATTGTCTCATCCAATATAAAATCTATATAGGCCTAGCATTGACTCGAATCAACATACTTTAACAGCACGGTACCAACATATTTATAATGTGAAATATTCATGCTGCTCTGGAAACAACAGGAACAGTCTTTTTTTAAACTGCTCCTGGGAAACAACTAGAATAACATCATTTGTGTTACATCCAGGCCTGCTAGAAAGCATTTGGTCTCAGAATTGATCAGATTTCAGCAGCTAATCTTCCAGAAAGCAAAGTTTTCTAGAGGGTAGCTAACCTCCCTCCTCACTCTAGCAGAAGGGGTATACACTCTCTCCACAGCTCCCCTATGTCGCTTATAAATTAAGATACTTCATTCCTTATAAATTTACAAAATGTATCCACAGGCTCCAACTTTAAAACCTGTTGAGAAACCAGAGTCATTCGAAGCTGTGTATGTACTTTAGTCTTATCATAAGATAGTAACGTTGATTCAAAGATACCTGTGAAACCGCACAAATGTTCCATTTCTGAATAGGCAACTGTAGGCATTGGACCAGTCACTCAGTCAGCGCTCTTACCTTGTGCCCTAAAATACGCTTATTTCTGACATGGGTGTTTGTAGCATGGTATCAGTGTATTGGCGAATACATTTATTATGCTCCTATATAAAATAATCTTTGAGCCAATGTGCTGGTAATTGCATAATTTAATCATTATTTTGCTTTGAACATACTTGACGTATGTTTTTGGCATATAATATCAGCCACCTAAAATGCGGAAGAATGTGTTGTGACGTATGTTTTTGGCATATAATATCAGCCATCTAAAATGCGGAAGAATGTGTTGTGACGTATGTTTTTGGCATATAATATCAGCCATCTAAAATGCGGAAGAATGTGTTGTGACGTATGTTTTTGGCATATAATATCAGCCATCTAAAATGCGGAAGAATGTGTTGTGACGTATGTTTTTGGCATATAATATCAGCCATCTAAAATGCGGAAGCATGTGTTGTGACGTATGTTTTTGGCATATAATATCAGCCACCTAAAATGCGGAAGCATGTGTTGTGACGTATGTTTTTGGCATATAATATCAGCCACCTAAAATGCGGAAGCATGTGTTGTGACGTATGTTTTTGGCATATAATATCAGCCACCTAAAATGCGGAAGCATGTGTTGTGACGTATGTTTTTGGCATATAATATCAGCCATCTAAAATGCGGAAGCATGTGTTGTGAGATGTAAGTTTTCTGTCTAGGAGTACTAGGAAACTTTTCTAAGTATACATTTTCATTTTTGATAATTATACTTAAAAACGCTTTCAAATTTGGTGTACACATATATTATACACATTGATCCGTATAATCCGACTTTTTGTTTAAGTGAAACCATCCATCTTTCCAGATATTGGTGTGCACGTGCATATCGTGCTTTTTGCCATTTGTATCAAATAACAAGTGTTTACATGTCGTAATTTTGCAATCAAACTTGGAAATTCAAAAGCCACCTTGTGCACCGGGACACTGTTTTACTAACCCTGCGTAAATGTAGCGTACATTTACGCATACATGTATATATCTACCTTACGCAAACTCATAAGTGTGTTTTACTAAACGATCGCAACTATGGAAGTCGAACACCAAGAATTTTCAGAGAATTTTCCAATCCTGTGTGTTTAATAGTGACTGGGAAATGATCAGTCAATTTGAATTCTTTGCCAAAATTATAAGCCTCAATTAGTGTACTTTGTGAAATTATCTGAAAATAAATATATTTATGTTGCCATAGCAACCACAAATTGTGTGTGTTTAACAAACTTTAATGATTTTCATAAGCCAATCAAAGTCCTCTATCGGCATACCAAGTTTCATAAGTCTAGCTTAAGAATTGCTCTCATTATTGCACAATGTGTAAAACCTCCTTTTCCGCACTGTTTTGGTTTCCATAGCAACGCTTTCTTTGTGCAAAGTCTGAAGATACGGAGACATGCATATTGGCTTTATTGCACCATATGCATGAACTAAGTTTTATAATCCAGAACTGCCATTTGTTCGAGTTATCGCATGATTCCAGTTTTTTGTTGCTGTTTTGTTCGTTTTTGTACCTATTTGGTTGCCATAGCGACAATTCCTCAGCCTAAACTGGATAATTGATCAAAATTCATAATGTTCATTTTGTCCTTAAACTTTATGCAACATTTTATGTGACTGGACTGAGTACTTTTTCCTTTATTACCTTTTTTATTTCGCCATATTTGTAAATAGAATGAAGGGCAAACTAGTGTTGCCATGGCAACACAAGAGTATTGTTTTGATAAAAAGTATCATTTTTGGTCATGTTATACTGTAACTTGTTATTTGCGAAAGTATTATTAATTTCTGTGACTGGGCCATTTTTACTAGTTAGTGAACCTTGTCCTTTCATTAAAAAATATATTGTTGCAGTGAGGGCAATACTCTGAATGACCATTCTGAAAGGATTTGTCAAAATCTGACTGATATTTCAAAAGAAAATGGCTTACAAAGTTGCTACAGATATCAGCGGTTGCATCAAAAAAAATAAAAGTCTGATTTTGAGGTTTATATACATGCAGCTGGTCAAACCAGAATTTTAAATGTTATAATACTGTTAAATAAATGATATGACACGTATTTCAAGGTTAAAAATATTTATTTGTAGTTTTTGCAAAAAAACATTACCCCATCCATGTCTAGAAACATGTTTTGAAATTAGTCAAAATAAGAACATTTCGGGTACAAAAACTACTTTTTTTAATTGCATCATACATCTGTGGTCATGTAAGAAGATTTCAGAGGCAAATTTGTCAATAAAAGCGTTAAATGACAAAAATTGAAAAATTGACTAACCGCTGATATCTGCAGCCAAAATCCACACATTGAACCCTTGTATACATGTATATATATTACTACATAAGGGAAACTACTCTTGATACCGTACCCTGTGTATGTGAAGGATTATTTTCTTCATGTAGGTGTAAAATCCGTTACGCTATACTATGTAATAGAAACGTTCTCCTTTATGGTTGAAAAACTTTGAGTACAAAATATTAAGGGTATGCTCTAGTATATTGTAGATTCTTTTCATCCTACATATTGGAAGCCTTAAAATCCTGTTTTCGTAGCCCTATCAGCGCTTTGATTATCGTCATTGCCATCAGATTGTTCAAAGGGCATATAATAAAAAGACATTTCAAACCATAGTAAATGATGTTTGTTGCACACCTATAAAGGCAGTGTCAGTTGATTTCAACACATTATTCTTTGGGCCCCGTGAATCAGTGCAGTGCAGTGGTAACGTTGTCGTCGTCACAAGTAACCACAAATTTGTAATGTAATGTAATCTTAGAGACCAAATGCATCAATATGCATAAGCATTCTGCTTTTGGAGGCCCTTTTGGGATCGTTTTCCCTAATTGATATATATTACTACATCACGTTTTTATGCCCCCGTATCGATAGATCGGGAGGCATATAGTAATTCACCTGTCCGTCCGTCCGTCCGTCAGTCCGTCCGTCCGTCCGTCCGTCCGGATTCGTTTCCGCTCAATAATTCAAGCAGTGTTTATCCGATCTTCACCAAACTTCATGAAAATGTGTAAGGCCATGAGATCTAGGTCAAGTTCGATAAACAGTCAAATTGACCTAGCCGCTTCAGAGTTACGGCCCTTGACACATAGAAAAATGGCGTTTTTTTTTGGTTTCCGCTCAATAACTCAAGCATTTGTCATCGGATCTTCACCAAACCTCATGAAAATGTGTAAGGCTACGAGATCTAGGTCAAGTTCGATAACCAGTCAAATTGACCTAGCCGTTTTAGAGTTACGGCCCTTGACACATAGAAAAATGGCGTTTTTTTTGGTTTCCGCTCAATAACTTAAGCATTTGTCATTGGATCTTCACCAAACCTCATGAAAATGTGAAAGGCTATGAGATCTAGGTCAGGTTTGATAACCAGTCAAATTGACGTAGCCACTTTAGAGTTACGGCCCTTGACACGTAGGAAAATGGCGTTTTTTTTTGGTTTCCGCTCAATAACTCAAGCATTTATCATCTGATCTTCACCAAACCTCATGAAAAAGTGTACAGCCTTCACACATAGAAAAATGGTGTTTCTTCCCGTTTCCGCTCAATAACTCAAGCATTTGTCATCGGATCTTCGTCAAACCTTTTGAAACATGAAAAGGTGTACGGCCATAAGATCTAGGTCATGTTAGATAACAAGATTTCAAATTGACCTACACGCTTAAGAGTTATGGCCCTTTACACAAAGAAAAATATGTCAATATCACATTTGCCCAATATATTATGACACATCTGTGACGGTGCTGATATCTTAACGTTACGTTACTATCAAAGCATGCACGGGGGCATGTGTCGTCCTATGGAGACAGCTCTTGTTTATCAAAAAAGGTGGTATTGTCCATTAAATGAAAACGCTTTGGCCGGGGTTTTTCAATCTTCATGTGTGCATGCATCTGATTAAGACCTACAACATCCACCTGTTTAGATCAAAGCTCAAGGTCACCAAGACTGTTTTATTCAAAATGTAAAAAACTTTAACCTTCCTTCTAACATGAAAACGCGTTGGCCTAGGTTCTTCAAACCTCATGTGTGCATGCACCTTATTGAGACCCACTACCGCCACATGTTTTGAGATCACTAGGTCAAAGGTCAAGGTCACCAGGGGCATAAGAGATTCTGGAACATTGCTTATTGTACTTTAAAATAAGTATATTTTGCTGACTAAGAATGCAAAGGTCATAAGTAAAAAATCAATATTTTGAGAAAACAAATGAAAATAATTATGCTCAATAGTGCCTTGTTGCGCTTTTAAGGTCGTAAGTAGTAGTCACGACCTTCTTATTCTAAGCCATCGATATTATAAAACTCTGATAAACTAAAAGATGAACTGGTTTTCTGAAAGGTGTGGGCGTGCTTTTATGCTGAGTATCTGTTACAACTGCAAAAACCCATGTGTTTCTTTAGCATTGACCCTGTACCCGAATCATGTACTAGTAAGTGTCAGGAACTATCTAAACCCGATAGTTCCTGGTAAGTGCCAATTACAAAAACATGCATAACCTAGACATTTTGTGATTTTTTAGCTCACCTGTCTCATAGTGACAAGGTGAGCTTTTGTGATTCACTCCAGAGGTCACTATTTTGATCTGATCTTCATGAAACTTGATCAGAATGTTGTTCTCTATGACACCTAGGCCAAGTTCAAACTGGGTCATATGGGGTCTAAAACTAGGTCACTAGGTCCAATATTAGAAAAATCTTGTGTTCACTCCTGAGGTCACCGTTTTGATACAATCTTCATAATACTTGGTCAGAATGTTGTTCTCCGTGCAATTTAGGCCAAGTTTGAAACTGGGTCATGTTGATCAAAAACTAGGTCACTTGGTCAAATCTTAGAAAAAACACTGTGTTCACTCCAGAGGTCACCGTGTTGATCCAATCTTCAAAAGACTCTGTCAGAATGTTCTTCTCCATAAAAACTAGGCCAAGTTTGAAACTGGTCATGTGGGGTCAAAAACTAGGTCACTATGTCAAATCCTGGAAAACCATGGTGTTCACCAGAGGTCGTCGTTTTGATCCAATCATCATGAACCTTGATCAGAATGTTGTTCTCCATGCAATCTAGGCCAAGTTGGAAACTGGGTCATGTGGAGTCAAGAACTAGGTCACTAGGTCAAATCTTAGACAAACATTATTCTCAATCTGATGACCCCTGTTTTAATCCAATCATCATGAAATTTGTTCAGAATGTAAGGACTTCATAAAATGTGAAGCGAATACACTCAATGGCTCAGAATCTAGACAATTTAATTAAAGTAGCTCTGAACAATTTTTGTGAAACGAAATATGCATTCAAATCATCTCCCTAATAAATTCAAAAAGTGGGCTAACTTTCTCTTGCCCGATCATGCATATTATGATGCATGCAATAGAGGGAACATGGACTTGACCGATTGGGTAGTTTCCACCCCTGATACGCGGTGACAAGGCGATTACCACAACTTTTCCGCTCACCGTCGAAATTTCATACTTCTGACAAATGCACCGCATCCTTATGACGAAATCACAAATGGCGAAAGGGCCTAAAACAAGTTAGGCCTGGTTAGGACTGAAGTTAGGGCTGTTATATCTCAGTAAGGGCATGTCTAATTAAATTGACCCTAAATGTACGCCATAGTAGACGCACTGGTATTCATCGTCAGCACCAAATTGTCGCATTTTCTTGCTTTTTGTCCTTTTCAAAGGTTTAAACGTCTCTTTTTTTCTGAAAGACAAATGATCAAAATTACACGGTACCAAAAAATCATAAAAATGCGGTGCTTTTACGGACACTGTTGAGCGGTGCTTATATTTCTACAATGTCAGTGTTGAGCGGTGCATAACTGCGAACAAGTTTTCATGTAAAAACAGCAGTTAAATACAATAAAGCATGCTAAAATCTGTTGTAATTTGTTTATTCTACCATTAAATACTATTTTGCAAACTGAATATTTAATTGAAAGGGTTAAAACTCTGCAAAAATGCGATTTTTCGCGTCATGAAAGTCAGTTCTTTCACGACTTGCTCAAACTGTTTTCACTATTTTGAAGTTAATAGCTACTCAATTTTGATGCGGTAAACGGCAAATAGAAGTTAAATATATACTTCATTCGATGGAATATCATTATATTACCAACATACCTGCTTTCCTCGTTTTTTTTTCGGTGATTCGTTACTTGCTAAAAATGTGCATACATTGTTTTGGCAGAAGGATGCGATGCATCTGTCAAAAGTATGAAAATTCGACGGTGAACGGAAAAGTTGTGGTAATCGCCTTGTCACCGTGTGATAAAATTGGTCATAAAAATATAATTACACACCTAAACGTAGTTTGGATGTAGGGTTTCTGCCTTGGTACGGACGTTGACAAACCCACTTTGGAGTTTAATTTGACACAAAAACACCATGGAAGCTCAGGCCGAGCATGAGCACTATCAATATGCCATTTAAGGCCATAGGTTTTGTACGAAACAAGTACAGTTGAGTCAGTTTCCACCAAAAACTTAAAACCCGACAAGAACATAATACTCACGGTTGTTTATGTTGATAAACTATTCTAGTGTTCTTAGTAAAAGTAATAACGTCACATACCACGTGGTATGTCCACACTGATTTCTGATCAGTAGTAACAGACGACTTAGTTAAAATTGCTACCAAATTTGGGCAAATGAGAACGGTTTGTTCGAACGTGCGTTCAACTCTACGTGTGACACATGGTAAACTTTAAATAAATAATGGAGTTTCTGCAGTTGGCAACCGTTTTAATTGTTGTCTAATGGCTGTCTAATGTATTGTACGCACTACCTCTGGGTATTATAGGGATAATGTCGTCTGCTGATGATGGTTATACCGGTAGAAGCGAACTGAACAATTTCATTAAAATTATTTTTTATGATTAAGTAACTGGATTTATTACGATGCATCTCAATAGATTACAACGAAGCACATGGTGGCCCGTTTGATAGCCATATCCTCGCTCAATTTCTCGTCGATTATTGAGATCATACTAAAGTTAAAATACTTTTTTTTATTAAATAGTTGATGTAACTTTGATTCAATGAACTTTGTGTTGTAGTTTGTTTTAAGTCTATAGAGCTATATCTGACGATATTAAAAAAATCAAAAACTAAAAAAACAATTATAAATGCTTTCATATCCATTTTATCATTTTTCGTTTCAGTTTTAACAGAAACTCTTTCTGTGATTTATTGGACATACGAATTGTCCGGGTTTTTTTATACGAAAGTGTTCTAGAACACCCTAAGACGGTTGAAATTATAAGAATCATCTATTTTTTCGACGATTGAAATTATAAGAATCGTCTATTTTTTCGACGATTGAATCAAAATACACGGAACCCATCCAAAGTTTTAATTTGCAATTAAGGTAGTCTAGTATCATTTTAAAAACGATGCAAGTAATTATTTTGACATTAAATGACCGTTAGACATGGTAGTTATATACACTTTAATATACCATATGGAAAAGTCGAATCATAGCTAAGGTATATGTCTTACTCTATGAAACGGGCATCTGCATTCCTAGCACCGTACACAACAGTCTCATTAAAACCAGACCCTTGTTACGCTACATTACGTATACTAAACACGCTTACACGTAGAAGGAGAAGGTCGTAAGTACAAAATCAATATTTTGAGAAAACAAACAAAAACTGTCTGAAATTTACTCTTTACTTCTTGTAAAACAAGCGTTTATAGCTTCATTTTGGTCAACATGACAGGGTCCGATTTTCATGAAAATAGGCTCATTAGAAGCACCTTGTGTATCAGTCTAATACAGTAGTTACGACCTTCACATGCTAAGCCAGCGAAATGAATGGAGCACATTATTTAAAAAAAACTGTTAAAAGTGATTTTCATGTGATTAAAACAATTTTCCCACGAACCATCTCTGTCTCGTTAAACCACTTGCGGGGAAGTAGACATAACACATAACTGCCACGACGGTAGACACGATTTCGGTCTCCGGTGGTTTTCTTCCACTTTGTGACGAGTAGTCACTAGGTCGAGATTGTTTGACTACCACGACGGGAACTAGTAAAAGCACTTTGCGTAAGTAAAGAACAGTACAAGATAAATTTTGTATACTAGTAAAGGAATAAAATTAGAAACATAGGTTCAAAGGTAAAAAGGTTTCTGCTGACTGATTTTCGGTGAAACATGCTCTATGTGCTCAGGAGGTCATTGACCGAAAAAAACTCGAACGACCATGAACTAAGTTAACCACTGCCAAAGTCGGCCAAAACATCAACAAACAGCCTGCCTGCTGTTTCGGGACATGGGACTTGCAACACGTTTGAGAAGTTGCATTAGTGAGGTAGGTGAAATATATATACTGTTTTAGTAGTGTATGCCCACAATGGCTATAAATTTACACAATTCATGAATTTACTTTCAACTAGTATAATCTGTAATTGGTTGATCGAAAACGGGTATTGGGTAATGACTGCACGTTTAACGGTACATTAAATACCCTAAGGTTCCGGCTCAGTGGTAATATTATATCAATACTCCAGAGCATCATTTATTTATTTTTGTTCCAACAGTTGCCTACCGGGTATGACAGATATGATCATGCATTTAACTATTTAATCAGTGGTTTGAAAACAAATACATTACATTTTAATTAATTACAAATAACTACTGATTAAATATCACACGAGGGTATGTATCGAAGTGCATCGAAGTGGTTACCACCTTATTCATATTCCCTGTTTGTAATTGTCAACCATTTAAGTAGGAGAATCGGTAGCAGAAATCGAAAATATTCGTTAATTGATGACAATGTTTGGACACACACCGTGTATTGTTTCGTGCTGCTATTCAACTACAACATAAGTAGGCAGTAAAATGTTCATATAAAACGGAAGAACCTGTATTTCAAAAATGATTATAAACAAAAAAAAACAACACGCGAGCTGAAGAAAACAAAAAGTCAATGTCTGAAAACTACTCATAGAAACAACTATTTGGACTTCAGTTTGGTCAACATAACACGTTCCGATTTTCATAAAAATAGGCCCATAAGAAGCGCCTTGTAATGGCGAAAAAAATACGAAATATTTCCTACAGCTTGAAAATAGCAGACAATCTAGAAAAAACTTAACAAAAGTTGAAGTAAATAATGTAATTTATGACAAAATAGAAGATATCTTAAACCAAGAAGTTGTTTTTTATTCTAAATTATATACTTCAACTAACCCCGATGTAACACAAATTAATAACTATATTCACAATGTTGAAATAGACAGAAAACTTACAACAGCTGAGGCCGATAAATGCGAAGGTCTTTTTACTATTGAAGAATGCACAATTGCGGTTAATTCTATGAAAGACAATAAGAGTCCAGGTTTAGACGGACTTACTTCTGAGTTTTATAAAACATTTTGGCATAAATTAAAATACATTTTAACATCAGTCTTTAATGAGGGATATGAACAAACTCAATTATCTAACTCTCAACGTTCTGCTGTTTTATCTCTTCTATACAAAAAAGGCGATCCAACGAACCTTGAAAACTGGAAAGTATTAGTTAATAGACTACATACAGTTATTGATAAAATAATCAGCAATGACCAACAAGGCTATATCAAAGATAGATTTATTGGCTACAACTTACGTCAAATACAAGATGTAATACAATATACAAATTTATTAAACCTAAATGGTGCCATATTGTTTTTAGATTTCCGTAAAGCATTTGATACTATTGAACATAAATTCCTTTTACAAACTTTGAACAAATTTGGCTTCAAAGATCAGTTTATTCACTGGATCAAAACTTTATACAACAATGCTCAAACTTCGATTATTAATAACGGATGGGTATCTGAACCCTTTTCTCCAGAGCGCGGAGTAAGACAAGGTTGTCCATTATCCGCCCTACTTTTTATAATGGCTGCAGAACTAATGGCAACTAATATAAGAAAATCAAATATTATTCATGGTATATCCGTAAAAGTCGATAATTCGAAAAGAGAACTAAAAATTTCTCAACTAGCAGACGACACAACGCTCTTTCTTCGAGCAAAACAAGATATCCTCAATGCTTTAAAAATAATTGAAGATTTTGGCTTAGTCTCTGGACTGAAATTAAATAAAAATAAAACAGAAGCAATGTGGATAGGAAAAAGTAAACAATGTATAGATTGCATCGGTAACATATGTTGGCCACGAAAGCCTATTAAAGCACTGGGTATTTATTTTGGTCACAACAAAATTGAATGTAACAAATTAAACTGGGAAACTAAATTAGAAAAATGTAAACAATTGATTAATAGCTGGTCAAAACGTAAACTAACATTTTATGGGAAAATCATAATAATTAAAACCCTCTTATTACCAAAGTTTACGTATATGTTTCAGTCCTTAGTAGTTCCGAAGCAAATATCAGATAAAATAAATACCATTTTATTCAAATTTTTATGGAGCGACAAACGAGAAAAAATTAAAAGATTAACTATAATTGGCAACCGATCGCAAGGTGGAATAGACATGATCGATTTAGAATCGTTTATATCGTCCATAAAACTTAAATGGGTAAAATCATTAACAGACGATAAATTTTCCAGTTGGAAGCTTTTGCCCCTATTCTTCTTCAAAGAATTCGGACAAATTTTTTTCATATTCAAGTCTAATATTGATAACATTAAAAATTTAAATACGTCATTTTTACCGGAATTTTATAAAAATGTTCTTGATATCTGGATAAAAGCAAAAAACATCAACGAACACAAATCTCCAAAATCAGCAGTAAACATTAGAAAAGAAATAATTTGGGGTAACAGGTTCATTAGAATTAAAAATAAATGTTTATTCTTTAACAATTGGATAAATTCGAACATTATTTTCATTAATGACTTAATAAATGATGATGGTGTATTACAGGAAAATTTGATATATAACAAACTAAATAATAAATCAAATTGGATAGCCGAAATAACACTATTAAAGAAATGTATCCCCAAAAAGTGGATTCAAGAAATACAAACAGAACAGTCTCGTTTGACATTAGTGAAAACAGAACTTGGTATCACTGTCTTTCAACGCAGTATTCACACGCAAACCAACAAAAATATATATGACGAATTTATCAAAAATAAGTTCGTAAAGCCATATATACATATCTATTGGAACTCACAATTTGACTCACGTATTGATTGGTCAATCTTTTATAATTTCTTACGATACTTACCAGATAACAGACTTAAACAATATAAATACAAATTAATACACAATATATTTCCATGTAAACAAATACGATTTAGATGGCAAATGGTTGATTCGCCGAATTGCAACCTCTGCAACGTACTTGAAGATTATGATCATACATTTTTAAAATGTCCTGTAGCTACAGATCCCTGGATCAAATTAACTCATTGCTTAAGTGAATGCGGAGTAAATAAAAACCTTCAATCTCTCCAGAGTATTGTAATAGGAGATAGACTATCATATCCTGCAAATACCTATTTGAATTTAATCTTAACACTTTTCGGATTTTGTATTTACAAAGCATACTTTTTAAGTGAAAGCAGAACTAAGTCTTTTGATATCTACAAATTATTTAAATCAGAATTTTGGAATTTATGCAAATCTTATTGTAAAAATAATACTGATCATTTATTAAGTAAAATAAAAGAACAAGAACATATCAATTAATCTTAAATTAGCTTGCATGTAATAATACTGTTATTTATTGTATTGTAGTGATTATTATACATGTATTGCTTGTATTGTATTATTTTGCCAATACCATAAACCATGTTGTTACCATTCTTTTATTGAATAAACGGGGTTAACCGAGTTAGTTCCTCAAACTTTAAAAAAAAAAGAAAAAAAAAGAAGCGCCTTGTAATGATTTCAAATACATGTATATATGAGTCTTATTTTTAGTTAAGCCATCGAATAATCCTTTGTTATATGAAGGTGTTGTTTGAAGTACAGCAAGATCACGTATGCACTACTTGTAGCCACACACAAATACGATGTACTCTGGTCGCGTTTCATGACAAAACAAGCATTCACAGTATTAATGTTGTTCAATTTCTTTAAGCAGCTTATACGAAACATTTCAGATTCTCAAAGAGAAGTGCTCCATTAGATTATATTTAAAACGATCAATGCCTTCCAACTAAGCTGTTCTCCCTTGGTATTAAATGTCGCTGGTGACCGCTTGGAGGTTGCGGTGATAACATCTGGGATTGACAATATAATTATCAAATATGATTGTCGACTAAATGAGTACCCTCCCTCTATCATTGCCTGGTAGTACTTAGCATCATATACCGTGTCGTGGGAGTCAAGTTCATTATAAAGTCAACAACGTGGACTTGGCCTTGATTTAGCATCGTGAGTTTGTTATTGTGGCATCGGATATTTTAATGGCAATGACTTTTACACTTAAATGGGTATCAACGTTGATTAATGTGTGGTGGTGGTGACTACTGTTTGTGGATGTGATACGGTTGGACGTGCTTGATGTGTATGACAAATTTTATTCAGTATGACGAATCACGTGACGTAAACAAGCCGGTAAGCGACGTTCTGATCACCTCGGCCGTTATGGATTGCAATACGTATTTACCAGAGACAAGCGAAAATTGCCGAGCTTACACGATTGGGTGAGAGACTGTCTTTTGTATACATGTATACTTGTCTTTTTCCATTTTCTCAGAGCATCTGCGTTTGCTAGAAGTCAATGTGAAAAAGTACACTATTGTAGGCGGTGATGTTGGTGATGAATGTCATGACACCAACGTACATCTTGCTAGCCAAATGTTATTGGACAAAAATCATATCGCAATGAATCTATTAGTTTATATTTTTGATATAGTTGCAATGTTATTTTTTATCTTTCTATCTTTTGCTGATCTAGACAAACATATTGCTAGAAATGAGACAATCGTGTGATATACATCCATTAGAGCAACACACCGCATTACAATGTTACAAACTGTGTCTGCAGCTTCTGGAGAATAGAAGCGCATCTGGAACAAATGTATTGAACTGTTATTCTGCGTATGTATGTCCATGAATTTCGTGCGTAACCGCAGTTTGTTCTCCCAGGATACCGACTATGGTTCTGTAATGACTCAAATAAATAATTCAACGTTAATCTCCTGTAATGGAAGCAAGTGGGAACTGTAGGCATGTGGGGTTCATGTCTGTCATTGTCCACGTGCGTCATTTCCCGTCGATATCATCTAGACGCTTAGTGTCGTGTTTGCAAGCGTCTTGTGGGGTTGTCAGAGATAAGTGGTGTCTGATATGATTTGAATTTATTCAATTATTTTCTGGACTACGAAATGACTGCACGGATGTAAGAACCAATATGGTATGAGAATTTTGTCAACTCGTGTTTATGAATGTTTTATTTATCATTTCATTTGTTTTATTTCATTAAAATGTAAATGGTAGATTCTCGTTAATTATACCGACTTCATAACATAACATAGTGTAGCATAGCATAGCATATCGCTGACTTAGAATTAGAATGTTGAAAGTACAAGACGGCTGTTTTGAGAAAGCAAGAAAAGGCTGTCTGAAAACTTCAGCTTTTTGAACCTCATTTTGGTCAACACGATTTTCGTGAAAATTGGCTCGTATAAAGAAGCGCCTTGTGATGCTGATTTTAAATAATTATGTTGATTCAGTTGTATAATCTATGTACCAAACAATGGATATGTCACAAATTTAAAGGAACAATATGCTTGTGATTGATTAAGTCAGACATTACGTAATAATTTTTAAAACTCAAGATCTTGGTGATTTGATAAAGTCTGAAAGAATATAATCGCTATAATGGAAGTCACATATTGGTGACCACGACTTTTATCACTTTGTCATCAGAAACAACGTTTAAAGCATCGGTTTCATACTATATAAACCTGGGATGTGCAAAATACAAATACCGGCAGTCTTATATGGTCTAAGTAGGCGGTAAATCATTATCTGCCGTTATGCAAAGCATGTATTTCCCTTTTGCCTCCAAACAATGGAGACAATCAAACAAGCCACTTAATATAACTTTACCTAATTCAAACTAAGTATTTTTAATTTTGTTTCAGTTAACTAGGAAGTGATATAACTATGACGACAGGTGTCAAGAAAATATGCCTTGGGAAACAGTACGGTTCGGTACGGGAGTTAGCCATGATGGTAATGGCGCGCATGCGTGATAATGAATCTAAACTTATACGACAGCTAAAAAGGCTGATCAAGGAACGCAGGAGTTATGTGATTCAAATTCTTTCCGCGAACATTGACGGCTGGACGCCAATTCACGCGTGTGCTCTGAGAGGTTCAAAAAAGTTACTTAAAGTGTTTCTGAGTTCTGGAATTGACATAAACACAACAATGGGGCACCCAGAGGGTTTGCCGGAAGGATGTACATTGTTACACATGGCATGTTTGAGGGGTGATATGGAATTAATAGAATACCTTGTGTCACAGAAAGTTGATCTTAACATCAAAGACAGTCATAATATGACACCAGTTGTTTATGCAGCACAGAGGAACCACAGAAGAGCCGTACGCTTGCTTCAGGATAATGGTGCCAATATGTCCGGTGTTGTGTCCCCTGTATATGACTGTATCACTCCGCAATCTTCCACAACTAAATTCTGCTTCTTTTGATACTTGTAATGTATAAGTATACCGTTTCAAATACGTTTATTCTTTGAAATAGACTCACATTAACAACCCTCTTTGATTGCGATGAAATTCAAATTAGCAGACAGGCAGCCATCTTAGATTGTTTTGAAT
The DNA here is from genome assembly GCA_963678985.1 of Spisula subtruncata. NCBI lineage: Eukaryota > Metazoa > Mollusca > Bivalvia > Venerida > Mactridae > Spisula > Spisula subtruncata. Next base: position 20,638,931 of record OY787676.1, on the reverse strand, counting down.
TACGCGTCGTGGCTAATTTCGATTTTTTTATAAAGTTTACCAACATGATAACTCCTTACAAGTTACAAGCGTATGATTTAAAATTCTGCCTATACGAATAGTATTGTTGGCCAACTAGCAGCCATCTTGGATTTTTATCTTGTGTTGCAGCTTTTGTCCCCTATTCCTGAAACTTCATACAGTTGATGATTGGCACATTTGTCACGTTCATCATAAATAAGCAAACACGGTGACTGACATCTTTGACAATGTTCGTGTCAAGGCGAAGTTCAGGTGGTGTTTTTCATTCATTTAAAAGCTCCACTGAGATGTACGAATGGCAAATGATTTAAAGGGAACGAATTAATATATGCGAGTGGTTCCGAGCTCGCTATGCGCGACGATCAGAAGTACCTTATAAAGAGTGGAAGGATTTAATTTCTTTGTGAAATTTTAGGTTTCAAAGTTTGAAGTTATGTGGTAGAAAACTGTCTCTGTTTCGTATTTCGTTTTATAACGAAACGGGGTGATATCAAAGACGTCATATAACAAACAAGTATCAATTTAGTGTTCGCGCGAAACGCTTGTGAGTTTCGTTTTGGTATGACCTAGTAATACTTCCTCAACAAGGTGAATATTGATGTAGGAATTTACTTCTAAAGCATGGACACTGAACGTTCCGAAAAATGGGAACTGCGATTCAGTACAACTTGAATTTTAACTAGGTCAAGTGGTAGTTGCGCCTCTTAAGGTCGCATAACGTTAGGTCACTGTCCTTGTGTTTTAAACTAGGGCACGCCCCGAGGTTGTTGTCTCTCATTTGGTCGCCGTTTAGGCATGGGTTTCTGTGGGCATTGCTCAGGGTAGTTGTGTCGTGGTGTTTCTGATTTCTGTGCTCGACTGGTTAGGTTGAGTGCTACCTTCCCTGTTCGGATTTTCTCATACCTTTTTTGAGTATAAGCCGAAAGCCAAATAGGACGTATCTGCAAAGTAACCGATTGTTTTACAAGCCTAAACTTTCGCATTTCGCAGCCATTGTATGATGGGGTCTTAGAAACAAAAATGCCAAACGCACGCGTTAGTTACACCCCTTTGTTGTGTCACGAATAACCGTGGTTCGAATCTAGTTTTGCATATTGCGTTTGAACTCGATTGAATGATAATTTACGTACACCATATGTTTTTCTGCACTGTAGCACTACAATCCTCAAGACACGCTACATCCCTTTGCTTTGCATTAACCGAAGTCCTAATCGAGCGTCACGGTGAGAGCATATTGCGCTTGAACTCGATTGAGACATATTTACAATGTTTTGCCTCTTATTTAACACCACAACGCAGCTCTTCTGATAAAAGGGACGAACCTCGTCGTTTTCTAGTTTTCATGCATCAATAATTCAAAATTCGTATTTCATTCGTTTCGACCAAAAGCATAGATAGTAAAGTTTCGGTATTAAACACATATTTCACTTGGGACCCATGAACACTATAGTGGCACTATTTAGGTGTTTTAAATATCGAATGGACCGTAGAATCAACCTGAAGAGTGTTCACTTATGGAAATCTTATTAATGAGCCTTCTTCGTTACTCTCTCAAATAAGCCGTTTTTATGCGTTTGTGAATTGTGGTTTACATATGTTGAGCCTAATTAGTTTTGTAAATTATGTTTCGATAAATTTCGATGTTTAAGTGCCTCGCTGTTATACATGTTTTATTTAATAAATTCATAAATATGAATGATAAATTATATGTCTATTTTCTTCTCCGCAGAAACCCGTGTACTACCACAGATACATAGTAAATTCCGGATTCAAACCGACTCTCAACAAGTTTTTGTTATGTACGATCAACCATTTACCAGTTATAATACCAGTAATTGCTATTAGCTACTAGACAAACTAGTCTATCGCGGTGATGGTTTTGTTCATGACCAAATATTGTTTAAAAAATAAGGTGACACTTATCTATATCTGAATTTCAATTATTTTTGTACAACAACATATTATGAAAAGATATTGTTTTGTTCAAACACTAATGTGCATACATTCTGTACCAGTAAAATTCATGTTCTGTTACCCATCCAGTAGAAAAATTAATGTTCATACTCGGTCAACGAGTTGGTAAACGTTAGTACATGTAATACCATTTATATATACATTTGTTAACAGAACTAACCAGGTTTTCCATATTTCCAGAATATATACACGAAAAAAGGAATATGAATTCGGTATTTAAAACAGTATGTAAAACAAAACAAAAGACACGACTAGAAAATCTACTTGTAAAGAAGCAAATAACACATTGTTATATGTTTTGTTTCAAACACAACTAATTGTAAAGATAAAAGTATACATATACATTGGTCCACATAAAATTTATATTACACATCTAATTTCAATCCGATGATATTCCCTTTTCGACAATAGTGGTTGACCACTATCGTTGATCTAATATAGTATTACTTAAATTTGAACTTCATGCACAATAATTCTCCAAACTCTTGAAAACAGTTACCCCCCTTTGCTGTATACATTAAGCAATATCACTACTGTAGATGTACGAGAAGTAACTGTTGTGATGCGTTTGTATACTTCCGGTCCACCTTTTTTGTTCATAGCGTAAACGTTTGATTAATTAAATGGCTGTTAATTGATTACAAGGTAACATTAAAATGTTCGATTGATGGCCATTTAATCAACCAATACAGTACTTTACGTGATTTAATACAATTTCATTGATTTCTCAAACAGTTCCGCCATATTGTCAGCGTGTACTTCACGTGGTGATAACTTGACCAGACGATGCTGAAATGGAAACAAACGGATATTAGTTACGTACATCACAAAGGAGGGTAACTCTTGCAGTCTTGTATAATTTAATGAAATTGAGTTATTGAACATGAAATAATAATGACACGGATGGGTGATTATTTATTACAAATGAATGCATAGAAAATGAAAAACATTATCAATATTTGTCTAAATTACTACCTATATTGTAGACTAGTATAAAGTCATCTGAAGTGTCCGCATCAATATCTGATCTAGTGAACTGCCGAAATATTTGACTGGAGGTGAATGACCGAAACTACGGCTACAGACTGACCCCGGCGTTGATGAAGACGGGTAGGGAAAACTAACTAGGTAAGAAGGATTTGACCCACCTGTGGCATAGCTCCATCTACCATAGTCTTTACGTCAGCGTTGGTATAACCTAAGGCATTTAAACCATCGGGTACTTTTAGTGTATCCAATAGACCACGAAGGAAGTCTGGTAATATTTTGTCGGCATCTTCTTTTCTTGCGTTACTGATATCCACGCCTGAAACAGTTCAAAATTCAACCAGATAATTCCTCCGTAGCTCAGTTGTTTGTAGTGCGATTGTCGTCTTATCTGGTGACCCAGGTTCAAATATGGGTGGAGGCACCCACATGCTTGCCATATTTCAGCAGAACATTGACTGGCAAACAAAGGCTTGTCTTAGCATTTTAAACAGTAACATTCATCCTTAACTCAGGTAATAAGACTAATCACAGCACATCCGAAAGTATTTTACTATATGTTGTTAAAATACGTCAATTATGAATCTGTCTATACGGGACAAGAAAAAGTCATAAGAGTGGTTACGAAACTGAACAAATCCAGTGCAAAAAAGAAACAAAAAGTAGATCGAAGAGACACGACGAAGGACCACCAACAAGGAATGTAAACTATGGATAAGATGTTTGTTAAAATTGAATATATTGCGACTCACTGGTTCCCGTTCCATAGTTCCCGTTCCATAGACTTATTTCTGCTAATTCGTTAGCTACATTTTTTATGTTTTGAGCTAATTAAACAGCTAGCAGAAAAAGTAAGTGCAAATAATTATCATACTCATAAATGACTTTTTTAGCTTGACAATCGTAGATAAGATATGTGTATATGACGAGCCACTGGTGTCCACCTTTTGCATCAGCCGACAAAATAGTGATATTAGTAAGAAAACATGTAAGTACGGTACCTAGAGCTTCAGCTGCCTGTAAATGTCTCTCTGGATCTGATTGTGCTGTAAATTCAAACACAGCTGGTGCAGACACTACTACCGATAAACCATGTGGCTGAAATATTCAAAACACAAACACTGAGTGATGTTAATATATGGAATAGGCAAACCACTTACACGGCGGCTTTTCACAAACGGGCGTACGTAGAATCATACAGGTTACAAGAACATTTTGAACTTTAGTGGAATAGCCAGAGGAGCATTAACAGTTATATTGGAAAATAATAAAAAATAACTTACAATCAAAGGAATATCTGGATCGTATCCATCAGCCTGGTAGCTTTTCACATTGCCCGAAATAGGATAGGACATGCCATGACTGGAATAAATATGAAGCAACCAATTCTAATGATTCAGTGGTGAATAAGGTCAACCAACCAATCGTCCAAGTATACACCAATATAACATTTTTATTTACATATACAAATAAGATAAAAACATACATAAAAATGTATTCATCTATTCCGCACAAAGTCATCTTCACTAAAACGAAAAACCCCACATAATTCCATATTTGCTGTAATCAGTTTGAACAGCAGTTGTATCACCTGAAAATCTTGCCCATAATCTCAAAAGTCTAAGACTGATTTAAAAACATTTACTAAATTTTACTGATTAAAAATGCAAAGGTTGAACTTGTGTTGAACCAAGGGCGTAACCAAGCTGATAAGATACGTGTTTTTGCAAGTGATTTTTGAAAAAAAACTTTCTCGTCTTTTTTACTTTAATAGCACATAAAACACGACAATGTGTTTGACCTACCAGAGATGACAACCGGAGTTACCGAATCCCACACCTGCATACGCACTAGCTAAATGCATGGCTGATCTAGCTTCGAAATCGTCCGGATTGAAAGCAGCTCTGAAATTCGACAATACTAGCATGGTCAAATTAATAAATCATTTTACACACGAATACATGAACTATCAAAGTATTGCTGTTGGTTTAAAAACGTTTTTATTCGCATATACGTACAGAGAGGAGCAGTATATTGGCGACGAACGGACAAGCCACCCGGTGTCAAAAACAAACAGAAAACTTCATCGAATAATTGTAAACATTTCTGTTTTCTAAATAGCTCATTGAGGTAATGTACATAGATGACGCATGAAATATTTTGAGTTAGTGTAGACAAATATGCGGAAACAATTGAAGAGGACAGAGTTTCCAGCATTTGGTTATTCATAAAATCCTTGTGACTCCATGGTTGAGTTAACGATTATTGGCGTAGCAATATATATTCGTTATCTACCTAGATAATTAACCCGTGTTTACCCTACACCAGGTAGGGGAATGTAATTTGAAGCGTGACAAGAAAAGAATTATTATAATTATACCTTTTGATATATTTAGATGTGAGGCGTAGAGCATGTAGGCACCAGATGTCGCTGATGGGATTACTGCCTTGATAGGCGGGTCTAAGGTTAGGGTCTGTTGGTCTAGGCTGTCTCTCAAGGTAGGGTTTGGCAGTGTACGATTCTATAGCATGACTGTAATATCAACAGATAAATCGTTTTAAGAAGCATTAAATAATCTGCACACGCATATACAAGTATTTGTCACTCGTGTCCATTCATAATTACACATATCTGTGTCACTTTCTGTTTGACTTGGTTCGTGAGGATGATGGCAGTAGAACAAGCATTTCAGAAAGGTACATTGCAAGTAGTTCATGGCGGCTTGCTGAAGACAAACATCTTCTATGCCATACATTCTGCATTCGATCAACACGAGGTTTTAAAAAACTACTAGTATTTTATACACCTATACTGGCAGTACACACAAACCATTTGATATGCTGTTGAACAATCGGAATGGTACCATTGCTTATAAAATAATGACATACATATCAAGCACCATGTGTTGTGTTCTCGGCCAATCAAAACGATGGAATTGGTCATGAATAACAATGCGGTACATGCCACACGCCATGTGGTGTCTTCTCGGCAATCAAAACGATGAAATTTCTCATGAATAACAATACGGTACATGCAACACACCATGTGGTGTGTTCTTGGCCAATCAAAACGATGGAATTGCTCATGAATAATAATGCGATACATGCCACACACCATGTTGAATGTATTTGGCCAATTGAAAATGCCGAAACTTTTCATGCCGAAACTTTTCATGATTATTAATTAAGTATATAAATGTATGTAATTAAAATGTATATCTACCACAGGACATCAATACCACTGTAACATGAGACTCGTTCGGGCATAGTGACCAGATGTTCTGGATCTACGACACCCAGTGTAGGCCTTAATGCACGGTTAGCAATTCCTACAATATAATTAATTAGAGGTGGTGTGAACATTTTTGTGTTCTCCTCGTTGAAACAAGAAAGTAATTCTGGATTAAGCCATGGATATTTTGGCTAGGCCTCAAAATGAACTCATCTTTACACATAATTATAATTATATGCAATTTGCACCCAATGCTCGAATGGCATAATTTGATCTATACACTTTTGGGAGGTAAATAAATCAATCAAATGATCATTTAAATTCGAATTAATGTTTGCAGAGGAATATCATTGAGTACGGTTTCGTCACAGCCCAAACAAAAATGACCTCTTTGTCGAAATCATTCGTGCATGCCAAAAAAGTAGTTTCAAGACCTTAAAAAGTATAACCGGTGTCATTTTGTAGTATTTTCAGCATTATTACGTAATTATTGAAATGTATTATTGATAGTATGTACCTGTCTTTGCCTTCATGGGGAGATAATCGAACACAGCTACTCCAGTGGTCTCACTTCCAGTACCGGCAGTTGTAGGAACTAGACATTATAAACAAAAATATTATAAGTTAGAGGTCTGCACTGATGTCACATTTCAACATAGTGTTCACAAATGTCCATGTTTCACGAGACTGACAGTTGCCGAATGAGATTGTCTTATTTCTTATAAATAAAGCAAACATATGCGTTAATATTCTTAATAAAGTCATAAGTTCTATCAGGTGTAACTAATGTTGCAAGTAGATTAATTGTCGAATCATCATTAGTAACATAACGACCAGTAGAAGTCCAACGAATCTGTGTCCGAGTATGTCAGTGGTGTATTGTTTTCATTTGACACAGAGTATTTCAGAAAGATTATAAGGATCCACCATGAGCTTCTATGTAGGATAAGGATATCTCACCCGAGGGGTCGGATTTTAACCAGGGACGAGGCTTGCCGAGTTCCCTGGTTAAAATTCCGATCCCGAGGGTGAGATTTCCTTATCCTACATAGACTGTCTCATGGTGGATCATTTTTCTTCGACGCATTTCGTGAAAATATGAGTTTTTATCATTATTTAGCGTTCGTGGCGTCAACGTGACGTCATCATAACGTGGTATTTGCCGAACGTTCGCATTCAAAACAATCGATAACATAGCGTCGTAATGTGCCTACACAGTTATGCTTCGCCTAAGAAAATGCCCCTTAAATAGTATAGAACCTACTTTTGTTCTTCTTGTTAGATAAATACCAAGTTTATTTACTATGCAGACGTAGTAGAAGTAAAAGTAGACCCACATAAAGGTCGGAATAAATTCACGTGCGGTTGCTCATGTGAGAAAGATGTTGCTAATGTGAGATAAGATTTTCTTCCATTAGCAACGCGCTTATCTTACATTAGCAACGCCGAAGAAAATGCATTTGTTATTATATCTTATAATTTTAACTACTTAATTGCCTCGCAGTCATATATACGTAATTGGCTTTTAAGAATTTCTGGAACAGTATTTGTTTTAGTTTTATACGAATAAGACTAAATCAAGTACGAGTATGTGTATAGGTTAATGTTTTCGAAATAAATGGTGCTATATAAAGCCATACCTGCAATCAGGGGCCGCAATGGGTGATTGATCGGTAACCCTTTTCCTATAGGAGCATTCACAAAGTCCAGTAACTCCGAATCAGGCTTGGAGCTGTACAGGTTGGCTGCTTTACATGTATCAATTACACTACCACCACCAACAGCTAGAAATAAATCAAAGTTTCCTGCCTTTGCGAAGTCGATACAATCTTTGAAACTGCAAAGAGGAAACAAATTTCAATCGAAGAAATTTAATTTGCTGTAATTTAGTGTTTTTCATGCACACGTTTAGTTGTACTGATGATTTTTATTTTCACTTTTATTGGTATAATCGGCATGTGAAATGCCTTTGACCATGAAATATAGTAAGTTTTCCACATTTTCTCTGAATTGGAAATTTTTGTCTCGAAATAGGGGAAAAAGATATGATTTTCAATCAGGAACATAGCCCATATTCGGCTATAAAATCACCCGAAAACAAACAATGAAATGATATAACAAGTCAACCTTTCGTCTGTGTGTTCGACAACAACTGGGGAAACACATTTTAAACACACTATAAAAACAAAACCAACCAACCTTTCGTCTGTTGGTTCGACAGCAACTTTGTCATACAGTTGAAATGGTACACCTTGAGCATCTAATGCCTCTAGTACTGTTTTAACTGGCTTCATCTTGGATAGACGACGATCTGTTACAACCATCACGTTCTTAGCTCCCATATTCTTGCAGTCCTAAATACGAATACGAAACTTTACTATAATTTGAGAACCTTAATTACAAACATATGAAAAAGAAAAATAATTTGGCAAAGAAAATAATCCAACCTTTCTCCAATATTATGACGTCTGACAATAGCATTTGAGATTTTGTTAAACACGTTTTAGTTAATGGATATGAGAAAGGATTTGAGCAATGATAGAGAAAGTGTTATTTTTCTTGAGATAAGATAATATCGGGTCGGGCAAACTGATGTGGTATTCACAAAGCATTTTAAGTGAAAACTTAGGATTTTCTAGAAATCTCAAATTTTCCTTAAGTGTATCAGCTAAACAGGAAAATCAAGATTAAAAATTATTTACGTTGTTTAGAAGCATTATGTAAAGAGCTACAATAATCACATAGAAAACATGGGTTATTCTTCGTTTCTTTGGAAATATGCGCAACTCAATATTTTAACTTAAGTCAAAATATTTAAGTTTTCACTTAAGATGCTTTGTGAATACCACCCAACTCTCAAATTACTTACCATGCCAACTTCCTTCGTTACCCCGGTACCAAATCGTATGTTCGAACATGCCATCTCGATAGCATACTCCTTCTCCGCAGCCGAACTGTATCCTGTCAATAAAACCAAGTTCGTTATATCAATGCTGAGAAAAGTGCTCGCATCGAACTAAAATGCAATTCATTTTCACCAACATTAAATGTGATGCAATTTATTCAACTTAAATTCAGATAGATTTTATAAAATTTACGTGATTCTTTTTCAAAGATAAAATACTAGTTCATTTACTTTTTATATAACTTGGCTATTTTGACCTGGACCTGACATTTATGCAAGAAGATATTACAAGGTTCTTACTTTGAATATATCAATTTCCGTAAGCAAATCGTGCAATATCGGTATTTCAGATTTGTGTTTGTATTACATCTCGAGCGTCTTCGTGATACTCCCCATTTATGAAAAGATACACTCGGCGTTGTAAACAAAGGCAATATATCGACTATTAAATTATGCTAATCAATAGGCCAGACTCATGTCAATGTGGCCAAGCTATACCTACATACCCTATATTAGTATGTTATAAACATCACATATTGTTTTGACATACATGTAATAGTGGAATGAACCTGGAAGCTATGTTATTGATTTGATTGACAACATTTGTATATACATTACATGTGTATATATGTAAAGTCATTGCATGTTCGGGACATACATACCGGCTTGTAACTGCGACAGGAGGCATCTGAAAAATATAACAAAAAAAAACATATAAATAAATAGTATAAAATATCTGACTTTATTTAAAAAAGGCTTGTGTGTGTGACTAGGCCTTTGTTGCCGTTGCTGTGAGGTTTTTGGATTGTCTATTGGGAACAGTATTTATTGATTTAGAAAAGCAACACAGTTGGGCAAACTCAATCTCCCCCACGAGTCTCTTGACTTTCATTTGTAATTTTCGTTAATATATTTAGTGGAATTCGAGCCCAAATTGATTGCACGGCGCCATCACCTATCAAAACGCTCGGTAATCGCAACATTTCCCAAATGTCGAACAACAAGTAACGAACGTTCACTTGATTCATGAGTTTCAAGGGCAGTATCGTATAGAGATATCATAGTAAAGATTAACGTTACTTTTCACTGTTATTTGTTTTAGTTAAGACAGCAAATCCAATTAAACAAAATTGTGTGAACTGGAACTATTACTATTTTTACACTTACTATATAACAAAAGCATATGGGTTCATTTAGTATGTCTTAAATCATCAATGGAAAAGTCCGATCTCAACCAAGATGTGTCTATGAAATCGGAACATGTATAAACAGTAGGTTTTAAAATAGGGCAACAATACCGGTTGGTAACACAGGATCCTCGGTTATCTAAACTGATCACAATGATTATATGAACAGTAAACTTCCACAAATTAACAGTACTTCAAATACATGTAACATGTTATATGAAAGCATGTGGACAAGAACTAGAACAAACAAAAAAACGACCAAAAAATGCTGACCTTAGCAGGATGAGCATATAGTACAAGAGTACAGTAACTAGAGCATAGTTAAGTACGAGTATGCGTACAAACACATGGTAGGGTGAAGATGAAATACAGTCAAGGTAAAGTCAACCAAGATATGAAATATCTTCATAAGTTTAATTATCTCCTAGTTTATGTAAAGGGGTCAAAAAGGGGATATAAAATAGATAATAAATGCACATTCACGATAAACCCTGTGACAATATCCGTACGTCTAGGATTATCATTTGTGTATAGATTGTATAGCTCGGCCATTTTTACCTGAACCTGACCTTTATGCAAGAGTATATTACAAGGTTCTTAATTGCCTTGTTGAATATATCAATTTCCTTAAGCAAACAGTGCGATATCGGTATTTCAAATTTGTGTTTCTATTATATCTCGAGCGTCTTCGTGATACTCCCCTATTATGAAAACCTCCAATCGGTGTTGTATCGTATAGGTAATAAATCGACTGTTAAATTATGCTAATCAAAAGGTCAGGTTCGTGTAAAATTAGCCACGCTAACTTTAAATGCATTAACATGATAGAACACACCCATATTATCTGGCTGACACCATTAATCAATATGTAAACTGTTCAAGTCTTGGGACGTCGAAACTCGGTATTTGTGATATAATTTATGTGATTGAACAGCCCCAAGTGTCTGGTTTTAATTTTTATACATATTATTTTGACTTGTAACTGCACTTGTAATATTTATGTGCATGTGTTCTTTTTGTGAACATTTTCACGTTGCTGTTTTCATTGAATGATGCATTCCCAAACCGATTATTATTATCTTGTTAGAGTGACATCGGTAACAGTAACCTAGTGGTGTGGTGCCTGCTTTGATTATGAGATGTTGGTTCGCTCCTTTCTGACATGTAAGTTTTCTGGTAGAGAGCTTTGAGAGCTAGAGATCGGGATTTCACTCTTCCACCTCGTTCGACTAATGGTAGAGTATCCGCTTTGAGAGCTGGAAGCCGGAAGGGGTGTTCGCTCCATGGTGCCAATTAATAGCTCTAAGTGATAGGGAGTATTATTTGTGTGTTGGGTGTCGCTGTTTATATCAAATGATAAGAAACCATGGTAAACACCAGTAACGCCAGTCTACAGTTAATGTTAATATGAACAAACAACATTGCTTAATTATATTATATTTTTTTCACGAAACCAGTTTTGTTTGTTTGCTATGGACAGAGACAGCGGGCAGAGCTAGACCAATCGTCTTTGCTATACCAAAATGGCCAATGAATGACCCCCGATAGATTTACATACCTAACGTTACATTTTGTATATACATTAGATCATGTTACGGTGCAGTGCTATTTTTAGTAACGCGTACTGGCTAGTTAGCTGGAGTTTAATAGTACAAATGCAACGTAAACAACAAAATGTCAGCTTATAATTAAAACTCAACATACCTTGAACTAGTCTTTCGAAGCAATTGTCCAACATCAGTCGACAGAACTTTCCGTAAACTTGCCATGATTCGTGATTAACGACTTCGTTCTAATAACTGAATCAGTATGTAGTAGCTCATGTATATACTATCAAGTTTAAATCATACATGGGGCGTAGCTCTGTAGATTTTACCGAAGCTAGGTCCCCGATTATTTTACAACATGAATTCTGACGAACATGGTTAAGGTGTTTTCAATTGATTATTGATTCGTACACAGGTATCCACAAAGCAGGTCTAGTGGCAGATGTGCATATTTCCCCCCACAAATTGAAGAATAATTAACCATAAAATCAATAATCCGGATTTTTCGTTTGAAACATTCTAAGCCTTATATAACTGCAATATTGCACTAGGTGTGCATTTTTACCAAGACACAAACATGACAAAGATGCGTACATGTATGGCCCGTGTCACTCACAGCTCCTTTCTCCCCCATTCTATATACATGAATATGGCCATGACAAAATGAAACTACCAATAAGATCCATGTATACATATAATTAAAACACTAATTAAATATTTTACCTGATAATTAAGTGTTTCAAGAAAGACGTTAATCAACCAAACGTGTCGTGTCATTACCGAAAACAAATTCATCATATAAATCAAGCCCCTGTTACTGCATTCAACCCCACCCCTGGAATTTGAATTTGTTATCTACGTTTTGCTAACCCAGATGGGGGCAAATAATGCATGTAGTGGTAGATCTCGAGTGGCTAGAATTAATCTGCATAACGTCAAGGCCAGTTTAAAACAGGGTAAGTATGAAGTATAATGTAGCTAGGATGACCTGCAACGGACTGGATATTTGTGTTGTTTGGTTACCGTCCTGTTGACGGTATTCCAGTCAGTTGCAAAACGTTGGGCATTAAAATAAAAAAGTGTTTGTTTTTCCCTCCCCGACCAATGTCATTTAGGACAGTGTATATAAAAAACAGGTAGTTTGGCACAATTTTTAATGTGTTAAGTGATCTTTTACAGAAATAATATTGAACGACTACACTTATTCCATACCAAATTCTGTTTTTTTTACTTTCTAGTAGGTGCGATCGTGGCGTGAAGAAGCGGGGAAGCAGTGTGTACTGTCTTTTCGCATGTTTTGGCCCTGCCGTGTTTAACTATTATTGGACTTGGTCAGTATGTTCGGAAATAACCTTATTGACCATTTAGCAACTATGTCAGTGCATTTTATCATTAAATCAAGATTTGTGCGTGAATTTGGTACATTGTATATCTTAAAATTAAATCTCATTTGCAATCGAACCCGCAACCTAACATACCCGATCTCGGGTCTTTACTCGGGCCGTGAATGATCAATCGTCAGTAAATTTTCATGAAAGTTGGTAAAAATAGTCGGCTGTTCATTTAAGATATGCAAATATTTGTTCTTATCAGCATTATGTTTTTTAAGATAGAAATGTCCTTTGAGATAGGTCGTACAAAGAAAACATACAGTACCAAAGTTCCAAAAACCTATTTTTGAATAGCCGGGCTACTCGGTCTGTATGCATTGCAATGACTATTTACCTGAGACAAACTGAAAGTAAAGAGCGTGACTCGCTGCTAACGGGGTAAGTTCATTATTAATAACAGGTTTAGTCCATTGATAACAGGTTAAGTTCATTGGAAGTAGGTTTAGTCCATTGATAGCAGGTTTAGTCCATCGATAACAGGTTAAGTCCATTGATAACAGGTTTAGTTCATTGATAACAGGTTTAGTTCATTGATAGCAGGTGTAGTCCATTGATTACAGGTTAAGTCCATTGATAACAGGTTTAGTTCATTAATAGCAAGTTTAGCTCATTGATAGAATGTTTAGGCCATTGAAAGCAGTTTTAGTCCATTAATAACAGGTTTAGTTCATTGATACAATGTTTAGTCCATTGATAGCAGGTTTAGTTCATTGATAGCAATTTTAGTTCATTGATAGCAGGTTTAGTTCATTGTTAGCAAGTTTAGTTCACTGATAGCAGGTGTAGTTCATTGCAATTGGTAGCAAGTTTAGTTCATTGGTAGCAAGTTTAGTTCATTGATAGCAGGTTAAGTCCATTGGAAGCAGGATTAGTTCATTGATAGCAGGTGTAGTCCATTAATAGCAGGTTTAGTCCATTAATAGCAGGTTTAGTCCATTGATAGCAAGTTTAGTCGATTAATAGCAGGTGTATTCCATTGATAGCAGGTTTAGTTCATTGATAGCAGGTTTAGTCCATTGAGAGCAGGTTTTGTCCATTAATAGCAGGTTTAGTCCATTGATAGCAAGTTTAGTCCATTAATAGCAGGTTTAGGCCATTGATACAAGATTTAGGTCATTAATAGCAAGTTTAGCTCATTGATAGAATGTTTAGGCCATTGATAGCAGTTTTAGTCCATTAATAGAAGGTTTAGTTCATTGATACAATGTTTAAACCATTGATAGCAGGTTGTGTTCATTGATAGCAATTTTAGTTCATTGATAGCAGGTTTAGTTCATTGATAGCAAGTTTAGTTCACTAATAGCAGGTGTAGTTCATTGCAATTGAAAGCAAGTTTAGTTCATTGGTAGCAAGTTTAGTTCATTGATAGCAGGTTAAGTCCATTGGAAGCAGGATTAGTTCATTGATAGCAGGTGTAGTCCATTGATAGCAGGTTTAGTCCATTAATAGCAGGTTTAGTCCATTGATAGCAAGTTTAGTCGATTAATAGCATGTTTAGTCCATTGATAGCAGGTTTAGTTCATTGATAGCAGGTTTAGTCCATTGAGAGCAGGTTTTGTCCATTAATAGCAGGTTTAGTCCATTGATAGCAAGTTTAGTCCATTAATAGCAGGTTTAGTCCATTGATAGCAGGTTTAGTTCATTGATAGCAGGTTTAGTCCATTGGAAGATGTTTTAGTTCATTGATAGCAAGTTTATTGCATTGATAACAGGTTTATGCCATTAATAGCAGGTTTAGTTCATTAATGACATATTTAGTTCATTGGTAGCAAGTTTAGTCCATTTGTAGCAAGTTAAGTCCATTGGTAGCAAGTTAAGTCCATTGATAGCAGGTTTAGTCCATTGGAAGAAGGTTTAGTTCATTGATAGCAAGTTTATTGCATTGATAACAGGTTTAGGCCATTAATAGCAGGTTTAGTTCATTGATGGCATATTTAGTTCGTTGATAGCAAGTTTAGTTAATTGTGCAAGCCCCCTCTGGATATGTGCGTGCCGACGACTTCAATTCTTCCGTTATAATTTCTCTTTAGTCCAAACCTTACGCAAGGGAGACAACTTCAAAAAATCATAAAAAATAAAATGCAAACGTCTTCTGTGGCCATATTTTAGTTTGAGAGCCACATCTGATGCGTGAGTGTCTGCAACCAGTAAGTTATATACCCATTTTTTGAGTCGGTGAAGTTCGAAATGGAGGGGCGTGTGGAAAAAATTGTTCCGCAAGACTTCGAAGAAGTGGAAGTAAATTCGGATAATCGGTTCGGATGAATTGGTTATGGAACTGTTGAACTGTTGAATTATACGCAGGTGTTTTACTGTTAAGTTTGATGACAATGCTACTGCATTAACACTACATATATGTGGTCTATCTAAATATGACATTTAATATCTGTCATACAAAAAAATCAGCAAAAACTGTTTGCTTGACAGCCAGCTGTTGACAGCGACTGAAGTTGCTACTTTTAGAACTGTTCAACTTACAAATGGTTTTAGGAGCCCACTCAGATAGGGAGTGTAAAAATTTCATCTACACACTACAGGGTTTCCGCTGGTATTCGCCATTTCCGTTTTTGGCGGAATTATTTTGAGATTGGCGAAAAAATAATTTCAAAGCTTAGAAAAAAAAAATTTCAAACCTAAATTTTTTATTTTGATGTAAGATCAGTATACCGGAAAGACCTGTAGACACCAATAAACAACTGACTAATTGCCTCTGGCTACACTGCATACAGGCAGTTAATCCCCCCTGTCAGGCAATTAACAGATTAAAAGGTGTGATAACGATCTCCATTTCTGCTCTTCGTATGGGGTCGTGTTTAAAATCAACCTGTGTACGGTTCTTTGTGTCTAAAACCAAGTTGTACGGTCAGTCGTGTCTAAAGCCAACACCTGTAGTGTGTGTACTCCGTATCATCTCCTGGGATTCTCTTAATTGCATGTGTTAATCGGTAGTTATTTATTGTTGTAGCATCAATCAAAACACTGTTTGAGTTTAATAATGACAAACTAGATACCAGATTGTTCTCAATTATTTATTTTCACATTAATTTACTATTAAGCAGCCATGTCCGTGAAGGTTGCAGACCAGAGAACATTAATTGTAATTTATACGACTATTAAAGCCAATCAAATGCTGTTTAAGATCTGTTACTCTCATTGAAGTTGGCATATTCCATGTACTTATTATTTCACTTCAATCTTTAGCTCAGATAAAAAAATCTCTTGAAAATTGAAATCTTAAGGCTAACTTGCATAGTAATCGGACGTCAAATTCGGATACGATCTTTTTCTCTATTAATGATTATACTTTTTCACGAGTCAATTTTTTTTTTTAAGGATAACGAAGATCAAACACAAAATGATAAATTTACCATTCATTCTCACAATTATGTTGCCCTGTCTTACAACTATTTCCGTAAGAAAAAGAAATTTGGAAACTATTTCGTAGAGCTTCAATGTACAATGTAGGCTAGCTCTAGCCTCAGTCTAGGTCTATAGATACATTTTACAAATCTATGGACATTGTCACATGACTCATTGCTTCACTACTAAAATTGGAGCTTCACATCCCTACTTTCTAAAATCAATTACAACTTTTGGGGTTGAGAGTGTCGTTGGTAAATGTTAATTTTTTAGTTTGAATACATGCTGCTCAGATAAACTGTAAACTGTAGAATGCAACATTTTAACAGGGATCCTGTTTTACACACCTGCAATAGCTCTATACCAATTGTTGTATATGAAGGGCAAGCAATTTTGAGATCCCTTTGTTCAAAGACAGGTATTTCATTTGTCCTTTCACAAGATGGAAACATTATTAGTGCTAAATATGTTTGTATTGAGTGTGTTTTTCTCTATTATCTTAGTTGAAGAATGCCTCAAATTTACCCATTTTACTTGCATATTAAAAAAAAATCGATACACGGAAGGGGGAACACCCCCTCCCGCACCCACCCCCAAGTTGCCGTGCGGATTTTTTTGGCGGAATTATTTTGGGACCCAGTGGAAACCCTGCACTATGTTGATATCATAAGACAGACTGTTTAAAATTTGCTTGTCTAGATTTAATGCATCACCCTACTGGTTCGCGAGTAGTTCCCGATGGCTAGCAGTATCCGACATTTGGAATGTTGTCGTATTTAGCGTAGCTATTAGATTAAGATATTGGGTATAATTAAAGAACTAGACCAAAGCAACTAGAGTGTGCCAGAAAATTGACAATTAAAAGAAATAAAAAGAAAATATCAAGAAATACATGCAATGAATTGATAAAAGTCACCTCTTTTCCTTGGGGATCATCTGTTTTAGTGTTTACGAAAATACACATGCGCGATGAAACAAACAAGTTCATCTATTAATAGCCACGGGTTTGCCAGAGTCTTTGACAAAGTAATGTTTTACTCAACAATAGGTATGAGCAGTATCGGCGATCCGTATATGAAACTTGATGATAAATATTTACAAAGATATCATCATTTATAATGACGCCAGCGATTTTCACTAATTGGAAAATGCACTGACTATTAGGCCTCAATTCCATTGCCGGTAAACAAACAAAGAGAGACAACTCCAAAAATCCATGTTCAGTCAATGGGAGATAATGGGAGAAAAATGTGTGTTTGTAAAGTCGCTGCACATTTTTCTGATATTTAAATAATTTTGATATAAATGTGATCTCCAGAATTTTTTACTAGCCTTTTGGGCTAGTCACCTAGAGACAATTACTAGTGTAATCTAGGTTTTTACTTGTCTCGGGCTTCGGGCTAGTGGCCAACTTCGATTACATCCACCCAGAAAATGATTTCAATCATTCAACATGGGTCTTTTATTAGTCTACATAAAACCATCAATATATTTACCAATTAAAGTTGATTAATAATATTTTCTATTTGTTCACAGGAATGGATATGTTGGTAGTCAACGATCATCCGACTGTATTACAGCAGTTTATGTACAAGCTCTATCAGGATCAAAGTTTATGTGATCTTGAAATTGTGTCAGTGGATGGTATGTTCATACAAGTTACTAATTTATTTTCAGCATTTTTGCCCCAGCTTCTTCTGATGCAGGAGACATATACGTGGGGTGTTCCACAATTAATAGGACTTTTTTCATATCAGCACAGCAAATCAAAAATTTAGAAAACTAAGTGTCTATAATTAAATTTCGATCTTTCATGATAAATATGCGAAATATCAAAGAAATTGATTGAAAAAATAAGAAATTTATTGAACATTAAATATACTATGTACCAATGAGGCGGGTCGCACCGTGACTGTTTAAATGTGTTTCCGTATCACCA
The DNA here is from genome assembly GCA_963678985.1 of Spisula subtruncata. Taxonomy (NCBI): domain Eukaryota; kingdom Metazoa; phylum Mollusca; class Bivalvia; order Venerida; family Mactridae; genus Spisula; species Spisula subtruncata. The sequence goes on along the minus strand of OY787676.1, from coordinate 20,620,388 downwards.
TTCACAAAAATGTGTTACTTTTGTGTTAGAAATTGCTAAAAACTTGGATCGTCTATCAGTGTACGAACGTTGTTTATCAACGTCAACTTTATGTTCTATGACCACACCTGTGCTTACTTGTATGTTCATAAATCCGCGATCTGTAAACAATTTAAGCCAACAGAACACAAGTGGCTGCTCAATGCCACTTTATTCTAAGAATTTCATCATTTCATTGGTTAACATTGTTGACTTTCCCAATGTTTACCATTATTTGACAATCGCGCTGTGTCTGTTTTTTGGCGACGATGTCTTTTCATCCATTAGTTCCATTACTTATGAAGACAAACACAAAGCGATTTCTTCCAAAGTTTGCATGCACACGTTAAAGTCATCCACATAATGCCACACAATTAGGCGTTAAAATTGATCAAGTGGTTATTGAGATATTGACTTTTTAAAAAGGATGGTAACGACAAATTAAAGTGTGACCCGCCTTGTTGATACATGGTTTCTATGACAACGCTTTGTATGAGCATCATCAACAACAATGAAAATATGTTGCTACTATTTTATAAAGCATACATTGCTATGCATATGGGATAAATTTCATTAATTTGTAACTGTTTAGTACGAGGTTATGAGAAAAGTCCTATTATTTCTGGAACACCCCTCGTATAGTGATTGCCCTGTATGTCCCTTTGGAAATGTTAACAAAAAACTTCCATGTTGTTGAAATTCAAATATTTATGAAGTTCATCAAGGCATTGTTGTCAAACTTGGCATTCTTGTTAACCATCATCATTAAATTGTCAAAACCACATAATTACTATCTAACATGTTGAAGGAGTTTTTGCCCCTGATATACTTTTAAAATCTTGTTCAGTGTAGCAACTAGGCTACAAACTTACAAGTGCATTTTCCGAAGGATTCTGGAATGAATAACATGGTGACATATTGGGAATTTGTCCACTAGTTGAGCAATTTTATAGCAATTTCTAATATGATTTTGTTTTTATTCTAAAGGTTCGACGCTTTGGGTCCACAAACTAGTTTTGATGGCATCTTCTAAATACATCTATAATGTATGTATGAAAGCACCCACACTATCAAAATTACAGTTTGGTGAGTAGAAGTGCTAATTTATTTTGGGTAATAATAAGACTTAGGAATGTGTGAAGGTTGTTATGTTCTTGGTTACTTGTATCATACTTATAATACATACTCTGCAGAAAATTGTACAGAAATAGGGGAAAAACATGCTTTTTGCATAATTATAGGGAAAGAGCTGTCGAAAATCGGCCCAAAAAATGGTAGATCTGATCTGCAGTCAGGAGTCAACTGTTTAATTATGCTTTATACGATTACCTGTCTAAAGTTTAAGAGTATCAGGTTGGTTTATCAATGATCTTTTTTAACTTTTTTATATATAATAATAATAATAATGATAATAAAACTAATTAAATAATAAAACATACATGTATATCATATGTTATACATGTATGTATGTATACATTGTCTGTCAATGTATTTTAGGTGTTGGTGCAGATATACTGCATATATTGGTAGAGTTCAGTTACACTGGTCAACTATATTTCTCCTTGGACAATTGTAGAACTGTACAAGATGCAGCCATACTGTTACAGGTAAGACCTAACCCCCAATCTCCTTATGCATCGAAACATTAGTTCAAATATTCAGGGTCCTACAAATCCAGGACTGGCAAGTTAGTGTACTTGAACAATTAGCCTTTAAGCAAAGTTAAAATAAAGTTACCTGTTGTAAAAATAATCAAAGTAATAAATACTGTTAACTTAAGTTATGGTCTGTCATTTAAAATTAAAAAAAAATGTTCAGCTTCAAAACAGTGCTAGGTAGCTTACATGTGAAAAATTTGTATGTTACCATTGAGCGCTTACGGAAAGCAGTCTCTTGCGCACCCTTTGTACTTCTTGCCTAGCAAAGCGCTGAGAAACTGTCAGCTGTCAACGAGCCTGCTTGCTTCTAGCATGTTGTGGTACAGACAAAGTAAAGTGCAACCAAAAATGGGTCAGTAGCACATTAGGCAAGGGCCTCATGGCCATGGGGGCAGAATATCTGGTTCCCATGGCTACAAGCAATATCTATCTTGTAGATGTCTGCAGCAGTTGATGTACTGTCACAGCAGATGATGCCGGGAACCAGCAGCTTACTACCTTCAGTTGATAAACTGGTTCCCTGTGATGTATACACTGGACTCAGGGAGCAGTTGTTGCCAACTTACACTGATGTTCCCTCTGTAGGATATACACAAACTGATCCCTGTAGTACTATAGATGGTAAGTCAGACTTTCCTTAAATATTTCAGTTCTAAAGACATGTTTTACTTTAAGAGCACTACCTTTAGTAGTGGAAATGACCTTATAATTACTGTAATTTAATGATCTATTGTTTCGAATTTGGGAAACAGTTTTTTTGTGTGGGTTTATTTGATTTGGGAGTTGGGGTTTTGAGAGTTTTTGACACTAAAAATTCCCAAAAGCCACCTTTTGACCCTCAAGATTTAAGTTTGAAGGGTTATTTTCTATTAAAATTGTGGGTAATTTGCCTGTAAAATGGTAAACTTTAATCAAAGGTATCAAAGGATCATTCAGGTTCAGAACTTCAGAACTTCAGAAGCTAGTGACACCCCTGATTTATGCTGATCGTTAAATTTATCAGAATCTTTTTGTGAATAATACTGACATTTATTTATCTAAATACTGTAGACCTACCATAGTAATCATGACTATTAATGATTTCAGATTCTGATAGTTATAAGGAAGTGATTGTAAAACTCGAGAAAGTTGCAGAAATCGATGAAAATCTGTCAAAAGTTGGTGGGCGAAATATGGAAGCTGGCAAAAATGTGCTGAAACGCCATGTTGACAAGTCTAGTCTTTCTAAACAGTCAACATTACTAGATTTTCCAGGTCATTCCAAGGTCAAGTTGGACACTTTTAATGACCTTGACCTTGGTAAAAGTTCAAGGTTAAACAATGCAAGAAAGAAGACACATGTGAAAGGCGTTACTTCGAAACGCTCCTGTCGTAATGCTAAATATTCGGGGAATGGAACCCAAACATCAGTAAATAAAAAAAGTGAGAAAACTTTACAACGGAAAAAAGGGAGTAAAAGCTCTTTGCAGAATTTGTCAAATTTAGGAAATAAGGGAAAATTTTCGTTAAAGATTAAATGTTTGAAAACTGTGAAAATCACAAATAATGATACAGTGAACAGTACTGCTAATACAACAAAGATATTTTCTCCGAAACTATTAAACAGACCATGCTTGCTATGTAAGAAATCGTTCTCTTCGGTTGCTGAGCTGTTGTACCATAGAAGCCATTTTCATCCTTTAATGAACTGTAGCTATTTGAGGCGTTTATACGCAGTTAAACAGTGCAAGAAAAAGATGCTGCTATGGAAATATTTAAAAGAACAAAGCAAGGGGAAACAACTCCATCGTTGCAAAGTGTGCGGAATGAAATTCAAGAAGTATAGGCAACTTGCTTATCACAATTTGAAAAATCATAGATCAACATCGAAAGTGGCAGAAAGTTGGCTGCGTTTCTGCTCACTTAAGTTAGCCTTACAAAAACTCATTGTTCCTCTTGCTAAAGATCGTAAAAATCGACACAATTTAAACATGAAAAAATCTTGTCATTTGGGAGCGAACAAGAAATTGAAAAATGTGAAAAAAGAAGAAAAGGGTAGAAAGATTGCAGAAGATGGGTTATTTGTGTGTACCAAATGTGAAAGGTCCTGTCCATCACAGCCTGCATTATACACACATTTACAGGTAATATGGGATTTCTAATCTTCTGGACAGGAAATTAAATGCTATGCTTTTCCTGCCCCAGTTAATTTATTTGATAATTGGTGCAAACAACAGCTTTCATTTAAATAAAGTTTTTATTGTACTCTCCATGCATTATTGTATATTCCAATCCTGTGGGATTTGGAATACAAAGTCCAAACATTATTATAGACAACAAATCTTCGTTTGAGCTGTACTGTAGAACATCAATGCCTCAAACTACCTTAAAACTGAAGAAAGGTTTGAGGCATGTACTGTATACTAGTGCATCATCAATTGGTAGGGGGGGGGGGGTGAAGAACCTGTTCTATTTTTCTAGGGTGTGGCAAATAATTTCTACTGTATCTAATTTCAGAAAGAAAACAATATTTTGCTGATACATATTTCAGACAAATACCCAATACCAAAACAGAACTTTTGTTTCTAGGATATTGCTTGTGAACATGACGATAGAGAATTTACAACAAACCGTTTACTTGAGAGATCATGTTTTGTTCTGTGTTTCAGAAAACCCACCAATATTCCAGCAAGGTAGCCAATGTACTACAGAACTTTTGTCCCGAGGATATGACCTGTGAAGTTGATGAGTGTGAATATAAGACGAAAGGTTTACATGATATGAGAGACCATGTGACAGGTGTGCATCCAGAAGTCAAGTACCAGTGTTCCCAATGTTCATGGACGTTTAAGGTAGGGCTTATTAAGATCCCCCCACTAAAAAAGTGTAGAATTGGGTTAAAAATAACATTTCAGAATGTTTAAGACCTCTTGTGTAACTTGTGCTCTACCCTCCAAGTATCAGTGTCCCTAGGGTCCTAAAGGACCCTTATGTTCAAGGACAGTGAAGGTAAGCCTCAGTAATATGCCTCCCTTCCCCAAGAAACAAGGTAAAACTGGGTCTGAAAAAATAAAGTAAACAGAATTTTTCAGACCTTGCTGAACCTGTTCAGGAATGGTAAAACACGGTATACAAGTGGTCCTACAATTTCTGCATTTGAAAGAGCGGACATGTCTGCAGAAACTTGGGAGTTTTATTTGATAAACATTGTACCGGTAAATAAAAATATGGAGAATTGTAATTTCATCCACTGAAATTTTACAATAGAATAATAAGGGTTTAGGGATTTGTGCTGATGGTACCAGAAACAGACTTAATTGTATTTTTATACCCCTGGGTTTATTGAACCTTGTACAGGAAAGGAAAACACACTGCAGACACACCCTAGTTCACAGGTTAATTTTTTGGGGCTATTTGCAAATGAGTTTTTTGTTATAATGTCCTGTATTTATGTGCCATACAACTGGAAAGTGTAACCTTTTTCAGAGTTTAATTATTCATAGTGCTATTTGCAGGTGATGTTGCAGTTAAAGCGTCATGTATTTACATGTCATACGAGAGGCAAGATGAACTTCCACTGTCAACAATGTGATAAATCGTTCAGGAAAGGATCCTTGTTGCGCAAGCACGAGTATTTCAAACATGGAATTCATCATGACAATATTAAGGTAACCTTCTTACATGGAAGTATTGCTGTTTTATTGTGTTAGTCTAGCTCAGGCTTGTATTAATGCTGAGGTACTGTGAAAATTTGAGATATTCCCTGAAAATATATGTCTCAGTGCTTTTTGTCGGTTGCCCTCCGTCCGTCAGTCACTCTGTCAAAAATATGGATTCTGCCATACCTCAAACAATTTACAAGCTAGGTTTGTGAAACTTGGTATGTAGATAGGGAAGAACATTTAAGGAGTTTGTGCATGTCTTAATTGCAAAATTGTGGTTATCAAGACAACAGAAAGATTGTACGGATAGGGGACTTCTGTGTTACTTTCAGTAATTCATATTTACTTGTTTGTCTCTGCTAGCTGCTTTATTGTGTCCCCACACTTATTTATATTCAATTGACTGTTGAAGACATGACCACTGTTTGATGAATAACCTACATGCTCCACTAGACCATTTTGTGTGGACGTAATTCAATGATATCTGATCCACTAAGTAAAGAAATTGTAAATATTCATGGAGGAGTTAATTTCGTTGAGATCACCCAGGAAGTCGATGAAATTAAATCCCCCCTTGAATATTAATGATTTTACAGTACAATGTAAATTGTTTACAGATCTATCGGTGTGAATACCCCGGATGTAAGTATGAGACGTATGCCTCCACGGCCATCAAGTTACATCAGAGCAAACACTGTAAGGAGAAATTGTTCACCTGTGAATATTGTGGAATGAAACTAAAAACAGAGAAGTGAGTACTGTATATCTCCCTTTTCATTCGAAAAGGGGAATGTTTTAATCCAAATTTTCACCGGAAAATCAGGTTTCTTGGCAAAAATTGAATGTCAATGAATCAAATTGAATGATGAAATTTTCGTATCATCATTATGCATATGTGCTTTGGTAGTGTATTCTATAGAGAATCTTGCATGAAGCCACATGTCATATTGTTCTTGTCGACAAGTTTAGTAAAACTTTTATGTAACAAACACAAATGTAGAATTTTATTTATCACATAACCTTTACCACATTGGCATTATCCTATCATTGGTTGATCAAGGCATGGATTGGCTTACATTTTGTCAGGCTATTGAAATATGTATTGCATGTTTTAGAAGTGGAAAATTTATTTCTGACATGGCTTCACGGCACTGCTAGGCTGCAAGGTATGATGGAGAAAGAAATTAAATGAAAACTTGTTTTACTCTATTACAGAATCCACAGAAAGCATGTTGACAAGATGCATCTAGGAATACGACCGTTCTTATGTCAGGTGTGCGGATTGAGTTTCGGAGAGAAGCATGAGCTACAATCCCATATAACCAACCGTCATTCAAATGAGAGAAATTATCAATGTTCGCACTGTACATACTCAACAGCAGTGAAGGCCACATTCTATAGTAAGTTGTCTTTAAAAATATTCATCTTTGTAGTTTAGGTAATTGCTTTTGGCCTATAATGGAAACAGTATGAAGAAAACAGAATAAATGGTGCATTGAACTCTAGTTATGACCCAGTAATTAGTGCTCTGAATTTGTTGAGATACAGTCCAGGAAATATGGTTTGGCAAAATGTAAGTCTTTTATATAACTGCTCTTCAGAAATGATGTTATACCTGAAACCACAAAAATGTCTCTGATAGTTAAATTAGTCTTTACCTTATTCTTTTTCAGCTCACTTGTTCAACGTACACAAAGAGCGGGCTGACGATGACAAGCGTGAGTTATACACATGTCCCCATTGTCCGTTCACCTCCATATTACGTTACCGCTACCAGACACACGTCAACGGACACACAAACACTCGAAATTACGAGTGTAAAGTTTGTGCTAAATCGTTTGTGTCGGCGAATACTCTACGTTCTCATAACCAATGGGTACACTCCGATAAAGTTTATTCATGTACCCAATGTGAATATCAGACAAAAACCACACAAAAATTGAATGAACATATCCGTGTTCAGCACCAACTGCAAGGATTCAAGCCGTATAAATGTCCTTACTGCACGTTTCGTTGTGCAACTGGTGGAAATACACGTAAACATGTCAAGCAGGTGCATAAAGGCGAGGAAGTGACATATATTCGTGATGATGAGTTATTACGTGTCGCACGTGATGCTCGTGCCACTGGACATCATGCGTCTTTGTTTAATACGTTATCAGAAGTGAGTTTCTCACAAGAGGTGAGCGAGGATGAACGTTCCGAACTTTCAGAAAATGTACTTCATATAGCTGTTTAAATAGCGTAACTGTTGTTAATTGTTAATTTAATGTTGAAGCCAATTTGTTTTTCAAACCCAATAAAATTATGAAACAAATTTAAGATTGCCCCTCCACCTTTCCTTTTGATCACAACACACATGTATCTTTTGCATGATCCCAGACTGGCTAGTGATAGTCTGTGATTAAAATGTTTAATATAATATTGTTGTAATATGCTATACTGTAAAATCATTTAATTTCTTTGGTTTTGGTAAAAAAGACGATTTCGTTGGGACTTGAATTGGTGGATTTTGCATTTCAGGTAATGAAACAAGGGTCAAAATTTATATTCGTTGGGATTAAAGTTCGTGGTTGAGGTAAACCATGAAATCCACGAAATTTAATCCCCCCATGAAAATGAATGATTTTACAGTAATTGTTTGTTATGCTTTAAATGTTTATTAATTATGTTAAACTATTTGTTATGTCTGAAATGTTTAGTATAATTTGGAGATGTTAATTTTTACCTTGCCTAAGGATTACAAGCAATACTTTACTTCCACTTAAATACAACAAGTTACGTGTGCTATACCTACCAGTAATGAAAAATTTATGAAAATGTTAAATTTAAGCGTTGAAAAAATAAATTTGGTACATCTTATTCTTTGACATTGTGTACAATTGATGTGGTGTAGATATAGATTGAAACTAAGTGAAACAAAGAGCAGACCCAGCAATTTTTCTGAGAGGGAACCAGTCAGCAATTTTTCTAAGAGGGAACCAGTCAGCAATTTTTCCCAGATAGGGCTTTGACCAGCGATCTTACTTAGGGGTCCAACCAGATTCTAAGTTTATCCTTGTAAAAGGCGAAATTTCATTATACACCTTCTTAATGTATGTTGTAAGGTGGTATTCTGTTTTCCGCTTGTCTGGCTGTACGTTGACGGATTCTTGTTGGCACAACTTCTATAGCTTATGCAGGATTCCCATCAAAGTTCCACATGTACATGAAGGAAAGAATGTACAGGGTGATTTTTGCTAGCCCTATGCCAGCGGGGGTATGTTAGTCTGTTGTATGGCAACAGCACTAGTAATCTAGATTGCGTACCACTTGTAAGTATTTGTTGTTATTCCAGGCTATGGTATAAATGTTGACATTGTTAATAATATATGCTGTGTTTATTGTTGAGGTATTAATAAAATAAATATATGTTGAATAATGTTCTATTGTCACTTCACTAAAATACACACTACATTTTATACTGAAAGAAAAAAGTGACATAACATATGATCTGAGAATGCAAATTTGGCAGTTAAAAATTAGTTGGGAACAGAGCTCTAGAGTAGGGGCACAAGCTTCAGAATCTAGAGGTTCAGGTTTGATCCCCATCTGCACCACTGCTTAGTTTTTATGCCCCCATATCGATAGATCGGGAGGCATATAGTGATTCACCTGTCCGTCCATCCAGCCTGGCTAACCCAAATTGATCGTTTCTTCTAGAATTAATATGGCTTGCTACAAAGCTTTCAAACTTGCATGGATGTTGTATATGACCACTCTCCACACCTGTATCACCTGACTCCATTTTGACCTTCACCTTGACCTAATTTTGGACTTTGCTCCCACGGGGGCATAAGCGTTTATTGAACACAGTCTTGTTCTTAGCTAGAGTTTACTTACATGCTCCACTCAGCCAAGTTGTAAATTGGTACATTGAGCTTAGTGTCACTACATGTTTGATATTCCCAAGCGCGGTACCTCTATTTCAGCTGCACATCCACCAGGAGAGGAACAGTCTTCCCAATGAGACTGAAACACAGGTTTCCTTACATATACAGATTGGTGGTTTTTAATTTACAGCCTGGATGTACAAGAGTCTTCAATATCTGTTTAGAAGTCAATTGTAGGGTTTTCAATATAATACAAAAAGTTGATAAATTTCTAATAAATTTTAATTGTAAGATCACTAACAAAGAATGTACAAAAAGCAATGTTGAAGAAAATAACCCTTTACTCCATGGATTTTAGCATCTACTTAATTACCATAAAAGATATGTTTCTACATAATTAACTAACTTTATGTAATAACAAAATGTTGATACATTATGCAGTCTTCATTAAAGTTTAATGCCACTAGCCTGAATAATTATAACTGGACAGTCAAAGAATCTTTTATCATTTCAACAAACCCAAATTCAACTTTACTAGCCCCAGGCTTGGACAGTATAAATCTCTATTTCTAGTTGAAATTTAGGTCAGTTTGAAGACTGCATCATGTGTATTCAACTCCATTCATTTTCATACACCTGGTAAGTAAGCATACTTAATGCAATCTCATGTTGTAAAATAATAAATTGTCTTGTTTGGTTCATTAAATGTATTAAGCGAGATACAACCTTGAGGTCCATGAAGTAAAGGGTTGATAAGTCGATCTAATCATGATGCATAAACGAACACAAGCTACCAAACATAACAACACTTTGTTTTAAATGTTCAATATAGTTTCATCTTTGATCGTTGGGAGATTTAACATTATTAACACAAAATAGGAATACACAGTCATAATCGTGAAAAATACAGCTACTCAGAAAGTCGACACATTTATAACTTCATAATGTTAATGATATATATTTCAATATTTTAAAACATGATGTAACAAACTTCTGTCCAGTTAGGATAACAAAAGAGCAACCCTGTGGTTGAGTCCACTATTATGGCTTAAAACATATTATAATCTAGTTCATTCAAACATACAGCCCATTCAAAGTTAAATGATAACAGTTGTAAACATTAGCTTTTCAGTCAGGTAAACTATGTTTATCTAGGTTTAACGGGGTATATCTGAGTTTACAGTATCCCTGCTGTTCTTTTGAATGGCATTATTACTTATTGAACCAACAGTATATTATAATGTCAATGGTAACCACAAATACTGCATTTGCTTAACTTGATCAGTCAGTGGTATACAGTGCAAGCTCTGTAGAGCAAAACATTATGGGGACTGCAAATGTTGAGGTTGTTGCTCTACAGAGGAGAAAATTCATAGTAAACATATTGGCTTATGGCAATTTTGAAGGTTTTGTTATTTTTTGCTCAACAGAGGTGAAAGTTATAGAAAAAACAGGTTTATGGAAATTTTGTAAGAACTTGTTATAGAGAAAATTTTGCTCTAGAGAGGTGCTCTAGAGAGATTATACTGTACATCAAATTTAACTTCACTCACATTATCCTCGAAACCAAGCTGGGACTCCACTCCCGAACGTGTTACATCAACGTGCAGGGGCGGAGTGTCGCTTGGGTTTTTGAAGATGCAAATATTCTAACTGGACAGTCAATGTAATTTGTGAAAAGCTGCCATTGTTATAATGCATACAATACATACTTACACATAGAAACAGTGATCACTGGTATGATTAAGACCCTAACATATTGCCTAATTAGTTTTGCCAAAGATAGGTACTAATAAAGTTACTGAGGAAGTTTTGATATCTGACATTTGGTTTATACTCCGCAGTCGACACTGGTTTGCCCAAAGCAAGAGCAAATCTTTGAAGCAACAGTAGCTGTTTTGTTTACAAATTCAAGCCCTGTATACTTTCTTACTTATTGTCTGTTACGCTGTCTGGCCATTAGTTTATACAGACAGACACATCTACTAAAGGACTGACTAACTAACTGTAAGCCTGACTCTACCATAGCCCCGAAGCTGGATTCGCACAATGAACTCTTGATAATCTACATTGCACTACCAACATTTTAAATGAATGTTGAGTATTATACTGTCTTTATTGCCATGAGGCCAGAAGAAAAAATTAATATCTAGAATAATTATCCCAGCTCACTATTTTTCATGCAACTCCCAACTTCAAAAGGAGCTAAAACAGGATGATAACTAGCAAATCATTCCTTTGGTGCAACAAGGTCGTATCTCTCTACTTAGTATACGATGAGATACAACTTTGTTGAACCAAAGTGACAACTTCTTCATAACAGCATGGAAACATTTCTATTTTACAATCAAAGTCCTCATGACCTAAAAACACTACCTACAGTCTTTTTTAAATCAAGGAGAAAAGAAAACATTGAACATACAGAATATATCAATGTCACTTTATGTTTAACAATAAATTAGGACATGGAACAAGCACATGCTTATCTATGACCATGTGATTGTGTTCTATATAAAATATGTGTGTGTCCTAGAAAACAAGACCAACACATTTATACCAATATGTGTAAGAAATGAGACCATGTATTTATGTCAATATGTGTTCAACATTTAGTCCTAGGAAACGAGGCCAGCACATTGCCCATACTCTCAGATGTTGACATATTATTTACATTATGGCGTTGATCTTCTATCCACTGTCTGTGGTTTACAACTCTCCAAGCTGAAAATAACAAGAGAAGAATGTTCACTTGACCTAGTGGGTAGCAAACATATTCTGCAATAACTGAACAATTCTTTCCAACTTTTGTCCAAAATTCATCCCAATTTCTCAACAAAAAAATATGGTTAGTCGTGATTTTGAAAGTATTTAGCATGATGGGAAACAAATAATATTATAACTTAGGTCCTGTAAGATTCTTCGTAAAAGTGAAATGGCCTTCTATGACTAACAAGAGATGTTCGTAAAACATGTGTGACCTCATCACGGATCAATATTGAAAAATGGTAAAAGTCAGTCACTTAATAGACCGATTGACCTCAAAATCAATAGGGAAAATCTACTGTTGCTGGTCAACCTCCATGTCGATGGCTTAGAACCAGAAGGTCGTAACTACCTCTTACGACCTTATAAGACTCATACATGTTTGAAATCTGCTTCTCAAGGCGCTTCTTATTAGCATATTTTCATGAAAATCTGAAATTGTCATGTTGACCAAAATAAAGTTTTTAAAAACGTGTTTTCCCATAGGCAAAGAGTAAATTACAGACAGTTTTCTCTTGTTTTCTCAATATATCAATTTGGTAGTTATGACCTTCTTGTTCTTAGCCAGCGATGTAAAGTTTGAAGATCCTAGAGCAACACAAAACATTTGGTCTACTGCTGACTGACCAAGACAACGACTAACATGTGCAAAGCAATATATAGCTTGGCAAATTTGACACTATCCTGACCTTTAATTAGCATAATTTAACAGTCACTTCAGTTGTATGTCACAGACGCTCTAGATGTAACACAAATACTGATATTGCACAATTTGCTTTCGGAAATTAATATATTCAAAGCAAGAACATAATATTCATGTACAAAGGTCAAGATCAGGTTGATATCTCCAAGCTATACTTCCTTATCAATGATTTAGGGGGAGGAGGGGGAGAGATAACATACCAGATCATCGGCCTCATCGTCCTCCATAGTTTGTTCAGGTTTCTGTGATTCCTCTCCCTCCTCAAACTGTTTCACATCATCCTCTGAAGCACCGTCCTCACACTCTAACTTGGATATCAAACCTTTCTTATCTATAATATACACACAAATAGTTGCTACTTTAATCTCCCCTTTTAGTATATTTTCAATCATATTTAACCTTTAAACAGTTTACAGTTTATAGACTAGTACATGTGACATTGCGGTACTAAATAATTACACAAGAGATGTTTGTAAAATAGTATGCCCCAACGGCAGCCCAATAGTCGGAAATGGTTGTAATGTAATTATTTAAACCTCTCGGTCAAGGATAACCCATGAAAGTGCAAGCACTTATTTCCAATGGGGTCCTGTGTTTTTGCTGAAGGGACAGCGGGTGGAAGAGATAGTGGTGTGATACAAGGTATCCGGGCGAGATGTCCTAGCCCTTTCCGAAGAGACACCTTGGTTCTTTAACGTGCCTGGCGTATAGCACCGATACACGCGAGACTACCTCTGGGTTGCTAACCAGTTCATCTCTAGTTAGGTGGAAAACACAGAAAAGCGTTTCAGAAATGATCAAGTGCCCCGGCCAAGGATTGAACCCGGAACCTCTCGATCAGCAGTCAAGCAGGCTATCCGCTCGACCACCGTACCACCTGTTAAGATCGCAGTGACATTTGAACTCTTGACCTCATAATCGCTATTGCTGCAGACCAACCATCACAAAAAATTTGAGAATCCGGGGTAAAGCATTTTTGAGTTATTGAACTTAACTAAAGAGCAAAGAAATATCCCTTCTCTTCTAAGATGGGGCATAACCAACAGTAATCATGGTAAACTCACCTGAGAATATTTTGTCCAGGAAGTCTTGTCTGGCTTTGGCTATAAGTGTTTCTTTGAAATCTGCTAAAAATGTGTTGTAAGCCTTGGCTTCCTTTTTCTACAATAAAATGTCAATATCAATAAAAAACTATCATGTGATAAAAAGAATATTACATGAAATTAATAAAGAAGTTGAATAAAACAATAAATTGTGAGGCTTTGTCTAAATAAAAATTATCGGATGTCCACTCAGGCATAATGGTATTGTAAAAATAGGTCTATTTGAAACCACTTTCATTTCTTGCTCTGTCCTTTTTGATTGTTAAAATTTATTTTATATGTTCTTATTGTCCTAACATGAAAATTATACTTCACTTTTGGAGTCTAGTAAATGTCAATAATTACCTTAATACATTGTTCCCTTAAACATTTCACACAATCCATGGCTTTCTCGTAAAACTGGTCCCCAAAACTATCCATAACAATCTGCTGTATACGCTTTTGCATCTGTCCACATGCTGTAACATACATGTAAATCACAGTTCATAATCAAGCCTAAGACCTGAGGGTGATTTACTAATTTTTTGCCTATATCTGATACTTACTTATTGATATCAACTGGATCCCAGATCAGTCCAAAAGCTGTTAAATTTATGTATATCATATTCAAACAGAAATCATTTAGCCAAAGACCTAAGGATACTTGCACTTACGCAAGTCGTATGACCAAACATCAAGAAAATCCATATGTTACAAATTCTCTCAATCAGATCCCTTCAGAATCCAACATGGTGTCCAATATAGCATTTATTTGTACATAAGGCCACACCAAATTAATTTTTGGTTCTACGGATTTTTTTGGGAAAAATTAGGGGCGAGCGAGCGAAATATAAATTTAAATATTTATTTTTGAAAAACCCGTAATTGAGAGCGAGCGAAGGAGCGAAATAAAATTTTATAAATTTATTTTTGAAAATGCCATTTTTGAAAGCGCGTGAAGGAGCAAAAGTGCCCTATTCATTTCTGATACACCCATTTTTAGGAAACAGTGTCTATTACAATAACTTTAAAAAGAAATTAGGCCAAATAAATGATTGTTATACATTTCTTGTTATGTTGTGTAGGATTTATCAAATTATTTTACCAGAATACATGTATTCAAGGTAATTGTGAGCAGACATTGTCACATACATATAAATTATAATGAACACAAATGCACTGCGTGACTAGTGGTTAAAGATTCAAATCAACTAATCATCAAGCTAGTCAATGATCACCATGTACAGTTTTGTTCTTGTAGTGATACATCATGCTCAGACGGCTGTTTATTTAGCACTGTTAGTAGCGCACTGATGCATAATGCTATGCTAGGTTACAGTCATAGGATCTAGCCCCACATTAAGGACACTTTCCTTAGGGATATACAAGGTCCTTTCTTTCTTCCATGTAATTTGCAGGGCCCACTCTGGGGCATTATCGCAAATTATAATAGCTCGTTTCGAATAATTTCCTCGGTTCTTTAACGTGCCTGGTGTAAAGCACCGATACAGACAAGACTACCTCTGGGTTTCCAACCAGGATCATCTCTAGCTGGTTGGGAAACACTAAAAAGCGTTTCTAAAAATGACCAAGTGTCACGGCCGAAAATCAAACCCGCGACCTCTCGATCAGGAGTTAAGCATCTTTAAATACCACTCGACCACCTTGGTAAAATGTTATGACGGTTGTTGAGAACTGCAGCTTGTTATCTTACATAAGCTGCGATTTATCCAGTTGTATTAGATCTAGCTGGAGTTTTAGCAAGTGACTGAAAAGTACAGCATTTGGTGCAATAATTAGAGCAAACTATGTTTTATCAAATATTTTGAACTCTTTGATGAAAGTAGGACCTTCTGAAGGTTTCTCTATGTCCAATGAATGAAACTAATTAACAGGTGCGTTGCGTGTCCGGGACGCATAAAACTGTTAATATCACATACCACGGACCATGTACGAACGAGACGTCATTGTCGCGAAAATGGGTGACAATTCATGATTTCGTCGGTAGTACGGAATACTAGTAATAATAATGAATACAAACATATCTAGATACGCTCGTTGGTTCATTCCGCAATCGCAATTCTTCCCATTTTACTACGTGTATACACTTATGCGTGTTTTTTGTAAAGGACAGAATCAAGAATCATTTCACCAGACGCTCGCATCGTAAAAAGTTACACGATTTTTGTGTGCAACAGTTTACTGCTAAAATTAATCGAGTAACTAACATCCTCAGCAGAGCGCGCTTTCCCAGAACATATTCTGTAGTAACAGTGAAAAATTATAAACAAGTTGGCTTTATTTTTCGTAATTTGTAAATATTGATGCTAGCGGCAAAATAATAAAAAAAAATGTAGGAAAAAAATCACATGCGCGTGGTTTTCTCAGGTGCGGGCGCAATAATTTAAATTTAAATATTTATTTTTCATTTTGGAAAAATCAGGAGCGGGCGCTCCCGACGAACGCATGATCAATTTGTTGTGGCCTAAATTGTATGGTTTCCTCAGCATCATTTTTCATATTTTGCTAATAAGATGAGTCCAGCTCATATACTTCTATACAGTATACAAATATGTTGTGCGTAAAAATACCTTCATCAAATTTATCTTCATCTTTCATGTTTACTAAAGCAACAAAATCTTCCACAGGAGTAGTTGATCCAACCTGTTAAACAAAATACAAGAAAACTTTAATGCAAGGAAACATTGACGCAAAACAAAACTTTCATTATTTCAAGAGCATCAAATGGCCTGAAAATGTATTGAACTGACCTCCTACACTACCTCGGCTAATATTTACATATCGACTGCACTGTAATGGCATTTTTCAAAGGTAGTCGAAGGACCTTTTCTTTAAATTTGGGGAAAAATAATGGATTATTTTTGCAAAAGGGAAGAAAAAACGTTAAGTAAATTGAGTTTTAGGGGAATACTGCATGATTTGAAAGACTTCTTGAGGGGGATACTACAGAAGGAACAAGCCCTGACTGTACACATGCTTACCTCAGTGACCGTAGCTTTAGCAATATCTTTCATTCCACCATCTAGACTATCATCAACCTTGACCTTCTTAGCTGATGGTTCCCCACCTTCATCACCACTGTAAACATATTGTGACTTAAAGTAATTGAGCCGTTCTCCAGGAAAACCAGGCTAATTGACAAAATTGTGAAAATGTTGATAATTATATGGTTAGAAAGAAGAGACTCATCTGAACAGTTTCTGAAAATTTTAACAAATTATTCCATAAACTTACAAAGTTAAAGACTTTTTAAACCAACCACTACCGCCTACTTTGTGAGTGACGTCGCGAACGTCATTATCTACGTTTTTGACGTAACGTAACGTGGCATTTCAATGATCCAGTATCTGATATATTTTAGACGTAAACTTTTAAAATTGTAGCAAATTTTAAAATCATATTCTTATTTTGATAAAAAGTGTTCAGTTTATGAGTATTTACTTCCAGAGAAAAATAGCAAGTGTTTTTAACCACTTAACCCTTGTTTTCCTTGATATGAGTTATTTTTAGAAATCGATCACCATAGCAACAACAGACTTTATTTTAACACAATTTTAAAGAAAACTTGTGGCTAATGGATAGTAGTATTATATTCAATTACTTAAATATGAAAACAAAATACACAATTTTTTTCTCATTTTCGACATTTTTCTAAGTCTTATTGCATAATTACAATGCAATGTCATTAAAGGGAACCAGTTATAATGTCTCTGTTTGGGTTTTTACAAATTGTTCAATTAAATTTATTACATTAATATATAGAACATCATGGCCTGCCACATGTCACATAGTTTATAATTTTTCTATTTGGACATTTCAGTCATTTTTTGATGTCAGTTATTAGTTGGGCAATGCTTTTACTTTTGCCAAAATTCATGAATGAGTTACTTACAACTCATTAATCAGCATAAATATACTTTAATCAGCGCCGTAACTACACTGAGGCCAGGCGAGGCAATTGCCTCGCCTAAAATTTGCGGACCAAACATTTTTTTTTGTTATTAATAGATACATGTAAAAAAAAATCCCTGAATACATTTAAAATAAATGTCTCAAATTGTCGCAAGTAATAAACAATGAGGCAATTTATTCTGAAGCACTACGGTTATCTAGTATGCAGTCCCGTAACTACACTGTAGCTGCCTCTGCTAAAATTTGCACACCTAACCTTTTGGTGGAAAATTTGTCTTCAACTTAAATGTAAAATAAAATGTCTGAATAACGAAAAATATTACAAGCTGTCGCAAGTTTTAAACAAAAAGTGCAACTTGAGGCACTAGATTTGCACCTTAATGGTAGAATACATAGTGCAAAACGAGGCACTAGATGTGCACCTTAATGGTAGAATACATAGTGCAAATTGAGGCACTAGATTTGCACCTTAATGGAAGTCTACCTAGAGCAACTTGAGGCACGCACTAGATTTGCACCTTAATGGTAGTATACATAGTGCAAAACGAGGCACTAGATGTGCACCTTAATGGTAGTATACATAGTGCAAATTGAGGCACTAGATTTGCACCTTAATGGAAGTCTACCTAGAGCAACTTGAGTCACTAGATGTGCACCTTAATGGTAGTATACATAGTGCAACTTGAGGCCCTAGATTTGCACCTTAATGGTAGTATACATAGTGCAACTTGAGTCACTAGATTTGCACCTTAATGGTAGTATACCTAGAGCAACTTGAGGCACGCACTAGATTTGCACCTTAATGGTAGTATACCTAGAGCAACTTGAGGCACGCACTAGATTTGCACCTTAATGGTAGTATACATAGTGCAAATTGAGTCACTAGATTAGCACCTTAATGGTAGTCTACCTAGAGCAACTTGAGTCACTAGATTTGCACCTTAATGGTAGTATACATAGTGCAACTTGAGGTCCTAGATTTGCACCTTAATGGTAGTATACATAGTGCAACTTGAGGCACTAGATGTGCACCTTAATGGTAGTATACATAGTGCGACTTGAGGCCCTAGATTTGCACCTTAATGGTAGTATACATAGTGCAACTTGAGGCAATAAATTTGCACCTTAATGGTAGTATACATAGTGCAACATGAGGCCCTAGATTTTCACCTTACTGGTAGTATACCTTGTGCAACTTGAGGCACTAGATTTGCACCTTTATGGTAGTATACCGGACATTTTCCCTTTATTAAATATAGAAAGAAAGTGGCGCCGGCACACCCTCCCCTTAATATCGCTAAAATTCAGGTCAATGTTCTGTGAGTAAAAAATTGTTAATATGCCAATTTTCGCTCGCTACGCTCACATGGTACTGTTTACAATCAATTTAATGATGAGGTTGGCTACACACTTAAGAGTATAAGCATGTGCATATAAGTATTTTTTAATTTGAGGTCTTGTTTGCTATGAATTTCTTGATGTTCCGTTTCAATACCAAAACATGGGACCAAAGAATGTAGCAGATGAATTTGTTGTTTTAAAAGTCCCGTGGAGCATTACATTGATCCCTTAATTTACTTGCATTCAAATCGTTCATGCTTCCCCTTAACACAAATGTGCAGCCTATGAGTTTGTAGGATATGCTGATGAAAGGTGTCTCGAATAGAAAAACGATCCTGTCGCCAATGGTTCTCTTCAGAAAGTAATGCTTTTTCGAGTTGGCTTCGCCTTCACAACAGCTGTATCAGTGACTATTTTCAATTAGAAAAAAAGTTTCTATAAGCTAAGTGAATACTATCAAAAACAGAAAATGTTTTGGCATGGTGTTCAAATAATATAAATAATGTTTGTCTAGCTCGCTTCGCTATTCTACCATGTCAATGTTGAAAGTGTATTCGGTGGTTTAACAGCGTGCTTTCAGAAACGTTCTAGGTTAACAAATACACCGGACCACTACATGGTCACAACTACGGATTTCATCGGGCGCAAACATACTCCTTTTACACTAATTTAAGTGGTCCTTGTTAGGAGTGCAATGTTTTACATTTGTAAATAAATTCGGCTGGCTTCGCTCGCCAAATGAATTGAACACATATTTAAGAATGTCATGTAGAGAGTAGTTTGTGCTACCTCAACCTCAGATAAATCATGATCTCTTCGCTTGCCAAATAACTACTCATTTGAAATATCATGTAGAGAACTAGTTTGCATGACATGCAACTTGGAGAAACAGTGCATTTTCTTAGGCTCGCTTTGCTTGTCACCTAACATCAATCTTTCATAAGCAGGGATTTCCCCAGAAAATTTTGTAAGCGCAACAGGGGTGGGTACGGGAGGGGTGTCCCCTTCCGTGTTTCGAAAAAAAAAATCAAACTCAGGATGAAATGGTGCAAATTGGCGCATTATTTTTTATGTTAAAAAGGTGCATTCATGGAGGCCTGCACTAGCCCTATTGTATTTCAAACATGCTTCATAAAAGAAGACATGCTAAGATATAACATAATAAATAAAGTTTCTTTTATATTGTCAACAAATTATTATTCTAAACAGGCAGTGCACTCATTTGAATCACAGTGTATGTCATATATAGGGGGGAGGGGGGGGCTACTCAGATATGCTATTACTCATTTAAAACAAATCAAATGGTTTGGTTTAATAATCTAAAGGAACTTGTGTTGTGCTAACTTGCAAGAGAGTAACCAATATTAATTCTAACAATCGTATCCGAAATTACGTGACATCCAAAATTGCACCACTCACGGTATAACTGCCTTAGTAAATTCGACCAAAACCGTTGAAGATTCGTTAAATACCTTTAACATTTCTTAAAAGTTCATAGAATACCAGTGTTGTCATCGCAATAATTGTTTACATTCGTTAAAACACTACACGGCATATTAGCAGAACTCGGGCTCGTCACGTGACGTGTATACATCGTAACATGTCGGCATATTTTCGCCTGTAATCTACCGTGCGTTGTGTTTACTTTTAATGTTATTTTAGCGTAGACCAAATGCATCAATATCATTTCAGATGGAAGGTAACTAAAATAAAAAAGAAATGAAATTTATAAAAAAATTACGTATTTTTTATCGGAGGTCGAAAACGGCCGAGGACGAACGCGTAAAATTACTTTTTTTTAAGACTAACATCGCGTGGGAATCAATGGATATCGGTGTAATATTACTGAAATGTGTGATACGAATCGTTATGATCATACAACACAAACCAATGGCCGAAATGTCAAATACTGTGCACCAATCGTAGTCGCGTGTTATAAAATCACGTGACAAAGTGGAAAAATCCCAGTGGAGAAAATCTATTTTTAGCACCGTACATCGATAATCAGCTTACCCCTAACACGTCTGCAGGTGTGAACAAACAACGTCGGTTGCATATTGATAACTGGGCGCCTTAGGGTGTGATAAATAGGACTAAACAACATGTTAGAAGGACAGAAATTATTAGAAAACAACGAAATTGATGAATTATTTAGCTGAAATTTAAACGCACGGGTACGATTTTTAAGCGCAATTTATATTTTAAGCGCTACGGGGGACTTGATTTTGAAATCTAAGCGCACGGGTGCCGGACACTAATTTGGGCTGGGGAAATCCCTGATAAGTCCGTGTAGAGAACGAATTTATGTGGCATGCAGCTCAGGTAAATAATGCGAGGATTGATCATACCATTTAGAGAACGAGTTTGTGTGAGCTAGGGCAAAGCATGCATCTTTAAGGAGTAAGTTTTTTTTAGTTTTTTTTATGTTTTTTTCTGGCTCGCTTCGTTTGCCAAATAATTTATCACCATTCAATATCATGTAGATAACTAAATATGTGGGCTGATACAAATAGTGCATTTTTTGTGGCTCGCTTCACTCGCCAAATAATTTATGAGCATTAATTAATAATATCATGTAGAAAAAACATTTGTGTGGGCTCGGCCAAATAGTGCATATTTGCAATAAATTATGCGATTATTAATATCATGTAGAGAAGAAAGTTGTGTCAACTTCCACATATAGTCCCTTTTTCTGGCTGGTTTTGCTCGCAAAATACATTGTAAATATTCAAAATAGCATGTACAGTACCGAATTTGGACGTCTCCTCATGTAAATACCCCGTCACCCAATCAAGACCCGATTTCGCACCCCTTTGAAAAATTCCTAGTTACGGTCCTGTCCAGCCCCAAGACTGCCTCGGCTAAAATTCGTGTCTGGGTACGGCACTGTTAATAACATGAAAACCTCTCATGGCACATTCATCCACAATTCATAATTGTGTGAAATAAATCTGTGTAAAGAGAATTTCATTCCACAGTTATTTCAACACCTATTTTTATTATCATTATTCGTTTCACGTACAACTAACACAGTTGCCGTGTGAATATCCCTACCTAATTCGTAATTGAATTTGGGATTTGAGGAAGGAGAAGGAAAGTTTGTGTGATACAAGCAGGGATTTCCCTGATGCAGGTTTTCTGCGTCCCTGACGCAACTTTGTGGCTTGGGACCCTCATTTCTGCATTACTGTGCATCCTTGAGACCCCCAATAGGAGCCCTTGGGTAGACATTTTCATTTCAGCTAGATTATTTTTCTTTCTGCTATTTATTGCACTAAGTCTTGTGGTGCATTGAGCAATCTGAATTTGCTGTTTTATTTATTTATAAATTTGATACTCACTAATAATGAGCTTGAATTGCATTACCATAGTGAGGGGACCCCCAAAATTTCTCAGGGACTCCCTAAGTATAAACCTTAAGGGTCCTGGGACCCGCGTTTGAAAAATCCTAGGGAAAACCATGTACAAGAAATCACGGAGCGATGCCCTGGGTTTTTTCAACCAGTCCTAGATTCTTGAACATGCTTGGTGTATAGCACCAATTCACATAATGACTACCTCTTGGTTTCCAAACAGTTCATCTCCAGTTGGTTGGGTTTCATTGAAAAGCATTTTTGAAATTTCGAGTGCAAGTCCAATAATCAAACCTGGTATTTCCAGACTGGTGGTGATGAGCGTTGGCCACTGCTCCACCCTTCTAACTAGTTAATTATATCAATAATAGGCAGTTTATCTGCTAATTAAGAAGGATTAACAGAATAAATAAAATCTCACTTTTCCTGGAACATATTTTCTCCAGTCTTTTCTTCTTTCTTTTTCACAATTTCTAACTTAAACTTTTCTTTCAATTTCTCCATATTTGACGAGCATTTGGTGAGAACTTCCTGCGGAGGTTTTAGTGATTCTGCAATCAAGGGAGATAAATCTGGCAATGGATCGTCGGGATTCAACGCTCGATGTTGTAAGCACTGAAATAAATAATAACAGTAAGTACCATTACACTTCTTTGAAAAAGGGGGTGAGGGGGAGGTCAAAGGCCTTTAAGTGGGGGATGTTTTCCCATCTCTCATTTTTTACTGAAAATAACTTCGTGAGAATTTTCTATACACGATTACATGATTTTTTACATGAATTCAGTCATATATTTATCATCAAAGCAATAAAATTACAAGTAAGTAGTCCGGTTATATCTAGGAATGCAAATACTTACTTGATATAATCGTTGGAAATGTGGATTGAATGTCATCTTTGGTTTCATTACTTCACACGGTTTACCATCCTCATCTCTGAAATGTACCATATAATACAATAAGTTGTGTATTGGTAAACACAGTCAAACATCTTTCATTTACAACAATCCTGAAAGGGATACCGACAAAATACCCACTAGACATAATCCCCTGTGTTTGGTGGGTAAACTTTCCATTATTCATATTGTAAGATTATGTATAAATTGATTGACTGATTGACTGAATTGTCTTTTTTTGATGCTATTGACTAAATTTGACCATTTTATAGGCATAATACCCATGATTTTAAGAGAAAATGATCCTTTATAACAGAATCTTTAGGGTCAAAAGGATGGGTTTTTGAAAGCTCAAGGATCAAAACCTGTTCCTGAGTCAAATGGAACCCCTGGGTACAGCTACAGACTACACAAGGTCATGGGTTTGAGTTTCCTGTCAAAAGATTTCGTGTATAAAGGGTAACTTACTCTCCTGCTGTACTGAGATCCATACTGGTAATTAAATCATCCACAGCTGATAACTGTTCCTCTGTAATATAGTAACATAATACTTAGTATACAGTCAGGTCTCTATACTGTGACGCTGTTAGTTTCTAAGAACAAGAAAGCGTTCTATACGTCTTTGACAACAGCAACATCGGTCATTAAGGTTTGAGGTCTTTCAGTAAAAGCCGCTGTTCCAGATGGAGATAAAAAAAAAATTTGAACTTCAACAACTAGAAAGTTTTAGTTAACATTTTCCGGGATGGACAATTCTATCACTATATTTCTATGCATCAGCAAAAATAAAATCTTGTAAATCATAATAATAATTTTAGTAATACAAAGTGTATATACCAGATGGTTTGTATTTTTTATTTGTAGAATTTTCCTCCTTCACTGGTAATGAACCAAATGTGAACTGCCGTACATCTTCCATGAACGGTAACTCAAACCAGAACAAACACTGAAATACAAATAGTATCAGAACTATCAATAAAAAAATGTGATGTTCTGTAGGTTGTGGTGAACAGACTTAACCAAAAAAGAACAGATTTATATATAAGCATATGATGACCGTTCCCATAAGCTCACCATGTCACTATATTACAGCCTTTTTACAGGTGAGCTAACAATGTACTGGACATTTGGAATGACAAAACCGAAAGCATGTCAGACCATAAAGCTTCATTAACATCCTACATGATAATGACATATCTTCTTTGAAGAGTTAAGATTTGAAGGATTAGTTTGTTTTTATTCCCCGAGGGGAAGTGGGCCGATCCCGGAGGTACTGCAATACCGGGCCAACCCGTGGCGAGAGCGGAGCAAGCCCCTGACATCTCACCTGTGTCCAAAAATCAGTTTAATATCGAAGTCCCCCAATGGGGGACGTATCAGATATTAAGCTGATAAGAACAGATACTACACTTTGATCTTAGCCAAAAGGCCGAGAAGCGATACTGCTAAATTGTTTGAAAAAGGTTTTATACGAAGTCTAAATAAAATCAGGTGAGATTTAAGTTTGCACATACTTTAACACAGTGAAACATGAATAAGCATGTTAAATATATCAAGAGCATAGGCTAGCAAAATGAATTAAACCCAAATACTCAGATGTAATATTATTGATTGCCTATTTTTAATCCATTTTAATGATAATGATTTATATTTCAAGTAAAATCAAATTAATTGAGACAGGAATCATGCATATGAAATACGTAGGAAATCTAAAAATAGAACAAAGCCGTTCTTAAAATAGGACAAAGAGTCATTCTAAAAATAGACCAACAGCATATATAACTAAACGTCTTAAGGCCGTATTTATGATAGCCAATAGACTGTTCAGATCTTTATCTACTAGTTTACACTGTAAACAAATAATGACCATGATAACATAGGTTTACATAGTGGATTTTCACAATAAACAAGATTGAAACAATCCAAGTTGAATTGATTTTATCTATGCATACAAAGGGAGGTAACATATAACAAAGAGAGAGAAATCCTACACTACTCAACAACATTTCACTATCATATGTGATAACAGATTTAAACCCATTTTCACTGATTGTAAATTCTAGCAGTAAGCTAAGAAATATTATTAAATCATTGTGCTTTAATGATTCTGAGATTTAGGTCAAGGCAAGAATTCTTTGATATTTGTAACTTAGACTCTCACTGTACAAAGTATCAAATAAGAACTATGGAATGAATGGCCTTTATTAAGTATTTCTTTTGCTTTTAAGCACTGTAAAAGCATTAATTTTCGTGGAGGATTAAATTTTGTGGTTCACCTTTTAACCACGAAATCAAATCCCATCAAACAGAAATTTTGATCATTGTATTATTACCTGAAATACAAACTCCACGAATTAACATTCAATCGAAATTTTTTATGACAAAACCACAAAATTTCATCCCATAGAAATTAAATGATTTTAAAGTATCCAACAACTAGCCATTCAATTGCCAGGATGCACAGAAGACATATCACAAAAGCGCACTTTGTCAATATGTGACAGGTAAGATGATAAATCATTAATCATAGTTAATGCTCCATTATTGACACATTTTGAGCACTTAAGTTGACTTTCAAAGATGGAACACACCATAAGATGGCAGAAAACGAAATATAGCCTCCAGTTGTTTTGTTAACAAAATAACAAATTGTGAACAATAATGCATGATTTAAAGTTTAAGGGAAGCAACTCGTTACGTAAAATCTTACCTGATAGTCTAATTTTATATGTGGTATGAGACAGCCAACCCTGGGACTAGATCTGGCATCATAAACTCTACGTGCTATAGCCACCATCTCTGTCTCATGTAAGGCATGGATGATTGCTGATAATGCCACAGCAGCTGCCTGCAGGAGATCAAATATCAGTATACAGACAAACCCAGTGTTAGTCATCATCTGTCTTACAGTCAAGAATAGGGAGCAACAGGAGGGCCACAGAAAATGAAGTATGAAATTCCGTCATATTTCCTAGATTTCCCCCCGACTGTTTGCAGTGTTAGATACAGCTGAAAATATCACTTATCTTATACTAAATACACATAACTCACAGCCTGTTTATTGAAATACATCATTCTATTTAATAAAATCAAGAATAAAGGATTTTCTCCAATTTTGGTAAAATTCCCTGATTTTTGCCCATTTTTTAAAATTCCTTGATGTTTCTGTGCAGGGAATTGGTTTTCAGCATTTTCCCTGTTTTCCAAAGACTGTAGCCACCCTGAACATGAATTTTGTACAGAATACATCAATTGACAGATTCTTATGTTCACTGCATCCGAAGGTGTATGGGAAACGTTCACACACCAAGAATTTTCATTTTACAGAATAATTTTAAAGGAAATGACGCAATCAACCATGGAATGCAAGGTATTAAAATATTCTGCAGAGAAACTATTTTGTGCTGGCTGTTGTGGCAAGAACTAAACAGTTCTCAATGTTATATAAAGGTTTATCCAAAGCTGATTGGCAGCCATTTTTTCAGTATACATTATCAATCAAGTCATGTTATTGTCCATCACGATAACACTTAACCCAGATATTTCTAAGTCAAAAAGGGATCATAATTCATGCAAAAAAGCAGGATTGAGTTTAATATACCTTGCTAACACATTCAGACTGCTACTTTGATAATTGGAATAAAGGACTACTAAACATAAAATTCTGATCAATTGATAAGCTGAAAGTGAGCAAGTTATACCTCATCTCCTTTTTCTGCTACAACCATCATAGTACCATCTCCCATCATTTCTTGTTTCTTCACCTTGAATACACCATAACATGTATGTTGAATTTTTTATATATTTACAAGTCACTGAATAGCGTTCTCGTTCAACCAGCGTACATGTACATTTTAAAATATACTATCAAGTAGTGTTCCAAAATCGGACCAAAATCACTATCGATAATCGAATCGAATTTTCATTTCACTATCGATTGTATAATCGATTGTGCTATCGAAAACTCGAATGAACATTGACTTCATAGTTTTTCCAGAGAAAATTAATTTGCCTCATGTCCTCGGACTATGAGCAATGAACCAAAGTAATTGACTGCAGGGGTTACCCTGGTGTGACCCCAGTCACAGGACCCTTATAAACAGTTAAACTCAATATTGATTGATCATTTTCTAAAACATAGAGTAGAACTATACTTGACGGTGACCTAATGTGCGGATGGTAAAAGGTTGAAACTATTTAGGGTAATAAACTGTTCCTTTAAATTAAACAATAATGATATTGTGATCATTGTTTTTAGTTTCAGCTTGTGCTTTAAATGTGTCATGTAAATAATGGGTACATGAATGAAGACTTCCTGTAATATTTCCTCAAATAAAGAAGTTATTATTAAAGCAACGTCCTACATAGATTCAGAAGACCAGAAAACAACACATAAATACTTGTATATGTGTGTAAATAAACAATTCTGGGTGGATCAAGATGAACTGTAATGCTATACTTTCGATTTACAAAATAAGGTCACGAAAATATATGACAATAGGAAATGGCATAATTCCGGTTGCCAATAACGTCTAAAATATCAAATTATGTCATTTTGGATACTTACATGAACTTACGATTTAATAGCAGCCGTAGACCCCGCCTTCTAATAGAAATAGAATAGCGCTTGGAGGCGGAGTTTATTTAAAGGATTGTAAAAATTGTGATTTAGCGATTCTGTAAGAGATAACTCGCGCTTGCGTTTAAACATAAACAAACAAGCTATGGCGGTGTGGTCTATGAGGCATACGCAAGCGCGACGCATATTGATTACATTAAAATGATCCATGCAAGTAAATAAGTGATATGTTTATTTAAAATTAGGGGAAATGGTTTTAATTTTCAATTGCCACAGACCCGTTCACCTTGCAGTCAATTACTGGCGACTATCGATTGTTTCAATTCACTATCGATAGTCGGCGACTTCGACCTTACAGCGACGATAGTTCGATTGTCGGCGACTATTGTCAAATCACTTTTATGAAGTATATTACTGAAATACGACTGTCAAGATGGTTTTCATGGCTGAACATCCAGAATATTCTAACTTTGACCTACATTTCTCCTACACAAATATTTAGACCACATTTTCACAAAGAAGACCACTCCCCTGAAATTTTGGCAAAACTATGGTTGTTTTATATATTTATACTTAAATTTATGGTTGGACTCCAGCAAAATAGCTGGCCCCCATCTCCAGGACATCAGTGATGTTAATTTTGAGCCAAGCCTTGTATGGAAATGAACTTTAAGATGCGTGCCAATATTTGAGTTGAGATTTTGCTCAGATTGTGATGTTTCAGGAGACATCCTTTAGAAAAAGCTGACTCAGGGCATACTGTAAATGATTAGGAAACCCTTACATTGTCAGCTTTGGTGAAACCTAGAACTTTGAAGCATTTCTCTGCCTTGTATTTCATGTTAAGTTTATCATCTTCAGTCATCGGAACCAATGTGTTGCCATAGCGATGTCCTGAAAAGCAATAGAGAAGTTTGTAAAACATGTACCCCCTACAGAAGACTAAGTCTGTAACGGTCATGTACACAGTGATCCTTGGCATACTTACCTCAAAAGTCATCTACTACTGCTGAACAACCTCTATCATACATGCCATATTTTCCTGAAGCCTATGCAGGAGATTGGTTATGGAAATGCCGGAGATTTCAATGAAATGCAGGAGATTTTTCTTGCTCAAACGGTAAACTTAAATAAATGAAGTTAATATGCAGTTTTCACCTATTTTACTTGTAGGACATTACCATGCATGCTTCATAAAGCTATTTAAATTAATGTTTGTTATCATTTTCATCATGCAAACCAAAAATGCCAAGGTTCCAGTATTCCAAGAAATGCAGGAGATTTGATCAATTTGCCGAAAATCATGCGGGAGTAGTCTCAAATGCAGGAGACTCCTGCATGATGCAGGAGATCTGGCATGTATGCCTCTATATTCTGGACAAGTTAATTCGTAAAGTAGAGATGTCCCAATGGCAGCTAAAGTCAGTAATGTTAAAGGTAATGACCTTGACCTTCTAACTATCTTAAAATCAATAGAGGTAGTGACCAATGATGATATGAATGGTGCATTCTATGTTCTTGTGTAGATGGCTAGGCGCTGTTGCCATTTCTGTGTGGCTTGTGATTGTCAGTGTGTTGCAGTATTTACCTACTTTCAAGTTAAGTAGCCTTGAACGCTGGAACAAAGAAAGTCTCACCTTCGACGGTGTCTTCTTTGTCCACTTCTGTTTCCTCCTCGTCATTTTTATGGAACGTTCTCAATGTACCAAGCTCCATACTCGGGTCCTTGGCATATATACGTTTCCACGATTGCTTAATCTTGTAATCTTTTACCTAGATAAATATATATCATATATAATTCTAACATAGCATGTGAAATTCAAATTGGCCTTCTTTTTTGTATATTAAACTTACCATTTTAGATTACGCGATAAAACACTGCTGATTGATGACGTCATATAGAATGACAAATAATGAAATGTTCCTAGGGAAAGAATGTAGTATGACATCAACTTATCTTGCTGTGCTATAAATTACAGAATTACAAAATATAAGTGCTCTTAAAGATGCGAAACATCCATAAGGATGTGATTTAACAAGTAATGATTGTAAAACACCTATGCCCCCATGGCAGCCAAAAGAGAGCAAAAATGATAAAGTGACCCCGACTTTTGACCTCAAAATCACTAGATAAATGCATGTAATCTTACCTTCACATAGCCATTAATTGGTATTTTGAGATCATTGCCTATTTCTAATGGACATTTCCACGCTGTAGGACGAACCTGTCTAGACTGGAAGTATGATAAAGCTGGAAGGGCCTCACTGTCAAATAAACATGCATAATGCTAGTATAACCACAGACCTAAGAAATTATATCACAACTGCTGAAAGCTGACTGGCAAATAAAGACTATGCTCTGCATTTTTTTTGCAGAGTTTTGACATCCACAAAGTTTTGACCCTTGAACATGTACAAAATTCATCTTTTAGGCCCATATATGATTCCACTATTAAACGCATAAATAGACTACAAAATGGTTGCAATCAGTTCTAGATATGTCTGCACTGCATAAAACCATCAATATATCTTTCATAAACCATGTTTTAGTTATATTTTCAAGTATTTTCGCAGACAAGTCTCTGGCTAAGAAACCATGACTGCCAAACGAATGTTTACGAAATATGCTCCGATTCCCTGTTGCTAAAGAAAAGTAGGTGAATAGACAACTAGAGTGGTACCAGTCTAGTCCCGAGGTGAATATACCCGAGAAAAAAGGCTAATGAAACTAACCAGTACCATTCACTGCTGTTCTGCACTAAAATTTAAATATAAGTCATAACCGTCGCACAAGACCAAATCCGAAAGATCTCGCTGTAAATTACAGCTTTTAACAAACATATTTACTTCCCTTAGCTGTGACAAAAAACAAACAAGCAATCATGGTTGCCTTGTGATGCAGATTTTAATAAAGTATGGGTCTTATAAAGTTGTAAAGTAGACCTTTTCATTCTAAGCCAACAATATGTTATCGTGGATAGATGTTACACATACCTAAATGAGTAACATTCTCCATCCACTTCCTCTACAATATATTTGATGAGAGCAGTCCCTGATCGTTGTTGTGCTGTCTTAGGTTTCTGTGTCCCATTCTCTGACCCTCCTTCTCCAGCCCCTCCCTGTGCCCCACCTTCTCCATCCCCTCCCTGTGCCCCTCCATCTCCGGCCCCTCCATCATCATCTTCCTCATCATCGAAGTTTGGACCACTGCAAACATTAAAATACCAATATTTATTCAAACATCAAATCAAATGACAGACAAAATGGTCCGATGATTTTTTCACATACTTTTTATTAACCTTATTACCCATAAGTCCTGTAGTCTTTTGTATACTTACACTTGCAGAGTAATGCAAGACCAGACTTTTGATCTAAAGAAAAAGAACCAAAATTCGGATTGCAAGTATACCCACCTTTTTTCTGTCAGGAGTGCGTCCAATCAGCTACTTTGCTCAGTGGGTCCAACCTGCTATTTTTCTCAGAAAGGCATCTTGAGAAAGGGGGGTTGGAACCCTGGGTGGTTTTCAATATTGATTTTATTCAATTTGAGAATAAGGATAGCCAGTCACATCACCTGTAACTGATCAAGAGTTTAATATGGTGTCATCTGAGTCGTTGTCCTTACCCTTAAGTCAAGTAAGATCAACATTGAAAACCAACTCTGGGTCTTTCTGGACCGACAAAATTGTATAATGATTGTCTTATAGCCTTTTTCTCCATGAGTATTAAAAGGTTAACAAAATACGAAAGAAAATATACACTATTCACTCACATGACGTTGAATTCAGTCTCTGAGTTTTTGATACCAGCAATAATATTGTCCAGCTGATCGTCACCAAACTCTCCTCCTAGGTCTGACATCAGAATCAACCTCTTGGAAGCAAATCCCTTCTTTCCTCTGAAAACCAAATTTCAACATTACTAGGGTACATTAAGGGGTTTTAAAAGGGACTGGATGAAAACCAAATTTCAACATTACTAAACCAAATGGCTTTAAAAGCGGCTGGACAAAAACCAAATTTCAACATTACTAAACCAAGGGGCTTTAAAAGGGGCTGGACAAAAACCAAATTTCATCATTAATAAGTCAGGGGGCATTAAAAGGGCTGCATGAAAACCTAATTTCAACAAATTTCAATAAGGATTATTTTGATTCTTTTGTATTTATAGCAAAATTTAAATTGTGTCAATAGGTCAGAGTGCTCACACTTGCCATTTGACAATGTAAAGGGCTATAACTCAGCATACGTATACCCGATGAATCTTTAATACTAAAGAGTGCAAGTCTAGTAAACTGCACAAACATTTTGACTTATATTCCTACAAAGCTCAAATACTTTAAAAAATATCAGCGACACGAGCAAAAAGTACCAGAATGTCTTGCTGCTGTGTATTGTAAAATCACAGATGATTTCAACCAGGAAATAAAATCCCCAGTCATATTAATAATTTCTATAGTAAATGACTAAGCTTCGCTTCTTCGCTTCGCTTCGCTTGGGTAGTTCCCCACTCTATTAATAGTGGCACCTGTCTTTAGACAGTAGAGTTGATTCTTGTAGAATCCGATGAATAATAAACAGTTTAAACATTATTGACTAAGTGGATAAGATATCCAAGAAATTACGTCCCCACAAAATGGTTTTCTAAACCCACTAAATTTTGTCCCAATGAAATTGAATGATTTTACAGTATTCAGAGGCAATCAGAGACCAAGCATACAGTACTATGATCTGTACGCTACTATAATTTGGTATTAAATTTGAGCTGATATTCATGTTCAGGTATTCAGGGAGATAGGGATAGATAAATAGCTGATAGATACTCACTGCATTGCATTCATTAGATGATCCATACCAACAACAATACCATCAAGAACTGCGTAAAATGTAAGGCAAATAATATCAGGTGTAAAGGTGTAGCTGGGGGTAGAAATGTTTTCATGTAGCCAGTTTGTCTTCATTGTTGATGGTTGATTTAACATCTCATTTAAGTAACAATGAACAAAATGACAAAAAGTAGCTGACAATCATGTTCATAACCAGTGAATTTTCCCGCCTTCCGCCTCATTTCTACCAATCTGGTGTACTGCACGATAGATATTACAGTAACAAGAGTTGACTAGCAGTTGAGGACAAATAACATTTTGTCAGAGCCAAGATTGCTTGGTTGTAATTTTGTTGCCATTGTAAGACAATTAAAGCTTTAATTGGACCATGTACTTATTATGTAAATCAGATTTAACAAAAGGATACAGTCGCCTGATACACTGGTTGCTTTAACATCATTCTGCACCAGTTGCAAGAAATCAAAGTCAACAATGCCAAGTGGATTAGCAATGGAGATATTTTCATAACAATCTCCAGTAGCTAATGGATTATCAGTATCCTCACTGCCCACGAGAATCAATGCAATCTCATCTTTAGACTCGGCAAACATCTGTAGAAGAGATACTTTGTACAATATTGAACATAACAAATATGTGTAGTTATTTTCAGCTTATTGTACAATCATTAAAATTCAAGGGGGATTTAACCATGAAATTAATTCCACACGAATATTAATAGGTTCTATTGCATATGACTAAGTGGTGAAATTCTGTAATCTGTATACAATAAATTATCTTTTTCACTAAAAACCATGAAATTTTGTCCAATTGAAATTTAATGGTTTTACAGTAAACATAATTATATATCAGGGTGGATACTATGTGCTATCAACCTGTTATAGCTTGACCAGATTTAGTAGGCACTCATTAAACTTCGGAAGCGTGTATTATTTTCCGTAAGCATAGTCGGTACTTATCGAAAATATTTTATTTTTATTTTTGCACCAACTTTGTCCGAAATATGCATGGAAAATGTCCGGAGTGCCTACTAAATCTGGTCAAGCTATACACAAATTTTGGCTAAGAACGCAATTAAAAATATGTAAACACAAAGCTTAAAATACACAGAAGTATTTAATGCTTAGAATAATTTCACAAGTCCACCTTGACACTAAAGCCGAGAGAAAGTACTATCTACACAGTTTTCTATAACAGGTCAGTTTTTGCCCCAAACCAACTCAACTGCCTGGAACCTAGTATAGTTGGTTTCCGGGCAATAACTGTGACTTTTTGCACACAAATACATATTTGTTTCGAGAGACTGCAGCTGTATCAATGAAAAACGAGCAATGATTACCTTGCGTTGTAGTATCATGGTTACTGTTTCTAGAGCAGTTTCCAATGGTGTCGCCACACCTGGAGGGGCCGAGTTCATAGATGGTCCAACATCCAGCACTATAGCTATTGCCTCCTAAAATATGTGAAGGTAAAATAATTTTAGATGACAAGAGATTTTAGGGTTATCTTTACTAATACTCTATTTTTTTTTAATTGTGATTTGTGTATTCGTTTTTTTACACATATATATAGAAAACGGTTTCCAACTATAAAGTACTACAAAGTGACCAAAGGAAATATTAATAGACTACATCATCAGATGACAGCATACCGCTTTAACTGGTGGTTCATATTTTATTTGAGGGTTTTTGATAATAGCAGAACATGCCAATTTATTCTGGTAATTACTGCCCTGGTACTATAAAAAGGCTGTCTGTTAAATGCTGATCTTCTATACTCAAAGTTATTGCGTTTTATGCATGGGTTGTATGGTTTTAAGTTGCAAAACCATGTATTTTAAAGCCACATGCCTTAACAGACAACGCAACAATTCACTACAGTAAAAATTTATTCAAACTTGCATTGTATGTTTCTCTTTTAAAACACAAGGTAAGTGGCCCAGGGATGAAAAATTTGAGAAATCTGCTTCGTTCTGGGCCATGAGGTAACGATCCTTTGCCTATGTTTTTATACATTAAAGAGAGACTATAAATAGTTTAGGGTGCAGGGCCTTTTTTCCTTCTAAAACAGAGGCCAATCTTCGGTGACTTCCCAATCGCAAAAAGCTTCTATTTTTCCCATTTTGTGCAAGAATTTCCCAAAAAACCAATGCTAAATTCACAATGTATTGAATTTTTGTACGGAATGGTTCGTATGGAACGGTATGGCGTTTATCCGTTGATCAGTTAAAATGAAGAAAATATATGTATCTTTCGATTGGCATTATTAATCAATTAAACGAACGGCCGTCAATTTTTTAAAAATTAATTACGAGTGCGACATCGCGGAAGCAATATTGCAGTTGTTATCTACGAGCGTCGAAAGCGACTCGACGACACGGCCGCCACATTGTTATGCAGAATGGCTAAAGTCCGCTACCTGACCGTTACGTTCGTGTCCGGGCCAAAAATATGTTCGGAAATGAAATATCAAGGACAAAAATTGTAAGATTATTTGACAGCTCATAGCCTCATACAATGGAAAGGTATATTATTTTAAAAAAAGAACTATAAAGAAAGAATGATCAATAAGAGAAACTAAAGGTGACAGTTGTGGGCTATAATTGGGCTTTTATTGTTCATGAAAAGTTAGGACTTCTTTACTAATAAAACATGAAAGCCCTGGATGATTTAACATGTATGTGGATTGCAGTTTCCTTTTTGATGAATCTTGAGTCAGACTTTCTTTTTCCAATTTGGCCGAAAATTGCGCTTAAATTTCCCAAAGTGACAGGCTAAGGCCTCTTCCCAATTTTTGAAAAAAAGGCCCTGAGGGTGGGAGTTGATTGTTGACAGGGTTGGAAAGCCTCTGACATTAGCTAGATAGCTCTTTTTGATAGCGGTTACTGTTTAATCAGAACTAGTTGCTTATGAAAATAATTTGTAATTCACTTTCAATGCATCTGTACCTATTGTTTTTTTAATATTTTTGGTAAGAGTTTACTCTAGCAACCAACTGGACACTGTCAGCATTTTTCTGATGGCGCAAATTGGCCGAATTGTTCAACTGATGCAAGTGATGATAATACACCATGACACGTACTCATAAACAATTCTTTAGAAACATTAAATGTTGCGCAACAAATGTGACACAAAATATTGCAGATTGCATGCTTTGAAACAACAAATAATAGAAAATAGAAAAATATTTTTTAGTTTACCTTATTCGCCGCCATCTTTATTCCGGTGAGTTGTGTAGACACCGACGGCCAATACTAAACTGCTGACGCGTTAAGCTGACGATATGTATATAGAGGAAACTGCTGACGATATAGACAAAGAGGGAAATTGCTGACCATATGTAATAAGAAGGATATCATATTTTATTGCCTTATATGTAATGTGGTGCGCATTGTAAAGTGTTTTGTATGCCTGAAATAAATAATTGCAATATGTATTTAATATTTTTGTTTGATTTTTGCAGAATAAATTACAGAAATAAAGTTGTTTGAAAACTGTAATTATCGTTGTTATTTTAATATCTTTGACATTGCAATACCAGTATATATATAAATATGTTATAAACATGCATTGTAATAAAAAAATATCAAACATGATTAGATGAAAGATATAAATAAATTGTTTTGAATAGTTTTAATTATACGCATGTGATTGCTTTTGACGTGCTATAATTTAAAAACCAAACATATTTAAGATAATAATTATTATTTATTTGTCGAATGATTGTAACAGTGTAAATAATGATACTTCATAATAATGTCCAATCAAGTGAAAATGAATTATTTAATTATGTAGTTTGTTATTTAAACGATAATTTTTCTTTTGAACCATAGTATCATTACAACAAACAATTTTCGCGTTAATTAAAAACGGATTAATTACAATTAATTATTGCACAAACATACACATTAATGACGAAAGACTCACGAAAGAAAGAATAGCACGTACTGGTGTTGATTGATTAAGTTTTTTTTAAAGTTGATAATTATTGTACACTTGTTCACTTCAATTTATTAATCAAGTCACTCCTATAGAAAGAAAATATATAATGGTGATTTGTTCCATGAAATAATTATGTCATATTTATGTCGTACCTATATATTTTAAATGTAATATAAATTTTGTACACTGATGAGAACCAAATGAAGACTTTATCTAAAATATGAACGTGGTAATAATTTTTGTTTTTCATATATTCAATAATCTAGAAAATATCAAATTATTAATCAATTTATATATCTTTAAAATTATATTTTTAACCGCGTATAGTTAGGTATTTATAAATGAAATCGGTTACTATCAAAAGTTTTAATTCGAATGAAGATTATTACCAAGTGTCACATACCAATCACCTACAATAAAGGGAGTACCGACCGTGCATATATGATCGATTATACCCTTTTAAATGATCAGCTACGTGAATAGGATGATCCAATTAACTTATTATCCCATTAACTTGTATATTCGGTGTCACTCTAATTTTGGAAAGTTGTCATAAACACACAGTATACTGGTCAATGCAATTAACAGGCCCCCCCATATCTATTAACTATCAATAACTGCTACTGTTTACACACACTATGTGTCATATTTTTTGGTTTTAATTAATTTAGTATAATTAGAGATCAATGTATTTACTAATTGTTTCCACCTGGTATTAGTGTTTTTAAGATTTTAGCCGAAATGTTAATAAAGAATAGTTTCTGTTTGTTATTGTTTAGGTACTGAATTATGTGGTGTAAAATGAATAGATTATCTGCTGTTGAGTATCCTTTGCGGAATCCCGCTTGTACATTATTTAAAATCTCATTCGACTCCGCATAGTCAGTGATTCTTTTATTTAATATACTAGTGAATACTTTCCCTAAGCAGCTTAGCAACGTTATAGGTCGATAATTTTCAGGTTTTGTTATGTCACCTTTGTTTTTGTATATTGGATTGATAACACCTATAGTCCATTGTTCTGGGATTACACCGGTGTCAAAGATTAAATTAAAGAGTTTAGAATAGATATGTTTCATCAATGGCAATGATGTTTTCAATTGTTCATTTACTATTTTGTCATGTCCACTTGCTTTATTGTTTTTTAAAGTTCTTATTGCATTTTCTATTTCTTTTTCGGTAATCGGGACGTTAATTTCTTCGTTTATTTCATTTTCAAAATCCCTATGATTACCGTCATGATTATCAGTATCATCAACATCAGTATTGTTAACGTTTTTAAAGAAATCATATAAATCAGTTATTTTTGCTTCACTTTTTTGTGGTGGCTTACCATTTAAGATTTTCCAATATTTTCGTGGGTCTTTACTTTTTACATTTCGCAATTTCTTTATATTTGAGCGAATATCTTTATTATAAAATTCATTTAATGTATTTTTATACCTTTTTGCAGTTCTCTTCAGAGTTTCTTTATTTTCATTATTCTTTCTTAATTTATATAAGTACTTGGCAGTGTGAAATTGTTTCCTGGCATTTTTGCACTTTGGTCCAAACCAAGTCTACGAGTAAGGTTCAGTAGTTTTTGTATTGGTATCTAGTTTCGAGTAACCGAAGGTTTCACATGACGTCCTTAGGAACAATGACGATATATCATTAACAACATCGTTCACCCTAACCTGTGTAAAGGTCGTATCAAGTAAAATGTTATCAAGAGTATTGTGTATATTTTGCAGTTTTTGTTTATCAATATTGTCAACGAATTCACTCGCTTTAGTTTTGTCCCAAAGTTTAATAGATGGTTCTTGTCCATCATTGTCATTGTTGTATTTATCAAGTTTACACTTTAGGTTTAGTTCAACTGGATTATCTGGACCAGTATTGTATTGCGTGTGTGTGTGTATCTGTGCGTGTGAGTATCATACTCTTCTCTTTTATGTTATTTATGCCGCCTTATATGGCGAAGAATGTATGTAAATATGTTCATATGCCAATAAATTGAATTGAATTGAATTGAAAATTGTAACGAGACATTGCGGACCATATAGAATAATAACAAATATTGTAATGCGCGATTTTAATTTCACTGCCAGTTCATATAAAGAGAAAATGCTGACTATAAATAAGAAGAAATTTTCCGATACATTTAACTGACCAGTTATTAAGAGTTAAAACTGACGATATGAAACAAGAACAAATCCTTCTTTATCTATATCATGGTCCGCACTTTCCGATATGTTAAACGTCCACGCTTGAATAATCCTTCTTATTACATATGGTCAGCAATTTCCCTCTATGTCTATATGGTCAGCATTTTTCGATACGTTTAACTGACCAGTTATGTAGCGAGAAAACGCTCACGATATGAAATAAGAACGAACCCTTCTTTATCTTTATGGTTCGCACTTTCCGATATGTTAAACGTCCACGCTTGAATAATCCTTCTTATTACATATGGTCAGTAATTTCCCTCTATGTCTATATGGTCAGCATTTTTCGATACGTTTAACTGACCAGTTATGTAGCGAGAAAACGCTGACGATATGAAATAAGAACGAATCCTTCTTAATCTATATGGTCTGCATTTTCCGATATGTTAAACGTCCACGCTTGAATAATCCTTCTATTACATATGGTCAGCAATTTCCCTCTATGTCTATATGGTCAGCATTTTTCGATACGTTTAACTGACCAGTTATGTAGCGAGAAAACGCTCACGATATGAAATAAGAACGAATCCTTCTTAATCTATTTGGTCAGCATTTCCCGATATGTTAAACGTCCACGCTCGAATAATCATTCTTATTACATATGGTCAGCATTTCCCGATATGTTAAACGTCCACGCTCGAATAATCCTTCTTATTACATATGGTCAGCAATTTCCCTCTATGTCTATATGGTCAGCACTTTTCGATGTGTTAAACTACCACGCTTGTATCGAGAAATTGCTGACCATATGAAATAAGAACGAACCCTTCTTTATCTATATGGTTCGCACTTTCCGATATGTTAAACGTCCACGCTTGAATAATCCTTCTTATTACATATGGTCAGCATTTTCCGATACGTTAAACGTCCACGCTTGAATAATCCTTCTTATTACATATGGTCAGCACTTTCCCTCTATGTCTATATGGTCCGCACTTTCCGATTTGTTAAACTGACCAGTTATAAAGCGTGAAATCGCTGACGATATGAAATAGGAGCTTTATGGGCTTAATATTGAGAATAACACCTAAATTCACTTCATTATTTTGTATTGTTATTATTATTATTATTATTATTATTATTATTATTATTATTATTATTATTATTATTATTATTATTATATGCCAATAAATTCATGATATATAAAGAATTGGAGTTTGTAGTTATTATCCCATACCTGGTACAAACAATTTATTTAAACAATTACTACTAAACACTTATTTATTAAAATCGTTCATTCCAGTGTTGTTTAAATAATTGTTTGTTACCATAAATGAATATCTATCATAAGACAGCTGCATATATGGCCTAGGAGAATATTAATTATTACATATACTGGCCAGTTAGTGCGCTAGCCGCCTAATCCGGCGACCCGGGTTCACACCAGGAATGATGCATACATGCCTACCATATTCAGCAGAAAGCTGACTGATATATGAAGGCTAGGCTGAGTATTATGTAATCTACAGAATGACGTAATTGCAAGAATTATCCAAATATACAAGTTACGACGTGTACTGTACACCCATCAAACACATTGCTTATCGGAGAAAACAACAGCAACATTTAGTTAGCCTTTAAGACACACATTGGCTTCTAGTCTACAAATATAAATAACGTAATTAACAGAAAAAAAAACACATATTAGTACAAAAAATAGACATTAAAATAATATATTCCAACATAATATACACCGTACCGTACATGAATAAATAAAGAATATTATACTCAATGACGCATATGACAATAAACCACTAAAGTACAATATCTAAAATTCCCATACAATAATTTTATTTAACAATCAATTTGCGCTAAATACTATATAAAACATGAAAATATTTGTCAAAATATTCTTATAAACACATATAAACTATAGCCAGATCAATATCCTTCTTATTACATATGGTCAGCAATTTCCCTCTTTGTCTATATCGTCAGCAGTTTCCTCTATATACATATCGTCAGCTTAGCACGTCAGCAGATTAGTGCGGCCCGACACCGACCAAAATATTTAATCTGCGGACCTATGCACTACAGTCCGACCAGACAGTGATTCCATGTTGTGTTTACAATCAAATATTTACTGTATATATCGTCTGCAAAAATGTGAATTATCAGTATATTTCTTTATCTATAATCTTCACGACAGTGTGGCTTAGAGGATAACGGTGCAATAGTAGCAATTTAAAGGTGCCGAGTTCGAACCCCGTTAGCAGTACTTTTTACGTTCATTTTTATTTCTTTATTGCAATATTGTATATAGAATGATGTTTTAGTAAAAAACAACACCTTTGTCATTTCACTCACCGCCAATTGGCTTAATTTAATTGCCAAAAACAAGTTTTAAATTATAGTAGGGAGTCTTTGAATAGTTAAGAGAAACCAACATCTACCCTAAGCGTGATTTCAATTAAACGACTTCCACGGATTTGAATTTGATAATTATAAGGCATAAACTTCATTTTCAAAATAAATATCTTTTCAAATCAATCAAGGACGAACGTTTCTCGTATATAATACAAGAAAAAATGACATAGTTACATAGTTAATGGCAATCACAAGCTAGACTTGCTTGAAATGTATGAATTGGTAAAGACATATTTCTGTATAGAATGATCCTTAATCTTTTTGGGGATATACCCTGCTTATTTATAGATTGTTTACAAAATGACGTCACTGTCAAAAATCGTTGGTTGGATAGTACAAGTAAGTATATTAAGTGCTTCTATCTACATTGTATCTATCTTTAGATACTGAATTACATAGCTATATACATAATGTATGCACAACTGAGGATGGAGTTTGGGTCACATTCTCGATCATCTCGGCCTAAAACCCTTTATGCATTGCTTTCATGATATTCTTGTTCATGCCTCTTTTTCTTCTTCTTCATTTTCGATTCTTCTTTATTTTTCTTATTCAGTGTTCAAATTTTACCATGTATACATAGGTCTACTTTTGATTATGTACTCCTTTTCATTCGTGTCCTTATTCGTGTTCGTTTACTACTTCTTGTCGATATTATTATTCCTTTTCAAGCACAGACTATTTCTAATGTTCAAACGTATATGCACATGTTTATATATTCGTGCACATGTATTTTTATGTACTTTCTCATTCTTTATGACAACATGTAAATCTTCTTTTTAATCTTTCTAATGTAGTTCTTCATTTTTAAGTTCTTCTTCGTTTTTATACACATATTCTTGTTCGGCCTCATGCAATAACCGCAATTCTATAATGTCTTTGTCTAAATGGGTCATCCTGCAATAAATTCGGCAGGACTTGGATTTTTTATTGTTTCTTTGGCTTATGTGCGGGCATTGCTCAGGGTAGTTGTGTTGTGGTGTTTCTGATTCCTGTGCTCGGCTGGTTGGGTTGTGTGCTACCGTCACTCTCGGATTTTCTCATACCTTTTTTGGTGCAATTTGTTCTATCAATATACTTCTTCTTGTTCATGTACTTCTTCTTGCTTTAAAGTTTTTTTTGTATGTGTATTTCTTCTTGTTCACGTTCTTCTTCTTGTTCATGTTCTTCTTCTTCGTGTTAATTTTTGTTTTTCTTCTTGTCCATGTACTTCTTTATGTACTTTCTTCTCGTTCATGTACTTTCTGCGTGAGTATGTATTTTTTTCGTGTTCATGTACTTTCTTCTTGTTCACGTTATTCTTCTTGTTTATATTCTTCTTGTTCATGTACTTTCTTCTTGTTCATGTACTTGCCTCTTGTTCATGTATTTTCTTCTTGTTCATGTTCTTGCCTCTTGTTCATGTACTTTCTTCTTGTTCATGTACTTTCTTCTTGTTCATGTACTTTCTTCTTGTTTATGTACTTTCTTCTTGTTCATGTACTTGCCTCTTGTTCATATACTTTCTTCTTGTTCATGTACTTGCCTCTTGTTCATGTACTTTCTTCTTGTTCATGTTTTTCTTCTTGTTCATGTACTTGCCTCTTGTTCATGTACTTTCTTCTTGTTCATGTACTTTCTTCTTGTTCATGTACTTTCTTCTTGTT
Organism: Spisula subtruncata; assembly: GCA_963678985.1. Taxonomy (NCBI): domain Eukaryota; kingdom Metazoa; phylum Mollusca; class Bivalvia; order Venerida; family Mactridae; genus Spisula; species Spisula subtruncata. The sequence continues at coordinate 20,577,548 of OY787676.1, read as the reverse complement.
TATGTACTTTCTTCTTGTTCATGTACTTGCCTCTTGTTCATATACTTTCTTCTTGTTCATGTACTTGCCTCTTGTTCATGTACTTTCTTCTTGTTCATGTTTTTCTTCTTGTTCATGTACTTGCCTCTTGTTCATGTACTTTCTTCTTGTTCATGTACTTTCTTCTTGTTTATGTACTTTCGTCTTGTGCATTAACTTTCTTCTTGTTCATGCTCTTTTTCTTGTTCATATACTTTCTTCTTGTTCATGTTCTTTTTCTTGTTCATGTACTTTCTTCTTGTTCATGTACTTTCTTCTTGTTCATGTACTTTCTTCTTGTTTATAAACTTTCTTCTTGTTTATGTTCTTCTTCTTGTTCATGTACTTTCTTCTTGTTCATAAACTTTCTTCTTGTTCATGTTCTTCATCTTATTCATGCACTTCTTCTTGTTCATGTACTTTGTTCTTGTTCATGCTCTTTTTCTTGTTCGTATACTTTCTCCTTGTTCATGTACTTTCTTCTTGTTCATATACTTTCTCCTTGTTCATGTACTTTCTCCTTGTTCATCTACTTTCTTCTCGTTAAAAAATGTACTTCTTCAAGCTCATGGATGTGCTTCTTCATGTTAATATATTTTTTCTTCATCATGTACATTCACTTCTTCTAATCTAATTAATAAATTTCGTCTTTTTTATGTTCATGCACTTTTTTATGTTCAATCACTAATTCTTGTTATTTTACTTTCTTCCAATATTGGTCGGTTGGTGGCTCACGGAGCACAACTCATTTTCTATGGAGCTATACTTAGATCTACCAAAGACCTAAAATCTCAGGAACATGCTATTTTTTATATAAATGACCACAAAACCCCATCCACGACCCCATTATTGACATGCTCCGTATTGATATAAAAATCTCAGGTTCCTGTGCTGAAATACACTAATATGCATTTTACGTCTTTGGATCTACGGGTAAACGTTGCAAAGGGAAACAAAAATCATTCAAGATATGAATATTAGGCTTATACTTTCCCTTTGTATAATTGACTTTAAGGAAATATGTTATATTTTATGGTAGCAATTATGAATATATTGTGTAAGTACTACATATCTGAATTTGTGAATCCTTCAAATTAAATAACAATGAAATTCAATGTGATAATGAAGTAAAACTTTTAGGTATTGAACTAGATTACCAACTAAACTTTGATAGCCAGGTTACAAACCTTTGTAGAAAAGCAGCTCGACAATTAAATGTTCTCCAGAGACTTAGTAAATTCCTTAAACTAGATACCAGACTTATTATCTTCAAAACCTTCATTAGATCCAATTTTAATTATTGTCCCCTCATTTGGCATTTTTGTAGCAAAAGTAATACGGAAAAAATTGAAAAAATACAATACAGGGCCCTAAAAATTGTCTTTAATGACTACACTGCTTCTTATGAAACCCTTCTAAACAAAGTAAATATGACAACTCTCCACCTAAACAGAATAAGAAACATAGCTATCGAAACCTTTAAAATCATACATGATATATCACCAGAATACTTGAACCCACTTATCACTAAAAAAGACTCCTCTTACAATTTCAGACATGTAAATACATTAGAAGTACCAAGAGTGAAGACTGTAAGGTATGGCAAAAAATCATTTAGATTTGAGGCAGTCAGGGTGTGGAACAGTCTGCCAAATGATATAAGGACTGTAGATAACTACAAAGAATTTGTCAGACTGTTGCGCACCTGGACAGGCCCCAAATGCAAATGTGCCATGTGTACATAGCTTTTTACTGCTTAATATGTGTTCAGTTTTATTGCTTTAAGTATGCCTTATAATTTTGATTTGTGTTCAGATTTTTTATTGCTTGAACTGTGTTCTTTTTATAATTTTGCTTGTGATCAGATTTTAATGCTTGATATGTGTTTTATAATTTTGCGTTGTGTTCAGTTATATGCTTGAATTGTGTTTTAATTATGCTTGTGTTCAGTTTTATTGCTTGAATGTGCTATATATCGTTTGCTTGTGTATCAATTTTTATTGCTTGAACTAACTTTCATAATTTGGCTTGCTGCTCCTTTTATGCTTACTCTTTGCTATGTAATAACTATGTTATTCTTTATCGTGCATGAGATTTACTATGTATATCATGATTGCCTGTGATCTACTATTAATTGTTTTATGTGCTATACTTAATTCTTATATATGCATGAAATATGTTCTTATGCTATTCCTTAATCCTGCATGCTTGAAAATTTTTATTTATTATTATTATTTATTAAAGATGGAATTTGTTATATGTGATAATCTTATACATGTAATTCTAATTTTGTAGCTGTTTTTCTATATGTTATATTATTTACCTCTGTTTGTCGGAAAATAGCTATTAGCTAATGTTATATGTTTATATATATCCGACGTAAAATAAATCTTCTTGTATCTTGTATCTTGTATCGCCAACGAGGACCGCATTATTGATAAGCGAAATTTCTCCGCGCTGTAAACATAATTTAATTTTAAAGTTGCTATTTTCACGATAATGTTAAAATTACACCTTCACCGGCCGTTTGGGAATTTGACAGACGACGGATCGTCGTAACCTAGATAAATGTTGCATGTGTGTAGTGATATAACAGCGTGACACTTTGATAGTGTCAGAAAATCTGAATGAGAAGATGGTGTTCCGTTTGTTAAATATGTATAAGAGGTGTTTGCAGGTGTACCCTATCCGAACAGCAGCCGTATCCACAGGTGATTTTTTTTGTCGGCTACCGGCATTTGGTTTTGGTAATTTTCCATTCGTTTCTGCGATTAGATACAGCCCATTGGAGGCTGACTTGTAACTGTCTTTATTGTATTAAGAATAAACGCAGCTACTGCGAACTGTTAACATGTAAATGATTGCGTATGGAAGTTCTCCTTAGTCTAATTATTAGTATTTACAGTCCATATTAAAGTTAAACATAGGATAATTTGTAAACAGATATAATATTCAATCATATTCAATGATATTGGGGAATTTTCCATCCATCCATAATGCAGGGTTAGTCATAAAACCCTACGCTTTAAAACCCCTTAAAACCCCTTAAAACCCGGGTTTTAAAGGGTAGGGTTTTATCCTTTAAAACTTAATTGGCCAATTTGGGTTTAAAAGGGGTTTAAGCAAGTTTTTCCATATTTTGGGGGTTTGAAGAAAATTATTTCTAAAAAAATCATATGTAAGACTATAATAACTATATTACAATAACTATATTCAGCGTTGTAGATAAGCTGCGTATCTGCATATTTTACGCTTAAAAAATATCAGGATACGCAGAAAGTTTCATTTCCGAGCGTACATTGAAGGAAACATATTAGGACTTTCGCAAACTTTGAAGGACCAACAGCGTTCAACAGTCTTCTTTAACAGGTTGCCAGAAGTCTGGGACAAATAAATTGCCGTTTGGACGAGTCAAATTGAAAAGAACGACGCCTGAACGGACAAGTGAAAAATTCGGCGAGTAACAGGCGAAACGGAAGTTAGTTATTCCAATTATCCAGACTGGTTCTCCCTATCATGATCAGGATCTCAAGAAACGCTTATGATTATATAGCGCGCTCCATAAAAACAAGTGTTTACCGATCGGACTCCAGTCTATTACCTATTTTTGCAACTGAAAACAAAAATATTCTAAAATACGATATCAACGGTTTTTCAACTATGACAGACGATCGTTTGTTGTTGAAGCACTAGTAAAAGTAGATAATTGCCTTTGAAATTCTTGGTAGGTGTGATATGCAGTGTTAAACACTGTCTGACACCTTCAAAGGTGCTATTCAAGGCAATTCTTCATGTAACTGTATGAAATTATTAATGAAAAAAATTAAAACCCAAAATTATTTTTTGATAAAACCCTTTAAAACCCCTTATTGCCCTTTAAAAACCTTTAAAACCCCAAAATCCATTTGGGTAGGGTTTTAAATGAAAAAGTGGGTTCATGCCAACCCTGTCCATAATGCCATGATGATGTTTTGTAGCTTGTCAAAGACTTTAAATATTGATAACATGATGGGGTAAAATTTGTAAATGATTAATTCAATTTTCTGTTATGAATGCACTGGATAGTCAAATCTTAATGAAACCACGTACAGCTTTTCCCAAACATTTATTGCAAGTTTCGTGAATTGATAATAACTAAAGTGCTTTGGTATGTTCGGTAAAAAAAGGCAAACTAAGTACAATATATAAGTGTACAAACTGCTATGCTAAAATTTAAAATTAGAGGATGAATACATAATATATTATAATCTGCAATTAAACCACCATCACAATTCAGTCAATGCATACAGAATTCATTGAAAGCATTATAAAATTATCAATAATTGGATAATTTGTCAGAGTCTGCTCAAACATTGATATTGTGTTTTAATTCAATTATCCAATTATATCTTACTATACATACATGTATTGTCACTCTTTTTTCAAAAAATATATATAGGATAAAATCAATTTACTGAAGCAGGGTTATCAATTTAAGTTTTAACCTAGGAGGCCGACATGCATAACCAACATGTCTGATAAGGTCATTAATGCAATTATTTTCTTGCAATTGCATATAAATTTCACATTTTCAGCCAGTTCAAAATGGTTTTACACTGTCAATTTGGCCTGCAGCCTGCTGTGAATTCATAAAACATAGTTTTGTGATTAAAACGTCTGCGAAACCTGTGTTTATCATCGAAATGGAGTTTAGTCCCTTTAAATGGAAATGAACATAACTCATTCGTATACTCACAATACTCCTTAAACATAGTATCTGTAACTGACTAATTGTAAAGTGAGTTATGCAACCATGTTACATATTTCGGAATTTTGCTATCAAAGTCTTACAGTTACTGCAAATGCTACATCATTTATTCTCAACATTTGTGTAGATGCATAAATTATTTAAGGTACCATACTTGTTCACTTAGGTCACTGTGACAGCACTCAAATAACTATGCTAGTATGTACGTTTGTATAGTCTTTAGAAGGGACTGTATGTATTTGTACTTCTTATCTCTGTACTGGTGACAGTCTGTTAATTAGTTCACATTGAACAATAGTAAGTACAGTCAAACCTGTCTGTAAGGCTGAACTTATATATAAATATTCTTTGTTTTGGTGGTTGGGAAGGAGAAACAATGAATATTTGAGTTTAGCCTTAATTTCGGGTAAAATCTTTTTAGGGCTCTTTTAGATTGAACTAAAAAAATTACAGTCAAAACTTTTGGTATAGTAGTTACTGCCCCTGATTGTGTTCCTTGTGTTGTCATGGTTATGGATAATTTTATTAAATACCTTTGTATTGGTTTCAGGTAGCCTTATGTCTCTGGGCGATGCCATTGCACAGACGGTGGTGGAGGGGAAGGACTTATCCCAGTTTGAACCCAGAAGATCTCTAAGATTTATTATATTTGGTACATTTATGGCTGTAAGTCTGATTCTGGTTTAAAATTATACAGAGAACAGGCAATCCTTGATCAGAGGTTTAATTGGACCTTAAATTAACACTATGGCCCCTAAAACAGCCATGTTTTGACTCTAAGAAGTTTATTTGTTATTGCACAATGCTAAACATTTTTGAAAGTATAATTGTATAAGACCCTAACCATTTATCAAGAATTGCCTTAGTTGAAGACCAATTCCTTTGGCTGGAAGTGGAAGTTAAACAAGTTTTTTGCTATTTTTACTGGTAATTCTGGTGTGATGCCTTCGAAATAGGGTTAGGCAATAGGCTTCCTGGTTTTGGTCCATTCACATGTATACATGAAAACTTTAGGAGGCTTCAAAAGAGTTTAATTTTTCCCAAACTTTTTGGGAAACTATAGGTTGTTGTCCAGTGGTGTGGGATTTTGATGCTCAACTTGTAACCTGTCTTAGTCATGGTTATTTTGGTGCTTGGACAAGCAGTTATATTCCAATGGGGGCATACTGCTTGTTACATGTATACATGTGATTGTTTTTGTTAGTATGTTGGTATGCAACATGCGGTTCCCGACCTTTTAACTAAAGGTCTGTTTTGTTTTGTCTGGTATCTATGTTTTATTATACAGTAGACTCTCTCAATACCGGACTCTCTCAAAACCGGAATCCTCATAAAACCGGACGATTTCTTAGGTCCCGTATTTTCTTCTTATAAAGTCAACTTAAAAAGCTTCCGCAATACCGGACTCCCTGAATTCCGGATTCCGGACAGCATTTACGGTCCTCTGAAAAAATATTGAACGATAACTAATTAAGGAATACCGGATTTGCGGAAGTATCACCTGAAGTGTATATTTGTCTTTGCCGATGTGTCACCTTGTATACTGTTTATTAAAGATCGTCTCATAACAAAAGGTGTCATCAACAAATCGTCTGCTTAATATTTACTCTTAAACCGGTCCCGCGTGCAATTAGCACAGGCGTGACAAATACTTGGTAAAATTCGCCGAGTTTTTAAGATGATTTTAAATAATTGCTTAATTACGAACGCAATTAAAAACGGTCTTTCGTTTGATGTTTTGTTGTTAAGGTAGGTATTGCTACAAACATATACCCTAGCAATGGATCGTTTAGCACATCAACATAATTGTAATTACGACAGCAATGCACTAAATCCAAACAAAACATTTTTAATTGACATGTCTCCAATTATTTAAGACTTGCATTTCGGCATTTGTTTGATTGCACTGTCTATACCATTGGATGATTCTGATAACCAATGAAAAAATGAGCAATTATTTGTAGATCTCAAATGGGTGTTTCTCTGCAAAGGTTGTACTGTTCATGTAATACAAGTATGTGCAATGTACATGCATCATAACACACACACCAACATACAAATGAAAACATATAAAGGTATACAGTATACACAACTCTCAGAAAACCGGACCTCCCAGAAAACCGGACTTTTGACCCGGTCCGAAAGGGGTCCAGTTTTCAGGGAGTCTACTATATAGCATTCTGTGTTGTTAAGACTTTATTTGAGTCTTCTTGTAATGTCCTGTTTATGGCCTAGCAGATGAGTATCTACTTATAAATGGTATTCAGGTTTGATCCCAGAGACCTGTCATACACAAGATGGAATGAAGCGTAAAAAAAGGACTTCTCTCATGTATACCCTTGTCTTGTTGGAACCTATTATCAGGAATGCGGCTTCATGATAGTTTTAAAGTCATGATGTTATATACCAGCAGTCTTCGAATTTGGCCACTAGCCCGAAGCCCGAGGCTAGTAAAAACTGGGTCGGGCTAGTAATTTTCTCTAGGTGACTAGTCCGAAAGGCTAGTGTAAATTGTAATAATTTAATGGTCAGACTAGTAAATTCCACCTCGGGCTAGTAAGTTTTGCCTTGTTGGTAGCCCGACTGGCTAGTACTTTGAAAAGTTTTTTGTGAAGACGGATACCATATGGTTTACAGAAAGATTATTTCTAAGTATTGTGCGAGTGTACCATATGTGTCAAAGCCTTTATCCCCATACTTCATATCTGTTACAGTAATAAAGTTGCATAATTGTTGACAGATATGATAAATGTAAACATTTAAAACTGTGGTGAAGCATTAAAATTTCTATTGTTGAATAGATTGCCCTTGCTGTATTTCCCAGTATAGCATTGAGAATTTATCCTGACCCTGACTTTTATGCACTCATGAATAGATTTAGAAGGTTCTTGCATTCAATATATAAATTTCTGCAAGCAGATCATACTATATCGGCCCTTTAGATTTGTCTATGTTTTACACCTTCGTATTTTAATTATACTCCCACTTATGAAAATTATACAACCTTGAATATAAATATAGGCAAGATATCATATAGCTTGACCAGATTAAACTGAGACTCCTTGCATAATTCGTAAAAGTCCGGAGATAACGGTATATAACAAGTTAAGCATACAAATGGAATACAACCGAGCACAGCCGGACAAGTTTTACGGAGTGTTAGTTTAATCTGGTCAAGCTATACATCGGTTAAATTATGCTTCTAAAGAGAAGTTCTAGGATCATGTCAAATTTTCTCTTCTTTAACTTATAATAAATGTTCACAATTTAATTCAAGCTCTCAATATTTTGACTAGATAATTATATACATATCAAATGGGAAAAGTTACTGACTGTGAAAAACATATCACACCATCTTCAGATCGTTCTGTATGATAAATATTTATTGAGGTGATGATTTGAATCAGATATGAAAGAGGAAGTACAACATGATTATTTAAGTTTTCACTATACTTGCCAGTGTATATTTGATATAAAAAAATTAGTCACAAATTTTTGTGGGCCGCTATTAGCAATTTTGCTGTTCTGCCACCCATTGATATTTTAACTTTCCCTGGTCAGTTGGCTACGTTAAGAAGGAGATTTTTTATCTCGGGCATGGTTTGTATGCAGCTAACATCGAGATACAGCTCACTAAAACCCACACAGTACCAAATTACACCTTGGTTGAGTGGATCAGTGTGTGTTATTCTTGCTCAGAGAAATTAACCATTGGTGGAGATAGGGATCAACTTAAGGACCTTTGGATTCGTACCTCTAGGCTACTGCTCCCAAGATGAAGATAAGTTGTTTCAATCTGTGCAGATAATATTTAGTGTTACATTGGTCACCAGGTATTTCAAATTCAATTTTAATCAGCTATATCAAAAAACAACCCAATACCTATATAATAAATCAGTCTTCACTCTAAGCTTTCAAAATCACTTGCCCATTCGGGCAGACAACATCTAAAACCAACTTGTCCGAAATGCATTTCACTTGCCCGAATAAAATGGGGGTTAAATGTTCAATTTAGAATAATATACATGAATATTAAAAAAAACCATTGTTACAACATGAGTACAGTAGTGGGTTTTGAAAGACACAAAAGCCATAGTTCAAAATTAATAATATCAAAACATTTGAAGTTGATACGTGTTTATAATTTAGTCAAATCTGACTCTAACCTACGATACAGTTACAGTGACTGCTCTGGTAAATACTCGAAAATATGGTGTTGTTTCCAAAGTCTTGCACCAGAAAAGACAGTTGAAAGAACAATTTAGTGTCAATCGTCCTTGATTGAAGCATGAAAATGCGGTTATGGTCTGCCAGGACTGCAGATTAAAATGTTTTCATGCTTCAACAAAGGACAATCGTCTGTCATAGATGAAAAACGATGATATTGTATTTTAGAATATTTTTGTTTTCGGTCGCGAAAATAGGTAATAGACTGGTGTCGGATTGGTAAACGCTTGTTACTACGGAGTGCACTATATAATCATAAGCGTCTGTTGAGATCCTGATACGACGGACCAGTCTGGATAATTGGAACAACTAACTGCCATTTTTCCTGTTACTCGTGGAAATTTTCACTTGTCCGTCCGGGCGTCGTTCTTTTGAATTTGACTTGTCCCAACAGCAATTCACTTGTCCCCAGACTTCGGGCAACCCGTTAAAGTCGAAGACTGGTAAATTCTTAACCTTTATATATTTACAGGGGTATTAATGACATTTGGGGACGTTCTTGCACAATTTGTTGTTGAGAAAAGGTCGAGTGCTGAGTATGACCCCAAAAGGACTCTCAGATTTGCTGTGTTTGGTACATTCTTTGGAGTAAGTCAGTTGGATTACTATTTTCTGTGTTTGTTGCTATGGTGACAGTTGGGTTGGATTACTAATTTTCTGTGTTTGTTGCTATGGTTATGCGTGGTTGGGTTGGATTACTAATTTTCTGTGTTTGTTGTTATGGTGACAGTTTGGTTTGGACTTTGATTCCAATTTTCTGTTATATAATCCCATGGTGATGGTTTGGTTGGATTATCATTTTCTTCCTCCAATGGTATATACAGCATGTTTTTATACAATGAGCCATAACCGTGTAGCTGGTTGTAGTCTTAGTCAGTTTTCTATTGGCTAGTACTGTCTAGTATTTGGATTTGCTCAGCATTCAACCATTGTGTGATGCATGTGGTGTGGGGTTTGGTGTTTGTTTCGATGTTTAGAGGGTATGGTGTTGACCCTAGGCTGGTATTTTGCACAATTATTTTCAGGTTGATTGAGAATTCCTAGCCACAAACATGTTTACAAGAAGCTCTTCTGCATTTCTTTACCAATTGCATGCATATCAACACTAGTTGTAAAAAAGAATAAACATATCCTCATTAAGTAGGCCTTTGATTGTGTTTATTTTTATGGCTCTTTTTACAATGCTAATGCTTTTATCTGTTGCATGAATATTTGATGGAAATGATGTTTATAAACTTGTCATGTTGAAAGGACCTTTATTGACCGTGTTTAGGGACCTTTAATGATTTATGCACCATTGTTGACTGTGTTTCAAGGATCTTTTTGTACTGCACTTTACTGACCTATATTTATTATTTTAGGGACCTTTATTTAGTGTATGGTATGGACGATTAGCGAAAACATTTGGTGGTACAAAATATGCCTCAGTAAAGATGGTGGCTTGCGACCAGGTAGGTGGAACGCCATTAAACACATTATTAATCTTATACTGTATAAATGCATATTTCTGTGGGTTGAAAAGAGATGTTAGTAAAGAATGATATAATTGCTTAAATAAGCATATGGTTGTTCAAAAGTATAAGTGGGTACTTCCATCGGGACTTTTGAATTTTAGACATTAAATATCGAGAAATACAATTTAAAACAACTTTCTTAATTTCATTTTAGCATTCTTAATGGGCCAAAATACATGTACATGCTAGAGGGGAATTCAATATAAGCTATGCTAGAGGGGAATTCAATATTAGCTATGCTAGAGGGGAATTCAATACAGTTAATACAGAGAAATTCAATACAGTTAATACAGAGAAATACAATTTAAAACAACTTTCTTTATTTCATTTTAGCATTCTTAATGGGCCAAAATACATGTACATGCTAGAGGGGAATTCAATATTAGCTGTGCTAGAGGGAAATTCAATATAAGCTATGCTAGAGGGGAATTAAATATTAACTGTGCTATAGTAAATTCAATATTAGCTGTGCTAGAGGGGAATTCAATATAAGCTATGCTAGAGGGGAATTCAATATAAGCTTTGCTAGAGGGGAATTCAATATTAGCTATGCGAGAGGGGAATTCAATATTAGCTGTGCTAGAGGGGAATTTAATATTAGCTATGCTAGAGGGAATTCAATATTAGCTATGCTAGAGGGGAATTCAATATTATTTCTTTAATAGCTCACGTATCTTAATATGATAACCAATTGTACCATATCACCATTAATTTAAAGCTGATGATTAAGTTGATAAACTGTTTTCATGCATGTTACATAATTGAAACAGATTGTTGTAATTATTGTGCTTAATTTATATGTTAAACAAGTCAACTAGAATTTACTTTTTGGTTTATGTATGTTTAATACCAAAACAGGATTATAAGTTGTACTACAGCTCAAGCTTCTGTTGTTATTTCATTTATTTAAGACACCTATTCAGTATTGCATATTTTAGCCATGACAACCACAGTTTTAGTCCTGAAAATTGAGGAAAATGTATTTTGGAAAAATCCTTGAAAAATACTTGCATTTGTTATTATTAGTATTAGTACTGTAAAATCATTAATTTTCGTGGGGGATTAAATTTCGAGGATTTCGTGGTTTACCTCAACCACGAACTTTAATCCCAACGAACATTCATTTTGACCCATGTTTTATTACCTCAAATGCAAATTCCACGAATTTGAGTCCCAACAAAATTGTATTTTTTACCAAAACCACGAAATTTCGTTCCAACGAAACTAAATGATTTTACAGTATTATATGAAGCATGAATATATTTCAGTTACTGTTTGCTCCACCGTTTATAGCATATTTCCTAGGTGGTATGGAAGTATTGAAAGGTGAAGGACTCAAAGATATACAATATAAACTTCAAGATGTAAGTAGAAGGAGTCATTCTTCAAACTGATAAAACTACATGTCTAACTGTTGTTATTCATAAAAGTGTTTACCATATTCAACTAAGTGTAATGCACACAACTGTGTACAGTCAGACGTCAATACAACTAAGTGTTATGCCCACAACCGTGTACAGTCAGACCTCAATAAAACTACATTGTTTGTTTCCAAGCGAATTGTCGAATAAAGAGTCCTTTTAAATAGTTGTTCCTGTTTGACCCAATGCTCTTGCCTTAACCGCTGTGCATCGTTTAGAATAACTTTAGGGGAAAAATGTGTACATAAAGAAATGTTCTGCTCATTTACCTGTTTTAATGATATCATTATGTCTTTATATAATTTCAGGACTACTTGACTGTAATGAAGACAAATTATAAAGTGAGTATCATATTGTATTATCCTTATTATAAAATTGCAGGATTTGCTTGAGGAAATTGATACATCCCGTGCAAGAGCCTTCATTTGTTCATAAAGGCAATATCTCTGCATTAAACCATGTGTCGGTTCTAGATTAGCTCAACTCACTGCTGTATAAATATTCTTCTGATGTTTGATTTTTAAAATCCTTTGAAATGATTAACACAAAAGCATCCAACCTCATACCTTGGTTTAATCTTTGTATTTTACAGATATGGCCACTAGTGCAAGCTGTGAACTTCACATTTGTACCTGTTCATTTTAGGTAAGAATTCATATTACAATATTACAAATAAAATGATATTTACATATGGTTCACAAGAATTGGTGCAAAAGAAAAGATGCACTAAAATGGTGCACAAGAAATGGTGCTTTTACATGAAAAATTAGATACATTCATTTTTGTATTTCAATACAGATATAGCATGTCTAAAATTTTTTTTTAATTAGGTAACATTTGTTGAGACCTAAGTAATTTTTCTCACCTACTAGCTCGAAGCCTTGGCTAAAGAACTTGAAATTGGGCTAGTAGAAATTATAAAATAACTGTGCTGTCGCCACAGGCGGATTTAAGTCCAGGGGGTCAAAGGAATCAATTCTCCATTATGATTTGTCCTACCATAACTTCTCTAAATGAAACAAAAATCCTAAAAAATACTTTTATTTAAGTTTAAAATCACAATATTTTGACAGAAATGCTATCTATGTTCAGTCAGATATAAGTCCCTGTGGACGAGTCTGCTATGTTTAATCAGACATAGTGATGCCATGAACATTCCCTGATGTCTAAAAATAGATACAATGTTCTTGTGAAATAGGTATTTAAAAACCACCTAGACCAAATTAATGTTACTCTTTTTGAAAGTAAATAAAAAGACTATGTAGTTTACCATAGTTGAAATCAATAGCTGGATAAGAGCAGGGGGAATATTATGGTTGCACAATTATAACTAGTACTTTAAAAATAAACAAAGGGCTATCAGGGGTGCAGAAATGTTGTCATGCAGCCAGTTCATCTTTAAAAGTAGGCGGTTGGTTTGAAATTTCACTAAAAGTTTTTAAAAAGAAAATGATCTAATGAAGCTGACAACCATGCTCAAATCGCTGGTGTTTTTACCGCCTTCTGCCTCATTTCTACACCCTGGCTATATTATTGTTTTTCAATTGATCAGCATTAGCAATGCCCATTGTAAAGCTTGATGAATTTATTTTCTCTATCTTATGGCTTGGTCCAACTGAGACTTTTTTGCATCGGTTATATACAGATTTAATAAATGGGCATTGAAAGACATCGGGAAAAGGGTCCTCGAGGTCTAGGGGAAGCTTTAGGATAGTCATTAGAAAATTTGTGATATCCCAGGTTATCCCTGTTTCCAATGACTCCGATGCTTATTTATTTAAATCAGGAGCACAACAGCGGGACAAAAAATGCTCAGTGGGACCAAAGCATTACTTGTAACTGTTTATTTACTTCCTAACTGATAATCATCTTTTTAGCTCACCTGTCACAAAGTGACAAGGTGAGCTTTTGTGATCGCTCTTCGTCCGTCCGTCGTCCGTCCGTCCGTCGTCCGTCTGTCCGTTCACAATTGCTTGTGAACACACTAAAGGTCACAAATTTAGCCTGATCATTATGATACTTGATCACAATGATCATCTCCATAAAATCTAGGTCAAGATCGATATTGGGTCATCTGGGGTCAAAAACTAGGTCACTAGGTCAAATCAAAGGAAAACCTTGTGAACACATTAGAGGTCAAAATTTGAGCCTAATCTTTATGAAACTTGATCACAATGATCATCTCTGTAAAATCTAGGTCAAGTTCGATATTGGGTCATCTGGGGTCAAAAACTAGGTCACTAGGCCAAATCATTGAAAAACCTTGTGAACACATTAGAGGTCACAATTTGTGACTTATCTTTATGAAAATTGATCACAATGATCATCTCTATAAAATCTAGGTCAAGTTCGATATTGGGTCATCTGGGGTCAAAAACTAGGTCACAAGGCCAAATCATTGAAAAAGCTTGTGAACACACTAGAGGTCACAATTTGAGACTAATCTTTATGAAAATTGATCACAATGATCATCTCTATAAAATCTACGTCAAGTTCGATATTGGGTCATCTGGGGTCAAAAACTAGGTCACAAGCCTTTGAAGGCCAAATCATTGAAAAAGCTTGTGAACACACTAGAGGTCACAATTTGAGCCTAATCTTTATGAAACTTGATCACACTGATCATCACTATAAAATTTTGGTCAAGTTCGATATTGGGTCATCCGGAGTCAAAAACTAGGTCACGAGGCCAAATCATTGAAAAAGCTTGTGAACACACTAGAGGTCACAATTTTGACTCTATCTTTATGAAACTTGGTCACAATGATTATCTCTATAAAATCTAGGTCAAGTTAGATACTGTGTCATTTGGGCCAAAATCTAGGTCACTAGGCCAAACAGGTGAGCGACCCAGGGCCCTTCGGACCCTCTTGTTCTTCGTATAGTAATTACAGCACAATCTGTCTTAAGTAGGATTCCAGGGGTGTGATCCATCCTCATTGGAGTTGATTTCTTCTTTGGGGATGGGGCTTTCAGCCTTTTTGCTGGTCTATTGAAATTGCTGATAAGACATTAATTTTGAAATGCATATATTACAATCATGTTTTATATAATTTATATGTATTATATTTACTGCTTAAGGCAGATGGTTGCACATTTAAGGTGACTTCTAGATTAAGTTTGACTGTTTTATGTATATGTTTCTTTAACATTGTTGAAACTAGTGTTAAACAGCCCTTGATCTCCTAATAATTACAACCTTAGCTAATTTTTAGCCTTTTCTTAGCCTTTTCTTAGCCTTTTCTTAGCTAATTCTCTGCTCAAATTTTGTCAGATATCTTTGAAAGGTTCCTTGCTTGACAGGACTTAAAATAGGTGTTAAAACAACAGTTGCTATGGTTTCTTTGATTATTATAACAAAATCCAACCATCTTCACCTTGAGGATTATCTCACACTCAGACTCTGCCTCCGCTTTGTTCTATAGTCAGATTCTGATTTGAGCAAATTCTTAGTTAGTTTTGAGCAGAGATTTTTTATCTGGGATGCTCTGGAGGATTGTGGCCTGGCCTGGCCTTGACCTTCTGAGTCTCTCAAGTAAAAAATTCTCATCAAAATCAAGTTAAGTTTTTACACAAATTTAGTTGACATTTCTCTCAAATCAAATTCCTGAGTTTGAGAACAGTCTAAGGTCGGAATTTTCAAATTTTGCTGTTATAAACGCAGAATAATAATTTTGTTTCAGGGTACACATTTGGGGTCTGGTTTATTTAGTCTGGCTATTGTCTGCCAATAGATAGAATTGGTAGATGACAATATTTGTGCTGAAAATCAGCTCAGATTGAGTTGCTTAGTGAGATCAGGATGACAAACAATAGATAATATTTAGTTATTATATGGTACCATACATACCTGCTTATTGGGTAACTTGGCATATAAGATGCATATAGGACAATAAACAGGTAAACTTTGAATTTTGCTTCTTGTGGAACATAATGGTAGTAATCCAAATGCACAAAGTCTCAAAACTGAATTTACACTCACAAACAACCTTTATCAAATTTACACAGATTACTACCATGTAAGAGAAATGTTTGGAGCTTCAAATAGTGAATATTTTGGCTTGAAATCAGAATACCTCATTTAAAATAATTCAAAAAGCACTGCTATGCACAAATCTGAGTTTATCATTACTTTGTCTGTGGAAAGTCTTATAATCGAGGTTGCCTTGTAAGCGTGTGTATACGGTATATGAACATTGTCTTCTGGTTTGTAGGGTGGTTCTAGTTAATTGTGTTGCAGTGGGTTGGAACACATATTTAGCTTGGATATCCGAGAAATCAACATCACATACCGATAGTCCTCAAGATGATACGGACGAGAATAAAAACACGGAAGAATCTGAGTCGTCATCTTGATACATGTATTAGTCTGTAGGATATTTTATACATATAGTAATACATAACCATGCATGGACTGCATTCAGGTGTTGTTATTATTGCCCTGAAGTTTGGTGTTAGGACTGTTGTCTATGTATTTGGTTGGTGGATATTTATTTAACAACTGTTACTGACTCTTCTGGTTGGAGGTCTGCCTCAGAATATGTGATGGAAACCAGGCTTTTAGATTTGTGAATTTGGCAAGCAGGTTATTGTTATTGTTATGGCCATAATTTGCATGTGACATTGGTTTATTTATAGTGCTCACAAGTCACAATGCCTCATGTGGGATGAGGCCAAGGGGTCAAAGCATTGTTAGACAACCTGGCTTTCATGGTACTTATAAACATATTAGGGTTTTACAGTTCAGCATTTGTTACATTAGAAAGAAAATTGATTGAAAAAAGTTATTTGATGAAAATATTAATTCAAAGTATTTACGAAGTTAAGGTCATTTGAAATTTCTTAAGCTGATTTTCATAAAAGTACAATGTTTGAACTGAGTTTTGGAGTAGGGTGCCATGGCACCTGAAACAGGCTTGCAACTCATTGTGCCTAGTAGGTAGGACTCCTGTATGATGTTTTTACTGTGCCATATATTTCTAGAATTAGGACCAATTGTTTGTATTTTTCCCTAGAAAGTTGTACTTTATAATCATTGTTTTGATTGGATTTTTTTACTAAGTGAGACTTGTTTATCATGCTTTGAATTAGACATGGACATGGACAAATGTTTATCTTTAGAGGAAGTCATGTGTTTTTCTTCTGGAAAGGTTAGTCAATGCTCCCATTAGTGGCCAGAAACTGTCTCACAAATCAAACTAGCTCAAATCAGATCTCATTGGGGCAAAAAAATATTAAAAACAATATGACTGGTGTATTCTGAAGCTATTTTACGTTTGCTTTATCAAACACAATAAAATAGCATTCAGTTATAGCATGTACAATTGTGTGGTGTTCTCTTCATTTTTGTGGTTTAAATTTTGTGGATTTGAGATTGTGTTAGAAGAAACAAATAAAGTTGTTCTCAATGAGAACATACAATATGCTTTCTTTTTATATCAACACTATTTCATTATTTAATTATTATTTAATGACACTATTTCCTGGTAAGATAATAATGTGATATGATCGAGACATGTGGGTATAAACTGGTTGGTAACCCAGAGGTAGTCTTTCATATATTGGTGCTATACGCAGAAAAAGTAAGAAACAAGAAATTCCCTTGCTAGATGCTCAGCATATAAGGGAAACTGGCTTCTCTTCTGTCATACCCTCGTGGCAATGGATGACATCAGGAATAAGGTGTTGAGAGTGGTTAATATAAGTTGGAAAAACCTTTTTCACTTTCAACATTTAATGAAATTGTAAGAACCAAGGAGTCTATTCAAAATTTGCTAGGATTGCTTGAAGCACACATTTGTTTCTTCCTTCCAGTGCATAGGCCTTTAACTAATAAGGCAACAAATAAAGAATGTCCACATACAACTATCTAAGTTTATCACACACAGACAAACAAACAAACAAACATTTAAACTTTCTGTGTTTGACACCTTATTTGAACTATATGTGTGGGACACAATGAATGCCTCATTTGAACTACAGTTTGAGCCACATTTGATCTGAAATGGGACACAGTCAAGCCATGTTTAAACTACATGGTTGACATAGGGTATGTGACACAATCACATCACATTTGATCTAAATATGTGACACAGTCAAGTCATTTGAACTGCATTGTATTACATTGGGTAAGTGACACAATCACACCAAATTTGAATGAATTGAGTGACATCAGTATATCACATTGGAACTACTTGAGTGTTCCACAAGAAACAACTAATGTTAAGTCTGCATATGAGACTATTGCACTTCTTATGAACTATAGTTGTGTGACACAATCATGTTTCTTTGAACATGGCATTCGGCAAAAGAACTCAGGTTAGTTCATGAAAATGTTTAATTTTGTCTGTATCATGATGGGTTTACCAACTTGTCCTGTATTTGTCAGCTATGTCAATTATATCTAACCTTCCATTTGGCGCAACAAGGTCGTATCTCTATATACTTAAAAATTAAAACAACCTTTTGGTGCTAAACAGAAGAAAGTATTTGGATTTTGCGCTATTAAACAAGATGGTAAATGTCTGGTTTTGTCTGGTGAAGGTGCTATAAGTGTTACCTGCTAGAAGAAAAATGGGTTGGAAGGTTACGGCATATGGCCTAAAATCAAATACAGTATTCCCCCGAATAAAAGCCACTGGGGAGCATGCATTTTGCAAAAGGGAGGTTTTTATTTGAGGATCTTAATTTTCAACGACAAATTTTCCAAAACAACGGTTAAAAAATTGTAGCAAATGTCTGTGTTATTGGTGAAGCGATAACAAAATATTGATAGCCATCATATAAACATAAGCAAGTATACAAATTTAAAAAAAGACAAATTTTCTCCAAAAAAGGGGGGACTATTATTCAGGGTATAAGGTATTGTTTGTTCCTCCAGCTGGTATCTACCCACTGAATTCAACCCTTCCTGTAATATATGGGAACATCAGACAAAAATAGGTGAGGATGCTTATTTAGTGAAATTCCATAAAAAGTCCATAGGTCCAGCGGATGGAACAAACAATATTTTATTTTAGGCCTATGAACATGTCAGAAAAAAACTTGCAATTGAGTTAACCAACATTTAATCAAACAGATTTGGGTAGAGACTTGAAAATGTTGGTTACTGGCGTGTGTATTATTAGTCCCCGCCGCTTTTCTTCCAGAGGGGACTACGGTTTTCCCTCCGTCCGTCAAGAAATCTGGATCCTACTATAACTCAAACAGTTTTCAAGATAAGTGTATAAAACTTGGTATGTGGATAGGGACGAATAAGGAGATTATGCATGTCAAATTTTGTTTGATTCAGACAAAAATTATGTTTGCCAATGGCAACAGAAACATTGACAACCTGAAAACCATGTAGGGACTTCTGTATTGCTTGCAATTCCTAATTATATCCCTTATCTTTGATGAGGAGTTATATTGCTTTGCTCATGTCTATCTGTCGGTAGAACAAAATGTTTTTGTTCAATAAATCAAAATGCTTTGCCCTATTAAATTTTGCCTGAAGGTTGGTCAAGGTCACCATGGCATATGTTTTTTAAACATCTCTTTTGCAAAAAACAGCATTTTTATATGCCTAATCAATTTTTTTATTATGTCTCATTTACATTCATATTGACTTTTGAAAAACTTTAGACATGTAGTACTTTGTACTGGTGTAGTTTATAGTTATAATTATCTATAATTCTAATCGCTACATTTAGTGCTAAGATTTGCATTATTGTTTTGACAAAATATTTGTATTAGAATACACTTTAGTATAGTAATAAGTAGGGCTGTAACGGTATACCGCGGTACACGAAATACCGTGGACTTCACTCCCACACGGTTCACGGTACAAGACTTCTAAATTTCGGTACGGTTCAGTTTAGCTTTTTTTATAAGCAAAATAATATTTAGACAACGAAAGAACTGACAGCTTACTGATGAAGTATGATTAGCATGTGTCATTCGTTTTAATTGTATTAAGATATGCTTCATCATGTCAAAATTTATTTCAAATAGTTGATAGGCACATAATAACGACAAATTCATTGTCACTTGCAAGTTGGAAGTATTTAAGCTGCTGTTAAAGAATATTGTGTCGTACCGAAATATGCCGAACCATTAGAAAAATTGATAGCATGTATCATATCGTGAAGTGGGCATACTGTTACACCCCTAGTAATAAGATAATAAAGGTTGGGACAGGAAAGGCAGCATCCAAAAGTGAGCAAAGAAAAAAAAATAGACCACTCCTACATGGCACAAGTGACATCACAATGCATCTGTTACAAAAATGATGCAGACCATGCAATACAGTATCACTTTGAACGACCTCTTGTATTGTTTTCCTACCTGCATATTTATAGTGCAAACAAGTTAACCATAAGATTGAATATAAGTAATCCATTATTATGCCTGTTTACTCCAATCCATTCCATTTATTATCGATCAATCTGTCTGTTTGTGCATCCGTCTGTCTGTCGATGGACAAATATAGTTACCGTTCAATAACTCAAGAACATTTTGCCCTAGGATCTTCAAACCTTACTTGGAAGTTGGCCTGCATGAGTCAATAACCCCTATTGATATTGAATTCAGTAGGACAAAGGTCAAGTTCACTGTGACCTTTACTATTTTACGACAATTAGGTTGCCATGGGGGCATACATGTTTTACAAACATCTCTTTTTAAATTTTGATAATAAAAAGTTTAATTTCTTTGCACTACACCTTCATTCATGTCCACTACAAGCTAGATAGTTACAGAGTAGATTCAACCTCAGTCTGTGGACCAGGGTACTGTTTTATCAAAGTGCTTACAGAACTATTAAACTTATGTTTAAATTCTTTGTTTTTCTTTAACACTTCAAAGTTGGACAGCTATGGAATTGTAGGGATTTATTTATGGCATCAATACAAGTATCACATATCTTTGTACGAAACTCTGTAGTTGTTTAAGAATTTTAAAGATCTAAATTTGAAACCTTAGTTTAAGATTGTCATACATGCTTTGATAAAACTGTAAAATCATTTAATTCCAATGGGACAAAATTTCGTGATTTTGGTGAAAATGACCATTTTGTAGGGACTTAATTTCAAGGATTATAAATGTATCTGTTATAAGTCAAATGCTATATAAAGAATTAATATTTGTGCAGATTTAGTTTCATACTAAGTTTAGATCATCCACAAAACCCAGGAAATTAAATTCCCTACGAATACTAATGATTTTACCTTAGACATTTTAGTAAAGTTCGGTTAATATACCACCTTAATTATTTTGTAAAGAATTACATGAGTAATAGTTAACTTGTTAAAAATATTTGATTTGCTGTATAATAATATTATCAAAAAACAAGATGCCGTCATTTCAAAACTTGAGAAAATTATTGTAGCTTTGAGAACCATGTACTTTGCTCATTTAATTAACTTATTAAATTATTCACATTGGCTTTGCTTTAGTTACTGACGATTTAACGTTTTACTGCTGTGATCAGGTTGACTTTCTTTTCAATCCTTTTGGAATGTTGTTTTCCAATTTTGGGGATGATCATTTACATGGAAAAATATTGGTATCGATTAGAAACCTTTGGGAATTTATTTTGAATATGTTTTCTCATTTTGGGGGCACACTGCATGATTTAAAAGTGTAATTACTTGGGTAAGACACCTGATAAGGCCAAAACAAACTAACATCGTGGTTCTGGTATTCATACCTACCCTTTTTTGCCCATACCCTTAACGTTTTATAGGCATTTATTATAACTCACAACAGTGTGTTGATTTTCAAGTGCATAAAAGATGCCCCCCCTTCCTTCATTCCATATTTTGTATCAGCATGTTACCCGAACCACAAGGTATGAATTGGTTTTGACCTAAGAGCCCCTGCTCTATTTTGGAAAAAAAGCCCGCCAGCCTGTATTTTAACCTTAGTAACGATTAATTCACAGTAGATAGACATGCATATTTTTCTTCATTACTCTAGCGTGTTACTAATTAATGTGGTGTCAGTGTTTTGGAATACATATCTGGCTTGGATTTCCGAACTTGTTCATCCCCACCCTGACATACATCCAGAGCAAGCCGCTCTTATCAAACCAACTGGACAGAAACAGGACCATGCAACCGAATCTAGACCAAAACAAGTTACCCATAAACTACTAGAGAAGAACAAAGTGTTATGTGATACCAAGAAGGAATGAAATACTCGTAAGTGAAAACTTTGAGACTTTACAAATTACGGGGTTCAGTTTCAATTTGGTTTTGTAACCTTTCGTACTGAACTAAAAAAAAATCAATGAGTCCCACTATGGAAAAAAGTTCTAAGCCAATTCTATGAGTCCTGAGACTCTGTACATTTTCAAGGTCAGGGAAAAGTCAGGGAATTTCGAAATTAGTCAGGGAAATTTGGCAATTGAGCAAAAGTCAGGAAAAAGTCAGGGAATTCGTAGTTTAAGATCTCATTGAGTGTCATTTGATATGACGAAAATACCTAAAACTAGGAAAAATCCTCGCTTGCTATGCTCGCTCGGAATAATCTTAAATTATTATTACTTTGTGTCAAACAGCACTAAAAGTTCTAGCTGAAACGTTTTGGTTCCATATAAAGCAAATATAATCTCCTTTACACTGTTTCTATTGTGCTATTTTGCTCTTACAAAAAGGCCCGATCGCTAAAAAAATTAGGGAAAGCTGCTGTCTGGTCAGGGAAAAATCAGGGAAAAGTCAGGGAATTTTGTCTTAGAATATTTGTGGGAACCCTGTACAAGTTGTCTAAGTGAATATGGAGCATTAGTATTGCGGTAAACCATACCTGTCAAGTTTGTTAAATCCAAAATATATTTGTAGTAGTGATAAAGCAAAACATGTCTCAAGCTGCACTTAAATGTGATTTAAAAGGGATTTAGCAATGCATTAACTTGGAATGTATTTATTCTTATTGTATTAATTCCACTTTAATAAGAGTACTTGGCTGGTTTGCAGTAAACCCATGTTAGTATAAAACTATACTTTTTGAATTCTTAAAGGTCACAAACCACCAAATAGAGTTGTTCTTTAACTCAATGTAAAGTGACCTAGGTCAGCCAAAAAAAATGTCAACTTTTTGTCCATGGGGCCCTCTCAAAATCTTTTAATCAATAGAAATAGCATCCAGCTTGAAGAAAATGAAAAAAAAGCAGGGGGTCATGTATCATATAAGAAAAATTTGGTTCGTCAAACGCGGTGAACAGATTTTCTCACATGTACGGATTTACTCACTGTCCGTTAGCCCCAACCTTACTTTCACTTTCATATTTAAGCCAGAATACAAAATATTTCTTAATAAAACCATTTCACTACATCACATACATGCATACAAAGCATTTAACACCAATTTCATGATTCTGATGCTGATTTGTCAAGACATACCCCCATTTCCAGTCGCTTTAAAGTTTTTTAACGGACTATTTGACTGTATCTGAATTTGGTCCGCGTAGGCATTTAGTGGTTATTTACCTTAAGGCAACCCTTTTTGGGTTGTTTAAGTGCTTTTTGCACTTTTTTCAATGCTACTATATATATGCAGCACAAAACAATCAATTCTAGACAAATTGGGCATGAATTCCAGAAAAAAATACATACCCGCATATGCGCCTTTAAGGAGAAATTTGGTCAGCGCCTGTCAAATGGTATGAATAGTGACATGAAATGGGGTTGTATTTGTGCTAAAATGGTATTCTGAACCCCAATTTTGCTTTAGATGCCTAATAATATGTCTATTCTTCATTTTAAATCACAATTATCCTTGTCTGGTACTAAAATAAGGGCAACATTCACATAAAAATGTCAATTCAAGAAAAAATAAATCTGAACTTTTCTGGATTTTTCATGATAAAAATCTAAATTTTCACTTTTTTAGACATTTTACACAGATAAAAATGGTCAAAACCCCATCTTGAGTGCATTTCCATTCATTTAAATGCAAAAAAATGAAAACATGATTTTAAAGGAATTTTGCATGTCTTTAGGTCACAAACCACCAAATAGAGTTGTTCTTTAACTCAATGTAAAGCGACCTAGGTCAGCCAAAAAAAATGTCAACTTTTTGTCCATGGGGCCCTCTCAAAATCTTTTAATCAATAGAAATAGCATCCAGCTTGAAGAAAATGAAAAAAAAGCAGGGGGTCATGTATCATATAAGAAAAATTTGGTTCGTCAAACGCGGTGAATAGATTTTCTCACATGTACGGATTTACTCACTGTCCGTTAGCCCCAACCTTACTTTCACTTTCATATTTAAGCCAGAATACAAAATATTTCTTAATAAAACCATTTCACTACATCACATACATGCATACAAAGCATTTAACACCAATTTCATGATTCTGATGCTGATTTGTCAAGACATACCCCCATTTCCAGTCGCTTTAAAGTTTTTTAACGGACTATTTGACTGTATCTGAATTTGGTCCGCGTAGGCATTTAGTGGTTATTTACCTAAAATGATGCGTTCTACACAATACATTATTTAAATATGTTTTAGCACAATCATATAATATTCATATGGCGTCTAAGGGTTGCATACCTATTCCTACGTTGCTATGTATTTTCATTGTACCTTGTACAAACTGATCTTTCTGTATCTATTGTAGGTTCTAATTCCAGTGTATGTGTTGGACCAAATATGAAATCCAAGAAACGTTGATGATCAGTAATAACTGCTACAATATACCCAATGACTTGGACAGGAAGATACTCATTATGAATCTAATGTTAAATCGCTACTGAATCTACTCCATTTATGCATATATACTTTATTTTAATGTATATATTAAGCATTTTGATAGCATTTTCTCCATTTGGCACAACAAGGTTGCATCTCTATATAGTATTTAGTTAGATACAACCTTGTTGCACCAGAGGGATGATTCACATTTTATGAATATCTTATCACAGATAGTTTTGGCATTTTATGCCCCTTGATATTTTTGATCAATTATCACTATTGCTTGCATATAGCAAGAACTTTACACTAGTCCATGAAGGGTATCATTTACATGTATAGTTTATTTATACATTTTATATAGCAATATAAGAATGTTGGCTTTAAATTGAATTCTTCACTCTATTATAAATTGATGTATTTTGATGCATTTATAACATTTTCACGCAGATACATTTAGCACAATAATATTTAAATATACTATTACACAATCTCATAATGGCTTTATCCACCAGTTATTAGCTTATCGTTCATTATTTCTTTATTGACATACTAATGTTTTGTTTAGGTCAAATTCTCCAAATCTACCAAAGCTATATGTCGCTTTGAACATTGCAACAATTGTTCACCATCAAAATTTGACCCTGTAAAGCAAAACACAACTCCATCCTGTTTATGGCCCCTTTTTGACTTTTGAACAAATATAAATCTCAGTTTGAATAGAAATGATTTAGTTTTCATGTTTTGGTCAACTGCGTTACTGTACTAGTTCAAGACAAAGGACTGGTTAGTGGAGTCAACTGGTACTGGTATCATTCTCCTGGTCAGTCAGTTGGCTATTCAACAAAAAAATTCTACATTTTTAAAAAGATTTTCTGGAACTTCCTGCAAATAATCTATGCAATAAGCTCTACACAATGATTTTTTGATTGCTGAATGATGTATTTTAGAACAGTTTTTGAAGTATTGTCACATTTATTTGAAACTTAAAAATTTTAAACAATGTAATCAGTGATTATTTTGCTCTGGGTTTTCTTTGCTTCCTTTGGATATTTAATGTTTTGTTAAACTGTATTTAACAATTTTTTGCTCTATAAAAATCTGGAAACATTTTATGATTTTCTGCAAGTTCTTTGTATGAAGTCGGGTTATTATAGTTTTTTGAAAGTTGAAAAACACAATGGGTATATCGATTGAAAATAAAATAAGTGTTATTGTTGTTGAAAACAAGTTGGCACACTGGATGTACTACTCTGGCTGACAAAAATGATATGTGGGTCGTATACTTTATATATCGTTGTGACTTTTATATCCTATCATTTTATAAAAAAAACTCGCAACGATGTATAATGGTCATTACTGTAAGATGTTTTGTTGAAATCCCTTTAAACTATTTACAAGTTCTTAAGTATATTTGTCTTTCAATTTGAAGTTGATGTACATTTTATATTTATTATCTGCATTCTGTGAATGTATAATTTATGATAATGCTTTTGCGCTTATATTTCATACTATGTATGCTTAACTGATTTATATTACACTTTTAATGTTCCCATTGCGCTTGTCAGTCGGTCTGTCTGTTAGTCAGTAGACCATGAGTAAAATAGGTTCACCTTTGAATGCTGGAACATTGTATGTTGTCCTCAGAGGGGAAGACTTGTTCTGCTGCAAGATAGGGCATCACTCATCATACATCTCCTTTAGTGAAATATTTTATCTAGATATTTGATTAATCTCAACATGTTATGGTATTATTTGGGTTTTTATGCCACACAGATCTGGAAAACTTAAATGCAATGTTACTGTATTTGAAAACTGCATTGCTTATGTGCACGCATGTATTACACATCGCTCACGATAATAATATGTTATAAACTGTTATAGTTAGGGATTAATGAATGCGGAAACAACCGAAAACAAGTACGGATTGTCAAAAAGATCAATGGTTTCTATGATACTCGAAAGTTTTTTTCAGTTGATTTGAACAAATATTTTATTTTATACCAATACAATTTTAAAACTGTTTCAGCATTCGATAGTACCCGTTTTAGGTTAGTAAACGTCCAAAATTAATAATCCACAAGCCACCGTCTGTGATTCTGGTTAGGAAATCTCATATCATTTGTATGTTACATACTTTTCTAAAGATCTAGATTGAATAATACATATATTTCATGAAGGCTTTAGTGAATGTATATTGAAGAAATACTCAAGTGACAAGTTCTTAAATCTGTCTATGTTTATGCCAATTAATGTTGGATCTTGTTTATTAGTTTGGGAAATATATCCAAGTTCTGTTTATTATTATATTGTTTAGAAATTATTTTTGTTATCATTTGACATGTAATTTGTTTATATGTTAGATAAACTCTACTTATCATATCAACATGTTTATGCCCCAGTGACTACTGATAGAGCAGGCATATAGTGATTGACCTGTCCGTTCGTCTGTCCCATTGTAGTTATTAACAAAACCTTTCAAGAGGTTTAAAACTCAATTAATTTTAAGTTCATTACTTTAAGGCATTGCTTTCAATCTTGGCGTATGTGTTAACCATATCATAAAAAACCTTACATTGTCAATGCTATGTAAGACTGTCCAACAAAAGCTTGGCGCCTTTTTTACTTAGCTAGTTTAATAAGGCTTCCACCGGGCATAAGTGTTGATAGAATGCAATCTTGATTGCTTTTAAAAAATACAAATGTAGTTTATGATGTATTTAGTCCGTAGCTGCAATATACACCGTCAGCTTCACCAACTTGTACTTTGTATACATTTGTCATATGATGTTTACTCGGCTTGTTGCGTCAGATACACGTATGTGCTCATAAATAAATGCTGTCTCAAAAATTAAAGTCATGGAACTTTGCAATTCAAATATACATATTTTAAATGTTGTATTTACTATTATGTCATTGAATTGGAAACCTTGGGGATTACAGGTTCTCATAAAATTTGTTTTTTTTTATAAGGATAAATGATAATTTGTTGATAAAACTTAAAAAGTATAGAGCTATATCTAACGGTCAAAATAATTACTTGTATCGTTTTTAGTATGATACTAGACTACCTTAATTGCAAATTTAAACTTTGGATGTGTTCCGGGTACTTTGATTCAATCGTGGAAAAAATAGACGACTCTTATAATTTCATGGGGTGTTCTAGAACACTTTCGTATGAAAATGGACGATTCGCATGTCCAATAAATCAAAGAGAGAGAGTTTCTGTTAAGCTGAAGCGAAAAATGATCTAATGGATATGAAAGCAAAATTGTTTTTCAGTCTTTGAATTTAAAAAAAAAAAAATTCGTCAGATATAGCTCTATACACTTGTCTATGAGCATAAACTAGTTGTTTGATAAAATTACTAACATGTTAAAGTACACTCAATTGTGCAATTGTCCAATTCAAAGCATTTATTGTAGAAGTGAATTTCTGAAAAACAAAACGAATTGAACGGTAAGATAAGATAAAATAAACTTTATTTCACGACGATTATGATTAATATAAGTAACATAAGCTACAAGCTTGTATTCGACATAAACATTAAATGAAAGATGCAAACTGATCCATTATTAGAATTATAGGATGGTATTCACAAACCATTTTATGTGAAAACTTAGAATTTCCTCAAAATCTTACAACTTCCTTAAGTGTATCAGTTAAACAGGAAAATCAAGATTGACAATTATTTACATTGGTTTGAAGCAGAATGTATAGAGCTACAGTAATCACATAGAAAACATGGGTTACTCTTTGTTTTTTTGGGAATTATAAGCAGCTCAATATTTTAACTTAAGTCAAAATATTTGAGTTTTCACTAAAGATGCTTTGTGCATACTGGCCATGGTCTATAGGTCAGATTTGATATATGCAGGTAAAATATACTGTATTTGTAACATAAAACAATACATGTCAGACTTATTGTTTTTGAACTGGGCAACCTTTACCTTGAATAAAGTTTAATTTTTATATTACAAACATTTGTCTCTGGTTGAAATATTGTATTTGAAATCTTGCCATTGAGTTTAAGTTACTGCCACGTACTTAACCAATATCAGTCAATCGTTTTTTGTTGTTGTTTATTTGGTATTTTTTATGGTTTATTTGTATCGGAAACGTCTCAAACATATATTTACATTTTGTACTATGTTTTTTGTTCTTACTACTATATTTGTATAAAAGAAATAATTATTTTGTCCCTATGTGAAAGATATAATGTATCAAATACTTGCACAATTAAATACTTTTTAATACTATATAATATGAATACTTTGTTTACAAGTCTCAACTTATTCGAACAATTGTGTGTGTATTACTGCGTCTCAAAATTGATGTATAATAATTTATTTTTCCTCGCATATCAAAGTATATGAACATGTAATATTTTTGTTACTTCAACCCTAAATATATATATACATGAATAGTTTCTTATAAGGAATAGTCATTTTTGTTCCCACCTCTCAAATTGATAAAGAGTTCATTATTGTAATACTGTTATTTCCTCATTGCAATAGACAAGGTTCACGAAGTTGCTAAATTTTGCACTGCACTTCTTCAAAAAGAAAAATGAAATAAATGAACATTTGTATTTATTTGTCCATAAATATTTGTAACTATTGTATTTTTTTTATTACACTGCCTTTCAAAACATTAAGTATGCACATCTTAATTTTTCTTGTTATCAAGCATTCAATTGTACTTTATAATTTGTCATGTTTAGCAAAATTATTGCATTTTAGCCTTT
The DNA here is from genome assembly GCA_963678985.1 of Spisula subtruncata. Lineage (NCBI taxonomy): Eukaryota > Metazoa > Mollusca > Bivalvia > Venerida > Mactridae > Spisula > Spisula subtruncata. The sequence goes on along the minus strand of OY787676.1, from coordinate 20,548,199 downwards.
TTCTCGACAATCTATAACAGAATCCTATAGAAAATCAAAAAAAAAATTCATACAAGTGTAGCATTACAATCGTCTTAATATGTGGGAAGACATAACGTCACAAATTGTCCTGACAATGGCTCAACAATTGATGAAAATAACACACACGGGGCCAAGTTGGTGTCCTCTAACAAAACCTTTAAATACATATAAAATTATAACAATTTCGAATTCTATTATATAATTGATGAATTGAAATAATTTTAAAGTTCGACTTTTCGAAGAAACAAAGTTGAGGTGTTGTCTTGACAGGATCATCATCGCCTGCTAAGTTATTTGTCAGAGTCAATTCATCAAAGACTTTCAAAGGTATCCACTTGAGACCTAGCGTAGTTATTCATCATCGCAAGAGTCCATACTGGCAATACTGATAACCATGTGACCTATATTTTTTTGGTTACCTACTCTTGTAACTATCAAAAACGAGAAAGTCGAAACGTCCAGCACCCGTAGGCGGTGCTCTTGTTATAAACTGCATAATGTCAACATATTCTGTCTTCAATTTTTACATAGAATAATCTCATATCTACCAACGTGTTACTTGTTGTTTATGATAATTGTTCCACTTTCAATAATGCATTTGCATGGTGTCAACTGCCAATATGTATAACACTTATGTAACTCTTTTTTGTGTTGTCGCTTTTTTTTACTCCAGGGTGTTTATATTTTGTGTACATGTTATTTGCAATACAAGATCCACAATTTGCCTTTATGCTTAAACATTGTATTTATACTCAATATACTGCACTCTCGTAGTTTTGTAATGCATTTTTACATTAACTAATTGAACTTTGAATTCCACTTGGAACATCTGTTTGATACACTAAAAGTTGATATCCTGGCACTGTTTTATCAAAGCAATTACGGGAATGCTTTATAATTCTTGACAACTACATCGTTTGGTCATCAAATCATTAATGCTAAAAGCCTAATAACAAATTCAGTAATGACTCCTACATACTACATCTGTCCAGAGTTTGCAGATGTAAGATTGCAATTTCCGTAAGTGCTTTGATAAAGCATTATCGAGATGTTGTACAAAGAGAGTTGAATAACCTGTCTTTTGTAACCTATTGTCAAAGCAAGGTGACGCAGGTGTTTCTTTGTTTTTAAGGTGATGGTCATGAATTTGTGCTATTTTTGTATGTTGAGAAAAAAAATATTCCTATGCTCACCGGTGAAAACATGTTTTTGTTTCATTCTGAGGAAAATATGGTATTTCGGTCTGATGTCTTCACAAAACAGCCTGCTGTCATGGTGACGTCATGGAATTATTTAGTGCGCAAATAATTCAAAATCAGCAAAAATACCTGTATCAAATGAACGACACTCCTTAATGATGTCGCTAAAAGCAGAGGAATGTATAAGTTTTTTTTATATATACTGACTGGTATTACTGCAATAAAACTTCAGGTCACATGAATATTTTAAAAGCATCTTTTCATGCTCAATCCATTTGAAAAGGAAAGTGTTGATGCTTGCAAACAGCTACATGATTACGGGCCCAGCTGTAGGTTGATTTTTGCATCAATCTCATTAAAAATAAGACCCTAAACATTTGCTCCATTTCTTTCAATTTCTTTCATTGATGTTAGCGATTTGACAACACTCAGTATAAGGTTATGTTCAAATTAACTCTCAGGTGCACAATGAAGTTACAAACTTTCACGATTGTCGTCGCACTTTCAGGTTTGTGAAAGAAGCGATTTGATTGGATAACTTAAAGTTCACATCGACATGACCAAATATAGAGTGTTGTAAGATCCCACATAGGCGTAAAGTAGTGGAGCGTTATAGGCATTTAAGGGCCTGATTTAAATGAGATTGGTTTTTTGCGTTATATGAAAATACTCGAAAAATCTCTTGCTCAAAGCTACATGTATTTTTTTTTTACAATTATGAAATGTTATTTTTATAGATGATGTTGTAATTATAATAAGATACTGATCATATTTAACAATAGCACCATTATACATGTAAATTAAATTGCTAGTTTAGATTTTCAATTCATCATATTAACTTTCTCCTTTCTTTAGAATCTTGAAGAAAGATTTTAATATCACATATTTTTGTTTCTTGGGAACACCTCGTATTTGTTTATTCTAAAATTCTAAATACATCAGACAGATTAATGTTGCTTTAATCGTGAGAGGATGGTAGGTACGTGTATGCCTTTTTGGAAGAGAATATGATGCTTATTGATGTTTTCTCTACTTTTTAATCTTTACTATTGTACCTTTTCTTAAAGATCTGTGATTTTGTACCCTTGGTGATGATTTTTGAGCGTTTATATGCATTGATGGAGTTGCTGAATTGTCCAAACTTTTCACGTTTCATTACGCATTTTCTTATATTGTCACGACTATTTCTGGGATGTCTTTCCCAGGGTGGAGATGGATGGCACATTAAAATATTGCTTGTATTGAATACTTATCCTGATTTATAGGTATGGTGGAAGAATCATATGCTATGGATATCATTTTAAATGGCATTGTTGACATGTAAGCTATCTTTACTATGCTGTTTGTGTTTTGGGATGTACTAAAATATTTGTTTTCATTAATTTTTGACTGAAGGAAATCATGATACGTTTGGTGAAACAGAGAAAGGACCTTCCACCTCCACTTCCAATATTTTTGGAAAACGTTTGTTTGTATTTAAACTTGTAAAATGTTTGTATAGTGTTCATATCTGTATAGTGGTGTTTTTTTATTGTTATACCATTGCGTTTTTATGGCGATGGCATTAAACTGAATTTGTTTATATATTTGTTAAGTAGTTAGGTCAACTGTGTTTATGATATTTTACTAGCTTTTAAATGTTATAGATTAAAGAATACTGCACCGAAAAGTACGATAAATGGGTTGTCTTGGTTTGTCACTTAATATTACAATAAACACTAAATTTGAAAAACATATATCTACATTGTATTTTGATGGAGAGTTTACATTGATGTAATTGGAAGAGATACTGAATAAAATATTACCAGATGTTGATGAGTAATTCCAGAAAGACGACTTCGGTCAAAATGTATGAAATGTTTTAAAAAAGAACAATAACTGTAAAACTAGGAATGAAAAAAGCACACCAATTTAATGATATTTTTCTGTAAGAAAGTGCAAGTATATTGTTGTAATTTGCTAAAAGCTTGGTGAATAAACAACAGTAATCAGTATTGTTGCATTTTGTTTGGTTGCTTCCAAATTCCTTAAAGTTCCACATCATTCAGTAACAAAAAGAAAGCATGTTCTTATCCACTGAACACTATATTACCAAACTGCACGGGACTGATCCTTTAGTGGTCCTTTTCAATCGATAGTATCAATCATTCAGGTTTGCTGCATATGTAGGTCAAGAGGCCATGCACTAGGTTTTTTTCGAGTTGTCGATCACTGTATGACTCTCTAAATCTGCTAAATCTGTTTGAGAACTTATAACTCTACTGCCCTAAGTGATACTTCTTTATACGATAGTCTGAAATGTTCTTTCAAGAAAATATATTTCGAGAGTGTCTCTGGTTTAAAACTAGTTCTTGTAGTAATTCAAAGCCATTTTGCATGTTTTTTTTATAACACTGTTACAATATGCAGTTAGTTCGTAATTTCGCAGTCACAGAAATATTCTTATAATACACAACATACATGCATCTAAATAAAACTTCAGAATAGTGATACCATAATGGGCAAAAAGTATTTAAAACGAACGTCGGTCAAGCCATATGCTACACATGTGAAATACTAAATACAAACAAGACTGCGTTCAATAAACGCCTATACCCCCGTGAAAGCCATGTCCATAAAAAGCTAGGTTAATCAGGGGCCATTATTCAGTTAAAATGTTTGATAGTGTTACATGGCTTTGAACTGTAAGGGGCTTATGATGGTAAACGAATATGCCACATTTGAAAGCAGTGCCTTGATCGACTTCATGTGTGATCTGTTGATACAGATGTTATGGCTCTTTGTCACTGCACTTCTCCAAGTTGGCATCTATTCATACACCAAGTTTCAAGTCAATATTTTAAATACTTTTGAAGATACGCTCCGGACAAACAATTATCATGAAAATACTGAAGGGGAGATAATTCAAAATGTAAGACAGACAGAGTTATGGTTCTTGGTCCCTGCACTTCTACAAGCTACCATATATTTATATATCAAGTTTTAAGGCAATATCTTAAACACCTTTGAAGATACACTCCGGTCAAAATTTGATTCTGAAAATAAAGGGGAGATAATTCAAAATTTAAGACAGACATAGTTATGGTTCTTGGTCATTGCACTTTTCCAAGTTGCCATCTATCTATATTCCAAGTTTCAAGTCAATATGTTAAATAGTTTTGAAGATATACTAAGAGCAAAATTTGACTATAAAAAATCACTAAAGGGGAGATAATTCAAAATTTAAGACAGACAGAGTCATGGTTCTTTGTCAATGCACTTTTCCAAGTTGCCATCTATTTATATTCCAAGTTTTAAGTCAATATGTTAAATAGTTTTGAAGATACGCTCCAGACAAAATTCTATTGTAAAAATACTTAAGGGGAGATAAGTCTAAGTCTAAAATTAGGTCAAGGTGAAGGTCAAAATGGAGTCAGGTGATACAGACGCGTGGAGAGTGGTCATATACAACATCCATGCAAGTTTGAAAACTATGTAGTGAGCCATATTAAAGCTAGAAGAAACGGTCAATTTGGTTTAACCAGGCCGGCCGGACGGACGGACGGACGGGTGAATTACTATATGCCTCCCGATCTATCGATACGGGGGCATAAAAAGTACCACTTAACAAAACACTATAAAATAACATCATTTATACAGGTTATTACAAAACATTTTATATTGGTAATTGTTTCGGTGCAACCGACAAAGATAGTGAGATAGTGAAATGTGTTATCTTCATATTAGTGAAACTCAAACATAAGAAAGGTTTATCAACAAAACCTTATATACGAATACTTTTAAAGAAATATTCATACTGATTTTCATAGAGCAATAGGATCCAATAAAGACAAAAATTTAATCATTGACATTTTTTCTTAAAATCTTAAGATATTTATCCTACCAACTTGCTATTTTATTAAAAAATATTAACAACTTAGTAAATTTTGGAATGCGGGTATCAGCTATCATAATCGCCTCAGTTGTCAATGGAATTCTATAAGATAAGTGTTATGGTTACTGGTTCTCAACAAAGGCACCCTAGAGGTATCAATAAATCACTTGATAAAATTTGTCAAAATGAATCAGCTATTTAGATAATGATATTTAAAGAAACTGTTGAGGCTCGACAGACACCGGACATTTTTGGAAGTATCCTAAATATGCTTATTTTTATGTACTCGTCTGATAATGTACCGCGCGATGTATGGCGACATATATTTGTATAGACGGACACTGCGTGACTTATTGTTTGTTATAGTACACACACAATAATATGAAAGTCAACTGGAAAATTTGATACATTCGATAGAGTGGGATTAGACAGATGTGCGCGAACACCTATACAATAAATATACGTTATAACAACATAGAATAGCTTGTCGCGTCCAGTATAGGTTGGCCCCCATCTACATGGTCTCTGATGAAGTTTGCCTAGCTCGTTACTGCGAAATTCTGTTAAGGTAATCGACATTAAATGTGTCTATCTGCATTTTAAAGTTATTGCGTAAGTTAAATAAGTTTCATGACGAAACCAGTTAAACCATTATTATCATTCTCGCGCTTTCGTCATCGTGGTGGCGCATTGTCAATTCGAATATTCGTGTTTTCGTCATCGTTCTTTTATGATCTCGCATTCGGCTCATCATACTTTCACGTTTTCGCATACTCGCGCTTTTGTCCTCACACTTTCGTTATCTCGCGTTTCGGCATCGTGGTTTCCCTATATCGTACATTGTACTTGTACTTTTTTGTTTTTGAACGTTCGTGTTTTGGTAACAATCCTTGAAATTGCGTAAAACGTTACAGTAAGACACATTCATAGACGATTACCTTAATAGATTGATCAGAATGTCACGACAGTTGTGTCGGAGTTTTCGCGTCCTTTACAACATTGCTTCAGGACTGACACTGCCGCTTTCTTGAAAACATCAAAGCGTTTCGTATACAGGATTGGATCGATGACTGGTAGGAGGTACAAAGCCGTTGCCACCATTGCCCGTATAACTCGTGTTTCCGGACTATCCGCACAGTTGCTGCCACAACCAATACCTGAGAACGACAAATGTATTTTAAACAGTAATCGTGTTGCAAACATCAGTTCATATTGACCCAGAAGCCAGAGTGTTTAGAGGAGAGTTGAGTTGAACAGTTTATTTTGGTTGTAAATACGAGGGGTGATCCGGCATTACGGGGACTTAAGTAGATTGTTCTAAACATTTTAGGACAGATTAGTATGCAAATTATTTACGTAAAATCGACTTCAACGGTGTTTGAACTAGAGCAATAGTCCAAGTGTTTCTCAATCCTTCATATTGCAGTCTTCCGACGGATTCTATTGAGATTCTATTAAAACTACAAATTAGCAACGAAATGTTAAATGGATTAGTATTGATGCTGCAATGGAATCATGGACTATTCCGAGAATTCGTAACGTTAGATACTTACTCAACCCATTGAGTATTATGTAAGGTGTAATGCACCCGATATATGCCGTAATGAAGAATCCCACGGTACGACATGACCTCAAAAATTCCCGACGACGAACTTCATGACGACTGGCATTGACCTTTTCCCTTTGATGACCGTAATCACCGTCTGAAAAGAAAAAAGAATGCTCAAAACAACAAACTTGTATGTGAATTGTTTGATAAATTCGTGGAACTTTGCTCTTATTTTTGTATCACTGTTCAGAACCTCATAAAAGTAGCATGCACGTAAATATGATAACATATTACAGTCTGCGAACAATGGCATGAAATGTGGACAATGGTGAAAATATGTGCTTGTTCAACAATACAGCCCCGATAACATGCAGTCTAAGTCAGTCAACATAACCAGAGTAAAAGTCAACATAACCAGAGTAAAAGCCAGCATACGTAAACAAAGCAAGGGTCATCACATATTTCAAGAGCACTCCACGTAATAGAAATATTGTATAATTATGCCATCTTGAAAACAACATACACTACGAAACATTATCATTGTGTTCAAAAATACAGAAGTAACGATTTTTATTTGACTAAAATAGTCTAGTTATATGTAATTTGCCTTTAATTCTTTGTGAAAAAGTATTAAAATGTGACAATTTTGTGCTCGCTACGCTCGCAAAATTAGTTTTAATCTTTGAAAGAAGAGGCACATCCACAAGAATATTGCTACAAATACGCCTATATACTGGATCACTCTGCAATGAATTAAACACTGACTTAAAGGCTTAAATTAGTCTGGTTTTGTAATAAAGCATGCCCTATTTACTAGCCAATAAGGTATCTCAGACCACCAGAATGCACCAGATTGATCCCTCGTTTTGAAAATTTTCGCGTCAGAGCATGCCTCCCCGGACCCCATTCTTTTGCAAGTAGATTCTAAATATCATTAATTTGTAAAACGAGATAACATACGTGAACATTTTTATATTACTTTTTTTAATGAAAAATTTTTTTGTTCTCGCTTCGCTCGCAAAGTAACTTCAATCTATAAAAATGTGTCAACACACGTTCTTTGCGAAAACGTATACACTCCATAAATATTTTTTTATATTTTAGATACTCCCACCTCCTATATTACTTTTAAAGGTCGTCAATTAGATATAAAGCCCCTAAAGGTTAACATAAACGATTTCACATTAAACATAGATCTCAAAATCGGGCACTTGTGCAAACAATTCAATACGATTATTCTAAGTACTGTTCTGTATTTAATAATAAAACCTGTCCTGTTTAACACCAAATAAGGTATCTCAGAACGCCCAGAATGCATCAGATTGATCCATTGTTTAGAAAAGTTTGCCGGGGGAGCATGCCCCCGGTCCCCCCCCTATTTCAAATGGTAAACTTCCACTTACCACGTAATAACACAACTGCCAGAGAATCATAAACTCAGTTGTTATATGTCAGTATATAGATATAACCAACATACGCTTCCATGAACGAAGTGTTGTAATGTTAAAGACGCCCCTACGCCCGTGCAGGACTATGCCCTGAACCCCAGCAAATTCCTTACGCCCCCTAACCGGAAATCCTGGATCCGCCCATGTTTAAAGCACACCATCTAACAGAAATACGTATAGTACATATGTGGCATTTACTGATTTAGTACGGGTTAGGGTCGGCATTTAGCCCTAACCATCAAGATCTTACTTCGGTTGGCGCATGCGCATGACTGACAGTCTGCCTCTTTTGCTTGATCCCTCGAACCATACAGACGTACTTTCTACACGAAAACTTTATTTAGGTAAGTAAACCCTACTTAGTTGCTATTTGAGGAATGTATGTAGTGTGCACTAACACTACACATACATCATTTTGAAAGCACCATCAAAGCATCCTTATTAGTAGAGCACTTTCAACTTTTTTCAGTTTAGACATTTTGCTGCTCTACTATATGCAGGACTTCAAAAAATTGCGCAAGGACTCTCCACAATACACTGAATCCAACAGAAAAATGACATTTTCAAAATAAAAAACAACGACGCAATCGTATCCTGTAGATCAAATTGCGAAATAAAAGGGCTCAATGATCAACAAAACACAACAAGCCACAAGGTCACTCAACAAAGCATACCATCTGACAGAAATAGTACAAATGTCATTCTGAAACGATACAATCTAAGTTGTGCTGGATTTCAAAGTTGCATTTAAACTTTTCATTTGAATGATACCATTACCTTGTGGTGTATGTTTGTGTGAGGCATCCTTCGTATCTTCGCTGAAAGCATTGTTCACATGACCCGCGTTCTGTTCCGCGTCATTTGCTAAAAGAAATAAAATAAAATGGAGGTCAATTCACTAATATCATCATGACATGTACAGTATATTATGATTTCGCTATTTTGAACTGGTCTGTAATAACTTGTTTAAGCATATTGTTTGAACTGATTGACGGAACTCTTCAAAAGAGACCAATGATGTCGCAGAAAATCACCATAAACCAGAGAAAGTATTCGAATATGGCAATTTTTAAAAAAAAGGGCTTATTGAATCTACTGTTATATACCATACCACTGGACTTGTTTGTGCCAGGTTCTATGATGAAAATATCGACATTATTCACCGTGGATGGCTTCTGTCTGTTTTCGTAGTCAACGGCATGTGAACTGTTTAAAATAAAGAAAAAAGTAGGCATACTGAACATCGGCGTTTTAGCTGGTTTAAACAACTATAAACTAAATACCAACCAAAATGGAATTGAATTATAGTCCAGTTAGGATATTTTTCCAATGACGTAGCCGTTTATGAGTACCCAAAAGATTACAACCATTGCCAGAACAGGTAGTGTTTAGTTAAGCATTAAAATAACACAAACCTGTTTGAATAAGCCTTTATAATTGGTTTTACACCGTAATAGTGGATTCTATCTCTGCTTAACTTCCATCTTACCCTAACTGGACTATAGAAACATTATGTGTTGTTGTTTGTTTGGGTGAAATATAATATTGGCAAATACGAAGACCAACCAGTATAAAACCAGTATAAAATAATAAAAAATAATGTACATAACACCACAAACAGCTCAATTTTACAGCTCAGTTTTAACATTTGTTATATGTAACAAAGAACATGTCCCGTTGCCATGACGCCTCATTTGTTATACAGTGAGAGACTTTAAAAACGCTCCACTTTTTAAAACTATTTTTTGCTTAAACCAAATTGACTAAACCAATGTTCCCTTGATAAAAACGTCTTTAACACTAACGACTATTTGATAAATACGTCTTTAACACCAACGAATATCGTGTTTGCTACAAAAATTGACGAACTTATAATAAAAGGTTATGCTCGTTACGCTTGAGCTATTTTGGTCCTTTTGTCATGTGGTGCAGAAAGTTATGCGTGCACTCCAATAAAAACCTGATTTATTTTTACCATACAGATCGGCATATATGAAAAACACAAAAAGTTGCTAATAATTTTATCGGTATTTTCGGTGTCGCGCTTGTCCAATATTTGGCATATTCAAAGCCGGATGTAGAGTATCGGATATGGTGTGTCAGAACAATGACACACAGTGCACAACTTTTCGTCATAGTGAATGATTCAACGCCACAGAATGTGAAAACAATCGGTCTTAACCCGGACAGACCTGAATAATAACGCATCAACAGCATATAAACATTCACCAAATACCCAGACATTTCTACTTTCGGTGCACCAACCAGAATGAACAAAGAATCATTAGTATCCGATTACACGTTTTGATCAATTTTAAAACTAAAAGTTTGTACTGGAGCGCAATGAAAATGTCCATCGAAGTAATAAGAGTTAATAACATTTGTATTTGCGGCGTTCCATACTCATGCCATAACTTTGAGACGAATGATGTGTTGTGTTTGTTTACAACTTTCTTTGACAAACTAAAAGATTTATTGTTGCCGATAGACGTAATGCTGACTGATTATCTCGCTACAAATCATCATCCTTACCTATGTCTGGTCATTTTTTACTAAATGTATTGAGTTTTTGTTCAATGAACTTGAAGCGTTTGCAAGCCCATAACACAACCCCTTAAACGTCGATTATACCTAATCCCTAATTGGGAAATGGAGTAATATGTTGCAACACGGCATTACAAATATTGTTCTCCCAATGTCGCCGAGGTGGAATTGGTACAACGTTTCCGGTTGGACTTATCATTTTAATTTATGTTGTGAATTTCGTTTCTGGAATGTGCCTCTTTGGGACCAGATTATTTAGTTACTAATTATTGTTATGCCATAAAGTTTTCAGATATGATTGAGAAAGCATAAATGTCTATTCACGACAATTTTCATGAAAAAATACGAATGTAAACTAACTTTTTCAATCATTTACAAATTGTTGCGTTTTTAAAGTCTCTCACTGTAAGTAACATAGAACATGCCCCCTTGCCATGAACTATCAGTTGTTATGTGTAACAAAGAACATGCCCTGTTGTCATGGAAACTGATTGTGATATGTAACAAAGAACATGTCTCGTTGTCATGGAAACTGATTGTAATATGTAACAAAGAACATGTCCCGTTGTCATGGAAACTGATTGTGATATGTAACAAAGAACATGCCCCGTTGCCTTGGACTCTCATTTGTTATATGTTACAAAGAACATGTTTCGTTGCCATGACGCCTCATTTGTTAAATGTGACATAGAACATGACTCTAAACTAAGTAAAAATTACAAATCGAACCTTAAAAAATATGGCGAAGAAGTAACATTGATCCCAACGATACGGAATGCTTAGGCATAAAATCACAATTCCTTAAAGAAGTACTAAGTGGTTGGTTTAGCATGAATTACAACACAAACCCTAAACAACTATCAAAAGAAATTCTGTGGATGAATTCAAAAATTAAAATAACAAACAAGGAGCTTCTCTTTTACATAAAATGGTATGATAAAGGGGTCTTATTTTTAGAACATATAATTGACTTTAGAACTAAGAGCATTTACACATTCGATCAAATTAAATGGCTATATGATTTACCCGATACAGAATGTCTAAACTATCAATCACTTATAAGATGTATACCAGATGACATAAAAACGAAATTGAAACAAGAACCAATATCATACACACAACCTACATACCATATTTCAGCAATAGACACAGACCAAAAAATTAGTCAGATGGTTTACAAAAGTCTTATTAAAAACAATAAGCCAACCACTTTAAATAAAGCATTGAAAAAATGGGAGAATACTTTTAACAGTTCACACATCCAATGGAATCGTATTTTTCAATGTTCGTTTAGATTAACAATTGACACAAAACTAAGAGCATTTCAATATAAATATATTTTCAGAATATTACCAGATAATTCATTCCTTCATAAATGTTGTTTGACACCATCAAGTCTTTGTGATTTAATGACTCGATTACACACATGTTCTAGGAATGTCAAAATATTCAAATGTTTTGGAGAGACGTTGGACTGTTTATTGACCAAATATGTAATACACAAGTCAAATTAAGTTTCGAAGTTATCTCTTTTTGCAACTACTACTCTTAAAATAAAAATAAAAGCACAACCATTAAGTTCCTTTTACTTTTAGCTAAATATTTTATTTTCAAATGCAAGAATTCAGAAGAAACACCGAACATTTTATATTTCAAAAATTTAATATCCGAAAGAAAAAGATTGGAAGAAATGATAGCTATTGCAAAGAATAAAGTTGATAAGGACATTGAGAAGTGGACCTTTTTGTATTTTTTTTTCTCAATTTTTTTTTCTATGCCCTCGTAATTCTGTTTTTTCTTCAAAATTTCCCCACACATAATAATCCTGTATTATATGCAGTCATTTTATATGTACATTTATATTTACTTTGTGGAAATATCAAAATTTGCAGTTTGAAAAACTATATTAAATATGTATGTTCATATATTGTAACTTTATGTATATTGGAAATAAAAGTTAAATCACAAAAACATACTTCGACAACCATTAAAACTGGAATCACTAACAAAGAACATGTTCCGTTGCCATGGCGCCTCAGTTGTTACATGTAACATAGAACATGTCCCGTTGCGATAAAATCAAATTTGTTATATGTATCAAAGAACATGTCCCGTTGCCATGACGCCTCAGTTGTTATATGTAACATAGAATATGTCCCGTTGCCATGGACTCTCATTTGTTATATGTTACAAAGAACATGTTTCGTTTCCATGACGCCTCAGTTGTTAAATGTAACATAGAATATGTCCCGTTGCGGTAAAATCGAATTTGTTTTATGTAACAAAGAACATGTCCCGTTGCCATAAATCGTATTTGTTATATGTAACATAGAACATTTCCCGTTGCCATGGAAACTGATTGTGATATGTAACAAAGAACATGCCCCGTTGTCATGATACCTGATTGTGATATGTAACAAAGAACATGCCCCGATGTCATGGAACCTGATTGTGATATGTAACAAAGAACATGTCCCGTTGTCATGGAACCTGATTGTGATATGTAACATAGAACATGCCCCGTTGTCATGGAACCTGATTGTGATGTGCAACAAAGAACATGCCCCGTTGTCATGATACCTGATTGTGATGTGCAACAAAGAACATGCCCCGTTGTCATGATACCTGATTGTGATGTGCAACAAAGAACATGCCCCGATGTCATGATACCTGATTGTGATATGTAACAAAGAGCTCGTCCCGTTGTCATGGAACCTGATTGTGATATGTAACAAAGAACATGCTCCGAGGTCATGGAACCTGATTGTGATATGTAACAAAGAACATGCCCCGAGGTCATGGAACTTTATTGTGATATGTAACAAAGAGCTCGTCCCGTTGTCACGGAACCTGATTGTGATATGTAACAAAGAACATGCCCCGAGGTCATGGAACCTGATTGTGATATGTAACAAAGAACATGTACCGTTGTCATGTAACCTGGTTGTGATATGTAACAAAGAACAACCGCGTTGTCATGGAAACCGATGGTGATATGTAAAAAAGAACAACTGCGTTGTCATGAGAACACGTTGTCAAATCTAACAAAAGACAATACAGTTGACAGGACAACTTACCTGTAAATCTGATATAGTAATAAGGCACTGACAGACACCATGATTACAAGTAAAGTAACGGTAACCACCACTGCTTCGATCATGAAGAACTCGGCATGATTTCCATATACATTGGCAATAGAACAAAATGACAGTTCGTACGGAATGTCGTCCCAGAACCAGAATGGCCCAACAGCCAAGAACACGCCTGAAAAAGTTATGGATACAATCATTATATTTGGGTCCTACAGTTATAGATATAAACAGTATGCAATCCATACACAGTTTGGGTCCTAATATAGATATAATTATTGATGTGCATTCGATTTGGTTTCTTTGATATACGTTTTGTACATTCTATTTTATATATATTGCATAGAACGGATGTTGACCATGTACCTTTGCATAAGAATAACAAACAAACGGGTATGAACATTGGGAAATCCGCATGGTAAGACCAATTGTACAGCTTTAGATATTAGTAAGGGGAGATAATTCCCTAATGTCACTCGTACTTTGGAAAACCGACAAAACAGGTATGAAAGCAGAGTAATCCTGTAGAGAATAGTAAGGGGAGATAATTAATCAAATGTCTATTCGCTGTACTAACCGACAAAGAAAGTTCCCACACATCCAAATTTACAGCATCGTTTCAGCTTCCGGTTAGCGCTGAATGGGTGTTTTAAGGTCCATACCAAGTCAATCAGCAAGAGTATAATACATATAGCCGTCCACTGGTAAGCTACCAGCCCCAGTACGATCATAACTGTCAGACAAACACCCGTTATCTTAAACACATATACAGACCTGAAATAAAATAACAGACTTGAAATGAAATTATTTAAAACAAACGCAGACCTTATATTAGCAACTTTGAAATCAACCTACATAAGCAAATTATATCGACCAGAAATGAAATAACTTCAAAACATATTTCGACTTGAAATGAAATAAATCAAACACATATTTCGACTTGGAACAAAAAACTTAAACAAAAGCACATACCTGAAATCATTAGATATGTATAAAGAGCTACAATAATCACGAACAAAATGTATTGGTTATTCTTTTTTTCCGTGATATAGGCAGCTCTACTTGTAAATGTCAAGTTTGTTTTCCATTTAGGGGTTTGTTTTAATACCTGCCCAGAACACCAACCTCTGCCCAACCATCCAATTCCATGAATCCCCGTGGATGTTGTTGTAATTAAAGGGGTGGTTTATTTTACTTACTTGAATGCAATATTGATCCCGACAAACGTACAGTTGATGGCAAACATCAAATCTCCGCATGTCATGAACATATAATACAACATGCGGTAATCTTTCTTGATCAGCTTCTTCTGGACAATGATAGTCAAGATGCCAATATTCAGAAATATTCCTGGAAAATGAAATAAACAAAACGGATAAATTAAGGATGAATGCTGCGTCTGGTTTTGTTACTGAAGCGATGTACTTTCTCCGTCTTTTCTGAGTGTGTTATGTCATTGTCTGACGGCCTAAAATCCCATAATGCAATATTGTTTATTTACACACGGGCGACGGTGACCTATAATGTCAGTTACAAGATGGGTACATTATATAGGTAGGTTATTTAGTGTATGTACTTATTTCAAAAGCTGTATAATAAAAGTTAAACTATTGTAGATCTCAATTTATGAAAATCATAGTTCTTTAACCTCTGAAAAAAAGCTTTAATGATATGTTATTGATACCTTACACCGTTTTTATGCCGTTACTAACGATTCTTTTATAGCACTTCCGCGATGTTAAGTCGGTTATCTGGTTACATGCTAATTATGGAAGTTTGCGGTTGATAAACGTACAAACTTTTGTCTCTGAAATATGTTTTCAGGATTTATAGATCGGCGAGCTTTTGTCTGTGATTTTGTTTTTCAGGGTTTTTTCGCTGAGTGTCGCAATAACGATATACCAGAATTACAAAGAACAATTAGAAAAAACTATGTCTCTAAGTCTGTGGAAAAAATAAGTCGGTATTTGATTGTGCGAGTATACACGAGACTTAAAACATTCAGGTGTAAAACTCTACCAAGCAGTGAAAAAAGACGATTTGTAATTATGTACGTAGAGGAAGAATGTCATGTTTGGCCGAACTATAATTTTGATATTAATTAATATCTTCCAATTTTCTGAATGTAGGAATTTTACTAACTACTGATGTATGAGAATGTACTGGAAATCTACCACTATATCAGTATGAGAAAATGTCCATTGTGTAATTCTGTAGAGGACGAATGTCATGTTTTATAAGCAGCTGTAATTTGTACGATTCTATTGGCGTTCGGCAGAGACAGTCGTATTGCGTGGCCATTGTTTTGCCTCCATGTTTAATTTGTCAATGAGATTCTGCTTCAGACGTTATTTGTACGATGCTTTTCGTTGGAAATTGTTGGCTGATAAGAACAACAAAATTGTTAAATTACCTGCAAGTCCTAGAACCGTTGTTATGGCGATGGTTAGCATCTCCGTCAACGTCATGGAAACTGGTTCTGCATTTAAAACGTCGCAAACCTCAGACGCATTTGATGAATTATCCGACAGATTGATAAACGTACAGTTTAAATCACTTGACAGATTCTGCATTTTGATTATCCTCTAATAATTATTTCCTCGATAGAGTAAAACAATTTAAGAATATATACTAGTACAGTGTCTATTTCTTTTAAAAATAATCACTAAACTGGAAATGTTTATACGACTAGTGTCCCCACATGAATGTCCGTGTACCTTTCTGTCTGGTAGCCAGGAATAAAATGGTTTCTATTTTTATAATTCAGATACTTTCACACTTTTGATATCATCCGTCATATTTCCACGAGGTGCGGCTTGGTGTAATTAGGAAAACACGTTAGTGACACCCTCGTTCTGAAATATCAGAACCTCGTAATTAATTCGCGAATAGATCAGCCTCGGTCTGAGATCTCAGAGCCTCGTTATGAGATGCGCAGATATATATCAGCCTGGTTTGGATTCATATGAGCCACGACATGAATATATGAATGTTACCACGTTGATACTTTTAATATGAGCTTTTACTGTTATAATATAATATTGTTATAATGCGTAATTACAAGTGTCGGTTACAGGTGCGCCAGGCGTATTTTTATACATCCATTACGGTTGTTTGACATACAGAAAGATGACATATCTTTGAGAAAACAAAAAAGAAAAAAAACTAACCATATTTTGTAACACCTGATGCCGAATGGTGTAAATAAGAATTCCGTAAAGAAATCACCTAACTTCGTATACATTTATATATTTAGTGACATTAAGCTCAAAATCGTTTTGAGCTTTATTGCCACAGTGCTGTTTTAGTTAAGTTTTATTTTCGCTGATTGTTCTTGATACTTTACTGTGGTTCATATCCCTGTTGAAGTCCTTAGGCTTGTACACTGTTCCGGTTGAATGGTGTTTTATGGGTAGTCAATGATGTGTAGTCATCTTTGTACAATCGTTGTAACGCCGGTTGTGTTTGAGCTAGCAGGTTGTCCCTTTAAGCTTGGGTCTTATTTACCAGAGTTGCAAGTGTAAAACCCTGATACTTATATTGTCAAATGTTCCATTTGCTCTAATGTTGTTATAAATGCGCCGATTTTTATATAAATGGGTACAAATACACAAATAATCGGATAAAATTCTATATGGTTAAATCTAATTGCACAGAAATGGCAGTGAGTATAGATGTTGTCATTTTAAGTCTGAGTTTCAGTCTTACAATGTTGGTGAATAAGGCCCCTGATCAGTTGTCTTTTTTCTTGTTCTTTGTTATTTTCTCTTGTGGCTTGTTCTTATCTGTATGCTCTTTGTTTTACCCGTATCACGCTCTGTTGAGTAGTTTCTATTGAGTGTCACCTTCCCTGTAAGAAAGCACAAATAACAACTTCATAAAATTACAATGACGTTATTTGATATTTGCCACGTGCCCCTAACAATATTATACACATTTTACTTAAACTAGCTGATTAAATATACACTCAGCCACTTTTGTATTGCGTCTATTGGTAAATGCCTCTCACTGTTACCATTTTTTTGAAGATTGTTTGCTCTCATACTTTTTGGTGACTGACTTATTAACCAATTTTAAAACCATTAAACATCCAAAAATAACGTATCAAAATATGAATATACTGAAAACTTATTTGTTCTATAATCTTAGAGTATAATCTATATTTTAAGCCAATGAAAACGCCGACCTGTGCCGGTTGAATACTTTGAATGCCACTTCGAATCATCAAAAATTGCTCCTAACCGGCATGACGTTATGTGTTGGTGCGAATTCCAATAAAAAAGTAAGGTGCTCGTTATTATGTTCGACTTTATCTACGTGCGATCACCTCATATTATATTTCTTTAACCACCCTAGAATGTACTAAACTATTGAAATTTTAAATGATCACGATCTGTGAATTTGTTATGTAAATAAATATGAACTTTACAGATCATATTTATATACATCTATATACGTATGTATCGCACTAAATCGATGGCTTAGAACCAGAAGGTCGTAACTACCTCTTACGACCTTATAAGACTCATACATATTTGAAATCTGCTTCACAAGGCGCTTCTTATGAGCATATTTTCATTAAAATCTGAAATTGTCTTGTTGACCAAAATGAAGTTTTAAAAACGTGTTTTCCCAAAGGTAAAGAGTAAATTACAGACAGTTTTCTCTTGTTTTCTCAATACATGTATATCGATTTGATAGTTACGACCTTCTTGTTCTAAGCCAGCGAAATATGAACTTTACAGCTCATATTTATGTATATACGTATATATTGCACTAAATGTGTTCACTGTCCGTGTAATTCGATATTAGTAATGAAATTACTAGTATGATGATACTGAAAGTAAGGCCATACCAAATCGTATTTTCGTTTAGCGTCCGCTTTAAGTTAAAAAAACCTATCTAGCGTTGTCAAACATAATAATTTACTGAAATAACTTAAAATGTGTTTGTGTAGATGCTACTGCTGTGTAGGGGTTGGGGTCATGATGGTGAATAAGTATGATGGGTATGAAAGCAATATCTCAATGGATTTTGAAGTTATACGAGGTTACAAATTATTGTTGTTTTTTCTTTCCAAAGATACCCAAACCTATCCGTCCTCGGACGCTAAACGAAGAAGCAATTTCGTATGGCCTAAACACAGGCGTCATATAACACATGCATGTACTTTAATTAAGTACCATGTAGTTCACACAGCGTCACTTAGGTGACATGTTAGTATTTATAACGCACTTATATAACTTACATCGCTGGCTTAGAATGAAAAGGTCGTAAGTACTTATAATACTGATACATTGATACACTTTGTATTGCGCTTCTTATGGGCCTATTTTCATGAAAATCGGAACAAATCGTGTTTACCAAACTGGTGTAACTAGAAACAGCTTGTTTTACCATAAGTTAAGAGTCATTTTCGGACAGTTTTTAAACAGGGTCGCTTGAGACCGCTGTTTTGAGCAGACAGCCGGCACTTTTGACTCGCGCAACTTGATTTTTAGCACACACAAAAAAATGCTTACATGCAAAGAAATAGTTCCGCGATAATGCTTCATTGCACATTTCTCTGCAGACGGGAACTCAAAATAAAACAATAATAACTATGTCTGTATTACGTTATATATAATATTTTTTGCAGTTATTAAAAAAAAATGCTTATAATTGTAAATATTACTACACTGTGCCTTTTCGCTAGTCCATGTTCTATTTATAGCACGAATGTGTTCCATGTTCTATTTATAGCACAACTAATTTTAGTATATGCAAAGGGGAATAACTCGTACAGCATAATATTATATACAGAGTGTGGTTATTTTCCTTGATGATCTAGTTCACACTGGTTAATTGAATGACCTTCTGGACATATACATTTTGTCAATTTTGCAAGTATGTGAAGGATTATTTTTTTCATGTAGGTGTAAAATCCGTTACGCTATACTATGTAATAGAAAAGTTCTCCGTTATGGTTGAAATACTTTGTGAACAAAATATTAAGGGTATGCTCTAGAATATTTTTAATTCTTTTTATCCTACATATTGGAAGCCTTAAAACCCTGTTTTCGTAGCGCTATCAGCGCTTTGATTTCTTGTTTCGTCAAAATATTGATTTTCTTGAAATTTTGAGAAACCAAGGCAAAACGTTTTCTTTACTTATAGAAAAACAAGATGTTTAAACTACAGTTTGGTCAAGATGACAAGTTTCGCTTTTATGAAAATAGGATCACAAGAAGATCATTGTGATGCAGATGTCAAATATGCGTGGGTCTTATACATAAGATCATTCTCATTCTAAGCCAGCGATATACAGAGGTTGCGTTAGGAGAGTGGTTAAATATAAAGTCGCATACAGAACAATCCGAGGCATTGTTGCTAGGCTATTTTGCACCAACCACTGAGAGCATTTCCAAATATGGTTTTATGGTGTTGTTTGTAAGGACCAAATGATCCATTAACCATTCTGAATGTTACAACTCAACTGTCAGAAGATGAACGGGAAATGAATTTCCGAATTTGCAAAATCACCTCCCTTTCAGTAAATTAAGGACTGTTTTTAAAACTCGGCATGTCTCCCTTGTTGTAAAGATATTTTTTCAAATGGTCTCCTTCATTGACGCGTGTGCTCACCCTAGGTTACCGTTTTGTCGTGGACTTTAAATATAGTCTTCCAAAGTCTATAGGTCATTAGGTATACGTTTTGGTAGGAACGTGTTAGGTCACTGGAAGTGGCAGCGTGCCATGTATTTGTGATCTGGTCTATTAGTAGGGGAAAATATTTCCAATTTTGGCCGATTTAGTTACCGGAATGACAATGACTCAATTTTTAACATACACAGAGCAACACCTTACTCGACCTTTTAAGGATGGGAGCAGCTCTGACAAATAGGTATGCTTAGAGAAATCCAAGATGGCGTCCAAGATGGCCACCAAAAAAAGAAAATATCAGCTTTTGCCTATATATAGCCCCTGGGACATTAGAAATGACATTTCTTATGGGAATAAGTCATTTTAACAATGTATGGTATGTTGTTCTTGTCATATTATGTGATTTTGGTGGATTATTGTGAACATGGAACATTATTAAGTTGTTTTTCATCATATTTAACGTCAAATTGAGGCAAAATAAGGCGTACGGGTACGATTTTTAACCACCCGCGATTATTCTTACCCTATACATAACATTTCTTGTGTTAAGTATATGCTATATAGTTGGGGAATTGCAAAAACTAACAAATGTACAAAATAAAAGTACTTCTAAAAATATTGACAATACTATATAAAAGTTGGTGGAGTACAAATTTATTAAAATCTATGAAAAGCATCAATATTTTACCTTATATAATATTTGAGACACTATACCATACAGAGAACAGTTTGCTCCATTTAACTATTAGGAAAGTTGGTCCATGGTGGTATTTATACTCATCTTTTAATTAGATATTGAAATATTTCCTCAAATTTTTCCTATTTCGGCCCCAAAATGTTACAATTTCCTCAGGGGTAGGACCATATGGGGTAATGTTGATAATAATGAAAATCGTTCCAAAGATGACACGATTTGAATTTGTTTATTAATAATATGTAGTGATGAAGTTGAATATTAGCAAATGTGAACTTGTTTCAATATTTGTAAAAATATGTTCCTTTGTCAACCATGATGTCAAGATCATGTTAGAGGTCAAATTTGGAATTTCGTAATTTAATTGCATTGTAAGTATGAGCACAATCAAGTGAAATATACAGGAATAAATATATTTATTGTTGATTTAATTAGTTTAACAAAAAGTTTAAAAGTTCACTCAAATAAGCATTACAGGTGAAAGTAGTTGCAACAGTTAGTTTAAAAACCTTTTTTGTCACCACTCTTTGTCTGTGCATGATGAAGACATTGGTTTGCTTTTTTATACATACAGTCCCGAGTACTTCAAAGTCCCTACTAAGACTGCTACCAGCTACATCCCCCTTAGGGCGGTTGATGACTGCTACTTATGGCATGGCTACAATCCAACGTGTGTGTTTAGACACGCACATTTTTTTCAAGGCTGTGGCCGCTTCTTTTTTTCGAAAAGGAAGTACGGAGGAAATACGTCGATAAAAGGCTTTCCCTGACCGTAATAAAAACTATGGGCATCGTCCCAAGTACGTTGTACATGACTACAACGTGCGCACAGCGTACGATCTCCTGGAGATTGCCAAGTCATTGTACGAAGAGAGTTTTTGCACGTACAGCTCACGTGCGTTGTGAGTTGACAATAGAAGGCAAACTTAATGCATGTGCGTCAACATGGCTGTACCTAAGGGGGGATGCATCGTGTACAAACGCACACCCCTCTTTCGCCGAAGTAGTTTTTCAAGGGTGAAATAGATTCACTTAATAACATTCTCATTTTCCCGTATTCTAAACACGCCGGTCACCCCTTCAAGACCCGATTTCGCACCCCTATTGAAAAATCTTAGTTACGGCTATGGCGTCGCTCATACGGGGACGAATACGTAGACAGAATATAGGTCGTACGCAGGCATTGAATGTTCTACACACACGAAAAATGCTGCGTCGTGTCTGCGTGCTCAGAAAAAACGATCGAAGGCCGTTCTGACCGACCACGTACGTGTTCCTAGGTGTCACCTGCGTTTTTGCACACAGACACCACATATTAGCACACATGTCCAGTTATGACCACCGTTTTACAGAAAATGCCAGTGAGATCCCATAATTCATAGATTGCCTCGTTTTCTCAAATGATAAAATCGTACATCTATGATGACTTTTCCCTACATGACATGTCCCCAATAACACCTAGGATGACAGTTGCCGACACTGGTGATTCCCTCATAGTACCATACTACCTAGCATAAAATACCTAGTATGACATTCCCTACACGGGTAAGTCCCTCTTGGTCCCTATCATGACAGTTCCTTACCTGTAGAGTATCTTATAGTACTAAGGATTACAGTTCGGTCATTTGTGTGTTATCCGGGGTTTGTCACGCACGGGAGTGATTCTCATACATGGGATACTATTCACTTTTGGTCTTATTTATTTTGCAGAACAAAACAGTCCGTGCATCCCAAAGCAATTATATGAGAAATATCCGACAAACACGTGACAGTGATTAGCTGTCCACACATTACTCGTGTCTGAAATATTACACAAAACCATGACAAAAATCACGGAATCCATGCTTATTTGGTTTCAACGCGTGCAAAAGTCTAAACATTGTTAAGGTGCGTTCACACAGTAAGTTTTGATGTATACATTTTGACCTATAAGTCAAGATGTTCTTTGTAGTTAGGTGAAGTACGTCTCTGCCGTACATTTTCTCAAGATGTACATCTTCATTGTTACCAAGTGGTATGAGGGAAATGTATGGTCATGGTGTACACGTGGCAAGGCGTACATCCTCGACTTATACAACAAGACTTACTGTGTGTACGCACCTTTATATATACGTAGTCATACATAGAACTTTCTACGTCTGAAAAGAAGTTATTGTGCAGAAAATGAAATAAACATGTTCAGTTTTTGTGAAATTTTTTCATTTCATACATTAAGACGTACAAACATTGTTTGGACTGATTGCCGAAACGTCATTTAAAGTAGCACACAGGAGAGTATGTTTGGCAAAAGTATAAGACAAAAGTGCTAGGCAAAAATGTAAGATAATAGTTCAAGGTAAAAGTGTAAGACAAAAGTGCTAGAAAAAAGTGCTGGGCAATAGTGTAGGACATAAGTGTAAGGCATACGTGCTATGCAAAAGCGTAAGACAAAAGCGCTTGATAAAAGTGTAAGACAAAAGTGTAAGGTAAAAGCATAAGACAAAAGTGTAAGACAAAAGTGCTAGATAAAAATGTAAGACGAAAGTGTAAGACAAAAGTGCTAGGCAAAAGTGTGAGAAAAAAGTTACAGGAAAAAGTATTTGGCAACAGTGTAAGACAAGTGCTAGGTAAAAGTGTAAGACATAAGGGAGTGCTCGATAAAAGTGTAGGACAAAAATGTAAGATAAAAGTGCTAGATAAAAGTGTAAGACAAAAGTGTAAGACAAAAGTGCTAGATAAAAGTGTAAGACAAAATGCTAGGCAACATTGTAAGCCAGTATGTAAGACACAAGTGCTAGGGGTAAAAGTATTTATTGAGCAAATGTGTTAGGTGAAAGTGTACGTTCAGTATGCAAGCGCTATGATTCGTGGTAAACAGAAGAAGTGAAATCAACAGACGGGGTGAGTTCGATAGCTACGATAGAATCGCACGTAACACCGTTTCTGCTTTGTCTAATTCTCACATGTCCTTCAGCATGTTCCATTCACGATTTACTGGCCAGACTTTACAATGTCAAAATATTAGAAATATCAGAACAAATCGCGAGAGAGTAAGTTTTGCTATGTAGTCCTCGGGCGTACGGTTCCATCGATCTGATAAAATTGCATAAAAATCCCTTTCTAATAATAAACTACCCGTTACATTAATTGTAGTTTTTTTATTAGCAAGGGTTGAAACTAACTTTTTTGGTCACTGGTCCGACACTAAAAAAACGTTCAAATTGTAAATTAAATAGCTACTGGTTTTTCATGATTTTCACTTGTACTTCAAGATTTACACTGACCCTGTGCCAGGGGACCAGTGTTAGTGCCGAGTCCTGATGAGAAAGGGACTATTTTTTTCATGCAAGTTTATTAGATCGATGTTACCGTACGCCTGTGATGTAGTCCATATAATTGTTAAAACAATAAATTCGCAAAAAATATGTTAGTAGATTTTGATTGGCCAATAAAGCAACGACAAAAAATCTTTCTGAAGTTTATAAAAGGAGAACTTTTAATGTCGCGAAACTTTGACATTGCGATTTGTTCTGATTTTACCATACTGCGTTTCCAAAGTGTTGTTTATTGTGAAATTGCAATGTTAATTTTTATTGCCTCGAAGATGTACTCCCGACGGAAATAAATGAGCCTCGAACAGGACTTAGACCACGCGGACCTTTCTTCAGATGAATTTACGCAGATGAATGCTCTATGACCATTGATTAAATCTGAAATACAACGCCGAATCAAAAATGTTCAGTAGTATGGAACAATAAAAGTGCATGTATCCTAAGTAAAAAGGCGACCAATCACCTTAAATAATGCTGTATTTTTTCTCTAGTCATTGTACAGATATCAGTCTGTCAGAAAACGTAGGTTCATCTATTCAGGGAGTACTTTTACATATGTCTTTGACCACCCTTTCTCTTTTATTTAGCCTCTAGAAACAAGTGTCCATTTTAAAAAGGTGTAAATTGAGAAATTGCCAAATGGAACATATTTTGAAGAAATAAATGTTTCAAATAGTCTCTAGAAAATGTTGTGTTTGTCTGGTTACGGCACTGCATACTTCGTTGATAAAACAACTTAAGCTATAAATATCCATGCTAAATAGTGATAAAATGTCTAGTAGTTTGCCTCTCCATAGCAGTGAGGTTTATTTCACAACAAATCGTCATCAACATGTCCAAATATGACGTAATGGATTTACTCATAGAAGGCTCCATGGAACAACTTTGCTGTTGAACTGACGGAATTCTATGTAGAACGGAAATAGGCACAATTTTCACAGAACGGGTGACAATTTGTATCAAGTAAGTCCGCATGTTTTATTTTATGTTGTATGTACATGGTGTGTCAATATATCTGTCCCCACTACAAACCAATGTCATGAGAAAATTTTGAAATGTTGGCTTTCCATTGGTGTATGAAGATATCAGATGAGATCAAGCACATTCTCTTGTCATTCGTTTGTAATGGGAACAGGTATTATGAAACACCCTGTACAAAGTAACTGTTTCGTTTGCATGCTTCCAATTCACGTCCCTTGTTCATGCTTGTTTTAGACACATCTGTTGTGGACTGTAATTATATGTATATACAAGTTATATTAATTATGACAATAACTGTTTCCCATATAGTCGATATGAATATGTTTATTATTGTACTGACTACCCATTGGTCGCTAGTGGTTGTTTTACTACAGCTTGTAGTAAAGGAAGACAAGTGTTCCATAGTATAATGATTGAGTGTGTTGGTTTTCACGTCCGCGCCTTTAATTGTTGTTGTTTTCTTTTATTGTTGTGCGCATGTGCAAAACTAGGAATGGCTGTGATTTGTTTCTCTTTCCTCCATCTCAATGTTGTTTTCAAAAAGTTAGAATACCACTGATATGTTCCTATTATAGAATCATCAGAATACCACCGTTTTCAACAGAAAAGAACAGAAAAAAGAGTATCATACAATAGACACGTACATACACGTGTACAAATTATCATTATTTGACAGTAAAAGCATTTCTGTTTCTTTGTCCAGGACTTTGTCTTTAAACAATATACTGTAAAATCCTTGCTTTGTTCCATCTGGTAGCTCGTTTCTTGTACGGTATTTAAATGCTTTTTGGGTTGTTGTTTACTTTACTGGTTGGTGTTGAGGTGATTAACGGTCTGTCAATTAAAGAAGGTTAGAAATTAGAGTTAAATGAGACTCACTTCATGTGTCTTAATTAGCCCCGATTAACAATGTTTTCCGCCTGTTGCAATTTTCAATTTCTCCGAAACTCTTACCCTATGACTTTGAATTCATGGTTGAATGTCCTAAGCGATGTCTCTTTCGGTTTTCTCCTGCCTCTTTTACTACCTGATGATGTTCATTTAGCCATGTCTTTGTAATGCTGTTTGGATTTATTGTCTAGTTGATACCCCATGTGATGATACGTTGCCTTACAGTCAATAACTAGATTGATAATCAGCCGTCAACCGATTATGACAAGACTTTGTGACGTCTTTGTGTGGTTCTAATCAAATGTCCCCAATTGGAATAAATATGGATATTTCTTTATTTTTTTACCCCACCCACTACTTTTGTAAATAAATGTTATATTTCTTCAGATCTTAAACTGCGATTTCGATATGGATTTTCTACTTTACTTGCATTAATTGTATCTATTGATAAGTGTATTTTATATGTGATTTAAAATCATCTGAAAGAAAACAAAACATTCTAAATAAATAAACCAAAAATTAACCAAAAATCACAAAAAGTGAATATTTGACCTTTAATAATTAAAATGTGACATTTGATCTCTACCAATAACCTTTAAATGAGAAAACGTATCTATATGACAATCACTGTGTGCAGAGACATACTTATAAATCATCACTTAAAAATAATAGGTTTCATTGCACGAATATAATCATGAAAAATTTCTGATATATCCAGAATAAAGTCAAAATTTGACCTTTGACCTTTGACCTCTGACTGTGACCTTGACATCAAACGTTTGCAATCGATGTGTATATTTTCATCATTGCTGTGATATTGTGAGGTAATATACCAAGTTTCATTAAAATATGTTTATTCGTTAAAAAGATATTAGGTATTATCGTATACGGTGAGAAATACGAAGATGTAGCCACACGGTTGCCATGGAAACGCTGATTTAAGTCTTTTATACATGAACCTCAGTGCTGCTCCCATCTTTTTTAACATCACCAAGCCTTATGCTTACATATCTGAAAGTATCTTTCCATTGTCACTCGGGTAACAAAATTTCGAAAGTTTTCCCCTACAATATGGGAATATTGTTTTGGGAATGATGTTTGGTAACTAGGTGAAGTCGCAGTAACGCATTATTCGTTTCACTTACGGTCTCCGTTTTGGAATATTTTGTGAAACTAGGTCATTCTGTTCTTTTATTGCGGGGACTTAGAAAACTAGGTCGGTTCTAATCTGTTTTTCATCCGGCCATTCGATTTTCGGTAAGTTGCTTTGTGAATTTAGGTCATCCTGCTTTTTTACAGCTGGGGGGGGGGGGAGGCTTAATTGGGCTTTTTGTAAGGTTATGTGTGTACATTGTTCTATGTTCTTTTGTTGCCGTTTTCTGCGCTCGGCTCGTTAAGTTGAGTGCTGCCTTCCCTGCTTGATTTCATCATATCTTTTTGATCTGAATAGACCAAGGACATCTTAGTTTTATCAATGGTCAAACATTTTCATTGCGTTAAATATAATGCACTCACATGTATATAAAACACAAACACAAAGCACACTGGAACTAGCTGCGTTTTTAATGGATTTAATTCTTACGTAGATAAGTATTCTGTTCAGGTTTTCGAGGTGTCCGTTCCAAAAACAAAGCACGGCCGAGTGCATTCATTCGGTTACTCTCCGTTTCATTCAATATACCAGTATAAGTCTATTCTGATAAAAAAGTCGAAGGCATGAATTATCTCTGATGGATAGCTATGCGTAGTGTTTTGCTTATGAAACGAACACCAGAATATATACAGGGTGTGTCAGTGGTATGGCGTCAACCGTATTCTCAGATCAAATTTTCCTCACACATTATCGTTTGTTCATCGACATTGCCATCACCTACGTTTAGAAACTTGACGATCTGATGACGTGTGAAGAGATATTGTGTTTAAATGTTATCGCATTGCACCATAAACACCAAAAATAAAACAATGGTACCATATCCATTACAGCGGTCAGCATAAATTGGCTTACCAACATCACCCAACAGGAATATAGGAGATTTATGAAGAAAAACGTATTTTAGAATTGCAGCTACAACCTCTTCGGAATTTATATAGTCGTGTATGCAAGTATATAACCTCTAGCAAAAAGCAATCATTACGAAAGAAAAGCAAACTTAAAAAATCTAACGAAAATCAATTAAAGAAAAGCTCAATCAAGGCACAAAAAACATACGTCAAAAATCAAATCAGTTAGACAAATGAAAAGCAAACTTAGACAATGTTAAAAAAACGATGCATAAGAACTTCAATTAAAAAGTAACGAAAGTAAATGCATGGCAAGCACAAATACAAAATATAATAAAAATCAATGCACGAAAAGTCAACTTCACAAATCTAGCAAATAAGACTGCATGAAAATCACACTTTAAGAACACAATTCAATACAGATAACAAGCAGAATGTCGAACAATCGTTTAGCAGCATTTTTTTTACATATGAGCCATACAATGGTGCACAAATGCGCCGAATCTAGAACATAGTTCATAGCTTTAAAGTGCTGCCTCACAGGTGGAGCTTAAATGTTTGTAAGGCGTAATTTTCTTACCTAACCAAGTATTTTTGTTATATTTAGGAAATTGTGGGCTGTGCGGTTTGTGATATATTTATTGCACCTAATAAATTTAGACCATTTTTGATATCGCATACTAGTACTCTGTTTGCATTGGGTGTAAACTCAAATCGCACATGATCGATCTGTTAAAACTCCACGAACAAGCTACAGCCTAAACATAAATGAGGTTTTCGGTTCAGTTTGTATTCGTTTTCTTTGTAAGACGAACAAATTTCAGGCAATTTCAGTGACATCAGTGTTAATTCTATTGGGTATTACTAACCTACATAATTTAGCATGTGGACAGAATGCTGTTGTTTCGCACGTTATAGTACATATCAGTGAGCTTGTTTATGGGATATTCCAAAATTAATTGAATATTTGAAAGTTTGGTTTTATTTTTGAAATGCGCCTAAAGGACTGTTGCCTTAAAATAAGCAAGCATACGGCTAATGTTTTTCACACAATTAAATACCCATGTGCTATACTTCTAGGAAAATATGTCATTTGTTGACACAAGTAATACAAATGTTCCTGTTTAAAACTGAGACACGCTGTTAAGGAAATGTTAAGATTTAGGCAAACTCATTTCATTTTCTAAAACTTGAATTACTTTTTGAAAAGATGAACAGAATTCCAGATTCATTAGCATCCTTTAACTCCGAGCTGAAAGAAATTGGTACTTGTTTGTTTTATTCTTGTAACTAATTGCTTAAAACATCAATACCGTACGTGGCCGTACCACGTGGCCAAACGCTTTGTTGAAAATCAATCAAATGTAGACTAAAATCCATGTACCCTCCTCGATTCAAATAAACATTTTCCCAGAACCTATAACGTTACTTTCTTCAACGAAATGTGTTTGCTAATATATCCACTTCGTCTTTCAATACAATTAGGCCTTTTAGATAATCACTTAACTTACCAGTCTATCGCTGCTATTTAGCGAGAGCCCTACGGGACTTGTATGTTTTGTTATATCATTGCTTTGACAAGTACAGACTGTAAACTATTCATGGACAGAAGTATTAACACTTAAACCTGACTTCCTCGACGTGTTCATAACAAACAAAAACAAATTAATATAAGGTCAAAGCTTTGTCCTGCTGTTCTACTTTGTTCTAATATAAGTAGGGCACTTATCGTAGTTGACTTCAATGGTGTGACTTTTTCACAAAAGACAAGAAAAAATAAGTGTGAGTTAAATTTACAAAGTAGTACGGAAATGCTTATATACGTAATTATGCTATTCGAAAAATGCCCCTGTCACATGCAAGATATATATGTTACATTGATCAATGATCAATGACTACTTATGGACTTTAGAAAACACTTTTCGACCATTTGAAAGATGTAAAAAAGGTCCTGCAAGTATGCAAGCTAAATACTTTGACCGCATTTAAATGAGATGAATTCTTTGTCTTAAGTGGTTCTTTGTCATAATGGTCCCTGTTGTCACATTAATCAACGACACACGTAGTTTGTTCTTTCAACAAGAGTTATTTAGTTACCGCACCAATTATCATAAAAAACGAATCGGCACGTTTTTTTTGTGAAATTACATTTGTATTTTCTTTAATCTCAAATTTAGCTATTCTTTTTGTCAAACACTTAATTTCAAAAATTTTCGACAGAGAAAACGTTCTTTCCAGTTATTTACCATCGTTTTCTGAATTAATTATTAACGTTTGGTTTCGGCCTTGAAGTTTTTTTTCACTGAAAATACTTAATTATAGTTGTTTTCCGTGAACACATTGACATTAGTTTTCTTCTTATATCCCCAGGTGTGATACAGTGACTGTTGTTCGGGGGAAAAAGTAAGTCTCAATGCTTAATGTTAAGTGTTCCACTAAGATGCTTTTTATTTAAACACCGGCCCTGGTTTATTCAAAATTTCTTCTTTCTGTCCTATCCCGCTATATTTAGTTAATATATTTTGTATTCACAAATAAAATACAAATCATAGTCACAACTCTTGGTACGCCACTCATTCGATCCCAGAAAGATACGAGCACACAGGTTTGGTTGATTCTTTGGGTTATCATCCTCCCAGTTTGTGTATTCATATTTCTCCCCGTTAGCCCATTCCCAATCCAGTGTACCGTTGTCATTAATTCGATTCCTTGCACCGAGCCATATAGATCTCCCCCCTCTAAGTTCGCGGACGAAATCGGATTCTTCATCAGACGACAAGGTCAGCGGATGGGCCCCATACCCGTTGCAAATGCTTACGCTATTCGTCCAGTTTGCCCGCAGGTCATCCTTTTCCGGAAATGTGTAGCATGAGTCGGCAAATCTGGTCCATCCATCTGCACAAACCTGAAATAAAGATATGAGAAAATCGTACAGGGAAGGCAGCACTCAACTTAACCTGTCGAGCACAGAAAACAGTAACAACACAACGTGACACAACTACACAGAACAACGTCCGCATCTTAACCAACGAAATAATTTAAAGCCCAAGTTCCCGTTGTAAAAGAGCTGGATGACATAGTTTCACAAGGAAATAACGAAAAAAACCCGGTGCTCCGAAGTGACAAAAAGAAAGGCAGTTAAGATCCGACCTTGTTTTCATTGTTATATAACAATTGATCAATGAAAAAGACATACACTCGGTTACGGAAGGCGGCGCTAAAAAGTAACATTAGTTCATGCGTAACATAAAAAGGCATCAGCACAAAGAAGAAGAAAAAAGCAACAATCGGTATATTAAAAAAATGCCACACTTTTTCCAATGAGCGTTTTTTGCTTTGGCGATGTACACGGTATGAATCGTGTTACACTACTTCTCAGTTCCGTCAGAGAATTGTTCTGTTTTCGTATGGCTCTGACGGAACTCAAAACTGATGTAACGCACGGATGGAACTCAAATATCATGTATCCAGAGTTCCGTCAGAGCCATATGAAAACAGAACAATTCTATATATCAATTCACGATTGAAATAAATGAGCTTCAGGAGTCATCGGAAACAGGGTTTCACATTTTTCTTCTGACTTCACCAAAGCTTCCCCCTACACCACGTGGACCCCATTTCCCGGTGCTTATTTACTAAAATGGGAGTACATCGCCTAAGCAAAGAAGATTAGTGATACCTAGTCTTGATTGACCGAGTGAATATTTTGATGAGCACCGAGAATTTCCGGGCGATCGTGCTACATTTGATCCAATTTAAGAAATAAATAAATATATATCGATCTCACGACTATAACAACGGATGAGTTTATCTATTTATTGAAACCAACGTTTCGGCTTTACAATTAAGCCTTCATCAGGGTTTAAAATACAAAAAAATCAAGACAAGTATAACAACCGTGAAATTAAAAAATGGTACCAAGACAATAGAATCCATATCGAGCCAAAAAATAGTCGTCCACATGTGATGAACCGATCATGAGCTTCGACTTTTCTATTATAGTTTTCCATTATGAAGAGAGGCCGATAGTCACAACCCAAACAAATATATGAGAAAAGGGACAGGAAAAACAACACTCAGTCGAACACAGGAAACATAAAAAACATTACATATCACAAATACAGGTCATAGTGCTCGTATATATCCGAACGAGTAAATGAAAGTCCCAGCTAAATGGCCCAAATTTTCATAAAGATACTGGTCGATCTGTAGTTACTTCAAACAAAGTCGGGCATTATTGTAAAGCAAAACTTTATAACTGTAATCCCCTGTGTGTGATAGTTTGCAAGACTATGTTATATTTCGAAAACTGATGAAAAAAGTACAGGTACATTTTGTATTTTTTCAAAATTCTGTATATTTTAGAATTGATATATATTTTGTACCTACATTTATATACGTCAATGTTATTACTGGGTCCCAAAAACGAGTTTCGACTCCTTAATTTTGAAAATATTCGTTGAACAACGATCTTGCGAAGAAGAACACAATAATTAACAAAACACATTTTTCACTACATTATTGCAGGGTGCGCATTTAATGAAATATATTTGTTTAAATTTGTCAGAAATGAAAAAAAAAAAAAACTTACTGGTTTCATTCTATATTGTTTGGTGTATGTCAGTTCCGTGGTCTCCGTCATAGACTTCAAAATGACACAGGTCGATGTATCATCTTGTTGTTCAACTGCAACACATTCGTCAAAATTCGAACATCTTCGCGCGCATTGCAATACGGTGTTGGCACTTATTTCTTCTAAAGTATCATTCGGCGAGTATGTAAAATTATATTTTTCCATTTTGTAAGAAAACCCTTCTGCATGTTGCAGATATAAGGAAAATACAGCCAAATACAAGGTAAAGCAAACCATGTCCGCGATTACTTTTACCGAATAGTATATATAAAAAGACGTGTTTGAGAAAACTCGAGAAAGTAAATTATGATTTTTTTTTATTTTTGAACGTTCAAATAAAACGTGTTTGCGATACCTCGAGAAAGGTAACAATGAAAATTCGCTGGTTTGCGGGATTATTGATTGGTTACCTTGATTATACATCAAACACGTTTTTTAAACGTATTGATGAATAATAAAGGCCCGGTTAAGTGGTGACACGAATCATTGTTGTCACACAACGTGGTAATCGTTTTGATAGCTAATATTGAGTCAGTGTCGTGGTAAACACTATATAATCTATTGGGACAAATGACATTTAGGTAGGTAGCGCTAAAATGATCTCGATGTTCTGAGTTTGATTCGAATCTGCGTCACTGGCCAATGTCTCTGAACAAAAATATACAACAATGCTTCGCTTCTTTTAGGTGTATGAATGTGTTTCTGAGAGAGACATACGCCAATTTGCTGTGACTGCCACTGTAACTGTCACTGTAAAAAGAGCAAAAACAATTCATTTAGTGGTTTAGTCATTGAGTGCTTGACTGCTGATCGAGAGGTCTCGGGTTCGATCCTCGAGATGGACTGGTTAGCAACCCAGTGGTAGTCTCGCGTGTATCGGTGCTATACACCGGGCACGTTAAAGAACCAAGGTGTCTCTTCGGAAAGAGCTAGGGTATCGCGCCCGGATACCTTGTATCACACCATTGTCTCTTCCACCTTCTATCCGTTTAGCAAAACACAGAACCCATTAGAAAAAGTGCTTACACTTTCATGGATTATCCTTGACCGAAAGGTTTAAATAATTACATACATTATGACCTTGATAATGGTAAATATACATTAAAGGTAAATTTTCAACTTGTTGCATTGAATTATATTTAGTGGTTTATGACCTACAGCAAAGTGTACACATAGCAAGCATTCCGTGATAAGAGCTGTGTGTTTGTTGATAAGAGGTTGTCAGCGACAAAATGCTATCATTGCAGGTTGAAACCTTATATCAATATGCCAAAACAATACAAACTGATTAACTTGACAACATCTGGGCTCAAATTTTTTATAATGAAACTTTCAGTGACCTTTAAACGAGTTTCAAGGTCTGCCGAAACGTAATCAGTATTACAGTAGTCCCAAACTAAAGTTTGCATTTTGCAAGTTCATCTGTTTTGTCATTACATACATCGGGTTGTTGTTTTGCGTATTTTTTATTTGCCCGACGATGGACGAAGATGTTAAATTGTCTAATTATGGAATTTGCTTATAGCTGATCAGTAGAAACAAGTAGAATCTGTTCTTCTGTGTTGCTTAACATTGACCTGTTTTCAGTTTTTATTTCCACTGTGAAGCGGATTGAATGCACTGTTTTAAATGTTTCGTTGTGATGCCTAGCATTGACCTGTGCATTTGCTAATTGGATTAAATGCTGCTTGGAATATTGGAAATATGGTAAAATACTTTCTTTCGTTTATAAAGTATGTAAATTATCCAGAAACTAAATATTCAAAGTAAAATGTATTGAGATGTTTTTAGATAGAAACAGCTATCCCATGCGTGCAGAATTCGTCAAAAACAATAGTCCAGTTCTCTACGGGTATAACTTTATATCCGCGGGAACAGGGTGCTAACACATAATAACGGTACACTCATAAGGGAAGTAAAAACACAATTAGATCTTACTTCTCATGTAATATATAACATACGCTAAATTAAAAACAGTTTATTAAAATACATGAATATGTCTTTAATTGTAACCTGACTCGATGATTGATTATTTACTTTCGGAATGACAAAATTATTTTCAAAGTCATTGTTTTATTTTTAATCAGGCATCTACCCTGAGTAACGTGTTTAATGCGACTGCCAATACTACAACTCATACACCGACGACGACGGTTGTGATAGATTCGTCGGGACTGTTCAATACCGCTGACGGACGCACTGTGTTAGCCCTGCTATTGATATTACTTATAATTGTGTTAGCCGCTCCGGTTGTTGCCGTCATATTGGTGAAGAAGTTCTGTTGGATACGTGTGTAAGTATTAAAAGAATTAAGCATAACTACATAACATAACTCATAGACACTGATCAATATGCACAAAGTCATAAAGGCGAGAGCCGTAACTATGTCTGGGAACATGGGGCTCGAATATTCATTCATATCGCACGTGTCAAAGACATTGTCATTATTCTTCATTGCTGCCATTTCTTTGAAATTAGATTTAACCATGCGTAATTTTGTCTGACCATTTGGTTTAACCCATTGAATATGTATAAAGCTTGGCCAATTTGACACGAGGCTGACCTTTTGATTGGCATAATTTAACAGTCGATATATTGCCTACGTTTACAACTGTTACACCGAATGTATGTTTTCATAATCGGGGAGTATCACGAAGACGCCCGAGATGTAATACAAACACAAATTTTAAATACCGATATCGCACGATTTGCTTGCAGAAATTAATATATTCGAAGCAAGAACCTTGTAATGTATCCTTGCATAAAGGTCAGGCTCAGGTCAAAATAGCCCTGCTATACCAATTTATATCAAAATCAGTACATTTATAACAACATGAGAGCGAATAGAACATTTGACAAAATAAAGTCTAAGTCTGTGTTTTCAACTTTCAAGGTTTGTAAATAAGGCCCCTGATGGTACACCCAATTTGAGCTAAAACAGCCTGAGAGTCACAAGATGAAAGTGTTAGAAAGTCAGGAAAATAATTCGATAGTTTGCTCACTGAATCAATGTCGGCTTATTTCAGAGAGGATTTAGAGAAAGGAAAATGGAGATCAAAATTAGAAGAGAAAAAACTGGAAGAAGTAGATAATAATACAAAAGAAACACAGACTGAATTAACAGGTATTTTATTTGTTCAATTTTTAGTATTTTTACGAATGTAACGCCATTTCACAACACTTGTTCAGTTATTCACGGCGGTTTATTACATGTATAGTTTATTGTCTGATCCGATAACAACATACTTATATATACTTATATACAGGTGTAAACATAACCACGCTGGAAAGGTAGTGCATTTTGTGCATGTTTCATTTATTGTGTGTCTATACCAGTAAATCGATTAACATTACGTATGCAGTGGTCCTTTCTCGACACGGAGATATATTTTACTCCGATCGGAAACGTCACACCACGACTGTCAACTAATCAGAAATGGTGATCTGAACCTACTGATAATTGTTTCTACTCGTTTCAGGCGAGGCGCTACAAGAATACTACAATAGAAGGAAGCCTATTGACATGTCACAGTATTACGGCAAGCGTTTAGTCGAGGTAGAAGAGCCGCCGAGATTCCACCAGTTTAACCCAAAGACTTTCAATGATCCGTGGTCCGCTAAATACAGCGGCAAGGAGACAAATTATATTGCTAGGAACTGGTGACAAACCAGTCATTTCATTTTGACAAAGACAAAGTGCGTCTATAATTGGTACTACAATTCCATTGTTTTAGAGTTGATATGATATACCGGTATATCAGTGTTCCGTTATATTACTACAATATTAATTAAATGACTTTAATGGTGGGATGCATGATAACCTCATCTTTTTGCATCACGTATCTACAAGCACAAATATATACATTTTCTTTGTCGACGTATGTAAGTACTGACATATGCAGATATAAATCTCTAAGGTATACGATAAGAATATAATTCAAAATCTTACTTATATACATATAAGTAAGATTTTGAATTATATTCCTATCGTATACATATGTGTTTAATTGTGTACCTACTCTTACAATACACATGTGCTATAAATTTTGTACCTAGTCTAACAATACAATACTTATGCACTATAAATTGTGTACCTAGTCTAACGATACACATATGCTATAAATTGTATACCTAGTCTAACGATACACATGTGCTTTAAATTGTGTACCTAGTCTAACGATACACATGTTCTTTAAATTGTGTACCTGGTCTAACGATACACATGTGCTATAAATTGTGTACCTAGTCTAACGATACACATGTGCTTTAAATTGTGTACCTAGTCTAACGATACACATGTGCTTTAAATTGTGTACCTAGTCTAACGATACACATGTGCTATAAATTGTGTACCTAGTCTAACGATACACATGTGCTTTAAATTGTGTACCTAGTCTAACAATACACATGTGCTTTAAATTGTGTACCTAGTCTAACGATACACATGTGCTATTATGTCTAAATTATACATGCGTGTGTAAAAACGATCGCAGTCATATATGAAGCCTAAAATTAACTTTTGTTTGTTTCCCACTCTGCTATATACCCTTAACATTCGCCCAACAAGAATTTTTTTTGGAGAAATTTGAAAAAAATGAACGACAATAGATAAGTGGTCCATCTACAGTATACACTTCTGTTACACATAAAATGTCCATATCTACGTACATGAACCTTAATTATATGGATAACGTGACTGGCGACAGTGAAACGATATTTTATTTGATCTTAAGTCCAACACAAAATCTAAAACTGAACTTTCAAAATATGAAATTCGATCCCGTATGAGTAAATGTTAAAACCGATAATGAAATGTTTTAATTTAGGTTCAATGAATCGTAAGAGTCGGCTTTTGTTTAAAGGGAAATGGTGCATAGTCTTTTATGAATGCGGTACACAAAGAAACATTTAAACAAAATATAATTAGCGAATAAATCATTATTAGTTTATTATATAACAACGAATACAAAATAACGTGTTACAGCCTACAATTTTATTTATTTATTATGTCTTATCAATAATTTTATCGAATTATAATTTTGAATTATTACGATTCAATTTTATTACAATTTAAAAGTATTATAATTATACCATAACACGTGACGGATTTAGAAGCAAAAGAGGACATTTAAAACTCGTTCAAAGGGGAAACGTTTTTCAATTATGGTAAGTAATATTTGCATTCTTTGTTTGACACAATTTGAAAATACAACTTAAAACAATGCACGTATGTATCAAATGGATTGTTATGAGTCATCAATGTACATACAAAGTTTGTCATGGTTAGTTCGTTGACATAAAAAATATTTAAAATTTCATGTCATTTATTCCTTTTATTAATTCTAATCATCATTCTTATTATTATTATTATTATTGTCATTATTATACAAACGGTTTAATTATTTCATAAAAGAAACTAGTAAACGATTAGTATTGTTCCGTATGTTCAAATTAACGTTCGTACTTATATTATTTTTGTTTCTAGGCATCAACAAGGAACACATTTTTTGCCAGTACAGGAGGTGGAGAGTCGGTTTTCACGTCACATTCAAATACCAGTAAAGTCAGGTACGTAGTCAAAACTAATTCTCATTTTTCAGAACACGTTGGTTTTTTATTTAGAAAACTGATTATGTAGAAATATTGAATGACGTTTATTTACTAAACATTACATATTTGCAATTACTTTGTCTGCATATTTCGAATACTAGTAAAATCAGGTACGTAAGAAAGTTTGAATATACAAGCCTGGTATTTTGAAAGGCGGTGTAAATGAAGATACCTTTATAGAAACATGAATTACCTTGACCTTTTGCGTGTTTATTTTTAAAAGAAAACAACAACACAGCACCATATTAAACATTTCCACTCACTTATAATGAAGTCATATAGCAACTGTTGCATGTTTCAGACCATTGACTGCCGACAGCTTCTACAGCGATGACTCTGATGAGGAAATGAAACTGACCAAAGATCAGCACATTTGTATTAACAACCTGGGTATGACCGCTGCCTTCTTCTTACCCATAGCTTTGGTAAGTATTAAACGGTGTATATACGTGGTGCGTGAGATAGGTATTCTTCAGTCAGAGGCATTCTAATGTCCATCCATTTTCCATCTAATTTTAAGGCTATACAGTCATATTTTGCCTTCCAGAAATCGAGTACTAGTATAATGTCAGAAGAGCTTACATAAAAGGGTTCACAGAATTTTGAAAAGAAGGTGTCTATGCATACTGTTCTCATCAACTCGTATGTTCAAATATTTGTATTGACTTACTGTAATGATCTTAAACGTCAATAATGACTTTATTATGATGCATATTTCTATATAATTTATAATGCTGCCTTTGTAAAGATGCTTCATGACGGTTTGGCTAACGATATATGTCAAGGTGATTCTAACTGCTTTAAATAGGACTGTGCCATTCTCTATCTTCTAGATTCTAAGTGCAGTATCTGTGGGCACGAACTACTGGTTTAACATACAACATTATTACGTGGGGCTGTTCCAGCGTTGTGATAACTGGACACAGATATGTCAGTCTGTGAGTACGTTCTATGATGAGGATAACACAGACAACAGTAGGTCACATCTTGTTTATCTTGTCCGTGATCATTGTAATCTTCCTTAGCTTTCCCTTTAATACACTAGTTGAATGTTCTAAGTACAAACCTTAGTCGTATAGAAATGGCGGGAAAAGTATTGCGATAATTTTACGTTGGCTTGTAGTGATCAAATACTTTTAAAATGAAAGACATGTGTATACGAATTATTATTTTTGGAAATTCAATTTGTTTTCTATCCATCGTTATATTGCAATTGTCACTACGCCAGTTCTCAATCGATTGACTTCAAATAATTTTTAAAGGTAGATTATTATTACATGGCCCAATGGATTAGCTTGAAAAACTTCACCAAGCAAGCTTCCACAAACAATAGGGCGGTGCAATATCTTCTCTCGTGTGATCTCACTTGTATGCTAATTCAAAAATCAGGCATACATATTTATCTTCCATATATTTTGTACCTTATTTTCCAACCTTACTAATTTTCAGTAAAACTAACATGGACGATCGGTGTACCGTTGATGCTGACAGGTGGCGCTGTACTCATCCTTGGTCTTGCTACACTAGTGTGTTACCCGTGCCACAGGCGTGTCAACTTTAGTAAGATCGCTTGTTCCGTAACAGTGGGAGTCATTTTACTCTTAGGGTGTAAGTACAAGAGAGGTTATCAATTGTTACGTGTTCTGTTTATAGTTCGTGCATTGTTTCATTCATTCCAACAGTATTTAAAGTGTATAGAGCTATATTCTAACAGTCATTCAATGTCAAAATAATTACTTGATCGTTTTTAGTATGATACTAGACTACCTTAATTGCAAATTAAAACTTTGGATGGGTTCCGTGTACTTTGTTTCAGTCGTCGAAAAATAGACGATTCTGATAGTTTCATAGGGTGTTCTAGAACACTTTCGTATGAAAATGGACAGTTCGCATGCACAATAAATCACAGAGAGGGTTTCTGTTAAAACTGAAGTGAAAAATGATCTAATGGATGTGAAAGCATAAATGTTTTTCAGTTTTTGAAACTTTAAAAAAAATATGTTGCCAACAGTGATGGGTTAGTTGTGTTTTCGTTTTATTGAATC
Organism: Spisula subtruncata; assembly: GCA_963678985.1. Taxonomy (NCBI): domain Eukaryota; kingdom Metazoa; phylum Mollusca; class Bivalvia; order Venerida; family Mactridae; genus Spisula; species Spisula subtruncata. Next base: position 20,507,667 of record OY787676.1, on the reverse strand, counting down.
CAAGACATTGAGCCGTGTATTTGTGGGTGATCATAATTATTTGTAGGGGCTTGGTCATCTCGTTTAGATACACTTTAGGCATTGTGTTGTGTAGTTGTGGTACTAAGTATGTGATGTTTTTTATGTTTTCAGTGTTAGGCGGTTTAAGTTATGTGACGATCCTTTAACATTCAACAATAAACTATTACTCTTCATACTTTAAAACTGTTCTCACACAGCCAATTCTTCACCTGAATGAAAGGTCAGGTGGAATACAGTTGTCATTAAATACAGTCCGACATTCCCAGACAACATCGTTATGTCTAATCCGGGATTCGAACAGATAAAATAAAATCGGACACAGACTCTCCAACACCGGACTAGAAACAAATACCACCACACCTTATACAGTAAAGTTTCGCTAATAAGACCAGTCAAAAAGGTGATCTTAATAGCGAATCGGTCTTATTAGCCGACCTTTTTAGTTCTAAATTTAATACTTTTGGACCTTAAACTGGCAAAAATCTGCATAATTTCAGAAAAATCTTAGTGGTCTTATTAGCGGAACTCTACTGTACTTACCACGTCTTTATTTTTCAGTTCTGGCTTTCACTGGTGGGTTTGTGTTGTTTGCTATCTATGCCATCAATGAACATAATTCCTCAACAATCATGTGGTCGTTTTACTGCGCAGGCGCAGGAGCTGTCGTCGCCTTCCTGGCAACTGTATTATTCTGGGTACACGTGTTCTACACCGGATGTTATGATTAGCCCAATGCGCATGCTCAATGTGATGTAGACTGTGAAACGGATGTGAAACTTTTGTCCGTGCGCATGCGCTACGGAAGCTGCTATTCCTGTGTTGGTGACGTAGCAGAATAATTTCAATGTCATATCATTTGCATCATATTATCGTCCATTATTATGCGCCCAGTTTTTGATAAGTGGATATATGTTTTGTACATGTCGGTCTGTACACCAATATGTTTTCGTTAATGCTTTGTCATATGATCTTCAAACTATACTTGGAGGTTGGCCAACAGTAGATGGCCATCATTGATTTTGAAGTCACTAAAATTAATCAATTTCGACTATTTGGCTGCCATTGGTGTATACGTTTTACAATAAGTATTGTTTAAACATGCTTATCAACACTTTTTACTATTAAATAAAGACATGTTGCCAAGTCATATTTGCAACAAATACGACTTACTAACGTAACTAAATAAGCCAAAGTAATATCAAACCCGTATTTGTCACGTGTGGGGAGCATGGACATGGGGTGGGATGACCTCGAAGTTAGTCTTATTGTTTCGCAAATATGAACACACACTAAATTCGTTTACGTCAGTTCTTGACCATTTATTAATATTCATGTATATTGCTGCAAATACTTTTTGGGTTTTCATTACGAAGATGACGACTGGTGTATCTGCTTATCCGATAATTTCTGGACCGGTATGAAAGGTTTGGCTGAAATTATACGACAATATCGCCATGAAATCCAAACAATGCATACTATATACAATGAAATGTACAAGTGAACAAATGCCACTTGCTCAGAAATAAAACATTTGCAGATGTATTTTACTGATGAATTGAATTATACAATTATATAAAAATCGGGCTACATTAAATATTGTATACAGAACCAACATGACGTTACCAGTTTATTTACACAAATGTATAAAGTTTTGTTCTTTCAACGTTGTATTGTTTCCATTTTGTTAAATAAAGAAGAAACAGTTATTATTATTGTAATGTTCCTTTTTACTGATAACCTCTGCAAAGTTATTATTGCATATGGTGACGCAGTGACGGGATCCACTATTACAGTGAAACATCGAATTGTATTGCCTTCTTCTGACACGATTAATTTCAATGATAAACTAAACCTAAACACAGTGACCCTTGTTCTAATACAATGTATATAGTTTCAGTTCCTGTTCATTCAAATAACTGCAAAGTCCTGTAATATACAGGAAACATATACAGCCGATCCTCGCCACTATGGAAATATTGATAGGTGTGGATGGTAATCACCTGATTTCACAAACTGGATGATGTAGTGCGGCACACGGAGCATCATGCCATCCATTGAACACATCACTTCTACTCGCAATCACAGCACAATCCTCGTCACCTTCACTACCAGGTTGTCCTGGATACCTTTGATAGAATAAGGAAATATCATTGTATATGCAAAGTTAACTAATATATCGAATGTTATCATATCTTTTCTTTGCTGGATAATGAACATGTATGTTAAACAATTCAATTACTGGACGCACTGAGCTTTATAGTGCTCTCCTCTGTCGTGGATATTGCTACTCAGTGGTACAGTAATTATGCTCTTAATAAGAGCTAGACATGTGGTAACTAAATTACTAGTCACCTTATAAGTTCATATCAAACTGGACTTTCCAGACACCATGCAGGCAGACACCAGATTACTATTTTATCAAAGTTTATCCTAGCGTAACTCCAAGTTGTCCTTAAAAATGCGTACGTCGATAACATTTGCTAAAACAATTACCCAATAGCTCGAAGGAAATTGCTGCAAACACCCTTAATTTTACTAGATTAAGCAGACATACCATCCAGTATATTCTAGTGACGAATTATCCGTATACCATTCCCATATCCCCTCAATCATCATATCATTGGCTCCTATCCAGAATTCCTGGCCCGGATGTTGACTGGCTGAAACAGGAAAATAAATGTCTTGTTTTTTCTTGGTGTTGCTTTGAACTTTTTTGTAAGCTTGCAATGTTGTTGCCGTGGGTGTGTATAGCAAGGTTTTTCAAGTGAATTTAAAACTGTCGATTTATTGTTCCAAACATGTTATCTAATGCAAGCTCGCGCAACACCATGTTGTGAAAATATCTAGATATGGATAAGTTGCTTTCTATAGCCAAAGTTTAGTCACTCAACCGAGCATCTATCCATCGCGATTGGCCTTTCAAAAACAATCGGTTGTCTCCGTTAGGTGGCGTTGAAAGCGCACACCCGGTCACGTGGTTTATAATAATGCTACTAACGTGTTCTGTAATATCGTTCTAACAAACTTCTGATGAACGTATCTTCCTCCACTGATTGTATGGTGATCAGTTCTGCATGATGTGCCTTACAATGATGCTGAAATCATACAAAATCTGCCCTAGGTAAAAAATGCCCGTTTCCGCTTCTAGCTTTGAAAAAATAGCGTCGGTAGTAATTTTTATTATTTTTATTCATTTTTTTTAGAAAAAAATCAGTTTTTATTCTTACGTTTGTCCAAAACACCCACCAGGGAATGGGCAAACAAATACGGTCGGTATGGGATAAGGAACATTAGAATAAGGTCGATTAAATGGTGAAATGAGCAGCAATTGTTTTTGGCCTTATCCTAATCTGAAATCCTGAGCTGAACATCAGTACAAAAGTCGTCGCATGTTAGTTGACATTATATTCATATTCATGAGAGAGCAATCTCAAATCAGAAACATTAATATGTGTACGTTGCAGTAAAATCTAGCTTCATTATAGAATATAACAGTCATCACGTGTCTTCTTGCCATTATCAAACGTTGCTTCTATCTGCTAATGTTATGTATAATATGGCTGTAATGCCGTGGTTTCTATCCGATATTTTGAGAAAAAATGAAACACTTTTTGAAAACGACTCTTTGAAACACGAAAACCCATACTTATTGGACTTCAGTTTGGTCAACATGACAAGTTCCGATTTTCATTAAAATTCCTAGACTCATAAAAAGAGCCCTGTGGTGCAAATTCAAATATGTATGAGTCTTATTAGCCGTCTCATTCTAAGCGAGCGATAAATAAGTATGCATTCACACCGTGGTTTCTAACCGTTATTATTGTATGTATTATGACATTCAAGCCATGTAGACCAACCCTACCTGTAATAATTATATTGAAAATGACAACCTTACCGTGGCTTCTGTCCAGTCTACACTAACATTGTCACTGATGTAATAACATGAACCACGGAACGTGATCCAAGCGTCTGGACACGTGGATGCTGGACACTCATAATCCTGTGCCGTCGTCACGTGACTTATAACCCCGGTAAACAAGAGAGTACCTGTAACAAGCAAGCAAACTGACGATGGAACATGTACGAAGCACCAAAACATGACAAAGAAATAAACCCTGTGTCAGTGACACTTAAACGTACACATACTAAGACTGAGTATACAAAGTTAACGAACGTCAACCCTTAAAATATGAATCCACCATTGGTGGTTTAAACTTTTGCAAGTGTTAAAACAAATATGACAACATCAAAACAGTGGCTTACAGAGGAGATATATATCCATGATTGTTTAAATAAAACTATTTAATCTTGTTCTTAAAGGTTCCGTGTCAAAAGATAACACCATTATAGTGACAATCGTAGATTTAACTAATTTAAATTAGGGCAAATTAATCTCAAAATTGTTCCATTTGATTAAAGATGCAAACTTATGGTAGATCATAACAATGTTCGTAGACCTGCAGAAATAGTACACGTATTACATACATGCAAAAGTCCATTTCTAGTCCCGACATCCGCCTTTGCAGCCAGGGGCCTTATTCACCATCGCTGTAAGTCTAAAACTCAGACTAAGACTTAAAATTGTCATTATTCATAATTACTGGCATTTCTTTGAAATTAGATTTAACCATGTGTAATTTTATCGGACTATTGGTTGTTACCCACTGAACATGTATACCAATTTGTATCAAAATTGGTACATTTATAACAACATGAGAGCGAATAGAACATTTGACGATGTTAAGTCTAATTCTATGTTTTAGACTTACACCGTTGGTGAATAAGGCCCCAGAAGTCGAATACTCGATCCAGTATATAGTCCGTCACTATATTGCTGACACTTTGGCCACTGGCTATTTGAGTTATGTTAGGTGGGTCTGTCAAACTAGTGTCTGAAACATTAGATAACATTATAACAGGAATAGTCCTACTCCGGATCTCCACTAATCTGTAGGTACAAGTAGATTTTTATCGTTATAATCCTTGTGACACTTGAATATTCATATCTGGACAATAGAGTGGGGTCAGTTGTATTTGCATATGAATACAAAACCAGTCTAACTAGATCAGATTTGTTTGTACCTACATGTAAATTAATGGGGAACCCATCGTTGTACAAAGTTCCGGATATGAACTTTTGACGAAAATTTGCCCATAAAGTTGATGCATCCAAAGCGAAAAAGATGACCCTATAATAAATTCAGGGTTAGTGGTAATTCGTGCTTGTTTTATAAAATATCATGACATGCTACATAAAGACACTTTTTACTACTTCAGACATAATCGTGTCTATACTACGAATAACCATTACCAGTACCTTGGTGTTTAATCTTGCGCTAATTCGTGAAGCTGTAATTCGTGTTAATTAATAATGAACTGATGACAAAAATAAAGTTGTAATCTCAGAAAATCGTGACAGCTTTAAAAACAGTGAAGGGTGAAATTTCACGCCTACGTATTGTATAAAACTGACACATCACCGGTTCGTTCAAGAGCAAAAGGAATAGCTTCAACAATCTTCTGTTTGTTGAAGCTCTGCATGTTTTTTTCAAATGAAGAGGTTAAAAGAGAAAACAATTGCAAAACAAAATGGCGACTTCCAGTCAAAACAAGGTGTGTACCATTATCAACCACTTCCGTTCTCGTACAAAGGCACTCTCCTCTGCTCAGTAGAGACCAAAATTACATATCGGCCAATGAAACATTAGTTGACTCAGTCTACCACAAACATACGTATGTTATGACAGTAAACAGGAAATATCCTCTCTACTTATATAATATGATATACACTACACAATGTCCTTTTGTCAAGTATATAATTTATTTATTACTAGTATATAGACCCGCCCCTTTAAACAACTTCATAATGAAGCATGTTCTTTTCTTGTAAATTTCCACAACTAATTGTTAGACCTTTTGGCCCCCACTATCAATACATCATAAATAGTTCTGTGAAACAGGTCGCATTTTATGCCCGAAACACATGTTCGTAATAATATTGAATATTGAACGTAGGCCGGGCACCAGGTACGGCGTTGCTGTAGTATATTACATTTTTGGTTAAAGGCACCGATACTCTGTAGATAAGTTTGGAATGTATCCACATAATGGTATAATCCACAATCAATTATGTGCAAGCTCAATACATACAGTGTAAGAGTTTCTTAGAACAGATACCCGATTTTAACTTTCTAAAACGCTCATTGTGTATATGTGCATCGAATTAGAAGTTTCTGTATGAACATAGCTTAGACACAATTTCTTCTCGATTTAAACTTTATGAACGATCCATTTGGCACAGTGTCATGTATAAAGAATAAAAAGCCAAAACGTTTGTAAATACCTTAACAATGGGGTAACTATTAAAAATAACCTTTGATTGGCAATTTAAAGACGTTTCTAGAAGTTTCATGTGAAATAAAGGAAGCAAGTACTTCTGAATATTTGTTTTCAAGCCCTGTATAGTACAGTGTATCATATGTATACGAAACAAAACAGTCATTGGTCATTGTGCTGGTTAAGTGGTTATTTGACATTGGATTTGGAGAAAATCTAGGTTCAAGGGTAGATAATTCATTACAAATTCAATGACTTGTGGTTATTTTATATTTATCTTATCTGATACTGCGTTCATAACAACATGTGAAGCAATTATATAATTGGTTAATACATTTTACGCAAAAAAACATCATTTTTAAAACAGAAAGGTAGATCCGATGCACCATTGGCTTCAAGGTCAATAAAGGCCCATTATAAAGTCATTCAAACATTTTCGTGGGCTACATTTGCCTAATTCCATTCCATCGTACCATCTTCACAAAAACATTAATACTCATTATCTGCAATCTTGTAGGTTCTGGAAGAAGTTCAAATGCTTTCTTTGTGCTTCAGAGCTGCAAATTCAATTCTGTCGTCAACAAAATACCTCTTGCAGTAGTTCAAACATTTTCTTACGAAAGTCTTTGTTGAAGAAACCGTACAGGATGGGGTTAACCGCACAGTTAAATACGTATGATCTAAGAAAGAAGTTCCACACACTTTTTTCGAAGTCAGTTAATACGTCATACTGGTGTGGTCTGACGGTGCGGATGACGACAACGATGATGAACGGAATAAAGCTCAACACATATGCTATCGTTACTAAAAATAGCATCAATGTAGTTCGCCCCGCATGCATTCTTCCCGCCATTTTATCCTTCTTTATGGAATACATGTTAGGGGCAGATAGTCGAAAGTTTTGCGCCAAACTTTTGCCAATCTTGTGACGTAACGGAAGTGACATTGTTTTTAACACATCCGCCTCCGATTTGTCCTTTTTGCTTGACTCTTCAATGTCTTCAAAGGAGCAGCTAGTCTCCGTGACGTCATTCAAAACTCGTTTTCTTGGATATTTTTTGGCTGCTGTGGAAACAGAATAATGTCTTGCTTTTTCAAACCGAATCCTCTTAAACACTGCACTACCTATTCTTATGTACATAACTATGAGTACTACCAAGATTACAATGGTTGCAAGAAACCAGACGGCTAAAATATAGGACTGAATCTTAGTATGTTTGTAATGGTCATTTATCTGGCACGTATGACCTTTGATCTGAATGGTTGCATTATCATGTTTATATGGTATATCCACCGTATGGGTGCCGTACAGAATGAATCCGGGAATGTAAAATGCAATACCAATCAGTGTAGCGACGATGCATATTGAACGAGTCTTTTTTGGCGTGAACACCGGTTTTAAAGGTCTGCATATCTTCCTGAAACGGTCCACCGCGATACCACACAAGAGCAAGGCTGATATTCCGTTTAGAATATAAGTAGATGTTCTACAAATAGCACAGAACACAGGGAAGTCAAATGTTAGAAACAACATTATTATGCTTATTTCCATCGGCATTGTAAATAGGCAGTTCGCAAGGTCAACCAAAGCCAAAGCGAGAATAAAAATCCGTGACGCTGTTCGTCGCATCTTTCTCTTGTACACGCAAACAGTAATAAGATTCCCCGGGATACCGACCATAATCATGAGGGCTACCAGCACTAACGAGGGGGTTAAAATCTCTAATTGCTTGTAATTCATTTGAGCTAACAACTCATTTTCAACATCAGGGTCAAAATGAAAGTCATTGTCCATGTTGCGGCCGCCACTTTGGTTTGCGGAGTGATAGTCATTGGCCACGGTGCGGGTGCCACTTTGGTTTGCCGAGCATTCCGTTATTGTTTCCATGGTATGGTCACACGCCATACTGATGGCCGTGGTTTAAACCTTTTCTAGTCAATCCTGCAAAATGCAAAACGCACAATAAGCTAAGCAGTTCACAGCTGAAACCATATTTACATATAAATTATCGCATAGACATCGAAAAAGAGTCTATCAGGAGCTATTTTTGGATTACTTTAAGCGTAATTAAAAACATTTTGCATATTTTTTATGCGCCTAACGGTAGACTGTGGTTATGCGGTTTGAGCCGCCTCACAAGACTAGCATAGTTGGACAGGTATTCCATTTATTTGCAGTATATGCAGCATTAACTCTATATCACTTGTGAAAATGTTTTCAGTTATTTATTGAAGAGCATGTTCGTACTGGTCTGTGTGTATGTTTGTAGCATTCAACTTCGGAATAGTATGATAGAAAAGCGTGGCCATCAGCTGATAAATAAACCTTTGGCCTCCGACTGCGATGAACCCGTTTACTGGTACTGGCATTTTGCGAATCCTTAGTTCTTACTCAGCGCAACACAAATACAAGTCTTGGTTTCCAACCAGTCAAACCTAGTCGAGTAGACAATACTTAAAAAGCATTCAGAAATGACCAAATACTCCGACTGAGATTCCAACCAGAGTGATCTCTCGATCAGTATTTAAAAATCCCATTCGACCACCATGTCACAACTGTATGCCAGGAAAAATGCGGATATTAACTAGTTGGCTGCCGGTTACAAAATACAAGACGATCAAGACAAAATACAGTCGGACTGAGACCTGCACACAAACTGTCCTAAATAATGGTTTGCTTTAATTATAAGAAAAATTCAAGGCAAAAGAATCAGAATTAAAAGTCGCAATAATCGTATGCTGAAAGAAATTGATGCAAAATACTAAATATCACAGTACCTTTTCAATATGGAGACGAACCACTACATGTGTCACACTTGTTAAGACATCACTTACTTGATCAACTGAATAGTCTTTATATTTACATATGTTGAAATACACACGTTGTTTGTTGTATATGCGTATACGTATATTCACGTATATGTATGTACAGTGCCCACCAAAAATAAGTATACTTATTGTAATTATTCAATGCCAGCTTACCGAAGGGTCAAACTTGCACAAGTGTTTAAAACTGACTTACTTGGTACTTGGTATTGCTCAGGGTTGTTGTGTTGAGGTGTTCCTGATTTCTGTACTCGGCTGGTTAGGTTGAGTGCTACCTTCCCTGTCGGATTTTCTCATACCTTTTTCTACTAAATGAGTAAGAAAGAGAGACAGTAGAAATGGAGATGTTTGAATTTAAATAACAATGTGACCCAATAGGCGGAGTTGTCCAATCTTGTTATGGCCAAGTTGTCTTTCAAATGGAACAAATAAACTTTGTACTTGGCATATAGACTACCAATCAATGTATGATCTTTACACAACCTCGTCTTCAAAATTATTGCTGCTTTGCTGTTATACTAAAAGTGTAAATGGTACATGTATAAAGAAACATCTTTGCCAGTACATGCGTGTATACTTAATTTTGGCGGGCAGTGTATACATGTATGTAAACCTTAATAGACTTGTTCGTGTGACAATGTCTAGTGTTAACCCACTCTTAAAATGTATCTGATTAATTAGAAATGACTAACTAATGAGAAACATTCGTTCAACACGGATGTTCGAATTATGAAAGTGACCATATACAGTTACTACATATTGGTATATAGTTATATTCACGATGTACTTTTGTTGTTAGTAGTTTGTTGGTTTTGCTTCAGATAAGAATAGTTAACTTCTGAGCTTTCATCAAAAGAAGTTAGTCATAGATACTTTTGTTTCGCATTAGTACTTTTAGATACAATCTAATAACAAATGTCTTAATAGACACTTATTTATAAACGACATGTTTGTACGTCCAGTCAATGTACCATGCATCTAGACAGCCCCGTAAGTCTTGTGGCTGAGCGTCCGGGGTTCACTCTGATTGTGTCATATCAAATACAAAATAAAAATCACTTTAACGCTCAGCAAAGTGATAAAGTACATTAATCTCTTCTCACATACTCTAGCAGTGATTGGTACCATCAGTGATTATGTGGAGTGAGTGCTTGGTATAGTTCAGAGTTGTACTGTAGAACATGTTTCTATGTTGTATTGAAATAATTACTTTAGGGCTGTTACACTTGGCGCGGATGCTCATCCTCTAGGTCTAAGTCAATATTGCACTGCCCGTCCCTAAATAGAGACTGTCAATCTTCTCTTTTTGGAACGGACCACTAACTTACACATGTGCAGAAGTTGTCAACGCTATTGCGTCTGGGAGAGCATGTTGATGGTAGTTGATATTAAATTAGATCACTAGTGATGTGTAACTTCTGACTAAGGATTACTTTAAAATATGTTCAGTTTCGCTCCAATAATGTGTTATATACAACAAACAACTACACTGTACTCGAAAATGCGTGTATTGGTGCTTCAATATTCCTTGCCAAACATTCGACACACCACTCTTTTGTAAGGCTTTAGCCCTTTATATATACATGCAGTGTTTATATGTATGTATATGTGTAAGACTACATGCTATGTATGCTATGAATTTAATAAACGTTCTGTTCTGTTCTCTATTTATAATATCACTACATAGATACAAAAAGAGTACCTTGATAAATGATTATATATCCCCGATTACTTGTATTGCCCATAAACATGTCGATGGCTTAGAATTAGAAGGTCGTAAGTGCCACTTACGACCTTTTAAGATTCATACATGTTTAGAATAAGCATCACAAGGCGCTTCTTATGAGCCCATTTTCATAAAAATCTGAACTTGTCATGTTGACCAAAATGAAGTTTTTTTACCATAAGTAAAGACTAAATGTCAGACAGTTTTTCCGTGTTTTCTCAAAATATCGATTTGGTAGTTACGACCTTCTAATTCTAAGCCATCGATGTGTTATGAAATAATGAATATCAATAAGGGAGACAATCCAAATACAGAAATAGTCTTATGAGGACACATAATTAAGGGAGGTCACTCTTGATATTTGACTTAAAAAGCTGCATATAATAATTATATCTATTCATGCTCCAGTAGTGTTGCGTATCTTTCATAAGAAATATGTACTGAGTAATGGGTTATCAAATACCGGTACTTGTAGTAAGGTTAGGTTAGGTTATGTTATATTTTATTAACACACCTATTGTGCAGCTTTTGAAGAGCAAAAATCAAGAATGATCGCCCTTGATATATATTTTTTTCTTATAACCTCAACCGTGGTCGAGTGGTTAGGGTGTCCGCCTTGGGTGTGTGCTCTACACCACATCAAGGTCGAAGGTTGGAATCTCGACAGCAGGCGGGTTGTATTGATGATACCGGTTGGTCAGCCGACAGCCAGTTAAACAATAGTTACCGTAGGTCCATCTCTACCAGGCTCCCGGCTATATGAGAAAGGGCTTGTCTCAAAAGTCAAATTTGACTGGTCCTTTCAGTAAGGGTGATACTATAATAAAAAAAACTTTATCCTTTTTATAACAATATCAACGATGAAAGCTATGCTAATACAGAAGTATGGATTTAAGATGAATTGAAGTGCTTGTATGAATAAGTTATCAGTTTCTTGTCCACTTAAGACAATTTAGATGTTTTGGAGGAAATTGTCAATCGTGTATTCTTGAGAAGACAAAGAGTATATTGTTAATAATCATATACCCACATAATAGCGCATCCACTTTTGCTGAAAGTTTTTTTTTGCGAAAAAAAACCACCACTTGACTCCTACAGTACTTCATAAACACATAACACCAATCGTGAAAACTCGCTCATTTCCGTATGTCTCCGGTCAATACACAATTCATAAAAACCAAGGTGATCAAAAGGCACTAAAGGGGAAGTAAATCCAACAAGAGTATAATGTTAAAAAGCTAGTTAGCTCCCTTTTATTATACCAATATTAATAATTTTAACATTAAGGTTAAACTATAACATAGCTAATAAACATAACAATATAAAAGATAATCATGATATTAATTATAACAATAGATATTAATTTACAATACAATACTAAATCATATATTTATAACAAGGATATGTTAAGCAGCGTACGAAACCAGGTGGCGCCTTTTACGACGCCAATACAACCAACTCTCGTTATCTCGCGTTATTCAGGACCGTGAAAAAAGTTCGACCTAGACAGAAATTCGATGTTAACATTTCAAGTCTTCTTGGTCGTTATTCATATAGAATCGAAAAAAAAATATTTTAAAGGTTCTTCGACTTACGGATAGTTCGAAATTAATATCTTCCAGAAGCATTACTGAGCGTTGTTAATATAGAAGGAAAATTTAAATTTTCTAAAGGCTTCAACTGAGTTAATTCGACTTAACGGGAAATTTGACTTATAAAAGGTCGACATAACGAGAGACAACTGTATTATTAAAAGCACAAAACATAACAAGCACGCACTTAGCGAAAATCTTGTGGGACATACTCTAAACTTTACCAAACACATTTTAGTATGAGATGGCTATGGAACTATTCGGTGGTACTCTTTGTGCAAAATCGACAAAATATTTCCCGAAGCTTTGCCCGGAATTCTGTATTCATGAATCCGTAAATGAATGGATTAATCATGGAGTTGATGAAATATGTCCGTAAAAACACGTGGTATAAAACCTGTTGTATCTTCCCTAACTTTGTTGGTATGTCAGGATTTGAATACCGCATCGTCACTATCACCAGATAGGGCAGGAAGCTTACAACGAACGCTATCGTAACCATACGCATAATTAATGTATTCCTACGCAGGCTGAACTCTTTTACCTCAACGCGACGCAGTTCATCCGAAATAATCCGGTTTAGCCTCGCCCTACTTTCGACACTTTGGCTTCTAAAAAGAATACCCCTCACGCTGTCAGATGACATTGGAGTTATAGGGGTAAGTGGAGAATTTTGAGTCAAACACGCGGTACTTGACGTCGATCCAGACGACAAACGTCCGTTTGGTGACGTCACATTCTTATCCCGCCGTTGAATCTTTAACCCCAGCAGTTTTCGCCGATTATCTTTTTCTTTGTCTTGTGTTTGAAACGAACCGTCACTGGCGCTGTCGTCTGTCGTTGTTGACGGTTGAATCACAAGAGTATTTGGCGCTGAGATGTGCACCTTGTCACAGTCTTTGCGATTGGGATCACAACACGGTTTTGAACACTTAGGTAATGAGTTATTGGCCTCGCACTGAGTTGCCTCATCCTCCTTATGTAGTATACATTTATTTAGTTCATATTGTGCACTAGTTTGACACTTTTCTATGTCATTTAAAATAATACTGACATTTGTTTCATTACTCAATCTAGCTTGGGATGCAGTTAGGGACTTCGGGGTACCTGGGGTTTGGTCAATCCGATTTATGTTTTCTAAGGAAACCGCCCGAGATCCTTTGCTGCTCCAGCTGACACGGTCACGATTATCTGTCGGAGTATTTGGCACAGTGCCAGTAATGGCCGACATCATACTAATTCCGAAATATTTCAAACTATGTCGCTTTTCATCGGTCACGTCGGTATTGTATGTAGTTGATATATATAATTTCCGACCGATTAACAAATACACAAGGGTCAGTATGACAAACATGATGACATGTCCACCGAACAAGAAGAAATAAAACCCCGCCGGCAGTTTATAGTTGTCAACGTAGAAATTTGATATCAGGCATGTTTTAATTTCAACTTGGACATTTTGTCCAGATTGTGTGTCCTCTTTGGCTAAATAGTACGTATAGGTTCCGTAAAAGATAACAGACGGCCAGGTTATTAAAATACCTAACATAACGGCTGCAAAACAGGTCTTCTTTGCGTACCGCACACCAAGTTCCCGGCCAAGGAACGGCCTACATACCATGAGGTATCGGTCTATAGATATCGCAATCAACACAAATGAGGATGAAACAGACGCAATGAAAGTCGTGTATCGTGATATCTTACACAGGACGTCGAAATCGAAACTCATCGGGTTCCACAGAATGGCCGCCTCGGTCGGCATATTGATAAGGCATGACATCAGATCTACACCAGCGAGCGTCAAAATAAACACTGTCGTTTTTGTAAGCTTCCATTGAGAAGTAAATATATAGATTACTATAGAATTTCCAATTACTCCAATAACCATGTAAACGATTACAAATATAAACGGATAGATATGTATCTCCTTCAACTCTTGATTTGTCTCATCGACGATTGGTCCACTTTTGATGACGTCATTGGCGCTTAAATTCTGTAACGTGAAGTTCTCCCCCATATTGGATATCGTTCTGTTGTCATCAACAGCGAAGGCAAATGTCATGGCGTGTCCTGAAAGTAGAGGAAAAAGAAATTTACTATCCGTGTTTGAAATACAATGTAACTACTATTATAATCTTACTGTCAGTGTTTGAAATGATTACTTCGCCATTATTATGATTATTAGCTGGCGATATTGCAAAAACTGCAACAAGTATCCTTCGGTGATGTCACATTATACATCTAGTACATATTCTGAGATCAAGCTACTTGGTGTGGTGTTGACATTCAAAAGGACCTTAACTCCATGTCACATTTGAGACAGACGACAGTTTGAACGGTTCAATCAGACAATGCTTATTAGACCTTTGTCGGCAAACAGAAGCATGGTAGAAAGTCATAGGCAATTGCGTCGGCTGTAAAAAGGCATTTAAAGCATTCAAAATGTGATCCTTTGCAATGCATTTTAACGTTTGTCACGAACATCAAATAGTTAGTTCAATTTGTACATCAAATACCCATGGTTCACTTTGTACACTTTGTTCTTAAGGCTTTGTTTTCTAAAAATGTTTTTGTTAAATAATAGGTAGGCATGAAAGTGGATAGTTTACACATTCGCCGTGTGTTTCGTACATTGTATAATAATGATGCAATGAACGAATGGATACAACATAACATATTCTGTATACGTTCTCCTATTGTATATTGAACAAAAATACATTGCATAATCTTTCAGCGCTTCTGCAACAAACACACACATTGTCTCGTGTTTTGCTTATTACAAGTGAACACTTTAACACGTGCTTTGCTTATTACAATCATTGAACACTTTAACACGTGTTGCAGCTATTAAGAAGTATTATTATAACACTTTAAAGACAGAATAAGATTACGTAATAATAATTGCAGAAAGCATACATGCTTCCGAACAAAACCGACTGCAATCAGCCTTTTAGTATTCACAAAGAATTGTTAAAACGGATCAAGCGAAAGCGTTCACAATTCCAGAAGAACGGATAACCAGGGATATAATATATGTATTCCAAAACTACGATAACTAAAGGATAGGAACTTCTCTGTCATGCACCGCATAAATTACAGTGATTCCACTCACCATTGGAATGTGATGCCAAACCACCTGTTCCACCCGAGATGAAATATCAGATTTACAAATATTGAAGCTGACCATACAGATGGGGCGAACTAGTATTAATATAGAAACGCACGCCAGGACTCCAGGAGCAGTTCTACAAGACGAGCGGGCAACACGTGATGCTCCCACGACTAAGCGCTGTGCTATGAAGAGGTTCTTAAGTACTAAATACTTATTTGTTTCAAACAACTGAAATTCGGTCAAACATTGTTTTCGCCTATAAGGTGCCACACGCACGATTATGAACCAAGAGATGAACCATATTGATGTTTGATAGCTGTTATGTCAGGTGTTTGATAGAGTGTTAGTTAAATCATCGCTTCGCGTGTTTACTTCTACCTCAAACATTCCACGCTTTTGTTTATCCGGAAAGACAACTAAAGGCTAGTATTGTAGTATCGGTTTTCTCTGACCCAAAGGGAAGTTATATTAATCATATCACCGTGGGGTTAAAGGCGATGTGTCGGACATCTTTTAAAAATAATGTTCGTCTCAAAATTCCAATTTGATTGGAATTTTACAACTAGTGCATATTTTAATGATAAAAGTTGATAAAAACAAGAAATGAAACTAAAATTTACATATTTATCATTAAAGATATGCTAAATATATCTAAAACAAATGCTGGCACGACTGATACAAAACGAACTCGTGTGTGACAAACCAAATGGTAAGCTAAGCATAACAATCTGTACATGTAAAGCAATAGACTCCTTTGCAATGTTATCATGATAACTTTAGTATTTACGATTAATAACAATACAATTATATCAACATTTTGAAAGAGAAAATTTGTAAAGATATTGCTATATCCTCTTTAGTTATTTTCTGTAAGACAATACCGAACGAACAAACATAGCAGAGGTTTCGTTATGGATACTAATAATAACTTAAAACAAAAGAATCGTGACTATACCCAGAGACTAAACAATACGTACAAGTAACGAAACTGGGTGTTGGACCAAATGAAGAGAAAGAATATAATAGCGTATCTGATGAAAATGTCTTTGGGCTACAAACATGAATATACTTCCTAAATCAGTGTAATACTAAGACCCAAAATCAGCAGCTAATGACCCATGCAGCTCGTTTTCTGTTTTGTTGATGTAATTAGCTTGCTAATATTATCAGAAATACGAGATATTTTAAACCACTATTTGTCTAGTCCCAAATGTAAAATAATACATTATGCACCTGCAGAGTGGTAACGTCAAGTAAGCCACAATAGTTGGTATCAAACGGCCTGGGATAGACACATACATGTCACACTGGAAGCGGACACTCTACCACTAGCTAGTATCGAGGCGGTATACGGTCAAGCCTTAGGCTAACTTATCCAGTATTATACAATATCATTTGACTGGGATGTCTCTAAATGCAATGTTGACCGCGTGACTTAACACCCAAACAAAAAAATGTTCACTGCACGAAGCCTCGCAAATCGCGAAATAAGTTCCGTTGTATGCTTAAACTAATTTGCTTCAGATTAATTTCGCTCAGCTAAGTAATAAGGTAAGTTGTGATGTCAACTTACTGCCATGTTTAGCTGTTGATACATGTAAGTTTGTCGGTAACAATCCTTGTATTAGAACAGACTTGGTATTACCAACACGTTTTTCTCAGAAAAATATTGGCAACGTCGTTTCTTTTGTTGTGTAAAAGTCAAGTGCCTCTTCATAAACCTTTAAGCGTAGACATGAGACAATTACCATTCATCTATGACTTATTTATTACATAACAGGTGCTTGGAATCAGGAATGTGTGTGCATTCCATCAACATTAGTATCGAGCAGAACAGAATTCGAGGGGTGATCTATATATTCAAGAGTTTTCCTTTCTAACTTTTTAAAATATTGTTTCTAGAACAATGCACTTGCCATCTGGGTTTAGATCGATCAATTATCTCCGACCGATTTTAATTTTGAGACTTACTGGTTAACCAGAATTGCTAGATTCATGGTTCTCGAATATATCGATCACCCCTCGTAAGTATGCGGTCCCGTATTTTAACAAGTTATATACAGTCCTCATATATCAGTGATTAGTCAAGATCCAAGAACAAGTATAGCTTGGCTAATTTGACACGAGCCTGACCTTTTGATTAGCATAATTTAACAGTCGATATATTACCTACGATACACGAAGACGCTCGGGATGTAATATAAACATAAATTTGAAATACCGATATCGCACTATTTGCTTGCGGAAATTGATATATTCAAAGCAAGAACCTTATAATATATTCTTGCATAAAGGTCAGGTTCAGATCAAAATAGCCAAGCTATACATACGTATAAGACACTTGGACATGGTCCTCGGTATTCTATTGACACAATTAATAACTTATGATCTGATCATGCTCATGGAAATCGATATATTCAACACAACAACCTTGTACTACATTCATACATAAGTGTTAGAATCAGGATGGTTTTCACGAAATCAGGGAAATCTTCGAATTTTCTTAAAATCTTACATTTTCCTTCTGTGTTGTAGCTAAAACAATGACAAATAATATGTTTTACATGGTTAGATGCATTATGCAAAAAACTACCATGTACATGTTTTCGTTGCTTGGAAAATATATGAGGCCCAATGTTTTGAATTAAGTCCAAATAGTTTAAAAGTTTCCCCTTCATATGCTTTATTGAATACCAGACAATGTCAATATATCCGTACTAACTTGAACATTGTAACGAAACAGAAAATGATTATATGTTCATAGTTTAATCTATAACTTCATTTTTTCTCAATTTTCCTGCCAACTTGTTATTTTACCACAGTGACTTATAAAACAAGTTCAATACATACTCTAATCGTATTACAGCATAACGATGACTAAGTCAGTAGGTAATGAATACCCTAGAGACGTCTGGAAAAATTCGGAGTTTTTTTGTAAAAATGGGAATGCCGGAAACACGAGTGCTTGTCGGTGGTTTGGCAGAAAACTATTGTTACTCATTATTTAGGACATTGGGGTTACACCAGTTTTCTGCCAATCCATCGTTATTCGAACACGCCTTCACTTTGAAATGAATGAAATGATTGAATGTTTAAGGTGGAACCTGCAGTTTAATTTATGTCGTCATAGGGAAGCCATTTTTGATTATCTTCAATTTCATAAGATTCCGAAGTTTAAAGTGTATAGAGCTATATCGGACGATATTTTTTAAAAAGTTTCAAAAACTGAAAAACAATAATGCTTTCATTTTTCACTTCAGTTTTAACAGAAACGCTCTCTGTGATTTATTGGACATGCGAACTGTCTATTTTCGTACAAAAGTGTGCTAGAACCCCCTATGAAATTATAATTATATAATTATAATCGTCTATATTTCGACGATTGTATCAAAGTACTCGGAACCCATTCAAAGTTTTAATTTGCAATTAAGGTAGTCTAGTATCATACTAAAATGATACAAGTGATACAAGTAATTATTTTGACATTAAATGACTGTTAGAATATAACTCTATCCACTTTAAGGTCCCATTTTAAATTGGAAATAACTTCATTTTACAATTATATCAATAATTGTTCCGACATTTTTACAAGATGGGTTGTACCTTAAAATTAATTGATTTGCAATACTGCACCAAGAGGCGAGCACGATAGTTTTATAACATGAAATTTGAAGTTATAGTAAAAAGTTTACGTACGACTATTATATACCTAATCACTGTATGACTTATTGATAGAATATGTACACAATTCAATGTGTATGACTTAGCGCGAGCAAAAACAAATATGATTTTCGGTCACTGTGTGACTTATTGGGAGACCATACTAACTATGCTATAATTCAACCTGTTTATAACACTCGTAAGTTGCTAAGAATTTAATAAATGTCGCAAAATATAACACAGAGCGAACATATGGTTATTTACCGCAGGCTCGATAATTTCACAGAGTCCTAATTTATAAAATATTAATACTTTTATCGTGATTGAATATCACTTTTGGTCTAATAGTGACCATTGGTCAAACATTTTACATATTTTTGGTTAGCTGTTAGACACCTCAACACGGTCTTTAAGAAATAGAGGTTGATTAAAAACATAAAGACATCTGTTTTAAACAGCATTTTATGTAAGAACCACATTTATGATCTCCTCGATAGCCTAGTGGTTAGCCTCTTAGAGTACGGGAATAGCTATAAAGGGATCCTCTTTGAGTGTGAGAGGTCCTGGGTTCGATGCCAGGCCATTTCATACCAAAGACGATATACCAAGAAAATGTATCAGTATGTCTATTGCCAGACGCTTGAATAACCACTGATGTATGAGGATACGTACGTTTTTAATTGATTGAATTAAACAATAAATAAATAAATCGTCATCGCCCAACGCCCAAGCAGAGAGCATGCTTATAAAAAGTAAAATATGTATGTAAACAGGTGGGCATATGTCCTTTATGTTTCTCAAATAAACTATATACAAACGTAATTACAGTTTACGTGAACATGTCATTTTATTCATACGGAATACATGGCTGATATTTCACAAGCGTGTCTTTTGTGACACCTGAATTCCAATACAATGATATAATCATTACTTACATTTTATTATCACACGTTATCCACATTATGTATTCCTTATGTTATATTCCCGCGTTATTTATTTCTTTATTTGTACCCCCCACATTACTATAGGTAAGGAACAGCATGTATTGTTACCGACTATCATTCCGTACCCACTGATCTATGGTGTTTGCACCATAATATAAGTAATAGAGCGAAAATCGACAGAAAGGTTTCGCTAAATTATACTGGCAATAAGTACCAAAACGCATAAGTAATAGAGCGACAATCGACAGAAAAGTTTTTCGCTAAATTATACTGGCAATATCTACCACAACGCATAAGTAATAGAGCGAAAATCTACAGAAAGTTTTCACTATAGTCTAATAACTTACACCAAAGCATACCTCACCGAGTGTAATATGAAGGTATAATACAGGTCAGTATTGAAGATTCGGTTTTTACTACAATAAGCAGATAATAGATTAAAGGAAGAATTTTGTTACAAAAATATATCAAAGATTAGTATCACGACTGAAAGCTTGTTAAAAATCCCAACAGCCTAGCTTGAGAAACAGCAGTTGAGCAATTATAATATAAACATATTTGTATTGAAGAATATTTCACTGGGTTATACAATAGATTCAGTGGAGGGCTATTTTATAGAATTTCACGGGTAATGAACTTGGACTCTATACTGTAAGTTCGACTAGTGGGTATACCACAGTAGGATACTTGTGTGCGTGGTACTTATATACTCTTTAGTATGTTAACAATCTTACAATCATGTCATTACCACAGTCTTGTTTCGCTAGTAAAAGAAAATTAACGAACGATTCACATGTACACATCGATGGCTTAGAACAAGAAGGTCGTAACTACCAAATCGATATATTGAGAAAACAAGAGAAAACTGTCTGTAATTTACTCTTTACCTATGGTAAAACAAACTTTTACAACTTAAATTTGGTCAACATGACAAGTTCAGATTTTTATAAAAATGGGCTCGTAAGAAGCACCTTGTAATGCTTATTCTAAATATGTAAGAGTCATAAAAGGTCGTAAGTGGCACTTACGACCTTCTAATTCTAAGCCAGCGAATTATACCGTATAGATATGATTATTTCGAAACTTTTACAACAAAAGGACGAATTTAATGTATTCGTTTTTTACAGCTTTATTTATAAAACTGTTTTGACTACACTAGTACGTATCTATATGCTAGACTGGTTCCCATTCAGAATATTAAAAATATCGTGACGATAGTTCACAGCGGACAATGAGACCATTCGCGAATTTGTTGTTTATACATTATACGTGCTTGTTTACGCATATAACAGTTAAATTTATTTAAAATACAATTGGCGAAAGAAATGCACCACCGTTTTCATCTCCCATCAAATTGAAGATAAAAATGATGATTATTTAAAACTATTACAATGAGACCACCTATCACCAGAGACCAGGTATGCATACATACACATGCATGTGCTAAGCGATGTCCACATTTTAGCGACTTACCCCAGATGTTTCAGACAAAATGCCTCATTTGGTATCGTCCGGCTTCAAACCCGATTAGACCAAATGAACGGATTGTATTTTTAACGCAAGTATTTTAAAAGCAGTCACCTGTCTTAAGTAGTCCCTTTTGATGTTTCGTTCAACAGGATGCTTGTGTCAGGTCAAACTGTATTCAAAGCACTTGTACTCACTAATTAAGATCTCTGAAAGGTTAACAACCTACTGTCTAAAATTGTCTATACACTTATTCAATTACGTTAAGGTAGAAGGTCTAATTGACACGATATTGTAGGTGAATTAGAAAAAAACACGTGTACGACGGCTTGTCTTAAACAATATGGTGGTTCTAGAACATTGACCTTCCCCAGATTTTCAGAATGAATCCATAATTTGGGTTTCTTATAGAATCGTATTTTTTTTCTGGTGGAATTGTATTGTTTTCTAGTAGAATCGTATTGTGTTCTAGAATAACCGTGTTGTTTTTACCCTTAGGGCGAGGATATCTCCTAAAAGTGCAAACACTATGTTGCAATGGGGTACTATTTGACTGCCTGTTTTAGCTTCATGGACAGCACGTGACAGAGATATGCGAACTAGGAGGGAATACGATGTGATCACAAACATACGACAGCGGACAATGTATGTAGTGAACAGTTCTTTAACGTAGCCTTAGATCATGTGTACGGGTCCTGGGTAAGATCCCAACAATATTACTTCACATGGGATAATGGGACCCGGGAAGACAGAAGAAAATTGATATATTTCGCTGGCTTAGAATGAAAAGGTTGTAAGTATAAACTCAATATTTCAAGAAAACAAGAAAAAAAACTGTCTTAAAACTTCTCTTTACGTATTGAAAAAAAACCTTTTAGTTTGGTCAACATGACAAGTTCCGATTTTAATGACAATGTGCTCAAATGAAGCGCCTCGTAATGCAGATTCAAATACGTATGAGTCTTATTAGGTCGTAAATAGTACTTACGACCATCTTATTCGAAGCCAGCGAATTGTATAATCATCAATGTATGACCGGTGTTGGTAGATAGGTGAGTAGATAAGTGAAGATGCGAATTTCACTTTCGATGTCATAACAAAAAATCGTCAATAACAAATTAAATATGAATCAACGATCACATCGTAAGTCAAGCAGATGTGATGGTTGGTTCGTATGGATTCTTTATCAATTTCAATAATAGAGGTTACGAAGCACACCTCCTGACGTGTATAGCTTGGCTATATTGACTTGAGTCTGACCTTAGCGCAAGAATATATTACCAGGCTCTTGCTTTGAATATATCAATTTCCGCAAGCAAATCGTGCGATATCGGTACTTCAAATTTGTGTGGTAATGACATCTCGAGTGTCTTCGTGATACTAGTACTTCCCGATTATGAAAACATACAATCGGTGTTATAAACGTAGGCAATGTATCAACTGTTAAATTATGCTGATCAAAAGGTCAGGCACGTGTCAAATTGGCCAAGCTATACGAAATTAGTATACTAGGATATAGTTTAGTATACCTCTTATCGAATACTATAGTAAGTCAATATAGTATAAAGTACAAAACTGTGCATAGTCAAAATACTGTACATTTTGCTTTTAGACTACTAGTACATGTATATGACTTATAGCCTAGGATGTGCATGACTCAAAACAGTTGCACAAAAGGTTTAAAGATAAGCAATAACATTAAAAAGTAAAAATAGAAATAATGTTCAATTAACCACAACAAATCAATAGCACATTCATTCTACTTTTACCAGTTTTATTGTGGAATGAAAAAGATTCCATCCATGGATTCACTCAATAATTTTCTCATAAAATCGTAACTTTTCTACGATTTTCTACGATAAACATTAACCGTGTTCATAATGTGTGTAACCCGTTGTTTTTATTTCACAGAAGTGCTTTACCAGAAGAGATAAACTCATTCAGCATAGAATGAAGTTGTTACAATAAATGGTTATAATTGATGACAGACTAACTATTAAAAGCAATGCACCCGTACTACTATTATGTCTTAAAAGTGTATACATGCAAATCTTCATTAACTCGAGGAGTTTTGTATATAATTTAGCATGATCGGTACATTTTGATGAAGGTTCTTCTGCAGTTTTGCAGTTTTCCAGACTATTTATAAAATAGTAATAGCTATACATAACATCGCAATTGTGATATTAGTAAAAGTCCGGATACATTCACTTTAAGTTAGATAGTTCAGTAGAGTCTTGAAGGCATCGTGTTGAACAGATGCAATTTCTATTTTTTATTAGAACCAGCTCTATTTTATAACCCACTTTCTATCGGAATATTTTTTGAATCGCCATGTTGGTACACAATATAAGTTATGTTTTCGAATGCACCTAAACGCATTGCAGAACCAGGTATAGCGGAGATCAAAGAACGTTTGTATTCGATTTGCCGAAACAAATATTTCTAAATTAGTTTAATGAGAATGTTAGAAAGTATTCAAACGCCCAATTGTTTTCGGTATAAACTAATTGGTTTAAGTACGCACATACTTCAAGCATGTAATAAACTTTTATATTATAATTAACGGCACATACCATGGAGCCATCGTTCAAGTTAAAACAAGTACAAGACTGGGAAAACAAATAAAAACATGCAGGAAACAGTTGGTTGTTGCAGGAACTATTTAGATAGTTCCTGGTTGTTGGATGTTTTCTAACAAATACGATAGAACGATTCCATTTCGCGATTTATTTCGTAAATTCAGGTAACATTGAACTGTTCAGGTGTCGATGTTGTGTTGACTTAAAACTATCGGGTGAAAAAGAAAGGTTACGAGTATCCGATAAATTAACAAAAACGAACCACCATTAAAATGAATTACTTAAAAAAAATGCACATTATAGGTATTGTTTGAAAGTTGAGACCGATTATACTGTATTATGGCTTTGTTATTGTCATTTCATCCCAAATACTGCAGTAAGTAGCAACATAAGGTAGTGTAAGTAGTTCTTTGACGAAACGCGCATGCGTGGCGGCCATTTTGGACTCGACGTCACTAGTGGTTGCTATAATGTTGTAAATTAAAGACGCCCTTGTTGGAATACCTAGCATCAAACTATTTTAACAATTGCTTATCTCAGACATAAGAATCACCAATGATAATGCGACTACTAGCCGAGCTAATATGCTATCAATTAAATATACAACAACATGAAGTTATTTGAAGAACGAGATATGTTTTCCGTAGAAGTTTGACTAGACACTTTCGTGCAGCCATTCATCACCAGTGCCACAACGCTAGGTCAAATTGCCAAAAAAGCAAAACGATGTACAAATGATCTGCTACCATTTGGGCAATTACGCAACAATTTCACTTACACTGTCGGCAATAAAAAATCGAAGCTAATAAATATCATTCAACTTTCCTCTACCACTTGTAACAGAATCAAACACAGCAGTTGTGTCACTCAAAGATTGTCGGGTGCATCGTTTAAATCATTAAACTCCACTTACAGGTAAATACACCAACCTCCATTTTGAAGAGTATAATTAACAACCTCCAGTCTGAAGAGCGTAGCAACCTTTATTTTGAAGATCTCAGCGGTGCAATAATTACCGACAATTTCTTATAGTGTTCCCGTATGTAACAGGTAATTACCAAGCGACTAAAGGTTTTTTTGCATCACGGAACTACAATGTGTTCCAAACCATTTATTGTGTTCTGCTATAAACATTACTTACTAACTGTACTTGCAGCCAAACCTGAGTTAGCGGTCACCTGGATTGAACATTCAAATTTAATTAATCCTCACCAGCCGTTTCTATATACAACATGACCACACTAAACACGCACCTGTTCTGTCAAATACATTCAAACCATCTGGATCTTAAATTGTATTTGTAATTGTCTGTAAAATCTTTTAAAATGGTAAAAACTATAAACAAGAATCAGTCATAGACAATCATATCTCCCGACCGAAAAGAAGATAATCAACAAAGGGCGGTTACTCAGACAAAATGGTCGAAAATATCATGAAAATATGCGCTGTAAGAACTCATACATGTGTAATTGTTATTCTGTGAACATTTCGTCAAAATTCCTTACGAAATGTAGGAGGAGTTGCACACGGACGGACGGACGGACGCCTACCATCACCATACCCCCCTTCGCCTTGACGGTGATAAAAATATTTTGAATTAAAAAAATAAGTAACTATTCTAGATATTTATTACTGTTAGATTGCCTTGTAACGTAATAAACAGAAAACCTACGATTAAGACATTAACCAGTCAGCGAGAAATGTAAAAGTGGGATATGTAAAAGAATGTGGTATGTAGGTACCGTATGATACGACTTGTGATATTGTATAATATCATCTGGAAATATCCTCATTTTTATTCACACCTATTATTCACAGTCATGGAATTCATTATCGAGGAATAAATTGTCTGAATATCTCAGAGCGCTGAACTATTCTCCTTACAGTTAAAAACGTACACTATTGTAATATGCCATAGGGGGATCCATTTCAGCGAGGCACAATGAAAAGGTTTTTTTTGGGGGGGGGGGGGTAGGTAGGGGGTAGTGCATGATACAGGAGATGCTGGAACTTTGAGGTGCTTCATGTAAAGTATCATACATATGACCTAGGTTTAAAGTTTTTATCTCTAGTTCCGCGGATTTAAAATGTATGATATAGGCATCCATGTGTTACATACACCAAAAGTCTATTAATAAACTACCTAATCTTATAGTGTTTCAACTTGCATAAAGCGAGCAGTACTTGTACATCGTTGCACCCCCTCCCCTTTGTGAGACGGGACACAAAGCCTTATTCAGTACTCTCTGTCTAGCGACATATTGCATAGCTCGGAATTTCGGATTGAAATAAAAGCTAGTTAACCCAATCTAAAATAGCTGCCATTTTAATATTTTCCTCTACACTATGTGCGTTATGAATTATAATGAGTATATATCTAATTTAACACCAATGCAATGTTAACTGAGGAAGTATTATGTTGTTCAGAAACAAGAAAATGGTAATGTAATTATCAGTATTTGATCAAGGGGTTGTAGTTAATGTCTCGGTAATTTATGAGTGCTGTAATATCATATGTTTTCGCGATGTAAAATTTCGCGAAATTTGATTAATGAAAAATCTTATGCTTTCGCGATGTCAAAATTTCGCTAAATTGCAATTGTGAAGTATTAGTAGTTTGCAGGTGGTAACTATTTGCGTATTTTAAACTTTAGAAATAGCTGCTACTCGTAGCTTACATGTTTAATGCCGTTGTTTAAATTTACGAACTCATTTTTTGCGAATCTATCGAATTCGCGTTCCACAGAAGACAACAGGTAGACAATAATGTAGTTAGGTAGGTAGTTAGGTATGCAGTTGAGAAACCCCGACTCTGATTAAACAGTAATGCCGGTTTAATAATGTTAATGACTATAACATTATTATCATATTTCTTTAATACAGGAACATTATATGTTCACATTAAGACATTATGGGTAATTTACGTATTACTGAAGTAATTTAAGGTAAATTGGTACTCATAAAGTACATTGTTTAATATAGCCGCACACATATATATCGGTGGCTCATGAAGCACTAGTCTAGCCACCCGACTACATAATAAATTTTATCGATCAAATAGCATAACTTTTTTATTTTTTGCTAGATTTTATTCTGGGCTTGATTATCTATGGCTTAGGGTGCAAAGGGAAATAACTTCATGAAAAATGAGTAGATTGAGGAGTTGTCTTTCTAAACATAGGGTATGTTAGACAGACTAATGAAGCACATATGAGGCCGTCGTACACACGTACCTATTCTCAGCAAATAAACTCACTATTGCCACGAACTAAATTTCTGAGTGTAATCTTTAGAAACATCTTAAGTGGAAATCTTAGTTTGAATTGAGATTTTACTCAAATTTGAGCTGGAATTCGAGAAATATCTGAAGTTATCACCCTAGAACTGAAACACGTTTAGAATAATGTTTCTGTTTTGGTTGCGATACTTTGGGACCATGGATAATACACATGGCGCTATTTGAGATGCCGCTTGTATATTGAGACGCGTCGTCTACGACTCATATTAACGACTGTCCAGTCTAAATTTCCTGATACATGGCGAACCAGCAGCCATCACAGAGCGTCTGGCAAGTACTAGTGAGAAAGATATAACCACTTTTAATTTCAATTAAACTGATCTCTTATCAAATTTGCATGTCGCGCTCTTGGTTAATATTTCCTTAGCTCGGCAAGTTAAGTTGAGTGCGGCCTGCCCAGTCTGATTTACTCATATGTTTTTTGTTTGAAGCGAAGTAGCTCTCTAAAGTTATTTCGTAAAAGGTGTTGCTTCATTGTCAGGCCGAAGCGTACATTGGGATGAATAAATTATTATCTGAATAGTTTGTCAAAATACATAATATATATACACTTTGTTAAAATGATATTATGCATAAATGATATTTGCGGTTTGTGATTGAAGCGTTTGAAATGAGTTTCGCAGTTCATATTGCACAAATGATCTATCTAAATTATAATTCAGCTGCAAGCCTATCCTGTCGTTCGAATACACGCCCGCTTTATATTATTGTAAAAAAATGCATATTTTATTTTTATTTTCATAATGTTATGTAGTCGTAACAAATGTGGTTATATTCATTATAAATCATGCAAACATATATTTCTTGTGTTGCACATTTTGTGACAATGCATTGATATGCAAGTTTACAAGTTTACTAGTTTTGATATGCATGATACTAGTAAACTAACCATGCTCAACACAATTTACTTGTAGATACCGGTGCGTTTGTTATAGTAGTGTTCACTCATGCTTAATCCATTGGCAGGTTTAGGAAATGTTACTAGATCAGTGTGTATAAACGCGTCGATATTCGGCAATTGCAATAAATATGGTACAGCAATAATGCGTACAGTGCTAATTTTTTACATCTGCTTTCAATAGCAATGAATGATAAAAATTGATTTGTATGTATATAGTAATCCGATAAGTCATACAGTGATTTGGTTAATACGTCGTTTAGATGTCGCATTGGGGCAGATCAAGAGACAGAGGGAAAGGGAGGTAAGGGGACGGACAGACAGAAGGACAGGCGAGGTAGGGGGGGGGGGGGGAGATCAGAAAGACTTTTTACAGTTCCGAAACAACCGTACCGGGTCATTGATTTATTTACCTTCAGGGACGATGAAAAATATTATTTTTTAAAACAAAAAATACGACCATCTCGATATCAGAATATAGAGCACATTTTCTCTTTTTTATTCCTTTCTATATCGACCACCTCAAGTAGCTTCAAGGGTGCCTTTAATGTTCAAGTTTTTGCATGCATGCTTGCAAGAAATAAATAACATGCTAGCACATGTAAGTAGTTGTAACAAATGCAATAAGGTGCGTTATTCTGACATATACAAATAGCAAGAATTAGTAAGCTAGAAGTACAAGTATTACCTACCGATTTTAAGATAGATCCTCTAAATATTTCACATTAATGGAATTCTTGCACAAATATTTACATATTTCAGGAAACAACTCTTAATCCTTCCGTACATTTTCCAGGAAAAGGATAACTTAGAATCAGATCTACTCTACCCTGAACATCGGTTCATGTAATTACAACATGTTATATGTATACACTAAAGTGCAAACCATACGTAACTATCTATTTACGATGTATTATTGTGTACAATGTAATTAACGAGCTCGGTACAGGGGCGGCGCTGGCGAACAGGGGCGCAATATGTCGTAAGTGCAGTTTGAAAGCGTTACATCCATTTTTAAGCTTTCTGTTCAACCTCACCAGAGCGGCACTTTGTACAACAAGAGCCTTTGTATAAGAAGCAATATTTGCAATATACTAGTAAATGCTTTATTAACTGTATTTATTCAATAGAGACTAATTTATCTAGTATGATAAAACCTCTGTAGAGCAACACCTTTTTGACAAAAAACACATGGTTTCATCGATTTAATTACTTGCATGAAAAAGTTTTTTCGAACGCTCCCTTTCTCTTATTTACGAGAGGGAGAGTCGGAAAATAATTGTTTCATACAAGTTATTAAATCGATGAAACCGAGTTACTGTACCATCGGAAGCTACAAATATTGGCCGTTGTACAGAAGTTAGTTGTCGCTCTACAGAAGTAAAACTTATCAGCTTATAGATTATGCGAATGTTTGTTAAAGAGAGGTTATGGTACAAGAAGTTGTACTGTACAACTTTCAAAACAACATATCGGTAACATCAAAGAGATAACACGACTCATCTATGTCCAAAGCTGAATTACATCTTGGCCAATATTGTACATAGGCTTGAGGCTGTTTTGTCTGTTTACAAACGTTGTGGCCAAAAAGTATAAAGTAAACCTTATTTAACGGCCATCTTAAAAACAAAGATCACAATTTCATATCCGTTTTCTATCATTAGTTTAATACACACTCTGAATAATGATACCGTATTTCAAGGGACCCAAGACTGGTCTTATTTTTTTTTTCATACACTTAAATATTTGACATTTTCAGGTTTTTATCAGCGAATAGACGCATTGTTCTGACATGATTAACGATAGATAAGAAATTTAGCATACGTTGTATCATCAAGAACAATCATCCCCGTGATGGTCGTTTCAAAGTTATCCTCATATAGTCCTTTGAAGAAATGAATGCAGTGATTTGTTTATGAAATAAAGAAAGTTAGGGCATTTTTATGCACAATGCAGCACGGAGTCCTAGCCCGGGGTTGTTTATTGACAACTGTTTATTTACTAGCTACGCACATGTATTTTGTGTTCACAAGCGCGTGTATTGTACATAAACAATTAAACTATGTCAGACGAGACAGGTAGTTAAGGTCTACTAATGATAACTTTACATAATAATGAGGATAATTATTGTATATACACTGTTTGTATTTATATTATTGTTATAATGACCTAATTGGTCGTTAAAATCTATGTTACTAACGAGACCGCCTGTACGATTGTCACAATAATGTCTCGTGAGATCGATGCCCCCTCGTCGCATTTCGGGATTCTCCGTATTTTCTGAGTATTATCAATACATACAGCCAATGTTTTCCGGGATTCTCCGAGCAGATTGTCGCTTTCCGGGATTTTCCGAGCAGTATACTGAAACCGCGATTTTCCGAGCAATCCCAATGTTTTAATCGTCATTTTCCGGGTTTCTTCGAACAGTTTGCTAAATTCAAGATTTTCCGAGTGTTACCGATGTGTGCAATCGCTGGAGATACCTAAATACACAATTACACAAAAAGTTGTGCGCAGGCCTAAACTCCTGGGCTACAAAGATTGTACGATGGACGTACGACTTTAAGACACTGTAGCCTACGAACACAGCTCGTACGGGTCAGTACGATTTTCAAAGGGTGGAATCGTACGATATTTGTATGAACATCAACGTCATGTGGCACAAGTAAGGAACACGTAGGTTCGTATGGCAACTCGATCGTATGATATTCGTACAGTGTCCATATGGTATATGTGCGAGTTCCTATCCATCGTCGTGCAAGTATCATCAAATATCGTCAAGTAATGGTAAGCATCGCCAAGCATCGTTTTAGCATCTAATCGCAAAGCATAGTCAAGCAATGACTAGCAACGTCAAGCAATGACTAGCAACGTAAAGCAATTACTAGCAACTGCAAACAATGACTAGCAACGGCAAGCATCGTCAAGCATCGTAAAACAATGACTAGCAACGGCAAGCATCGTCAAGCATCGTAAAACAATGACTAGCAACGGCAAGCATTGCCAAGCATCGTAAAACAATGACTAGCAACGGCAAGCAATGACTAGCAACGGCAAGCATTGTCAAGCAATGACTAGCAACGTCAAGCATCGTCAAGCATCGTCAAGCATCGTAAAACAATGACTAGCAACGGCAAGCATTGTCAAGCATCGTAAAACAATGACTAGCAACGGCAAGCAATGACTAGCAACGGCAAGCATCGTCAAGCATCGTAAAACAATGACTAGCAACGGCAAGCAATGACTAGCAACGGCAAGCATCGTCAGGCATCGTAAAACAATGACTAGCAACGGCAAGCATCGGCAAGCATCGTAAAACAATGACTAGCAACGGCAAGCAATGACTAGCAACGGCAAGCATCGTCAAGCATCGTAAAACAATGACTAGCGTCGTCATGCTTCGACCAAACTTGCAGTTTTAACAGATACATTAAAATGTAATACACATGAAGACAACAAAAAGAAGTCTTAAACACCGGTATTCAGCTTAAAAGTTTGTTGATTGGTCGTACAAAATTGAGATTGTTATTTGTGCGCTCTTTCTTCGTTAGTTTTATTCTTATTATTGAAGTTCTATACAAGAACACAATTACATATTG
Organism: Spisula subtruncata; assembly: GCA_963678985.1. Taxonomy (NCBI): domain Eukaryota; kingdom Metazoa; phylum Mollusca; class Bivalvia; order Venerida; family Mactridae; genus Spisula; species Spisula subtruncata. The sequence goes on along the minus strand of OY787676.1, from coordinate 20,475,603 downwards.
GTGGAATTATTGTTTTCAACATTTAACGTGTATTTATACGAGGGTACAATCGTTAAAAATAAATACATTTTACTCATAAAATAACAAGGAGCCAGCTTTGTTGGTTGGTCGTTTTTTATGCCCCCGTATCGATAGATCGGGAGGTATATAGTAATGCACCTGTCCGTCCGTCCGTCCGTCTGTCCGTTCGTTCGTCCGTCCGCCCTGGTTAACCCAAATTGACCGTTTCTTCTAGCATTAATATGGCTTGCTACAAAGCTTTCAAACTTGCATGGATGTTGTATATGAACACTCTCCACGCGCCTGTATCGCCTGACTCCATTTTGACCTTCACCTTGACCTAATTTTGGACTTAGACTTATTGAAAGGCCAAATTCTTGGTTAACCCAAATTGACCGTTTCTTCTAGCATTAATATGGCTTGCTACAAAGCTTTCATACTTGCATGGATGTTGTATATGACCACTCTTCACACACCTGTATCACCTGACTCCATTTTGACCTTCACCTTGACCTAATTTTGGACTTAGACTTATCTCCCCTTTAGTATTTTCACAATAAAATTTTGTCTGGAGCGTATCTTCAAAACTATTGAACATATTGACTTGAAATATGATATATAAATAGATGGAAACTTGGAGAAGTGCATTGACAAAGAACCATAACTCTGTCTGTCTTAAATTTTGAATTATCTCCCCTTTCGTGTTTTTTATAGTCAAATTTTGCTCTGAGTATATCTTCAAAACTATTTAACATATTGACTTGAAACTTGGAATATAAAAAGATGGCAACTTGGAAAAGTGCAATGACCAAGCAATATAACTCTGTCTGTCTTAAACTTTTAATTATCTCCCCTTTAGTATTTTCATAATAAAATTTTGACCGGAGTGTATCTTCAAAATTGTTTAAGATATTGCCTTAAAAGTTTATATATAAATAGATGGTAGCTTGTAGAAGTGCATGGACCAAGAACCATAACTCTGTCTGTCTTACATTTTGAATTATCTCCCCTTCAGTATTTTCATGATAATTGTTTGTCTGGAGCGTATCTTCAAAAGTATTTAAAATATTGACTTGAAACTTGGTATATGAATTGGTGGCAACTTGGAGAAGTGCAGTGACAAAGAACCATAACACCTGTACCACCAGATCACACATGAAGTCAATCAAGGCACTGCTTTCAAATGTGGTATATTCGTTTACCATCATAAGTCCCTTATAGTTCAAAGCCATGTAACACTATCAAACATTTTAACTGAATAATGGCCCCTGATTGACTTACAGCTTTTTATGGACATGGCTTCCACGGGGGCATAAGCGTTTATTGAACGCAGTCTTGTTTTAGGTTTGTTATTTGTTCGTTCTTTTCATCGTTTGTTTTATTTGGTGATTGTTCTTTTTTTAGATGTTCTTATTATTGAAGTGTTGGAACACAACGGGTTAGTGATGCTTAAGTATAACTACCGGGTATGTCGATTGTTTCTTTATGAACAAGATAATATTCAAGTTAAGTGATGTTTTTGAAGTTTGATTTACCGGATAAAAACACAATGCCATAGGGATAACAACTAACAAGTGATTGCTATCAGCATTTAACATGTACGTGTCATATGTATCAGATGGCCATGTCAAAGTGTAAGGCATAAACTAAAATGTTGTTCGTTTCCCCTATATCATACGTTACCTTGTTACTAAGGGTTGTGTGTGTTAAAAGGTTGCCCACTTAATTCTATAAATGAATACTTCTAAGTACCGATATTATTGAACGACTAACTCATTTCGTCCTGAAAAGGATTTTTTCTGATATTTTTGTGTAGATCGAGGGGTGCCCGCAAGACTGTAGTCCTTCTTTAATCATATGTAGATACTACAATCTACGCACATGTAGATGCGAAATTGGAAACAAACAATGCTTTATTTATAACCTAAAGCTTAAATACCAACTTTTTAAAGTAGTTTTTAACATAATAAATTCTCCCTATCTATTTTCAAATACTGGATCTGGTACAAAAAAACAGACATATTATATGATATAGGTTATAAATAGAATACAAGTAATAAGAAAATAAAAGTAATTGACATTACGCCAGAGTCGAGAATGCTCCGCCTGATTGTTTGTCGAAGGCTATTTATCGAAGGTTTTCAAGTTAATTCATTGGACCATGTGATTCTAATTTACCGTTAAAATTGATTTAGAGGGTGTGCATTGACTACTGGCGTAATGTTTATTCTTTAACTATGCATTCCTAAACAATTGACGAGTATCTTTCTTATAAGTGTATCGGCATATAGTTTAACAAAATATATATTGTCTATAGTTAACGCCTGTCAAATCTGTTGGCTTAAATAATTCTAACTCGCGTTCCAAAACCAATTAAGCGTGTATTGTTTGTGTAAGAATCGACAGCAGATGATACATTCGCGGTCCAAGTTACAACACCCCTGATTAAACCCCTTGTTGTTGCCAAAAAGACGATAGCGGCGGAAAACTAGCATAACATGCAACACTATCTGTTTATCTTATCTTAGCAGGACACGCGAATTGTTTAGAAACATATGCTACATAAAATAAAAATGAACAACGGATGAGACCAAACAACTGTTTGATAATACCGGTGTTTTGTCCATGACGTGTGAAGTTCAGTTAGGATATTGTGCAAGTGACGTAGACGATTATGTGTACATTATAGATAACAAGCTAATGTCTGAACAGGTTGAGTGTAAATATTAATTTAAAAGCATTGATATTTTACAGATGCCTGTATAAGCTTTTATAATTAGTTTGAAACGATGAATAATAGTTTCACTCCACGAAACAAGGAGTTGACCGCTTAGTCTAGCTGCGTCACTTTATTCTAATCCTAACTGGAATGTACACGTAATAGAATTAAGATAAGGTACAACCAATAGTGTTCATACATATAATTAACTTAATTATATACAAATCGACGACTTAGAATTAGAAGGTCGTAACTACCACTTACGACCTTTTAAGACTCATACATATTTGAAATCTGCCTCACAAGGCGCTTCTTATGAGCCTATTTTCATGAAATTCTAAAATTGTCATGTTGACAAAAATGAAGTTTTAAAAACGTGTTTTCCCATAGGTAAAAAGTGAATTACAGACATTTTTCTCTTGTTTTCTCAATATATCGATTTGGTAGTTACGACCTTCTGGTTCTAAGCCAGCGAAGTGTAGGTAGTAACAAAAATGAGCAAAGCATTTTTAAAAGTGGCCGATTGTTTGAGCAACCTTTTTTGGATCCGAATTCAGCTGTGGTACAATGTATAATGCGTTGGTGAAAAACCTCGCAATCAGTACGTCAAACCCTACCTGTAGCTGCTTGTCACATGGTGAAAAAATGTGCAGTCTGAGCGGGGCTCGAACCCTGGAGCATTTGCTTACAGTGCGAATACTTTCCGGACTGAGATATTCAGCCGCTTATACACGCCCCCTCACCCATACTGTGATCAGGTTCAGACGGTTACGTACAAACGAACTAAATTATTTTAGAATAGCTGCCGTATTAAATGACCAAGCAAAATCATGGTATGTCTATTTTTGTCATATATGACGATAACATGATTATTGCCATGTTCAAATGTTCACAGAAAAATACGACGTCAATCTCCAGGGACGTAATGAGTTATTGTCCATGACAGTTAATCAATTGTTTCCTGTCAAATACAGCTCTTGGTTTTCATGACAAGCAAAGCACCAGGGGCTACATGAGTAATAGTATATCGAACTTATATTACTCCAATCTATGTACAGGGCCGGGTCCAGAAATATAAACACCGAGGCAAATATATTTTCTATCATCTATTTGAGGCTTATTCTTTAACAAAAGTGCCTGATTTTTGTAATTTCTCAAGGCTTCATGACAAGCGCCTCTGTATGCATCAGCGTGCCCAAGGGCCCGGTGTACGTTTATTTGACATTGTATATTATTTTGGTTGTTTTATATGTTCTGAATAACAACCCGAAACCGAACAGAGGCCTGCAATCGACAGCGTTATGACCACCTGTCCGCTGAGAGCGCATACCTTAAGTTGACTAACGTACTCCACACACGGGGCATGAAACTTAACACTGTTCAATTTCTTAATGTTCGTCGCAAAATGTATCCAAGGAATATACCGTATTCCCAGTATTGTTGAGCTTAGAAATGACTACAAAACGAATGTCATTTTGGTATCGAATATTCGACAGTTTAAAACAAAACATGAATTATATAATCATGAGCAACAATAAGGGGAGGGAACTGATGTATGTCTTATTCATAGTCGATCAGAGTAGCCTCCCCTGAAAAACTACCCTACAACCAGGGGAGAGAATAAAGATTGCAGGAGTAGCCTCCCCTAAACTCATGGTGAGAATTATGTAGTGGCAGAGTTATTACCCCTGAAATCAGGTGAATGAATTCGTAGTCCGTAATAAAGTATCCCCATCATAAATGTTCGTCGCCTTAAACAGAAGGCGGCCGGTAAATGATAGGAAGAGCAAGAGCATGCACACCATACAACAAACAAATTAAACACAATTACATGACACAAATACAACCAACTGTGTTTTGTACACAGAATGTAACTAAACATTTCGATGGCTTAGAACCAGAAGGTCGTAACTCCTACTTACGACCTTATAAGACCCATACATATTTGAAATCTGCTTTACAAGGCGCTTCTTATGAGCATATTTTCATAATATTGTCATGTTGACCAACATGAAGTTTTAAAACGTGTTTTCCCATAGGTAAAGAGTAAATTACAGACAGTTTTCTCTTGTTTTCTCAATACATCGATTTGGTAGTTACAACCGTCTGGTTCTAAGCCATCAATGTATGCGTACACAAGAACATAAATATAAAACATCGAAGAAAATTACATATATCGGAGTGAAATAAACGATATTAGTGAAGACGTTTAATTATAAAAATGTACCTGCTTTTCATCCCTTGGATGATATCCAATTATTTTCAATCGACACATGAGTAAATCTCATTTCCACCACCAAACTTATCAGTTCCAATGTACTTAAATTTCCACACTACCGATAATCATACGATTTTTGTTCGATTTTTTTCTTCGTTATTCTGCAATTGTATGAGCATAATCAACAAATCGTAAAGTCATATATTTTCGCGAGCTCAAAATTTGGTAATGTTTCATTTTATCTCAAGTTTTTCGCGAGGTTAAAAGTTTGTTAGGTTAAACGTTCGTGAGCGTAAGCTTCCGCAATGATTGAGCTTCAAATGGGACAACGTTCTGCTTTTAAATGGTGTTGTTAAGCAAACATTTCTGCGGACTTTTAATTTCGCGAAAATAGCGAACAATTAATATATTCTTCGCGAAAATTACATACTAAACAGTAGTAGAAAAGTAAGTAAGTAACAAGAAGGTTTGAAGTACATGTCTAATATTCTAGGTATGTTTGGGAGATGTTCCATGTCTCATTAATCATCGATAAAAATTAGTGAATTCCTACCACTGGAAAGTCCTGAAAACTACATTCTGGTATTTTTTTATTTGGAGGGGGCGGGGCATTCCAACATTAACTAATTTTATGCTTGAAAGAAAACTACAGAGGCATTTTAACAAACTTTTTAAGACTGCAATTTGCACATCAACTGAAACATTGTGTTTTTTGTTTCGCTCTCATGTTATAGGGCAAGTGGGCTTAATCCAATGGAAAAGCAAATTCTTCTCTGCTCTGTTATGCACTGTTCGGCTCGACTCGGCTCTTTTGTGCTCTTTTCTGTTCTGTTCAGGCATGGCCTGTTCTGCTCTGAAATTCAACTCGACATTGACATTGCCATTCGTAAATTATATTCCTATTATATGCTGGTAAACGCTCATTATCTGCAGGTATTACTTTTTTGAACATTACGATAAAAGAACTGATTTTTGTACTCCAATAATGCGCAGTTATGAGATAATCAATTTGTTGCAATATGTTTTCTTACAAATTGTTAATGCAATAGCCGGTCAAAAATAAATAGAGAGCTACAAAGATTTTTTCATCTAATCAATAGTACATAAAGGGGAGTAACTGTTCTCAAGACTTAATAGAATTATAACAAGAGTGTTTTCCCTTATATACATATAGTCATATATATATATCAACATTTCTGACTGACTTGTAATAAGTTCTACGACACTTTCCATAGTTTTTAAAGCTGCTCTATGAGTCATTAATACAAGTTAAAAGTTCAGTTACCATTTTCTAGGGCTGTATTCAGCTGTTAGCTGTTCAACCACCCTTTGACATTCCACTGGCACCCATCTCCCAAAGCATTAGATATGGGCAAGATCTCACCTCAAATATTGGAATGTAAAGTTTTGGATGCGAGTGAATTCAAAAATTAGAATCACTAAACAAAAATGATATTCTTAGTTTATTAAAGTAACATTTCTAGAGCTGGAACTTCAGATACATTACTAAGTTTGACTCTGGTTTTAGCGAAATCTCAATTCGAACGGATATTTCTACTTGAGATGCTTCGGATAATCGGGGCCTGGCCATTGGGCTACCTAATGAAACCTACCTTCGAGTCTCCTTGGGGAGACATTTTCTCTCCTGCGGTTTTGGCAGGCAACACCGAACTGCGGCGCCCAGGAATGAACACTGTCTATATAGATATCAATTTACGCCTTAGTGGAGTTAAGCATGTGGGTTATTATTTCTGAAAGAAGTGAACCAGTGGTCGAGACGATGGTTTAACCAGGTAGCACACCGTAGCTCTAGGCCACCGCTTCCCTCATTTATATGATAATGTGTCCATAATTTCGCTGAATACGTATACTCATCACTGACGTTGCTCATCATTGTTCTTCAGATATTTCTTCTGACACCCGAACTTGACAAACCACTTACATATGAGAATGATAACAATACCAGAAGTGAACAATGAGAAAATGCTAAGCCACGGACATAATAAATTATGGTACAGTGGTTAGTGCACCGGCTTTTTTATTCCGATGTTCTTAGTGCTACATGTCATACACTTCCAAGAATAAAAGTGGTAAGTTTGATGTATTTGAAACACGAACATCTTACCGCCACATGCCATACACAAAAAATACAAACATGTACTAGTATTTTGACATTTTCATACTCCATTTTCTGTAGTTTAATGCTTAGCACTGTGGCTGGTGTTTGGCGTATTGGTATTTGTGTGAGTCCCTGTTGTGCCTTTCGTGTTTAGCGGTTTCTTTAAAATACTGCCTTTCTTGTCAGATTTGCTTTTGTCTTTTTTGCATGGTTCGTTTGAGTACAAAGGTTTAAACCGATTATTTGAATTAATTACTTAAAGGTTAGTCCAAACATCTAAAGCCTTAAAGTTCCGTGCATAATATGGAATTTATAAATAGCAGATCTATTGATATACACATATAATAGAGGATCTATCACGAATTGTCAATTGATAAAAAATTATATTAAACGAGTTTTGGAAAAATTATTAAGCGAGCTTCTGGTGAGCTTTATAATATTTCCTGAACGAGTTAACTATGAATATTGCAATTGACACCGAGTGATAGATTCTTTAAATCATATGGCACTAAAAACGCAAAACACGCACTGATTTATTGAAAAAAAAACTCAATATTTTATATTACACGTGGTACGTATAACTTTATACGTACTGGCTATACTAACCTGGATACAAGGAAAGTCATGTGATATAGCTATGGTTGAACCTCAAACATATTTTAATCACACAGATGGGTACATGAAATGTATTCGCAAGCATTTCTACTTTTTTATTTGATTTGATAAGATTTTTGTGATTCCTCGTACCGTCCCATACCAACTGGTAATCTGGATTTTTATAGGACCCCAACGTTTACCCCTTCACGCCGGCCTAACTAAAGCTAAAAGATCGAAATAGGGTACATTTGTCTAATGGACATGCACAAGCATTAGCCAAAGAAATAATTTTGAAAATTTTAAGGACGCAAAAGGCGATCAATGAGATCTCTGTTGCAAGCAAAGTCGGACGTGGAATGAATGAATGAGCTTTTTCTACTTGAAGCTCATGTGTTTTATTTTTTTACGTTTACGACATGATGGAACCCACAAGTATTTACAATTCATTTATGCTTGAACGAATTAATCATTATTCATTAACAATACAGATATGCAAATAGGGATACAAACACTTCATTAAGTCTGCAAGTGTCTGAGGTGCATTGATTCTTTATGCTAAACGTGTTTGTTAAAAGATTTTATAAAATGGTGGCATTAAGCAATTTCCCCCACATATCACTTTGTTGATTGGATGTCATTAACGGTGCTATCTTAAAACACCGATGTGTTAAATGAATGAGTCCCGTCTCAAACATCTGCATATAACTCTCGTTTAATGTCCCTTGACACTATGCAGTTGCTTGGAAGTGTGTTAGATCCAATGAATATAATGAATGCTTATGTCAGTACACACGATCCAACTTTTACTTCAACGTTTGATGGCAATCTCAAAAGTATTTTTAATTTCTAAAATACACGAAAGCGTATGTCAGTATTCCACTTTTACAACTCGTTTGGGACTTTTCATTTCTAAAATACATTTCCTATAGCTTTGATAGTATGGTGTTCTGGATTACAACACAGCCTATTAAAGAATCAAAGAACAAAATGTGTAATTTTCTATGGCCTCACTTAGAAAATAAGACAAATTGATATTGGACTTTTTAAAAAAAAGAAACGGTGGTGGTGACATTGTGTGACTTTTAACAAGCACGGTTTTACATAATCGAATACTCGGTCAAGGAAAAATATAATAACACATCAGTTACGACAGGAATCACTCAAATTATTCCGTGATATTGGTCATGATGTTGTCCACATGTGCGGAATATTGTCCTTTATATGCAGAAATCAATTTATTATTGCTAACTATTGGATCACGTTAGTGCGATGTCGAATGTCGACTGTCACTGCTTCCGCCCTCCCTAACGCGACTGCATGTCTCTATTTTAAATAGAGGATCTTGAATGAGTAGTTGACAAAACAATATGACACAAGGCTCTTCCGAATGTAAGATTCTATTTATCATATAACCTTAGTAAACGCTAAATACGAGCGTATATTTGAAAATGATGTTGTATGCTGCCTAGGTTCATGAGGTTTCCAGACACACTTTATTGGTACTTTGGAGCGTGATGCACGGAATTCGTGGGTCGACTAAGTCATGGATTGGCTAATGTCGCTTCAAGCATTTACACATTTGTGTAACGGGCTTTATTTGTTTGTTTAAATTATTTGTTGTTTTTATCAAAACAATTTTCGACGATGTACAGCATAATCATTAACAATCAAAGAAACTGCAAACAATCGGTAAGACAGCACTCAACTGAAATAGGCGAATACAGAACACATAATCAACAAAGATCACAAGCACTTGGCACAACCGAAAGAGAAAACAAAACTAACCCATAAAAACATGAACAAGCTGAAGAACATAGTTTCAAATGTAAAAAACTGACTAGCCATGTCTCAGCCTGAACCACTCACGATTAAATAAATGCTTCAAATACATTTGTATACATATATGAGACAACAATGGCATTCCATATTTGCTATTAGAATGCTACAATCAGATACATGGAAATGACTATCATAATTATCATGGACACATGTCAGTAATCGAGTTTAAATTTATTGGCAATGATAATAATTACAATGATAATCAATAGAAATTCTAGACTTCGTCAAATCCTGCTTATCTGCAGCGCGCTTAACATGAAAAAATGCTTTGACGATTTTATTGATATGTAGACTTGAAACAATGCTTTGGCTAAATGTAATACTATATTTAAATGAACATTACTATATATAAATCGCTAATGGGGTCATTATTGCGCCTACGGTTTCCGTTGTATTAATGTACGGATCAATTTACTGGATAATAAGTGGCTATTTCACCGTAACTAACATCCGGGTAGACATGGAATTATCCCTGGTAACAAGAAGCGTAACTTCCTCACAATAAATTATTCTACCACATGAGAACAGGTCGATCTTATTCAGCAATAGTATGTTTAGCTGGTCATTTTAACTTGCTTTAATAACGCAACTTTCTGATATGACCAGACAACCGCTCAACATAATTCAGTTATTCGCGTTTGGTCATTTCAACCTGAATTGACATACTTTGTTTAATGCATGGAATAGCATGCCCACTGCGGTATAACGTACACCGGATATTGCTCGTAAAGTGAGTAATATTATCAATTTTAAGTACATGAAATGTAGACCAGGGTGAGTTTAGTGATGAAATTTTCCAAATTACTGACTTCTTATGCACATCCCATTTGAGTTTTAACTTCTTCGGGCATTTTGGTAACTTTATAGCTCACTATCGTTTATCAGATATTCACATAAAGGTTAAAATGAATCAGCATTATGCCGTTACTCACTCGCAAATATTGACAACAGTACTTTACAAGCTTCTTGAACGACTGTAATACCAAATTGTAGATTTTTTGAACTGGCCATTTTGTTTATATTGAACTCCAAAATGTTGTGACCAAATTTCATAAACATTGTTCGAAAAACAACTAAGATACACCCCAAAACAGATACGTGTGCGTGTACGGAGTATTGCTGTTTAGTGTACGGAGTATTGCACATAAGTTCAACGTTAGTATACGGAGAGTATGGCATAATAAAATGAGTAAATAAAGTATGTAAATGGACAGTTTTATCGTATTATTACGTCTGCTCACAAATATGGTCATGTTTTATGGGTTATACGATACAATAAGAATATTCTTAAATAATTATGTTAAAATATTTCAACCGTCAGGCAGATGAATGCGATTAATAAAATAGAATGCTGAATTTTATGCATAAAGTGTTCTTGTGAGTAGTACAAATGTGATATTTAGCTTGGATATATGCAATTCTTTGAGAGTCATACTTACGGTCAAATGGCAAATAAGGGCATGCATATCCATATATAAAAAATGTACACACCAAGGTTTATTTAATAATTTCTCAACTATTTCAGATACTGTAATGAGGTTCCTTTGCTATGATTTACGTTCAACGTTGCTAATTCAAAGTATTGTACATTGTAGTAGTTTTGTGTTTGTCAAATGCAATTGCTCAGCTACGACTCTTTACTGTATGTGAAATACACGGTTACTAATAGAAGTTTCCGTTAAAATTCAGGGAGGACTTGGAGCTAGGATAAGCTTGTTACATTAATTGTTTCATGCAGTCCATACAATCCAATCTAATAGGTACATATATATATAATATAGGTTATTTTTTATAAAATAAAGCTGCTTATACCTTGTATTTATTCGATTTGAGTGACAAATAGTCACTGCAAGTAAAAGCAATACTCTGTACACCAAACAGCAATACTCCGTACACCAGAGAGCAACTATATAGCAATACTCCGTACACTAACACCTGCATTTATTCTCGCAATGCACCGTCATTTTCGATTAGTTTCGGATACTACATTTGCAATAAAATCTTTGTAACAAAAATGACAATTCGCTCGATTCAAGTTGAGTATTTTAACGAAAAATAAAAAAACCCATCTTATTTCGACAGATCGAGCTTACTTTCTGCGTGAGTAACGATACGAGTTTGGTCTTTTAATCACCCTTTAAAGAAATTTCTGGCAATTTACCGGTTGCACAGGCTAGGAAAATTTATGGAGAAGATAGTTTTGTATAAAATGTACATTAAAACACTCAGATAAACTAACAATCATCTCTGAACTTACCCTTGTCAACACTAGAATGTCGCGAAAATTGATAATATTACTCATCTTGCTAGCAATATCCGGTGTACGTTATACCGCAGTGATGCCACTAGAGAATAAAAAAACGTATTGAGAAGACAGGACTCAACTTAAACAGTTGATCATAGAAAGCATAAACTTTACTACGTATACACGGCAAGTTAGTCCCAGCTTTTATTGTTTTGAGTTTCCATTTGAAAATACCGACCAAGGACAAACATTGATATTGTCTAAGTAGCTTCTATAATAAATATTCCATATTTCTGTCGTCCCGTCAGTAACAGAACAATACGGCAACAGCACAGACTAAAAGACATACATGAACTATAGGCAACTAAATTCTCAAATGAAAATATCAATGCAAAGACAGTTGTGGTAATGAAATAGGTTGGAGTTGATGATTCCAATACACGGTCAATCTCAAAATAAATACTTATAACGTATGTGTCAATATAAAATTGTCTATGTAGCTATCTCAAGCAGTCAATTACCGGATGGTTAATAAATAAGTACTTGTTTAACAAAGAACTCCGACTTTTACCATATGTTCGTTATCTATAATATAGCTACAGGAGCAGTTGGACGAAAGGCCAAATAAGCAGTGCATTAGTTCAAATTACGCCTTATATATGAACCATATTTCGTAATGAAACTTTAGAATTATAACTCAAACCGAATGAAAGTAGAATGTTCAACTTTGTTAGTATTATTATCTCAGTTACTCCTACACAAGTATGTTTTAGAATCATCGGGTCGACGAAACCTGTGCTAGAATAGGAAATGTTAGCGGGTGTCTCTAAACAGATTGAGTACGACAATGAGTCTAATCAGATTAAAATAAACCCGCGTAAAATATAACATTACCAGCAATCACTCTGTGTAGAATTAGATCTCATTATGGGGGATTTTACAATGGGCTGGATATTGATGTCCGTATTTTAAAATTGAGAACATTCAAGCAACAGTGTACATGTGGACTTTAGAATTCTTATTTACATAAGATATTAGCGGTTCTTAACGCGACATAAGGGATTTTCCATTTATTAGTACTCTTGATTCTTAAGACTGTTTGCCTTAAATACGTATTTTAGTCATTTTGTACAGTGGATATTTGAATATAGGGGTTAAAGGTTGTTTATAGTTTAAAATGAGCCAATCAGCTTTTTAAAGCTAAAACTAGACCTTTCTGTCCCTTGAAAGTTATGACTCAATATTCTGCCAAGGAATGTCGACCTTTTTGCAACTGAAATGTGGACTCGCAGCGGCCTAGTTTGTCTTCTCGTTTCGTTATTTTGTTATATGTTGGACATTATGTCGTGTTATTGTAATATGTGAAGTTTTCATGCTGGCTTTACTCGACCATGTAGATTGAGTGCTGCCTTCCCTCTTCAATCTTCTGTTATTTTCTAACCTTCTTAACTCCCGGTACTAAGTGGAAGCTTACATACACACATCATTAACGCTTCATCTTCTTTGAACCCGTAAACATTTAACCAATGAAACCTTATTTAGAGTTAGATAACGTACATCTAATAACATATCATCTACAGATTGGTCGTTGCAAGTCATCTTCAAATTAACCAGGACCAGAAACGTATTCTAACGTCTCAGCCACCAATATATGAAAGAGACTGCATTATACACGTACATAGAAGGTAAATACTATTAATGAACCCCGTTAGAGAGATACACATAAAATAATATCAACATTGCCAAAATGGGTCGTAACTTAATATAATATATAATTTGAAATGTTGCTGAAAATCAAATGTTTTTTTAACTAAAATGGCCGGACAGGTTCCATTTTTTTAATTACCACCACGTTTACATGAAATACAAATCCACATAGAAATGGTGGTGTCGCCTAGTCACCTACGTCAGAACCAGACATAGACCGAACCATCCATAAGTCGACAACTGATTATCCGTCGATATTCATTTGACACAAAGTAACATAGAATATTCTTATAGAAACTACTTCCAAAACGAACCGGATGTACGAGGGGAATTCCGAAAGTTCTGATAACTTAGTGATAACTTCACATTGCTATGTCCGCTACATTTTCTGAAAGGTCAAGTTTGCAGGCAGAAATTAATATTAAAGTTTTGGTTTAACGTCTGAGAATTTTTGAATTTTATTGATATTAATCAAAATGCATGGTTTGGGGTTTTGACTGAAATTGGAGTATTTCCGATAAAAGGGCTATTCGTATTATATAAATGTCAATCAAGTCGGATTGAAATTATAGAAATTATCAAGATTTTTTATTATCCCTTCCAAGATATGACTTGTTTTTCGACAATTCAATAGGTAATATACCTACATGTATTATGTTATAAAGGGGGACATAAAATTCTTCGATGATGATATCATTACTTGATTTCGCTAGTGGGAGGTTGTATCTTTCATGAAATATGCGCTTTTATAACATTAAGTGAATATTAAACAAGTTACAGGGATATTATCAGAATTTAAAATATCCCTCGTAGCCTTTCAGAAATAGAAATTTTAGTCTTATGAGCAAATACCTTCCTTTCCTGTCATACAAACTTTTTGATAAATTCAAGGATTCATATGTCGATTTAGTAAGGTTTTTTTCCGAGACATATTCTTCAGGAGTTTGAATTTTCGATTGGCACAACCTTGGGATGATTTCCACATAATTATGTGTCAAGAGAATGTCAATTGTAGCGATGATCGCGACACACATGATTGCAATTTAGATATAAATGGACGGGCAACTAAATACATAACCCATGGGCCAAATCTTAAAGCATTTTTAACAATTATTTAATGGTACTTTGAAGTATATTTTTACATATTCAATAAAAGAAGCCGTGCATTCACTGTGTCCTTTACCATTGTTTTGAGACCAAATGGTTTCCGTACAATAACTCAAGAAGCTTTTTCCTAGAATCTCCAAACTTTACATGGAGGTTGGCCAGCAAACGTAGATGACCCCTACGGGTCAAACGTCAAGGTCACTGTGACCTTCACCATTTCCGAGCATAGGGCTGCAATTTGCGCATACGTGTTTTACTAACATCTCTGGCTTTTATAGACCTCGTGTCTATTTTAATGAGGATTTTTACATACAGCGTACGCATAACTTATAACCTTGTATACTTAACGCCTTCCTATGTGTGATAGAGTTCATACACTAATTCGTCAAATATACACGTGCCCAATATTCCACATTCATCGCGAACCAGCTGCAAATGTCTATTATGCTGAGTCATGTTGGCGTACATGTCAACATATCTCACAAAAACATGATCGACATGTCCTAATGCGTGAGCATTCCTTTATTTACTGACTTTAAACAATCAACCTAGCAGGTGATTGTCATATTTAAACACAAGTATACATTTTCAAGTGATCAGCATTAGTTCTAGGAGGTTTATTTAATCACTTTGTAAATGAATGCAAGCATGTGTTGATAATAAATGACAAGCGTAACCGGCATTAATATCCCCACATATAGGCATGTGGTGTTCGATTAAAACGATCACTTGGATTCACCGTTTTCTTTGTTATATCTTCGTGAAACTAAGTCATCCCACAATTTTACAGCGGTGACTTTTAATTATTTCGTTTGGATATGTGAGGGCATTGCTCCGTGTGGTTGTATTACGTTGTGTTGTTGATTTTCAGCTGGTTTAGTTGAGTGCTGCATTCATTCCCTGTCTGATTTCCTCATGTTTTTTACATTTTTCGAAATTCTACGCTATTGTGTATAAGTTTGAAATTGAGAAGTATCACGATTCTTGTATTTAACAACGCACATGAAACCCTGTTTTATGTGCCTAATAAATTAATTGTGATCTCATTTCCATCTATTACTTTGGTTGCTCACCATTCACATTTCTATGGCAAGTCATCTGAGTTTCGCTACCTAAGCGAGAAGATATCATAGTTGAATACTCTTACAAAAAACCAATATTTAGTACAATACTTAGCTTGTTATGTCGAGATTTGCAGCGGAATATTCACCATGTAGGTTCTTAGCACGCGAACAAGTAAGTGGGTAAAATCTTTAATATACGAGGTTTAAATATTTACAATAATCCAATCTTTTGAATGGGCCTCATCCTTTGTACGGATGCTTAAGCAATTATATCACAAACAGGATACATTTAATCAGAAAATGTTCGGTTGGGTACAGTCCGTTCAAAGTTAATTGATAACGGTTGTAAATATTAGCTCGTCCGTCAGGTAAACTATGCTTATCTATGTTTGACTGGGTATACCTGAATTACTGGTAGTCCCCGCTATTCTTTCGAACGGGACACTTTCCTCATTAGAATGACTTATTGAATCGACAATATTTCTTCACATCAAGCTGTGTACATAAATTGACTGTGATTGTACAATCTGAGCATTCGCAGTCAATACTCGCTTTCCCTTTCTCACTGACACATACGTATTGGGTACACCAACCTTAACATGTTAATTATCATTGCCACCAAGCAACTACAATATTTATAACATGAAATATGAAAAATGTAAATAATTAGTATGTAACGGTATAGCGGTAATAGACAATGAACTACAAATATACAGACTGCGGGACGTAAGTAAATCAGGGAATGCACAAACATTGTTTAGGTAACAGTCAGATAGAAATAGAGAGCTTCTAAACAAATGTTAATTGACATTACGTAAGGAGGTGATCTTTATGAAATAAACATGAAACTAAATAAACAATGTAACACTAATAAGATTTTATGTTAGAAAACAGTTATACTGGTACCCAGATTGTACAAGGCAATTTAAGTTAGACCGATAATTAAGGAAATATGACGAACCCACTTAGTCTATACAACGTAGGTGCAAACTATTGTGACTAAATATTTGTGTATTTCGTATCACAGACATGTATCAAGTAACTTGGAAGTGTAAATTTAGTCGAAAATGAAAAACCCTTACTTTGCGCGCTTGAATAGACGTTTTACCATTTTTGATGGTGTGATCATCCAAGCGTAACGGAGGCCAACGGAAATGGGTTCAACATGAACACTATGGATACACAAATAGACAGTGTTAGTCAAAAGTTCTTTCGAGTTAATAATTTAAAAAAATGAATTTTTAATTCGTTTGCGAAATTTTGACGCTCAGTATACAATGGCGGTAACAAATACATTTATTGTTATAGTGTCATTTTATCAATGAGAACAAAGGCAAATTTATCGTTGTGGAAACGTTCCCATAAATTTTCTTCCGATTACTTATTGTCGTCTATCAATTTTTTAGAAACGCTTCACTGACTATGTATTCTGAATAATGATTTGTTTTATAAGAAACGTTTCCTATGTTTGTCTAAGACCTTATAGATGTTGACCAATCGCATAGAAAATATCAGCACGAAATTTAGATTTGGAATTATGTTTCTTTTTTAGCAAAATCATGTTTTTCTTCCTGATACTCCTTTGTCGTGTACCAACCATTTAGTAAAAACTCAGAACGAATTTGTATTATGACTTTTTTGTAAGGAACATTTTTCATTGTTTTTTTTTCCTATTTTTTTTGTCGTATTTTGTAACGTGAATAGTGTCTTTATTTGTAAGCTAAATTTAAAGCGTGTTGTACTAATGTATTAGATAATATTTCGACCTCGATGGGTAACTGTTAAAACTAATGGAGATAGGGGCATTCCTTAGGGAATATCTTAACACAAATTAAGTGTTTCCTCATTCCCACAAATTGAATTAAAGTGACAAACATGAATATATCTAATCAAGGAATGTTATTAAACGACGAATGAATCAATTGTTTTACCTACGTTTGTGTGCAAACGTTATTTTGTATGTTTGTTGAGGTAAACGAAACTGACATACTTGGAAAAGGCTCTTTCATTTTACAATACAATATAATTCCGTTCTCTTCCAATTACTAAAACATTACAGAACTCTAATTATATGGCATCGAATAATGTTTTAGTTAATTTTATGCTTGTCATATAATTGCATTGAGTTGGAATTGTGATGTCTAGCATTTGCTATGACAGATATGATAAAGCAATAATTCAAACAATGATAATAATTAACCGACTTAAATCATTGACACACGGACAACTTGCATCAAGCTTTAGAAATCCTCCATTACACAATTTCCGAAGGCTATTCAACGGGTTTTATACACGGTATATAAAAGGAGCTATGATTGTAGTTTTTTTGTGTGAATATGCTCAATAATTGCGTATATTTTTAATTCGTCATTTCATAGAATGCAGCTTAATTTTATTCTGGCCCCCTAAAGTTGGAATTAAAAATAAATACACCCTGATTTACCGAGGTACTTATTTACCTATTGCAGGTAATGTAGTAACATTTCGCGTTTGTTAAACAATATTTTCTATAACATTTCGTATTGACATAACTGACAAATTAAGATGGTTTTAAGTGCTAGCCACGATGAAAACAAATATCATATTAGTATGAGCATAGTATATTATTTGCAAGAGGACCGTCTGTTACCGGTTAATTTATGTCAAATAATTGCGTATATTTTTAATTCGTCATTTCATAGAATGCAGCTTAATTTTATTCTGGCCCCCTAAAGTTGGAATTAAAAATAAATACACCCTGATTTACCGAGGTACTTATTTACCTATTGCAGGTAATGTAGTAACATTTCGCGTTTGTTAAACAATATTTTCTATAACATTTCGTATTGACATAACTGACAAATTAAGATGGTTTTAAGTGCTAGCCACGATGAAAACAAATATCATATTAGTATGATCATAGTATATTATTTGCAAGAGGACCGTCTGTTACCGGTTAATTTATGTCAAATGATTCGCCATACTGAATTTCTCTGTTTCCTCAACAGTTTACTTCTGTCGATTATATGGTTCGTTTTCAAAAGCATCTTTCGGGAAAACTGAAATATTTTTACTTACGTTTAAAAATATCAGCACATGTTTCCAAAGAAACGAAAAATAGCCAATGTTTTCTTTGTGATAATATTTTGTCTTGACATAACCTTATAAATTGTGTCTAGAATGGAACATTTTATTTTAATGATTAGCTACTACAATTGATGAAATTTTAAAGATTAAAGTTTTCCCTGATGGTTCTTTCTTAAAACTACACAAGGCGTTTAATAACAAGGTGCATACACATCGTTAGTTCTTTATAAAAGAATTATTGCAATTTCTCAAAAACTAATAAGAACTCGAAGAGGAGAGTCATTACCCAACATTAATAGCACACACGTAGTACAAAGCGGGCACAAAAAATAACACACAGCAAGGAGAATCAAATGCGTTGTTTAAATCATGATGTCTCACAAAATGAACATTTTTCTTACTGGAGATAGTTTTTAACTAATCTTGATAAATATTTTAACACAAGACTCGTCGGATATTCACTGAATCAATAACGCACTGCTTAACCAGAGGACCAAATTAGATACCTCCAAATTCAAACGAATAATTCGAAATTTCCTTTTTCGAGTTCAGAATATCCTCATGTAACGAAGCTATTCTGTCAAATTAGGTCACGCTAATAAATGAAATACGTTGTTTATAACCTCGTATTTGAAAATCAGAAAATGATACCGAACGAACATTAACGACATACCTATCAAACGTTTCCGTAAACTAAACAAGGCGAACAATTTGCATGTGTGGTAATTAAAGAAAACTTACATGTTACCAATTCCCAATTAGGAAGATATTCATCTCTCATATCAGGTTTCCTGGTTTGGTTATCTTGTTATACTGAGACTAAACATTCAGACATGTCCAATATTGTTTTCTCTCATGTTCCTTCAGAAATACACGAACTGACAGTAAACTTGAACTGATATTGGCATGATTTGCCTTTTTACTTGTTATTATATTATAGTTTCCTACTCCATTTCGTTACAAAAGATAAAGAAGTATTTCAGGACAGGAGTCAACTGAATAATGGGGATGACACATTTTAATAGAGACATTTATAATGCTATGTTGCCAGTTTAAATTTAAATAATTTAAATAAAAGATGAGATTATACTTCCTGTAACCAAAATCTGAATCTCAATTGTAATTGATTTCTAAATTCACGTAACTTCACATGTACGATTACATTGTACGAGGATACATCTTAATACATTCAAGTTTTTATTGTCATGATCGATTTTAATTTCACATTTGGTTTCCTCAATTTGGAACAGACATGTGAAATTCCAACAGGCATGATACGTATTTAAATTTACCATTCACTTGTTTGAACCTGTTAGTGTAATACTAGTACCCGTTGACAGGAATGTTTCCTTATCAAAACTAAAACACACTTGATATTTTGTTATTCATGGATGGTTTGACTAACTCGAACCCAATGTGAGTAAATACAGAATATTTTATAGTACCATAATTTCATTGGAAGCCAGTCCTTCTGTCTATGCTTTAGACTATCAGTCTATTTGTGATGTGGTTAGTACTTCATTCGGTCAGAAAGCTAAACATAAACTAGATACAATATTTTTCTAAATAAAACTTGCAATTGTGGTGTATCGATAATTTTATTGATCCTTAGGAAATAGTTTTGTATTACGGAAAAGGTAGGTCTATGTTAATAGGATCAAAGCGTGTATTTCTGAACAGTTTATTCAAGTTTGTAAAGTAATACTTCCGTTTAGAAATGTTTCGTGTTCTTTTATTACAAATAAATATCGGAGGATCGGTCGTTGTCGAGTTCGAGGTATTAAATACATTAGAAATGGTCAGTTATTCTAAGTTAAACATACCATGAGGTAAAGGACTTATTTGCTTCCTTGAACCCACAAACATTTAACCAAAGAAACCCTATTTATATTAAAATAACGAATATCTAATAAAACATAATCTACAGATTGGTTGTTGCAAGTCATCTCCAAATTAACCAATAACTATTTTGTCGTCTGAATCTTAGAGACACAGCATAATTCATCCAAGGAACATCACTTTATAAGAAAATCACAAGAGAGTGCACAGAAAATACCACTAACATCGCACAACAATGGGTTAATCTTTATCTTAGTAAATCATTTCAAATATTGCAGAAAAATAAAATGCTTTTGTCTAAATTTGCCGGATACTTTCCATTTTCTAATTAACGCAACGTTTAAATGCTGTATCGGACAGACAATCCAAATACACACAGAACAGTACATGACATTGTGATATCGCTTAGTCACCCACTCAAGAACAAGACACGGAACGAATCATCCACAAGTCGACAATTAATTACCCGTCGATATTCATTTGACTTAAAATGAGATAAACGATTTTAAGGGGAACCTTTTCTAAAACGAACCGGGTGCAAGAGGGGCATTCTGAAGGGTTTTGAAAACTGAGTGATTACTGAAATTGGTCTGTGTGAATATTGAGAATTTAATAGTATTGGTGTTAAACAATACATGGTTTCGTAATTGACTGAAATTGGCATATTTCTGGTAAAATGGCTATTTTCTTATAGCTTCAACGACTATTGGATTCTTTATGTTAAACGTGTGAGTTAAAAGATTTGATAAAATGGTGACATTAAGCACTTTCTCCCACATATCACTTTGTTGATTGAGTGTCATTTACGGCACTGAGATGTTATATGAATGAGTTCCGTCTCAAACATCTACATAGAATTCTCGTTTAATGTCCCTTGACACTATGTAGATGCTTGGAAATGTGTTAGATCCAATGAATATAATGAACGCATATGTCAGTATTCCACTTGTACTTAATTTTTTTATGAAAGTTTCAAAACTACATTTTATCTCTAAAATACATTTCCTAAAGCTTTGATAGTGTGGTGTTCTGGATTACATCACAGCCTATTAAAGAATCAGAGAATAAACTTTTCTAGGGCCTCATTAAGAAAATAAGACAAATTGATATTGGGTTTTTTAAAGAAAAGGTGGTGGTGGCATTGTGTGACTTTTAACAAGCACGGTTCTACATAATCGAATACCCCGTCCAGGAAAAATATAATAACACATCAGTTACGACAGGAATCACTCAAATTATTCCGTGATATTGGTCATGATGTTGTCCACATGTGCGGAATATTGTCCTTTATATGCAGAAAGCAATTCATTATTGCTAACTATTGAATCACGTTAGTACGATGTCGACTGTCGACTGTCACTGCTTCTGCCGACCCCAGCGCGACTGCACGTCTCTATTTTAAATAGAGGATCTTGAATGAGTGCTCATACATTACGAGTTGACAAAACAATATGACACAAGGCTCTTCCGAATGTAAGATTCTATTTATCATATAACCTTAGTAAACGCTAAATATCTTTGTAAATGATGTTGTATGCTGCCTTAGTTCATGAGGTTTCCAGACACACTTTATTGGTACTTGGGAGCATGACGCACGGAATTTGTGGGTCGACCAAGTCATTGATTGGCTAATGTCGCTTCTAGCTTATAAAAATTTACACATTCGTGTAACGGACTCTATTTGTTAATTTAAATTATTTGTTGTTTTTATCAAAATTTCTCCGACGATGTATAGCATAATCATTAAAAATCAAAGAAACTGCAAACAATCAGTCAGATAAGACAGCACTCAACTGAAATAGCCGAACACAGAACACAGAATCAACAAATATCACAATCACTTGGCACAACCGAAAGAGAAAACAAAACAAACCCATAAAAAGCTGAAGAACATAGTTTCAACTGTAAAAATGAAAAAAACTGACTAGCCATGTCTCAGCCTGAGCCACTCACGATTAAATAAATGCTTCATATACATTTGTATACATATATGAGACAACAATGGCGTTCCATATTTGCTATTAAAATGTAACGACAATATACGTAGAAGTTACCATCATGATTATCATGAACACATGTCAGATATCGAGTCTAAATTTATTGGCAATGATAATAATTACAATGATAATCAATAGAAATTCTAGACAGCGTCAAATCCTGCTTATCTGCAGCGCGCTTAACATAAATACACATCTTTGACGATTTATTAATATGGAGACTTGAAACAAGGCTTAGGCTAAATGTAATACTATATTTAAATGACATTACTATATATAAATCGCTAATAGGGTCATTATTGCGCCTACGGTTTCCGTTCTTATAAAGTATGGATCAATTTACGGGATTATAAGTGGCTATTACACCGTTGCTAACATCCGGATAGACCGATAATTATCCCAGGTAACAAGAAGCAAAACTTCCTTACAATAAATTATTATTTCTATCTCGATCTTATTCAGCAATATTTAACTCATGTACGCTTGTTCAGCTGTTCATTTTAACTTGAATTAATAGCGCAACGTTTTGACAGATTTCTGATATGACCAGACAACCACCTAGTATTACTCAGCTGTTTGCGTTTGGTCATTTCAACCTGAACCGACAGTATAAGTGCGACACATACGAATAAAATGAGCGATAAGAGAAAAGAAAAACGTTTTGGGAAGGTAGAACTCAACTTAAACAGTTGATCACAGAAAGTATAAACTTCATCACATACCACTATTACACGGCAAGTTAAGACGCAGCTTTTACTGTTTGGAGTTTCCACTTAAAATACCGACCAAGGACAAACATTGTTATTGTGTAAGTAGATTACATAATAAATATACCATCGTCCCGTCAAAAACAGAAGAAGGCGACATTCCAGGAAGGATACAAGACATGCTACAGGCAACTTAACTTCAAATGAAAATATCAATGCAAAGACAGTTGTGGTAATGAAATAGGTTGGAGTTGATGATAACGATGCACGGTCGATCTCAAAATTCTTATGACGTATCTGTCAATATAGAATTGTCTATTATAGCTATGTCAAACAGCCAATTACCAGATGGTTCATAAGAAAGTGCTTTGTTTAATAGCAAGCAAATTCGTCTTTTACCATGTGTTCGTAATCTATAATATAGCTGCAGGAGCAGTTGCACCAATCCTCAAAATAATCAGTGTATTGGTTCAAATTATACCTTATGAATCTTATTTGGAAATAAGGGTAAAGAACTATAACACAAACCATTACAACTCAAACCGAATTGAAGTTGAATGTTCAACTTTGTTGTTATTATTATCAGAGTTACTCCTACACAAGTATTTTTTAGAGTCAACGGGTCGACCAAAACTGTGCCAGAATAGGAAGTGTTAGCGGGTGTCTTTAAACAGATTGAGTACGATAATGAGTCTAATCAGATTACAATTAACCCACGTATAATGTAACGCTACCAGCAATCACTCCGCGTAGAATTAGATCTCATTACGGGGGACAATGAGCTGGTTATTGATGTCCGTATTTTAACATTGACAACATTCAAGCAACAGTGTATCTGAGGTAAATAAGCATTCTTAAGTCGACAGATACACTGTTGCTTGAATGTTCTCAATGTTAAAATACAGTAGGGATGTTCCATTTATTCTTAATTCTTATGATTGTTTGCCTTAGATATTTTAACCATTTTACAGCGGATAACTGCAAATAGGGGTTAAAGGTTGTTTGTAGCTTAAACTAGGCCAATCAGCCTTTTTAAAGCTAAAACTATACCTTACAGCCATTTAAAGGCTAGAACTGATTTTTTTCCAAGGACTTTTGATTTTTTGACATGTGAAATGTTGACTTTCAGCGGCCTAGTTCGTCTCGTTTAGTTATTTAGTTATATGTTGGGCATTATGCTGTGTTATTGTAACATGTGAAGTTTTCATGTTGTCTTTACTCGACCGTGTAGATTAAGTGCTGTTTTCCATCTTCAATTTTCTGTTATCGTCATACCTTCTTAACTCCCAACACTAATTAGAAGCGTACTACGTACACACATCATTACCGCTTCATCTTCTTTGAACCCGTAAACATTTAACCAAAGAAACCTTATTTAGATTAAGATATCATCTAATAACACACCATCTACAGATTGGTCGTGGCAAGTCATCTTCAAATTAACACAGAACAAATTTCGTTGCGAGTCATCTTAAATTAACCAAAAAGTATTCTGACATCTCAGCCAACAATATCTGAAAGAAAATGCCTAATATGTTCATACACGGTAACAAAACTAATAATGAACACCGTTAGAGAGATACACATACAAAAATATCAACATCGCCAAATTGGGTCATACTTTATAAAATATGTAAATTGAAATGTTGCAGGAAATCAAATGTGTTTGTCTAAAATGGCCGGACAGTTTCCATTTTCTTATTAGTTATCACTACGTTTACATGAAATACAAATCCACACAGACAAGGTGGTGTCGCCTAGTCAACTACACAAGAACCAGACATAGACCGAACCATCCATAAGTCGACAACTGATTATCCGTCGATATTCATTTGACACAAAGTAACATAGAATGTTCTTATAGAAACTATTTCCAAAACGAACCGGATGT
The DNA here is from genome assembly GCA_963678985.1 of Spisula subtruncata. NCBI lineage: Eukaryota > Metazoa > Mollusca > Bivalvia > Venerida > Mactridae > Spisula > Spisula subtruncata. The sequence continues at coordinate 20,450,488 of OY787676.1, read as the reverse complement.
ACGAGGGGAATTCCGAAAGTTCAGATAACTTAGTGATAACTTCACATGGCTATGTCCGATACATTTTCTGAAAGGTCAAGCTTGCAGGCAGAAATTAATCTTAAAGTTTTAGTTTTACGTCTGAGAATTTTTGAATTTTATTAATATTAATAAAAAAAGACATGGTTTGGGGTTTGACGGAAAATTGGCGTATTTCCGATAAAAGGGCTATTCGTGATGTATAAATGTCAATCAAGTCGGATTGAAATTATAGAAATTATCAAGATTTTTTATTATCCCTTCCAAGATATGACTTGTTTTTCAACAATTCAAGAGGTAATATACCTACATGTATCATGTTATAAAGGGGGACATAAAATTCTTCGATGATGATATCATTACTTGATTACGCTAGTGGGAGGTTGTATCTTTCATGAAATATGCGCTTTCATAACATTTAGTGAATATTAAACAAGTTACAGGGATATTATCAGAATTTAAAATATACCTCGTAGCCTTTCAGAAATAGAAGTTTTAGTCTTATGAGCAAATACCTTCCTTTCCTGTCATACAAACTTTTTGATAAATTCAAGGATTCATATGTCGATTCAGTAAGGGTTTTTTCCGAGAAATATTCTTCAGGAGTTTGACTTTTCGATTGGCACAACCTTGGGATGATTTCCACATATGTGGTAAGAGAATGTCAATTGTAGCGATGATCGCGACACACATGATTGCAATTTAGATATAAATGGACGGGCAACTAAATACATAACCCATGGGCCAAATCTTAAAGCATTTTTAACAATTATTTAATGGTACTTTGAAGTATATTTTTACATATTCAATAGAAGAAGCCGTGCAGTCACTGTGTCCTTTACCATTGTTTTGAGACCAAATGGTTTCCGTACAATAACTCAAGAAGCTTTTTCCTAGAATCTCCAAACTTTACATGGAGGTTGGCCAGCAAACGTAGATGACCCCTGTTGATTTTATGGTAAGCGGGTCAAACGTCAAGGTTACTGTGACCTTCACCATTTCCAAGCATTGGGCTGCAATTGGCGCATACGTGTTTTACTAACATCTCTGGCTTTTATAGACCTCGTGTCTATTTTAATGAGGATTTTTACATACAGCGTACGCATAACTTATAACCTTGTATACTTAACGCCTTCCTATGTGTGATAGAGTACATACACTTATTCGTCAAATATACACGTGCCCAATATTCCACATTCATCGCGAACCAGCTGCAAATGTCTATCATGCTGAGTCATGTTAGCGTACATTTCAACATATCTCACAAAAACATGATCGACATGTCCTAATGCGCGAGCGTTACTTTATATACTGACTTTAAACAATCAATCTAGCAGATGATTGTCATATTTAAACACAAGTATACATTTTTAAGTGATCCGCATTAGTTCTAGGAGGTTTATTTAATCACTTTGTAAATGAATGCAAGTGTAATGCCGTATCTTTGCGTTGGTTACAGTTTGGGGATCTTTAGCTCAAGTACCAAGTGTTCTATGAGTATGTTAATGGGGATTCTGAATATATCGCAGACACCGTCAGAACACGTTCCTTCTGACTTGTTGTTGTTGGTGTTGTTGTTGTTACTAGCTTTAATGCAAATATCTCCCTTCGTGCTTCCGGGTCTGTAAGCTATACCGTGTAGCTTTAATAACGTGACAAGTGTGTGGTTTCCAGAATAAGTTCAAATTAGAAAGTCAATGTTAAATGAGTCGATAAATCAAACGTCCGTTTTACTATTTTTATTTTCTTCGTTTCATCCAGTAATCAACAAATAACAGATATATTTTAACACACAAAGTAAGTAATTTAACACAGATAAGATATAGTGGAACTCCACTTCTTTTCCTAACTTAACTTTCGAAAATCCTGACCGTTCCCTTCAAACCCTAATTCATCACTTCCTATTACATGTTTTTAAAAACCCACAGAAAAAGTATCTAATATATTAAAACCAATCAAATTGCATGTTACAAAAATACTTAATGCGTTTTTAGCCAATATAATATCATATTACATAATTGGTTAACACGTCAAAACGCGGCTCCAAATTATTACATGATTACCTTGTCAATTAATATGAAACAAAGGTAATGTTTTAATGACAATACCCTCAGGTTCATTATAATGTAGATAAAATCAATTATGATGCTATCTCGACATATTCAAGACAAGTTTACGAGTATACGTGAAATTTAAACAGTCTAATAGCCCCTAGATAGTAAAATAGTTTGATACCTCGATTTTAAAAGGCGTTACTAAAATTTTACCGCACGAAACAAGCATGTGTTGATAATAAATGACAAGCGTAACCGGCATTAATATCCCCACATATAGGCATGTGGTGTTCGATTAAAACGATCACTTGGATTCACCGTTTTCTTTGTTATATCTTCGTGAAACTAGGTCATCCCACTATTTTACAGTGGGGACTTGTGCTTTTAATTATTTCGTTGGGATATGTGAGGGCATTGCTCCGTGTGGTTGTATTACGTTGTGTTGTTGATTTTATGCTGGTTCAGTTAAGTGCTGCATTCATTCCCTCTCTGATTTCCTCATGTTTTTTACATTTGGAAATTCAACGCTATTGTATAAGTTTGAAATTGAGAAGTATCACGATTCGTGTATTAACAACGCATACGAAACCCTGTTTTGTTTGCCTAATAAATTGTGATCTCATGTCCATCTATTACTTTGGTTGCTCACCATTCACATTTCTATGGCAAGTCATCTGAGTTTCGCTACCTAAGCGAGAAGATATCATAGTTGAATACACTTACAATAAACCAATATTTTAGTACAATACTTAGCTTGTTATGTCGAGATTTGCAGCGGAATATTCACCATGCAGGTTCTTAGCACGCGAACAAGTAAGTGGGTAAATTCTTTAATATACGAGGTTTAAATATTTACAATTATCCAATCTTCTGTATGGGCCTCATCCTTTGTACGGATGCTTCACCAATTATATCACAAACAGGATACATTTAATCAGAAAAAGTTCAGTTGGGTACAGTCCGTTCAAAGTTAATTGATAACGGTTGTAGATATTAGCTCGTCCGTCAGGTAAACTATGCTTATCTATGTTTGACTGGGTATACCTGAATTACGGTTAGTCCCCGCTATTCTTTCGAACGGGATACTTTTCTCATTAGAATGACTTATTGAATCGACAATATTTCTTCACATCAAGCTGTGTACATAAATTGACTGTGATTGTACAAACTGAGCATTCGCAGTCAATACTCGCTTTCCCTTTATCACTGACACATAAGTATTGGGTACACCAACCCTAACATGTTAATTATCATTGCCACCAAGCAACTTCAATATTTATAACATGAAATATGAAAAAATGTAAATAATTAGTATGCAACGGTATTGCGGTAATAGACAATGAACTACAAATATACAGACTGCGGGACGTTAGCAAATCAGTGAATGCACCGAACATTGTTTATGTAACAGTCAGATAGAAATAGAGAGCTTCTAAACAAATTTTAATTGACATTACGTAAGGAGGTGATCTTTATGAAAATTAACATGAAACTAAATAAACAATGTATAAACACTTATAAGATTTTATGTTAGAAAACAGTTATACTAGTACCCAGATTGTACTAGGCAATTTAAGTTAGACCGATAATGAAGGAAATATGACGAACCCACTTAGTCTATACAATGTAGGTGCAAACTTTTTATTTCACAACAACGTTATCTGTGGCATGTGATAGCAAACTATTCAGTGCCTTGGTCCAATTGCTACTTATCAAGAATAGATGTATGCATGTAGTTACATTATTACTGCATATTTGGCACATCCCTTGTTGGAGGAGTGTTGCGATAGCCGAATGTCCTGATGCAATCTTACTTTTAAAATATGCATACCGTATAATATGGGCTTGACTACCAATATAATTGCAACATCTTGTAGTTAGTAAAATCCCCATAACGATGTACGCTGTAATAAAAAAAGAAAATACAAAGTAATATCATAATCATATATTTTGGAACAATTTCTTCTATTGCTGATTTATTATGTATCCTACTGCTGATTTTATTCATGTTCTAAATGGTTATATGTTGATGTAAGTGTAAACACTGTTAATATGACGCTTCGAAATGAACGTTAATGCGACTGACGCAACGGCATACGTCAAACAGCTGTCAAATAAACCCACAAACCGTGTCCGTCTTAGGGCAATGCCTGTCTATCATTTTCTCTTGTAATGATACACTCGTTTCATGAAAGCTAACTAGATTATGTTTCTTGTGGTATGGTAAATACAATGGCGGTAACAAATACACTTATTGTTGTAGTGTCATTTTATTAATGAGAACAAAGGCAAATTTATCGTTGTGGAAACGTTCCCATAAATTTTCTTCCGATTACTTATTGTCGTCTATCAATTTTTTAGAAATGCTTCACTGACTATGTATTCTGAATAATGATTTGCTATATAAGAAACCTTTCCTATTTTTGTCTGAGACCTTATAGATGTTGACCAATCGCATAGAAAATATCAGCACGAAATTTAGATTTGAAATTATGTTTCTTTTTTAACAAAATCATGTGTTTCTTCCTGATACTCCTTTGTGGTGGACCAACCATTTAGAAAAACTAGGCACGAATTTTGTATTACGACTTTTTTGATAGAAACCTTTTTTTATTGTTTTTTTTTTCCTGATAATTTGTCGTATTTTGTAAAGTGAATAGTGCCTTTATTTGTAAGCTGAATCTAAGGCGTGTTGTACTAATGTTTTAGATAATATTTCGACCTCAATGGGTAACTGTTAAAACTAATGGAGATAGGGGCATTCCTTAAGGAATATCTTAACACAATTTACGTGTTTCCTCATTCCCACAAATTGAATTAAAATGACAAAAATGAATATATCAAATCAGGGAATGTTATTAAACGACGAATGACTCAATTGTTTTATCTACGTTTGTGTGCAAACGTTATTTAGTATGTTGTTTTAGGTAAACGGAAATGACATACTGGGAAAAGGCTCCTTCATTCGACCTTTACAATGCAATATAATTACGTTCTCTTCTTACTACTAAAGCATTCAAGAACTCTAATTATATGTCATCGAATAGTGCTTTAGTTAATTTTATGCTTGTCATATAATTGCATTGAGTTGGAATTGTGATGTCTAGCATTTGCTATGACAGATATGATAAAGCAATAATTCAAACAATGATAATAATTAACCGACTTAAATCATTGACACACGGACAACTTGCATCAAGCTTTAGAAATCCTCCATTACACAATTTCACAAAGGCGATTCAACGGGTTTTATACACGGTATATGAAAGGAGCTAAGATTGTGGTTTTTTGTGTGAATATGCTCAATAATTGCGTATATTTTTAATTCGTCATTTCATAGAATGCAGCTTAATTTTATTCTGGCCCCCTAAAGTTGAAATTAAAAATAAATACACCCTGATTTACCGAGGTACTTATTTACCTAATACAGGTAATGTAGTAACATTTCGCGTTTGTTAAACAATATTTTCTATAACATTTCGTATTGACATAACTGACAAATTAAGATGGTTTTAAGTGCTAGCCACAATGAAAACAAATATCATATTAGTATGATCATAGTATATTATTTGCAAAAGGATCGTCTGTTACCGGTTAATTTATGTCAAATGATTCGCCATACTGAATTTCTCTGGTTCCTCAACAGTTTACTTCTGTCGATTATATGGTTCGTTTTCAAAAGCATCTTTCGGGAAAACTGAAAAGTTTTTACTTAAGTTTAAAAAATAGCAGCACATGTTTCCAAAGAAACGAAAAATAGCCAATGTTTTCTTTGTGATAATTTTTTTTGACATAACCTTATAAATTGTGTCTGAAATGGAACATTTTATTTTAATGATTAGGTACTACAATTGATGAAATTTTAAAGATTTAAGTTTTCCCTGATGGTTCTTTCTTAAAACTACACAAGGCGTTTAATAACAAGGTGCATACACATCGTTAGTTCTTTATATAAGAATTATTGCAATTTCTCAAAAACTAATAAGAACTCGAAGAGAAGAGTCATTACCCATTAATAGCACACACGTAGTACAAAGCGGGCACAAAAAATAACATACAGCAAGGAGAATCAAATGCGTTGTTTAAATCATGATGTCTCACAAAATGAACATTTTTCTTACTGGATATAGTTTTTAACTAATCTTGTTAAATGATTTAACACCAGACTCGTCGGATATTCACTGAATCAATAACGCACTGCTTAACCAGAGGACCAAATTAGATACCTCCAAATTCAAACGAATAATTTGAAATTTCCTTTTTCAAGTTCAGAATATCCTCACGTAGCGAAGCTATTCTGTCAAATTAGGTCACGCTAATAAGTGAAATCCGTTGTTTATAAACTCATATTTGAAAATCAGAAAATGATACCGAACGAACATTAACGACAATCCTATCAAACGTTTCTGTAAACAAGGCGAACAATTTGCATGTGTGTTAATTAAAGAAAACTTACATGTTACAAATTCCCAATTAGGAAGATATTCATCTCTCATATCAGGTTTCCTGGTTTGGTTATCTTGTTATACTGATTCTAAACATCCAGACATGTCCAATATTGTTTTCTCTCATATTCCTTCAGAAATACACGCACTGGTAGTAAACTTGAACTGGTAATCGCATGATTTGCCTTTTTACTCGTTATTATATTATAGTTTCCTACTCAATTTAGTTACAAAAGATAAAGAAGTATTTCAGGACAGAAGTCAACACTGAATAATGGGGATGACACGTTTTAATAGAGACATTTAGAATGATATGTTGCAAGTTTGAATTTAAATAATTTAAATAAAAGATTAGATTATATTTCCTGTAAACCACAATTTGAATCTCAATTATAATTGATGTCTAAATTCACTTTAATTCATCTGTACGATTACGTGGATACATCTTAATACATTGAAGGTTTTATTTGTCATGGTCGATTTTAATTTTACATTTAGTTTCCTCAATTTGGAGCAGACATGTGAAATTCCAACAGGCATAATATTTAAATTTATCATTCACTTGTTTGAACCTGTTAGTGTAATACCCGTTGACAGAAATGTTTTCTTATTAAAACTAAAAGTAAACTTGATATTTTGTTATTGATGGATGTTTTGACTTACACGAATCCAATGTGAGAAAATATCTTATAGTGCCATAATTTTATTGGGAGCCAGTCCTTCTGACTATGCGTCAGACTATCTGTCTTTTTGTGATGTGGTTAGTACTTAAGTCGGTCAGAAAGCTAAACATAAACTAAATACAATATTCTTCTAAATAAAACTTGCAATTGTGGTGTATCGGTAATTTAATTGATCCTTAGGAAATAGTTTTGTATTACGGAAAAGGTAGGTCTATGTTAATAGGATCAAAGCGTGTATTTCTGAACAGTTTATTCCAGTTTGTAAAGTAATACTTCCGTTTAGAAATGTTTCGTGTTCTTTTATTACAAATAAATATCGGAGGATCGGTCGTTGTCGAGTTCGAGGTATTAAATACATTAGAAATGGCCAGTTATTCTAAGTTAAACATACCATGAGGTAAAGGACGTATTTGCTTCCTTGAACCCACAAACATTTAACCAAAGAAACTCTATTTATATTAAGATAACGAATATCTAATAAAACATAATCTACAGATTGGTTGTTGCAAGTCATCTCCAAATTAACCAATAACTATTTTGTCGTCTGAATCTTAGAGACACAGCATAATTCATCCAAGGTATATCACTTAATAAGAAAATCACAGGAGAGTACACAGAAAATACCACCAACATCGCACAACAATGGGTTAATCTTTATCTTAGTAAATCATTTCAAATATTGCAGAAAAATAAAATGCTTTTGTCTAAAATTGCTGGACACTTTCCATTTTCTAATTAACACAACGTTCAAATGCTGTATCGCACAGACAATTCAAATACACACAGAGTGGTACATGACATTGTGATATCGCTTAGTCACCCACACAAGAACAAGACACGGAACGAATCATCCATAAGTCGACAACTAATTATCCGTCGATATTCATTTGACTTAAAATGAGATAAACGATTCTAAGCGGAACCTTTTACAAAATGAACCGGATGCAAGATGGGCATTCTGAAAAAATTGAAATCTGAGTGATTACTCAAATTCGTCTGTGTGAAGTCTGAGAATTTAATTGTATTGGTGTTAAACAATACATGGTTTCGTAATTGACTGAAATTGGCATATTTCTGGTAGAATGGCTATTTTCTTATAGCTTCAACGACTATTGGATTCTTTATGTTAAACGTGTGAGTTAAAAGATTTGATAAAATGGTGACATTTAGCACTTTCTCCCACATATCACTTTGTTGATTGAGTGTCATTTACGGCACTGAGATGTTATATGAATGAGTTCCGTCTCAAACATCTACATACAATTCTCGTTTAATGTCCTTTGATACTATGTAGATGCTTGGAAATGTGTTAGATCCAATGAATATAATGGACGCATATGTCAGTATTCCACTTGTACTTAATTTTTTTATGAAAGTTTCAAAACTACATTTCATCTCTAAAATACATTTCCTAAAGCTTTGATAGTGTGGTGTTCTGGATTACATCACAGCCTATTAAAGAATCAGAGAATAAACTTTTCTATGGCCTCACTTAGAAAATAAGACAAATTGATATTGGGTTTTTTAAAGAACAGGTGGTGGTGACATTGTGTGACTTTTAACAAGCACAGTTTTACATAATCGAATACTCGGTCCAGGAAAAATATAATAACACATCAGTTACGACAGGAATCACTCAAATTATTCCGTGATATTGGTCATGATGTTGTCCACATGTGCGGAATGTTGTCCTTTATATGCAGCAAGCAATTCATCATTGCTAACTATTAAATCACGTTAGTACGATGTCGACTGTCGACTGTCACTGCTTCTGCCCACCCCAGTGCGACTGCACGTCTCTATTTTAAATAGAGGATCTTGAATGAGTGCTCATACATTGCGAGTTGACAAAACAATATGACACAAGGTTCTTCCCAATGTAAGATTCTATTTATCATATAACCTTAGTAAACGCTAAATATCTTTGAAAATGATGTTGTATGCTGCCTAGGTTCATGAGGTTTCCAGACACACTTTATTGGTACTTGTGAGCATGACGCATGGAATTTGTGGGTCGACCAAGTCATTGATTGGCTAATGTCGCTTCTAGCTTATAAAAATTTACACATTTGTGTAACGGACTCTATTTGTTAGTTTAAATTAATTGTTGTTTTTATCAAAATTTCTCCGACGATGTATAGCATTATCATTAAAAATCAAAGAAACTGCAAACAATCAGTCAGATAAGACAGCACTCAACTGAAATAGCCGAACACAGAACACAGAATCAACAAATATCACAATCACTTGGCACAACCGAAAGAGAAAACAAAACTAACCCATAAAAAGCTGAAGAACATTGTTTCAACTGTAAAAATAAAAAAACTGACTAGCCATGTCTCAGCCTGAGACACTCACGATTAAATAAATGCTTCATATACATTTGTATACATATATGAGACAACAATGGCGTTCCATATTTGCTATTAAAATGTAACGACAATATACATAGAAGTGACCATCATGATTATCATGAACATATGTCAGATATCGAGTCTAAATTTATTGGCAATGATAATAATTACAATGATAATCAATAGAAATTCTAGACAGCGTCAAATCCTGCTTATCTGCAGCGCGCTTAACATAAATACAAATCTTTGACGATTTATTAATATGGAGACTTGAAACAATGCTTAGGCTAAATGTAATACTATATTTAAATGAACATTACTATATATAAATCGCTAATAGGGTCATTATTGCGCCTACGGTTTCCGTTGTTATAATGTACGGATCAATTCACGGGATAATAAGTGGCTATTATACCGTTGCTAACATCCGGATAGACCGATAATTATCCCAGGTAACAAGAAGCAAAACTTCCTTACAATAAATTATTATTTCTATCACCAGAGAACAGGTCGATCTTATTCAACAATATTGAACTTATTGTTCAGCTGGTCATTTGAACTTGAATTAATAGCGCAACGTTTTGACAGATTTATGATATGACCAGACAACCACCTAGTTATACTCAGCTGTTTGCGTTTGGTCATTTCAACCTGAACCGACAGTATAAGTGCAACACATACGAATAAAATGAGCGATAAGAGAAAAGAAAAACGTTTTGGGAAGGTAGAACTCAACTTAAACAGTTGATCACAGAAAGTATAAACTTCATCACATACCACTATTACACGGCAAGTTAAGACGCAGCTTTTACTGTTTGGAGTTTCCACTTAAAATACCGACCAAGGACAAACATTGTTATTGTGTAAGTAGATTACATAATAAATATACCATATTTCTGTCGTCCCGTCAAAAACAGAAGAAGGCGGCATTCCAGGAAGGATACAAGACATGCTACAGGCAACTTAACTTCAAATGAAAATATCAATGCAAAGACAGTTGTGGTAATGAAATAGGTTGGAGTTGATGATTACGATGCACGGTCGATCTCAAAATTCTTATGACGTATCTGTCAATATAGAATTGTCTATTATAGCTATGTCAAACAGTCAATTACCAGATGGTTCATAAGAAAGTACTTGTTTAACAAGCAAATTCGTCTTTTACCATGTGTTCGTAATCTATAATATAGCTGCAGGAGCAGTTGGGCCAATCCTCAAAATAATCAATGTATTGGTTCAAATTATACCTAATGAATCTTATTTGGAAATAAATATAAAGAATTATAACACAAACCATTACAACTTAAACCGAATGGAAGTAGAATGGTCAACTTTGTTGTTATTATTATCAGAGTTACTTCTACTCAAGTATTTTTAGAACCAACGGGTCGACGAAAACTGTGCCAGAATAGGAAGTGTAAGCGGTTGCCTTTAAACAGATGCAGTGCGATAATGAGTTTAATCAGATTACAATCAACCTGCGTATAATGTAACGTTAACAGCGATCACTCCGCGTAGAATAAGATCTCATTAGGGAGATTTTACAATGAGCTGGTTATTGATGTCCGTATTTTAACATGGAGCGCATTCAAACAACAGTGTACCTGTCGACTTAAAAATGCTTGTCTACCTCAGATATTGGCGGTTGTTAACGCTGCAGTATGGATGTTCCATTTACTGTTAATCTCCATTCTAAAGCTTGTGTGCCTTTCGACAGATAAAACTAGATATTTGAGTCATTTTTAGAGAAAGGATGTCATTCAGCTTTGCAAACCTGAAACTAGGGGTTGCAGATTGTTTATATTAAACTAAGTCAATCAGCTTTTTAAGCAAAACGTCGGCCTTTTAGCCTTTGAAAGCTAGGACATTCAGCGGGCAAGTTCGTCGTCTCGTTTACTTATATGTTGTCTTTACTCAACCGTGTAGATTGAGTGATGCCTCCCCTCTTCAATTTTCTGTTATCCTCTTACCTTCTTAACTCCCAACACTAATTGGTAGCTTACTACGTCCATGTTAAAATCATTACCGCTTCATCTGCTTTGAACCCGCAAACATTTAACCAATGAAACCTTATTTAGAGTTAGATAACGTACATCTAATAAAACATCATCTACAGATTGGTCGTTGCAAGTCATCTTCAAATTAACCAAAACGTATTCTAACATCTCAGCCAACAATATCTAGAAGAGACTGCATACTACTTACAAACACGGAAACAATACTAATAATGAACCCCATTAGAGAGATACACATAAAATAATATCAACATCGTTAAATGGGTCATACTTTATAAAATATATAAATTGAAATGTTGCTGGAAATCATATGTTTTTGTCTTAAATGGCCGGATAGTTTTCATTTTTTTATTAATTATCACCACGTTTACATTCAAATCCGCATAGAAATTGTGGTGTCGTCTAGGCACCTACGTCAGAACCAGACATAGACCGAACCATCCATAAGTCGACAACTGATTATCCGTCGATATTCATTTGACACAAAGTAACATAGAATATTCTGATAGAAACTATTTCCAAAACGAACCGGATGTACGAGGGGAATTCCGAAAGTTCTGATAACTTAGTGATAACTTCACATTGCTATATCCGATACATTTTCTGAAAGGTCAAGTTTGCAGGCCGAAATTAATATTAAAGTTTTGTTTTTACGTCTGAGAATTTTTAATTTTATTGACATTAATAAAAATACATGGTTCGGGGTTTTGACTGAAATTGGCGAGTTTCCTGAAATTATAGAGAAATATTCTTCAGGAGTTTGACTTTTCGATTGGCACAACCTTGGAATGATTTCCACATATGTGGTAAGACGATGTCAATTGTAGCGATGATCGTGACACACATGATTTCAATTTAGATATAAATGTACGGGCAACTAAATACATAACCAATGGGCCAAATCTTAAGGCTTTTGTAACAATTATTTAATGGTACTTTGAAGTATATTTTTACATATTCAATAAAAGAAGCCGTGCAGTCACTGTGTCCTTTACCATTAATTTGAGACCAAATGGTTTCTGACAATAACTCAAGAAGCATTTTCCTAAAATCTCGAAACTTTACATGGAGGTTGGCCAGCAAACGTAGACGACCCCTGTTGATTTTATAGTAAGCGGGTCAAACGTCAAGGTCACTGTGACCTTCACCGTTTCCGAGCATGTGGCTGCAATTGGCGCATACGTGTTTTACAAACATCTCTGGATTTTATAGACCTCGTGTCTATTTTAATGAGGATTTGTACATACAGCGTACGCATAACTTATAACCTTGTATACTTAACGCCTTCCTATGTGTGATAGAGTACATGCACTTATTCGTCAAATAAACACGTGCCCAATATTCCACATACATCGCGAACCAGCTGCAAATGTCTTTCATGCTGTTGAATGCTGCATTCATTCACTGTCTGATTTCCTCATGTTTTTGACATTTTTCGAAATTAAACGCTATTGAGGAGTATCCCGATTCGTGTATTTAACAACGCACATGAAACCCTGTTTTATTTGCCTAATAAATTGTGATCTCATGACCATCTATTACTTTGATTGCTCACCATTCACATTTCTATGGCAAGTCATCTGAGTTTCGCTACCTAAGCGAGAAGATATCATAGTTGAATACACTTACAACAAACCAATATTTTAGTACAATACTTAGCTTGCTATGTCGTGATTTGCAGCGGAATATTCACCATGCAGGTTCTTAGCACGCGAACAACTAAGTGGGTAAAGTCTTTTATGTACGAGGTTTAAATATTTACAATAATCCAATCTTCTGTATGGGCCTCATCCTTTGTACGGATGCTTAACCAATTATATCACAAACAGGATACATTTAATCAGAAAATGTTCAGTTGGGTACAGTCCGTTCAAAGTTAATTGATAACGGTTGTAAATATTAGCTCGTCCGTCAGGTGAACTATGCTTATCTATGTTTGACAGGGTATACCTGAATTACGGGTAGTCCCCGCTATTCTTTCGAACGGGACACTTTCCTCATTAGAATGACTTATTGAATCGACATTATTTCTTCACATCAAGCTGTGTACATAAATTGACTGTGATTGTACAAACTGAGCATTCGCAGTCAATACTCGCTTTCCCTTTATCACTGACACTTTAGTATTGGGTACACCAACCCTAACATGTTTATTATCATTGCCACCAAGCAACTTCAATATTTATAACATGAAATATGAAAAATGTAAATAATTAGTATGTAACGTTATTGCGGTAATAGACAATGAACTACAAATATACAGACTGCGGGACGTTAGCAAATCAGGGAATGCACCAAACATTGTTTATGTATCAGTCAGATAGAAATAGAGAGCTTCTAAAAAAATGTTAATTGATATTACGTAAGGAGGTGATCTTTATGAAAATTAACATGAAACTAAATAAGCGAAATAAACAATGTAACACTAATAAGATTTTATGTTAGATAACAGTTATACTTGTACCCAGATTGTACTAGATAATTTAAGTTAAACCGATAATGAAGAAAATATGACGAACCCACTTAGTTTATACAATGTAGGTGCAAACTTTTAATTTCACAACAATGTTATCTGTGGCATGTGATAGCAAACTGTTCAGTGCCTTGGTCCAATTGCTACTTATCAAGAATAGATGATTGCATGTAGTTACATTATTACTGTATATTTGGCACAGCCCTTGTTGGAGGAGTGTTGCGATAGCCGAATGTCCTGATGCAATCTTACTTTTAAAATATGCATACCGTATAATATGGGCTTGACTACCAATATAATTGCAACATCTTGTAGTTAGTAAAATCCCCATAACGATGAACGCTGTAATAAAAAAAAGAAAATACAAAGTAATATCATAATTATATGTTTGGGAACAAATTTTCCTATTGCTGATTTATTATGTATCCTACTGCACTCGTTTCATGAAAGCTAACTAGATTATGTTTAGTGTGGTTTGGTAAATTCAATGGCGGTAACAAATACATTTATTGTTATAGTGTCATGTTATCAATGAGAACAAAGGCAAATTTATCGTTGTGGAAACGTTCCCATAAATTTTCTTCCGATTACTTATTGTCGTCTATCAATTTTTTAGAAACGCTTCACTGACTATGTATTCTGAATAATGATTTGTTTTATAAGAAACGTTTCCTATTTTTGTCTGAGACCTTATAGATGTTGACCAATCGCATAGAAAATATCAGCACGAAATTTAGATTTGGAATTATGTTTCTTTTTTAGCAAAATCATGTTTTTCTTCCTGATACCTCTTTGTCGTGGACCAACCATTTAGTAAAAACTCAGCACGAATTTTTATTATGACTTTTTTGTAAGCAACATTTTTTATTATTTTTTTCCTGATAATTTTTTTGTCGTATTTTGTAAAGTGAATAGTGTCTTTATTAATAAGCAAAATTTAAAGCGTGTTGTACTAATGTATTAGATAATATTACGACCTCGATGGGTACCTGTTAAAACTAATGGAGATAGGGGCATTCCTTAGGGAATATCTTAACACAAATTAAGTGTTTCCTCATTCCCACAAATTGAATTAAAATGACAAACATGAATATATCTAATCAAGGAATGTTATTAAACGACGAATGAATCAATTGTTTTACCTACGTTTGTGTGCAAACGTCATTTTGTATGTTTGTTTAGGTAAACGGAACTGACATACTTGGAAATTTACTTGGTATTTACAATACAATATCATTCCGTTCTCTTCCAATTACTTAAGCATTACAGAACTCTAATTATATGGCATTGAACAGTGCTTTAGTTAATTTTTATGCTTGTCATATAATTGCATTGAGTTGGAATTGTGATGTCTAGCATTTGCAATGACAGATATGATAAAGCAATAATTCAAACAATGATAATAATTAACCGACTTAAATAATTTACAAACGGACAACTTGCAACAAGCCAGAGAAATCCTTCATTGCACAATTTCACAAAGCCGATTCAACGAGTCTATACATTTCCCTGATGGTTCTTTCTTAAAACTACACAAGACGTTTAATAACAAGGTGTATACACATAGTTAGTTCTTTATAAAAGAATTATTGCAATTTCTCAAAAACTAATAAGAACTCGAAGAGGAGAGTCATTACCCAACATTAATAGCACACACGCAGTACAAAGTGTGCATAAAAAATAACACACAGCAAGGAGAATCAAATGCGTTGTTTAAATCATGATGTCTCACAAAATGAACATTTTTCTTACTAGAGAATGGTTTTTAACTAATCTTGTTAAATGATTTAACACCAGACTCGTCGGATATTCACTGAACCAATAACGCACTGCTTAACCAGAGGACCAAATTAGATACCTCCAAATTCAAACGAATAATTTGAAATTTCCTTTTTCAAGTTCAGAATATCCTCATGTAGCGAAGCTATTCTGTCAAATTAGGTCAAGCTAATAAGTGAAATCCGTTGTTTATAACCTCGTATTTGAAAATCAGAAAATGATACCGAACGAACATTAACGACATACCTATCAAGCGTTTCCGTAAACAAGGCGAACAATTTGCATGTGTGTTAATTAAAGAAAACTTACATGTTACCAATTCCCAATAAGGAAGATATTCTTCTCTCATATCAGGTTTCCTGGTTTGGTTATCTTGTTATACTGAGACTAAACATCCGGACAGGTCCAATATTGTTTTCTCTCATATTCCTTTAGAAATACACGCACCGGTAGTAAACTTGAACTGATATTGTCATGATTTGCCTTTTTACTCGTTATTTTATTATAGTTT
This sequence comes from Spisula subtruncata, assembly GCA_963678985.1. Taxonomy (NCBI): domain Eukaryota; kingdom Metazoa; phylum Mollusca; class Bivalvia; order Venerida; family Mactridae; genus Spisula; species Spisula subtruncata. Next base: position 20,434,156 of record OY787676.1, on the reverse strand, counting down.
CCTACTCAATATAGTTACAAAAAATAAAGAAGTTTTTCAGGACAGGAGTCAACACTGAATATTGGGGATGACACGTTTTAATAGAGACATTTATAATGCTATGTTGCCAGTTTGAGTTAAAATAATCTAAATAAAAGATGAAATTATACTTCCTGTAACCAAAATCTGAATCTCAATTATTATTGATTTTTGAATTCACTTAACTTCACATGTACGATTACATTGTACGAGGATACATCTTAACACATTCAAGTTTTTATTTGTCATGGTCGATTTTTATATTACATTTGGTTTCCTTAGTTTGGAACATACATGCGAAATTTCAACCAACATGATATTTAAGTTTATCACTTATTTGAACCTGTTAGTGTTATACCCGTTGACAGGAATGTTTCCTTATTAAAACACTTGCTGGGTTTTTTTATTCATGGATGTTTTGACTAACACGAATCCAAAGTAAGTAAATACAGTATATTTTATAGTACCATAACTTCATTGGGAGCCAGTCTTTCCTGCCTATGCGTCAGTCTATTTGTAATGTGGTTAGTACTTAAGTCGGTCAAAAGCTAAACATAAACTAGATGCAATATTTTTCTAAATAAAACTTGCAATTGTGATGTATTGGTAATTTTATTGATCTTTAGGAAATAGTTTTGTATTACGGAAAAGGTAGGTCTATGTTAATAGGATCAAAGCGTGTATTTCTGAACAGTTTATTCAAGTTTGTAAAGTAATACTTCCGTTTAGAAATGTTTCGTGTTCTTTTATTACAAATAAATATCGGAGGATCGGTCGTTGTCGAGTTCGAGGTATTAAATACATTAGAAATGGCCAGTTATTCTAAGTTAAACATACCATGAGGTAAAGGACGTATTTGCTTCCACAAACATTTAACCAAAGAAACCCTATTTATATTAAGATAACGAATATCTAATAAAATATAATCTACAGATTGGTTGTTGCAAGTCATCTTCAAATTAACCAATAACTATTTTGTCGTCTGAATCTTAGAGACACAGCATAATTCATCCAAGGTACATCACTTAATAAGAAAATCACAGGAGAGTGCACAGAAAATACCACCAACATCGCACAACAATGGGTTAATCTTTATCTTAGTAAATCATTTCAAATATTGCAGAAAAATAAAATGCTTTTGTCTAAAATTGCCGGATACTTTTCTAATTAACACAACGTTTAAATGCTGTATCGAACAGACAATCCAAATACACACTGAACAGTACATGACATTGTGATATCGCTTAGTCACCCACTCAAGAACAAGACACGGAACGAATCATTCATAAGTCGACAATTAATTATCCGTCGATATTCATTTGACTTAAAATGAGATAAACGATTCTAAGTGGAACCTTTTCTAAAACGAACCGGATGCAAGAGGGGCATTCTGAAGGGTTTTGAAAACTGAGTGATTACTCAAATTGGTCTGTGTGAATATTGAGAATTTAATAGTATTGGTGTTAAACAATACATGGTTTCGTAATTGACTGAAATTGGCATATTTCTGGTAGAATGGCTATTTTCTTATAGCTTCAACGGCTCTTGAATTCTTTATGTTAAACGTGTGAGTTAAAATATTTGATAAAATGGTGACATTAAGCACTTTCTCCCACATATCACTTTGTGGATTGAGTGTCATTTACAGCACTGAGATGTTATATGAATGAGTTCCGTCTCAAACATTTTCATACAATTCTCGTTTAATGTCCCTTGATACTATGTAGATGCTTGGAAATGTGTTAGATCCAATGAATATAATGAACGCATATGTCAGTATTCCACTTGTACTTATTTTTTTTATGAAAGTTTCAAAACTACATTTCATCTCTAAAATACATTTCCTGAAGCTTTGATAGTGTGGTGTTCTGGATTACATCACAGCCTATTAAAGAATCAGAGAATAAACTTTTCTATGGCCGCACTTAGAAAATAAGACAAATTGATATTGGGTTTTTTAAAGAAAAGGTGGTGGTGACATTGTGTGACTTTTAACAAGCACGGTTTTACATAATCGAATACTCGGTCCAGGAAAAAGATAATAACACATCAGTTACGACAGAAATCACTCAAATTATTCCGTGATATTGGTCATGATGTTGTCCACATGTGCGGAATATTGTCCTTTATATGCAGAAAGCAATTCGTTATTGCTAACTATTGAATCACGTTAGTACGATGTCGACTGTCGACTGGCACTGCTTCTGCCCACCCCAGTTCGACAGCACGTTTCTATTTTAAATAGAGGATCTTGAATGAGTGCTCATACATTACGAGTTGACAAAACAATATGACACAAGGCTCTTCCGAATGCAAGATTCTATTTATCATATAACCTTAGTAAACGCTAAATATCTTTGAAAATGATGTCGTATGCTGCCTAGGTTCATGAGGTTTCCAGACACACTTTATTGGTACTTGGGAGTGTGATGCACGGAATTTGTGGGTCGACCAAGTCATTGATTGGCTAATGTCGCTTCTAGCTTATACAAATTTACACATTTGTGTTACGGTCTCTATTTGTTAGTTTAAATTATTTGTTGTTTTTATCAAAATTTCTCCGACGATGTAAAGCATAATCATTAAAAATCAAAGAAACTGCAAACAATCAGTCAGATAAAACAGCACTCAACTGAAATAGCCGAACACAGAACACAGAATCAACAAATATCAAAATCACTTGGCACAACCGAAAGAGAAACCATAACTAACCCATAAAAAGCTGAAGAACATAGTTTCAACTGTAAAAATAAAAAAACTGACTAGCCATGTCTCAGCCTGAGCCACTCACGATTAAATAAATGCTTCATATACATTTGTATACATATTTGAGACAACAATGGCGTTCCATATTTGCTATTAAAATGTAACGACAATATACATAGAAGTGACCATCATGATTATCATGAACACATGTCAGATATCGAGTCTAAATTTATTGGCAATGATAATAATTACAATGATAATCAATAGAAATTCTAGACAGCGTCAAATCCTGCTTATCTGCAGCGCGCTTAACATAAATACAAATCTTTAACGATTTATTAATATGGAGACTTGAAACAATGCTTTGGCTAAATGTTATACTATATTTAAATGAACATTACTATATATAAATCGCTAATAAGGTCATTATTGCGCCTACGGTTTCCGTTCTTATAAAGTATGGATCAATTTACGGGATAATAAGTGGTTATTACACCGTTGCTAACATCCGGATAGACCGATAATTATCCCAGGTAACAAGAAGCAAAACTTCCTTACAATAAATTATTATTTCTATCACCAGAGAACAGGTCGATCTTATTCAGCAATATTGAACTCATGTACGCTTGTTGAGCTGGTCATTTGAACTTGAATTAATAGCGCAACGTTTTGATAGATTTCTGATATGACCAGACAACCACCTAGTATTACTCAGCTGTTTGCGTTTGGTCATTTCAACCTGAACCGACAGTATAAGTGCAACACAAACGAATAAAATGAGCGATTAGAGAATAGAAAAACGTTTTGGGAAGGTAGAACTCAACTTAAACAGTTGATCACAGAAAGAATAAACTTCATCACATACCATCATTACACAGCAAGTTAAGACCCAGCTTTTACTGTTTGGAGTTTCCACTTAAAATACCGACCAAGTACAAACATTGTTATTATGTAAGTAGATTACATAATAAATATACCATATTTCTGTCGTCCCGTCAAAAACAGAAGAATGCGGCATTCCATGAAGGATACAAGACATGCTACAGGCAACTTAACTTCAAATGAAAATATCAATGCAAAGACAGTTGTGGTAATGAAATAGGTTGGAGTTGATGATTACGATGCACGGTCGATCTCAAAATTCTTATGACGTATCTGTCAATATAGAATTGTCTATTATAGCTATGTCAAACAGCCAATTACCAGATGGTTCATAAGAAAGTGCTTGTTTAATAGCAAACAAATTCGTCTTTTACCATGTGTTCGTAATCTATAATATAGCTGCAGGAGCAGTTGGACCAACCCTCAAAATAATCAGTGTATTGGTTCAAATTATACCTTATGAATCTTATTTGGAAATAAAGGTAAAGAACTATAACACAAACCATTACAACTCAAACCGAATTGAAGTTGAATGTTCAACTTTGTTGTTATTATTATCAGAGTTACTCCTACACAAGTTTTTTTAGAGTCAACGGGTCGACCAAAACTGTGCCAGAATAGGAAGTGTTAGCGGGTGTCTTTAAACAGATTGAGTACGATAATGATTCTAATCAGATTACAATTAACCCACGTATAATGTAACGTTACCAGCAATCACTCCGCGTAGAATTTGATCTTATTACGGGGATTTAACAATGAGCTGGTTATTGATGTCCGTATTTTAACATTGACAACATTCAAGCAACAGTGTATCTGAGGTAAATAAGCATTCTTAAGTCGACAGATACACTGTTGCTTGAATGTTTCCAATGTTAAAATACAGTTTTGATGTGCCATTTAATCTTAATTCTTATGATTGTTTGCCTTAGATATTTTTACCATTTTACAGCGGATAACTGCAAATTGGGGTTAAAGGTTATTTGTAGCTTAAACTAGGCCAATCAGCCTTTTTAAAGCTAAAACTATATCTTACAGCCATTTAAAGGCTAGAACTGATTTTTTTCCAAGGACTTTTGATTTTTTGACATGTGAAATGTTGACTTTCAGCGGCCTAGTTCGTCTCGTTTAGTTATTTAGTTATATGTTGGGCATTATGCTGTGTTATTGTAATATGTGAAGTTTTCATGTTGTCTTTACTCGACCGTGTAGATTAAGTGCTGTTAACACACCATCTACAGATTGGTCGTTGCGAGTCATCTTCAAATTAACCAAAAAGTATTCTGACATCTCAGCCAACAATATCTGAAAGAAACTGCCTAATATGTTCATACACGGCAACAATACTAATAATGAACCCCGTTAGAGAGATACACATACAATAATATCAACATCGCCAAATTGGGTCATACTTTATAAAATATGTATATTGAAATGTTGCTGGAAATCAAAAGTGTTTGTCTAAAATGGCCGGACAGTTTCCATTTTCTTATTAGTTATCACTACGTTTACATGAAATACAAATCCACAAAGAAATGGTGGTGTCGCCTAGTCACCTACACAAGAACCAGACATAGACCGAACCATCCATAAGTCGACAACTGATTATCCGTCGATATTCATTTGACACAAAGTAACATAGAATATTCTTATAGAAACTATTTCCAAAACGAACCGGATGTACGAGGGGAATTCCGAAAGTTCTGATAACTTAGTGATAACTTCACATTGCTATATCCGATACATTTTCTGAAAGGTCAAGTTTGCAGGCAGAAATTAATATTAAAGTTTTGGTTTTACGTCTGAGAATTCTTTAATTTTATTGACATTAATAAAAATACATGGTTTGGGGGTTTGACTGAAATTGGCGTATTTCGATAAAAGGGCTATTCGTAATATATAATTGTCAATCAAGTTCGATTGAAATTATAGAAATTATTAAGATTTTTTACTACTCCTTCCAAGTACTAATATGACTTGTTCGACAATTTAATAGGTATTATACCTACATGTACAGGGTGTCCCAAAAAAACGGGGACCTAGGATAAACACTTGTAACTTTTTTCTCAATTATAGATATCACACTATTAATATGTCAAAACAATAAGGAAAGAACACTGTTCAGAAAACTAGCATCACTGTCGTGATTATTTAGTTCAATACTTAGAGTTACCTCCCACGTTTACAATCGCATGTTTCAGTAAAACACCATTAACTGAAGCAGGGATTTCAGAATTCAATGAGATATATTTCTATGCTGACCTCAAAGATCTCCTGGTGTGCTCCAAATCATTGTTTATGGTTCGTGATACATTTGTTCATTATGTATAGCAATCAAGTTCACTTTTGGGATCAAGTTTGAGTAATTTAAGGGCATATGGTCTGTAATATGAGGTAAGGTGTCAGTACTATTAAGCAAACATATCCTGATTTTGCTGCGGATTTATTGCAAGAAGAGTTTTCTGCTAGCAAATGGTACTGTTTTATAATTTCTGACATTCACAATTACTCCAAAATATATCTATGAACTGTTCGATTGGATAAAACATTACTTTTTGCCCATTTCTATAGTCTAAGCTTTTTTGGGAATAGTCCTTAATGACAATATTTATGGTTTTAATAATTGAATGATTGTTGGTGTTATTTTGGAAGGTTTTCCCCTTCACCTTTGGTCAGTCAACTCGCCACATTTTCCTCTGTTTTGCTATTTCTTGTCATATTTGTTATATATATTTAGAAGATTTTGATAACCCCTTTGACTTTAAATGTTGTTTTCTAATAATAAATGCTCTGACACAAATGGCATTTCCTTATAATGTCCCTTTTCAGGTGATTAAGCAATAATAACGCGAATTGTTGCCATAGTGAAAATGATGACGTCACTTCCTGTTTTGAAGCCCCATATTTAAACAAGTACCCTTTTTAGAAGTGGGGATCCCTTACATACACTTTCACAAAATATCAACATTATTCATCAAAATACGAATGAGTAGTAAGGTTTTAAGATAGGTCCCCGTTTTTTTGGGACACCCTGTATAATGTCAAAAGGGGGACATAATATTCTTAGATGATGATATTATTACTTGATTTCGCTAGTGGGAGGTTGAATATTTCATGAAATATGCGCTTTTATATTATTTAGTGAATATTAAACAAGTTACAGGGTTATTATGAGAAGTTTTAAAATTTCCCTCGTAGCCTTTCAGAAATAGAAGTTTTAGTCTTATGAGCAAATACCTACCTTTCCCGTCATACAAACTTTTTGATAAATGCAAGGATATATATGTCGATTCAGTAAGTTTGATTTTACCGAGAAATATTCTTCAGGAGTTTGCCTTATCGATTGGCACAACCTTGGGATGATTTCCACATACATGTATGTGGTAAGACAATGTCAATTATAGCGGTGACCGCGACACATATGATTGCAATTTAGATATAAATGGACGGGCAACTAAATACATAACCCATGGGCTAAATCTTAAAGCATTTTTAACAATTATTCAATGGTATATTTTTATATATTCAATAAAACAATCCGTGCAGTCACTGTGTCCTTTACCATTGTTTTGAGACTAAATGGTTTCCGTACAATAACTCAAGAAGCTTTTTCCTAGGATCTCCAAACTTTACATGGAGGTTGGCCAGCCAACGTAGATGACCCCTATTGTTTTTATGGTGAGCGGGTCAAATGTCAAGGTCACTGTGACCTTCACCATTTCCGAGCATTGGACTGCAATTGGCGCATACGTGTTTTACAAACATCTCTAACTTTTATAGACCTTGTGTCTGTTTTAATGAGGATTTTTACATACAGCGTACGCATAACTTATAACCTTGTATACTTAACGCCTTCCTATGTGTGATAGAGTACATACACTTATTCGTCAAATATACACGTGCCCAATATTCCACATTCATCGCGAACCAGCTGCAAATGTCTATCATGCTGAGTCATGTTGGCGTACATGTCTACATATCTCACAAAAACATGATCGACATGTCCTTATGCGCGAGCGTTCCTTTATTTACTGACTTTAAACAATCAACCTAGCAGGTGATTGTCATATTTAAACACAAGTATTCATTTTTAAGTGATCAGCATTAGTTCTAGGAGGTTTATTTAATCACTTTGTAAATGAATGCAAGCATGTGTTGATAATAAATGACACGCGTAACCGGCATTAATATCCCCACATATAGGCATGTGGTGTTCGATTAAAACAATCACTTGGATTCACCGTTTTCTTTGTTATATCTTCGTGAAATTAGGTCATCCCACTATTTTACAGCGGGGACTTGGGCTTTTAATTATTTCGTTGGGATATGTGAGGGCATTGCTCCGTGTGATTGTTTTACGTTGTGTTGTTGATTTTACAGCTGGTTTAGTTGAGTGCTGCATTCATTCCCTGTCTGATTTCCTCATGTTTTTTACATTTTTCGAAATTCAACGCTATTGAGGAGTATCCCGATTCGTGTATTTAACAACGCACATGAAACCCTGTTTTATTTGCCTAATAAATTGTGATCTCATGACCATCTATTACTTTGATTGCTAACCATTCAAGTCATCTGAGTTTCGCTAGCTAAGCGAGAAGATATCATAGTTGAATACACTTACAACAAACCAATATTTTAGTACAATACTTAGCTTGTTATGTCGAGATTTGCAGCGAAATATTCACCATGCAGGTTCTTAGCACGCGAACAAGTAAGTGGGTAAAGTCTTAATATACGAGGTTTAAATATTTACAATAATCCAATCTTCTGTATGGGCCTCATCCTTTGTACGGATGCTTAACCAATTATATCACAAACAGGATACATTTAATCAGAAAATGTTCAGTTGGGTACAGTCCGTTCAAAGTTAATTGATAACGGTTGTAAATATTAGCTCATCCGTCAGGTAAACTATGCTTATCTATGTTTGACTGGTTATACCTAAATTACGGGTAGTGCCCGCTATTCTTTCGAACGGGACACTTTCCTCATTAGAATGACTTATTGAATCGACAATATTTCTTCACATCAAGCTGTGTACATAAATTGACAGTGATTGTACAAACCGAGCATTCGCAGTCAATACTCGCTTTCCCTTTATCACTGACACATAAGTATTGGGTACACCAACCCTAACATGTTTATTATCATTGCCACCAAGCAACTTCAATATTTATAACATGAAATATGAAAAATGTAAATAATTAGTATGTAACGGTATTGCGGTAATAGACAATGAACTACAAATATACAGACTGCGGGACGTTAGCAAATCAGGGAATGCACCAAACATTGTTTATGTAACAGTCAGATAGAAATAGAGAGCTTCTAAACAAATGTTAATTGACATTACGTAAGGAAGTGATCTTTATGAAATTAACATGAAACTAAACAGGCGAAATAAACAATGCACTAATAAGATTTTATGTTAAATATGTTTACAGTTATACTTGTACCCAGATTGTACTAGATAATTTAAGTTAGACCGATAATGAAGAAAATATGACGAACCCACTTAGTCTATACAATGTAGGAGCAAACTTTTTATTTCACAACAACGTTATCTGTGGCATGTGACGGCAAAATATTCAGTTCCTTGGTCTAATTGCTACTTATCAAGAATAGATGATTGCATGTTGTTACATTATTACTGCATATTTAGCATAGTTCTTGTTGGAGGATTGTTGTGATAGCCGAATCACTGCGGTATAACGTACACCGGATATTGCTTGTAAAGTGAGTAATATTATCAATTTTAAGGACATGAAACAGAGACCAGGGTGAGTTTAGAGAAGAAATTTTCCAAATAACTGACTTCTTGTGCATATCCCAATTGAGTTTTAACTTCAAAGGGCATTTTGGTAACTTTATAGCATACTTCCGTATATCAGATATTCACAGAAAGGTTAAAATGATCCAGTATTATGCCGTTATTCACTCGCAAATATTGACAGCAGTACTTTACAAGCTTCTGGAATGGCTGTATTACCAAATTGTTGATTGCTTGAACTGACCATTTTGTTTATATTGAACCCCAACATGTTGTGACCAAATTTCATAGATATTTTTCCAAAAACAACTAAGATAAACCCCAAAACAGATACGCGTGCGTGTACATAGTATTGCTGTTTAGTGTACAGAGTATTGCACATAAGCTCAACGTAAGTGTACGGAGAGTATGGCTAAATAAAATGAGTAAATAAAGTATGTAAATGGACATTTATCATATAATTACGTCTGCTTACCAATAAGGTCATGTCTTATGGGTTATACGATATAATAAGAATATTCTTAAATAATTATGTTAAAATATTTCAACCGTCAGGCAGCTGAATGCGATTAACAACATATAATGCGGAATTTTATGCATAATGTGATATTTAGCTTGGATATATGCAATTCTTTGGGAGTCATGCTTATGGTCAAATGGCAAATAAGGGCATTCATATCCATATATACACAACAAAGTTTATGTTTTAATCTCTCAAATATTACAGATGCTGCAATGAGGTTCCTTTGCTATGACTTACATTCAACGTTGCAAATTCAAAGTATTGGACATTGTAGTAGTTTTGTGTTTGTCTGATGCAATTGTTCAGCTATGACTCTTTATTATATGTGAAATACACAGTTACTAATAGAAGTTTCCCATAAAATTCAGGGAGGACTTGGAGCTAGGATTAGCCTGTTACAGTAATTGCTTCATGTAGCCCATACACTCCAATCTAAATAGGTACATATATATCTATATAGTACAAGTTATTTTTATTAAATAATCCTGATTATACCTTGTATTAATTCAATTTGAGTGACAAATAGTCACTGCAAGTGAAATCAATACTCTGTACACGATACAGCAATTCTTCGTACACCAGAGAGCAACTATATAGCAATACTCCGTACATTAACACTTGCATTTATTATCGCAATGCATCGTCATTTTCGATTAGTTTCGGATACTACAGTTGCAAACTGATCTATGTAACAAGAATGACAATTCGCTCGATTCAAGTTGAGTATTTTAACGAAAAATATAAACAAAAACATATAATTTCGACTGATCGAGCTTACTTTCTGCGTGAGTAACGATACGAGTTTAGTCTATTAATCACCCTTTTAAGAAATTCCTGGCAATTTACCGGTTGCACAGGCTTGGAATATTTATGGAAGACATAGTTTTGTATAAAATGTACATTAAACACACTCTAAAACTAAAAATCATCTCTGAAATTACCCTTGTCAACACTAGAATGTCGCGAAAATTGATAATATTACTCATCTTGCTAGCAATATCCGGTGTACGTTATACCGCTGTGCGAATGCCATTATGCAATCGTACTTCATAAGCATACCGCATATTATGGGCTTGACTATAGTGCGCCAAGGATAATGTGATATTTACGAACATTGGCTTGAGTTGCCTACTGTTGAAAAAATGGTTTATTAAGTAAACACAAACGGTTATTTCTATACTAAAATATCACGGATAAATCGTGCACACTTGGTTGAATCACCTATATGGATTATTTCAAATTTTCCCGCTTTTCACGTTATCCTGGGCGCACTATATCACTATAATTGCAACATCTTGTAGTTAGTAAAATCCCCATAACACTGTACGCTGTAATAAAAAAAAAGAAAATACAGTAATATCATAATCATATGTTTGGGAACAATTTCTCCTATTGCTGATTTATCATGTATCCTACTGCTGATTTTATTCATGTTCTAAATGGCTATATGTTGATGTAAGTGTAAACACTGTTAATATGACGCTACGAAAAGAACGTTAAGGCGACTGATGCAACGGCATACGTCAAACTTTAAAGAGCTGTCAAACAAACCACAAACCATGTTCGTCTTAGTGCAATGCCTGTCTATCATTTTCTCTTGTAATGATACACTCGTTTCATGAAAGCTAACTAGATTATGTTTCTTGTGGTATGGTAAATACAATGGCGGTAACAAATACACTTATTGTTGTAGTGTCATTTTATTAATGAGAACAAAGGCAAATTTATCGTTGTGGAAACGTTCCCATAAATTTTCTTCCGATTACTTATTGTCGTTTATCAATATTTTAGAAATGCTTCACTGACTATGTATTCTGAATAATGATTTGCTATATAAGAAACGTTTCCTATTTTTGTCTGAGACCTTATAGATGTTGACCAATCGCATAGAAAATATCAGCACGAAATTTAGATTTGGAATTATGTTTCTTTTTTAACAAAATCATGTTTTTCTTCCTGATACTCCTTTGTGGTGGACCAACCATTTAGAAAAACTAGGCACGAATTTTGTATTACGACTTTTTTGATAGAAACCTTTTTTTATTGTTTTTTTTTTCCTGATAATTTGTCGTATTTTTTAAAGTGAATAGTGCCTTTATTTGTAAGCTGAATCTAAGGCGTGTTGTACTAATGTTTTAGATAATATTTCGACCTCAATAGGTACCTGTTAAAACTAATGGAGATAGGGGCATTCCTTAAGGAATATCTTAACACAATTTACGTGTTTCCTCATTCCCACAAATTGAATTAAAATGACAAACATGAATATATCAAATCAGGGAATGTTATTAAACGACGAATGACTCAATTGTTTTACCTACGTTTGTGTGCAAACGTTATTTAGTATGTTTTTTAGGTAAACGGAAATGACATACTGGGAAAAGGCTCCTTCATTCGACCTTTACAATGCAATATAATTACGTTCTCTTCTTACTACTAAAGCATTCAAGAACTCTAATTATATGTCATCGAATAGTGCTTTAGTTAATTGTATGCTGGTCATATAATTGCATTGAGTTGGAATTGTGATGTCTAGCATTTTCTATAACAGATATGATAAACCAATAATTCAAACGATGATAATAATTAACCAAATAATATACAAACGGACAACTTGCAACAAGCCAAAGAAATCCCCCATTGCACAATTTCACAAAGCCGATTCAACGGGTTTATACACGGTCTATGAAAGGAGCTATTATTGTGTTTTTTTTAATATGCTCAGTTAATTATTACGTTTTTAAAATTTAAATTCATAGAATGCAGATTAACGTTCTGGTTCCCTTAAGTTGAAATTAGAAATAAACACATCCCGTTTTACCGATGTATTATTTACTCTTTCGATTATAAAATAACATACCTTTCGGGGTTGGTTTTCAAAAGCATCTTTCGGAAAAACTGGAATATGTTTACTTACGTTTAAAAAATAGCAGTACATGTTTCCAAAGAAACGAAGAATAGCCAATGTTTTCTTTGTGATAACTTTTGCTCCTGACATAAGCTTAAAAATTGTGTTTTGAATGGAAATTTTTTTTTTAATGATTAGCTACTACAATTGATGATATTTTAAAGATAAAAAAGCTAAGTTTTCCCTGAGGGTGCTTTCTCAAAACTACACAAGGCGTTTAATAACAAGGTGCATACACAGGGTTAGTTCTTTATAACATAATTATTGCAATTTCTAAAAAACTAATAAGATTACGGACAGAACAAGCGCCACATAAAATCAGAGTTAGTTTTTAACATCTTGAAAAATGACTCAACAACAGACTCGTCGGATATTAACAGAATCAATAACGTACTACTTAACCCAAGGACCAAATTAGATACCGCCAAATAAAAATCGAATAATTTGAACTTTCCTTTTTAGGTCCAGAATATCTTATCGACTATCGAAGCAATTCTGTCAAGTCAGGTAATGTTAATAAGTGAACTTTGTTGTTTATAAACTCATATTTGAAAATCAGAAAATGATACCGATCGAGCATAAACGACATCCCTATCAAACGTTTCCGTATACCAGGTGAAAATTTGCATGTGTGGTAATTAAAGAAAACTTACATGTTACCAATTCCCAATTAGGAAGATATTCATCTCTCATATCAGGTTTCCTGGTTTGGTTATCTTGTTATACTGATTCTAAACATTCAGACATGTCCAATATTGTTTTCTCTCATATTCCTTCAGAAATACACGAACTGACAGTAAACTTGAACTGATATTGGCATGATTTGCCTTTTTACTCGTTATTATATTATAGTTTCCTACTCCATTTCGTTACAAAAGATAAAGAAGTATTTCAGGACAGGAGTCAACTGAATAATGGGGATGACACATTTTAATAGAGACATTTATAATGCTATGTTGCCAGTTTAAATTTAAATAATTTAAATAAAAGATGAGATTATACTTCCTGTAACCAAAATCTGAATCTCAATTGTAATTGATTTCTAAATTCACTTAACTTCACATGTACGATTACATTGTACGAGGATACATCTTAATACATTAAAGTTTTTATTGTCATGATCGATTTTAATTTCACATTTGGTTTCCTCAATTTGGAACAGACATGTGAAATTCCAACAGGCATGATACGTATTTAAATTTACCATTCACTTGTTTGAACCTGTTAGTGTAATACCCGTTGACAGAAATGTTTCCTTATTAAAACTAAAAGTAAACTTGATATTTTGTTATTGATGGATGTTTTGACTTACTCGAATCCAATTTGAGAAAATACAGAATATTTTATTGTACCATAATTTCATTGGGAGCCAGTCCTTCTGTCTATGCGTCAGACTATCTGTCTATTTGTGATGTGGTTAGTACTTAAGTCGGTCAGAAAGCTAAACATAAACTAAATACAATATTCTTCTAAATAAAACTTGCAATTGTGGTGTATCGGTAATTTAATTGATCCTTAGGAAATAGTTTTGTATTACGGAAAAGGTAGGTCTATGTTAATAGGATAAAAGCGTGTATTTCTGAACAGTTTATTCAAGTTTATAAAGTAATACTTCCGTTTAGAAATGTTTCGTGTTCTTTTATTACAAATAAATATCGGAGGATTGGTCGTTGTCGAGTTCGAGGTATTAAATACATTAGAAATGGCCAGTTATTCTAAGTTAAACATGTTAAGAGGTAAAGGAATCGTTTGCTGTATTTGCCATCCCTATTGAAATTGAAAGGGTAAGTCGATTGTGACTTATGAGACACCTTCCCTTTGTGTAAAAAATAAAATGGGAGCATTAGGAACCAGAGAGAATGTTTCAAGAACATGTACATTGTTTTTTCAACTGGAGAAATAAAAAAATAAAACCGAATAAAACTACTTTTGCTTTTTAATATTGTCATTGTTTTGTTAATCAGGGAGATTGCTGAACGCGAATGTACTTCTACTGGTTGTTATCAGATCCTCACGCGAAACATTTATAAAGGAAAATAATTTAAGCAAATTGATCTTCAAAATATAATTGTAGGGATGGACTAATTAAACCAAAAATCAGATTGGTTTTATCATAGTGAGAAATGCATCATATTCACTTAAATCTGGAAAACCCAACCTGCAATTGGGAGACGAAGAACAAACATTTGAATTTCTGCGTACCTAGAAACTGTGTTTGAGCATATGCGACTTACCATTGAATGATGATTAGTATATAGTATAGATTTTATTTGATGGAAGTTTTGACTTACACGAATCCAATGTGAGAAAATACAGAATATTTTATAGTACCATTATTTCATTGGGATCCAGTCCTTCTGTCTATGCGTCAGACTATCTGTCTTTTTTGTGATGTGGTTAGTACTTAAGTCGGTCAGAAAGCTAAACATAAACTAAATACAATATTTTTCTAAATAAAACTTGCAATTGTTGTGTATTGGTAATTTTATTGATCCTAAGGAAATAGTTTTGTATTACGGAAAAGGTAGGTCTATGTTTATAGGATCAAAGCGTGTATTTCTGAACAGTTTATTCAAGTTTGTAAAGTAATACTTCCGTTTAGAAATGTTTCGTGTTCTTTTATTACAAATAAATATCGGAGGATCGGTCGTTGTCGAGTTCGAGGTATTAAATACATTAGAAATGGCCAGTTATTCTAAGTTAAACATACCATGAGGTAAAGGAATTGTTTGCTGTATTTGTCATCCCTATTTGAATTGAAAGGGTTAGTCGATTGTGACTTATGAGACACCTTCCCTTTGTGTAAAAAATATAATGGGAGCATTATGAACGAGAGAGAATGTTTAAAGAACATGTACATTGTTTTTTCACCTGGAGAAATAAAAAAAATAAAACCGAATAAAACTACTTTTGCTTTTTAATATTGTCATTGTTTTGTTATACAGGGAGATTGCTGAACGTGAATGTACTTCTACTGGTTGTTATCAGATCCTCACGCGAAACATTTATGAAGAAAAATAATTTAAGCAAATTGATCTTCAAAATATAATTGTAGGGATGGACTAATTAAACCAAAAATTAGATTGGTTATATCATAGTGAGAAATGCATCATATTCACTAAAATCTGGAAAACCCAACCCTGTAATTGGGAGACGAAGAACAAACATTTGAATTTCGGCGTATCTAGAAACTGTGTTTGAGCATATGCAACTTACCATTGAATGATGATTAGTATATAGTATAGATTTTATTTGATGGATGTTTTGACTAACACGAATCCAATGTGAGAAAAAAACAGAATATTTTATAGTACCATTATTTCATTGGGAGCCAGTCTGTCTTTTTGTGATGTGGTTAGTACTTAAGTCGGTCAGAAAGCTAAACATAAACTAAATACAATATTTTTCTAAATAAAACTTGCAATTGTGATGTATTGGTAATTTTATTGATCCTTAGGAAATAGTTTTGTATTACGGAAAAGGTAGGTCTATGTTAATAGGATCAAAGCGTGTATTTCTGAACAGTTTATTCAAGTTTGTAAAGTAATACTTCCGTTTAGAAATGTTTCGTGTTCTTTTATTACAAATAAATATCGGAGGATCGGTCGTTGTCGAGTTCGAGGTATTAAATACATTAGAAATGGCCAGTTATTCTAAGTTAAACGTGTTAAGAGGTAAAAGAATCGTTTGCTGTATTTGTCATCCCTATTGAAATTGAAAGGGTAAGTCGATTGTGACTTATGAGACACCTTCCCTTTGTGTAAAAAATAAAATGGGAGCATTAGGAACGAGAGAGAATGTTTCAAGAACATGTACATTGTTTTTCAATTGGAGAAATAAAAAAACCCCGAACAAAACTATTATGCTTTTTAATATTGCCATTGTTTTATTACAAAATGTAATCAGGAAGATTGCTGAACGCTAATGTACTTCTACTGGTTGTCATCAGATTCTCACGCGAAAAATTTATGAAGAAGAATAATTTAAGCAGATTGATCTTCAAAATGTAACTGTAGGGATGGACAAATTAAACCAAAATTGAGTTTGGTTTATTCATAGTGAGTGATGCATCATATTCACTAAAATCTGGAAAACCCAACTCAGTAATTGGGAGACGAAGAACAAACATTTGAATTTCTGCGTATCCACACGGTATAACCGGATGCGTGGTCGGCCGAGTGATGCGTTACGGCCGGGGTAAATACTGATGACGGGTAAGTAGTGGGTTTATAATTATTACCAGAACTTATCGATTTCGATATTTCTGATGGATCTTGCGATTTGTGAATGACCACGAAGGTTTAAATGTACTATTCACACAGCTTCGAATGCTTTCATTTCGGAATAAATCTGATAGAGTCTGTTTATACACGACACGCAGAAAATAATGCTCAATTCTCACATACATTGTCCGAAATAAAACAGTTTGCGCTAGTATTGAAGCATTTAACCTCACATATCTAACGAAAATTCATCGAAGAACAATTTTGTAAAGTTACAACTCTGTCCGTGCCCTGAAACCAACGATTGACCCTCTCAAAGAGGCCCTAGTATGCGCCAAACTGATGACGTAAACGGCCGAGGAGATTTTGTGATGATGACGTTTACGGCCGAGGACGAAAATTATGGATGACGTTTACGGCCGAGGAAAAACTTAGTACTCAAATCTGTCATTTTTCGCAGTTTCAATGGTTTTCTCACCGGTTAAGTGCGGAATATTCGCCTGTGTACATTCCAATGAACATTTCTTTACCAGAAAATGTTGGATAGGATTGCCTTACACTTATTTTATTCCTATATATTTGATATAAAACGTCATTTTAGAGATCTATGACTTTGCAAGTCAGGTATTTGTTTGTTTGAAAAAGCATTTAACAGGTGACATGATCTCAACGAAGAATCAGTCAGCATACAGAAAATGACAATCTATTGAACCAGCCCATACCGTTGTGCGTCCTGTCTTAACCGGGACGTGTCTTGCACACATTCTTGTGTTTATCATATTTTACAGAGTTGTGCACCAGTCAGTTGCAACCACGACCCATATCCCCGGGAATGGACATTGGATAGGCGAAAAGGGCCGTGTTTACCTTCCAGCTTTCCTCGTCGGAGAAATGTGGAGGATTAAATGTCCGAACCATTATCCCGGGGACAATGTTTAGCTGTCAGAGGTCGGGGAATACTAGAGATTTTACCATCAGCTATCCCCTGCAGGGTGGGGGGGAATTGCGATGGTTTGACAACCCGAAAGTAAAATTCCACACCAATACACAAGGGTGGAGACCGTTGATGCAACTGACTGGTGCATTATTTTAATGTTCGTATTTTCCTTTATTTGTTTTGGCGGTATGTTTTTATGCTTGGAGTAGGGAAAGAAAAATGTTCATTCTGAACGGATGGTAAACATTTTCTAACCCTGTATATATCGTAATGGGTATACAGCAGGAAATGTTTTAAATACCGTCATCGACTCTTCCTATCACGGGCTAGGACCGCTTCTGCTATTAACGCACAATTGTTTGATGTCTAAATCCCAGCCCTGTAGCCAGAGCTCACAGTCCAAGTCTCCGGGTCGGTACACGTAATCACATAGTGAATCGAGAGTCTTGGCACCGAACCAAAGTATATTACCGGGACTAGGAGTCGATTAGGTTGTCTTTTTGCCGCACATTGTGAAGATTTGTCGGTCTAATTCTCCCTATACTACTTGCTGGCGGTACCAGTACCTGCACCGGGACGGTGAGAACGGGGCTAAAGTTATACTCGAATTAACACGTGTAAATTCCAATAATCTTAAAGATAATTTAAAAAAAAAGTTTTCTCGAAATAAAGCTATGAAATCATGATTTGAAGCCAAAACATAATTTATGTGTTAAAACTAAAAATCTAATAAAAAAATATCGGCTCCAGTGGGGTTTGAACCCACGATCTATAGGACATTCGATTACCTTTGTAATTAATTCTTTTATGAAAAATGTTCATCGCGTAAGGACAAAATACATTATACATTTAAATAACAAACGGGCATCATAATAATGACACATGTTCATCATATAATGACAAATGCACACCAAATGATAATCATATTATGGCAAACGGACATCATAAAATGACAAAAACAAAACATTGTCATATTATGACAAATGGACATGATGATTTCTTTCATATCACGTTATAACAACATAATGCTACAGTTCTGCTTATCTTAAGGCAGCTGTGGCGTTCCATAGAGCTAGTCAGAGGTCCATATGACCGTATTTCACAATCTTAGAACTAACTTTCAAATAAACAAAAATATGTCTTGTAAATAATATAGATCTCCACAATGACGTTTGGTATTGAAGGTATAAGAATAATGTAAGTGTAAGGCAGATCTTTTCAACATTTTTAGGGCAAAGCACAAAGAAGTGATTGTTGGATTGTACACTTGCGAATAATCCATACTTTGCCGGTGAGAAAACCATTGAAACTGCGAAAAATGACAGTTTTTAGTAAGTACTTCCTCGGCCGTAAACGTCATCCATATTTTTCGTCCTCGGCCGTAAACGTCATCATCACAAAATCTCCTCGGCCGTTAACGTCATCATTTCGGCGCATACTAGGGTCTCTTTGAAGGGGTCAATCGTTGGTTTCAGAGCACGGACAGAGTTGCAACTTTACAGAATTGTTCATAGATGAATTTTCGTTAGATCTGTGAGGTTAAATAGTTTAATACTAGCGCAAACTGTTTAATTTCGGACAATGTATATGAGAATTGAGCATTATTTTCTGCGTGTCGTATATAAACAGGCTCTATCAGATTTATTCCGCAAAAATAGCATGCAAGACTGTGTGAACAGTACATTTAAACCTTCGTGGTCATTCACAAATCGCTAGATCCATCAGCAATATTGAAATCGATAAGTTCCGGTAAGAAATATAACCCCACTACTTACCCGTCATCAGTATTTACCACGGCCGTAACACATCACTCGGCCGACCACGCATCCGGTTATACCGTGTGGTATCTAGAAATTGTGTTTGAGCATGTACCACTTACCATTGAATGATGATTAGTAGATAGTATAGATTTTATTTGATGGGTTTGACTTAGTTTCTCAACCGTTTGCACAAATACCACCAACACCATAACACATCATGTCGACATTCACTAAGGGTTGTAAATCCACCAAAGACTCTAAATTTCAAAACTGATCGTATGAACATTGCTACAGACAAAGAAAAAACCTTTTAAAAAACAGATATCTTACAAAATAAGTTATGAAGGAAATGGCTTTTGCCGAGAGAAATTGTTGTGCCGGGCGATATAGTATTACTGTTATAACTATATATAGATATAACGTCGTGTAAACTGTTACAGATGACTATCGGACAGCGAGGGGTTGCATAACTAATGTTTGTTTATACATAGGTTTAAGTCGCTGAAAGTGAAAAAGAGATGATACTGGTCGGAAGCAATAGTCAACAGAAACTGCAGAGCATGGAAGACTGAAAAGCTACAGAAGCAACATCAATGCTGACAGCCTGCTGCCCCAGTGAGTCAAACAAATTCCGAAAAATGCCAGAAGTAAAGAACAGAAAAAAAATCCACCACACACCACAAAACAAACTCAAAAGATACAATGTACATACATTTGTGAATGAAACTAATGTTGAGCAACGGACTTGCAGAAAGGTCCATACAAAATGAAAAGATGTTCATCAAAAGGCACGCTGCTAAAATGCAGCAACGACTTGGTTCATCAACTGACCAGTTTTTGTTCATAACTTAGTCTTAGGCTCTTCAAAATTGCAATTCTGTGCGTTCTTTAAAATTAGTTGAAATCGCTTCATTATCTGAACCTCACCGTTCGTTCAGTGTTATATCAATACAGCTTACGTCGTAAGAATACGTTTCATTTTCCCATTCGGTTGCGTGTTAAGCTTTACAGGTGTAATTGTCTGCATACTTTAAAGTTATTGGAACTACTTCATAATCTATTTCAGGCCTGACTTATCCAAACGTTACTGTTTTGTCGATCACATTGATTAATTAAAAAAAGCAATTAAAAAGCAATTTCAACAAAAATATAAAATTTATATTTCTAATAATTATAACTTAAAACTATACATCAATTTCTGTAAAAACAACATTCATCAATAATACATTGACCTGTGCTTTCTATGTGACTGTGTTTATAAACACGCAACTTACATTGTAAGAACTAGTTTCATTTTCCCGCTGAGTTGAGTGCTTGCCTTTGTGTCATTATTTAATTTTACCAACATATGTGTGACTCAGTACTCTTTTCTCTCTGTTTGTTGCTGTCGTTGCCAATTACTTAATCGTCGTATGTGTTATTTTTGTCGTATGTGTTTGGCCGTTTCTGCTGAGTGCTGATTTCTCTGTACTATTTTTGTTTTATCTGTTTACATTTCTAACAGAAAGAAAAGGTTTATTTTCCCTTTCCGCTTTCACGTCTTCACAAACATGACATTGATGGTAAATTGCACTGAAGGTTATTGTCAGATCCTTCCACAGTAGTGAATTTTATTAGATTATAATAAAATAACCAGCGTAAAATGTACAGCAACCACCCTGACTAGATCCTACCTCATTAGCAAGATTAATAGTGAACTGGCTATTAATGTTTGCATAGTACGTAAACACTTGTCACATTTAGATGTCGGTGCACCAGTTGGTTTGAACGCATTCAACTTGGTCAAATACAAATGCTGAATTCCGAAAGTCTTTGTAAGCATGTATTGCTAGGCGATGTACAATATGGATGGGTTTAAATTCTACTATTGGTTCAAACTATTCATATACAAATGTTTTGTAATTTCCACAGTTTGCACCTAACGTAATGTTGGAATATCTGCACTTGTATGATGCATGTCACAACAACCAGAAATAAGTCACTAAATACAGCACCACACCAATTACGGGATGATTTGCGTGAAAAACGACATTGATTATGCCGTATGAGACATAGTTGTGTGTCCTAACTGTGTCAAGAGTCTTACACCATTCCTGAACACCAACGCCCAGAGTTCCAACTATAATGAATGTAAAACACTTCTTCATAACCTGCATGAAATCTATCAGACGGCTGCACTATAAATACATGTTCAAATGACCTGCCAAACAAGCATAAGCTCGTACAATATTGCTGAATAAGACCGACCTGTTCTCTGGTAGAAATAACACTTCAGTGTAAGGAAGTTATGCCTCTTGTTACCAGGGATAATTCCCGGTCAATCCGGATGTTAGCAACGGTGTAATAGCTACTTATCATCCCGTATATTGATCCGTACATTATAACAACGGAAACCATAGGCGAAATAACGACGCCATTACCGATTTATATATAATACCCGGTAATGTTCATTTAAATATAACATTACCTTTACGTCAAATGGTATACCATGTGTAACTGTATACTCCAACACATTTATTTACATTAAGTAAGTTGCTGATAACTGCTGATAAATTAATAATTAGACGCTGTCTAGAATTTGTATTGATTATAATAGAATATAAATGCCAATAAGTGCGGGTATATATGGGCATGGTCACTGACATGATAATATCAGACTTATGAAGGAAAAATATTAATATCATAGCGACATGTTATGACAGATGAGCACTAATAGGGTCATTTTAATAATAAATATGGAACGCCATTATTGTTACAATATAGCACTTTGATTTTTGACATTTTAAGCAGTACGTTAGCACTCGTATCAGTCATAATAAATTTAAGTGTTCATTTCATCGTAAGGGGCTCTAGCTGAAACAATATAATTTGGCTGTTTTATACTAGTAGTTGCAACTAGAAATATCCTGAAATCCATTATTAAACAGTAAATACGACGTACGTATATTTCAAAATAGAGACACCCGTCATACAGTGTGTGGGTCCAGTCGCTGGCATACGTCGCGTTTGGAGACGACATTCGACATGGCTCCAACATGATACCGTAGATAACCTGTACTAACTTGCTCTCCGCAACCATTTGACAACTTCCCGCGCATCTGGAGAATGTCGTTCAGCGCGGCAATCTCAATCATATTTTCGTTCGACACAATTTTCTGTTGCTCAACGACATCAAAAAATGTCATCAAAATAGTTCGTAAAAATCTCACATCAATTTGTCTTATTTAAGCGAGGCCATAGAAAATTCGCCATGTTTTGCTTTGATGGCAAAATAGACTGAGTTCCATACTAGATCATCACACAACCAAAGCAAAAGAAAATGATTTCCATGCAGGAAAAGTACGTTTGAAATTACCATCAAACATTTAAGTAAAGTGTGATACCGACATAAGCTTTCATTATATTCATTGGATCTGACACATTTTCAAGCGTCTACATATTGTCAAGGGACATTAAACGAGAATTGTATGTAGATGTTTGAGACGAAACTCATTCATATAACACATCAGTGTTTTAAGATAGCGCCGTAAATGCCATCCAATCAACAAAGTGATATATGGGGGTGTGCTAAATGCCACCATTTTGTAAAATATTTTATCACACACATGTAACACAAAGAATCAAAGCATCTAATACACGTAACAGACTCAATGAAGTATGTGTACCAATATACGTAGTTCTATATCTGCAGGGAATGGTGATTCATTAGAACTGTATCCACTTTGAACAGCATTATCTCTGATTCTTCCCTCGTGTCGTTAACAGGAAGATGTTAACCACAAGAACACAAAGTAGAAAGGCACGTGCAGCACCGAGTACGTTTGATGAAGCTATATGTGCGATTAAAATATGTGCAACTTGCATTCACCGCTATCGACGTTTTTGTAAATTTAACTTTATACACAAGCCATTGTCGCGGTTGTCTGGGCTATTATCAGATCGATTCAGAACTCTGTCAGATTATACAACGCATGGGTCCTAGACACAAACCAAAATGCGTGATTTTTCCAAGTGGCCTAATCACAAGTCAACGTACGTGTACTAGTTTTTATCGTGTACGTCGTTTTGGAGGCTATGGATGCTTAATTGTTTCGAAAGTTGAGCGAGCATTTTGATAGCATGATCGCAGTGCATTTGCAGTTACTTACATAGTATTCGTATTTGTAATTCAAGAAAACAAATAATGTGATTGCCTTACTGTTTACACTAACTGAAGGAACATTGCTGTTAGTAGGTACTACACGTACAGGTTCAAACACGTTAAATGATAATTGTAAATGTCATGCCGGTTTGAATCACACATGTCTGTTATATAGAGGAAACCAAACATAATCTAGCAAGGGATTCTAGTACATACATGATGATCATTGATATATGGTAACATAAATCATTTATATAACTTTGTCTGATTTAATGATAGAGAAGTGGTTTTACCCTTATTATAAATCTAATGTACCCAAGTTTCTATTAAATGTGGATAATAAATGCATGATGTGTCAACTCAATGCCAATAACGTGATCGATGAAGCAGTGCCTTTTCCGTTATTCAAGGAAATGTAGCCGAATAATTTCGCCGAAAACCACATTTAAATTTGCCTCCATCACTCGCCAGACATAAACCCTTTGTAATTCTGATCATGGGAATTTTTGAAGGAATGAGTGTAAACTACAAAACTTGTTTATTTAATTACATACTAAATAACGTTCGCACAAAAACGTAGATAAAACAACTGTGTCATTTTCATTTAGCAACATTGAATGATTAGATTTATTCATGTTTGTCATTTTAATTCTATTCGTGGGACGGAGGAAACGCTTAATTTGTGTTAAGATATACGCTTAGGAATACCCATATCTTCATTAGTTTAGACAGTTACCGATCGAGATCGAAAAAAATAATTAATGCAATAAGCACAACACGCATTAGTTTTAGCTTACAAATAAAGACACTTTGCAGAACAAAACAGAACAGAACAACTATTTTATTCTTGCTCAATGTACACAAACATGCAAATATGTGGAACACAACAAAGAACTCTACATGAATTGGGAATAAATAGTAAACATGAATGAGAATAGATTCGGTACATAGACAATACGACAAAAAAGTATAACACGCTTTAGTTTAATATAGCTTACAAATAAAGACACTATTCACCTTACAGAACACGACACAAAAGTTAACAGGAAAAAAACAATGAAACGTTTCTTACAAAAAAGTCACAATACAAAATTCGTTTTTCTAAATGGCAAGTCCTCGACAAATGAGTATCAGGAAGAAAAAACATAATTTTGTTAAAAAAGAAACATAATTCCAAATCTAAATTTCGTATTGATATTTTCTATGCGATTTGTCGAGATTTATTAGGTCTCGGGAAAAAATAGGAAACGTATCATTATTCAAAATACATAGTCAGTGAAGCGTTTCTACATAATTGATAGATGACAATAAGTAATCGGAAGAAAATTTATGGAAACGTTTCCACAATGATAAATTTGCCTTTGTTCTCATTGATAAAATGACACTATAACAATGAATGTATTTGTTACCGCCATTGAATTTACCAAACCACACGAAACATAATCTAGTTAGCTTCTCATTCAGTCTGCTAAACGCAGTGTATCATTACAAGAGAAAATGATAGACAGGCATTGTCCTTAGACGAACATGGTTTATTGTTCGTTTGACAGCTCTTTAAAGTTTGACGTATGTCGTTGCGTCATATTAAATGCGTGTACACTTACATCAACATATAGACATTTAGAACATGAATAAAATCAGCATGAGAATAACTTAATCCCCAAAATATGATTCTGATATTACTGTGTATTTTCTTTTATATTGTATTGTATGTGTTATGGGGATTATACTAACTGCAAGATGTTACAATTATAATAGCAGTCCAACCCATACTGCACGACACTATTGTCTAGCAATGTGGAGTACGATTGCACAATCCCATAACAAGGGCTGTGCCAAATATGCAGTAATAATGTAAGTACATGCAATCCCAACCATCTATTCATTATAAGTAGCAATTTCACCAAAGCACTGAATAGTTTGCCGTCACCTGCCACAGAAAATGTTGTTGTGAAATAAAAAGTTTGCACCTACATTGTATAGTGTGTTCGTCATATCTCCTTCACTATCGGTCTAACTTAAATTATCTAGTACAATCTGGGTACAAGTATAACTGTTTTCTAACATAAAATCTTATTAGTGTACATTGTTTATTTCGCTTATTTGGTTTCATGTTAATTTCATAAAGATTTGTTTAGAAGCTCTCTATTTCTATCTGACTGTTACATAAACAATGTTTAGTACATTCCCTGATTTGCTAACGTCCCGCAGTCTGTATATTTGTAGTTCATTGTCTATTACCGCTATACCGTTACATACTAATTATTTACATTTTTCATATTTCATGTTATAAATAATAAGTTGCTTGGTGGCAATGATAATAAACATGTTAGGGTTGGTGTACCCAATACTTATGTGTCAGTGATAAAGGGAAAGCGAGTATTGACTGCGAATGCTCAGTTTGTACAATCACAGTCAATTTATGTACACAGCTTGATGTGAAGAAATATTGTCGATTCAATAAGTCATTCTAATGAGGAAAGTATCCCGTTCGAAAGAATAGCGGGGACTACCCGTAATTCAGGTATACCCAGTCAAACATAGATAAGCATAGTTTACCTGACGGACGAACTAATATTTACAACCGTTATCAATTAACTTTGAATGGACTGTACCCAACTTAACATTTTCTGATTAAATGTATCCTGTTTGTGATAAAATTGGTTTAGCATCCGTACAAAGGATTAGGCCCATACAGAAGATTGGATTATTGTAAATATTTAAACCTCGTATATTAAAGACTTTACCCACTTACTCGTTCGCGTGCTAAGAACCTGCATGGTGAATATTCCGCTGCAAATCTCGACATAACAAGCTAAGTTTTGTACTAAAATATTGGTTTGTTGTAAGTGTATTCAACCATGATATCTTCTCGCTCAGGTAGCGAAACTCAGATGACTTGCCATAGAAATGTGAATGGTGAGCAATCAAATTTATAAGGCAAATAAAACAGGGTTTCGTGTGCGTTGTTAAATACACGAATCGTGATACTTCTCAATTTTAAACTTATACAATAGCGTTGAATTTCGAAAAATGTAAAAACCATGAGGAAATAAGACAGGGAGTGAATGCAGCACTCAACTAAACCAGCTGAAAAATCAACAACACAACGTAATACAACCACACGGAGCAATGCCCTCACATATCCCAACGAAATAATTAAAAGCCCAAGTCCCCACTGTAAAATAGTGGGATGACCTAGTTTCACGAAGATATAAAAAAACGGTGAATCCAATGATTGTTTTAATCGAACACCACATGCCTATATGTGGGTATATTAATGCTGGTTACGCGTGTCATTTATTATCAACACATGCTTGCATTCATTTACAAAGTTTACAAAGTGATTAAATAAACCTCCTAGAACTAATGCTGATCACTTAAAAATGTATACTTGTGTTTAAATATGACAATCACCTGCTAGGTTGATTGTTTAAAGTCAGTAAATGAAGGAACGCTCGCGCATAAGGACATGTCGATCATGTTTGTGTGAGATATGTTGACATGTTCGCCAACATGACTCAGCATGATAGACATTTGCAGCTGGTTCAGGATGAATATGGAATATTTGGCACTTGTTTATTTGACGAATAAGTGTATGTACTCTATCACACATAGGAAGCGTTTAAGTATACAAGGTTATAAGTTATGCGTACGATGTATGTAAAAATCCTCATTAAAACAGACACGAGGTCTATATAAGCCAGAGATGTTTGTAAAACAAGTATGCGCCAATTGCAGCCCAATGCTCGGAAATGGTGAAGGTCACAGTGACCTTGACGTTTGACCCGCTTACCATAAAATCAACAGGGGTCACCTACGTTTGCTGGCCAACCTCCATGTAAAGTTTGGAGATTCTAGGACAAAACTTCTTCAGTTATTGTACGGAAACCATTTGCTCTCAAAACATTGGTAAAAGACACAGTGACTGCACGGCTTCTTTTATTGAATATGTAAAAATATATTTTTCAAAGTACCATTGAATAACTGTTAAAAATGCTTTAAGATTAGGTTATGTATTTAGTTGCCCGTCCATTTATACCTAAATGAAGAAGATGAAGCGGTAACGATGTGTATACGTAGACAGCTTCTTATTAGTTTCGGGAGTTAAGAAGGTAAGAAGATAACAGAAGATTGAAGAGGGAAGGCAGCACTCAATCTACACGGTTGAGTAAAAACAACATGAAAACTTCACATATTACACGGCATAATGCCCAACATATAACTAAATAACTAAACGAGACGACGAACTAGGCCGCTGAAAGTCCACATTTCAGTTGTCAAAAAGTCAAAATTCCTTGGCAAAAATTGAGTTCTAGCTTTCAAATGGCTGAAAGGTCTAGTTTTGGCTGTATAAAAGCTGATTGGCCTAATTATAAACAACCTTTAACCCCTATTTTCAGTTATCCACTGTAAAAATGGTTAAAATATCTAAGGCAAACAATCTAAAGAATTAAAACTACAGTAAATGGAACATCCCTAATGTCGCGTTAACAGCCGCCATCTGAGATGAATAAACATTCTAAAGTCGACAGGTACACTGTTGCTTGAACATGTTCTCCATGTTATAATACTAACATCAATAACCAGCTCATTGTTTAATTCCCTATAATGAGATCTAATTCTTTACAGGGTGGTTCTTGCAACGTTACATTATACGCGGGTAAATTTTAATCTGATTAGGCTCTTTCTTGCACTCAATCTGCTTAAAGACACCCGCTAACACTTCCTATTCTGGCACAGTTTTCGTCGACCCGCTGATTCTAAAAAAATACATGTGTAGGAGTAACTCTGATAATAATAATCATAGCAAAGTTGAACATTCAACTTCAATTCGGTTTGAGTTGTATTGGTTTGAGTTGTAATTATTCACCTTTAATTTAAATAAGATTCATAAGGTATAATTTGAACTAATACACTGCTTATTTTGGAGATTCGTCTAACTCCTCCTGTAGCTATATGATAGATAACGAACACAAGGTGAAATATGAATTTCCTTGTTAAACAATACTATACTTTGTTATGAGCCATCCGGTTATTGACTGCTGAGATAGCTACAATTGACATTTCTATATTGA
Organism: Spisula subtruncata; assembly: GCA_963678985.1. Classification (NCBI taxonomy): domain Eukaryota; kingdom Metazoa; phylum Mollusca; class Bivalvia; order Venerida; family Mactridae; genus Spisula; species Spisula subtruncata. The sequence continues at coordinate 20,405,213 of OY787676.1, read as the reverse complement.
CAGATACATAAGTATTTATTTTGAGGACGACCGTGTATCGGAATCATCAACTCCAACCTATTTCATTACCACAACTGTCTTTGCATTGATATTTTGGTCTGAGAATTTAGTTGCCTATAGTATATGTATGTCTTTTAGCCTGCGCTGTAGCCGTATTGTTCTCTGACAGGACGACAGAAATATGGTATATTTATTATGGAAACTACTTACATAATAGCAGTGTTTGTCCTTGGTCGGTATGTCTAAGTGAAAACTCCAAGCCTTAAAAGTTGGATCTTAACTTTTCGTGTAATGATGTTATGTTATGAAGTTAATGCTTCCTGTGATCAACTGTTTAAGTTGAGTCCTGTCTTCCCAATACGTTTTTCTTTACTTTAATCGCATGCTATTCCTATATGTTAAAAAAATTCTGCCATTTCTGGTTGAAATGACCAAACGCGAACAGCCGATTAATGCTGGGTGGTTGTCATATCAGAACTCTGTCGGAAAGTTGCGCAATTAATTCAAGTTAAAATAAATAGCTGAACAAGCGTTCATGAGTACAACATTGCTGAATAAGACCGACCTGTTCTCTGGCGATAGAATTAACAATTTATTGTAAGGAAGTTACGCCTCTTGTTATCAGGGATAATTCTCGGTCTCTCCGGATGTTAGCAACGGTGTAATAGCCATTTATTATCCCGTAAATCGATCCGTACATTATAACAAAGGAAACCGTAGGCGCAATAATGACCCTATGAGCGATTTATATATGAGCCAGGCTCTGCGATTTTCACCCTTATCGCAAGTGACGTCATTTTCCGTAAATGACGTCGTAAGTGACGTCAAAGCTAAGGTGAATGCGGAAGTAATCAAAGTCATGCTGTCACAGCGTTTGCTGGGTACACAGGAGCAATTTTCATGATAAATTGAGATAATTGAATTGTACCAAATGCTATTTCAATGGCAGACGTTACGGAGTGCAATTTGTTAGGCAATTTTGAATTTGTTTTGTTCAAAATCAACGGTCATGTTGCGCTAATTAATCAACAAAATCCGGCTTGATATTGCATATCCATGTCGTAATTTGGAAATGTTAAACGCCTTATTCCAATCAAACGGTAGCTAAAGTAGACATTCTCAATTTCTGTAGCAAGTGTTGATTTAATCCATCATGCAATCATATTTTATTCACCTTAGGGAAGTAAACAAAAATAGATCTATGCTACATTATCTCGAATTCAACAGTGACGCACCATGTCAAAAAGGTGAACATTTTAAAAACACATCGCCGAGTAGCTGTATAAAACACCAAGAAGTAGAGTTACTCATGTAAAATAATTGTGTGAACAAAAGGAATAATTACAACCAGCATATTGCATAAAGATGTGCTTTAACCTTAATAATCTCAATTGAAATGATCGTTACTAGATTCTATGTTTAGACCACAGGTGGCAGTATCAGTGTTTGGAACATAAAATGAAAAAAAAATGAAAAAAATCCGTCACTGAGCTAATACACTATCAAGGTGTAAAGCGTACTATACGTCTTTGTCAAAAGATTGTGGAACATCGCATCTAAATAGACTTGGTTCCTAACATCAATTACGATAATGTGAGTGAAGCGGGTATCCAGTGCATAAATAAAATGGCCTCGAGCGACGTTAAATAACGAAAAGAACACTGTTTTGACGTTTCGCAGTTATAAGATACAATTGAACGAGATTTTTGGTAAGAATGAATATATTATAGTTTATTTGAATAACTTGTGTAGCAATTTTCCTTCAGCGCCCGTATTTTATGCTGAACAACGATATGCAATGTTCAACAATCTTTGGCATATAGACATATAGTATGCTTTATACCTTGATAGTATATTAGCTCAGTGACGGATTTAAAAAAATAATAATTATTTCATGTTTTTAATCGTTTGCGGACCAAACACTGATACTGCCACCTGTGGTTTAGACCAGTAGATTTTTGGCCTTGAACTTCGTAATATTTAAATTATAACGATTTCGTTTCCTTAATATTTGGTGATTGACTTATGTCCACTTCAAATGATGTTAATATGCCGTTTTTGATATATCTTCTGAAGATTATTGATCTTAGGCATTTGTTGTCACGTTGATATGTAATTATCACAATTGAAATTACTCAGTATTTATTTCTTGTATATTCAATCATGTAAAACATCTAAATGATACCTATAGACCGTGTATCTAAGCCCAAATTGAAGTCTTTTTTATAGAAAGTTAATATCGAACCTAGTTATCGAGCCCTTTTATTAACACTGAAGATAATCATGATAGCAAATAATTGTGGTTGTGGAAAACATATTCAGAACGTTACGTCATATACAAACATCGAGTACATAACTATGGTACCTACAAGTCGGCATTCAACCCACAAACACTCCATTATTAGTCTAAGCAATATATTAACTGATCTAGCTAGGTAGACTGTTTGTCCTAAATTGGGTAAAACATGACGATCGATTGAGAGAACAGGGGGACCGGACTGTGTATCAACTTTACGGTTATCTTGTATGTCAAGAGGAGTACGTCAGGGATAAGTATCCTTGATGTACGTATACCTCTTCTTTTAAAGGCAGCCGGTTTGAATCCCCATGACAAAAAGCGAGTCCGGCCAACCTAAGAAAAATAGACTGGATACCCCTAGAACAATAGCCATATCATGCATGATAGTATCTGATTACGCTGACTGTGTGCTCCATGTATCAGGAATGGGTAATACTGATTTATATAATTTTAATAATTATAAATGCATACATTTAGCTATCGTGTTAATCAGTTGATAGAATGATATGCAGTTTAAGTTGCCGAGGTAGAGCAAGTTGTTTGATAGCAATCAACTAAAATTGTTTATTATAAGCAATCTATTGGTAAATGTGCTCAAAAGATTTGTTCAAATATGTGCATGGTTGTTAACCTGCGGGTTATATTTGTATGCAACAAGAAAAGGGGCACGTGACCTGTTCTGGATGGTTTACCATTTCAAAAAAAAATCCAAAAAAATCAGCAGTTTTTAAGAATGTCGTGAACCAGACTAAGGAGGGACACATGACCTGTTCTGGATGGTTTACCATTTCAAAAAAAAATTACGAAAAAATATGTGAGAATTTCGTGAACCAGACTAACACCATTTTTTTTCTATTTATTTCTATTTGTATATTTTAAAATAAAAAAATGTACGTTAATAACCATAATTATTTCTTTTACCCCTTTAAGAAATTAAAAATAAGAAAAAAATGTGTTTCGATATGTGTTTTGACGTGCACCTGTAGTCTGAATTACCTCCCCTAGGTCACTACGTTAAGTAGGTCAGACAGACGCGGCTGCATGAAACACCCAAATATACCCAAATTTTACCCAAATAGTAACGTTTTTACCCAAATACTTATATTTAACTAACAATATGGGGCTGATTAACTGTATTACGCATTTTAATGACCAGTGATGACTAAATAAACGTAAACTAGCAAGCTTTTCGGCAAGACTCGGCCCAGTATCATTTCGAACCGGCGTTGCCATAATATTTGCACGTCGTGAGAATCGCTTTATTTTACATTCTGACGCTCTGCGTGCACGCATACCCAAATGTACACACGTATGAACTTTTTTTTCGCAAATACTTGTATTAAATAAACTATTTGTCGTAAATTAACTATATTACGCATTTGAATTACTAATAATGAAAATAACACCATTTTTAGGTAAATTATACTAAATAGATATACCCAAACACACATAAGCCCACTAAATCAGAGAGGTTTGTAAAATTCCGCATTTTTCGGCGGAAACTTGGACTTTTTAATTGTTTCATTGACTTACGTGAAGGCATTGCTCATTGTACATGTGTTGTGATGTTACTGATGCGAGTCTTTGCTCAGCTGGTAAAGTGTGCTGCCTCCCCAGTCCGATTTCCTCATACCTTTTTATCAAGCCTTATTAACACTTTAAAAAGTTCTAGTTGCTAAAATTATAAAAAAAATGTCTCTCACAATACAGGTCTGTAAAACAATTGGCCGCAGGAACTATTTAACTTGTATCATACTAGTTAGTGCCATCATGAGACAAGCAGCATGTATAAATTTACATGGTCGGAAAAAAACTTACACCAAACCTTTATCAAACAGTACGTGACACCGTATAGTTAATACTCTAATGAAACACCAGTGTCACCATGCAACAAACACTGTATTTCAACATTGCACACGCATGATTTCTTGTACAGTATACCCATTGTTTCAGTGATTAATATACTACATGTAATTATTCTGAGGTAATGGTCAAATGACAGAAATCAGCGTTCAGCGTACATTAGAAGGAAAATGTTATTCTTCATTATAATAAACATCAGCTATCTTTTGAAATTTTGAATAATACAGCAATAAAATGTAGGTCTACTATAAATTATAGTTGTTATTTATTTTGTCTATTGACATATCAAATAGCCTAAAATAAAAGAAAATTCATTATGTATTGCTATTTCACGCTTAATTTAATAGTACATGTATACTTGACAATATTCAAAATTTTGAGCATTAATAACAATTCAACGATTGATTTTGTTTTTTGTTTCCATGGAAACGGAATATACATATTAACTTTAAAAGCCTCTGTACTTGGGAAACATTGGACTATACATTACATATTTACTTTTATACTTTAAATGTGTTTTAATAAATACACCAACAACACTTAAACTTCAATCAACATCTCTGATTTAATATAGAGATCTACAAATTTCGAAGGATCATATTGTTTTCTACACGCACGTTTGACTATCAACTTCAGCATTGTTTGGTCAACCATCATTGGACAAAAAATTATTTAAATGTATATAACTTAATACTGCTATCGTTATATGATGTACATATAGATTTGGCCAATTAAAACATATTTTCCACGAAAATATCAAATAATCACACTTTTTGAGTTTTTTGTTTCCATGACAACAGAATGAAATCTTTCAAAACTTCGGACCATCTCTTAACTGAAAGAGCATAATGTAGTTATTCAAGTGAACACTTGCCACTAAGTATTGATATATCTTATGTTAATCATAATCCCATGAAAGATTATTAGATTCGTACAGTTATACTATATCGTCAGATACACATTTTGGTGAAAAAAAAATTTGTACATTAATTTTTAAAATCAATATTTTACCACATTTTGGTCCACCCTCATTAAAATAATTTACCTTTCTGTGATCAGAAAGGATTGAACTATCAGAAAAAGTAATAGCATAAAAATCGTTAAAATATGTGATAAGGGTGAAAATCGCAGAGCCTGGCTCATATAAGACCCGATAATGTTCATTTAAATGCAGCAATAACTTTACCTTAAATAGGATACCAAGTATAACTGTATATTTCAAACACATTTACGTTAAGTAAGTTGCTGATAAGCAGATATTAAATTAATAATTACACGCTGTCTAGAATTTCTATTGATTATAATAGAATATAAATGCCAATAAGTGCGGATATATATGGGCATGGTCACTGACATGATTATATCAGACTTATGAATGAAACATAATTATTAATATCATAGCGACTTGTTATGATAAATGAGCCCTAATATGGTCATTTAAATAATAAATATGGAACGCCATTATTGTTACAACATAACACTTTGCTTTTTGACATGTTAAGCAGTACGTTAGCACTCGTATCAGTCATAATAAATTTAAGTGTTCATTTCATCGTAAGTGGCTCTAGCTGAAACAATGTACTTTGACTGTTTTCACACCGTCCAACCCGATACATAGAAAACAGTTGGCACATAGAAGACAGTTGTCAGTGTTTATGTACGCAAAACTTGCGGAAGTAAGTATTGCTTGTTTTTATATTCCTTTTGCAGGGTCTGAACAAAACAAAGTGTGTACATTTATTCGCAGTTAAAAGAGGTATCAGTACAAAAAATTTTGAGCAAAACCGTGAATTATTTGGGGAGAAATCATGAAAAATGTATGCGATTTTTAACAAAAAACGCGTAATTTGAAACTTTCATCCACAAAAAGATATTTTTTGACAAATCCTTACCCTTTGACTTATACCATGACGAAATTACATCCATCCCCCGTCTATATGCAGATTTACACACTTTTATTCGTCCTTTTCGCCGAGATATAAGAGTTTAAACATGACATGGTGTCATATTTTTGAGAACAATGGAGACAGTTGATGATTAAAAAAGATCACATAGAAATCAGTCGCAAGGGTATAGATGATAACAATGAAGACAGTCTGAACGCAACGTTTTTGGAGCGCAATAACATTGAAATAATTACGGTATACTTAAGTGCCAATGTGTATAACTGGATTTTTATAATGCGCTACCAAAGTACCAATAATTCTTTTTATAAATGCCATTCAAACTCATTACAGACCTGAATCAACGTATGAATCGGGACGCAATATATATGCTTGTTTTGAACATGTTTAAAATAAACGTGGTAAGGTCGGAGAGCTTCCTGACCAACGCAATTCCGTCACGTTTTTTCCACGTGCACAAATATCCTCTCCGATTGACAACGATTTGTCATGATTTGGACATTTTTAGATCTATGAAGAAGCGTATGTAAATGTGACCTTTAAATATATCAAAAACGTCTATCGGACATGAAAGTCGAACCCCTTTAGGAACATTTTTCATACATGGCACCATGAACAAGATTGCGTGTTTTTCTATGTCGCTGTTGGAAAGAAGCCTGTGTTTTCGCCTGTGTATTTTACGTTATGATAGCATATACAGCATACGTATTACCATAGAGAACACAACAAAGAAGTTAATTAATGGTTGTGTTATTTTTTTAACTCCAGTACTACATATTTACACATACCAACTCTCCAAAAACATTATACTATCAATACATTTATGAAACCGGTATGTACATCATAACATGCTATTTCGTTTATACTATATTTTAATTTTATATATCTTAAATCATTTTTGAATTAGAAGTAGAAAAGCGTGTGGGTATTATTGTTACTGTCACCAATCTGACTTGGAACCTATGCCACTACTTTATAATTTGACAAATGCATCTAAATAAAACCCGGCTAAATATACATGTGTTGGTACATGCATTGTACTGACGTGTTCGTCACGTAAAATACGAAAGCAACTTATCTATAAATACAATAATAAAATGCTACAAGTTTTGCAGTAGAGACAATTCTGACCTCATGTTATAACAGTTTTTGGTAAACAATTTACAAAAAACAAAATCAACGCATATAGTGATTATAGGGATAAGATTACGTGTGGAATGAAATATTGTCACGTAAAATACTATTGTAGGGGTGAAATAGCATGAAAGACTATTTTGGAACAAAACTAATGCTAACTAAAGGTTGTTTTAGCATCTGAGAACGATTTATCGGTTAAAATTACAACTTAAAATGCTAAGCATGTCTTATAGCTTCACCATTGAACATCTATATACTGTCATGTAAAATACCAGTCTTGAAACATATTTTTCAACAACAATTAACAAACGTCAAGCCTTTATTCTGGAAGCAAAACTTGTGTACACATAACTCAGTTTTATCACACATTATTTCTGAAAATATTTCCAGTAACTAATAATGGTTATTTTTCTGTTGTGCTTCCATGAAAGTCATGTGCAGTCGTCTGGAAAGTTGAAAAAAATCATTTGTTTCCAACGAAACACGAGCTCTTCCAAATTGTACAGTGAATATTTCGTTTTTATTCAAATTCAAAGAAAGAAAATATCATATAGTGATAAAAACTTGAGCAAATATTAAATAAAGCATTGCCAGCATGCCAATAATCAATTGTCATATTGGCTCAAATAACTCAATATTTTACGTGACGAAAGTTATACGGTTATCAAACACATGATTGCTGTCATAATTTACGCGTTTTTGCCAAGTTGTGAAAGCTAATAACTTAACGTATACTTTATAAATGTAACAGATAGCATTGCTTCTCATCAAAATCAATAATTGCAGTAAGTTAGTACACTTTATGTAACTGCACAGACTAAAAATTATACACATTTTTACTCTTCTAATATCAAATGTCAAATAGTTAGCTTGATTTACATATAGATTGCACAAATGCTAGTTGTTTAAAGGTAATACACTCTAAAACCATGTTATAAGTCATCAAATGTAAAAATCAAACGTAGGTTCATAAAGAAATCAAAATATTGAAATTAAATTTTACGTGACACTAAATTGTATTTTACGTGACGAACAAAATCATGCTGACCAAGCAATAGAATACACTATCGGAATAATTCTAGAATACAAATTGAGGTACACCAATGTCTTTCAAGAGTAAATATTTATCATGCCCCATATGTCAATGGTTGACCATTTCTGTTGATGAGCAAATAATATACCATTCGTGGTATATGTACCGTAGAAATTCAATGTCATTCTAATTATGTGGTATTTCCATGCATATATTGACTGTAAACATCAAATGTGTCACAATGGCACAGAATATGATATATTTCATATAATTTTTATCGTTGTAATCACTTTTTTTTTTTAAAAAAACCCGTCACGTAAGTATACAGTCACGTAAAACTTTTTTCTCACTAAGATGCATTTTTTCTTCATTCATTGTCTATTACAGATGATGAATTTTTCTATATAGTTAAATCCGATATGTGCCAGACATATTACAAGGAATAAATGACCATTCATTAATAAATAAGCGAGTGGTGGCTGTCACGTAAGAATACAACATAAATGTCCCGGTAAAGTACAGGCTTGATATAGACTGACGTATAGTTTTTGTTCGTGTATTTTGGTAAAAAATTATGTGTATTTATCGATAGTGCTTATATCAATAAACAAACTGGTTCAAATAATTTATAAATTACCACAAGCGTAACGTTGCTATCGCATCCACAAAACAGTGTCATGTAAAATACTTCTTGTGGGCGACACGAACTCTGTCGAAAAAATATCAAAGCAGCAAGTGCATAGCACTCTCGCGCATTTATGGGTTCATTTTCCAAATTAGTTGCTTACATATAAACAACACATTTAAGATGTTTTGACTAGTTACTATTTATGAGAAGCATTTAAGTTATATATTTTGTGTGGGTGACAGCCGATTTTGAGTAGGGTGTCATAACTTGGGGGCTTGTATATTTTTTCAAGTTCATTATTTCTAATATCATTTGTATTCATTTTTGAGGAACTATATAGTATTAGTGATAGAAATTGATTTAATACTTCTCATACTCGATAATTCGTTTTTATAAACATTATTATAGTGGTGACAGGCAGTTGGCTCAAATTTTGAGAATGCGCGAAGAGCGTGAATGGCATTTATAAAAAAAAAAAACATTGGTAGTTTGGTAGCGCATTATAAAAATCCAGTTATACACATTGGCACTTAAGTATACCGTAATTATTTCAATGTTATTGCGCTCCAAAAACGTTGCGTTCAGACTGTCTTCATTGTTATCATCTATACCCTTGCGACTGATTTCTATGTGATCTTTTTTAATCATCAACTGTCTCCATTGTTCTCAAAAATATGGCACCATGTCATGTTTAAACTCTTATATCTCGGCGAAAAGGACGAATAAAAGTGTGTAAATCTGCATATAGACGGGGGATGGATGTTATTTCGTCATGGTATAAGTCAAAGGGTAAGGATTTGTCAAAAAATACCTTTTTGTGGATGAAAGTTTCAAATAACGCGTTTTTTGTTAAAAATCGCATACATTTTTCATGATTTCTCCCTAAATAATTCACGGTTTTGCTCAGAATTTAGTGTACTGATACTTCTTTTAACTGCGAATAAATGTACACACTTTGTTTTGTTCAGACCCTGCAAAAGGAATATAAAAACAAGCAATACTTACTTCCGCGAGTTTTGCGTACATAAACACTGACAACTGTCTTCTATGTGCCAACTGTTTTCTATGTATCGGGTTGAACGGTGTGGTTTTATACTAGAAGTTGCAACTTGGAATATCCTGAAATCCATTATTTAACAGTAAACACGCCGTACGTATAATTCAAAATAGAGACACCCGTCATGCAGTGTGTGGGTCCAGGCGTTGGTAAACATCGCGTTTGGAGACAGACGACATTCGACATTGCTCTCTACACAATACCGTAGATAACCTGAACTAACTTGCTCTCCGCAACCATTTGACAACTTCCCGCGCATCTGGAGAATGTCGTTCAGTGTGGCAATTTCAATCATATTTTCGTTTGACACAGTTTTCGGCTCTGTTTGCTTAACGACATCAAAAAGGTCATCAAAATAGTTCGTAAAAATCTCACATCAATTTGTCTTATTTAAGCGAGGCCATAGAAAATTCGCCATGTTTTGCTTTGATGGCAAAATAGACTAAGTTCCATACTAGATCATCACACAACCAAAGCAAAATAAAATGATTTCCATGCATGAAAAGGACGTTTGAAATTACAATCGAACATTTAAGTACATGTAAAGTGTGATACCGACATAAGCTTTTATTATATTCATTGGATCTGACACATTTCCAAGCGTCTACATATTGTCAAGGGACATTAAACGATAATTGTATGTAGATGTTTGAGACGGAACTCATTCATATAACATCTCAGTGTTTTAAGATAGCGCCGTAAATGACATCCAATCAACAAAGTGATATGTGGGGGTGTGCTAAATGCCCCCATTTTGTAAAATCTTTTATCACACACATGTAACACAAAGAATCAAAGCATCTAATACACGTTACAGACTCAATGAAGTATGTGTACCCATATACGTAGTTCTATATCTGCAGTGAATGGTGATTTATAAGATCTGTATCCACTTTGAACAGCATTATCTCTGATTCTTCCCTCGTGTCGTTAACAGGAAGATGTAAACCACAAGAACACAAAGTAGAAAGGCACGTGCAGCACCGAGTACGTTTGATGAAGCTATATGTGCGATTAAAATATGTGCAACTTGCATTCACCGCTATCGACGTTTTTGTAAATTAAACTTCATACGCAAGCCATTGTCGCGGTTGTCTGGGATATTATCAGATCGATTCAGAACTCTGTCCATAGCACACGTCAGATCATACAACACATGAGTCCTGGCCACAACCCAAAAGGTGTGATTTTTCCAAATAACCTGGTCAAAACTCATCGAACATGTATATATCGGTTACGTCATTTTGGAGGTTACGGCCGCTGAGTTGTTTCGGAAAGTAGGAAGAGTGTTTTGGTAGCATTGTTTCATGGTATTCGTATGTGTTACTGTTTACACTAACTGTAGAAACATTGCTGTCAGCGGTACTACACTTACATGTTCAAACACGTTAAATGATAATTGTAAATATCATGCCGGATGGAATCACACGTCTGTTATATATTGAGGATAAAAAATATAATCTAGCAAGGGATTCTACCCTTACAAACACAAATCTTGTTCTTCTTCAACATTTAACAAAATCATCAACATTGAAATAGACACTGACAAAATCAAACTTGAATTATTAAGATGTAGTTACGTACGTGTGATCTTCGGTGAAGATATACCTTTGTTGGTTCATTCAGGATTCAGTGATAACTGCGATGCACGTCAAGGTAGTAAGAACTTAAACTACGTTTTTTAGTTTAAATATTTTATATCTTTAAGAATTGTGACATCTGATTTTTTTCAATTCGAACGATGTAATCCCATCATCTACATGAATTTATTTAGTTGAATGATGTCATCAAGAACTACATACGGCTGTAGGAAATATGATATGACAATCAAAAGCAAAGCATATGAGTATCTGTTCAAACTTAATATCGTAAATGTATTGTATTTCAGAAGGTATATGAGAGAAAATTTCGATCCTGACTGGATGCTTAGAATCATTATAACAAGATAACCAAACCAGGAAACCTGATATAAGAGATGAATATCTTCCTAATTGGGAATTTGTAACATGTAAGTTTTCTTTAATTAACACACTCGCAAATAATTGGCCTTGCATTCGAAAACGTTTTATAAGGATGACCTAAATGCGTGTTCAGTTTCATTTCCTGATTTTCAAATATGATTTTATATACCACGGAGTTCACTTATTAACTTGACCGGATTTGACAGAATAGAAATACTTCGATAGATGATGATATTCTGAACTTAAAAACGGAAATTTCAAATACATGTATTTTGTAGAATATTATGACAAAGTTAATCAAAATGACGGGGCTTCCATTAGTCGAAACAGCTTTACTTAGATATTTATTTCCATAAAAATACACGATTCTTTGCACACTTCAAGTGATTTACGCATATATCAAGCATGTGAAAGTGAAATAACACGTGTCAAGCATGTTAACAAAGGGATATCAGAACTCGACAGAAATAGCGGAACACGAAAGTAAAAAACAAATTGAACAACTTGTCAGCTTTTCATGAAAGTGGCACAGTCACAATGCCAGTTAATTGACTTTTGTTTCGTTGTTTAAGTTTGAAAATTACCTTTGTTGATAAGCAAACGAAACCAGGGACATCAGACAACAGAACCAGTCGTGAATGGAATGCAGAAAAAAATACAAGAAGCAAAGTACACATAACACAAGGACAAGGAAAAATGATCAAACAAAACTAAAACTAAGTCCTTATTTCGTGTGTCAATTAATTAGTACAATTAAAGAGCATGTAAGTGTCACACCATTTTAAGATGAAAACATTTAACTGTATCGGTATTAAGGTTAATTGCAATGTTTTATACCATGCCAAAGGTTTATAACTCACCATTTCTTCGAGTATTGATACATTAATGGGACATCATTGCATCGTAAATCACTATATTTATTGAATCACTTTGACAATGTCACTAATAAAATACAACAAACAGCATACAGAAATACTGTAGATGACTTGACTAAATAAAATATGACTGTATATTGGCACGAGCCATTATAGAATAATATCAGTCTCCGTTTCACAAAAAGGGATCAGTTTGTTCAGTCACTGTTCTGGCGGTATTTTTAAAGATACACTGCGAGCTGTTGGTCGAGACTTCGTTCAGATTTACGGTGGTGCTCCGTACAACCATATTCCACAGCTTTTGAGTTCAGTTGTGCGGAGGTCAGCTGCTCTAGTTAGTGTTTCTTGGGGTATCGGATCAGAATTTTGGTAGTCAGTTCGTTCAGTATTAAACAGAGGATCTTGCATGAGTGTTCATTACATACGAGTTTTATTAAACGAGTTGACAAAACAATATGACGCGAGACTTTGCCGAGTGTCATATTGTTTTTGTCGACGAGTTTAATAAAACTTGCATGTAATTAGCACGAATGTAAGATTCTATTTATCACATTACCTTAGAGAACGCTCGTTAACGTTCCAAACGCTGATGTACACTTATATAGCGCTTAACCGACAATTGCTGCTCATTCTTTATTTAGACAAATTTCCCGATCCGGACATGAATGGACGTATCGAATTGCAGGTAAATTAAACTGTAATGAATAGCATTCATTTCGCAAACATTATTTACCAATAAACAGAAATAGATTAATAGATTTTGTTGTTTTTTGCTGCTACTATTACGTTACATCGGTTAATTACACGCCATTTTCCGACATGTCGACGGTTTGCTTTCATTGTTAAATTACAAATCATTCTATCGGTTTTGGGTTAAGTAGTACGTTATTGATTCTTATAATATCGGCCAAGCCCGGTTTAAAATCACTTTTCAAGATTTGTAAAAAACTAACTCCTTTGAGAATAAGATGGACTTTGCAAGTTGTAATGCTTTAAAACGCATTTGATGTTTTTATTTGGTCCTTTTGCGTGGTTTAGAAGCAAAAATTACAAGATAACTTTCATTTCCTTCTTCTTGTATAATTTGAAAGTGGGATAATAGAGTTCAAGATATATAACTACATCAAAAGTTAAAATATCAATTTGTGGAGAAAACTGAAACATCATACCCGACTCAAAGTTATGTGAAATTCAACCAACTCGTCAAACGACGTCAAACACAGGTTTTCACCGAATTGGGGGTAGCTACTCAAAATTCATCCTGTATCTTTCGTATGCATTGTTTTGGATAGTTGTTTCGTAATTTCTACATTGATTTGAATACCCCTTGATCATACATATAAATCAGATATAAAAAGCAATACATTACGGAGTGATATGTCCTCAACAAGCGGACATGTATTTTGAGACACCCTGTATGTGCAGCTCAATGTTTTAACATAAGTCATACATTTTTTCAAATATATTTATCAACTTTCGGTCAAGAATCGCATCGGTATATGAACGTGCGCTTCTATAAATCAACTTTGTGCAGTAGGACTTTCCTAGACAATGTGTAAACCCCGTTGCTTTTGGCATTGTAAAATCGTATAATGGAGAAATTTTCAGACTTGTTGGTCATTTCTTTGTTCGTTAACATGATTTAAGACAGTTAATTATTAGCATTTTCGTAAGTTATTGCTTTGTTATATCTGTTATAGTCAATTCTAAAAACAACAAGCCCTCAATGCATTACAGCAAGCATGTAATTATCTAACGCACTGTTAGACTCCATATTATTAGAACTATGAGTGTTTTAGAAATTATGAGCGAACTGATTGCTATTTTTTGTCTAGGACGCATGTAATATCTTTTTTCCATTGAGCCATTCAAGTTGACAATAACTTTGTGAAACAATTTCACACAAAAAACTGAGCACAAACAATTGTGGCATTCCAAGTTGAACATAGTGCTGTTTAATTTTCAGTTTACATATAAAGACACTATTCACATTACAAATTACGAACAAAAATGACGTTATCAGGAAAAAAACATAAATGTTTCTTTAATACGTCATTTCAAAATTCGTGATGAATATTTCTACATGATTGGTCGACGAACAATAAGTGTATAATTTTATATGAAAACATTTATTATAAAAAATAGACATTATAGAGCAAATAAAGGCTATACTCGGCATAATTCTTAAAAAAATAGACATAATTCCAAATACAAATGACGTGCTGATATTTTCTACATGATTGGTTGACATCTAGAAGGTATACAGGTAACTATATCACTGTATTATTGACGACGAAAAAACGATAAATGCTACATGATTTAAAAAAAAATGTTTTTCGTTTTAGTCTTTATCAGTGATACAGATACTGTGGAGTATATCAGACAAAAACCGTGAAAATGTTTTTTCTACAAAAAAAGCAGTTTTCGATATAAAAATACGTTATCAGATGCTAAACATGAAAACACACCCACGGCGATAAAGTTACTTTTGGTATCGTAAATACAATGACATTATAACAATACATGGAATTTGCTACAGCCATTGGATTCATAATTCTACGAGAAACATAACCTTGTTAGCATCCCATTAAGTCTGCTTAACTCAGTTAATGATACCAGTTTATTATTACAAGAGACATTGACAGACAGTCATTACCATACACTGGACATGTATAGGAATTTATGATACACAAATAATACAATTACGTTGGTATGACATAATTAGGCCATGATTATTAACCTTTGAAAAAATGTAATAGCAATAATGACAACCGAAATAATGACCATGATTGCCAGCAATACGAGTTTAGCAATCAGGAAATGCATATTTTGCTTGGCAGCTCCTGTCGGGAAGTTTTCGAGTTTGACGAATGTTCTTTGTCAGTCTACTTAATGTCCTGTTCGCAACGCGTCTGCATCATACCGCGCTTCTATTGAGCCTATTGTCATGAAAATAGGAATTGTCATGTGGACCAAAGTGAAATTTCAAAAGCTTTCTTCACCATAAGTAAATAGTACATTTCATCCAGGATTTTCTTTTTTTCTGAACAAATATTGATTTTGTACTTACGACCTTCTCAATTGTACGTGGAAATCTTACGGCAACAACATGGCGCAAATAACGCTGTTGTTAAATGAATAATGTGCACCTACAATGAGATTCATATTACATGTAATTTATCATGACTTTAATATCATCTATAATATAACAGTTTCTTCTAGTTCAAATTTCGCCTCCTTACAAATTATATTTCTATTACATCTGACAGTTGTACAATTATCAATCGTTGCATGATTCGCTTACGTCTTGCCATCTCTGTTTATTTAAATATGTTTCGTATGACCCCATGACCAAACACTAAATCATATACCAGTTATTATTTATGCCATACATATTTAAGTTCCTTTTAGCCAGGGAAATATCAGGTTTATGTACCCAATGCTTATGTTCCTTTGACATTTAGAAAGTGTTTACAATTTCTGAATGCTCAATTTGCGCAATCACGGTTAATTTTGGTGAAAAATTGCTCTATTCTAAAAAGCATTGACGGACTTTGTTAGGAAAAACTAGTATGTAAAGACTTAGTAGAACTAAAATGGTATCCAACGTCTTTAGCGAATACTAGCATATACAATGTATCAATGAATAACCAATGTTATATAGCTGAATAATATTAAACTTTAACAACTATGAAGATAAGGGCAAATTGTTTAAGTGTTCTAATTTTGACGCAGGTTTATTTCAGATTGCTGAATTTAGCAAATCCTCGAATGTTGTGCAATAATAATTATCACAAAGAGCCCACATGACTACATATGATGCTAATTCAAAGCTTAGGGTGTTCACAATTTATTGCACAATTATTACACTGGTTCATATGCGATATAAATTATGCAGATGAAGCAATGTCACAATTCTAAACGTATGTATACATGGCATGAAGAAATAGTACAATGAATCGTACAAGGACTATAGGAAACATGAAATATTAATAAACATAAAAGTAACTTACACCTACTAGCAGTTGTTTTCTGAGGAAAATATGGCATACGTGTTCTTTGATTAACGTAAGTTTTGCTTTTGTAATCGTAGCTTTTAACTTATGAAACATATATGTATAATATTGCAATTACAACAATTTAAAATAAAATCGAGAATTATTATTGAATAAGCATTTTAATGGTAAAGGACGCCTTTCTATGGGTTTGCTGATCGTTGACGGCTCAGTAGGCATTGTAGCCACAGGCAAACGTGTGGGAACATTTATGCATGTTACGTCATCAATAATCAACATAGGAATTAGCACTCATCTACAAAGTGATCAAATAAACCTTCTAGTATTTTGGTGAAGTTCACTGTTAAACGTATACAAATATATATTCGTGTTGAAATATGACAACCACCTGCTACGTTGATTGTTTAAAGTCAGTAAATAAAGGAACGCTCGCGCATTTGGGCATGTCGAACATGTTTGAGTAAGATATGTTGATAAGTACGTCAAAATGACTCAGCATTATTGAAACATGCAGCTGGTTCGCTGTATAGGTGGATCATTGTTCACATGTTTATTCGAAGTCTCAGTGTATCGCACACTGGAGGATGTTTAGTGTACATATTTGCTAGTAAAGAGTAAGTTATATATAAAAAAATAAGTCAGTAAAAATAACAAACATTTTTATTTCAAACAAAATTGAGGACTACACTATCGAGTAATAGTAAATTATATATGAGCTCTTCTGCAGAAAAACCTGCTGTTTGGACATTATGTAATTGCAATATAAATAAAGTTTTAGGAAGCCTCCGAAGTGAGAACAATATACACCTACTGATTTGATTTTATGTAATTTACCCATATGGTGCAATATTTTTGCTTTGAAATTTCCCACGATTAATGTCGAAATCATGTACATTTGTACTTTGTTGCTGAGGTGACCAATTTGGGAAATGTACTCTGAGAAAAAGAAGGAGTAAAATGTTTAAAACAGTAAGAGCACAGCTCTGAATGCAAATTATGATAAATATTTTGACAAATTAAACATGATGCTATTTTGAACAATTTATGTAAAAAATAACCAAAAGGTGTAATTATGAAGCACTTGTTACTGTAACGTCAAATAACATATGAATGACGTTCGCGACGTCAGACATAAATCTCTGAATACGGACTTTACAAAAACAGATGTAACTTCCTCACAACTCAATATATTAACAAAATAAATTTCTTTTACATTATGCTTCATTATACTTCAAAACCATGACAAATCTCAGAATTATCAGTTTTGTCAATATAGCAGGTTTTCCTGGAGACTGGATCATATATGTTATATGTATATTTCTCGCTGATCAATCTTATTACCTCCTTCCAAAGATGGGTACCATCATTCAATTTTTAATGTACCGAACGACAGATGAAAGTTGTTTTTAAAAAATATTCACCAGATCAGAATGGTACTAACTATTTTTTGTGAATCTTTTCAAAATTTATTTCGTAATTATTTCGTGTTTACCAGATTTCCAGGTGTAGATTATTTGGCTTCAATGCTTGTAAACAGACAGCTGACGTTTCAACCGGTATGCCATTATGAATTGTCAATTTCAACAGCTTGTACATCGAGTTATTAAGGAGAAGTCAAGCATACGTAAGACCTGTCAATGGACATTTAGTTAATCAGATTTCTCAGACGTAAACAAAATGCGTATCGAACGGATTTGTTGTAGCTTGGCAAATACTGCAGCGCAGACATTCACAATACACCGAAACGACCATAACGCCAAGCCACCCACGCTTGTTCCATGTATTTTCCAAAAAAAATGGATATTTCAAGCCAGCATATATACTCACCTATATACTTACCAACCCATGAATGACAAACTGTAGATTATGATGTTCGTTCATAATAAACCACCAATGGAGGTCATATGGTAGCTATAAGACTGGCATTTTTCGGTAATGTACCGGTCATAAAACATATTGCATTCCTTCGTGTCATGAAAGCTAGAATATTGTACATCACTGTATTAGATACAAACTGTTTGTAGTCAGCTGAAAAGCGACAGCCTGGTTCGTTTCATTGAATATCTAAATAAAATACGTTAAGTTACCATTGAGTAAATATTTGTTTCTGTTTTGGTTAACTGGATATACCTATAGTTGAGACGTTGTCCATTCACTTTAATCTTGTATTGACCGGTCATCTACCAATAGCATGGTCAGTATCACATAAGTTGAAATCATCCCTTTCCATGAGCTTGTGCTAATCGATCAGTACATATATAAATCAAACTACTGAAGGACACTTCTCGGTTACATGAAACCTATTATTTCGACATATGATTCCTTGCATTTAACTAAAGGTTTGTATTACGGAAAAGGTAGGTTTTTGCTTATAGGAATGAAACTTCTATTTCTAAAAGTATATATCCTGTTCGTTTAGTAATTGTTCCGCTTAGAATCGTTTATGTTACTTTATGTTAAATGATATCGATGTATAATCAGTGGTCGATTAATGGATGGTTCGTCTTGTGTGGGTGGCTAGGCGATGGTAATGCTTATATGTGTCTTTGGGTTGTCTGTGCGCTGCGGTATTTTAAACGTAGCATGAATCAGAAAATGGAAACTGTCCGGCCATTTTAGAAAAAAAAACATTTGATTTTCTGCAGTTCATCATGATAGTTTTTTCGAATGATTATCCTTTAATGCATGACACATTTTTGTGATGTTGATAATACTATCTGTGTCTGCCTCTTGTGATTTTTAATAGCGTTGTACATTGAGCAAGTTAGCATGCGTCTCTAAGATACAAGTGATTGAGACGACAAAATAGGTTCTGTGTAAATTTGAAGATGACTTGCCACGACCAATCTGTAGATGATGTGTTATTAGATGGACTTTATCTAAATCTAAATAAGGTTTCATTGGTTAAATGTTTGTGGGTTCA
Source organism: Spisula subtruncata (assembly GCA_963678985.1). Lineage (NCBI taxonomy): Eukaryota > Metazoa > Mollusca > Bivalvia > Venerida > Mactridae > Spisula > Spisula subtruncata. The sequence continues at coordinate 20,385,517 of OY787676.1, read as the reverse complement.
AAGAAGATGAAGCGGTAATGATGTTTTTACGTAGTAAGCTTCTAATTACTGCTGGAGTCGAAACATACAGTGGCGATGTAACGCCCGTACACAGTAAGCTGCAAATTATTGCTGCCCGTATTGGAGGTTAACACGTATTCGGAAGCCAACTGCTGTACCGTTACTAAGTCATTAAACTTCATTGTTTACAGCTAACATAAGGTCTTTTGGGCATTACATATGCTGAAACTAGTTCTTTCAGCTGTTGAATACCTTATATTTGGTGAGCAAAACTTTCATGTAAGTGTTTAAACTTTTTTTGTTAAAAAAGTAAACTTTAAAAAAAAAAAGATTTTGTTTTAACTTTATGATTGCAGTGACTTTTTAACTTTTTATTAAACAAACAAATTGATAGTTTGGCCTTTGCCGCGTAGCAACACCTCGATCAGTACATTGTTTGGTTTCATTATTTATTAATGTCACGGTTTGAACCAATACTTAACAACCTATGTATATATCCAATCAAGTTATCACAGTGTATGTACAAAATAGTTCTTTCTCGAAGCCGGGTTCTTTATGATTTAGCATGTCGGTGAACGTTTTGGCCAACTATCGCACACATTCCACTGAAATGACTGCATCCCTGTTTAATTACATACATGTAAGCTTAACTAGAAGACTTTTGTGGTGCGCTATTCGATCGCGTACACGTTCCACTTCCAGTACAGGATTGAAAGAGAAACTGCGAATAAATTAGCTGAATTAGACTTGGTGGTTCTCTGGTCAAATAACAAAATTGGACGAAAGCTGCTCCATCAAAACATATTACAATTACCAGCTGAACACACGTACAATATTGCTGAATAAGACCGAACTGTTCTCTGGTCATCGAAATAATAATTTATTGCAAGGAAGTTACGCCTCTTGTTACCAGGGATAATTCTCGGTATATCCGGATGTCAACAACGGTGTAATAGCCACTTATTATCCCGTAAATTGATCCGTACATTTTAAGAGCGGAAACCGTAGGCACAATAATGACCCCATTAGCGATTTATATATAATAATGTTCAGATAAATATAACCTTACACTTGAAACATCGTAATAAATATCGATATATATTTTAAAGCTATTTATTTATTTTAAGCAAGTTGCCAGTAAGCAGGAATTAAACTAATGTCAGACATTATCTAGAGATACCATCGATTTTAAAGATTATAATTGTTGATAGACGTAGGAAACATATACTGACTGGTATATATGAATATTATAAACCGACATACGTATACCATCAGTTCAATGCGGGAGTAGGTCAGATATGTCACCAAACAAACTCGCACTCGAAGCTCAATAGGGTATCGACCACCGAACACCATCGGCGTACCTACCTACCTAGTCCTTGTTGCGCCCGGAGGCACATAGGGCAAGGACTAGAGCTTTCCACTTTTCTCTATCTTTCGCTGTCTTTTCTATTTCTCCCCAGGTCATGCAAGCTTCTTTTATCTCTGCTTCGATTGTTCTTCTCCATGTGATTTTTGGTCGTCCTCGTCTCCACTTGCCTTCCGGTGTCCATCTAAGAGCAGTTCTTGTTATGTTATCATGGGGTTTACGTAGAATATGCCCGATCCAGCGCCATCGTTTTCTTTTCAGTATCGTCCTCATATCAGTTGATCGTCGTAGTCAAAGCTAATAAAAATCAAGAATCTTATCGACGACATGTCACATAACTGTATCGCAGATTCCAAAATTAAATAAACACAAAGCGAAGAAAACATAATTAATGACCTAGACTTTGACAAACTATCAGACGAAGCTATGGCTAAAGAAGAGACTTGGTCGCAGCGGTTTTGCTCATTTTTTTCGTTCAATTGAGTATATACATTATGCCAAGTAATTGTGATATGTGTCCCTACCAAACGTGGGTAATAGATTTGTTGGTTCTATGCCATTGAGTCTTTTTGGTATCTACCATTTAGTATTTAAGTTATCAAGCTCATTTGTCTCGTTTAGTTGTGTGCAAAGCATTTTGTAATTATTGTGGTAGTTATGTTGTGGGGTTTTTCTGTGCTCGGTTGTTTGCGTTGTGTTCTGCCTACCAGATCAGACTTTTTATCGTTTCAGTGTTCAAGAACAGACATGGACCTTTGCAAAGGAGCATGTCCTTGTTAAAGGTACATGTCTTCTCTTTCAGTAAAGAGTCGACGCTTAATGAACCATTCCTCTCTTGTAAACAAGTTACAGCCACCTTGTCACTCCCAAATCATTATGCTTACCATCCAATAAATACAAGGAATAGTGATAAATTAATTGTTCCTGAAAACACGTTTTTCCAATTTTTTGTTAATTGTTTTTACAAATTTCAAAGATTTTGAGATTTGAAATGAGTCCAAATGCCTCGCTATGTTTAGGTACGAAGTTTGCAACGCAAAAGCAATAAGTTATTAACAACTGTACAGACGAATTTTATGCGGTATATTTCATCTTCGTGTGCTATTCAAATGATTCGACAATGTAATAAAACACTATACCAGTACAATAACTATGCAATAAATAGTATGTAGGTTTATTGTTTGCTGCAAATTATATTATCAAAACAAGAATTTCAGTTTTATTGTAACATAAATATCTTACGCTGGTAAAATCTGTTTAAATTTCAATGCTTGAAAGTGTTTGCCTGACTTTTACGACCAATCAGGTAGCAGGTTTTATTTTCATCGTCTAACCTCATTGAACATTGAAGATCGCTATGTCGCTGCATTAGAATGTGAAGGTCGTAAGTGCAAAAATAAAATTTGAAGAAAACAAGAAAAAAAATTGTCTGAAGACTGCAGTACTTTATACTGATGGAAAAAACAACTCTTCGGACTTCAGTCTGTTCAACATGACAAGTTCCGATTTTTATGAAAACATGCTCATTCCTTGTAATGCAAATTTCTAACATGCATGAGTCTTATAAGGTAGTAAGTAGCTGCGATCTTCTACTTTTAAGCCAGTGATGTGTTTCAAAATGCAAACGCCTTTATATGCTGGTCAAACCAAGGTCGTGACATTATAGATAAAACTATTTGTAATATGTATTAAGCTATAAGTGCAGACACGGCTCAATATACATTTTCTATCTATTTGGTTTTGATGTTTATTGATGTGTATACAACAGACAGGCCGTAACGGATTGTACTTTATTAAGTACAGTTTACATTCACAATAATACACAAACAAACGTCATCACTAACTTTATGTCTGAGAGGATTTAGGATATTGTAAGTGACATTTTCTCTAACGAATACTTCAGCTTATTTTGCTATTCACTTTATGGTGTTCCAGTGTGTGAATGAAGTCTAATTAACCACACTGTGCCCACACTTTGTACATATTTCCAATCATAATATCTCTCAAGGCGTTTTTAACTCTGATTTTCTCGTCGTACAGAATTACGACATACTTTGTAAGCATAATTATAGCCATGGTGTGTCAATAGTTATGATTCAACTAACCAACGAAAAGTAAGGCTTCTCCTACGATAAATCAACTTACGTCTGGCACCTAAGACGAAAGTTACAGCGTATAAGAAATTATGTTTGAGTATACAGTACATGTCACCAATTGAACTGTGTTTATGATATTGTAAGTTTTAGGCGGCCACAAAGCCTCAGAGCTCGAAGTGGACGTTCTACCGCTAGGCTACCACAGGCCAAGTCATTATTGCAATGAATTTTCAGAACTTCCTTTTTGATATGCAAGACTAAGACATCATAAAAATAATATTTAACCTCCAACAGTCTGATTTAGTTTATAATGAAACTATAAATATACTTATAAATATTTCATGTTTTACTTCATTTGTAACTGTCATAGTATGGGTCCAGTTTGAACATATTTAACCACCTTGATAGATTAATGGTAGAGCTGTCGCTTCGAGGTCGGGCGCTCCATGGAATGAGCATCCAGTCTATTATTATTTCAGCCATTATCACAGAAAATTGAACTTTGATTTTGTGATCACTGAAGTAGAGAAATTCGATCTTATACCGACGCCAATACATATACACTTTCTCTTAAATAGCGAACCGAACTAAAAAAAATTTGAAACTGCTCCCAAAACCATATGCCGTAAACATATTTCAATTTGCCCAAATCAAATTATTGTTTTATACGCTAAATCACTTGAAGTTATGAGTACATGTGATTCACATGTCATTGAGAATTCGTTTTAATAAAGATCCCATCCTTTTTTAGACTAAATGAGAGGGCTTATATACGCTAATATTGTTGCCCAATCCTATTTCGATAGAAATAAAATACATTTTATTAAGTTTTATTAAGTTTAATGTACTCAGCGACCAAAGATTTCTCGAAATGTTAATGATAGTTTTCATGTCTACAAATTAAAGATAACGAAGAATGAGATCAAATTCCATTGAGATTTAAATTAATGTCAGCAATTAGAATAGTCACCTTAAAGAATACATTTAATCTGATTTGCAATGATTGCTAACACAAATGAATATTGTCTATCTGATGAGGGAAAAAGAGTGATTGTTCCACATTAAAGTCACCTTTATTAGTTTAGAAACCATTATCTAAAATGTCAAGATGTCAAGAAAAGATGGCTACCATTGACTCTATTGTAAATATGTTTTCTTCACGTGTTAAACACAAACAAAACGCTCAATTCCAATGCTTACAATTTCCATTATATTATAGAATATATAAAAATATATAAAATGTTCAGATAAGGCAGTACTCATCTCAAACAACCAGCCACAGAATACAAAAGCAAGAAGCAATAGAATATACATGTATATGTACCACGGCACAATGTCCAACATACAACTAAACGAGCTGTCAACTGTCAAAAAGTCAAAGTATCGAGTTTGACAGCCTTAGTTCCAGCTATAGAAATCTAAATGTTGGAATTTCTGAATAAACTTGTCCACGGTTGCATTTACCATTATACCGTTGTTAACTTTGTATGGGAAACAAAAGCACATTTTCATGTGAATGAGTCTATTTTATTTCAGTGCTACATTCCCAAATCTGCATGTGGATGAGTTTTGCATAATAGTTTTGATAGTGCTTATGCATTAAAACAAAACATTTGCTGCAATGTTTAAATAGTCCGAATTCATTCATTGTGCATACTAAACCAGATATTGCATTGAAAACGTACTATATAATACTTTACCTGCATTAAATAACTTTAAAAGAGACCTTTTACTGTGATAGAGATCAAATCATTTAAGGACACGACCTTACAATGAAATAGACAATCATCAACACCAAACATCCTAAAAGGTTTTCCATTGGCATGTTTATAGTTTTCCATGGTTAACTATATTCGGTGTTTTGTAAATGCACCAATCACTAAGATGATTTTATTATGATTCATAATTTCAGGATCATAACCTCTACTTTGAAATGTTTTATTCAATTTTCTTTTGCAAGAACGTGATAACAATCTAGTATTTCAAAGGTTTTTAAAATTAAACCAGTTAAATACAGCGGGATGAAATATCGGTGCATGCACACTAATTGTTGTAAAACAATTAGCCTATGACGTATTACCCATATACAAGGTGTAACACATTTGAAACTCAACGGATGTGGAGTGGAGTTCATTGCGTATATTCTATTCCCAGTGCTAACAGAATCGCTTTTACGCGATGCAGAAATCAAATAATATTTTTCGTTCGTCATTACAGTGTATAATAATACATTACAAAAATAGCAAGTCATTAGATGTTCTTGGTTCAATTGCAAAAAATAACAGTGCCCCACGATGATGTTTTCAATGACACAACATGTGTATGGTCTGCATTAGATGTGCTCCACAAGTCATTACTCAAAAGTAGCCATCCGATGTGGTCGTGCAAGCACGGTACAATCAAACTTTGTCTTGCATTTCTCCCAAAACAATTAGAACCAAAAATCATCAATGTCATAGATTGAAAACGTGTTGGCCTTTTGAAGACCAAACATTCCGTTGAATGGTGCTTGCGTGTCTCTACAGTATTGCATAGATTGACGTTTTGATTGTTGTATCATCGGAATAGTTTGGCGACTATTATTCGGTTATATTCGTATTGTTAAAGTATTGAATGGCTATTGAAGATGTTGTATAGCAAGATTAAATGGTGTGTTGCGCTGTGTGATTTGAACGTATAGGTCTTGTTGAAACCCCACTTTTTTCAGGACTCTTTGTTCAAAGTCTACTCTGTAACTGAGCGATTTGTTGGTGAATAACAAAGATTTAAAAATACGTACATATTAGCCAATGACATTAAACTGATCATTAACAACAAAGCGAGCTAAACAATTTTCAACGTACGCCGATCATCTTGTCCCTTTCTTAAAAATCCTGATTCATTTTCTAGAAAATAATCTCACCGATAAAACATTTCCTCGTCAACGGTGACATAGGTCATCCCATCATACACATCATTGAGGCCTTAAAATTATACTGATTCCAAGACATTTGCCAAAGCGTGACGATTTTTGCTAGGTTATGAGTTGAAGAACGGTACATTTTCCCTGGAGATTGGAGATGATTACGGTTGACTTTGCCAATTGATACGCGTCCCAAATATGCTGATATCTCAGACTGGGTAAGTAGATTCGACCTCTTTTATGTGCAGGTTAAGTTTTTACTAATTTGTTTTTGGTATATTGTGAAACAAGTTTATCCAACTTAGATTAATCACTCCCGACACCCCATTCCTGATGTTTTCTATCGACACTAGGATTATGAGAGAAGAGAAACCAGTTTACTTTATACGCTGAGCGACTAGCAAGGGAATTTCTTGTACCGTTTTAGTTCGTCTTTGATCTCATGTGAGTGATTAACCTATTTAAAGTCAAGAACGATGTACTGTACAAGCTTGTTCATTGGTATTTAAAATACCATAGAGCGTGAGTGTATATGTAACAGACAGTGCCTATAGAATAGACTATTTGTGTTTCATAGACCACCACCTGGCTTCGAATTGTAAAAGTCTAACATGTGACCAAATCTAAGCCACAGCAACGAACAGAGGTGGATCGACAAAGTGTGTGAAGACCTAACGATCCGACTACAGGTTAAATGAAGTTATTTATGTTTCATCGCTTTGTTGTGCCTTTAAATTCAATTGTCGTTTTTAATATGACTTTTGAAAGGACATCATGCACACCCTGAGCTTTTCTACGGGCGCCGTAGTTCATATTAGTGTTTGCAATTGTGACATGTACATGTTGTCTGTTAATTGTCATTATGGGTGTCACTACGCTGGACATAATTTGGTGTTTCTGTTGCACAATGCCTTCTTCAGTGATATAAATAGCATTCTGCTTATATTGTTAATGTTATTCTAACTTAAAAATCATTTCACTTTACCAAGGTTATACATTACATCATACCGTGCATGTCTTGGAAAATTTCTTTTATAAATTTTAAGGTGATGTTGCATTCTATCATGTTCGCATTTTGTCGTTTTAATTATTTATTTCAAACAATTTTCCAATGTCGACGTATGTAATGTAATTTATTTTGATAGATTTAATTTTTGCGTTCTCACGGATCGCATTTTGTGTACCTGTGTATCTGTAAATGTGAACAATATGTATGTATACAAAATGTAATTGTTTTGAATAAATTATCTCTGAATCAAGTCAACATAATTGTTTATTTTCGTGTTGATATTGGTACCATTGCTTTCTCTGTTGAAAATGACTTATTTCTATTGGCAGTGCATTCGTGTTTATCCGTTGATGAGTTAAGTTTTGTATTTGTAGTATAATTATGGATTTGAGAATGAGTATTAGCTTAATGTGATTACACCCCCTTCCCCAGTTATGGTAGTTCAGATAGGTGTATGTATTGTAGTTAACGATGGTGATTTCGATTTATGTGTTGTTAATTTTTGCTCGGTGGTTATTTTGAAAAAAAATACCTTTGTTAAGTAAGAACTATACAATATAATTAAAGACAAAAACATGTATCAATGTATGTATTTGTACCTTCGAAACGGTCGTCAAACAATGCATGTTTGGTCAATTCAGCCGGTAGTTTTCCTAAACAATTTGGTTTAACATCATATATACGTAATAATCATTACACTTCTTCTCATTACAAATATTTAGGCCAATGCTAAGACAATAAAATATAATAATACTGGTATGAAAAGACAGGGAATTTAATGCAGCACTCATTTTAAACAACCGAGCACAGAAAACAGGAACAACACAACTACACGGAGCAATGCACACACACGAGTTGTAATATAACTGACACGATGTGTTAAAAGTAACATAGATATATGAAGAACTGTTTACTAGTATTCAAATTATCTATATACGTATATCTTTGAATACGTTAACTTTTTGTTCGAGTTGTTATGTAGCTCGTTTTAAAAGTAAACACAATACAACACAAAAAATACTTGTTTCATTCAAATTCGCCAGGCATATCTTTTACCAAACCATCGTCTGGTTTGAGTTGGCACTATGTGTTAAACAATACAAAGATGAATAATACACAAACTATTTCATACGTACTAATGAACTAGATATATCTTTGACACTACGCCATGTACTTGACACCGCGATTACGCGTACTTGGTTGTTGGATGCTTCCATTCATAGCGTCGTCACGGTAGGTGGTATAGTAATGGTAGAGTCTGTTAGTGGGCAAGTATAAGCCAATATCTCCCTAATCAAGTGGCATTGCATCCATACTAACGCGTCAGACGGAATGGATAGTGAGGTTCTGGCAGTTAGAACGTTTGTATTGGATACCACCAGATAATAGTTACATAGTTGTATAATTTATTAATTGAATACAATTAAGGTGAGTATTTTTTTACAAAATAATGAAATTATTTGTTTTTACTAATTATAACATTTTGATTTGGAATAATTGTCAGATAATAGTAACATACTGGTAGTTTACTTATTGAATACAATTCAGTTAAGTATTTATTTTACATAATAATGAAATGATGATTTTGAATAACATCATATTATAGTGACATACTTGAAATTTACTTATTGAATACGAATGAGGTAAGTTTGAATTTTACAAAATAATGAAATTTTGATTTTGCATAACCAGCATGTAACAGTCATATAGTTGTAATTTACTTATTTAAAACAATTAACTTAAGGTACATGTGTTTGCTATTTCCCATTATCATAATATTAATGAACTTTTGATTTTCAATAAAACGACAAAGATATGTGTAAGCCAATTTACATTTTGTACCCTATTCAAAACTCTTCTGTTATCTTTAAATTATTTTTTATCAATACAATTCTTTTATGAATTAATGTTTGACAGTGTGATAGTGTTAAAACTTAAGAAAAGATAATGAATTGTTATTTGGCTTTTATTAGAAAAATCATCAATTTTGTTCACGAGTACAACATTTTAACGAGCAATTTTATAGTCTTTTTATCTTTTGTTACACAAAAATGTGTCATTTAACAAATACAATTTAGTAAAACGAAATTCTATCAATTATTGCATTGTCTTTTATGTATAATTCTTTTATGAAATAGTCAGTTTCGCTTATATTCGACTACTTTTTATACGTATACAGTAAAATTGTTCTTCCGTCGTTCTGCATTAGTCTACTATACGACAAACATTCATTTTGATCTATGGTCAACTCTATTTTTACACATGATTTTAATAAATAGTTTATTGTCATAGATACATATGAGACAAAACGTGTCATTTAGGCCATGACCGAATTATTGCTGCCTATGCCTATGATATATATAATTGAGCGCTATATCGACAAACATATGTACCGTCATTTATTAGAAAACACGTGCAAATTTCGTTTGTGATCGACTTGCATATATACTCGTGTTGAAATTTTATACGAATAAATTTGCCAAATAATGGTATGTACAAATAGTAAAGTATTATGCCAATTTCATTCTTAAAAACGTTGTTATTATTATAAAAAAAGCTAATTGCTAAAAGGAATTTAACCTCATTTAACAAAACGAGAAGATTCAATGGCAACTAAAATAATTACACTAACATCTATAACGAGGGATACCAAAATATGAAACACGCCAAACAGTAATGTAATTTATGTCAATATGTCTAAATACTTTTTAAAACAACATTAACTCCAACGTTTCAACGTTATGACTTTAATAATACGTCTTCATAAGGGATTCGTGTACTAATCATTTCAATTGTTGTGCTTTGTTGTCGTTCCTTCCTTTTTTATCTTCGGAATCAGGCTTCGTTTGTTTCATAATGACAATGCGACTGTTTCTATTAGACATCGATGAGTGTCCTTTTGGTGATTAGTCGTATTTAGGATTCGTTGGCTTTTGCTCTGATTATGTTTGACTGATTAGTATACGAGGGGTGATCAATATATTCGAGGACTTTCCTTCTAAATTTTGAAATATTGAAACTAGAGTGATGAAATTCCACGCTGATGTAGATCAATCAATTATCTCGCGTTTTGTTTAATTTACTTTATGATAACGTCATTGTTTACTTGATGACGTCACTTTTTGTAACCATGGTGAAGCACGCACCGTCGAGCATCTCGGACGCCGCGTTATTTCTGAGAAACGACATGCTATGAAAATTAACGCGAAACTTGTAAAATCCCCGCGACATCTCCAAAATGACTTGACTAAATTGTGCATGGACTCTTTGCGCTCCCGATTGGTCATTTTCATATGATTCCGGTGTTTATGTGATTGTTGGGTCTCTGTCAAACGGTTAAGTCGATAAAATAAGGATAAACAGCAAAAATAACACAGAGTTAGGGACATTTTCCGTTAAATTCTGCGAAATAAGACGCACAGATCTCAACCAAATGTAACTGGCGAAAACGAAGACTAGTAAAGGCTACAAAACATTAAATCGTTGACTCCAAATCAAAAGGGTTATTTCGATATTGCGTCTTAAACCTGATAGGTCGTGCTTCATTCTTAATTGGAATGATCTAATTTTGTAAAGTAAACAGCCATTTCCCGAGTTTTGTTTCCCATAACGCATAAATACTATTTTTATTGCATCTCACATTCCAGAATTGACTATTAACTACATATTTCAGTAGTAAAAGAAAACCAGTCTTATACATGGGACCGGGTATCAGTCAAGAAAGGAGCTATGTGCTGCTCCGACGGTGACGCTTGGAATGACGTCATGTGACGTCCAACGTCACGCGCTCCTTGTATGAATCAAATAATTTTATTATTGCATTCGGTCCGAGACATCTTACTGCGAATGATGTTAAATGGCTTTGAGAATTGCTGCCAATATGAAATTGCTAGATGAAAAGTCCTCGAATATATTGATCACCCCTCGTACGTTGCCTTCGCAAAACGCTACCAATCGCCTGCGTTCAGTTGCCTCCCGTTTGATTAAATTTATAATGCATGGGTTTTCTGCTGTGAAAAGCGCTTTGCATAGGCAACGGTACATGGTGTTACAGTCTGTAGGGTTGTCATATATTGTGGCTACTCAGTAACAATGTTTTCCTCGCTAATTTTTAGGCTGGCGATTTCGCGCCAGACTATTACAATCCTAAAAAATGAAATCCACTAAGATGAATTTACTCCCAAAACTGACAACACAGAATCTATACACTCGATGCAAATAGTTCCTCCTCGTTAGTCAGTTTTGCAAGATAAGAACATTCACCTTTCCTTGTTTCATTTATTCTGTTCGATTGTAATATATTAGTTTTTTCTTGTAATGGAAGGAAATTGTATGAAATTAAAAGAATAGGTGTTTGAATGCGTTGATAATTATTACTACGCGTTATATACTAGCGCGATATAGCGCGCGCAACAATGATTTTATTATGGTAAATTATTTAGGTTAACATCCTTCAACGAGATCGTGGTCGAGTGGTTGAGCAACTCGCTTAGTAATTTTCTGATGCTAAGGTCCAGCGATCGAATCACGGCCGCGCCAAATTTTTTATATATATTTTTTTTTGTTTTTTTTTGTTAAGTCCAGCACTTATCTCTCTTTCAACTTAGAAAACCACTTGATGTTAAATTACTTGAAAAGCTATTGTTCCTTAGCAGTTCGCCAGCCTGTCAGTACTTTCAGTACTTTGATTGTATTTGAAATTGTAACTTGCACGTACTTGTAATCTACGACGTTTCTTCATTATGCTCTTCTTGTGCTATGTTTGGGCCTTTCTGTTGAGTATTGACTTCCCTTTCTGCTTACAATTATCACTTTAAAGAATATAGGAATAATTTAGTCGAACTGAAACGCTCTTGAAATAACTTACAAAACCTATCTTGCTATCACGAGACAAAAAACGAAGCCATCGATTAATAAAACAAGGCATAACGACTTATATCCTAATCATTATATGGCTATTAAATATAGCTTTTTAAGCATTGTCATTACTGAAATAGCTGTTTAGGGTTTAGTGACATGACGGTGCACAAGTATGAAACGTAAGAAAGCAATAATTGAAGATATTGGAAGTTACTTTTTCATTCCTAAGATGCTCAAACCTCTCCGTCCTCGGGCGCTAAACGAAGAAATTATATGGTGTGACCTTGACAGAAACGACAGAGCACGTTAGCAATAAATATGAGCACACAAAAAAGAAATCACAGGTTAACAAAGATAACATAAGATGGATAGACAGAGAATGTAACAAAACAGACGAGTACTAAAAGCCCAACTGTAACACACATTAGACAGCACCACATTCGTCAAAGAACCAAACACGACAATGAAACTTGACAGATACAAACCTCATTTAAAGTGTGAAAAAATATCCAAAAAGACTACATAATGTCAACGAAAATACGAAAACCTGTAGTGCACTAAAAATCAAAGGCCACACAGTTACGGCGACATAGCCTAGCCACCCACACAAGAGTCAGACATACCAAAACGAGCCACCCACATCCCCCAAAAGTGAATGTTTCAATTAAAGCCTTTATACGTACCACCCGCAATGAATGACACATTGTCGACTTTGAATTAATGTAGCAAATATAAGAGAACAAGGCGATACAGCACGAAGTCATCCCCGTGAATGATCACATTTATCTTTGTTTAGCATCAAGGTCACGTTTGCTTTTGAAAGTACCCTTTGGCTGCGTTTCATTCGGCAATGACTGCTATTATATAATTTCTTTGTGAATGTGGGTCTTCCTGCATTTTATCAGCGGGGGCTTGGCTCTTTAATTGATTCCTCGGCTTAATATTAATGTAATATTATTTCCAATCCCATTCCTACCTTGCCCATTATTTTAACTAGGTCAAGTCGTAGTTGTGTCTCTTTAGGTCGCATAACGTTAGGTGCTTGCGTTTTAAACTAGGTCACGCCCCGGGGTTGTTGAGCCTCGTTTGGTAGCCGTTTTGGCATGGGTTTCTGTGGGCATTGCTCGGGGTAGTGGTGTCGTAGTGTTTCTGATTTCTGTGCTCGGCTGGTTGGGTTAAGTGCTACCTTCCCTATCGGATTTTCTCATACCTTTTTTGCAAGACCAGAATGCTAATATATGTTAAATTCTTAAATGGTAGTATTACACGACACATAAATGTAAGTTTTGTACTTTTAAGCTTACATAGCATTACTCACAATAAAATGGGTTACTGTTAATGTTTGTGCCACGTTTGTAGAATATTTATTATGTTAGTTTTTCAACTTATCTTAACATGTCTTACAATCAAATGAGCTATTGTCTTAAACATATTTGATGAAACAATTTACATATATCATATATGGCTCGTCATGAGCTGTCTTTAGGGAACGATATTTATAAAAACAAGTCTAGAAAACAAACTTATTAAGTAAGCATTCGGTACGTACGTGATAAACGCTAATTCATTATATTCTTGAGACTGATAAAGTGTTACTAATTTGTTCTTATAAATGTTTTATTGGTCTGATGAAACACAATAAAAGTGTAGTGTCTAGAATTTACAATAACTGTACGTCAAGTTAATGTGGCACTTTGTCTATGATATAACTTCGAGTTATAAATTCGATTTGTAAAATTACATCCAATTATTTAGCGACACGCGCATATGCTGATGTTTTATAAATGAAATTAAAGAAACATTTTTAGAAAGAAAGTACAAATTGTAAATTATATTTGTAAATTACATCCAATTATTTAGCGACACACAGACGTTAATGTTCTAGATAATAAATTAATGGCATAAAATACATATCAGTAGAGTAAAATTTAAAATAAATTTCGCGCTAGGCAAGTATTAACACTCACGCTTCAAGATTAATTGCGGCGAATTACTAGTATACCGCTTCATCTTGATTGTGAAAGATAACTGAGCTTAACATTGGCTCTTGGAACTTGTGATGGTACCCATGTCTTGACTGTTTGAAATTAGTTATCACTATGTTTTGTTTATGAAGAAACTATTAATAAAAAAGGTATGAGAAAATCCGACAGGGCAGATAGCACTCAACCCAACCAGCCGAGCACAGAAATCAGAAACACCACGACACAACTACCCTGAATAAACCACATTTAATTGAGACTTCCTAGACTTAAACGAGTATTTGGCCAGAGGTATCAATTGAAAATGGTGAGACATTACTGCTACACATTGGCTAAACACGTTATAGTTTTGTAATTAGCAATAGAATTACGTTGACTACGAGGGTCAGTCAAGAAAAACTGAGAGTTGTTAAATTAAACCTTCAAAATGTATTTACAATTATATTTGCTACCATTAATCGTCAACTATTATCCATTGCAGATATTCTGATGAATTCTGTGATCGGATATAGGCTTATAAATAAAGTTGCCAAGCAACCAAAGAACATCACTAAAGGGTATGCGTTCGCGCCAGCGACTGTGAGACTGATTTTGTTGTCAATTTGAACGTTTATTTCAGCTTTATATAGCGTAATTTAGTACAACTAACATGTGTATCTAGTAGAATCGTATATATCAAATAATAATGGGCATTTGTAACAAAATGGTCACTAATGCTGTTTTGTTTAGTTGCCTAGCAACAATTTTACCCGTATTTTATCGATTTTCTCGGCATGTGTTCTTTGCGTTGCCATGGTATTCTAAAACTAATCACTGAATTCACAAGTTCTTCTCAAAAGGGTTGTGAATGTATCTAATGGAGTCCAGTGACCGTAATAGAAATAAAAAATATAACTTTGCTTTTGAAAAACATCATGCGTTCTTTTGGGTGGGGTTAAATTGTTGTCTCAATACCAACAAATAAAGTGAAAATTAATAGTTCTATCAAGTATATTTTCTATATTGGAGAAACAAATCAACCATAATTAAGTACATATGATAGATTAATATATTACAAAATAAAAAATAAGTTAAAAAAAGTTCGATATAACTTTATGTTTCCATAGCAATTCTACAGACAGCGCGAACGCATGCCTTCGAGTTGTCTTCTTCGGTTGCCTGGCAACAAGAATAAAATGTTCATACCCAAAATTGGTATTCGCCATAACATCGATGAGATACCATATTTCACGATAATATATAGACAATAAACGAACACTTATTCTCCTGATCATTATTCACCAACTCTCAGTTTTTCTTGACTGACCCTCGTATTTGAATTACGCTACATGTTGTGTAGAATTGCAACTTCACGCGAGCTTTGGCTATACGTTGGTTGTATAGATTTTGCGTAGGCGTGTGTCAGCCTGATTACTAGTTGTTATGGCATTAAAGTGATGTTTGAGGGATAGCTTACCTATAGTATGCAAACGTTTGTGGGGTTTGTCAGCTTTGGCATTAAATTAATTGACGTTTGATGGGTATGTTATTCGTATAAACGTGTCTTGTTTGTTTTCAAATCGGAAACAGTCTTCGGTATGGTACTTTGAAGAATACTATCAAATAATTAAACGCCTAGTAATATTAATCGCACCAATGACTTTTTGTACTATTATTCGCTTGCTATCAATAGTGTATGAACTTTAAGAGAGTGTTGTCACGCGAATCAGTCATGTTACGATATCGCTATCTTAATTATAGAACTTAACGTCATCTAAGCTTGTTTTACTTTACAACAAACTTTCTATTAGACTGTGAGTTTGCTTTTAAGCGGTTTTATTTTTAGCATTGACGTACAGTAGCACATCGATGATACAACGAGGGTGTTCAAAAGGAAATGAAACTTTATGCATATCTTTGTAGTTTGAGATTGTCGGTTGTCAAATTTGGCTTGTGTACCAATTTAACTATCGTCTTAAACAATGTCAACCGCTATTCTATAATGTATTGGTGAAATTGGGTCATCCTGCATTTTTTCAGCGGGTATTTGGATTTTCGATTGATTCTTTGGCTTATGTGTGAGCATTGCTCCGTGTAGTTGTGTTGTGGTGTTTCTGATTTCTGTGCTCGACTGGTTAGGTTGAGTGCTACGTATTTTCCCTGTCGGATTTCCTCACGCCTTTTTCATATCGTAGTATAGTTTGTAGTTCATTGAGGCTGAATGGAAGATGATGACACCGCTCACAAACAGTCCGGTCGATATCGTTAGAAACATTTACATTCATGAATTTTTGTCCGCAACTGGTAAACGGATCAATTGATTTTTTTTAATGCAAGTCATTTTGTCAATATTTACAAAACATACTACTGTGCACGAGAAAATATTGTTTTAGTGATTAGTGACGTATGACGTCAAGCACACCAGTGAACTGTTATTGATATTATACCTAATATTGACCGCCACCCACATTTAATGCGAAACAGATTGTTTTGTTATATGCCACCCATTTATAAAATATTGCACACAAATACTGAATTTTTTTTTTAGTTTCCGTACAATATTACTTTTATATAAGCAATACCGAACGAATTTTGCTAATTGTTAATATCACGTATTTAAGGACATTTCTCTAAATCAATAATAATTTATGTATTGAAAAACAAATCTGAGATGGGTGATTGCGGTGGATGAGTAGCGGGAAGGTAAACCTTTTCAATTATACCTCATTCAGTCCTCGTTTCAACAACAAACCAAAAATAGACATCAACGACGATATGTATTACTTTTTGTATCATTTAGAATTGCGTAGTTATTCGTCCATGTACTCGTAAAAATAAAATTCTGCAAACTCATTGCGTATGCGATTTTGAATTAATTTGTTAATTAAATGATGTAATAGAGAGTATTACAGTATTGAAAAAGTGGAAATGGTAAAATGATTTATATTACGTTTCTGCAAGGATAAAACTATAAATATTTTAATTTAATATTTTACTGCAGTAAATTACGCAGTTATTCTTCGCATTCAAATCCTACACACTGATCATAAAGCCGTCTTGTTTACGTAATAAAACAAAAAAAAACACTTCACTAGAAATATAGTTTATGCAGATAAAATAACCATGGCTTGATAAAAAATTACCAACCGCTTTTCTAAAGTATTAACAATAATTTATAACAATGCATCAGTTCGTTTACGGCATTATCAATGTGTTTTATGCAGCTATAAAATGGTGCGCTATTTTCGTATATGCCAAGTTTTGGTTTACATCATTCGAACGAAATGTCGTTGTTCTTATGTATATTATAAGCCAAAACAGTAACTGTTTCAGTTCATTACAATTTAAAGAGAAACATTCGGTCGTAGTTTATGCCAATGCTACTGTTCATTATTGACGTCATAATGACGTCATAGAAAAGCCCGTTATAAAATAGCCCAGCTGAATTTGGTGGTAGTAGATAAGATGTTAAAAATCCATATTAAAAAATGTGCAATTTTAACTGTTGAAAATAAAACAGAATAATAACAACGGTCTTTACAGTAGCGTTGTACACTTGTTACATTTTATCGATAGTTAACAGAAATAATCTTGTTTTGTAAGGTTCATTTACATATTCTTATTTTCTGAATTGTAGGTTTTTTGGTACACATTGCATTATCTACCAGAAATATGTCTCTAACTTGCACTATAAATATGACTGGTTCCCGAATATTAAACTCTTATTGCTGTGTTAGTGAAGGTATTCACGCGAAGGGATCCGCGTGTTGGATTTCAAGATAGCGAACTTATGGCGACACTTTCTTGGAATCGCTGAATGCTTTGAACTTTTAATGTGACAATGAGAAAAAATTGCAAGCTCAGCAAATTTGTATTTTGTTTTGATTGTAACAGAGTATAATTCGAGGGAAATGCCAGCTCGGCATAATTTATATTCCAATTCGTTAATGGTAACGCAGACAGATATATTTATATATATATATATATCCATGAATTTGTATCAGATAACGTATGTATATAATATACGGCTTAACTGTAGAGTCTAACAATAGCAAAGCATAAAAGCGGTAAAAGCATTGAAAACAAATTTCCCTAGTAAAAACGAAAATTGATGCACATTAAAATTTTGTTTGTACTGTTGTAAATCACTGTCAAAAACGTTCTTATCAAATCGCTGAAAGAATCATATACAAGTATTTGAAATAAATCGATCGGTCAATTTCCTCGATAAAACCTATATGAATCTATTCGTAATATCAATTTTATGGGGGGGGGGGTATTTTTAAAATATACAAAACATGAGAAAAGGTGGAAGCAAAAGTATTTTAATATATGGAATTGCACTCAGATGACAGTCATAACTTTGCTCTTCATCCAAGAAAATACTGAAAATTGATATTCCGACAACACTCCGACTTATTATGAGTCTGAAATTATTAGGTTATTTCTTCCTGAAAACCAACTTCATGAACTACTAGTATTGTTATGAATGGGTATATTAATCCATAAATATGTATGTGGCTGACATTATGCTCTAGGGGAACAAGGTCCAGGCATAAATCATAAACGCGTTACTGAAGACAAAAAATGAGAACATATGTTTTACATCATATCAGATAAGTTAATTTCTGGTACAAATAAAATGACACCAGATAGCGTCTTTCCTTGCAAATTGATTTACATGAGAAGTTGAGGATATTTTGGTAACAAAATGTGTCACTTACTTAAGGTTCATTTTGTAAAAACTGGTATCATTACTTAGAAACAAGTCAAATGTTTAATTTAATAAAAGGAAGACAGAGTTTCACGGTGATAACCAAGTGTTTCTATTTAATTAACTGAAAGTGACGGAAGTTTGTCCGTTTGACGACGCACGACGGACATATGGTGAACATAATAAATCACCTTGAGTGTTTTGTGCTCAGTTGAGCTAAAACACAAACCCGTACTTATCTGCCCTCATACGAGGGGTGATCAATATATTCGAGGACTTTCCTTCTCAATTTTGCAATATTAGAACTAGAGTAATAAAATTACACGCTGATGCAGTTCAATCAATTATCTCGCGATTTGTCTAATTTTCTTTGTGATAACGTCACTATTTACTTGATGACGTCACATTTTGTAACCATGGTGAAGCGCGCACCGTCGAGCATCTCGAGCGTAACGTCATTTCTGAGAAACGACACGCTATGAAAATTAACGCGAAACTTGTAAATTCCTTTTTCGATACCTCCAAAATGGCTTTACAAAATTGTGCAAGGATTCTGTGCGCTTTCAATGAGCCATTTTCATATGATTCCATTGTTTATGTGATTAAAGGGTAACTGCCAAACGGTTGAGTCGATAAAATAAGGATAAACAGCAAAAATAACACCGCGTTAGGGACACTTTCCGTTAAATTCTGCGAAATAAGACGCACAGATCTCAATCAAATGTAACAGGCAAAAACGAAGACTAGTATAGGCTACAACACATAAAATCGTTGACTCCAAATCAAAAGGGTTATTTCGATATTGCGTCCTAAACCTGATAGGTCCTGTCTCAGTCTTAATTGAAATAATCTACTTTTGTAAAGCCAACCACTCTTTTCCGATGTTTGATTCCAATAACGCATCGATACTCTTTTTATTCCACCTCACATTCCAGAATCGGCTATTAACTACTTATTTCAGTAGTAAAAGACAACCAGTCTCATGCATGGAACCGGGTATAAGTCCAGAAAGGAGCTATGTGCTGCTCCGACGGTGACGCTTGGAATGACGTCGCGTGACGTCCAACGTCACGCGCCCATTGTATGAATCATATAATTTTATTAGTGCATTCGGTCGGAGACATCTTACTCCGAATGATGTTAAATGGCTTTAAATCTTGCTGCTAATATGAATTTGCTAAATGAAAAGTCCTCGAATATATTGATCACCCCTCGTACATGTATTCTTCTATCAAATACTGCGCTGTATATTGCATCCATAGAGTTAGTCAGTGGTCCTGAAATTTCGCAAGTAAACCGAACAGCTGTTTTCAAAAGGTAGCTACTTGGAATAATTTTACAATACTATGCAAATTGCTTTCTAAATACGGATTCTGAAGTACCTGTTTATTTGTTGATGTTATTATTAGAATAAATGTTATGGTTATTAATAAAATAACCACTTAGCACTAGGAATAACAGCCTATAAATGCAAGTCATAAGGCGATATGCACTTTGATGTTTTAGCTAAAATGCTGTTAAATGTAGAAGCATATTTTGACCTGGACATACAGCAGATTGGTTGTAGGCGACTTTATTTGCCATTAATGTGCGCAAAACGCTGGCTTAGAATGAGAAGGTCGTAATTACTCATACATTTTTGAAATCAGCATTACACGACGATTTCTAGGAGCCTAATTTCGGGAAAATCAGAACTTGTCATGTTGACCCAATTGATTTATTCCATTAGTTATTAGTTGTTTCAGACAGTTTTTCTTGTTTGCTCAAATTATCGATTTTGTAACTTATGATCTTCTCATTCTAAGTCAGCTAAATGTGCAGTTGTTATATGTGTCCTTATTTCAAAGTGATTTGGTCCAAAAATGTATGTTTATATAAATGTTTGGTTATTTTGAACCATATTTCAGCCATACTGAACCTGTTTATTTTTGTTTTAGACTACTCATATGAATAGGATGTATATGGCATTGGGTAGTAAGTGATTTATCGACATGCTTAATTTATTATGTGTTGAGTGAAGTCACCCAGTATTGCTGACTTAGAATGAAAAGGCCGTAAGTACAGAATAAATATTCTGAGAAAACAAGAAAACGCTGTTTGATCAAAAAGCTTTTACAACTTCATTTTGGTCAACATGACAAGTTCCGATTTTCCTGTGAAAACAAGCCCTTAAGAAGCGCCTTATGATGCAGATTTGAAATATGTTTCATTCTTATAAGGTCGTAAGTAGTCTAGTAGTTTCTCATTCTAAGCCAGCGATATTTACGGTACAACATAGTACCTTTACCTTTACCTAGTAGTCAATTATCGTCGTTATATCTCGTTTTTACGAAGTTGATGATACGTTTTATATAATTGTCTAGTTTCTGACCAAACTACTAGTTGATTTGTTGATTCTAGAGCCGTGTTTCCCATCTGTATGTGACACTTAATTAAGAACACGTAACATATCCAAGTGCTTCGTCTACTGTGGTTATTATCGCTAATAAATGTGAACAGTTTGGTTTGATAATAATGTTATTCTTCAGTATTATTCTTCTGTTTCGAGTCCGTTAATAAGAGCATAATAACATCGCGAAATAGTAGACGTTAAGCAGGTGCAGTTTCGTCAGACTTTTGAGAAATCAGAATGAATTAGACACCACTGTGAATAGTAAAAGTCATTCATAAAGGCATATATATCAATGCAACGTCTTATAATTGTTATGAGGAGTTATTGCAGTTAAATCATGTGTATCTTTTACTCAGCGTACGTCAGAGATTTCAATATTAATTGATGATACAGTATATTTCAAACGTAAAAAGAACACAATTGTTATCAAACACTCTACTGGAGGTAAGGTTTACATGTATTTGCGTATAATTTGCACTCCTATGCATATTTCTTATTAAAATGTACATTAGCGGAAAGGCGCACTATGCTTTCATAGTTCTGATTCTTAAAGTTGGAATATTATTTTGCATTGCGCTGGTGGCTATAAAATACGTTTAACGTAGGATGGCCAAATCAGAATCTCTCAGTACTTTAATACGAGCCAACGTTTTGCCAATCCACTTCGCAAATTCGTTAATATTTGGAGCCGAACAGTTTTTCACAACTTGAATATAATGCTACACAATGGGGATTGGATAAATGCTCAAATACTATGAATGGGTTCGTACAAAAAGAAGTTTTATTGGATGCGTCCACTTTAAAATAGTAATTTTCACTTACCTATTATGTTGTATGTTTTCTGTCGTTTTCTACTTTCCATTTGACTGGGTGTGCAACAATAAGTAACTTCACAGAGTTGGTTTAGTTGCGCTATACTGTTACAAGTCCCTAGAACAGAAGCGAAGTAAAAATTTATCCCAATCTCTCGAAGCATCTCAAGTAGAAACATCAACTCAAATTGCGATGTCGGTCTAGTCAGATTCTAAACGTTTGATACATCAGGACTTCGTATCCTTGACAGTTTACTGTAATAACTCAGAATACAGTTTTCTCTTTTGTGATGCCATTTTTGAATCCAGCCTCCAATGAAAATGTTTCCAAAGAAAAATAGCAATACGTGAGATTGAGGTGAGATTGAGATGCTTTGTGAGATCGGAACCAGGAGGCCGTTGCATAAGCAACGCACTATCCTTTGCTAAGGAAAGCGCTTGGTAGCGCTCGCCTGACACGTTCGCTGCTAGTAGAATGTCTTTGCTTAGACGTAGTAAAGCGCTACCTAAAAAGCGTTCGTGCTATTCAACAGCCTCCTGGTATTGTGTATAACATCTTCACATCTGTTATTCTGATGGAGCATTACTAGGGTTATCAATACAACCGGCAGCTTCGTGTCACGCCACCCAAGTGACGACCTTTGAAGAATTTTTCATTAGATACATTGCATTTTTGCATGTGAAAAACATCAGTTACATTTCAAACAAAAACTTGTCGATATGATCAATTGACTTGAATGTATTGTCAGTTAATATGACCAACATAACATAACATAGTTAGAGTGAAAATAGCCTGCGAATTTTTATCTAAGACTCGTGTAAAAACAAGTCAATAATAAACAACTGATCAATTCAACAGATTCAAACAATGCAAAACAGCTTAACAAAACAATTGAGAGAAGAGATGCAATTCATCTAAACAGATTATGCCTGGCTTGTTAAATCTCATTTTATAGGGTGTGACACTTTTCCACAAATATGTTACATTCATGTCAACAAGATGCATTTATATTAGATAAACGAACTTTTCCCACTCCTACACTTAATTTATTGTATTGTTATTATGAAATGTTTCTTATTTAGCGTCAATAAAAACTGCCAAAACCAAACGCACATCTAATGACATTGGTAATTTGACAGAATACAGTAACAGTTATTACCTAAGGACACCACGATCTCCATCAAATTTACAAATAAACGTCTACAACATGATGGTAACAGAATATTTATCCCTCAAATGCCTCGTCAATCGAATTTATAACAGTTATAAGAAAAATTATTTCCGATGAAATACGGAACACTTTATTAGCGCAACACGTTCAATTCGAGGTTGCCTGCAAGACTGAAGTAGCGGCTTCTAAAATAAAATTAGTTTCTTTAGTCTTGAAGACAGCCCTCAAATGCTTATGAGTCAGAGTTTGTAAACACGCTAGTAAATACTAATCCTCAGCTCAATTAGCGAACCTCCTTATCCGGGCATCTTGATTCTGTCATAACCTTTATCACTAGTTTATGTCGCCTATGTGTATACGGGGGAGTTTTGCTATGTGAATGAATTTTATTAGATTGCATCTTCACATTGTGTGGTTCATTTCGTAAAAGTATCCTTGTCCTTCGCTTCAGTAAAGTTATTAATCGTAAGTACGTCATTTTGAGTTGAGTTAGGCTAGCTTGCTTTATATATTCATTTCTTACAATAGGTATGGTTAGTTCTATGTCTGACTTTTGCATGGTAGGCTTGGCACTGCTGTCGTTTCTGTGTGCTCCATGCAGTATTTTACCAATGGTACTTTTGTTTTGAAAAATGTCTGAGAGCTCCACACTGCATCGCCCTGAAAGTACCGTGGAACTTCTAGAATATTCATGTTTACGTTTGTTTTCATTTTTGTATGATAAAACTTCGAACAGGAATTATGACTTATCTGGTGTAGCGATGTCAGCAAAATAATCCATTGATTCCTTGTACTAATTGTGCGAAATTGTGTGTCGATCAGAGAAGCATTTTGCAAAATTGCAAAGGTTGATTCATCATTAAACCGGTGAACAATGTGTCTACATGTACTTTCTTCGAATACCTCAGTTTTATTCGAATATGAAAAAGGCAAAGGGGTTCTCTTGTTGTTATTTTTATAGAATCTTACGCCAAATTAAATATTCTAGAACGGTCAAGGGACTTTATGCGAATGAAAACTTAACAAGAAAAACCTTCTAGTATATGCCATGAGTTGTCATTATTCATATTCACAAGACTTTTGGTATCATACAAATACACATTTTCATGTTTTCCAATCATCACATTTTCTACCCCCCCCCTTATCCTAGTAGTTTTCACATTAATGTTAAACATTTAATGAACGTATTATTTTTTCGTTTCAGAAGAATAGAAACAAAGATGTCAGTTGAATTGCAGAAAAGAAATCCATTCCAATGTCCTCTCGATTTTGTTTGTCGAGTCCTGCTCATCGCTTGCTTAGTGTCCACAGTCACGTCATACGAACCCAGGAAGCAGTTAGATCCCAGGCTAGCACAGTTAATGAGAAATCCATTTCAAAGTCAAGCCTTTAACAAGGATGTATTCCAAGGTGACTCTACGACGAGAGCGTCAGTGGACCCTCAACTGGAAGCTATTTTCAACTACAGAGTAAAGTTACCATCACAACTTTGTCCTAAAAAGTACGCGTTCTTATATTTAATTTCACGGGATGTTAAGTACTTGAAAGATTGTGGCAACTTCTTAGGCATTGCTAACAAGAACATTACATCACCGGTTGCGAAGATTGAGCCGCCGGCAAAACCGTCATACTCCGGCAAACTTCTGAAACGGATACTACAAAATATGGACGCTGGAACAATTAAAATGGATTTCCTCAAGCCAAGTGCATCTGCCGCAACAAAAAGGGCAAGGTTGTCAGTAAACAGTGCGTTATCATCCTTGGCGGATATGTTACGGCACGAGTCGACCGGTCATCGAGAACCCGTGTACGCTTTACATCGAGAAATGCTGAAAATGGGATAACACACGTGGGATACAAAATCATATCAACAACGTCTTTTTATCTTTTTTATTTGACAGAAATAACATTATTCCGAATCTGAAAATGGCTTTTTGCCAAATGCATTTACTAGTAAAATTTGGTACATATACATTTGGTACAAACTTACAGTAACTTATTTTCGTCCTCTTGTTCGAAGCAAATCTCTGAACAATCTACAGGACACAAATACATAATGTGGCTACACTATTCCACAAACTTGTCCATGCTTGATTGTATCTTGCAAAGGCATGTTCAAGTAAGACATCTTATAAGATAACTTTATAATTCTGTTTTAATGTTTTGTTTCACATAAATCTTTAGACGAAATAATAATCGACGATTATTAACATAAGTGTGATTATTGCAGTGTTTTAAGAAAATGAAATTCAGTGGGAAATATTCGATGTTACATGTTTTGCATAACATACCATTCTACAAGAGTTTGACAATATATACGTGTTTGATGTCTTCATTGATGTGTCATTGCTTAATCCCGGCGGACCTTTCTGACGTATTAGAATATCTGACCAGTACAAACAATAACAAACAATAATTACTTATCTGTGTGATATGATAGTCACTTTATGTATCGTGTTAACTACATTGGCACCATATTCATTCATCCTATCCGCCAGTACGTGTATACGGACAGAACCAGACATTATATACATTATAGATGATCAGTTTAGGCACCGAACACAGATTATATTGCCAACCAGTAAACGGACACCATAGACATAATAGTCATTTAAGGATTATATTTTGGAGTGTTTAGGCTCGGACAATAAACAGTGCATATGTTGCATTATTGGACCACAGACAAAATAACTATTTTGGATGAATGAATAAAGTAATGTGGGTGTTTAAGTTCCGAACATAAAATGTGCATACATTCTATTATTTCACAACCCCAGACGCCATTAACGTTTTTGCTGATTATTTAAAGTGTTTTGGGTGTTTAGGTTTTGAACATAGACAGTACATATGTTCAGCAATTGCCCATAATTATACGACCGCATCAGCCAATTTGGATGATTGAATAGAGCTTTTTGGGAATTAAGGTTCTGAAAAGAGTACAAAGGATTGGTTCTCATATTGAAACGGCCAGTTACCTTTCGCCTTTGAAGTTAGTACTATTTGAGCATACATATATTTGCTTCCATAATTCATTCCACAAAATTGGAAGGTACATACATATGTTGAGAAGGTAATATATTTTCCCTTTCGCCTTGACAAAGTGGTACTGTTTTATCGAAGCACTTACTAAAATCATAAGCTTACGTTCAAATTTAAATTCTTTAAAATAGCAAATTGTGGGTAAGGAGTATGTAACAATCGTAATGTTTTGGTTACTGAGTTTCGATAAAAGTATACGTCCATAAAATTTATATAATATCGCATTGTTTGTTCAACATCAAACTATAAATGATGTACACTTCAGAAATTAAAAACTTGTTTGTGTGTCTAGGTGGATTTTAGCAACTGTAAATTCACTTTTCATGGAATTAAATTGCAATTATTTGTATCTAAATAATTGAAACATATTGCAGACGTGGCTTCTTGTTTGTTTCTTGTAACTTCCTTATTTTCAGTCACTGTCAAGAATGATAAGCTAAGTCTTCATGTAATACAAGTAAATACAGACCTAGCAAATGTTTATTTCTTTTTTACTAGATGTATAAATGTGAAATGCGTGTTAATCACAAATACATTTATATGTCGGTGGCACACTATGTACAGATATAGATAGCTGAAACCTGTTGCTGACATGTATGGTTTATGCAAACAAGATGTTTAGGGGAGACCGGCGCTCCGTTAGTATGTTCGTTTAGATGAAATGGCAAGCAAAACAAATATGCAATGATGCGAAAAACACGACAATACATGTACCACAATTTTTAGAATAGGTTGTGTGAATTTTTTAATGTTCGATCATAGGAATTCGAAATTGTATTAAACAAATATCATAGCAGTCGCAGCTGATCCATTCAAATCGTTCTCGTTTATGCATATAATGACAATATTTGCAACACCTAACCCGTCCAATCCTAGTCATAAAATCGAATAGAACTATTTGAATGGATGGAATGCTATGATTTTATGGATATATTTTCTAATTCCTGTCGTTTGATGGGACGATGCGATAGACGCTACTAAGTCACTAGTCAATACACGCTACATAGGAGTATGCGATTGAACAAATGGGCGATTTAAAGATGCGCTTTGAACAATGTTAATATACCATTAGGGGATGTGAATATAAGAACAGGCAATATCAAGACATGGTAGACAATGGGAATACACAATTTGGATACAAGAATGTATTATTCAACTATTTAAAGGCATGACAGGACGATACGATTGATAGTATGGAACTGCGGAGAGGGAAGGCAGCACTCATATTGAAATTCCTAATTCCGGCTAGCTTTACCTAGTTCAAACCGTAAAAATAATTATGAAATTCACGTTGGTACGGTTATATTGTTACCATGATACTGGCCAAACGCTGGCAAGAACACCAATTAAGCGCCAAAGTCGCAACTGGACTACTAATTCAATACATATTCCAAAAACTCATTTCGAACTCAATTCAACCACTTCAACCTAAGATCGATATTCTAAGTTTAACGACTTCTATTGTAAAAAGGGAACGTCCCTACATTCCTCTACTGCCATTTTTAAGTACAAATGTTTCAAAGCATTGGCAAAAGATGGTCTATAAAAGGGAATGTACGGACATTCCCTTTTTAAAATCGACGACGTTGTTTGAGATTAGCTTAAAGTCAATTTTGAGAGTCTGACAGACAGACTCACCACACAAAGGAACACCAACTGTTTTCTATTTTTCGTACTGGTGAGTACATGAAGATAAATAAATTCAAATTATGCCGAACCCTGCTATATTTTACACAAGTGTATGGGTTCCTTTCGTAGCATTTTTGCGAACTTATCACAAAAGCATAACCAATTCACACAACGTCGTAGATTCAAGAAAAATAATTATCTATACAATCACAAGCAATTTATTCTGGCTAATGGCTTCTTACTAATAAAAAAAAGTTACCAATTTTCTAGGGCTCTTTTAAGCTGTTAGGCCGCTCAAGCACCCTATGACATTTTAACTCCCCTGGTCATTGGGCTACATATGGAAACCTACACTCGTGTCTCCCTGGTGAGACTATTTCTCTCCTGTGGTGTGGCAGCCAACATCGATCTGCAGCGCCCAGGAATAGACACTGCCCTCAAAGGTACCATTTTACACCATGGTGGAGTGGAGCTGCGGGTCTTGCTCAGAGATTTTAACCAGTGGTCCAGAGGGGGATCGAACCCGGGACCTCTCGATCCCGATGCGCGCGCCCTACCTCTAGGCCACCGCTCCCCTAATAACTATTCTTTAACCCAACCAAGACTGTTAACTGCTAATTTCATGTTATCAATAAATTCAGTGTTTGTTTCATTGTGGTGGGTTTCAACTAGATCATCATCGTCTTGTCATGAATACAGTTACAGAACTTGTCTGAAGAGTTTGAAAACCTTTCTCATTGTGCCAATATATTCCGATACTTTGATCTTGAATTATTTTATAATCATTGTAATAAGACCGATGTGTTGAGTGAGTTATCACTCAAATGTCCAAGTAATTGGCAACAATTTCTAAATAGTTTATCACGTCCGCTAGCATTCTTGCTTTGTTTCTATAAGAGCCGTAATTTGGTCATGCCATATGATCTGAAAGCTTTGTAAGCGGCTACTTATTAGGGTATGATTTGATTAGGGTCGGTGTACTTTAACGGACTTTGTTCATAACATGTACTTTTACTGATGACAATAATCCGTCCGGTTAGCGTAGTGGGTAGGGGCTTGTGACTTGATCCCGGGATCAATAATGTATAAGAAAAGTTATGGTAATTCGTGACATTGGCTGAGAAAGTGTCCTGTCCATGTGGAGAAGTTATCAGTCAAACAATATCAAATACTAACAAAGTCACACAAATACTGCATGTTTGAATCAAGCGTATGACATTCCATGGCTTAAAATGAGAATGTTGTAAGTACAAACTCGATTGTTTGAGATAACAAAAAATATGTCCGAAAATCCCTATTTACTCATGGTAAAATAAGCTGTTTTAAAACTTCAGTTTGGTCAACACGACTAGTTGCGATGTTTATGAAAATAGACCTCATAGGAAGCGCCTCGCTGGGCTGATTTTAAATGTGTATCGGTCTAATAAGTACTTACGACCTTCTCATTTTAAGCCATCGAAATATGCTTAAAGATGAGATGATCACTTGGTTTTAAATCTTAACATTAGAGCTTGGCAAACCGATATTTTTTTTCTGAAGTAGAATTCAATCCTAAATATGCTAAAAGGGGTGTTCGAAAGGAAATGCCATTGACTCTATAACTATTTATGAGTCAACAAATTTACAATGAAACTCACTTAAAAACCTTCATTGTAATCTCCGCCACACAGTGAATACTCTGAATTTTATCATTGAATTTAATTTCAAATGATGCTTTATCGTCGGCAAAAGGTACTATAGTATATCCATGTACTGTAATATGGCTGACCACAAAAGTTCCTGGAAAAGAACCTACGCTATCCAGAATAGGATACAAGTCTAGAAACTTTAAACTAGTCTGAATAATGAACATGGGAATGAAGGATATTATTCTGCTTTTTGTCCGCACCTTACAGCACAATGCAGTTGGTGCCTAGTGCAAAAAAAATCACGTGAAAGTGACCAAATGCTCAGTTTCATTTACTATTTAACGATTTACGCGTATGCAATATTTCTCATGTTTACCTACACAAAATATCGGTAGAACCAACTAGGTTTGGTTCGGGTATATGAATAGGAGACCTTGGTACGTGGAGAAAATAAAATACATCACTGACTGGGTGTGAGTTTTAATTTCGGGATTCTTATCATTTCAGGAAGCGCGTATATCCTTCAGTCTCTGTTAATAAAAGAGAGTCTGTGCTTTATCTGGTTATAAGACGTCAAGACATCTTTTTACAAACTTGTATGAGAGGTATAAATTTAATACTGTTTGGCATTCAAAATAAAATTATCTTTTGGACACAGCGCAGTGAGCATTGTATCCATTGAGTACACATCGCTGGCTAAGAATGAGAAAAAAGTATGAGAAAATACGACAAGGAAGGTAGCACTCCACCTAACCAGCCGAGCACAGAAATCAGAAACACCACAAAACATTTACCCTGATCAATGCCCACACATAAGCCAAAGAAACAATGAAAAATCCAAGTGTCCGCTGAAAAAAATGCAGGATGACCCAGTTTCACAAAGAAATGATATAATAGCGGTTTTTGCATGAGACCGAATGAAACGAAGCCAATACTCGACAAAGTTCCCTAAGGCCCCACTGCATGGCGACCCAACCGCACATACCCGTGCCCAAACGGCGACCAAATAAGGCACAGCCACCCCCTGACCTAGTTTAAAACACCAAGGACGGTGACCTAACGTTAATACGACTTAAAGAGGCACAACTGCGACTTGACCTAGTTTACAATAATGGGCAAGGTAGGAAAAGGGCGGGAAAGTATTACATATTTCTAGATGCATATGGTTCAAGAATATGCCAACGATGTGACTCCAGCGACCAAACAAGGCATAACCACATGGTGACCTAATTTAAAAAGTTACTCTCCCAGTACCAGTGGCAAACCGAAACAATAAAAGAAGAGGGGAATATAATCGCCTAACAGTATATCTAGCTATATGTAGTACGAAAATATACGTGCCAACAACGTTTATTATAGTGACCAGCACAGTGACCTAATTAAAAAGTATCTCATCCATACAACTGATGAAAAAAGCGGTGGGTGGTGGACATTAAAGGAGGGCAGAGGAAATAAACTTCCAAGGACAAGTGTAAACAAAGTTACACCGACACTACACAGTGTTGAAAAGGGGGGGACATGAGAAAGTCGTAATAACTACTACTTACGACCTTATTAGACTGATACAAATTTTAGAATCATGAAAATCGGTACTTTTCCTGTTGACCAAAATGAAGTTGTAGAAGCTTATTTTTTCCATAAGTAAAGAGTAAATTTCAGACAGTTTTTTTTCAAACTATCGATTTTGTTTTAAGACCTTCTCATTCTATGCCAGTAACATGTTGTTAACTTTAGGAATTGGCTTCCAAGTGACGTAAACATGGAATAAACCAGAGTTTGTGCGATCAGCTAACAGTTTTTGGACTCCAGTTTGATCAACATGACAAGTTCCGATTTTCATGAAAATAGACTCATAAGATGTGGCATGTGATGCAAATTTTAAATATGTTAAAGTCTTTAAAAGGTCGTAATGAGTACTTATGACCTTCTCATAATAAGCCAGCGATATGCAATTATGTGCTGATGGTGTGTAAGGCGTGAACAGTCATTTTGATATATACGTACGTTGGCTTGAATTAGATACTATTATCAACCTATATTATAATTGTAAATGTAAATCAGTAGATAAAGAAAGTCCCCAACGTCTTTTGGAATTGCATTATATTACAATATTTCAGAATAATGGCTCTACGTTTGAAGATAGTGAATTTACTTAATTACTCACGAAGCTGTAACAGTAAAATTAGTGTACGCGTACTTGAAAAAATTCTCGCTTAGTATCGCTTAGTGCTTCTTTGCGCTAAGTTACTTCGCCATATGTGCTTGCTATATAAATAAGTAAATATGTTAATAAGAATTTGGCAATTTCTAAAAGTGTATTAGATGTCAAAATTGAATAATGACAAAAAGTGTTTTGAGTCAATCGGAATTCGTAATTACGATCTTTTACAGACTTTTATAGTTGAAATAGGGTTCTTTGTTTAGGGCAAAGTCGGTGTGGAAACGCAGAAGATATTTTTTTTTCTAATTGGCGTCTGCTATCCCAAATAACCAATTACCACGTCGGTAATAATGTTGAGAAAATACTGGTAAATGAAAATTATGTTTCGTCTGATTACTGTGGGGTTTCTACTTATCGGAATTACACTGATGTACTGTACCTACAACCTTTTGCTGTTATAAGGAATACTATATATCTTTTGTTAAGCTTTCATTGTATTTCGATCTATTGCATATGACGTCACTGAGCTCTATTGACTTAATGTTGGTCTATTTTTCGGCATAATTTTTCACTATGATGTCATTTATTACGAGCAATGCTGTCGCTTCATCATGTCAAAATATATATTCATATACCAATTTGCTTTTGATAGATGGTAAAATAGAATATCCTCGTAAAAGTGCGATTTTATTAGCGTTAGTATTTATTGTTTTAGAAACGTATAATCGCTATCGGGCTTATGTTGACTAACAGATATACGACTTACAAGTATACCGGTGCACCGTTTTAATGGTTAGCCATCTAGTTAAATATCAACCATCTGTCATATTGGGTGGATATTTGATATACAGTCAACTCTCGGTATCTCGAACTAGCTTATAACTAACTTTTTGTTTTGTCGGGTTTTTATTTAATCCTAATTCCTTTCATCTTTATGAAAAGTGATCGTTAATGTCGAAGTCCGCCTCGAAATTTGATTTCAAACCGGCTGGTTCTGTCTCATTCTTGTTGATTTGTCATTTGTCTGTATAAGGTATAAGACACTGGCCATATATTAGATGAATGATATACAATCAACACTAGATACTAGCTATACATTTCGCTGGTTAGAATGAGAAGGTCGTAAGTACAAACTCGATATTTTGAGAAAACAAGAAAAATCTGTCTAAAAATGATTCTTTACTTACAGTTAAACAAACTGTTTCAATTTTAGTTTGTTCAACATGAATCTTATCTTTATGAAAAAAGGATCACAAGAAGCGCCTTGTAATGCAGATTTTAAATCTGAATCATTCTTATAAGGTCGTAAGTAGTACTTATGACCTTCTCATACTAAGCCAGCGATATGTAATTTCGTGCTGATTGTGTGTAAGGCGTGAACATTCATTTCAATATAAATGTGGCTTGAATAAGATACTACTATCAACCTTTTTTATAAGGGTCAATGTAAATCAGTTGATTAAGAAAGTCCCCAACGTCTTCTGAAATTTTGTTATATTATAATATTCCAGAATAATAAATGTACATTCTGAAGATAGCGAATTTACGTAAGTACACACGAAGTTATATCAGTGTACAAACTCCAGGAATGACAACGTTTTAAGGAGAGTAAAATGAGTGTATGCGTACTTGAAAACATTCTCGTTTAGTATCGCTTAGCGCTTCTTTGCGTTAAGTTACTTCGTCATATATCGACGGCTTAGAAAAAGAAGGTCGTAACTACCTAATCGATATATTGAGAAAACAAGAGAAAACTGTCTGTAACTTACTCTCTACCTTTGGGAAAACACGTTTTTAAAACTTCATTTTGGTCCACATGACAATTTCAGATTTTCATGAAAATAGGCTCATAAGAAGCGCCTTGTAATGCTTATTCTAAATATGTATGAAACTTAAAAGGTCGTAAGTGACACTTACGACCTTCTAATTCTAAGCCATCGATATGTGCTTGCTATATAAATGGGAAGGTCATAAGTGTCGTTAGTGCCGCTTTCGACCTTATCAGACTAATGCATATTTGAAATCTACACCATATGACGCTTCTAATGAGCCTATTTTCATGAAAATCGGAATTTTTGTTACGTTGACCAAACTGAAGTTGAAAAGGCTTGTTTTACCATAAACAAAGAGTAAGTGTCGGACTGTTTTTTTTGTTTTCTCAAAATATTTATTTTGTAGTTACGACCTTCTCATTCTTAGCCAGTGATATGTTCTTGCTATATAAATAAGTAAATATTAAGTTAATAAGAATTGGGCAATTTCTAACTGTGTATTTGATGTCAAAATTGAATAATGACAAAAGGTGTTTTGTGTTAATCGGAATTCATATGTTTTATAGACTTTTATATTATAGTTGAAATTGGGTTCTTTGTTTAGGGCCAAGTAGTTGTGGAAGCGCAGAAGAAAGATATGTTTTCTAATTTACGTCTGCTTTCTCCATTAACAAATTTACGCGTCTGCAATCATTTTGAGAAAATACTAGTAAATGAAAATTATGTTTCGTCTTATTACTATTTTGTCTCGACAAAGTGGAATGACAATGGGGTAATAGACCTACAACATATTGCTGTTCTAAGGAATACAATTTTATTTATATATATTTGATATGACGTCATTTGATATGACGTCATTTGACTTTATTATCTTATTACTTATCTATTTTTCGGCGCAACTTTTAATTATGGTATCATTAATGACAAGCATTGTTTTCGTTATATTACGGCTAAAGATATATTTGCCCATTTGCTTTGAATAGATGGTAAAAGGTTATTTGAGAATCCTCGTAAAGTGCGACTTTATTTGTTGGTTTTATCACTGTCGGACTTATGTTACCGGTGCGTATACCGGTGCGACCTTTTAATGATTAGCTGTTTAGTTATGCACCAACCATCTGTCAGACTGGTAGATATGTGACATACAGTCAACTCTCGTTATCGCGAACTCGCTTATCTAACTTTCTGTTATGCCGAGTTTTTAGGCTGGCGATGTCGCCAGACTATTACAATGCCAAAAAATGAAATCCACTAAGATGCATTTACTCCCGAAACTGACAACATAGAATCTGTACACTCATTAAAAATAGTTCCTCCTCGTTAATCAGTTTTGCAAGATTAGAACATTAAACTTTCCTTGTTTCATTTAATCTGTTCGATTGTAATATATTAGTTTCTTCTTGTAATGGAAGGAAATTGTATGAAATTAAAAGAATAGGTGTTTAAATGCGTTGATAATTATTACTACACGTTACGAACGCGATATAGCCGCGCATCAATGATTTCATTATGTTAAATTATTTAGGTCAATATTCTCTAACGAGACCGTGGCCGATTAGTTAAGCAACTCGCTTAGTAATTATGTGATGCTAAGTCCAGCGATCGAATCACGGCGGGTCCCAAATTTTTATATTTTTTAAAATTATATTTTTTAAATTTTTATTTTTTGTCCAGCACTTACCTCTCTTTTGACTTAGAAAACCACTTGATGTTATATTACTTGAAAAGCAATTGTCCCTTTGCAGTTTGCCAGCCTGTCAGTACTTCAGTACTTTGATTATATTAAGGTCCCCGTTCCCTTTGTCTTTATGTAAAGTGTTCGTTAATGTCGAAGACGGCCTCTGATTTTCAAACCGGATGGTTCTGTCTCTTTCCTGTCTTATTTGTGATTTGTCTGTATAGGGTATAAGGAACCGGTCATACATTTGATGCATGATATACAGGGTGTCCAAAAAAAACGGGGACCTACCTTAAACCCTTATTACTCATTCATATTTTGATGAATTAAGCTGATATTTTGTGAAAGTGTATGGAAGGGATCCCCACTTCTAAAAAGGGTACTTTTTTAAATTTGGAGCTTCAAAACAGGAAGTGACGTCATCATTTTCACTATGGCAACATTTCACGTTATTTTTGCTTAATCACCTGAAAAGGGGCATTATAAGAAAAGGGCATTAATGTCGGGGCATTTATTGTTATAAAACAGCATTTAAAGTCAAAGGGGTGATCAAAATCTTGTAAAAATAAAACAAATATGACAAGAAACAGCAAAACAGAGGAAAACGTGGCGAGTTTACTGATCAAAGGGGAAGTGGAAAATCTTCCAAAATAGCATCAACAATCATTCAATGATTAAAACCATAAATATTGTCAAGGACTATTACCAAAAAAGCTTAGACTATAGAAAGGAGCGAAAAGTAAAGTTTTATCCAAACGAGCAGTTCATAGATATATTTTGGAGTAAGTGTGTATGTCAGAAATTATAAAATAGTACCATATGATAGCAGAAAACTCTTCTTGCAATAAATCAGCAGCAAAATCAGGATTTGTTTGGGAAATAGTACTGACATTTTACCTTATATCACAGGCCATTTGACCTTAAATTACCCAAACTTGATCCGAATAGTGAACTTGTTTGCTATACATAATGAACTAATGTATCACGAACCATAAACACTGATTCAGAGCACATGAGATGATGTTTCAGGTCAGCATGGAAATATATCTCAATTAATTTTGAAATTCCTGCTTCACTTTATGGTATTTTACTGAAACATGCGATTGTAAACAGGGGAGGTAACTCTGGCTATAGAACTAAATAATCACAACAGTGGTGCTAGTATTCTGAACTGTGTTCTTCCCTGATTGTTTTGACATATTAATAGTATGATATCTATAATAGAGAAAAAGTTACAGTTGTTTATCCTAGGTCCCCGTTTTTTTGGGACACCCTGTACACAATAGATATAAATTTCGCTAGCTAAGAATGGGAAGGGCGTAAGTACAAAATCAATATTTTGAGAAAGCAACAAAATACTGTCAGAAATTTCTCTTTACTTATGGTCAAACAAACTGTTTCAACTTCAGTTTAGTCTACATGACAACTTCCGATTTTCATGAAAATAGGTTCATAGGAAGCGCCTTGTGATGCTGCTTTGGAATAAGTTTCAAACTTATAACGTTGCAAGTGGTACTTACGACCTTTTCATTCTAAGCTAGAGAGTTATGCTGAAAATCATTTGACAAACAATGAAATGGTTGATAATATTATGCCTAAAGGGACTTATAATTTAAATGAAACAAACAGAGGCAGGTTATTGAGTACCGTTTGTTGTTTGTTTTGACCGTATTAGATGTCAACATATTTAATAATCTAATCCCCAAATACATGATAGAGACACGTACAAATACCACTGTTGTTAGGTTCAAATTTCGATTTCCATATATACGAATAACGTTTACTCATTATGTATTTCAATAATGTTTCAATATTAATCTTTAACATGATAACGTTTGGGTCAATATAAAGATTTTCTGATAAATATGGATTATGAAACTACCTCGGTTAGCCTACACCAAACACATGCTGAATTTAATTACAATTCATATTTTCGCAGTGGTAGTCGCTTTGAAGTATCGGCAAAAATTCAAAAATAATTTTAACTTCGTATATGCGTAAATGTTTTCTCTATATAACTGAAAATCGTACTGTTGTTGATCAGTGAGACTTAAAACAACATTTTAAATTTTGTAAAGGGATTAAACTAATACGATAATAGGAAAACTATTGTCCACGGATAATAATGCAACAAGCAACAAAACAACAGTGCTGTTACCATATCAACTCATGAATTATTTTCTCCTTTTGCTCGTGAAGTGATGGAATAAGGTACGTCCATTTGTATTTGTTCTTAAAATATAGCAAGAAAGAAAAGCATGTTCCAGACACTTCGTTTGCGCTGTCAAATGTTGATTTTTGTTGATTTCGGTGTATGATCGAATTTTGTTTCACAGAGTTATCACAGAAATCAATAGTTTCAAAAGTGGCGTATCCACGAGTGGAATATAATTTTCTGTGATCACGAGTGAAATAAAACAAGATCTTTCACCCAAAAAAATCAACAAGTTTTCTGTTTACTATTTGCTTTATTTTCACGTATAATAGAACAGTTATTGGCTAAATTGGAAAACTTAAGTTAAAAGTTGAGAGGAGAGCATTCGAAAAAAACGTTTAGACATGGATGAAACGGAATGTCAACGCACTACGACTATCTCAGACAACGCAAACAAAACAGACATCTTAAGAATATCAATTGATACAAATCCGCGTATATTTCCGCCTATAAAGTTTAGTACAGTTCTGGAACAATATCTTAAAGTATATTCAGAGGTTACAACGTTGACGTCATTGACGTCGTTACTATGTTTACAACGTGCTAAACCTCCTGATGATATTATGAAACCGGTAGAGGTGAAATAAATCAAACATCTATTACAAGGCTTGTCGTTAGTTATCACAAACGTTATATATATATATATATATATATATGTCCATACCAATATAGAAATAAGAATTCATTCATTATTCTCGTTCACAAAGTATACCAACAAACACAAACCCACTAACTACCTTCACCGAGTTGTATAAGATGCGTCATGGCATCGCTATTTACATGCTGCCGATGAATGAACAATAACATAGCATGAAATAATGCATAATGTTCGGAACTATTTACCCAACCCCATACACATTCGGACATTTTTTCGCCCTATCAGGCCAGTCAAAACGTTAACATTGAACACCAAGGAAGTTAACGATATCGATGACTTAAAATGATAGTACTACTTACGACCTTATATGACTGATACATATTTAAAATCAACATCACAAGGCACTTCTTATTAGCCTATTTTCATGAAAATCGGAACTTGTCATGTCGACAAAACGGAAGTCGAAACAACTTATTTTACCGTACGTAAAGAGTGATTTTCGAACAGTTTTTTCTTGTTTTTTCAAAATATCGACTTGTACTTATGAAATTCTTACTCTAAGCCAGCGCAATTTGGTCCATGTTCAAAACGGTTCAATGACGAAAACACACGAGGTTTAACGTGATACGGGTACCGGTTAATATGTTTAAACAGTACCTATACACAACTTGACCTTCCGTGCCAACAATTATTTCATTTGCCAGCAGTTGCACAGTCATGCTATTGCTAATTTAATCAAATGACAATGGCGCATCACAATCAACAATAAAACCTTATCTACATCCGCCTGCCCGAGAAATATCATGATCTAAACACTACCTACATAATAATTTTAGACAACCTATGTCGACGTATGCAGAATCTATCCAACACGTAGGCACAAACTGGAGAAGAATTAACCGAATTTCAGACAGTTAAAGAGGCATTCCCTGTAACTTTGATCGTTTAAATCGATTTAGGAATATTATACATTAAATGAGAATCACTATTGCTTAAACTCCTCAAATTTTCAACAAAAAGCTCCCACTTAGTACCAAGAAAAAAAGGAAAATACATTTCTGTAACGAGAAAAATAGTCAAGAGTTGTTTCCCTTTGACAACATAATAATAAATCGCTGGAAGCGATAAATTATTTTTGGTGATATTAATATATTTTTG
Organism: Spisula subtruncata; assembly: GCA_963678985.1. Lineage (NCBI taxonomy): Eukaryota > Metazoa > Mollusca > Bivalvia > Venerida > Mactridae > Spisula > Spisula subtruncata. Next base: position 20,346,352 of record OY787676.1, on the reverse strand, counting down.
ACTTTATAGAGACATATTTGCACACACTTTCTTCTGACGAATTATGATAATTGATAGTGCTTTGTACATTTAGCTAATTTAATATGATAGTAGAGAAAAATATGCTAGTTATAGGAAATGCCTCTTTAAAGTATTCAACGTGTTGTCTACTCACTGTACACGTACATTTCGCTGGCTTAGAATGTGAAGTTCTTGAGTAAGACCTTATAAGACTGATAGATTTTTTAAATCAGCATCACACGGCCCTTCCAATGAGCATATTTTCATGAAAATCGGAACGTGTCATGTTGACCAAACTGAAGTTGAAACATTTTGATTTACCATACATAAAGAGTAATTTTCTTAATGTCGACTTTGTACTTACGACCTTCTCATTTTAAGTCAGCGAATTTCTTACATTGTGTTAAGTTATGATTTTAACATATTGTATTAATATACATGTATGACTCCCAATTTCTCGTTCAGTTGTGTATTGGGTACTATGTCGTGTTTTTAGTCATGTGATGGTTTTCTTGTGGATAGTTAAGCTGAGTGCTGCCTTCCCTGTCCGATTCCCTCATATAATTTAGGTGCAAAAGTTTTGATACCATTTATTCCGATTGAAATGTTTTGTTTTGATGTTACATTGTTGATATACGAGTGACATATCTAAACAAACAAACTATACGAAAATGTACAAGAAATCTGAAATAAACATCTCTTGTTTATTACTATGAACAATCATTACAATCGACATTTATTCGATGTTTACTATACAAAATAAGATTAGTTTGAATAAATGATTATATCAAAATGTAGTTTGCTACCATTCAGCCATACGTCTGTATTCATATCCCAAACATAAATAAAACATATGCCAATATGTCGTACTTCATTATTAATATCACATCTTGTTATTCTCTCAAACTCGTTATTGGAAAGCGTAATTTTATTGTCCGTATATCATACGGTCTATCTACTTCATATGTGAAACGAGTATAAGAGTAAAACATTTCGGTATCAATGACATGACGAATTTTGTGTAATTGTGACTAAACACTCACCGAATGATGTTTGTGGGAAGGACTGGTGAATATAAGTACACAGCCGTTGAAATTAGGAAAGATAAAAAAGCCTCTGAGCTAGACTTAGTCTAAAACACGACTATACGACACCGCACCTTGTCAGTTTTAAACTCGACCATGTACCAGTCTAAAACCAGGCTTGGTGATTATAAACATTGGAGTACGGACTCCATGCTCCAACTCTTACTCCGTACTCCAATTGGAGCATTTCGTATTTACAAAAACTGCTGTAACTTCTTTATTAATGAATGGAAACATATGAAATGGGGGTTCATTTTCTTAGTAAGATCATTTGCTACAAGTTGGTGTTGGGTTTAATGCGAAATTCTATAAAAATCTGTTTTTCAAATTGGAGCATGGAGTTGGGGTATGAGAATGAGAAATGTTATAATCACCGGGCCTGTTATTGATCGGGTTTATAACACGATTTATTAAATGACTATCAATTATTAGCCCTATAACACAGCATTGCCCTAGTCTAATAATATGCATGCTTCCACTATATCAGAGCCAAAAATCTATATCAGTTATTGGCCCCGGGCCGGAAAAGTGTTATAAAATCTGATTGGCTAATAGACAGGGCCGAAAAGTGATATAGATATTGGCCCTCCTATTAAGCAATCTGATTGGCTAATAGACAGGGCCAAAAAGTGATATAGATTCTCAGCTGAAATTACGGCGGATCGATTTTTAGGCTACTCACTAAAATGTATATAACTTTTTTATTAATGAATGGAAACATGTCATATGGGTATTCATTTTCTTAGTTAGAGCATTTCCTACAATTTGGACTATACATGGATGCAAAAATCTGAAAAAAATGTTTTCCATATTTTTTCGCAGTCTTTACGTCGGTCTAGTTTGATGAGCAAGCGTTACATGCAAACACAAATTTTAAAATAATTGATACTTATTTAATAAAATTGTCAATAAATGGGTGATTTGATATTAACCCTGTTATTTGTCCTCGGGACAGACGTATTGTCCCTCAGCCTGCGGCCTCGGGCCAATACGACTGCCCTCGAACAAATAACAGGGCTAATATCAAATCACCCATTTATTAACACATAATTGTGCAATCTGAACTCATCTAATGTATAACATTGCACCAGTCTAAATAACTCGAGTGTGTGCCAGTCTAAACATGTATTTAACAAATGCACAGTTGGACTTGTTCAACACGTTCAATACTAAACAATACCGCTATAGATTTTCTTGTGACTTTTGTTGAAGAGAATAGAATTCATAGTTGTGCCGTAATACAATTACTGTAAACAACAGCTTTCCGCGAATGATTATTTAATTCACACGAAATCTCGATTGATGCACATACCGATAAATCACGCAATTAAACACTCACGAAAATCATAGCACTTACAGTAAAATGTTCGGTCAATTGCCTTTTATGTAGATAATATTAATATCTGCCGATATTGAAACAATATAAAGCTCAATCAGTTGGGAATAAAATAGCATTCTGGAGATGCCAGACAAAACCCATGGGACCGTGTAAATTAGGTTAGGTAGCCTGCCAAATGTCATCTTGTAGACAAATACTCAACCCTGTTAAACATCCAAGAGATGCCAGACAAAACACATTAGACCTTGTAAGTTAAGTAAGGGTGGTCTGTCTTATGTTATCAAGTAATCAAGGTCATGTTAGGTCAATCGGGACCCTTCGGACGTTACTTACGCAACAATCATCCATTCAGACATTAACCCCACACATACTGCAAGGAAACAGTAGGATGTAGGATGACACACTGTACGGGGTCATATCTGTGTGAACTGTACATTATCCAATCAAATCTGTTCTTTCATAAATCTGAAAGTGCAGATATCTGATGAACTATTCCAAATTTACAGTGACATATTTGTTTAAACTTTATTCATAGAGAGCTAAGGTAGATCGACTACTCAATATACATACAGGTGAATATGCATAATGCAACATGCATTAGAGAGGTCATTTGAATGTGACCTCTAAATGAAGTAAAACAAGGCGAAACACGGAGAAGAAATGGGAGCAATAGGATTTAAATAATACTTTTTTTTTTAAATAATACTTATTATTTGCAATCAATGGATTTAAGAGATTTACCAGTGAAAAAAGGGAAATATCTTTCTATTTTCACTGTAACGCAATGACGTCATAATTGCCATATCGTGTCCCTCCAATTCAAATACAACTTTTCAAATTAAGCCAATTACGGTACCATTTTAAGAGAAAGGGGAGCACATAATTAGCAGATAATTTGTTGATTTGGGGTCAAGATTTTCAATAACTCAGGTCAATAAAATACAGCCTTACACAATAACAAGTTAAAAAAGTTAACTATTCTGTCCGAGTTTCTATTGCCCGTTTGCAACTACTTTTTTTTGTTTATATTTTCCAGATCTAAGCGATAGATGCACATCACCAAATTACCTTGTAGTACTAATGACACCGACACCATCCCTACCACCATCATCAACAACACTACCCGAGGCTTCAGACGATGTGGCCATACTCGATACATTCGCCCACATGAATTTACTTCTCTACATAGTGTGTGGACTGGGCGGAATTCTAGTCCTTATGATCTTAATTGCCGTCATTTGTAAATGCAAACAAAGACAGAAACGAAAAGCTGCGGAGGAAAGAAAGAAATTACAAAATGGCCGCCGTAGGATGAGACAGCCATCGAAAGGAAGGGTGCATCCTGGGAAAAGTACCAATAAGACACGTAAACGATCACGTGACATGACGCATTATAATAGGAATATGACGTCACGTGACGATGACGTCTACGTCACTTCTATTTGATAAGCGTTTAGATTCAAACAATGGTATTATGAGTTTAAATTGTGTTTCTATACGTTTCTACGACGTAGGTTCTGATATGATATATTACAGTCGGAGCTCTACGATTCATTTGAATACCCTTGTTATGGAGTACGGACGCCAGTAATGTATTTTAAGTTGCTGTACGCATGTGCCATTTATAGAGATGTATCCGTGATAACATTATTCTGAGCTGTTTCCGACATACATGAACGTTATTAACAGAAAATATTGTTTGAATAGGGCTCAATTTAGAAAAAAGAAATAGTACATATATTAACTCTTTTGTACAAAATAATAAATAGTATATTATAATAATGTATCTGTTGAAACATTTTTTTATGTTTATTTATATTGATAAGCCTTTTCAGAATAGTTACATTGTTGGCGTACATTAGCGTAACCGATTAACGATGTTAACGGCGTTTTAACGTATTTATTGCGTAACAAGGTGTATTCGGGTATTTATCATTCCATTTTCTGAACTTATATCATGGACCATGACACTTTATTCTGAGCAAATAGCTTATTCAAATAGTAACAATCGGGTTTATTTGTATATGTCATGTAAAAATTCGATTTTTGACTTGCAACTTGTGATATGTGACTTGCAACTTGTGAAATGAGAAATACACAATTTTTACCTGTTGTTAATTAAACATAACAGTGATTGTTTTCTTTCTTTGTGATCGGTATCTATTGAAGAATGCACATAGCCAAGAACCTAGGAATTACATAAAAGCATAAAATCAACAGACTGAACGTACTTGGTCTTTATTTGCTTTATTATATATTCCAAGATAACATCAACTATAACTGTCTGTAACATTGCAAGTATTTCAAAACAGAATTATTTCGAAGTTTTTCTAGAACAGCTTAGTTCATTGAATAAATAATATACTTTAGTTGTATTGATATCCATGAATTGAAACAATCCACAAAACGCTCGTATTAAATGTTCTTGATATGGTACATTAATTACAAAGTCTATATGGTACACTATACAGTCAAACATGAAGGCAATTCACACCCATAGTAACACACACTAATTACAAAGTCTACATTGTACACTATACATGCAAACATATAAAGGGGATTAACACCCATACTAACACACACTTATTACAAAGTCTTTATGGTACACTATACAGTCTCGCATAAAGGCAATTGACACCCATAGTGTTACACACTTATTACAAAGTCTACATGGAACACTTTACAGTCTCACATAAAGGGAATTCACACCCATAGTAACACACACTTATTACAAAGTCTTTATGGTACACTATACAGTCTCACATAAAGGCAATTGACACCCATAGTGGCACACACTTATTACAAAGTCTACATGGAACACTATACAGTCACACATAAAGGGAATTCACACCCATACTAACACACACTTATTACAAAGTCTACATGCTACACTTTACAGTCACACATAAAGGGAATTCACACCCATAGTGTCTCACACTAATTACAAAGTCTACATGCTACACTTTACAGTCACACATAAAGGGAATTCATACCGATATTGTCACACACTAATAACAAAGTCTACATGCTACACTTTACAGTCACACATAAAGGGAATTCACACCCATAGTGTCACACACTAATTACAAATGTACATGGTATACTCTACAGTCACAAATAAAGGCAATTAACACCCATAGTGTTACACACTAATTACAAAGTCTATATGCTACACCTAACAGTCACACAAAAAGGGAATTAACACCCATAGTTTCACACACTAATTACAAATGTACATGGTATACTCTACAGTCACACATAAAGGGAATTAACACCTATAGTGTCACACACTAATTACAAAGTCTATATGCTACACTTTACAGTCACACATAAAGGGAATTCACACCCATAGTTTCACACACTAATAACAAATGTACATGGTATACTCTACAGTCACACATAAAGGGAATTAACACCCATAGTGTCACACACTAATTACAAAGTCTACATGGTATACTCTACAGTCACACATAAAGGGAATTAACACCCATAGTGTCACACACTAATTACAAAGTCTACATGGTATACTCTACAGTCACACATAAAGGGAATTAACACCCATAGTTTCACACACTAATTACAAATGTACATGGTATACTCTACAGTCACACATAAAGGGAATTAACACCCATAGTTTCACACACTAATTACAAATGTACATGGTATACTCTACAGTCACACATAAAGGGAATTAACACCCATAGTGTCACACACTAATTACAAAGTCTACATGGTTTACTCTACAGTCACACATAAAGGGAATTAACACCCATAGTGTCACACACTAATTACAAAGTCTACATGGTATACTCTACAGTCACACATAAAGGAAATTAACACCCATAGTTTCACACACTAATTACAAATGTACATGGTATACTCTACAGTCACACATAAAGGGAATTAACACCCATAGTGTCACACACTAATTACAAAGTCTACATGGTATACTCTACAGTCACACATAAAGGGAATTAACACCCATAGTGTCACACACTAATTACAAAGTCTACATGGTATACTATACAGTCACACATAAAGGGAATTCACACCCATAGTTTCACACACTAATTACAAATGTACATGGTATACTCTACAGTCACACATAAAGGGAATTAACACCCATAGTGTCACACACTAATTACAAAGTCTACATGGTATACTATACAGTCACACATGAAGGGAATTCACACCCATAGTTGCACACACTTATTACAATGTCTACATTTAAGTTTGTTGCCTTGTATGATACGAAGACAATGAGTATAAGTATCTTATTCTCTGATCGATTTTCACGACATGTTAGACGCTTATGGCCGGAATTAGCACTAACCACGCAACTTGATATGTTTTTTTCAATTGCAATTCTTGCAGTTAAGCAAGTTTCTGGCATAAACTGTGACCTTTTTCACAAAACTTTTAAGTTGCGTTAGAAGAGCTCATTCTCGACTTGAGCGTTAGCACTTAACGTTTAAATTGGTCCAATCGTATAAACCAAATCACTGTACGACTTATCGCATAACAATAAAATTCAACTTGTATCATGATTCATGCATTGCCATTAAAAGCAAGTGTAAACTATGATCACTGTACTCATTATTGCCGTACCATACATGTATTACTCAACGTGATCTCCTCTCGGTAATAGGATCGTTTATACACCGTGTCCCATGTTCCTTTATCGTGGGATATTGTATTATGTTAAGCATGGTAGTGACGCTTGATGTATTTGGAAGTCAGAAAAGTCTTTTTTGACAGCGCTGTGCTGTGCCATATCGAGTCAGGGTTCTGTTTTATCAAAGCATTTACGGTGGTCATTCGAGCTGTAATACTAACCACGATCAATTAATATACCATTACATGTACAAACAATACTGTCCCCAATTTTACAGACACTTTGAAAGTAAGTTTACGATTTACGTAAATGTGTAGATAAAACAGTACCCAGCATACTCACTCATTGGTCGAATATGGACAGTGCAACCAAACTCCTTTCGTTTTCATTTGGGTATTGGTGAATGTCTTACAGTAATGGTTCGAATACCAATTCCAAACTAGGGAAACCCATGTGGAGATCCGCCTGCGTTTGATTGTTGTCTTTTTTTTAATATGAACGCAAAATTTACTTTCCAATCAATATCGATGTTTGTGAGGGGAACCACCGTATTGCCGTTATCATGCCCTTATTGCAAAGTTTACTATTAGAGTGTATATTATACTCAAGTTCGTACGCTTTTCTCCCGACCTCCCTCAAAGGCGCGTTACGTTCCGCACTTGATTAATTACATTAAAATATTCTGTAATTATATTTTGTCGTTTCAATTTTGATATGATCGCACTTTCAAACGCAGTTGACGCATTTTTATATTATTAAAAATCAAAGGTGCATTCCGTTCACTTTTAGTAAATTAATAATAAAATATCATTATAAAATAAAGGAAAAAAAAGATGGATTATAATCTAATCCATTGCTACATGTCGAACTTTGTGTACTGTTTATCAAACTTGGAATTAAACGTGTGTTGCACTTAAAGGTTGAATGACTCCACTCTATGAACTTGCACACATAAAATACACACCAATTAGAATCTTTAACATTTGAAAAGTGGGCATAATGACGGTAATGCGCACGTTCATCCATAAAACAGTGTTCAACCACGTAGTGGCTGGTACATGTGTACCGCAATGACTTGGCGACTTAGAAAGTTAAACACTTCCTTAGCAAGATCAAGAACAGTCCTGAAAGGACGACCACATACTATAAGACAGCACACAAGCAACACTCAACATTATACTGTGTACGTGCACTTTTGAATTAAACGGTGGAACCTTATGCTTGACAATGCATATGCAAAAGGGCACATACAGAATCAACACTGTGTAATTAACGGGCATAGTGGCCAAACATCGTTGGTAGTTATCTTTTTTAACAATGAAAATGGAAAGAACATACCTGAAAGAAGACTGGTTTAACATTATGGGCTTCAGCAGACCATGCCAAATTTCACTTGGGTAACGTGTATGTAACGACCCCACCTCACAGACAACATTTTGGAACAATGTAGTTTAAATTAATAAAAGTTGCACGCTATGTAATGCTTTATAAATATCCTGATCTGTGTTAAGATGGTCTTGATATTGAAATTGAATAAGGTGCAAAACTACGACGACGGGTCTGATTTTTATGTTCTTAATGTGTACTCTGTAATCTAATTGGGAAGAGTTACTGAGCTTGTTCTATAATCACATATTCTTTGTAATACGTATTTGTAAAACAGACCAACTAAGTACATTTATATGGGAAGTGCTCAGAAGACGGAAGACAACATGTCGACTAACAACTCAGTAACAGAATTACTGGTACTAGTAGCTATTTAAGTTCAATGATTTAAGTTGTAACCCCAAATGGTGTTGTTCTTGACTCTTCTGGAACCCGTATTTTTATAAACATAATGCGGGTATGGAGCTTGCAAACTACGAACTGACAAATTATTTGCTCATTAAACGCGACAATTGGCTTGCTTTCTTTGATACATACAGCTCAGAAAATACACGCACTTATTAACCAATGTTGTTGTTTTTATTACTGTCGAAATGCAGTCTCATTAATTCTCACGTACCCGCGTGTCGATGGAAATCCCTAGCAATGACTGGTCGAGAGTAGTTAATATTATTTGTAAGAACTTTTTTCACAAGTTCAATTTAAAGCATGTCCGGACCATAAAGTTGTCATGCATTGAACAATCGTTCTTATATTTGGCATGAATGTTCAACACCATGAGGCACTGTGTCATGCAGGACCTCCATGTTCATATCTCAGAGGCCAAGGTCACATCCAAATGTCAAATTAAAGCTTTACAATTTTCCATTATATGGCAGCCATTGGGTCGTACGTGTTTTACAAACAGCTCTTGTTTTTAAGTTTCTAACATGATCCTGTATGTATGCCTTGTTTGGTCGCCGGGTCGCACCGTAGGCATATTCTGGAATATTATGCATCTAGAAATATATAATATTATGTCCCACCCCATTCATACCCATTATTTTAAACTAGGTCAAGTCGAAGTTGTGTATATTTATATCGCATTAACGTCAAATCACTACCCTTCGTGTTTTAAACTAGGCATCGGGTTGCATGGCCGTTTTGACATGGGTTTGTGCGGATGGGTCGCCGTACAGTGGGGCCTTGCGGAACTTGGTCGGGTCGGGTCTGGACTGCGTTTCATTCGGTCTCATGTAATAACCACTATTCTATAATTTCTTTGTAAACTTGGGTCATCATTCTATTCGTTTCTTCGGCTTATGTGTGGGCATTGCTTAGTGTAGTTGTGTTTTGGTGTTTCTGATTTCTGTGCTCGACCGATTAAGTTGAGTGCTACCTTCCCTGCCGGATTTCTATATACTGTTTTATAAACATTGTTTAAACAAATTATATTATTCAATATTTGGATTTAATACAAGAAACTGCAGAGAACGTCATTAACAATGAGACGAGTATCGACGTGTTATGAGCTGGAGAAATACTCAAATAGCACATATGGTGATAATTAGAGGGCATTCAATCGGATAAGGAAGTTTACGCGCCCACAAATTGGCCTTCTTCGACTAATTACCCGTATTCAAAAAATAAATCAATGCTATAATAAATAACACCATTCCATATACAGCTAATAACTTCCGTTCATTACTTTTTTCTAAAAAAATATTAACTTGTTTGGTATGTGTCGATCATGAAACTTGCAATATTGATAGGATGTTCTCGAGCAATGCTTATATTTGTTGGAAACCATTGACTTGCATGTAACACGAGAGTCAGAGGGATTAAAAGTTCATGTCGTCTCCGTTAAGGAGAGTGGCTGTTCAAATTAAGAGACTTACATGGGCGATGAGAGTAACTCATGATAAAATGCCCCAGTTTCAGAAGCATATCTGGTGGTTTTACTGGTACGTTATTTGTGAATATGACAATGAATGACACTCGGTCCTTTATGTTTCTACATGATTGATAAAAGTTTGTATAACCATGCAGTCAAAAATTTCATTAATATTCTACATTTGCTTAAAAATTAAAAAAGTAAAACACCTTCGTGATAAGAATCAAATCAAAATTGTATTACTTTAGAAATATGATATTAAATTCTAAATTTCTCATTATTCACGCAGGCAATTTCAATTACATGTACAGAAAACTTCCCAAAAACTAAACTATGTGAACTTTAATTTGGCACCTGATTAAACGTATATACACTCAACAACTTCTACGGACTTACGGTTAATTTTCATCCCCAAAATGCTTTCCACTGTCATATCATATTTTGGATGATATTTAGCTCACATATCTTTTTGTAATTTATTTTATAACCAATTCGTAAAAAAAATACTTGCTAAATTAGCATTCGGAGATTGAGATGTGACTTATTTGATAAGTGGTTTAGTGTATAACACTCACACACTCACTTTACATGTCATGGCAGATGTAAGCTCTCTCACGTGGTATAATATATGGTTCTACATTCTTTGTCTTTAACGATACATTTGTTGCTTTTTTATATTTCATTGCAGGTGTACCGTATATCAAAGACGCGCATTATTTCGCTGGCTTAGCATAAGAAGGTCGTAAGTACAAACTCGATATTTTGAGAAAACAAAACAACTGACCAAAAATTACTCTTTACTTATGGTAAAACCAACTGTTTTAACTTCAGTTTGGTCAACATGACAAGTTTCAATTTCCATGAAGATTGGCTCATAAGAAGCGCCTTGTGATGCTGAAATATGTATCTTTCTAAGTCAGTAATTTATAGATGGAAACATACCGACAGTGCGATACATATGGAGAGTGCTTTAAATTGCTTATTTGCAAATAAATATTTCATAAAGTAACCGACAGTGGCTTTCCCTTACATAAGATTTTGCTTTCATAGGAAACTACATCATATAAAACATACAAAGAATTTCGGTCGAGCTGAGCTTAAGAATACTTAAGAATGGAGAGACTTTCATAAAGCAACAGCCAGTGGCTTCTTTTACATACACAGACTTTAGGTCGATCTGATATTGTGTACGTCTATACCTTATAATACATGCGAGAGACCGCCTTTGTGAAATTGGGTCATCCCGCATTTTTGCGTAGGGGGCATGTGCTTTTAATAATTTCGTTGTGGGTGCGGCATTGCTCCTTGTAGTTGTGTTCTGGTGTTACTTTTTTCTGTGATCGGTTGTTTCAGATGAGTGAAGCCTTCCCTGTCCGATTTCCTCATAGCATTGTTGACAATATTATTTAGACATTATTATAGATAGATAGTTTATTCATTTAAACTGTACAGTTTCTCATGATATTATAAGTAATACGAGTGACGGAGGGCTTAGGCATATGTCAATATTCATACATTCTCTAGAAAGCAATAAAAGTTGGACCAGCAATTTTACCCAGCATTGCATTCCATACCATGAGATTACTAGTATGAACCTAGAACAATTTGACGCAATACTGTACGATATTGTGTTTCAAAAAGTATGATTTACTTATTCTGATACTATAGTATGATACTGCAATATCCGTAGATATATTTTCAGTTGAATTTTCATTGCAACGATTTAAAATACGGAAGTTTTAGCCAATGATATCGCAAAAGGGGGATCTTAAAGGTTTAAACAAAAATGTTCAGATGGGCTTATTATATCTTTAAAAACGAGGCCTCGGAATAGTGAATGTCCTGATAAAATATGTATTCAATGCCATAAACATGAGCAGTCCACTGACTGTTGTAATCCTTAAAATCATACTTACCAATTTGAAATGCAATAAGGATCATTAAAAGTGTCTGTCATTGATATGACATCGCTTGGTATAAGTCCACTAATACCTTAGACAGGTCGTTCACATGAACGTTGTAATGTAAGTGGGTTCATCGTTAAATCATAACTTAAAATACGTTGCGGTGTCAATTTACAAGTCTTAACCCAAAGAAGAAATAAAAATGGTACCAGTTACAATTCTTGTGGTGATGGTGATTGGTGAAGCTAGTATGTTGGAATAAGAACGACACGTTGAAATTGGGCTTTATTAATTACAGCCGAGAACTTTACACACAGTATTTGTTCGTAAAGTCATATACTGAATGAAAATAGGCAATACAGATTACAGAATCAAACATGAATACAGTATATGACAGAAAAAGCTTAAGTTACAACAATCATTTATTTCCTTTAAGACACTCAATATAAATAGGGGGTGTTTGACTTATCTAAACCGTCATGGTGATGAAGGTAGTATTAGGAATGAGGGATTTAAAGAGGATGCTATAATTAGGATGGGAAAACTTGTTTTATAATCGACCTAAAAAAGAGGAATTGAAAGTGAATGCCTTCCATAGTGACTTAAAATGCAATGCATGCATTATCATATATAGTGGTAAGCAAAGCGTTTATCGTTTGTATGTCCGTGAGTCCGCAAATTGGGAGAAAATTTTACGAGATTTAAGGGTAGATAACACATAAACGAGTTTGGTCACATATCTGATTACGATCTCATTTAAATATTTATAACCTATGCGAGGCTCCACTACTTAACACTAATATATCGATGGCTTAAAATAGAAGGTCGTAAGTGCCACTTACGACATTTTAAGATTCATACAAATTTAGAATAAGCACCACAAGGCGCTTCTTATGAGCTCATTTTCATAAAAATCTGAACTTGTCATGTTGACCAAAATGAAGTTATAAAAGTTTTACCATAAGTAAAGAGTAAATGTCAGACAGTTTTTCCGTGTTTTCTCAAAATATCGATTTGGCAGTTACGACCTTCTCGATATGATCTGATGACACTACTGATACATGTATGGGGTCATGTCGGAGTGAAATTTCTTCTTTCACCATACGGAAAAGGTAGTGAATCCCACCTAGTTTACAACAAGAGAGCAAAGGTGGCAGTATCAGTGTTTGGTCCGCAAACGATTAAAAAATAAATAAATAAAAACATAATTCCGTCACTGAGCTAATATACTATCAAGGTATATAGCGTACTATATGTCTATATGCCAAAGATTGTGGGGCATCGCATCTCGTTGTTTCAGCATAAAATACGGACGCTGAAGGAAAATCGATTACCGAAAATTTTGTTCATTTGTATCTTACAACTGCGAAACGGCAAAACAGTGTTCTTTTCGTTATTTAATTTCACTCGATGCCATTTTATTTACGCGCTGGATACCCGCTCCACTTACAGTATCGTAATTATTGTTAGGAACCAAGTCTATTTTTAGATGCAATGTTCCACAATCTTTGGGCATAGACATATTGTACGCATTATACCTTGATAGCTGTTAGCTTAGTGACCGATTTTTTCCCCTAACACTGATACTGCCACCTGTGTAAGAGAGTTGCGTATACATAGAGATTTATTTGAGAGTTCTTTGAAGGTGACGTCTGATGCAGTGTAGTCAGATCAAACTAACAGTGTAAATGTATGAAGCAAATGTTAGGATCTGATTCCTTTTCTGTTTGTATTACATTGTGCTCTATAAGACTTAAATACATAATGTATGTATGTAGTTCACACGTGCATAAACAATCGGGAGAATCTAACTTATTTGAATAAACGCCTTAGAAAAACTACGAAAACGCCTTTTAAAAAAGTACGTATCGCTGGTCATAACCGCATGACTCATAAATGGCGCATTCTTTGTACATACTGAACTATTCTATCGACTTCAGAAATATTGAACATTAGGTTCTCTGGGCCAATTAAAAAGACGGTCCGTTGGTCATAAAGCCTAATAAAACCGCCATTGTGTCAACTGATTCCATATGTAATAAGACAAGTGAAATATCTCTAACCAAATATAGACGATAATGCGCATTAGAAAACAAACACTACATTGTCAAATCATTAGTTTCCGCGGCTATTAATGTTACAGATAGTCTGCAGGTAAAGGAGCAATTTCAAATTGATTGTTTCTTAACTTAGTGGATTTGAAACTTTGAAATAGAACAAATATCTTAAAGATACATGTAGTTTATAATTGGGTACATATATAATATTGTTGGGAATATCATACGTAACAAGCAAATCAATCTGGTTTTTTTTCTCAACAAACATACACGTATTTACTCTTTTCTTGTTTGTAAGATCTCAGCCCGTTAGATTCTAACAGTTGCCCCCCCCCATTATTTTTTTTGCCAATTTCGTAAAAGTTACTTGCCAGATGGATATCAAAATGTTCATGGTATCTCTTTGATTGGTTTTAAGCACATTATAGCCCTGTTTTAGTTGTGATGTCATTGCAACTAAAAATTTCAAGGAACACTATATTGTAATTTTCTCAATGACGGCCATATTGAAATGGCGGCCATATTGGATATTTTTGAAAGTTGGTCCATATCTTATTTTGACTAAAATACATTGAACATAATCATGCAAATGTTCATGCTTTTATCATCAAACCCTCAATTTTTTCACCAAACTGCCTTACAATATGGTATGGGCTTTTTGAAATGCAATGTAATGTTCTTTTGTAATGGGTTCTCCTTAGTAAGTATTTTAATTTGCTATGATGTGGTGTTTTTGTATTATGTATAAAATTCATTGAGCAGTAATAAGTTTATTGTTTGAGCTATTTTCGATACAAAATGTATCAAGATTATTATTTCGCTGGCTTAGAATGAGAAGGTCTTGAGTACTACCTACGACCTTATAAAACCTATACATATTCAAAATCAACACCACATGGCGCTTTAATGAGTTGATTTTCATGACAATCTGAACTTGGGATGTTGCCAAACTGAAGTTGAAACAGCTTGTTTTATTATAGATAAAGAGTAATTTTCGTTCAGTTTTTCCTTGTTTTCTCAAAATATTGATTTTGTACTTACGACCTTCTTATTCTAAGCCAGCGATGCTGTCACTTCAATAGGAAGGATAGGAGACCGCCCGTTCGGGTGCAAGTTTGGTTTATTATTCTTTGACTAGTACACTGTACCTGCAGCATATGTGGGTGTGTGTATTTGAGTAAGCGTGCTGTTGTCGTGGACAACCAGTTGGACTGCTGTGGAGTATATTTAAGTGGAGTCAATCATGTCAAACGTAGGATACAGAAAGCCATGAGGCGCAATCAATAATAATGATGCTAATAATAAAAATTCAAATAAAAACTTTATTTACTGAAGGTATATATCTAGTCCATAGTCCAAGTGACCGACAGACATATTATATACGGGCGTATGAACCGTGTAACAGACATACCGACAAACAATGTTTAATATTTATTTAAACATCACAAGGGCACGTACGTGCCACTTCGCCAATAAACTTGTACCTAAGTATACATGTAAGTAGAATTATTGCCTTAAATAGATGCTTATCGTAATACCATCGCAATGTGCATTTTGCTTATATCTTACTATCGATTATGGAACGCCGTTATTATCCGATCATACGTGTCGTCTGTCTATTTCTTGTCTATCCAATTAATGTTTCGACTACAGTGCATAGGAATGCCTGAGAGAGAAAGCCATGCGTCACATATTAAGAACTCATATATGAATACTACATCGTTGATTGGGAGTATAACCCCAATACCCTCACTTACTTTTTGTGCTTGTTCCAGTCAAACAAACGCAGTTACTCCAGTGAGCTTTGCGTCGATATCGTTATCGTTGGGTCGCGGGTTCGTTTTATACTTTTAATGATAACAAATTTTCATGTCAGTAAGAATGTTCATGATATATGGTTAAAACACTATGGTGTTCCATATTTGATGAATGTCAGCGGTTTGAAAGACATGATAAATGTATGACGTCATACCCTCCTCGAAGCACGATGGTGTAGGATTTAGACACCTTTTACGTACACAGGTTATTTTATAATTACGAGGGGCGTTCAATATATCACAAAATCTTTCCAAAATGATTCCAGTTCCACCTTTTCAAGGCGTACTTCCATATAACACACTCACAAATTCTGTCGGAACTATTTGAGTGGTATCCGATTTTGGGCCGCGTATGCATTAAGTGTGTTGTAACATATAATGCAATTTTGATGAAAAAATAGCGGAATGACTGAAAGTTCCAGAAATGTAAAAAAAAATTCAGAATTCAACGTATGTTCTAGTTTATGACCAAAAAGACATTTTATATTGTACACCCCTCGTAAGAGTTCATTGCCGTGTCAAATCAATTACTGCAACCTGTGAGCTATTTGTGTTCGGATTACATGATACATCGGGAAGTTGAATCGCATACGGAGTTTAAGCCTTACCTCACTGAGTGGGGACTAAAACACACCGATTTTCACAGCAATTTGGAATATCTCCGCGTAGACCTTTCTTACCCAACTGGTCCACAACATTCTTCGGTGTTGCTTTAAGCAAACTCTCAATTTTTAACTATCTGTTCAAAATGTAGAGTAAAACATTAATAATTAGACCCCTTTGGTCTAAATATTGAGCTTGTTTAAGAAATTATATTAAATCAGAACTATATCAGTTAAAATGAACCTAATTTAAGCGTTGTAAAATTTTTGATTCGGTCTCGTTATCAATGTGATCTTTACTAAAGGGTCGCCTGAATTCGTCAATGCAAGATTTTCTATTTCATTTTGTAACTAACTCAAATAGAGTGTGGGTGTAGCAGCATAATGCAGTGCTTGATCATTGTATTCAAGCTTTTAGAATTAACACTGATTGGTGAACAGTAATCGTCAAGGAAATTGAACGGAAATTCGTCGTCTTAAGATCCTTGTGTGAGGCGTTTATCTGGCTGCATGTACAAATAGCACAAACTTAAATGGGTGATTACGGAACGATCGTGTCACTGTACGAATCGGTGTTCGCGTTACGACCCGTATTTTTTCAAATGGTACATGTAGTTATAATTCGCCATACAAAACATAGATAGGATTTTGCTCATCAGTATACCAGTATTCGTCACCCCTAAGTTGGTATTTGTCCATAGTACTGTTCCCTGTTTATCACACACATGCAAGCATCCCCCCTGACTACCCTCACGACCATTGGTCAAATAATGATTCGTCCATGTGTAAGCCGCTTAGGATAGGATACACGACTTCGGTTTTAATACGATTTTTTTTATTTTACAATCCCGTAAAACATGCACAATGTACCACAAGTCATGAATGCAAATGAACGTGTTACAGACATTTGGAAACTGACACACATACCTTGGAGAGTCATAAACTATCGTTGGATAATTTTGTCTGTCGCTTGTTTTAAATTTCGTGACAGAAATATCAGACGTAATGAAATTTACTTGTTTTGTATTGCATAAATTGTGTGCGCACGGAAGATACAATTGCCCCCATGTGATGCGCACAAGATTAACTTTCAGAAATTTGGGACATATGTTTCATGGATATGTCTCAAAATATAATTTAGCTGTGTCATCGAATTGAACAAAAGCAAGGAACTTTGAATGCACACAAAATAGTTAGGTTTTTAATCATCGGGTAAAGGCGGACAATCCATATAAAACTTACGTACGATCTGTATCATGAAGCGTAAAATCAACGCGTTTTCGGCGCGTATTTATTCGGCACGTAATACGCGCCGAATAAATATAATTCGCTTCTGTCTATATTACATGCTGTCGTTTCCATTGACGCGCTTTTCGGCGCGTAAAATATTTTACGCATGACCGTGCGTAAAAAATTCGCTTCGAGTAGTGAATCTTTTTAGCAAGGTCGCGCGTAAAATTATATTTCAGGTATAAATTGACGTGATCTCCTCGGTTTTATCAACGCCGCTTACATTAAATTACCAGAATTTATGTTTACAGTATTAGGAGGAGCTATTAGAAGAATCCGTGCCTTTTTGGGAATATAATTTTTTTGGTTTAACCAAAAACACAAGCACTGTGTTCTCCACCTTGTGATCTTTTAAATGGGTTAGCTAAACACGCAATATCGTTCTTTATACGGCCTGGAAGAAGCGTTTTGGTGTAAAATATTAGTAAAAGCTATGCGTTTTTATCCAAAATACGCGTCTGTTTTCAGCTTCATGGAAACAGTTTTTCAGCGCGTAATCGGCACATAAATATTCGGCGCGTAATTACGCGCCGAACAAATACGCTCCATGGAAACCCGGCTTTATGCACTTATATTTTATGGATATGTCGAAAAAACTAATTTAGCTGAATAGTTGATTTGTAAAAACAGTAAGGAATATCGGATGCTTTTGGTACAAAGGGATACAATCCATATAGAGTTAACATTATGATTTGTAACATTTATTCATCTTAGCTCACATATATCGCTGGCTGGGAATGAGTTTGTTGTAACACTATACAAACCTTATAAGACTTATATAGCTAGGCCGATTTGACACGAGCCTGACATTTTGATTAGCATAATTTAACAGTCGATAGATTTCCTACGATACAACACAGATTGTATGTTTTCATAATCGGGGAGTATCACGAAGACGCTTAAGATGTAATACAAACACAAATTTGAAATACCGATATCGCACGATTTGCTTGCGGAAATTGATATATTCAAACCAAGAACCTTGTAATATATTTTTGCATAAAGTTTAGGCTCAGGTTAAAATAACCAAGCTATACTTATTTGAATTCGTCATCATTTGAGCATTTATCAGCCTATTTGCATGAACATCGGAACTTGTCATGTTGACGAAACTGATGTTTAGACGACTTGTTTTACCATACAGTACATATAAAGAGTAATTTTCGGACAGTTTCGTCTTATTTTCTAAAGAATGGATTCTGTACTTACGACCTTCTCATTCTAAGCCAGCGACGTGTCTGATATAGTTCATTTTATGAGTGTGAAACTCAGATTAAAAAAAAGACATTTAATTTATAAATACTCCGTAAATAGAACCCACTGTCAACGAAAATGTACCAAATGTTATTTTCAACGCTCTTACACATTTTCCTCATCTACATTGACTTCGCAATATATGACAAACAAATGCTTATTGAGTTAACTTTTTCAATAGTTGAGTGTTAAGGGTCAGTTGTAGTAGTCAGGACCCATGTCTCATAATTTGGTTTATTAAATCAAAATGTGGTTGAAGTGGGCCTACATGAACAAGCTGTGTAAAAGAATATAAAAATACTAGCCTTTAATTTTGAGGTGATTTCATTATTAGCTTTCCTTTTTTGTTGAGGTCGTCCTTATGTTGGGTTCCATTTAAAGTTTCTGTCCAGATGTGGGGTTCAAAACTTATCAAATTCATTTACTTTTTAATACAGAGATTCGTTGTATTAATCCATTCGTATTTTACCAAATAAAAAGTATTCTGCCGCAATAAAAATGTTGAAGTGTTGTGGATTAACATATCGACCACTAGGTCGCATATTCTTACGTATAGCAACCAACGAAACACAAGTAGGTGTCCCTCAAACACAAAAAAGTTACCATTTTAAGTATCATTTTGTAATAAAATTAGAAAATAAAACGTAACGACAATAAATCGTTTGAAGTAATCTTATGGTGACGGTGCGAACTTGCCGCGGTGCGAAATTGTCGCAATGCGCATTGCGACACTAATTCGAATATATAATGATAAAACCCGTACCTATCCGGACTACGGATGTACCTGTGAAACTTCATTAATATATAAGGTGGTTGGATGTTATCGGATATTTTATTAAAATGGTATAATTTTTATTTATTCAATTATAGATAAATAACTATAACACGAGATTGTATTATTTTGAGTGATTTAGCTCTGTATCTGATTTGTTTTAGTGAGGGTATACGTTTTGGTTGGTGTAGTGAAGATCCTGTCAGTGCATTATTTATTTATAAATTAGTTCTCTTTTTTTATTTAAAAATAACAAACATTATTTAAAACATACTAGTATCTAAATATGCATAATTATAAGAAATGTTGTGAGTGCATAATTAACCATACCTATGTTGAAACTACGTCATAATTTAAACCCCGTCATTTACTGACGTACGAGCCATGTAGTGTTTGTCCCGTCCGCCAATTCGTCCTAAAATGAGAACCAAAATGTTTAAGTTGTTGAAACCTAAATCTTTCTGAAATCAATCCACGCATTACTTTCAAACTTGGTACAAAATGTATACGTGTTTACCTTCATCTTACATTTTCATTATCCAACATTTTTAACAGAATGACACCTGATTAATGTTTGAACTTGACTTCCGCCAGGGCATAAGCGTTTATTGCATGTCGTCTTCTTTTTGTTTTGTAGGGGGACAAACTAACTGACGAACAAATATTAGGTGAGTACAAATTATGTTTAATATCGTCCATTAACAAGCGAAATATGATACATATATGATATATGCTACAGCGCCCAATCACACTTATAACAAAACGTTGCTACACCGTAAATCAACTAGTATCAGTAAGTCGTTGAACCTGTTTCACTCCTAAAGTCAAACTAGTTTTCATCATGAATAACTTCAATATCTCATTTATTATAAACAGTATAATTATTTTAGAAATACAACATCTAAATATAGATGCTTCAACCATGAATCACCCCGCTGGCTTAGAATGAGATGGTCGAAACTACAAAATCAATATTTTAGAAAACAAGAAAAACTGTCCGACAATCAGTCTTTACTTATAGTAAAACAAGCTTTTTCAACTTCAGTTTGGTCAACATGACAAGTTCCGATTTTCATGAAAATATGCTAATAAGAAGCGTCTCGTGATGAAGATTTCAGTTGACAGTTAACCAATTGAATGTTCGGTATTTTTTCATGTGACTATTTTGGCAATTTCCTATTGGCTAGTAAGGCCGGTATTAGCAGGAAAGGCGGCTAACTGAATTATGTTTCTAAGAAGACGAAAACCCCGAAATAGCAAAAATGGTAGGTTCGGCATTTTTAAACGGTGCCATCGCTATGCATTAGTCTTATAATGTCGTAAGTGGCACTTAGGTCCTTCTCATTGTAAGCCAGCGATATACGATCTTAAGCATATTTCTTAAAGCGAGTTTGCTATCATCATATTTAGTGCATATAACATTTTTTAAAGAATGGTGGAGTTTAATAAAAAAAAATTATGCTTTTTGTATCAAAAACTGTCGACTGCATGAAAATCATGTAATTGCCTCATTCGAAAAAAATCCCACTATGATTAGAGATAGATTTATTTTCAATTCCATTAGGCTGAAAGCCTATGAGGGCTATACAATGTATATTGGACTGAACAGTGATTATATAGAGGATATTTGTATTTTTCCGTGTATGATCAGCTGATAGTTCACCGAATGAGCAGCGGATGTAGTATTTTCACGAGTGACGTAGCCACGAGTGAAAATGTTAGTCAGCTGCTCACGAGGTGAATACACGGAAAAATTCTAATATTCTATTTATTATATGCTCCTAAAAGCTTAAATGATGGAAATACTCCACTATATACCTCAAATGTTTTGCGTGACATCGTTTTCCCGCATTGCACGCGTCTAGTTGCAATCAAGTAGTTCTTCTGCAATGGCTTCAATTTCGTCCATTTGTTTTACATTTATGTACATATTATGTTCTGTTATTTGTTAAAGATTAAGAGAACCAGTGAAAATGCTTATTATTTTATATTTGGCGGCGGGGAAATTTGTTTTAAAAAAGTAGTCCGTTTGCGTGAAATTATGAACTGTGAAATTATGGACAGTGAAATTATCGGGAAATAATCCACCGTTATTCCGCCGTAAACCACCGATAAGCATGAAATAAATAGACACTTATACACCCTTTCAATTAAGACCGTAATTAAATTGTCTCCCTTTGATGACGTCAAACGAGGGCTCAAAGCGAATACACGAGCCGATTACCGTTAGCGTGTAAAGGAAATAAAAAAGGTGTCAACTTTAAACCGCTGTAAATCACGTTTTACTCTGTCGATTTTTAAAAGATGAACACTTACGAAAACAAGATCATATAAACTTTTTAATAATGTAACTTTTGTTAATGTATTTTCAATAATAAAACATAAAAAGCCATGTTTTCGGAACAAAAATTTCAAAGGCGAGAAAATGTAAAAATAAAGAACTGAATTCAATACTCAACAATTGGCATTTATCTTGCTCAAAATGTTTATTATTTGCAGTTTTAAAAACTGTGTTGACTAAGCTTTCCAACAATTATATTGCAGAAAAGATATTATTAAAGTTTTAAAAGGAGAGCCATGCTTTTCGAACCTAAATACCATGCATCACGCGCGCACAATCCACTCATTGAAACCTGACTTACATTTATACTAGTCTAGCATAACGAAATTGTGTATTTTAATAATTCATCACAGATCATAAAAGTATAAAATATTAGCTATATCAAAAGTACGACTATCCAGCCAGAAATTAAAACGTTAATTTACACAGGAGAAAATTTCTTTCTAGATATAGTTTGTACTAAAATCTGGGCGGCATGATTTTACATGTCCGCATGTGCTTAAATGTTATTAAGTGTTAACACGAGTACATTGTTATGTTGTTTACTGCAATCAAAGAAAGTAAGGAATCACCGGAAAAGTTCACACGACGAATAACTTAAAATCAGAATCAATTCTACGCAAAATTTTGTTATATGTAGGTAAAACTAAATTGTTTGGCAATACAATGTAGTCTGTTCCAAATCTTACTCTTTCACCATTAAACCTTTGTTCATTTGAAATTCATATACAAGTAAATGAGAAAAGTGCTTAATTTATTTTAAATGGTGTCTACGTGTAAAAAATATTGCAATAAAATATATTTGAAACATCAAAATGAGCATTGTAGCACAAGTGATACAGGTGCATGTCCATTAATTTACACTTTTTGTTCGGACACGGAATTAGAGAGACCTCCGTGGTTTGGATAAATATAATTTATACTTTTTTATAAAAGTAACCAAAACGTTGATTTAAAAGTGTCAATCAATGTCAATCATTTAAATTAAAACACTGATCAATATACTGTACATGTATATTAAGATGACAGATGGTGGGTGACAACATAGTACTGATTGGTTGTATATTAGTACCCTGCTGTGAAACTAATTTAGAGTATGGTCTTAGTGGCTTATCTTGATATTAGGGGATCTATGCTGTTTATTGTAAATCATTATATATTTATACAGCATAATATTGACCTAGATTTTATTTATGCGTTAGGGTTTCAGCACCTTATCATCTGACAAGATTTTATTTATGCATTAGGGTTTTAGCACCTTAACTTTTGAAGTAACTGTCTCACTTTAATTTGTTATGTTTTTCCCATCACTCGAATTGCAGTTTATGTCACTTTTTGTGAATTAAGATTGATAATTCTTATATTAAAAACAAAATATTGTTAATTGTGATGTTAGTTTGAAGAGCAGTTGTAAATGAATAATTTATTTTTCAAATTATTTTATAACAATCAACTAATATCATAATCGTCAATTATACAGTTTTTTAAGCCGAATTTGCCCGAAATGGCACGTATGTAACCAGATAGGACATTCCAATAAATCGTTGTGGCTCTAATATACGTGTAGTTTTATTCAAAGGCCTAAATAAGTATGTCTTTGTTTTATTACAATCCATAATAAACAACACATAACTTGTGAATTATATTGGTAAAAGAAATGAGACATAGCAATGATCCAGAGTTAACTAGGTCTAATGGTGTAGTATTGAAAGCACCAGGTGAAAATACTTGCGCTTTATATTCCCGGCAAAATATACATTTATCAAAGTACAAATATACACTGTATCTTAGCACTAACGCTCAATTTAATGTACAAATTGTGCATGACAATCAACCGAATTACAAAACAACATTAATACAACTACAGATCTTTTTGGAAATTAACGCCCGATAATTGACCATTGTTGATGGACAAAAATCTGACAAATCACACGTTTCCTCCACATCCATAACATGTAACATATTATACATACATTGTTAGTACATTATAAACATCTTTATTGAAAAAAACAACAGCTACAAAACATGCAATTAACGAAAAAAGCGATTAAATAATCTCTTCGCTACTGCGTTTATAGTGTCGTTAATTTGTAGAGCCCTCGTTTGACGTCACATCCGGTTTACGGGAGGTAACTCTGTACATACGATTATCGCTTAATTGAAAGGGTCTATATAGATCTATTATACATTTTTCTGTAAATATGTTCTATTGTATTATATTCCTTAAACGTTTTATTCTTTATCAATGCTACGGTTACCATTGGTATTTCTTGCAGAGTTTAAGGAAGCGTTTACCTTATTTGACAAAGACGGGGATGAAACTATTACCACAAAAGAACTAGGCACTGTAATGAGATCTCTTGGTCAGAATCCAACAGAAGCAGAACTTCAAGATATGATCAATGAAGTTGATGCTGATGGTAAATAGCCAGTTTTAATTTATTTTTCACGGGACTTTGTGGCCATTTGGGAAGAATTGCTCTTTTCTTGTACATGTAAACAGATGAACGGTTGACGCGAGGATCAGGCCCGGTGATTATAAACGTGTTTACATTCACATACTCAACCTCCATACAAGAGGTTCCCCACTTATATTTGAACAGTGTTGAACATGACATATTTTCATGGAAATATGGTATAAATCAAATATTTCTTTTGTACTGTGTAAACATATGTGTTAGCTAACATTTACACTAACTGGTTGGTTTGTTTGATAAATAGAATTAACCAAAAACAACACTTTTGTGGAGGTTATGGTGTTTTGCGTTTTGAAGGTCAGCCACTACCATAAAAGCCCTTAAAAGTTGTTTGTTGAGCATGGATATTCCATTTTTGTGAAGAAAATATGCAATCTTTGTCACAGGAAGGATGTTTTGCGCTATGCTGTTGTTTTTTACGAAATTACGCAAAATATTAAAAACTGACAAAAAGTGATGATACCTACCAAAATCTTAAACTTTGGTTATTTGATAAGTAAGGCATATCCATAAACCAAAATAGGGACTTCAGCGACGTTAAGAGTACCCATTGGAACTTTCGATTTGTTCATTTAGATAATTATACATGTCGGACTCGGGATAAAATCGGTGTTTACCTGCTCAAAACCACAAAAACAACATAAGGGAGACAAATGTCTTTAACGCTGTGTATACTTCAACGGAACCGTAAATGCCACAACTTTGTCACCTCTGTTGAGGCAATGCTTTATCGTTGAGAAATATACCATGAACGGACAGCCTACTATATGATAAATGTTGATAAGGCTACCCATAAGTTGACATTCGTTAAGCTTCACATGTTTCCGAACGTTTGCATAACGTATGCTGTTGTTTGCTATACTGACTTAAGGGAACACATATGTTTTACAAAAAAGTCAAAGGTGAATGAACATTGCTGTGTACATTAGGTTCCAAACCATATTTGGTCAAAATGTTTGCAAAACAACTTTCCTGGAGACCATATTGGGAGCATGGTGTTTTGTCAACACGGAGCTTCAACCCCGTCCACAAAAACACCATTCTGTACCTTCAGAAAACACATTTGAAGTATATTACGCAAGATTAGTAAAGGCCAAAGTCTAATGAACATATAGCCACAAACACTTAAGTCTATGTAATATTGCTGCGTTTATTACAGGCGGGAAATGCAAACAGCATCGATCGGATTATTCGGTCTTCAAAAAGCCAAACACCATATCCCCTGCAAAATTGTAGATTTGAGTGCAAACTAAGAAATAAAGTAATAATCAATAGTTGTATGTGTTTCATAACACGTTATTTTGCACGATGATATAGAAATATTTTGATTATATATAATAAGCATCGAACTATTTGATATTCAATACTGTTCAAATATAAGTGGGGCACCTCTCGTACTCCATGCTCAAACTCGAAAATCGGTTTAATTTTAAAATTTTGCATCAAAAACAACACCAACTTGTAGCAAATGATCTTATCAAGCAAATGAACACTCTTACAATATGTTTCCATTCAGTAATAAAGAAGTTTCGGCAGTTTAACTAAGAACTTGCACCAATTGGCGTACGTAGTATGAGTTTGAGCACGTTGTTTATAATCACGGGGCCTGAAGTCAAAAACCGTTCATTTAACTTGACGATAACTTATCACAAATCAGTGTTGGTTTTTGTATGTGTTTTGAGGTTTATTTTTATGTTTTTGTTGTTTTGTTTTGATTGACGGGGTGTATTTATGTGGAAAATTTGCATTCACAAGCTGGGACAGGGAGTAAACACTATATGGACCCGCCCTACATATACCGTAGGTCACTCACAGAACTTTTGGTCCTCTTGTTATGATTCCAGCACACTTGTTTAGTTAGCACTTTGAATCGATTTCGTAATAAATAAGGGATGAGTACGTGTATTCAAGGTTGAAGTGTTAACCTTCCCTGAAAATAAAAGCATTAGCAACATTGATAAATACTGGTATATACTGGTGCATGAACCTGGGACGATGGGCAAGTGTGTGAACAACACAAATTGACGCCCCGTTTTCTGACTTGGGATTGGATGTTGATTTTCAATTGAAAATACTAAACACGTAAACAATCGTGGTGCACGTTCACACAGGATAGCATGATGTTCCACAAACATGAATCGGTTTGGTCAATTGTTGCAAAATTCTTTATGAAGTTCAATAAAACGAAAATATTTTCAATACAGTTTGTAACATTGTTGATAAATCGTTCACGTCTGATTAATCAGAATTAAGATCTCCAAACATTTCCCGCCTTTCCAGTGGCTTTTAGGTTGCAAATCGCCGTAAGTTAATAATTTTTCCTAATCACTGATTGCCCCGAACACTGAAAGAAAATGTAATCGGTGCTATCGATGCCTAGGGCCACTCATTAATTTAATAACTATACATTAGTCTTTATCGATGGCGCACTATGTAAGATTTGATTCAGCATTTCAATTCCAAATAGGTTATGCCTAGGTCCCACCAGGATCTACTATATTAATATATATTTATATAGGATCTCTGGTCTCACTGAGCATTTTTTGGCCTCGGGGGTATACTCCCGATTTAAACAAATTAGTTTCGAGAGGCATCGCGAACATTGGTGTCACACATTTTCCAATGACTAGCTTCCTCTAGACCAATGGACCCTTTTCCCGATGCCTTCCGAAGCACATTTATAAAGTCGAGGTAACATCGCCGATGCAAAAAGATCTCAGTCGGCCCAAGGCATTACATACAGACTGTTTATGCTTGATTTAAATTGTATGCTTCATCAACAGGTAGTGGAACAATAGATTTTGCTGAGTTTCTCACGATGATGGCAAAGAAGATGAAAGACTCGGATGGTGAAGAGGAGATAAG
Source organism: Spisula subtruncata (assembly GCA_963678985.1). Taxonomy (NCBI): domain Eukaryota; kingdom Metazoa; phylum Mollusca; class Bivalvia; order Venerida; family Mactridae; genus Spisula; species Spisula subtruncata. Next base: position 20,318,675 of record OY787676.1, on the reverse strand, counting down.
AGGTAACCAATGACAACATGACGTAATCAATGACAACGTGAGGTAACAAATGACAACGTGAGGTAACCAATGACAACGTGAGGTAACCAATGACAACATAATGTGATCTATGACAACATGATGTAACCAATGACAACATGACGTAATCATTGACAACGTGAGGTAACCAATGACAACGTGAGGTAACCAATGACAACATAATGTGATCTATGACAACATGGCGTAACCAATGAAAACGTAACGTAACCAATGACACCGTGACGTAATTAATGAACCCATGACGTATTCAATCACAACGAAAAGTTGTCAATAACAAAATGACGTAACCAATGACAACGTGACGTAATTAATGACAACATGACGTAACCAATGACAACGGGACGTAACCAACGTCAACGGGACATAACTAATCACATCATGACGTAACCAATGACGTATTGTTTTTAAAACATGTCAGCTTTTCAACTCAAACAAAATAACCATAAATGACTACTTCAATACTGAAGTACTATGTTGGTCCCGATTTTGTCAACGTTAAAATTATTTATTTTTGTAGACCTGATATTTTAGTAGTTTATAACCAGCTGTAGTATCAGAATTTCGTTTGGCTATGCTTTTAAGGTTGTTTGACCTATGACCTATACTGCACCAATAACTCGTGACTAAAGGTATAAAACAAACTTTTCATTATTATGTGTATAATCTGATGAATGAGTAAGCCGAAAACGTAAAACTCAGAAAATTGCATAAACAACACGTTATCGTGTCTATCTCATCTAGTTTGAGTAAAGTTAAAGGCAATAGCCTGAAATAAATATTGTCATTGGACTCGTTTTAAAATATTTCTTTAGTTTCATATAATATTATACATTCATGGTGCATGGTCTTATTACATTTCAGAGGCGTTCCGAGTGTTTGACAGAGATGGTAACGGTTTTATTAGTGCAGGTGAACTAAGGCACGTAATGACAAATTTAGGTGAGTAGTCTCCCTTGTTTAGCGGGTTTGATTTGAGTTTTCTCCCTTGATAAGCGATTTTTTTTTTGGAAATCGTCTCCCTTGATTTCTCATTGCGTCGATTCTCTCCCTTTCTTAACGCAGTTTAGTTGATTGTCTGCCTTGATTAGTGGCTCTTTGTGAATTGTCTCTCTTAAAGAGCGGGTTTGAGTGGATATAATCCCTTATATTGCGACGTTGAGGGAATTGCCTCCCTTGATTTATTCAATGCGTGGATTGCTTTACTTGATTAGCGACTTTAAGTTGTCTCACGTTGGCTTTGTATGAATTGTCTCCCTCTACAAGCATTGATTGTTTCCCTTATATGGCGACAGTGAGGGAATTGCCTCCCTTAATTTATTCCCTGCATGGATTGCTTCATTTGATAAGCGACTTTATGTTGTCTCACGTTGGCTTTGTATGAATTGTCTCCTTTTACAAGCGTTGATTGTTTCCCTTATATGGCGACAGTGAGGGAATTGCCTCCCTTGATTTATTCAATGCGTGGATTGCTTCACTTGATTAGAGACTTTATGTTGTCTTACTTTGGCTTTGTATGAATTGACTCCCTTCATTAGCGATTCTGAAGCTAATACAGGGGGTCAACACAAAGTGGCTAACTAAGGGATACAATCTTCACAAGGGAGACGATCCATGAAGAGAATAATCTGCATAAGATATACAAAAGACACGCATCACAAAAAGTTACAAAAGAGACAACCTATCAAAACAATCTATTCGAGGTGGACAATTCACTCAAAGACGCTATAGATCATTGGAGACAAATCACCAAAATATATGTGTCTTTTGCAATTGCGAGGCTGAGCATTAGTCTGGTTCAAGCATTTAAAAATGTCACATTGCATTCATTTTTTCTGAGTTTTTGGCGTAGCTCCGTTTGTATTTGATAGCATTCGATTGGTGTTTGTCCTTATGGCTTACCATTTTATTTCTTTATTTTTGGTGTGGTGGGAGTGCCTTTCGTGCTCCTCTTTTTATTTTTGCAACTATGTTTTTGTGCAAATTATTCTCTGCTATTTCTGCTGAATGCTGTTTTTTTTCTTCTTGTGTGGTTTGACTTTCTATTTTAGCGACACAAGGTGGAGTTTCTGGATCAATTAACGACTATCACCCTTGGTCTTTTAGCGATTATTGTTGTTTTCTTCATAGTTGTGAATACCCCCTGTGTCGTGTGTCCCTGTCCCATTTTCTATATCATTATTATCTATTAAGATGACATTTCTTGTATTTTGAATGTAATAATATCTGCCTTGATTAGTGACTTTGACGTTTAGTGATTTGTCTCCCTTGCATATAATATTTGTCTCCCTATATATTACCTACTTTCAATGCATTGCCTTCCTTTATAAGCAATTTCTAGTGGATTGCCTCCCTGGATAAGCGACATTAGGTTATTTTACTTTCTGAATAAATGATTTTGAGTAAATTGCCCCTCTCGGTGAGTAACGTCATCTCCCCTGCTTAGCAATTTTAAATGGATTGTCCCCTTTACTAGTGTCTTAAGTTGATTGCTTCCCTTGTTAGGCATTTTTTAGTGAATTATCTCCCTTGCTTAGTAATTTTAAATGGATTGTCTCCCTTTACAAGAGTCTAAAGTTGATTGCTTCCCTTGTTAGGCAATTTTTAGTGAATTATCTCCCTTGCTTAGCAATTTTAAATGGATTGTCCCCTTTACTAGTGTCTTTAGGTGATTGCGTCCCTTGATAGGCAACTTTTAGTGAATTATATCCCTTGCTTAGCAAATTAAAACGGATTGTCTTTCTTTATTAGCTTTTTTTAGTTGATTACGTCCCTTGATAGGCAACATTGCGTGGATTATCTCCCTCGTATACCCACATTCAGATCCTGTTTCTACCCGATCGTTCAATCGAGTTCTGTGTGTAGCAGATCTCGTTATACCGGTGTAGCCAACGAATCGTAAGCTATAAATGTCGTTGGACATCCGGTTCCAGTAAGAGGAATATCATGGTGGCCGTGAAAGTCGTGAATTATGAAAGATGCTCTAAAGTTTTAAAATACGATGTCCCTTTTCGCACCATGTGTACATATTCAAAGAATTATTTGCTTCTGCACAGTTCTTCGAAATGTCCTATACATGCGTTTGCCTCTTTTAAATTCAACGTTTGGTGATAACCTGTTCGCACAATACCGTCCGTGTTTTCATGTCTTTTTAAATAGCACACCCAAACCATTAACACGAAAGCGAGATTGTATTAATTGTGGAATTGCAACATCTTCTTTGTTTGCAAAAAACTCTGCTTGCACGCACAAAACATTCTCATGAATCAGTCTATAGTCAAGTCCCTAGTTTTTTTTATTTTATTACGGAGGAAAAACACGCTGGTTAAACGAGAATGGCACAAAAGGGCTTACACTCCTTATACTAGTAATATTACTATGATTGCAAAACAGATTTATTTATTTGTCTGTCTGATCCACATATAAAACAAATAAAATATGACGGTCATTCTGACTGGAATTATAAGAGACCGGTAATATGAACTATTTTACAAGAATCTATCTAAGAGATACCTTAGTGTTTCAGAAGATTAGTGTAAGTTAGAAAAGTATGTGGCTTGGAATTTAATTTGGGGCTTATTTATCAAATAATTATTTTCACTTTTGACATAGAGGATCTATCACAAGTTGTCAATTGATACACATTCATATTAAACGAGTTCTGGGAATTTATTTAGTGAATTTAACATAAATATATCAATTTGCAACGAGTGATAGATTCTTTATATCATATGACATAAATAACGCATGTTAATGTTTAATCCACACCGTCCTATTGGCAAACACACCCATGTATAATAACGTTATACGTCACATGTGTAGTATAAGATTACCTGTCTACAAGGAAAGTCATGTGATATATGTATGTATGTATCATCTTGGAAGTAAACCCAGAAAATTTGAAGGTTAAATATAAAAAATTGACAAAGTTACAGGATTTTTTATGTAAACTGCCTATTTATATTATGTGCATAATTGACTTAATTTTGTTTGCACGTATCGTAGATTAGTAGAGTAATTAACATTCGGGTGAAATATCCAGATCTTTCAGGTGAAAAATTGACAGATGAAGAGGTCGATGAGATGATAAAAGAAGCCGATGTAGACGGTGATGGACAGGTGAATTATGAAGGTAAATACGTACACTCATTAATGTATAAATACACCGACACAGTACACAGAGATACGTGTAAATATTAAATATTATTCGTTTCAAGCTTTAACAACTGACACAATATAGAACTGCGATATCATATTTCGACGGTGCCGAACCAAAACTCCGTAACTCAATTTTGGCGCGAAAACTTTGTTTGCAGCATCCGCATATGCTAGACGTCCCACGAATTTCTGTCTTGTCGCCATTTAATCAAATAGCCAATCGCGTTACTTAGATAGCGACAAGACAGAAATGCGCGGGACGTCTAGCAGATGCGGATGCTGCAAACAAAGTTTTCGCGCCAAAATTGAGTTAAGGGGTTTTGGTTCGGCACCGTCGATTTATTACTTGTTACATCTAAACATCGTAAGATTTGTTAGTATTTTTAAGTTTTAATATCAGGTCTATCGTAATTGTGTTGTTATGCACTGCTCATGCTTGCTGATCGGTCAGTCGGTTTGCCGAATGGTTTTCCAACAATAACTCCTGAACGGTTGGTCCTAGGATACTAAAACTTTACGTAGTGATGGATCATCATCAACAGACGATCCTTACTGAATTAGGATTCGAACATAGACCTTCGGCTCTAAAGGTGGGCGTCCTCATCACTAGGTCACAGTCGCAGCAAATATGACAAACACAATTGAAGGTCGTGCTGCAAGGTTACTTTTGAATGCCACAAAAAGATTCAGGCATTTCTACTGCTTAAAAACAATGGTGTGTCGTGTTAGTTCGTTCATTGAAGCTTGTCAATTATCAGAAACACCGTTCGTGTGGATGCGCAAACTTTACAAATACCGAACCAAGATATCGGATATTTCTGGTGACGAAAATCACTCACTGGTCGTGTTAGTTCGTTCAACATATACACGTATCATACTAGTTTTGGTACAGTCCCTAAGAAAGGTCCTTGAATTGGAGTCGCAAACTTTCGCTTTAAATTGCGTACCAAAGAATGACAGGACGTGTTCATGAGAATACGTTCATTGATAACTGATGAAATGTGACTCAGACAGTGGAAGTTTTAACATGTCACCGGCATCGCTAATTTGTGTGGGCGATTGGTTGTGTGTCAAAAGTTCATGTGAATGTTGCGCACATGTGCTGGTATTCACAAAACATCTAAGTGGAAACAGACTTAAATATTTAACTTAAATCAAAATTTTGTTCGGCAAATATTTCCTTTACAAATAAGATTAACCTGTGTTTTTAAACTATGCCAACCTGCTCTTTGCAGCAATGGCTATGTGAACTAGGTCGGGTCTTTGTTGCATTTTATTCGGTCACTTGGGATCTCCAGATTTTTGTTATTTCTTGGTAAAACTCGGTCATCCTGCTCTTTACAACGGGGACTTGGGCTTTTAATTATCTTATTGGGTTGTGTTTGGGCATTGTGTCTGTTGTGTTATGCTGTGTTGTTACTGTTTTCTGTGCTCGGTTTGTTAAGTCGAATACTGCAGTCCCTATCCTATTGTATCACTTCACATGATGTGTTAAACTTATTCTATAAATCAATATTAACCATGATTTACCGTGATTGTCATGTTATGATGACACACTTAAGGATATTTGCGTTTTTTAAGCCTGGTTTTGTACTAAGATGCTTTGTGAATACCAGTCCTGGACCAGATAGTGTTACAGCTTTGAGCTCCTGACCCAGTTATTGCTTAAGTATTTTATCAGTTAAACCTGTCAACAAGCGTTCACATTTACAATATCTATATTTTAACAACTACTTAATGTTGTAAATGGAACCGCAATGCTAATAACGAATCATTTATTGAACTCCTACAAACAATATATAAACTTGCTGCTCATTAATTAGAAGGAAATAATTTAAATTTTAACGTTTACGTTTAAGAATTGATAAGTCCAACCTTATCGGACTCATGCATATTTGGAAATTGGAACCTGCATAGTAAGGCGCTTCTTATGAGCATTTTTGATGCCAGCCCGCCCAATCATGTCAAGAAGCGAAAACAAACATTATTTTTGTCTATATTTTGATGTGGAAAATACATTTATCTTTCATCACAGAAAACATATTGTGTATCTCGTTTGACCGACCTAGGACCCTTTAGGCCCGCCTTACAAGACTAAGTATACAAATATTTTCATCTTTTCGAGAAATTTATATATTCCTATTAAGCTAGTATTTGATATATCAAAAGAGACGACCTGTCTACGAAACATTTTTTATGTTTTCAAAGTATACGAGCTATGTTTTTTTTTGTTCTTTTAATCCTTACTTTCCTTTCAGAATTTGTTCAAATGATGACTGGGAAAAATATGGGAGGCAAATAAACGCTAGACAATGCTGATTCAGCGTCAAAAGAGACATGTAGAAGATATCTAACCAAAAGAAGAAAAAGTGTAAAATTATGTTTCCGTGAGGTCGAACTTTCGACAATTTTCGACGCGAATTTGGGTGGACTTTCTTCTTCAAACTTTCATAGATTAACAACCTCAATGTGTAGATGACTGTAAATGGTCGAATCTTTTCTACATCAATATTTACCTGAGTTACGGCCCTTTGTTACTTTTACTTATTACCCTGTAGTGTAAAGTATTGTACGTAACTTAAATATTGTGTGTTGAACTCCTCATTAACTGTTAGGTTAGATTTCTTCAAACTTTCACAGATGATCAAGTGCAATGTGTAGATGACCGTTGAGGATGGAATTTTTCTGTAATATCATATAGGTGAACACAAGATACAAATAACACACGGCTATAGATAATGCTTTATTAGATGTTGCATGTGCCTTAGCCAAGACTAGAGTGAGGCTTATCATATATGAATACAGTATACTATGAACAGGCATAGCATCTATTAATAGAACTACATGTATACAATCATGCTGATACTACATCTCCCTTTCAAGAGGATAACTGTTCATTTTCTTTATCAGTTCATCCAAGTTTACTTATGAACTACTTACAATTAGTATTAATACTAACACAGATATAATCTCATGGGAGAATAATGTTAACTGTTATAAAGTCAGTCTGTCAGGTGGTCTACTTATTCGACCAGATCGTGTGGTATAATAATCCTGTTGAGTTCCCACATCTTGTTGTTTATTTGTTCATTCCATGGTTTCCTGTTCACTGGTTCCCAAAGAATTTTCACTAATTGGTGTATGGAGGCCATCCTTAGTGGTCGAGCAATTATTTGTAGTACTTGTTGTATTTTGATCTTGCGTAACCGGTGACCTAGGTATTGATCTTAAGAATCTCGAGTTTCTTCTCAGAATATTGTTATCGGTTTCTATATGAAAAGACCGCGGATTTTTATCCTTCGATTCTACAGCACCCCATTTCTTTTGATCTTTTATCCATACTCTATCCCCCTCTTGAAGCTTCGGAAGCTCCCTAGCGCGGTGACGCTTATTATAATTTTGAGTTTGCTTTTCCTTTTGCTCATTTTCCGTAAGCGCAATTTTTTCCATATTTGGCCATTTAGGCTTTAAATTTCCTGGAAATATAGGTACAGTATTTTGTAACTTCCTTCCAAAGAGGAGTTCTGAAGGAGAAAATCCATTATGTAGCGGTGTTGATCTGTATGCTAACAGCGCTAAATAAGGATCATCTGCCTTTTTAAGCATTTGCTTAATTGTTCGGACCGCTCTTTCTGCAGCTCCGTTAGCTTGACTGTAACGTGGACTACTCATAATGTGAGTGAATCCATATTTCGCCGCGAAGTCTCGAAACGAAGACGAATTGTATTGACTTCCGCCATCAGAATGAACATACTCTGGAATTCCATGGCGCGCGAATATAGACTTCATTTGCGTTATAACCGCACTTGAACTTAAACTATTTAGTTTGGCTATCTCGATGAATCGCGAAAAGTAGTCAACAATTAATAAGTATGTTTGGCCTTTAAGCTCAAACAAATCTGAAGCAACACGTTGCCAAGGCCGACTGGGAAATTCCATAGATCTCATAGGTTCTGCTTGATCAGATAAATGTTCTATACACTTAGGACAAGATTTAACCACTGATTCTAATTGTTTTGATAACCCTGGCCACCAAACAGTCGCTTTTGCTTTCTCACGGCATTTTGCAATGCCTTGGTGAGTTTCATGAATTTTCTCCAAGATTTCGTTTTGAAGACGTTCTGGGATGATTAACCTTGAACATTTAAGCAAGAGATTCTCAACTACCGTTATTTCTCCCCTGTACTGCCAGAATGACTGCAGAAGGGAAGGGCCGATTTCTCTGGCCATTTATTTGCACAATATAACAGAAGGTTCCTACAAATTTCATCATCAGCATATGCTGATTTATTAATTTGTTCCAGTCGGTTATTCGAAACTGGAAGACCTTTCATAACCATATTTACAAATGCACTACCCTCTATTAGGGAGTCAAGATCTCCTTGAGATGGGCCACTTACTGGTGCTCTAGACAAGCAGTCAGAAATTATTAAATCTTTACCAGCAGTATGAGAAATTATGTAATCAAACTCATTAGCCTGATACGAAATCTTTGCATTCTTGGAGGCAATTCAGACAAATCCTTAGTCCCAAATAAGGGAACCAAAGGTTTATGGTCTGTTTCCATTTGGAATTTCATACCAATCAAGAAGTTTGCAAATTTCTCACAAATCCATGTTAATGCTAACCCCTCTTTCTCTATTTGAGCGTATCTTCGCCCAAATGATGAACTATCTGCTGATACATGCGTTTCTAACTCTGGGTCGTACTGGGCTAAAACGTTTGGTGAACTGAGTTCAGTTTTAATACGTTTAAAGGCAGATTTCTGAGGAAATTCCCATACCCACTCACTTTTAGCCTTCAGTAACTCTCTGATAGGTTGTGAGTATTCTGCTAAATTTGGTGAGAATTTACCTAGCTGATTTACTAGACCTAAGAATCTGCGTACATCTGGTACATTTTGTGGTTCTGGCATTTCCAGTATAGCCTGAACCTTGCGGGGATCGGCTTCAATTGTCCCCTGACCAACCACGTGACCTAAAAATGTGACTGATTTCTTACTAAAATCACATTTGGACTTGTTTAATGTTATGCCTGCCTTTTGCAGTATGTCTAACACTTTAAACAGTCTTGAATCATGCTCACTTTTAGTGGCACCTGAGATGAGGCAATCGTCCATCTGACATATTACCCCTATAGTAGGTTCTAGCAGTTGTGACATTTTCTTTTGTAAGTACTATGGCGCTGAATTAATACCCATAGGGACCCTGTTAAAGCAATACCTCCCATATGGAGTAATGAAAGTACATAGTGGACGTGATTCTTCAGCAAGTGGAATTTGCCAAAAGCTTGCTGATAAATCAATTTTGCTGAACCAGCGACCACCAGACAGTTTCGCCAATGACTCATCTACTGATGGTAGATGATGTCTTTCCCTTTTTACAGCCTTGTTAAGGCGGGATAAATCTACGCAAATTCGGATGTCTTCGCCATTTGATTTAGGCGCGACAACCATACCAGCGCACCATTCAGTTGGCTCATCTATTGGAGATATGACCCCAATTTGCTCCATTCTTTGCAATTCGGCCTTAACTTTTTTCATTAAAGGCATTGGAACTCTGCGTGGTATTAGGGTCTAAAACAATTGTGTATTCCCAATCAGTCTTGCCAAGCCCTTCAAATAATTTACTAAATTTAGAGTGGATATTTGCGGGTGACGCGTCAATAGAATTAATTTTTACCTTATCTATTAATTCGAGCGCTTCAATCGCCGGACGACCAAGGAGAGCCTCTCTTAATTGCTTTATAACATACACCTCCTGAATACAGATTTTTGATTCTGATTCAATTTCACATTGGAATTTTCCAAGAACAGATAATTTCACATTCCCTGCTCCGAATAATGACTTGCGGCTTCTCTTTAAATGAATATTTCCAAGCCGCTTGTAGTGGTCCTCGGAAATACAAGTGACATCAGCCCCAGTATCGATTTTGAATGTTATTGGTGTATGCTCAACAGACAACTTCACCGTCCATGGTTTACATCCGTTGCCCTTTACAGATTCTAAGAATGAATCCGATTCGTCAGAGCTTGTTGCTTTGTCATCCCTCCGATTACTAAAGTTGATTTCTTGAACTTTTGTTCTGCAACATTTAGCAAAATGACCAGTTAACGAACATTTTGCACATTTAGCCTGGTCTGCTGGACATTGGCTACGTTGATGTCCAGGTTTCGAACCGCATCTGCGGCACTCACTCAACTGTTTACCGGCGGTATTTTTCGTCGAAGGTTTATTAACCCACTTGGTACTGTTATTGTTCTTATTCTTAATAACGTCCACTATGTTGGTGTCCCCCGATCGAATAACCTCTTGTTGAGCTTTGACTGACTCCGTTTGTCTGGCTTGTGTCATTGCCTTTTCGAGTGTCAACTCCGAGTCCAACTGTAACTTCTCCGATAGTCTGTGGTTCCTTAATCCCACAACAATTCTATCGCGAATCAGTTCGTCCCTTAAGCCTCCAAATTCACAGTTTTTTGCAATGGAGTGCAATGCAGTCATAAATGTTTCAACGCTTTCCTCAGCCAATTGGCTTCGGGAATTGAATTTAACGCGCTCTTAAATAACATTACGCTTTGGAACGAAATACTTTTTCAGTTGAGCTGTGACACTGTCCCACTTTTTTAAATCATCTGCTGAGAGATTGAATGAGGCGACAATACTGTCTGCTTCTTCACCCATACAGTAGAGTAACGTGTTCACTTGCGTCTCTTCCTCCTTTTCAGATAATTGAGATGCTGAACGAAAGCGTAAGAATCTCGTGAACCATTTGTCCCACTCCTCTGGGTGTGTAAAATCAAATGTTTCCAGATGCTTGAAATTAAAGCTTGCCATCTTTTGACTGAATAACGTTTTATTATTATTTAAAATCCAACGTTAGTTCACTAGCTTTAATTCCAGTTTACCGCTGCCACCATGTAATATCATATAGGTGAACACAAGATACAAATAACACACGGCTATAGATAATGCTTTATTAGATGTTGCATGTGCCTTAGCCAAGACTAGAGTGAGGCTTATCATATATGAATACAGTATACTATGAACAGGCATAGCATCTATTAATAGAACTACATGTATACAATCATGCTGATACTACATTTTCCAACGTCAATTCCTACCCGAGTTATGACCCTTTGTTTATTTTCCTATATACCCGCTAGAGTGAAAAAATGTGTATGTTCAACTCCTCACCAACTGTTGGGTTGAAATTCCCAGAAACGTTCACAGATGATCAACCTCAATGTGTAATGACTGTAAAAGATGGAATTATACCTGAGTTATTACCCTTTGTCACTTTTACTAAATGCCCTGTTATGAAATAAATCCACACTTGTTATCCCCATTTCAATGATATCTTCTATCATTGGGGCTCATTTGTCCCGTGGACATGTCACTGGCTTAGAACGAGAAGGTTGTACAAAGTACAAAACCGCTATTTTGAGAAAACAAGAAAAGACTGTCTGAAGACTACTCTTTACTTATGGAAAAAGCAGGTTTGCGAGCTTAAGTTTGGTCAACATGATGTCATGAAAATAGCCTCATAAGAAGCGCCTGGTAATGCAGATTGCAAATATGTATGAGTCTTATAGTACTTACGACCTTCTAATTCTAAGCCAGCGATATTTCTAGTTTGTGCGTAAATGCCTAGTATTGGCCAAACATAATAAAGGGAATTTGGAGTTATAATGGTTTGACAGAAAGCGGTCAAGTTGAGCCGTTGCACGTGTCACCAGGCTATAAGTGATACAAATTGTACTAAGACTATAATAATTCACTTAAAGTAAGTTATATATAAGTTACATAAGTTATTGCTGCTATTGTACATGTAACATAATAGATATAAACATCGTGTGATAAAAAGCAGGGGTGTAACCGTGAAAACAAATTAATTGAAACAGTTTCTCAGTATATTTCCATATGCTTGCTATGTAACTTAAGTGACAAATTACCGGTTCGCCCATTTGAACAATTATCATACATTCCAAGTTAACATACAACAAACCCATCGGAATATGAAAATTTTTACTTTTTTACCTCATTTTTTCATGTAACATGAACTGAGATAATGAAAGGATTTTAACTTGAGTTGACTTGGGAGATGCCCAAAACGGCGGTAGACTATATGAGTACATAAATATTGTGGTCAAGGACAATCATTTATAGACGCTTATCTGACGAAGCCTATTGCAAAACTACAGCTACCAAGTCAAAAGAAAGCAGCATTGTACCAATAAACACCAAGTATGGCAGTGTGCTTCCGTTGCTCAGTAGTTAGTGCGCTTGCCGCCGTATCTAGTGATCCGTGGAGGCACAATAATGCCTGCAATAATAGAAAGCTGGCAAGTAAATGCTATGCTCGACATTCATTTCTAAAGGGTTTTGCAGGCCCTTATCCAGTTTATAATTTGGACTATTCTATTATAAAAGTTAGACTAACTGGGGTTAAAACATCTTTAATTTTATCATGTTATGCAGCTATAACGGAAAATTGTACGAGGAATTGCATTGGTATCGTGAAATATGTACAAACTCTCTTTAGGACAAATTTTCAACTCGTTTCCACACAAGAACTGATGAATAAGGTCGAATTTTGATCAGTTTTAAATACAAATACATGTGTACATAGGTTTCTAAACTTAGGGTGAACGCTTAACGAAAATACGATTTGGTATGGCATAATAAAAACGATGGAATGATAAATCGCTGGCTTAGAACAAGAAGGTCGTAACTACCAAATCGATATATTGAGAAAACAAGAGAAAACTGTCTGTAATTTACACTTTACCTATGGGAAAACACGTTTTTAAAACTCCTTTTGGTCAACATGACAATTTCAGATTTTCATGAAATATGCTCATAAGAAGCGCCTTGTGAAGCAGATTTCAAATATGTATGAGTCTTATAAGGTCGTAAGAGGTAGTTACTACCGTCTGGTTCTAAGCCATCAAAATGTCCAACAGAACTTAGACACGTGGAGCTTTTGCACGTGTGGCCTCGTTATCTACTACCGGTTTACAGCACTACACGCGTTCAATTAGTTTCGATTTATGTAAGTTATCGCTGATGTTATTACTGTAGTTGCTAAAACGAACACAATATCGTTGGAACTAAATAAATAAGTGAAACTGTGAAAACATATAATTTGACATAATGTAAAATTGCGTTGTCCTTGTTCATATGCTAACTATACGGTAACAAACCAGCACACTGTTCTTAAAGCGGTGATCACATAACTCAAATTTAATAAACACACATATCTGAAAATAACAACAAACTGCCGAGCATAGCCGGTATTTGCCAGTTAGCATTCTGTTGAATATGACAGGCATATGTTTGTCTTCACTCGGATATGAAGCCGGGTCGTAGGATTAGGCGGCAGGCGCGCTAACTACTAAGTTACGGAGGTCACTTTTTTGCGGTGGGGACTTAGACTTTTAATCATTTCCTTGGATGTTTGTCTTAAATTTGTTTTACTGTTTTCTGTGTACGGCTGGTTAAGTTGCGTGCTGCCATCCCTGTCCGATTTCCTTGTTACACTGTTAAACGTTTTGAGTCCGTAGTGACATGTTTAGCTGTCCTTACGAAGGCGAAAGCTCAATAGATAATCTTCATTTATGTATGGTATGTCCGCTTTGCAGTTGTAATAGAAAACTACTAAAGAAACATGCGTTTGTGTAACTGTATTTGTAGGTGCGGTTTTGTAATTTCGTTGTCCAGCATAATTTTGCATTGTAACTTTCGCAGGTGCACGTACACTGTAAATGTGTATCTGCAGTGAGCTGTCAATGTGATGTATGTCGTCTGTTTGTTATATTCTTGTCACTTGGTTCTTGCTTACGTGTAGTTTGACTGACTGAGGAGGCATACTTTCGGGATGGAATATGGTGTTTGTGTGTTGCTAGGGTTTTTTCCGTTGGCAATGTCTAAACCTTTTTTTCATAACGTACTGCTCTCTACTACACACCGTTCAACCCGATACATAGAAAACAGTTGGCACTTAGAAGACAGTTGTCAGTGTTTATGTGCGCAAAACTCGCGGAAGTGAGTACTGCTTGTTTTTATATTCCTTTTGCAGGGTCTGAACAAAACAAAGTGTGTACATTTATTCGCAGTTAAAAGAGGTATCAGTACACAAAATTCTGAGCAAAACCGTGAATTATTTAGGGAGAAATCATGAAAAATGTATGCGATTTAACAAAAAACGCGTTATTTGAAGCTTTGATCCACAAAAAGGTATATTTTGACAATTCCTTACCATTTGACGTATACCATGACGAAATTACATCCACCCCCCGTCTAAATGCAGATTTACACACTTTTATTCGTCCTTTTCGCCGAGATATAAGAGTTTAAACATGTCATGGTGTCATATTTTTGAGAACAATGGAGACAGTTGGTGATTAAAAAAGATCACATAGAAATCAGTCGCAAGGGTATAGATGATAACAATGAAGACAGTCTGAACGCAACGTTTTTGGAGCGCAATAACATTGAAATAATGACGGTATACTTAAGTGCCAATGTGTAAAACTGGATTTTTATTATGCGCTACCAAACTACCAATGATTTTTGTTGATAAATCCAATTTCGTCATCACAGACCTGACTCAAAGTATGAATCGGGACGCAATATATATGCTTGTTTTGAACATGTTTAAATAAACGTGGTAAGTTCGGAGAGCTTCCTGACCAACGCAATTCTGTCACATTTTTTCCACGTTCACAAATATCCTCTCCGATTGTCAACGATTTGTCATGACTTGGACATTTTTAGATCTATGTAGAAGCGTATGTAAATGTGACCTTTAAATATATCAAAAAGGTCTATCGGACACGAAAGTCGAACCCCTTTAGGAACATTTTTCATACATGGCACCATGAACAAGATTGCGTGTTTTTCTATGTCGCTGTTGGAAAGAAGCCTGTGTTTTCGCATGTGTATTTTACGTTATGATAGCATGTACAGCATACGTATTACCCTAGAAAACACAACAAAGAAGTTAATTAATGGTTGTGTTATTTTTTTAACTCAAGTACTACATATTTACACATCCCAACTCTACGAAAACAATATACTATCAATACATTTATGAAGCCGGTATGTACATCATAACATGATATTTCGTTTATTCTATATTTTACTTTCATGTACATTGTATCTTAAATCATTTTTGAATTAGAAGTAGAAAAGTGTGTGGGTATTAATGTTACTTTCACCAATCTGACTTGGAACCTATAACACTACTTTATAATTTGGATATGCATCTTAGAAACAAAACCCGGCTAAATATACATTATGTTGGTACATGTTTTGCACTGACGTGTTCGTCATCTAAAATACGAAAGCAACTTATCCATAAATACAATAATATAATGCTACAAGTTGTGCAGTAGAGACAATTCTGACCTCATGTTATTACAGTTTTTGGTAAACAATTTACACAAAAAAAACCCAAATAAATGCATATAGTGATCATAGGGATACGATTACGTGTGGAATGAAATATTGTCACGTAAAATACTATAGGGGTGAAATAGCATGAAAGACTAATTTGGAATAAAACTAATGCTAACTAAAGGTTGTTTAAGCATCTAAGAACGATTTATCTGTTAAAAATACAGCTTAAAATACTAAGCAATGCTTATAGCTTCACCATTGAACATCTAAAAGTATATACTGTCATGTAAAATACCAGTCTTAATACATATTTTTCAACAATAATTAACAAACGTCAAGCCTTTATTCTGGAAGCAAAACTACTTGTGTACACATAACTCAGTTTTATCACACATTATTTCTGAAATATATCCAGTAACTAATTATGGTTATTTTTCTGTTGTGCTTCCATGAAAGTCATGTGCAGTCGTCTGGAAATTTAAAAAAAATCATTTATTTCCAACGAGACACGAGCTCTTCCAAATTGTACAGTGAATATTTCGTTTTTATTCAAATCCAATGAAAGAAAATATTATATAGTGATAAAAACTTGAGCAAATATTAAATAAAGCATTGCCAGCATGCCAATAATCAATTGTCATATTGGCTCAAATAACTCTGGATTTTTATTTGTATTTTACGTGACGAAAGTTATACGGTTATCAAACACATGGTTGCTGTCATAATTGACGCTTTTTGCCAAGTTATGAAAGCTAATAACTTAATTTATATTTGATAAATGTAACAGAGAGCATTGCTTCTCATCAAAATCAATAATTGCAGTAATTTAGTGCACTTTATGTAACTCATTCTCGTTCAACCAGCGTGTTTTTCATCCGTAATAGGGACTTGACTATACACTGATTTATGAGAATGATGTAACTGCACAGACTAAAAATTATACACATTTTTACTCTTCTAATATCAAATGTCAAATAGTTAGCTTGATTTACATGTAGATTGCACAAATACTAGTTGTTTAAAGGGAATACACTCTAAAACCATGTTATAAGTCATCTAATGTAAAAATCTAACGTAGGTTCTTAAAGAAATCAAAATATTGAAATTAAATTGTACGTGACACTAAATTGTATTTTACGTGACGAACAAGATCGTGCTGACCAAGCAATAGACATACACTATCGGAATAATTCTAGAATATAAATTGATTTACACCAATGTCTTTCAAGAATAAATATTTACTATGCCCCATATGTCAATGGTTGACCATTTCTGTTGATGAGTAAATAATAGATCATTCGTGGTATATGTACCGTAAAATTTCAATGTCATTGTAATTATGTGGTATTTCCATGTATATATTGACTGTAAACATCAAATGTGTCACACTGGCACAGAATAAGATATATTTCTTATCATCTTTAGGCTGGCGATTTCGCGCCAGACTATTACAATCCTAAAAAATGAAATCCACTAAGATGAATTTACTCCCGAAACTGACAACACAGAATCTATACACTCAATGCAAATAGTTCCTCCTCATTAATCAGTTTTGCAAGATAAGAACATTCAACTTTCCTTGTTTCATTTATTCTGTTCGATTGTAATATATTAGTTTCTTCTTGAAATGGAAGGAAATTGTATGAAATTAAAAGAAAAGGTGTTTAAAGGCGTTGATAATTATTACTACGCGTTACGAACGCGATATAGCGCGCGCATCAATGATTTTATTATGTTAAATTATTTAGGTCAACATTCTCCAACGATATCGTGGTCGAGTGGTTGAGCAACTTGCTTAGTAATTTTCTGATGCTAAGGTCCAGCGATCGAATCACGGCGGCTCCAAATTTTATATATATATTTTTTTTTGTTAAGTCCAGCACTTACCTCTCTTTCGACTTAGAAAACCACTTGATGTTATATTACTTGAAAAGCTATTGTTTCTTAGCAGTTCGCCAGCCTGTCCGTACTTTCAGTACTTTGATTATCGTTGGAATCACGTATTGTATTAAAAAACCGCCACGTAAGTATACAGTCACATAAAACTTTTTTCATTCATTTTTTCTTCATTCATTGTCTATTACAGATGATGAACTTTTCTATATAGTTAAATCCGACATGTGCCAGATATATTACAAGGAATAAATGACCCTTCCTTAATAAATAAGCGAGTTGTGGCCGTCACGTAAGAATACAACATAAATGTCCCGGTAAGGTACAGGCTTGAAATAGACTGACGTATAGTTTTGTTCGTGTATTTTGGTAAAAAACATGTGCATTAATCGATAGTGCTTATATCAATAAACAAACTGGTTCAAATAATTTATAAATTACCACAAGCGTAAGCGTTGCTATCACATCTACAAAACAGTGTCACGTAAAATACCTCTTGTGGGTGACACGAACTCTGTCGAAAAAATACCAAAGCAACAAGTTCATAGCACTCTCACGTATTTATGGGTTCATTTTCCAACTTATTTGCTTACATATAAACAACACATTTAAGATGTTTTGATTAGTTACTAATTATGAGAAGCATTTAAATTATATATTTTGTGAGGGTGACAGCCGATTTTGAGTAGGGTGTCATAACTTGGGGGCTTGTATATTTCATTGTCTCTAATATTATTTGTATTTATTTTTGAGGAACTACTATAGTATTAGTGATAGAAATTGATTAAAGACTTCTCATACTCGATAATTCGTTTTTATAAACATTATTATAGTGGTGACAGGCAGTTTGCTCAAATTTTGAGAATGCGTGAAGAGTGTGAATGGGATTTATAAAAAAAATCATTGGCAGTTTGGTAGCGCATCATAAAAATCCAGTTATACACATTGGCACTTAAGTATACCGTCATTATTTCAATGTTATTGCGCTCCAAAAACGTTGCGTTCAGACTGTCTTCATTGTTATCATCTATACCCTTGCGACTGATTTCTATGTGATCTTTTTTAATCACCAACTGTCTCCATTGTTCTCAAAAATATGACACCATGACATGTTTAAACTCTTATATCTCGGCGAAAAGGACGAATAAAAGTGTGTAAATCTGCATATAGACGGGGGATGGATGTTATTTCGTCATTGTATACGTCAAAGGGTAAGGAATTGTCAAAATATACCTTTTTGGGGATCAAAGCTTCAAATAACGCGTTTTTTGTTAAAAATCGCATACATTTTTCATGATTTCCCCCTAAATAATTCACGGTTTTGCTCAGAATTGTGTGTACTGATACCTCTTTTAACTGCGAATAAATGTACACACTTTGTTTTGTTCAGACCCCGCAAAAGGAATATAAAAACAAGCAGTACTCACTTCCGCGAGTTTTGCGTACATAAACACTGACAACTGTCTTCTAAGTGCCAACTGTTTTCTATGTATCGGGTTGAACGGTGTGTACTAGTCTTTTCTCTTACACGGTGCATGTGTGTGTGTGTGTGTGTGTGTACAGCTACATGTATGTTTGTTGTTGTTTCGTAATCATCCGCGCCATTCGCACCCTATCAGATCCATTCATAAGTTTATATGCTAGTGTAGAGTTATGCTGCTAGAGTTATGGATGTAGTTTTTTGTTGCTATTGTTTTTCTTTATCAAGGAGGACTTTACAATTAATTAAGTATTTTGTTTGCTTCTCTCGATATATTATTTGTGTGGATGCTAGGATTTACCGGGTACTGTTGTTCTTTAGCTTTGTAGGACTATAAACAGCTAGCTTATACTATGTTATAACTTACAAGTTAGTTAAAACAAGTAATTAAAAAGTACAATGATTACAGAAGTGCCCTATCTTGTTGTCAGGTTGTCAATGTTTCTTTAGTGATGGCAACCACAATTATTGTCCGAATAAAACAACATTATATGTGCATAATCTCCATATCGGTACCTACCCACCTACTAAGTTTCATAAACTAGCTTGAGAACATTTTGAGTTATGACACGATCCAGATTCTCTTGACGGGCGTAGGACAAACCTATAGTCACTTCAGGTTGAAAATCCCGCAGGAGCCTAAGAAGACGACGTGATAACTTCAAAACTTAATTTAGACTTTTATTTTGTGTTTGAAACTTATGTATGCTCACAAGGTTTATATAAAAAGCCATGTTCTAAACTCGTATACCAGCATAATTATATGACGTCATTATGATCATGACGTCATAAGAAATTTGAAAAATGTTGGAGAATGCAATGCTGTTCAAAGACGAAGCTCCTTAAACGAACCATCCAGATCACGTGATTTGTTTAATATTTCAGTGTCAGTACTTTGAGACAGTAGAAGTGGTGTCTTTTCGTATTCTCTGTAAGTGTTCGGGTTCCCACGGTACTTTACGTAAATGAAGTTCGCAATGATCAACACAAGCATCAGGGAAAACCACTGAAAAAACCAATACCAAAACATTTCATTTTAATGACTTGAATATTTTTTTACACTAAAACTCATGTCTAACACAAAAGGCAATAACTCTGGTAAAATAGCCCGACCTGACAGCATGCACAACTAGGTCTGGTACCAAACCAATGAAATCGGACCAGTGGTTAAGGAGATTTAGCTCGGACAAATTTTGTTTCCGCTGGCCATCCATGCAGACAGATAACACAAAATTAATCAATTTATGTGTAGACATAATACGAATTTCTAGCATAGTTCACCCATGATAACGGGACACGGTTTGGTCAACTTGGAAAAAAAATGGACATGGAAATTCATTTTATTTTTATTTTTAAACGAAGGCTATTGTTACCACCGACGGACTACAAGCAAAGCACTGGTCAGTTTTGTACGACAACATCACTGATAAATCGTACACATCTGATTAATCTGATACATAGCTTGGCCAATTTAACATGAGCCTGACCTATTGATTAGCATAATTCAACAGTCGATACATTGTCTACGTTTGCAACACCCATTGTATGTTTTTTTATAATAGGGGAGTATCACGAAGACGCTCGAGATGTAATACAAACACAAATCTAAAATATCGATAGTGCACGATTTGCTTGCGGAACTTGATATATTCAAAGCAAGAATCTTGTTTTAGATTCTTGCATAAAGGTCAGGCTCAGGTCAAAATAGCCAAGCTATACACCCTTTAATTAAGAACGTAATTAAATTGTCTCCCTTTGATGGCGTCATGCGAGGGCTCAAAGCGAATACACGAGCCGATTACAGTAGCGTGTAGGGGATATAAAAATGTGTCAACTTTAAACCGCTGTAAATCACGTTTTACTTTGTCGATTTTAAAAAGATGTACACTTATGAAAACAAGATCGTATAGAATTTTTAATCATGTAACCTTTGATAATGTATTTTCAATAATAAAAAATAAAAGCCATGTTTTCCGAACTGGAATTTCAGGGTCGATAAAATGTTAAAATATAGAACTGAATTCAATACTCAACAATTGGTATTTAACTTGTTAAATGTTTATTATTTGCAGTTTTAAGAACTATATAGACTAAGCTTTCCATCAATACGTTTGCAGAAAAGATATTATTAAAGTTTTAAAAGGAGAGCCATGCTTTTCGAACCTAAATACCATGCATCACGCGCAAACATTCCACTCATTGAAACCTGACTTACATTTATACTAGCATAATGAAATTCATTATTGTGTATTTTAATAATTCATCACACATCATAAAAGTATAGAATATTAGCTATATCAAAAGCACGACTATCCATCCTGAAATTTAAACGTTAATTTACACAGGAGGAAAATTCTTCCTACATATTATAGTTTGTACTAAAATACAGGCGGCATGATTATACATGTCCACATGTGCTTACGAGTACATTAATGTTTTGTTTACTGCATTCAAAGAAAGTAAGGAATCATCGGAAAAGTTCACATGACGAATAACTTAAAATCAGAATCAATTCTATGCAAAATTTTGTTATATTTAGGGAAAACTAAATTGTTTGGCAATACAATGTATATACATGTAGTCTGATCCAAATCTTACTCTTCCATCATGAAACCTTTGTTCATTCGAAATTCATAAAAATTAGAAAAGTACTTTATTTATTTTAAATGTTGTCTACGTGTAAAAATGTTGCAATAAAATATATTTGAAACATCAAAATCAGCATTGTAGCACAAGTCATACTGGTGAATGTCCATTAATTAACACTTTTTGTTCGGACACTGAATTAGGTCAATCATTTAAAGTAAAACACAGATC
Source organism: Spisula subtruncata (assembly GCA_963678985.1). Lineage (NCBI taxonomy): Eukaryota > Metazoa > Mollusca > Bivalvia > Venerida > Mactridae > Spisula > Spisula subtruncata. The sequence continues at coordinate 20,296,892 of OY787676.1, read as the reverse complement.
AATATTACTGTATATTAAGATGACAGATGGTGACAACATAGTACTGATTGGTTGTATATTAGTACCCTGAGTATGGTCTTGGTGGCTCATCTTGATATTAGGGGATCTACTCGTATGTTGTTTATTGTAAATCATTATATAATTATACAGCACAATATTGACCTAGATTTTATTTATGCGTTAGGGTTTTAACACCTTATCTTCTGACAAGATTTTATTTATGCATTATTGTTTTAGCACCTTAACTTCTGAAGTGTCTGTCTCACTTTAATTTGTAAAGTTTTTCCCATCACTCGAATTGCAGTTTAGTCACTTTTTGTGAATTAAGATTTATTATTCTTATATTAAAAACAAAATATTGTTAATTGTTATGTTAGTTTGAAGAGCAGTTGTATATAAATAATGTATTTTGTTTAATTAATTTATAACAATCAACTAATATCATAATCGTCATTTATACAGCTTTTTAAGCCGAAACGGCAGGTATGTAACCAGTTAGGGCATTCCAATATATATTCCAATATTATATCGTTGTGGCTCTAATATATCTGTAGTTTTATTCAAAGGCCTAAATAATTATGTCTTTGTTTAATTACAATCCATAATAAACAACACATAACTTGTGAGTTGTATTGGTAAAAAGAAATGAGACATAGCAATGATTCAGTGATAACTAGGTCTATTGATGTAGTATTGAAAGAGCCAGGTGAAAATACTTGCGCTTTTATTCCCGGCAAAATATACATTTATCAAAGTACAAATATACACTGCATCTTAGCACTAACGCTCAGTTTAATGTACGAAATGTGCATGACAATCAACTGCAGATCTATTTGGAAATTAACGCCCGATTATTGACCATTTTTGATGGACAAAAATCCGAGAAATCACACGTTTCCTCCACATCTTAAACATGTCACATGTTATACCTACATTGTTAGTACATTATAAACATCTTTATTGAAAAAAAAACTGCTACAAAACACGAAATTAACGAAAAAAGCAATTAAAACGATTAAATAATCTCTTCGCTACTGCGTGTATAGTATCGTTTATTTGTAGAGCCCTCGCTTTACGTCACATCCGGTTTACGGGAGGTAACTCTGTACAAACGATTATCGCTTAATTGAAAGGTTCTATACTAAATGTTCCCAACCGTTCTCATTATCGCGGACTCACTATAAGTAAAATCTGACCTCCGACCCGTAACTTTGGGTAAGTCGCTATATCGCTGGCTTAGAATGAGAAGGACGTAAGTACAAAAACGATATTTGAGAAAAAAAAGTAACTGTCTGAAAACTACTCTTTTCTTTAAGCTTTTACAACTTCATTTTGGTCGACATGACGAGTTTCGATTTTCATGTAAATAGGCGCATAAGAAGGGCATTGTGATATGGATTTTAAAACGTATCAGTATTATAAGGTCGTAGGTAGTAGTTACGATCTTTTCATTCTAAGCCAGTGATATAACCTTATACTGATAAAGGTAACATCGCGGCTCAATAGAGATGTGCACACTTAGACCTATATGGACATCTGTAAATTTTTCAGCGTTAAAAACCGAGTGATTGTCTCAAGTGAATTTTGATAAATAGCAGACGATTTAAATCATTTGCATCGATGGTAAATCAATCCATTGTACTAGTAGTGGTCATATATACTTTTGAGAAAACCCCTAGTAGATACAACGTTAAAATATATAGAACCTCACATCCGTTTAGGTGTGAACATCTCTAATAATTACTCGGTTTCAATCTAAATTTGTATTAAAGCTTACAATGTGTATGAACACACTATTATGTAAGCAGAGGACTGATCTAAATAAACGAGTTCTATAGTGCGCCTAGAATAGCAAGACAGGCGGGAAAATGCATGATTTACCAGTGTTATTTTAGTACACAGTTGACAATTGATGTTTGTGTAAGTGATCGATTTTGCAACAGTAGACAAATCCCGTCAATGTTTGTAAAGTTCACATTATCCTGGGCGAACTATACATTACCTGTGTCAGGGTCGTCACCAGCGTTTCTGTACCAAAAGTATACCATTCTTCACCGTCTCCTGCATCGTTAGTAATAAGATCTATCGCCCACCAGGATATTAAGGCTAATGCTTCTACTGGAGCGATAAACCTAAAAGCATAACCGCCATTTTTATCGCCAAATTGAAAATAATGATCACAAATTTATATAAACAAGTGGGCTGCGACCACATGTAACTGCATCACTGGTAAAAAGATAATACCAATTTAATTTGTAAAATGTATATTTATTATAGAAAAAAATAAATTTTACATTTTTGTCGTTTTACTCTTTATCAATGATACAATTATCTGTGGCCAAGATATACTTGTGTCGCTACCCTAAGTATACTGACATAGTAGAGTCATATTAAAACTTGACTTTGATTTGTGTTGCCATGCTGACCACTGTTTTGCATGAATATCAATGATTGGGCTATTTTAGCTATTTATACTCGTTCAACAATTTATTTGCTTTTTGTTAAATTCAACAAAATGTTCCAACAAGGGTATAGTATATCGGCTACTGGCGTTGTGAAATAAACTGTTCACACGCAACACAATTCCACGATTAGTACTATTAGTCAACTCGGAACATAAAACTTAAAGTGTATACAGCTATATCGGACGATATTTTTTTTTAAAAGTTTCAAAAACTGAAAAACGATTATGCTTTCATATCTATTAGATCATTTTTCTTTTCAGTTTCAACAGAAACTCTCTGTGTGATTTATTGGACATGCGAACTATCCATTTTCATACGAAAGTGTTCTAGGACACGCTATGAAACTATTTATTTTTCGACGATTGAATCAAAGTACACAGAACCCATCGAAAGTTTTAATTTGCAATTAAGGAAGTCTAGTAGCATACTAAAAACGATGCAAGTAATTATTTTGACTATAAATGCCTAGAATATAGCTCTATACACTTTAAAGCAACAAAAACAAGATGTTGGTTATATTCTATGCGTTACACAGGCTTACACAACATATACATGTACCTTTTCCATGACCTATGCATAGTTATCATGTATGTAACGTGACCATTGACATGCGTATACAGACATGCGCCAACTACAGGAGCACTGAGGCACTGTTATCTTACTGTTTATGTAAAAGCATCCACGGAAATGTGACAAACAATTATGTCTTAATATATATGAGTGCGCGGTGGTCTGTTAAATTAACATTTCACAAGCAAATAATCCGTCATTAACATTTACCATATTTAGGTTACACAAAATAAAATGATGATTTGCTAACAAATCAGTATACGTTCACACACGATGTTTTCAAGGAAAATTAATATTACATAAGTGTCACGTGAAGTCGCAAACGTGTTTCATTGTTTGATATTCTTTGTAACAAGCAAAAATGGTCAGATCGAATTATATAACATAAACTAAGGCTCTGGCTGTTTTGCGAATTTCATCTAACGTAAGTATTGTCATATGATACAAATATAAATGATCTTACACTCGCAATGTATTCATATATTTATATCAAGCTCACAAGAGGATAATAAATTTATAAATAGTTAATAAAATTTCCAGAAGTCGGTAGATTTGATTTTATACCAATGGAACATGCGTGATAGATTCCCTATGTGTTTATAAAATAACTTAAATAAGGGTTTATACTTACTTTATTATGATTTCCCAAACAAAAGTCAACTTCCAATCATTTTCACTGTAATTATTCACAATGGTGTATCTAAATGACTGGATACCGTATCGCAGTACCATATACATTAATAATAGGCCGCTAACAATCAGGGCAAAACCCCAAACAAAATCCTGAAAATAACATATTTGACAGCATCATCCTTCATTCTCAATATTTCAAATATTCGACGTTATTTATTGATCGGTTTAACTTGGACAATTTTAAAAGTTGAATATTTAAATACATGGACATAAATCTAGAAAAATTATTACGAAACTTTGAACAAAAATCTTAGACAAAAATGACTTTACAAATAAAGAAAATAGAAACCAGACATGGGAAGCAACACTCAGGTTTAACAGCCGGGTACAGTAAACATAAACACAGACCACAATTACAGGACGCAATGCCCAGAACACAAATAAACGAGAAGATGAGTTGACACTAAGTTATTGTATCATTGACAAGGACTTAAACGAAAAGAGGATTATGTTTTTGTAAAATATATAATAAATCTAAATTTGACAAAAGAAAATGTATTTCGCTTTTTTTATTAAATGATACAATTACCTGTTTAAAAGAAAAATCGTCAGTTCAAGTATCTGTTGTATAACATGCTTAAATTTAGTTTCTTATCCTATCACCCATCGTTTAACTTTGAATTTAACTTTCGATGGCATGAAACGCTGTAAGGTCACACCGCAAAATGTTTCTACCCAGTATTTACATATCATGGAATAACTTTTTAATTATTGGACCAATTCCGATTGGAATTTGCATGGAGGTTACTGTTACTATGTATTTATGAAGATACCGAACGCCAAATTTTGTTTTTGATACCTTGGAGTTCTGGTCACTTTAGAACAAATAGACTTTTATACTAGAAGCATATACATTTTATAAAACGTATTTTCCTATTACTCTTTTTTTAATGATACAATGATAGAATGTACGTGTAGACAATCACCCATGTACTACATACCTGGTTTGTTAAAACATTTAAATTCAAAGCTGATGCCAATCCGACCGAAAATGTCAACAGAACTGCAAGGGGCATACCAAATTTTCTTTGTACTGAAAGTAAATATGAAATTTATATATTTGGACTTGAATTTTAAAAATGTATTCAGTTCATCAGGTATGTATCCTAGCCTATGAAACGGCAAATCACGTGGTTTAATGGCAGGTTACATTGGTGTTAATTAAAAAGGCAGGGCAAAAACAATATTACTTAAAGGCGTGTGTGCTGCTATTAAAAGGAAGGAATGCGATAATGTTATTGCCCTTTATTAATACCATGGATAGGTGATAAAACAATCCTATTGGGTTTTTTGTGGGCTTTATTTATGCCAAGCAATACCTTTATTTGCCAGTCAGAATTTTGCTGAAATATGGCAGACATGTGAGTATGGTAACATTTATAAATGATCAAAACAAACGCGATCGACACAGCTATTTGCGCGGTTGATATCCATAAATCAGAATTTGATATCAAGAAGTCATTGATTGAAGATTGAGATTTACCAATTGGCCACAACAACATGTAGCTAACCAAACAGTCATGTCAGCAGGTGATCAAACAACCGGCCCTATCACAAGGTATAAACTCAAACGGGGTATTGAAACATGTGCCACATAAACTAAACAGGTCAATCAGGTATAAAAACATATATTCCAATAAGCCAAGACGAAATTATTACTGGCGAATTCGGTAAAAAAGATTAAATAGATTAAACAAACATCTACCTAAATCGATTTCTGTTTATATTGACATTGCAGATTATTGCTTTAGAGTTAAAACCCGTAGTATTAACACATTTTAATAGGTATTGTTTTTATAGATCACTAGTTCTAAACCGTTCACATCATTACGATGACCTATTAGGTTTAATACTGATTCGTACGTGCAGTTCAGTGAATATTATGCGTCACTTACATCCAAAATCTTCAAATGTCTTTGTAGTAAGTTCGAAATTCGACATCAATGAAGTCACACCGGCAAACGATAAACACATGAAAAACAAGATAGCGATAACTCTGCCGAAAGTTCCAATAGTCTCGAATAATACAGGCATCCTGAAAGTAATATATAACGTATCTAAATACAAATGTTTGGCATAAACTTCTGCTTACGATGAATGTATCACCATGTGACTACACAAAACAACCCAGCTTTTTGTAATTGAAAATATGACATTCAGCAGTTTAGTAGATGTAAATACCAGTGTCATTAGTTATAAAACCGGAATTAAAAAGTATCTACTTGATGTTGTGTAACTTTACTTTTACAACTTTATTTATTTTGAATTAATATCTTTTGAGAGTTTTTTATTTTTATTTATTTTACATTACAAATGTCTTTCATATTTCATAGGTGCACTACTTTCCAATGCCTCTATGTGTCAGTTTACCTTAATGGACCGCAATGGAAATAAGAGGTCCCCTCTTGTTTGCGTTATCCTTGGTGTGAGTGTGTTAGACGTGGCCTTTTTTAATATATGCGACTTCTTAAAATTTATATTTTATTTTGTAATTGTGTTTAATGATAAATATTCTAATTATATTCTGTGATATTTATGATATGCCATGTTACATGTTACTTATAAACTATTATTTAGTAGGTATTTCACTTTTTTAAAGTAGGGACTTCGACTTTTTAGCAACATACCTTGATTTGCCATCGGTTAAGTTTATTTTGTTTCGTTTATAATTTTGGTGCAAACCCTCGAATATAAAGTCTTTAAGAAAAATGCCAGTTTCAGACTACTAGAAATTCCAAATATATAAATACTATACCGGTTACTTTTGTTTTTGTTTTCCTTTTTCGATTTGACATTGTTTGTGTTCCTTTGTTTTTACTCCGTTATGTCTGTTGAGTGCTGACTTCGCATGGGGTCGCCGTACGTATTTAATGATTTGTAAAAGATTGTTTCTATTTTGAATAGAACCATTATCATACCAGTTATCTTTATTTTTAGTACTTGTTTTGTAATTTGCTGAATTCAAAGTACCGGGCATGTTGGTTAAATACTTTATTATTCTTCTGTGTTTAGTAATTTCACTTTCTATACTGTATATGTAGTTATTTACTTTGCTTCGTAGTGTTGATACATGCCACTGGTTATTGTTTACATTTTTTGTCGAAGTGGTTTCATCTTGATCATCGTCAGTAGTTGTTCGTGTGTACACACTTTGTTTTTGAACAGTTTTATCTTTATTTTTACTTGACGTGTAAGCATTGGGCTTCATTGGCTGTTCAAGACTTTTTCGTATTTGTGTTGTTATTCTGGGAGTATTGAAGATAAAACCAGGGAGGAATATTCCATGTATTAGTTCATTTTCAATTTACAGTTTGGCTGGGGAACACTCGAGGACAGAAAAAAGATAATAATTATTTCCGAAAATATCTAGTACATTGCTGAATCCTTTTAGTGGATATTAAATGCTCTTTCCTATATCAAAGACCTAAGTAGTATCTGGTTATTTATTCAGAATCCTGCAAGCGTACCCACCGCCTGCAGAAATGTTCACTTGTTCACCCTTTTAATGAGTTTTTGTACACGTTTACCATCATTTATTGCCTGAGGACACACACTTGACTCACACAACTCTTTTCTGGTCGTAACGATTTATTGTGAATAGACTCTATCTACTGCAAAGGGAGATCTTAATTTTCTTTAAATAATCATATATTGCAGAAGCCTTTAAAATTAAATTAAAATAGTTCAATTCAAAATTTGTATTTGTAATGTTTTGCTGTTTAGTACTTCTAAAGCACTGGCACAAAACTGTTGAAAAGTTATTATTGTTAAGCTGATATAATAAGTCCATTTCAAGATTTTAGGTAAACAATTTTGTTTTCTACTAAGATGCTTCGTGCATACCACTTTAAGTCAAACTACCCGACAGACGATCTTTTATTTGTAATTGATCACGTGTTCACGTCATTAAACTTCAGCACGAACGTGTTAACTATTAAATGCTTGTAACTAAAGTATGATATATATGAGCCGAACATAATAATTGTTTATTATGGACGTCTGCTAATAATAATGAGCGCAAAAACTTTCAGTGCATTCATCGAATCTTGCACTGCTAGACAAATTCAAAGTCAAAACAAGATTTCTTATTAACATGTTATTTCATCGCCAGGGTAAAATATATAAAAATCATAAATTGGTGATAGACAATTATAGATACTTGCGTTTCAAGAGAACGAGGCTGCGTTCAGTAAACATGTATGCACTGGTGGAAGCCTTGTCCATTACAAATAGCTAAGTCAACCAGGGATCATACTTCTGTCGAAATGTTTGATAGTGCCACATAGCTTTGATAATGTAATGTGTTTATAATGGTAAACACATTATGCCAAGTTTGACAGCAACGCATTGATAGTTTTCAGAAATGTTTGAGTTTCAATTTTTTTTGTAACGGACGGACGATAGAACTAACGGACGAACGAACATCGCTGCATGTCTCCGCTTCAGTAGATACCGGGAATAAAAATACATGTATGCTAATTAGTTCGTATTGTATGAGCTATGTTGTCTGTAGCGGAAAAATACAAACTTCTAATATATGTTCACCAAAGAACAATACATTTTATAGACTTGTTAAATATGTCTCTAAGATTTTTTTCGAAAAGATCTTCGTCAATGTTTGTCAACGTGCAATACTCAGTTAGAATTGCTCAAATAAAATTGAGATTTCTCATCTTCAAAAGAAATGTTATTCATCTTAGAATAATTTCCTTTGAAAACATGCACAATTATTTGTTAAAAAGGCCACTGGTTAACTTTTACTAAGTCATTCACCCTTATAGGCTAGTGGCCGAGGGGTGATTTTTGGTCGGAACCCCTCCCCATGGTAGAACATTTCACAACCTGTTTTTTATTGAAGCGGGAGATATTGTGCGTTGGAAAACGATGGTTGTGAATCTGGGATCAATGTAGGTCATTATGAAAATCGACGTTTTATGTGTGTTTTTTAGTATTTTGAGAGGCAATTTTATGACGTATTTTGTCTATGTACAGAACAAGGCAGGTACGATTTAGCCAAGGAAAAGCAAACCACAGTCGTTATTATTGTAGGATCATATTGCATTATGGATGGCTTATAACATCTAAAAAAATCAGCTCTTTAATAGCTTGAGAAATCATACTTTTGGGGTAAAAACATAAAAAAATATAAACGAAAAGTGCGAATTTTAGGAATCGGTGCACCACAATTTCATATATCAATCTATTCGAAATTAAATCACTTGGGTGGGGAGGTAGTGATCTGTAGTTTAATATATCAAAAATCTATTGACCAGCTATTACTCAAATTGCGATAGTTTTGGGTTAAATTGTTATAAAAACATAAACGAAATGTGCGAATTTTAGGAATCGGTGCACCACAATTTCATATATCAATCTATTCGAAATAAAATCACTTGAGTGTGGAGGTAGTAACCTGTAGTTTAATTTATCAAAAATCTATTGACCAGCTTTTACTCAAAATGCCATAATTTTGGGTTTAAATTGTTAAATTTATAAACGAAAAGTGCGAATTTTTGGAATCGGTGCCCGACAATTCTATATATCAATCTATTCTAAATGCAATCACTTGAGTGTGGAGGTAGTAACCTGCAGTTTTATACATTAAAAATCTATTGACCAGCTATTACTCAAAATGCGATAATTTTGGGGTGAAATTGTTAAAATTATAATCAAAAAGTGCGAATTTCGGGAATCGATCGACTACAATGTCATCTTTCATTTCATTTGAAAGGTAATCACAGCGATATATGGGTATGAAGGTCAGGGTTAATACGTCGAGGTCCTACTTGCCGAATTTATGTGAAACTCGCTAAATTTTGGGCAAAATTTCACAAAAATAAGCAAAAATGCGATTTTTTGGAATCGGTGGATTGCAGAGTCATTTATGAAGTAATTTGAAACAAAATCACCTCAATGAGTACATAAAAATATATAGTTTAGGGTGTTAGAATATCTTAAGCATGGGTACACGGAAAATGAAATATTTTGAGGTAAAACATCACGAAAAATGAACAAAATCGTGAATTTTGAGAATTAGTAGACGACAATGTCATTTATGATTTTATTTGATATTGAACAATCGTGGCGTGTATGTAAAAAGTCCAGTGTGAAACATAACATGTAGCGTCTGGATATTGTTGGAATTGAGATATTTTATCCCACACCTCTAAACCGAAAAGCTGGATGTTTGGATTCAGCAGAATACAAATTCATTCATAGTTTATTAATCTGATTGGAACAAAGTAACTTCAGTTAAAGGTATCTTGAACTAAGTGAATTTGAAATTGTATACAATTCAATGTTTTGAGGTTAAGCCGTACAAAATATAAGATACTAGTATACGACAGAGGAAAGCCAATCAAATAAGCCCATCATGAACAATTGGTGCCCTGTTGAGCTGAAATATTACCCCAACATTTGAATTTCCCAGAAATGTTCCTATGTGTTTTCATTAGCAGATTAATCTTCCTAGCGATAAAGGATATCAAATCGCCTTCTGATACAACCATCATGAGTCCTATCGGATGCTCAACACTAAAAACGTACATGTACATGAAATATGTTCTTGTGAATTACAATGCCGCTTAGGCCAATACATCTATAAATATCAAATGTCACCAAAGGTACGCACCAATACTTTTTATAGACTGCATCACTTTAATCGAACCTAATTATTATCTACATTGTACGATATATTAATAAATGGATACGACTGGAGACTAGGTCCCACTGAAGAAATCCTCATCGGCGCTGTGGAATGAAAAATTAATGCATTCATTGAAATTTCCCGGTGTAGGCATACTCGCGATGTAAATGCAAATGTAGATTCCTCATAACTCCCAAGAAGCTTCCCCAAGTCCAGAGCATCCTGTTCCCGAAGCTCATTTAGTTTCGAGAGTGCATCTTTTTGAATGATTGGAAATTGAGATTAACACTCGTTATTTCTTAACCACTGCGGGTTTAAATAACACGCATAGCTGCTCAGTAAGACAGACAGGTTGGAAAAAGCCACTAGGTTTAATGCTCTTATAACCAGCGCTTTTTCTGGTGGTCCAAATCAGATCATGTGCATGTCTTATGTCTGTACAAATACCTACATAATATTCGTGTACAACTCAACGTTTGTCCAGAGTAATGCTATTGAAACTAGTTGTTGGTCACAACACCATTACCCCGTAATTGTACCCTGCCATATTGCATAAATGTATGGATATAAATTATATTTGTTGACAAGCTGTTTTAAAATAATATTTTACAATCGAACGAGTGTCTCAATCTACACGATATGTTCTGTTTAATTTGATTCGGTTCGGCTTTGTTTCGTTCTGTCCTGTTTTGTTCCGTATATTATAGCTTGATATCATGTGTTATGATTCAGCTTGGGTTATGTTGTTAAATTGTTTTATGTTGTTATGTGTTACCCTTGAATACGGCGCCAATAGAAAACTTTGGTGTTTTGGTAGATTTAGAACAATCAATATTGATTAAAACTTACATAATTTAACATAGTTTCGGGTATTCGACATGTTCCTCGCCAACATCTTCATATCATGATTCTAATGAACTATTTTAGTTTGTTAGACACTTCGTGGCTGAAATCGCTGGGTAAATTATGTATGCTGAACTTATATCAGCCGTGTTCATACGGTTAACAAGCATAATCTGGAGAGTGGGATGGCCAATTGAGAGCTTCATAACTGTCCTTTTCCGTAAAGTCGATTACATGAGCAATGCCATGACGGACATCATACAAGATACAATTACAAACTTATATTCAAAGCCCCAGTGTCGGTGTTGCTCAGTGATACTGATAGACCTGTATTACTGCTAGCAGTAAAGCTCTAAACCTTCTGTTCCAGTGACATCTAATGTTGTCATTATGACATCTGCATACCCATTCGTATGATGGTCAAGTACGCTTCCTCCTTCCTTCCAAGTCATACTATATTTTTCCATATATAAACAATATTTACAAAAACCGCGTGACCAAGAATAATGTTACTATGGTTATAAAACATAAAGTAAGCTTACTATAATTATGTTCTTACTGTATAATCTAATTAATCAATCATACATCAATTTTCCTGCATCAATAGCGATACTCAGATTTGGTGATCCCTCGTTTTCATTACACCATAGCATGACCTATCAGTGAAGTCAATGCATAATTGTTGACTCGTCCATTGTAGAAAAGAACTCAAACTACCAAGGTCGTTTTGAACGAGCATGGCCCATGTCATGGAGCGTATACATCGTATTCTCGAACACAGAACTCCTTCATGTAACATTGACCAAATTATTATTTTTATAATTGTATGAATATGTAACCTGTATGCGTTGTTTGGGTTAATTCGAAGTAGGGATGGCGTGTCAAAGAGCTTGAACCATTATGAACCAGTCACAGCTTCAATGGTAGTCCGCTTTGTCAACACCTGATTTCAATGGACTGGTTTTCACTGTGTGGTGAATACCACTGACGACCCTCACCCGGCTGTAGGTAGTACCTCGCCCAAATATTCCACCAGATCGTCACGTGTCTACTATGTAGGCATATTTCGTATGTCACTATGAATAAGGTTGAAGCTTACACCGAATGATGCTGTACCCTAATATTGAACGATAGAATGGGACAACAGTTTTGAAATCTTAAATAACATATTACTTAGCACATTTTGTAGTGGAATCATCAATGACACTGTATTCAACTGATTCCGAATTTTCACATTCTTAGCTTATTTTTGTGTCTTTTTATCCCAAATATCTCAATTAAAACAGTAGTCAAATACTACATTTCTGATGTCTTAAACTGCATGTCACTACAAACATGTCACAGTTGTTCAACCTCACATAAAATCATTAATGACATTGAAATCTACCGATTCTCAAAATTCACAATTTTGGTTCTTATTTCGTAATATTTTACCTCAAAATATATAATTTTGCAGAGTACCTAGGCTTAAGATATTTTTAAACTACATATTATTATGTGCTCTTTGAAGTGATTTGGTTTCAAATTACATCATAAATGACACTGCTATCAACCGATTCCAAAAAATTGCATTTTTCGCTTATTTTTGTGAACTTTGACCCAAATTTAGCGAGTTTTGCACAGATTCCAGCAAGTAGAACCTCGACGTATTAAACCTGACCTTCATACCTACATATCGCTGTGATTAACGATCAAATAAAACGAAAGATGACATAGTAGTCGACCGATTCCAAAAGTTCGCACTTTTTGTTTATAATTTTAACAATTTCACCCCAAAATTATCGCATTTGAGTAATAGCTGGTCAATAGATTTTTGATATATTAAACTACAGGTTACTACCTCCCCATTAAAGTGATTGTATTTCGAATAGATTGATATATGGAATTGTCGTGCACCGATTCCAAAAATTCGCACTTTTCGTTTATAATTTTTACAATTTAAACCCAAAAGTATCGCATTTTGAGTAATAGCTGGTCAATAGATTTTTGATATATTAAACTACAGGTTACTATCTCCACACTCAAGTGATTTTATTTCTAATAGATTGATATATGAAATTGTGGTGCACCGATTCCTAAAATTCGCACATTTCGTTTATGCTTTTTCAATAATTTAACCCAAAATTATCGCAATTTGAGTAAAAACTGGTCAATAGATTTTTGATATATTAAACTACAGATTACTACCTCCACACTCAAGTGATTTTATTTCGAATAGATTGATATATGAAATTGTGGTGCACCGATTCCTAAAATTCGCACTTTTCGTTTATATTTTTTTATGTTTTTACCCCAAAAGTATGATTTCTCAAGCTATTAAAGAGCTGAATTTTTTAGATGTTATAAGCCATCCATAATGTAATATGATCTTACAAAAAAAACGACTGTGGTTTGCTTTTCCTTGGCTAAATCGTACCTGCCTTGTTCTGTACATAGACGAAGTACGTCGTAAAATTGCCTCTCAAAATACTAAAAAACACACATAAAACGTCGATTTTCAAAATGACCTACATTGATCCCAGATTCACAACCATCATTTTCCAACGCCCAAGGCCTCAGCCTTCAATAAAAAACAGGTTGTGAAATGTTCTACCATGGGGAGGGGTTACTCCCATTTCTAAGCACCTTTTTGAGGTTTGGCCACTAGCCTATTATGTGTACTGAAAATGGTCCAAATTAGATTAGATTAAAAAGAGCCTGATCCTTACAATTTAATTATTATTTACAACATAGTTGAGATGTGCATATACTTAGACATATATGGACATTTGTAAACTTTTAAGCGTTAAAAACCGAGTGATTGCCTCAAGTGAATTTTAATATGATATATAGCAAACGAATTTAATCATGTGTATCGATGGTAAATCAAAGCATTGTACTAGTAGTAGTCATATATACCTTTGAGAAAACCCCTAGTAGATACAACGTTAAAATATACAGAACCTCATATCCGTCTAGGTGTGCATATCTCTAGTGCAACGATGACGAACATAAGATGGAACTTACCAAATAAACGTGAGACCTGTACTTGCTGGACCACTTTCTTTCATTATGTTAATAATTACTTCTGTCTCATTTGCCGGTATTGCTGATCCATTACCATGTGTTTGTGCTAACAATAGTGAGGAAAAAGTTGTCCCAAATATAGTCATGCCGCATAATAAACTGAAATAGAACATAAGATATTTTGAAAAAAGCAATTGCTTTATATACTAATAGACAAATGTCTTGTCCGGTATGGATTTCCATAATATCCATAAAGAGTCACGACCTTGAAATTTTGCCTACTTTATACTGTGTGTATCTCAAATGGTTTCCAAGTTTTGATAGTCGTCCGCGCTCTAACAATGAAGATATACTACACAAGACGGTTTTCACGCGCCCCCTTATGTATACAGTTAAGTGGACAATTTGATAACACGATTTTACCTTATCCACTTGTCTAACGATATTACAATCGGGAGATATCAGAACATTTGAATAAATTATTGATTTTAATTGTTAAATGAAGCTCTCAAATGAGCAACGAGCGCGCGCTAAGGCCAACTTGAGGCTGGTGCGATTGCCGTACATGTAGCCCGTCAATTCGGCGTTAATGAAAAAACCATTCGTCGATAACGTTCAAAATTTGCAACAATGTTCAAAATTGCAAAATGAACCCAATTAAGCACGTGTGTGAATACCTGAAACGGATGATGAGGACACGGAACGTGTATACTGTTAATCAGTTACGCGACGCAATTGCCCAGGAATGGGACCAACTTCCAGTTGTATTCCTCCGCAGACTTGTAGCCTCAATGCCCGGAAGGTGCAACGAACTTATCCGTATTAATGGGGGACATTCACAATATTAAATATACCGTTTGGTTGAAGACACACTCAACAAAATCATATGTGTCATGCAAATCCTTAATGCCAAGTTTCAACAAAGAACTGTACCATCAGATCTGGTTAAAACTTTAAAAAAAGTCAGCTTACATCGAATGCATATTAATGTCCTCTTTCCATCGATACCAAATTTATGAGTGTGTGATGTAAAAATTTTTGCAGACCGGACAAGACGTTTGTCTATTATTATACATCTAGAGCTGTCGTCATTTGACAGCCTACTAGTTATATACCTTAGCCGGCAAATGGTATAACATTTCTGACAAAAATCATCGCAACCCTAATTCTTTCCTTCATGGTAAGGTTCATGTGCAACAGTTTGAAGGACATTCTGCAAATACTGTCAAAGGAGTAGTATTCACAAGAATGTGCTCTATGTTTTATATAGTGCATACCAGTACAAAGAGCCATAATTCTGGCAAAATCATTGCAGGGCAGATTCTTGTACCGATCCTTTAAGTGTAAATGCATGTCAAGGTTGGTAATGTGTGAAAAGTCGTAGAACAAGAATTTTCACTAAATATAGTGCTATCCTTCTGACAAAAAAATGTCAGCGCTAATTATTTCCTTCCTGCACGTCTATATTTCAAGGTTGTTTATGTTTAAAAGTTTGAAGGAAATCCTACAAAATTGTAAGGGGGCTTGCGTCCTCAAGAGTGTTCACCATACCGGGTATATCGGATATTGAATAAAAGAACAAAGGGCCATCCTTCTGACGATCATTATTTCAGTTCTAATAATTTCCTTCATGCACATCCACATGTTAAGGTTATTCATGCGAAACGTTCGAAGGAAATCATGCAGAAAACTGTACGAGGAGTTGTGTCCACAATAATGTTGTGCGGAGGGTAAAAAATGTTCACTTCTTCACAAACTATTTTCAATTTTAGGTATAATGTCAGCACAATCATAACACAAGTACACAAGTAATTGTTTACAACAACACGTTGTATTCGACCAAGCTCAACAAGCCCTGTCATTCGTGCACTTGGTAATTAAAAGAACTCTGAAAAAGGGTTTGCAGTACCAGTTGAAATTAGATAACAGAAGCGAAAATAACATTTAATTATTGTTACCAGGAACATCGCGAAGAGTGTGTACGTGCAGGGTCAAATGTATAACACTAAATGTTATAATTTAAACCGTGGAGTGTACTGGGTGTAGAACACGCGAATACAGTACAACTGTAAATTAACTGTCGGTGAGTAATATTCGACTGTGCTGTACATAGTCAATACATGAGGACAACTCATTGAACTCGGGGAAAAAGCAGGTCGAATGGAATTTTTCACGAATATGGACGTGCAGATTCAAACGCAGACAGAAACGAGGGAGTGTTTGTACGAATGAATGTCGTTCGGTTTTATTCGGTCAGAAGAAACAAAACAACACTGAACTTGTGGAAACTATCCACATTATTTGTGGAAAATACCCATAGTGCTAGTGAAAACTACACGCAGCACTTGTGCAAACTACACACATTACTTGTGCAAACTACACACGGTATCTGTGGAAACTATACGCAGTACACCTACTGTTGTGCATTACTGCACACAACCATTGTGCAAACAACACACAGTACTTGCGGAAACTGCACACAGTACTCATGGAAACTACCCACAGGACTCATGAAAACTACCCATAGTATCTGCGGAAACTACACACTACCATTGTGCAAACTACACACAGTACTTGTGGAAACTACCCACAGTACTCGTGGAAACTACCCACAGTATCTGTGGAAACTACACACTACCATTGTGCAAACTACACACAGTACTTGTGGGAACTACAAACAGCATGAATAGAATCCACATACATTTTATGACGCATACTAGTTTTACAAGTTTATTCTGAATAAATTCAACATATATCACTACAAGATTGTGTAGTTAAAAGATGACCCATAAACAAGCAACATTATAACAAGTAATTTAATGGTTCAATGCGGACAATGATTGTTATGTATGCCCTATATACTATGAATCATTCCGTTTCGTATCATACGAGTACATATTGTCACAGCTGAACTACAAACATGGTATGAGTGTCAGACAAATCATCATTAACATTTCATAACTTGACAAATATAGATGACTCAGTACTTTGTTTAGAGCGTCATGGAAAAATATCAATTAGGTTGAAGTAACATCGTTGCTATGGTGACCAGTTTTGGAGAAATCAGAGAGTGTGGTTATTTTCCATACTAGTATTACATTATACACATCACAGGAGACTGACTCTTTGATAGAGTAAACCGAATAAAATCGTGTCCTATCAATATTACAGTTGTATGTGGTTCATGGTGGGGAACCCACGTGTCCACTGTCCTGATGATAATGGTCGGAGCCAATTTTGTCAACAAACCGCCTCGATTTAGGAATCCGATTTACTTTTAACTTTTTGAATAGACTTGGTAAACATAAAAAGTTCCGATTTTCATGAAATAGGCTCACAAAAAGCGCATTTTTGTGCTGATTTAAAACATGTACATGAATGTGCAAAGAAACATTCAGAATTCATAAGTTACAAACATTTTATGCTAGTGGTCTACCTCCCACGAAATAGCGGCCAATGATGCATTGTTCGTTATACCATGTAAGCACAGCCTGACAAGGTTGGTATTCATGTGTTTTTTCTTTAAAGCTACCGACATTTGTTTATACTCTTTCGCGAAGAGTTACTAACGCGAATTCTGATTTTTGCGGGAAGGGGACTTTCAATGTTTAGTTCAGCAAAGGTGTAAACGAGTGTGATGCATGTCGATGGTTCAGCGGAAGACTATTGTTACGAACTTTTTTTGAAATTTGAGCAGCAATAGCAATCCACCAAACCATAAATTTGATATAGCAGAAATTCCACAAAACAATTTGTTAGGAGCTCAACACACAATATGTGTTACATAGGCCTACAGACCTACGGACAAAACCAACGCTTTATGCCCCACTTACATTTGTATAAATTAGTATGAGAGCGAAATTAAAAGAACATAATATTACCTTACTAAATTATTGGCTGCTGGGACTATGTGGGCGTATTTAACAATGCCGTTTCTTCTTGTCATGTAGGCGGAGTAAGGAATCATTAACCCCATACCGGCACCGGTATCAAACGCATTTTGGCTCGCAGCATCCACCCACAGCCGTGGCTCCTTTAATGATTCTGAAAAACAGAACGCGCCGGTAAGCACATGTAACTGAATCATTGAGGGGAAAAAACGAACATTTTTTGTTAAATTTGTATTTTTCTTTTTTTTATTATAGAAAATATAAATTTTACGAAAAAAAATGTATAACTCTTTATCAATGATACAGTACCTGTTCTGTTGAGGTCTAGTTTTAAATATAAATACTGGACAAAATTAATATACTATAGGTCATCTCCAAAAAAATACAGCAGCTTTTAAAATCATTTTTAAATATAAACATAAAAGCACAAAATAGTTGCGTTACGTACGGACGGACATACGGAGGGACGAACGGACGGCCGGACGGCACCATTGATATATCTTCCCACGTTTAAATACTGTTGGGGGGGGCACAAAAAGAGCATGCCCTCCATACCCCCCCCCCCCGTAAATATAAGTATACGGCTCTCCCGACCAAGGTTTGAGACGACATATTTGTGTAATACAACGAAAACGAAATCTTCAATTATGATATGATATAGTTATATATATACCCCAGCCCCGTATATGCAAGTATACGGCAATCCCGACCAATGTTTGACATATACAATTACAATGAACTCCTTCAATTTACATATGATATAGTTATATAATTATTTACCCCCCGTATATGCAAGTATGCGGCTATCCCGATCAAAGTTTGACACATAAAATTACAATGAACTCCTTCAATTAACAGCTTATATATGAGCCGCGATCTGAGAAAAAGGCTCTTAATAAAAAATCGATTTTCAAGAATCTATCTTTCCTGTGTAACAAGAAAGAAAGATTGTTTTCAAAATTTCATAAATTGACAATTTTATGACCTTCTAAAGGAACCAATGCCATGAACATTTTTGGCAAAAACTTGGTGTCTCAACATGGACATATTTTGTTACCGTTGGTGTTTAAGTGGCATTTTCACACTGCTATTGATCCTCGGATTTAATTTATCATTTGAATAATGATACTTGTTTGCGAGGAGTAACATAAAGGTGCTAGGCAGTTCGAATAGATGAATATATATAATGATAAGAGCATGGATGGGGGCACACCTGATGATATTTATAACTGTTTGGAATAATGATAATATATATGTACTACATGTAACTAATAAGTATATATATTCATCTATTCAAACTGCCTAGCACCTTTTTGCAACTTTTAACGGAAGATGTGTTAGACTAGAGCAATAAAAACCGAGATGTGATACAAGGAACCCGGATGCCTTTCTCTAGCTCCTTCCGAAAAAAGACTCCAAGGTTCTTTAACGTGTCCGGTAAAAATGGCACCGATACATGCGATTTTACATCTGGGTTTCCAACCAGTTCGTCTCTAGAAATGACCAAATGACCCGATCAAAGATCCAACCAGGAACCTCTCGGTCAGTATCCAAGAGTGTTATCCACTCGACCACGGTGCCACCTATAAGTACACTAGTTTAGTGTATAGAGGGTAGTCAAACGACACCATCAGACAAAATGAATACCATCCAACCTTAAGCTTATCTTGCAAATACTGGCGAAATTAGAGTCCGCGGCAATATCCGGTCTTCTTCCCCTGTCATGGCCGCCATTGCGTTCATTCCGTAAACTAAACTCTTGGTTTTGCCATAATTTAGTCAACAAACACTAGATATCGACTAAATACATGGTTTATACGAATGTTAATCTAAATGCCTCGAAGAAATGACATAGATAATAGCTACATTCACGGAATGAACATAATGGCGGCCATGACAGGGGAAGATGACCGGATAATGCCAGTTCCGCTATACCCGTTGGCATAAGTATGTGTAAGCTGTCTGTCGTTGGTCGTGTTTGTATGGATACGTCTGATGGCGAATGTGTCAAAATTCGATTAGTTTCTTCAGCCAGAATTCGTAGGACATGTTACTCATTTCGCCAGGAATCGTGAAACGTTAATGACGTCGCGTCACAAGTTGGAGCTATTTTCAAGTTCGCGTAATTTATTTGCCAAATGGTGCAAATGTAAGTATGTTTGTTACGATAAATATAATATGTTATATATCAATCGAACGAAGAAAACCAGCACAATCGACCTGAATGTACATGTTTGAGTTTTATTACAAAATCCCACACTTTCAGGGTTTGAAATAACAAGAATACGGTGAAATATCACTGTAGAGATGTAACATCCAATCACGTGGGGCTTGATAAAAATGCGTGGAGAGCAAAAACCATAAGCAAAATTTCTATATTTTTAGCGCAAAAATTATTCTTAAACGTTAAAAGTTTATGCCATTTTCGTAAAAGAAAGTGACATCATCATAAAGTCAAATATTTTGATGCTGTATTGCGGGAACAGTTGTGTAGAGATTTCAAAATTACGGGAAAATAAGTTGGTATTACACTGATAAAATTGTTCTGCAACATTTATTTTTAATAATTTCTCTTTGAAATTTCCTATAAAAAATGCGTTTTTCATATATTATCAAATATATACAGTATTCATTTTAGATTTTGATTAAAGAGATCAAAAATAAGTTCAAATTTTCTTTGTCGACATAAAATGTCCCACCCTGTGCTTAAAATGAAAAACTAAATTGAACACGAAATTCGATTTGATCGTATGTGAAAATTTCTGTAAAACATTATTCTTCACTGAAATGAAAAATACATTTTTTTCACGCTGTTGAATAGTATATTGTTTATCAAAATTGTTCAAAATACGATGAAGTTATTAGTACTTTTCATTGTCGATACAAAATGTCCCATCAGCAAAATTACGTACTAAGTAACGTCAAAATATCTTAGTGTTTATGTTGAAGCTTCGATAATTCAATGCAAAATTGAAATCGAAATTTTAAAGATTGGTTTGAAAATGCTTTTTATATACTAGGAAATGTATACAGTACTTTATTCATAAAGGGATTTTTATTTTGCATTTTGTGTTCATTGGGGTTACACCAAGCATGTCTAAACTGTACAAAGAGCAAAGGGATAAATGCACACATTATGTATATAGCAATATGGTTATTTACAAGTTATTTTGCCTAAATCCAAGTTCTGTAAGTCCTAAGGATGCTGAATATACCCCCCCCCCTTTACACATAGTTACACAACTTATGTGTTTATGGTTATTGTACGCCCATGATCTAGTTTTTCTATCAATTGTACGCATAATGTCCGTCATATTTAACTAAAAAAACGGCCGTTTTGACGTTACCCAAAAAAGCTCCAACCTTGTAACGCGACGTCAATACATTCTGATTAAGTAGGGTGAAACAGGTCTTATAAGACACGTAGCTCACATGTTATTCAAGGATAAGGTTATAATCACTTTTCCAGACATTCATGGTTACCAACAGGTATGCCTTCATCCATATATAGGTATTAGCAGGTATAGCACCAATTGTTCAATAACATACGATACATTAGTACATTCTTATATACGAAAATAAAATATGTAAATTAAAGAATAAGAGTGTCTATATTTACCAAGGTTAACATGTTTGAGTGTACCAAAGCACACCTTTATGTTATTTAGAAATTATCGTCTCAGTGATAAACGTTTCACCACGTTGACATTCCATCAAATGTTTGGATAATTTACCATTTACTATAGGTCAGAGAATTTCGCACGATCCTGACCTTTTTTAGCATGCAATACCCTGAGAGACTTTAAAAACGCTCCACTTGATTAAATTTATTTTTGCTAAAACCAAATTGATTTAACGAATATTTCCTTGATAAATACGTCTATAACACTAACGGCTATCATGTTTGCTCTAAAAAATTGCCGAAATTATAAAGAGGGTTACGCTTGATACGCTCGAGCTATTTTAGGCCTTTCTGCACGTGATTCACAAACATATGCGTGTACTTAAATAATCAAAGTACTGAAAGTACTGACAGGCTGGCGAACTGCTAAGGAACAATAGCTTTTCAAGTGATATAACATCAAGTGGTTTTCTAAGTCGAAAGAGAGGTAAGTGCTGGACTTAATAAAAAATTTAAAATTTGGGAGCCGCCGTGATTCGAACGCTGAACCTTAGCATCAGAAAATTACTAAGCGAGTTGCTTAACCACTCGACCACGATCTCGTTGGAGAATATTGACCTAAATAATTTAACATAATAAAATCATTGATGCGCGCTCTATATCGCGTTTCGTAATGCCAGGATCTAGTATATATAAGATCTCTGGTAACGCGTAGTAATAATTATCAACGCATTTAAGCGCCTATTCTTTTAATTTCAAACAATTTCCTTCCATTACAAGAAGAAACTAATATATTACAATCGAACAGAATAAATGAAACAAGGAAAGTTGAATGTTCTTATCTTGCAAAACTGATTAACGAGGAGGAACTATTTGCATTGAGTGTATAGATTCTGTGTTGTCAGTTTCGGGAGTAAATTCATCTTAGTGGATTTCATTTTTTAGGATTGTAATAGTCTGGCGCGAAATCGCCAGCCTTAAAACCTGATTTATTTGTACTATTTGGATCGGCATATATGAAAACCACAAAAGGTTATTTGGTCGGCGTTTTGGCATGGGTTTCTGTTGACATTGCTCAGGGTAGTTGTGTCGTGGTGTTTCTGATTTATGTGCTCGGCTGGTTGGGTTGAGTGCTACCTTCCCTTTCGGATTTTCTCATACCTTTTTTGCTAATAATTATATCGGTACGGTGTCGCCCTTGTCCAAACATGAAGACCAAGAGGCGTTTGGCATACTCTGAGCCGGAAGTAGAGTACCGGATATGGTGTGTTAGAAAAATGGTTCACAGTGCACAACTTTTCGTCTTTGTGAACGATTCCAAACCACAAAATATGAAAACAATCAAGGACCGACCCGAATAATAATGCATCAACAGCATATAAACATTTTTAAAACGTTTTTTTTTAAGAAAATAAGAAAACTTTTCGAAAAAAAATCAGCTTTAGTTAGGTCAACATGACCTTTTACGATTTTCGTGACAATGAGCACATGAGAAGCGCATTAAATTGCGGATGTATGAGTCTTATAAGGCGCATTCAGGTGCGGATGTATGAGCTTTATAAGGTGCATTAAGGTGTGGATGTATGAGTCTTATAATGTGCATTAAGGTGTGGGTGTATGAGTCTTATAAGGTGCATTAAGGTGCGGATGTATGAGTCTTATAAGGTGCATGAAGGTGTGGATGTATGAGTCTTATAAGGTGCATTTAGGTGCGGATGTATGAGTCTTATAAGGTGCATTAAGGTGTGGATGTATGAGTCTTATAAGGCGCATTAAGGTGTGGATGTATGAGTCTTATAAAATGCATTAAGGTGCTGATGTATGAGTCTTATAAGGCGCATTAAGGTGCGGATGCATGAGTCTTATAAGCGCATTAAATTGCTGATGTATGAGTCATATAAGGCGCATTCAGGTGCAGATGTATGAACCTTATAAGGCGCATTAAGGTGCGGATGTATGAGTCATATAAGGCGCATTCAGTTGCGGGTGTATGAGTCTTATAAGGCGCATTAAGGTGCGGATGTATGAGTCATATAAGGTGCATTAAGGTGCGGATGAAAGAGTCTTATAAGCGCATTAAATTGCGGATGTATGAGTCTTATAATGCGCATTAAGTTGCGGATGTATGTGTCTTATAAGGCGCATTAAGGTGCGGATGTATGTGTCTTATAAGGCGCATTAAGGTGCGGATGTATGAGCCTTATAAGGCGCATTAAGGTGCGGATGTATGAGTCTTATAATGCGCATTAAGGTGTGGATGAATGAGTCTTAGAAGGCGCATTAAGGTGCGGTTTAATGAGTCATATAAGGCGCATTAAGGTGCGGATAAATGAGTCTTATAAGGCGCATTAAGGTGCGGATGTATAAGTCTTGTAAGGCGCATTAAGGTGTGGATGTATGAGTCTTATATGGCGCATCAAGGTGCGGATGTATGAGTCTTATAAGGCGCATTAAGGTGCGGATGTATGAGTCTTATAAGGCGCATTAAGGTGCGGATGAATGAGTCTTATAAGGTGCATTAAGGTGCGGATGAATGAGTCTTATAAGGCGCATTAAGGTACGGGTGTATGAGTCTTATTAGGCGCATTAAGGTGCGGGCGTATGAGTCATATAAGGTGCATTAAGGTGCGGATGAATGAGTCTTATATGGCGCATTAAGGTGCGGATGTATGAGTCTTATAAGGCGCATTAAGGTGCGGATGTATGAGTCTTATATGGCGCATTCAGGTGCGGATGCATGAGCCTTATAAGGCGCATTAAGGTGTGGATGAATGAGTCTTATATGGCGCATTAAGGTGCGGATGTATGAGTCTTATAAGGCCGTAGATAGCACGTGTGGCCTTCTTATTCTTAGACAGCGAAACATTTATACTTACGACCTTATAAGACTGATACATATTTGACATCTGCATTTAGGTGCTTCTAATGACCCCATTTTTAAAAAATCGGAACTTGTGATGTTGACCAAAATAAAGTTGTAAAAGTTTGTTTTTCCATAAAAAATAATACTTTTTGTTTACTCAAAATTTAGATTTTGCACTTACGACCTTCTCAGTCTAAGACAGTGATATATTTGTTATATTGTAGACTCTGGTAAATACGCGCATAGTTGAAAAAAGCGCAAACGACCTTACCGTCAATCTATATTGACGTTACACACGAAACTGGTACGCTTTATGAATTTCGAGTGGTCACTAAGAGTTATTGACCATTTTCTATTGGTGTATAAGCGCGTACTATATATATCCTTAACATAAAATTTAACAAGACATACCCCAGGATGGTGTGAAGAGGAACTTCAATCCTTGGTCCGTGTACTCCCTGGTAAGTGACCAGATAAATGTGAACAAGAGGATGAGCAGTAACAGAGGTACCAGAACAATGCTAACTTTCTCGATGGTTTTAACTCCTTTACTAACACCGATAGCCGCCAATAGCACCGCCAGGAAGTGTGTAAGTACTGGCCAGTAGCTGTCCTGAAAATAAAAGAAGTTTTTGTAAATATACAAGTTTTAGCGTTTCCAAAAATCGTTTGCAGGGCATAACCATTTTTAAGAAATGTTTCAAGATATAGCATATCAATGTAGACTGCAGAGTCAAACCGTTCTTCTCAGTCTTAAGTCAGCTTTGTCATTTTTTAAAAATTCATGTTTAACAAACAGCAGTTACCTATTAATGTTGGACGCTGGATTTTCTTGTAATTGATAGTAACCTGGCTCTTTTGTGAGTCAAAATTCTAAGAATAACAAGGCAGAAAACTCATAAATATAGGTCACAGGGTTACCAGCATTATATGTAAGAGCTTTCTTAGTGATGGCGAATAACCATGTATAACTTCAACAGGATACTCTGAGTAATTGACATTTTTGTCAGTTTAATTGATACATGTCGCTGGCAAGGCGGAAATACTTTCGTTATCATGGTGCATCAAATTTTATGATCAAACAGTTATAACTGAAACCAGTTCTAGAAATGTAAATGACGAACTAGTTAATGTGTATAAAAACCCTTTAAAACATGAAATACCAATCAATTGCACGAAATGGGTTGCTCTTCAGCGAAATTCTGCTTAAAATATCAGTCAAAAATAGCGGTCTAAATATTATTATTAAAACGGTCTAAATATCATACTTTTTGTACTAAATTTGAAACTTTCGCTTTTTACTCGTACAATTGCAAAAACCAGAACGATTTCATAGATCAGCATAAAAGAGGCATTCCCTATAACTAGCATATTTTTCTCTACTATCATATTAAATTAGCTAAATGTACAAAGCACTGTCAAATATCATAATTTGTCAGAAGAAAGTGTGCGCAAATATGTCCGTATAAAGTCAAAAATATATTTATATCACCAAATATAATTTATCGCTTCGAGCGATTTATTATTATGTGGTCAAAGGGAAACAACTCTTGACATTTTGGCTCATTACGGAAATATATTTTCCTTTTTTTCTTGGTAATTAGTGGGAGCTTTTTGTAGAAAATTTGAGGAGTTTAAGCAATAATGATTCTCATTTGATGTATAATATTCCTAAATCGATTTAAACGATCAAAGTTATAGGGAATGCCTCTTTAAAGTAACATATAAAAACCGGAAAATTTGTGTAAAAATATACAGAACAAGAAGTGATTACATATTCTAGGCGTTTTTAAGGGTACCGTATAATCATGTATTGTACGTTACCCGTGTACCAGCTAGATATGTTTACTAGTATTTCGTTTTCTTCCATCGAATGGTGTTGTCCGTCTTTGGGACTTTATTTAAGTACTTAAAATGCATCATTCTGTAGAAATGATACCAGGTTATTGCATGAATTTTGAAATAACCGTTTAGGGCATGATGGGTCTTTTACATACAATGTACATACATACTTAAAATGAACATGTGTATTATTATACCTCCGCAAATTCATAAAATGTTTTAGTGGATATTTCTTTATCTGATGGTAGTTCGTGTCCAACATAGTAGATAAAATAGTAGAAGCACCAGCCCAGTACCACGGAATAGTAACAGCTGAAAGGATACAAAATAATTCCATGTATATGTACACGTATACGAAATGTAGTCAAATATGTACGATACATGTATATGTAATGTAGACAAATGTATACACAGAGCAGTAAATGTAGACGCAGAGTATTCAAATATATACATGGTGTAGTCAAATATGTACGATATATGTATATGCAATGTAGACCAATGCATACACAGAGCAGTAAATGTAGACGCAAAGTAGTCAAAAATATAGACAGTGGAGTCAAATATGTACGATACATGTATATGTAACGGAGACCAATGCATACACAGAGCAGTAAATGTAGACGCTGAGAAGTCAAATATATACACAGTGGAGTCAAATATGCACGATACATGTATATGTAACGGAGACCAATGCTTACACAGAGCAGTAAATGTAGACTCAGAGTAGTCAAATATATACACGATACATGTATATGTAACGGAGACCAATGCTTACACAGAGCAGTAAATGTAGACGCAGAGTAGTCAAATATATAGACAGTGGAGTCAAATACGTACGATATATGTATATGCAATATAGACCAATGTTTATACAGAGTAGTCAAATATATACACAGTGGAGTCAAATATGCACAATACATGTATATGTAACGGAGACCAATGCTTACACAGAGCAGTAAATGTAGACGCAGAGTAGTCAAATATATACACAGAGGAGTCAAATTTGTACGATATATGTATATGCAATATAGACCAATACATACACAGAGTAGTCAAACATATACACAGAGGAGTCAAATTTGTACGATACATGTATATGCAACCTCGACCAATGTATATACAGAGTAGTCAAATATATACACAGTGGAGTCAAATATGTACGAAACATGTATATGCAATATAGACCAATGCATACACAGAGTAGTCAAGCATATACATAGTGTAGTCAAATATGTACGATGCATGTATATGCAATATAGACCATTGTATATACAGAGTAGTCAAATATATACACAGTGGAGTCAAATATGTACGATTTATGTATATGCAATCTCGACCAATGTATGTACAGAGTAGTCAATATATACACAGTGTAGTCAAATATGTACGATACATGTATATGCAATATAGACCAATACATACACCGAGTAGTCAAATATATACACAGTGGAGTCAAATATGTACGATACATGTATATGCAATATAGACCAATGCATACACAAAGTAGTCAAGCATATACACAGTGGAGTCAAATATGTACGATACATGTATATGCAATATTGACCAATGCATACACAGAGTAGTCAAATATATGCACAGTGGAGTCAAATATGTACGATACATGTATATGCAACCTCGACCAATGTACATGTATTTACATAACAGTAAAGTGTATATACTATGTAGTGAAATGTAAACGACCATAGATGTTTCCGTGCTCTGTAAACGCAGTAACCGTTTAAAACACTTAAAAGTTTTTTGTAATTATATGAAACTACTATAGTTGGTTCAATAAGTAATACTTACGAGGGAACTATCCCATTCGAAAGAATAGCGGTGAATACCGTTAACTCATGTATATTAGCTTATACCCAGTCAAAGATATATAAACATAGCTTACCTACCGGACGACAGTATATGCTTATACCCAGTCAAAGATATATAAACATAGCTTACCTACCGGACGACAGTATATTGATACCCGTTCTCGGTTGACTTTGAAAGGACATTTTTTGTACATGTACTAGTATATACGTACGTA
Organism: Spisula subtruncata; assembly: GCA_963678985.1. Classification (NCBI taxonomy): domain Eukaryota; kingdom Metazoa; phylum Mollusca; class Bivalvia; order Venerida; family Mactridae; genus Spisula; species Spisula subtruncata. The sequence continues at coordinate 20,268,411 of OY787676.1, read as the reverse complement.
TATTTATTTCAAATTGGTTCACGACCGGTTGTTATTAGAAACCAAATCGAATGCGGTTTCCTATGGCAACGTAACTTGACGTCATTCGGCCCAATGTTTTGTTTACACATTTTCACCGACAATAATTATTACCACCACTTGTACAAACAATATAATCAAGTGCAGTAGTCAAATGTACAACATGTACAGTCAAAAGTGCACTCAGTACAGTCAAATATACACACAGTACAGTCAAATGTGCATACAGCGCAGTCAAATGTGCACGCATCGCCGTCAAATACACCCGCTCTTCAGTCAAATGTACACACCTTACAATCAAATGCACAAGCAGCACAGTCAAATACACCCACTGTTCAGTCAAATGTACACACCTTACAATCAAATGCACAAGCAGCACAGTCAAATACACCCACAGTGTACCAGTCGAATGTACACACCTTACAATCAAATGCACAAGCAGCACAGTCAAATGTACACACATTACAATCAAATGCACAAGCAGCACAGTCAAATACACCCGCAGTACTGTCGAATGTACACACCTTACAATCAAATGCACAAGCAGCACAGTCAAATGTACACATCTTACAATCAAATGCACAAGCAGCACAGTCAAATGCACCCGCAATACTGTCGAATGTACACACCTTACAATCAAATGCACAAGCAGCACAGTCAAATGCACCCGCAATACTGTCGAATGTACACACCTTACAATCAAATGCACAAGCAGCACCGTCAAATATACCCACAGTGTACCAGTCGAATGTACACACCTACAATCAAATGCACAAGCAGCGCCGTCAAATGCACCCGCAGTGTACCAGTCGAATGTACACACCTACAATCAAATGCACAAGCAGCACAGTCAAATACACCCACTGTTCAGTCAAATGTACACACCTTACAATCAAATGCACAAGCAGCACAGTCAAATACACCCACAGTGTACCAGTCGAATGTACACACCTTACAATCAAATGTACAAGCAGCACAGTCAAATGCACCCGCAGTACTGTCGAATGTACACACCTTACAATCAAATGCACACGCAGCACAGTCAAATGCACCCGCAATACTATCGAATGTACACACCTTACAATCAAATGCACAAGCAGCACAGTCAAATGTACACACATTACAATCAAATGCACAAGCAGCGCCGTCAAATACACCCGCAGTACAGTCGAGTGTGCACGCAATACAGTCTAACACACGCACAGTACAGTCGAATGTAGCAATACTATAGTGAATCTCGTTAATAACGCATTTCATTTTACCGTGCGAAGTTTTGTGACACAATTCTGAATTATATTTTAATTCGTTGTAGTATAATTATGCATGTTCGCTTTTTGCTATGACAACAATAGTTATGTTCGTCTTCTTTTCGTGCTGTTCTTTTCTGGTTATTTATCTTATTTTCACCGAGTCAAGGCTACGGGCCCGAGTGATTATAAACACTTTTTGTCTGCATTTTTTCTCAGTAGCCGTCGGTTGAGCAATTGCCCTATTGATCATTTCACTCACTCTCTAATGGCATCTCATGTGGTAACAAATATGGATCTTATTTAATTGTAGCATAAAGAAAGCCAATCATATTGCTTGTTACTGTCCAAGAGTTTAGTATGGTGTGATGAAGCTGATTGGTTGTCCGTATCCTTAAATAAAGTAAGATCAATATTGAATACCACTAATCGGTACTGTTTGATCAAAGCACTGGCGGAAATCGTAAAGTAACTCTCAAATTTTAAGATTTCTTTACCACAATTTACAATTATGAAATAATTTTTTAAAAAACAAGTCATGTGGCTTCTATCCTCATCATGATACATGTAGGCCTATGGCTAACATAGCTATCAAGCATTGTCAATCATAATAACTTACTGAAATAACTTAAAACATGTTTGTTTAAAAGCTACTGCTGTGTATGGGTTGGTGACATAATGGTGAATATGTATGATAAGTATGAAAGCAATATCTCAAAGGATTTTGAAGATATAAGAGGTTACAATTTTTTTATTTTTTTCTTTCCCAAGATGCCCAAACCTATCCGTCCTCGGACGCTAAACGAAGAAACGATTTGGTATGGCCTAATTGTATATCGGTGGTTATACATCTTAGTCATCGATTTCCTTTTAATGTTGTTGTTTGTGTGTATGGTATTTGAAAACAAAACTCAGTATTCAGAGTACTCGGACATTGTAACGACCGAATACTAGATACAACAGGAACGTGGAGAATGTGTGAAAACACGGAAACTTGATCATTATTGTGAAGTGGTCATATTTACCGGTATTTGGTGGTTCTGTTGCCTACACGTAATACACGCAACGACAGATTGGGCGGAACTTTTTACCGATTTAGATTGACATGTAGCGCTTCATCCACTCGCAGTGCAACATAAGCGCACCTCCCGGGTTAAGAGATACGACGGTCATCTTGTTCGACAAGCTAGATTATATACACAGGTGGTTGTAAACAAGCAACTATTTACAACCACAAAGCAATAACTAAAATATTAAATAACAACAAATCAAAGTAAAGTTCTACATTTTTTAATCGAGAAATAAACATCGTTTGACTCATGTCAAAAGCATATAATATAGATCGGTTCATGTTTCCCTACTATAGTTACCACACATAGCAATCATAGTTGGAGTCGAATAACAAACGTAGCTTTAACAAGTGCAGCATTTACAAACATTGTTTTTACCAAGCATAACATTAACATATGTGGTTAATAAAGTATAGCATAAAACAACAAATATGGCGTAACTTTAACAAACATTGCTTTGACAAGCAAAGCATAGTATTTACAAATGGGGCTTGTAAAAACATAGCATTTAAAAATATATTTTTAATTTTTCTGTAACGTGAGCAGACCCAACGACATCCTTATCATCCAAGCAGACAATTGTTTCGGCGATAAGTCTTTTCTTTCCAAATCGTTGGTATTTATACCAACAACATCGTAAACTATGAATATGCACATTTTCGATTGTGACGTTCTTGAAGTATAGATCATGATTAAAGTCAATAGTTTTTTTACCATGAGACCGGCATGTTCTCTTACACTGGCGTCCCCCTTCTGGAATCAAGCTCACTTCAACAAAAGAATTTTTAAGTTGATGGAGCAGTTCGTGGGGACCAGTAATGTTTTCAATAGTTACCTTCAACCTCTGCGTGATAACTAAATACTGTACTTTCATGTTAAGTGTGGCTAACTTTTTGGCACTGCCAATATGCGTGTTATTTGCCATTTTAACGGTGACTTTAGTATCCAAATATTGTCCATCTTGTGAGCCTGGGTCTATCTTGGAGTTTGCAAACAGACGTTTGCGTACGTGAGGTGAACTTTTAAAATGTTGTTCCGATTCAGGGACTGTATTTACAGTTCCTGTTGACCACTCGCTAACATGATCTAGTAATTGTTTCTCTCGCGATAATACCCCAATTATACTTGACATATCAACACCCTTCCGTCGCATATCGTCCAATTCGGAAATGACATCGTTTATGGTTTCGCGGGTGTTATTGCGAGTATCAACAAGTTGCTCATTGGTGTATGTAATGGCGGGCGTTACTTTTGAACATTTTTGAGTAACCTCTTCAGAAGTGTCTTTCTTAGTGTTGTATACTTCTTGTTGTTTATTTGATGATTCTTTTGGAGTTATCAGATAAGATGCCAGTTTCGTTGTATTGACAGTGTTTGTAATGATGGATGGCTCGACGGCAGTCTCCACACTGGTGCATGTATATGTTTCATCTGTTTGGGCCGATTTAGCAACGTCAGAAATTTCAGTTGCCGCCAAACTATTATCTTCTTCTTCTTCCACTTTATCGAGTGTGTTGTCATTAAGAAGGTCATTCAAACTATAGTCCGAATTAGTTGTGTACTTAGATTTGTAGAATGCACGCGCCTCTTTTCGTCGCTTCTGTCGGTTTTCCAAAGAACATTTTCGTTCGTTCCAAAACATTTTGCTTAGTTTGTTTTTCATGTTTATAATCTCATCGCCTATCGCTTCTGCTGCATCAGTTGTGTCTTTAATCGTTTGATCCCGAATGTTTGGCAACTTCGATAAAATGCTGCCAGCCAGTTGGCCTTTGAAATCTGAAACCCCAGACATTTTCTCTTTTATCCAACTAAATGAATCCATTATTGAGTAAGTTGTGCAAGCGAGCTTTCCGCTAGTTGTATGGAGAGTCACCAGTAAGAAAGTGATCTTACAATGAATGTCCTGAGTTTATATACACGAAATATACTTGGTCCACACCTAGTTGCTAATATACATTTCACACCAAAATTCCGTTAAACATTAGCGAACAAGCAGGGAAGGGACTGGTTACAGAGTATTCTGAACATGAGTACTAGAGTAGCAAGGTTATGCTGATATTTCTGCCTGGCTTCCAGATGACTTGCATGTACAGTATGTAAGCAAATAAAGACTTTATTTAACGAGGATATACATTTGGTCATCCAATCTTTCATGTGGGCCTTAAGTACGTAGTTTTAATCATTAATCAAACCATATCGACGGTGCCAACCAAACCCCCCGTAACTCAATTGTGGCGTGACAACTTTTTTTGCAGCATCCGCATCTGCTAGACGTCCCGTGCATCTCTGTCTTGTCGCCATTTAAGTAACGCTTTTGGCTATTTAGATGGCGACAAGACAGAAATGCGCGGTACGTCTAGCAGATGCGGATGCTGAAAAAAAGTTTTCGCGCCAAAATTGAGCTACGGGGTTTTGGTTTGGCACCGTCGATATATAAGGTAGTAGCAATGTTTCGGATTGAAACCTATAAGAGAGCAAACGATTATTAATGGCATTTTTTATGCAGGCATCTGTACCAAATTCAAGTGAGTATTTGACAATTGTTATTATTTTTGCAATATGCCTTAACTTGAGGCAGTCCCTTTAAGCTTAGCGTTGGAAAGAGGCCGTTGTTATTTTCTCAAAACTCTAAGCGATGGTTTTACATTTTCTTTTATAAATCGACATTTGAATATCTGCCATATTACAAACTGCATGTGTATGCTAGCCGCATCGGGAGACTTCGGCATCCGCTGTATGTCATACTATCAGTTCTAAGGTATCCTATGGAGTGTTTGTATGTTGACTTGAGCCGGATTCTGGAAGAAACACTACGCTCTTGAAACAGTTACAGATGAGAGACGCTGTTCTGTTTTGTCAAAAGCGGATTTAAAAGCGTTTGAACATAGACCACAGCGTTCATTTTCGTCGTCGTTGCAATAATATTGAGTTTCGCATTTCCATCATAACAAACACACACGACCCAAAGAAATTATTAAAAGCTCAAGTTCTCACCGCAAACATGCAAGTATGTGCCATGCAAGCGACCGCGAACACACCTAGTTGAACAAACACCAATTTAACCCTGTCCAGTAGTGATGTTTTAAAAATAACTGATCTTGTCCTATCAAAACTGTCTCTATGGTACAACAATGTCAGTTAATATTTTATATATCGCGCTTACAGACTCAAATACCTTTCGCGGAGTAACATATTTTTTCTTGGTATTTTCCAGACGTATGCATACATGCTTTTCGCAATAATTTAACTGATAGTTCCGGTGGATATAACCACATTTGTTGCCATACATTTTTCGGTGGAGAAAGCCGCCATAAACATCGCGAAAGTCCAATGGACATGACTATGTTAGGTTTCGACACTGTTGATCGATTTTTAATCTTAGAAGCAATTTCACCTTAACAAATAGCTGATAACTCATTTAACCACCTAATACAACGAATGTTACTAATATTCTCCATAAAATGCCATTTCATAATTTACCACCACTTATTTAGTGCTTATATAGTGACATGTTTACATTAAAACAACGCACGCTCTACAGAATTTTGTTTTCAGCTCTAGTCGCATTGTATTACCGTACACAGTCATCAAATGTTTTCATTTTCATACATGGTCAAAAAGTGGTATATCGCTAGGATGGCTTAGAATGAGAAGGTCGTAAGTATTTCTTATAAATTATAAATTGTAGGGACACAAACCAAAGCCACACAGCTACGGCGACAGCGTCTAGCCACACACGCAAGAGTCAAACACAGTACAAAAATGGATGCTTCAAGCGAGTCAATGAATGACACACTGTGGACTTTGAATTTTGTGCCATTGCAATCCGCTTCTCAAGGCAATTCTTACGAGTCTATTATATGAAAGTCGGAACTTGTCATGTTGCCCAAACTGAGGTTAAAAAAGCTTGTTATTCCATATGTAAAGAGTAATTGTCGGACAGTTTTTCTCAAAATATCGAGTTTGTACTTAACATCCTCTCAGTCTAAGCCAGCAATATATATTTATCATTAGCAAGCATGGTGTAGCCTTACTAATGGCTTCTGACAATGTTAGTTGTTTATGATGGCAAACACTTCTGCCAAGTTTGAAAACAATGCATTATGGACATACAGGACAATCACTATATGTATCGTGCATTAGTAGATGCTGGACCATATAGACTTCATTGAATAACACGGAGTCACGATAACGCTTACTTTTAAAGACATCAAAAGCTGTTTTTCTACTATCGGGTTGAAAGTTTATTTAATTTTGTACACGAAACTTGTTTCTATTGTGTCCGACAAATTTCAATTTGAAGAAAATATAACGCGTTTGAACAAATAAACTTGCCCTATCCCTCTATAAATAGTTCTATTAACAAAATAAAATTACTAAATAAATGTTAATGAAAGAATAAAAGCCCACCCAAATGACGAAGCTCTTTAATAGGTACAGTAAATTTCCGCTGTCAAATTCGCCACAATTAGTGCGAAAAACAAATCGATATTTTTCTTATTTATTTTCAATGGAACATCACTGTATTGACAAAGATACATTATATGAGTTTGGAAAAACGAACTTCTATGCAGGCTACAGTGCTGACAACCCACAACTCAACGGAATGGTGGTTCCTGTCCTTCTCACTGACTTCATTTTGCAGTAATGAAAAGTATAAAATACTCTAATTTCTGGTGTAAAAAAGGCTGAACTGAGTAGTCACAAGTTTAGCCGTTAAAAGGCTGAAATACTTATTACCGTGTGTTGAAAGGCTAACACAATCGGTATATCTGTCAGAAAGTCACACAAAGTTTAAATAAATGATACAGAACATTTAAGTCATTGAATAGCGGATGAATGGGAGTAAAAACAGTTACATTAAACACTTCCATATACATGTACTAACTAATACCTTAGATAATGTAATTATGTGTCAATACCTTATTGCGAATGTAACCATTGAGATCCAAGCCCCACACCAGATATGGTTGTCACCCAGAAATGCACGGAACGATCCTAGCACTGCTTTCTTTGTATATCGGCCCGTACCGTACTCCAGCATCAATAACGGACTCGACCAGAGGAACAGAAATAGTAACCATACGATTAGGAACACTAGCCCACCTAAAATAGACAAACAATCATTAAAGGTGCACCCTTCCGGTCAGAACTTGTTTGTGTCCCTACATTTATGTAAGCGGTGAGGTGACATATAGCATTGGTGCTGTCAGTTTGTTCGGACGTGACGCAATTATTGTTTGTTGAACCCCAAACAAACGTTTGAGTGGAATTGCTCCAAACTTTCATAGATGAACAACACCAATGTACGGATGACTGTAAAGGATGAAATATTTTATCGTCATTTGTCACCAATAGTATGACTCGTTGTTAATTTAACAAATCACTGGCTTAGAATAAAAAAACTACTTACGACCTTATAAGACGCATACATATTTGATATCTACATGTACACTACAATGCGCTTCTTATGAGCCTATTTTCATGAAAATCTGAACCTGTCATGTTGACCAAACTCAAGTTGAAAAAGCTCGTTTTAACATCAGCAAAGACTAATTTTCGGACAAGTTTTTCTTGTTTTCTGAAAGTTCTCATATAAGTCAGCGATATGTACGTGATATATATATATATTAAATTTAGATCCATTGATGTCAGATCTAAATATAGTTTCCTCTAAATAAAAGATGTTTGTAAAGCACGTATGCCCCGATGCACGCCAATGGTTTGAAATAGTAAAGGTCACAGTGACTTTGACATTTGATCTACCGGTCTCAAAATAAATTTGGGTCATCTCAAGCGTGCTTTTGTTATTGAACGGAACCCATTTTGTCTACGGACCAACCAACAAACCGATGAACCGACCAACATGTGCAAAGCATTAAATCCCTCATCGCCGATTGTGGTGCATAAAATAGTGATGTCCTGCCAATTTGCACACTTTTTGAATAATCATCTCATTTTCGTGATTGCGTAGGCTTAAAGAACTATAATAAGAACCAGTGTGAAGAAAATGTAATTAAATATAACGTATATCTATATCGCTGGCTTAGAATAGCAAGTAAGTACAAAATCAATATTTTAAAAAAGCAAGAAAAAACTGTTAAAAAACTCCTCTTTACTTTTGGAAGCCCCAACTCTTTGTACTTCAGTTGGTTCAATATGACAAGTTCCGATTTTCATGAAAACAGGTTCATGTAAGAAGCGCTTTGTAATGCAAAATTCAAATATGCATGAGTCGTATAAGGTCATTAGTAGTACGTCTCATTCTAAGCAAGCGATATTTGCTCTCAGTTTGTTATGTATATCTTAATAAACTGCATTGCTGTAGATTTACTTATGTTTGGCTAATATTCACTGAACTCTGTTTTAATCCATATGCTTGTTTTATGTCATTTTGTACTTTTATGTATGCTACTCATGCCAATGTGAAAGCAATTATATTTTTCATGACTATTTTATGAATGCGGTTTACTTTGTGTTTGGGTACCATATATATTTCCAACAATAATATACTTGTTTAATTTACTATACAGCTCGTCTGTTTGTATGCTATTAGGAGAGTTAATGTTTATGTCGGATACGAGCTTCAAGCTTATATGGCATATGTTAAACCATGAACGACTTTAAATTAAAATTGTCTTATCTTAATACGGATTCTTTTTGTTAGAATATGTTTTACAGTTTTTTGTCCTCGTCAATAGGTGTGCCTGGGTTTTTTTATTTAATGAGAGTGGTATCATTATTTTCTTATTCAGATTCAGATTCGCTGTCAGTCTAAATTACTATGTTATGTTCCATACCTTCTTCACTGCTGTTTTGAGCAACGATTCTTGGAAACCTCCAAATATTACCGGTGCCCACAACACATCCCATGCACGATAAAACAAGCCCAATTGTTGACTGAAAATGAGCCCCATCTTCCGTTTGGTTTTCCACACCACCAAATTCTTCTGATAAGGACAGGGTACCCTACAATAATCAAAGAACAAATTATTAGAATCAGAAAATAAATTCGGCAAATGCATAGCTAGTCCATACGAAATATCCTGGTGACTATGGTAAACAAATATCACATACGTATTCCTGTTTTCTCTTTTTTTTGTTAATTGAATGAAATTATGCGGCTCCCATTGAGGCCACTGGATAATACAAAACTACCGAAGCAGTCTAACTGACCTATAATAAATCATTTTATGAAGCTTGTCCATATCAAAACGCTGACGATAATGTCAAAAGTAGGAAGGTTCGGCTATTGTATATTTTGCGCATAATTCTATCAATTCTATCTACAAGTCATTTATTTAGTTACCCACCTCTGAACATTTTCAAGAATACTATTTTTCTTCTAATGGCGCATACGGGGAATATTTACTCTGATGCTTTTTGACAGCTATGACTTTGGCATTTCATCTTCTCGTTCGGTTTTGTGTGTTCACTATTCTGTTTATTTGTGTTATGTGATTGGTTTTTTTTATGTTTTTTGTCCTCGGCTGGTTGATTTGAATGTTGCCTTCCCTGTCTGATTTTCTCATATCTTAATTACTCTTTGCTAATAAGATAATGTCACTTTCGTCAGCAGTTGACTTGACAACAACCTCTTCTGGAACTTGTGGTTAGAAATATGCTATTTCAAGTTTCATATTAACTTAAATATGTCAAACATAATTGCGTACCGGAAAAGTTACTAGATGGACAAACTGCGAGTTCCAGTAATTCATTTACGTTGTGATAACACATGTCGAGCAAGAGGTGAGCTTTGCACTCTATCACCTAGTATGTCAACGGAAACAACATTTCCAACAGGTTAACCCTTGATATAAGACAATAAATACGTTGTCTGTTGACGATTAATTTGTTCACTTGAACAATAATGAAAAATATATTGAATATAGGCTATACTTTGATAAGTGAAATTCCGATGAATATTCAAATTGATATAAATGGGTGTACATGTTCAGCGGATAACAACAAATAATGCTGATAAAATGTCATATAGTTATATATAATTGCAAAGAAATGGCAGTGATTATAAATGTCGCCAATTTTAAGTCTGATTCTGAGTTTCAGTCGTACAATGGTGATGAATAAGGCCCCTGTGCTTGTAAAACAAGTTTAAACAACTTTGATGTAATTATCCCCACAAGACGAAATTTTTGTGTGAGCTTATCTATCGGTGAGCCTGTCTGTCTGTCGGTCCGTTTTGGTTTCCAGATGATAACTGAGACAGGCGGTCAATATACCGTCATTTGTTTGCCAAATGCACTTGATTTACGAAGACGGTGACAATATAAGATCACGTGGATGGCGTACCTCCCCCTCTCCCATCCATGAATGTTTACGGAACATAATTATCGATTGCGTTCGGTGACATGTGATGAACTAGTCACATGTTTTGCAAATTGTGCAAGCTCGACCAATTCCGTCTGTCTCCTGTTTGATTGGTGTACTGAAAAACACCATATGTTCATACGGTACAGTATAATTATTTTGTTAGCACCTTGCATGGTGTTTTCGCTTTTCGTTTGGGTATTTTGAATGTTGGTTAAAGTATTTTGTTAACCTTCAACTTAATATTATGTTAACAAGTACATAATCGGTTCATCATGCCCCCACTAACAAAAGTTGGGGGAGACATAGTGTTTGTGTTAGATTTCTTGATGGATTTCACAAAAACTTTCCGCGCTTGTTTTTCCTTAACAACATATCTAATTCCATTGAAGCTTCACATGGTATGTTCAGTACTACGACTAGTTCAGCAAATTGTCATGAGTATTCGGATACTTTGTTTCCGAAATTATGGACCCTTGTTGAAGAGTCGTTGCTTTGCTTTAGTGGCAGCATCAAATGATTCAACATTTTGTTTCCAATGCACTCATGATCGGGGTTATCGCCAGTGAATTTTTGCAGAAATGAGTTATTGGGTGCATTCGGTGACACGTGAGTTGTGCTAGTCACGTGCAAATATCTAAAAATAAATTTTTGTCACGTGTTATATGGAAAAGATCACCCAAGTGCAATCAATATACCCCCTTAGTACAATATACTTGTTTTGTTATAAAGACGTCGCGCACGATGTTCCGTCTTTTTACGTTTTTAGGGTGTGCGCACTGGAAGAAAATTGTTAAAGAGCTTAATTTTTATCGGATTTCTTTCAAATTTTAACTAGGAGTAGCTTTTAAAATGTACTTTTCGTCCGTAATTTCAAAATAGATGAACACCTTCCTGAAAATTTATAATAGGCGTTTTTCTTGAGATTTTTGTTGAAAAACGTCGTGTAACTGCGTCACATTTGTCTTGATGCAGTGTGCGAAATTTCACCTTAAAGAAGTCGATTTAAGGTCAAGTTTTACGGTAAGATACCACATGTGTTCGCAAATGAATAACAAACAAGATGCCATATTACATTTGGACATGAGACTTCAAACATAGCTGTTGGTAATTGTTAAATAGTTTGTAAAATTCTGTAACTTTGCCATTTTTTGCGTAAAATATATAAAACTTATATATAAAAAATACTCCAGTTATTTTCATTTTCCCTGCAAAATATTGATATTTTGTCAACTTTAAGAGAAATTATATGACATCAAACTTGTAGTCAAAAAATGGTTGAGAAAACGCAATTTTAGAAAGTACAACAATTTTATAAAAATACAAAAAAGTGTCACAAATTATTTTGACGTGACAGTAAAATCCGAAGAAAGATTTCATACTAAAATATTTCTTTATGATCGTCACTTTTCTTTTTTCCCGTATCCACATGTTATAATTATAATCATCATGCAAAGTGTACAATAATTAAAAAATTACTGAACTATAATTGTTATGATTTTATAAGCATTCTTCGTTTGCAACCCGGCGTGTCACAAAATAGAAAATGGCGTATTTTTCGTAGTAAGCGTCCCAGTAGCTTATATTATGTCATTAATATTGGATTATGTAACATAATTTCATAAAAAATAAAGGTACTGTTTCATTGATTGTTATACCTTCATCGAATTGTAAAAATTTCGAATAGCTGGGGTACTTAATTTTGTCCTTGAGAGGATATATTCAGATGTAAGGCGTTTTGTAAACTTTTTCTAAAATGTTAAAATTCGAATCATGACTCTAAGTATTCATTATTATTTGAACTACGGTGTTAGAAGATTTTAATGAGTACTGAATCAAAAATATGATATTCATATTCCGTTTTCATGACAGATTTATCATGTAAAATTTCATAAGTTTCCCAGCATAAATGCTAAAATAATACAATATTTTACATCGGCATCATAGCTTGTTAACTTTTATAAATTTACGCTCTAAACATGACGTCGGACATAATTGACGTCCGCATGTTCTGACACTCAGATACATAATTTTAATACACATCACAATGAAAACACACGTGTATGATAAACATAATTACATTTTATTCATAATTTATATTAAACATTACCTATGTTTTGTGATTGAAATCTTATCGGGAGGGGGGGGGGGCAAATACGAACACATTAATTAAAAATATAAGAAATGTTGATTTATTAAAACAATCTGGTTATCAATTACTAAAAAGTACATGTAGCATGACATTCGCTAGCTTATAGAATCTACATTTGTATTACTTACGACCTATTAGATAAGACTGCTTCACAAGGCGATTCTTATGAGCCTATTTTCGTGAAAATACGAATAGGCCTTGCTGAACAAACTGATGTTGAAACAGCTTTATTTACCATAAGTAAAGAGTTTTTTTCTTGATTTCTCTAAATAACGATTTTGTAGTTACGACCTTCTCATTCTAAGCCAGCGCATCGTTTCCTATAAAGAGTAATAAAACCTATAGAGGTTATTTACGAGTAATAAATTAAAGATGAATATTACTACTAAGTTAAAGATCTTAGTGTTGAAGAAAGAACCGTAAAACATTATAAAACCCGGGTTTTTTTGTAAATACAAAATACTTTTCCGACGTTCTTTATAAAATTTATTTAATAAAATTACAAGTTATATTCGTATTCTTTTCAGTATTATTATCGTTGATGTATACTTGAACAATGTATTGGATATTATACACATCACTTAGGTAGTTTTTTCAAGACAACGCGATGAATATGACTGCTCGGATATTTTGACGTTAAATTTTACGCTTTCCGTGTGACGCATCCACGACGCAACACCGTGCGCGACGTCATAGCGTTGCATAATATTTACGTTTTCCTCGTAAAATTACGGTATTTCTCGCGGTATTCAAACTGATCTGGATTGTCTTTCACAGATATCTTTTAGACGTTTGTTCATGCTATATTATGCGAGACGTTTATTTGATGCAGTATTTATTGTGTTAGCATATTGATAGTTTTTCCTTTTTTTAATTGCTAAATGCATAACTAGGGTATTTTTCGTGATACTTACATTAATATTAGTTATTGTTGTCACACAGTAATAGTTACTTATATATATTTCAGAGAGGCTAACCAGTGCATGTACTCAAATTATTGGATCAATACTTATTAACCGATATGAACGAATAGTTCCGTGCTTAGGCCACACGTGACCTTTGTGGCTAAGTCTATTAGTAAAAGTACGTGCTTAGGCCACACGTGACTTTTCGGCTAAGTCTATTAGTAAAAGTATGTAAACAAAAAGTTAGAAAACAACCACTAGTATCTTATCTTTAACCGATTTTCACGAGATATGTTCGACGCTCAAGCCAAGAATGAGCACTTGACTCGAGTGTCGAACATATCGCCTGAAAATCGAGACAAAATAAGATACTTGTGGTTTGTTTTTAACTTTTTGTTGACACCTTTTTACTTGCTGACGTACGCAAAAGGTCACTTGGTTTGTCAACTCTGATTTCGCCTCCAACATATACATCCAGTATACCCAGACAAAACTTATAAATCTGGCTGTTAACGTTCTAGACTGCGGTAAAATGACAATAAACGGAAGGTAAGGTATCAGGTGCATGTTTCGTTTATTTGTGTAGCTACAACAGTTAAACGACGGATGTCCTTGTGTGCAATTGTTCTTCATCAACACGGAGATGTAAAGTTTGCAAAAACTAGAACGAAAAGGATAGAAGTAGTTATCCCTTGCGTCTTTTTTAGTGTTTCGTTTCTTTGTGCCGTGATAGATAAATATGTTTTTAGAATTAAGGGCGAGCGCTTAACGAATGAAAACACGTTGTTTTAGTATGGCCTCATTCCCCACCGACTTGAAGGCGTTTGGCGTATACCGTACAATTTACCAACCTTCCAATTAGGTATATTCCGGAAATGATGATTAATCAGGCTGGGCAGAATTTACCATCTACTAGTACAGTCCTGTTAGGATAAAAAATACAAAGACGCAATGGAACAATCCACTAGAACTGTGAAAAACAAGTATAAAGGCTTATACCAACAGTTCAATAGCAAACAAAACTCTACCTATTTAAGCAATTGTTTTAATCATTTGGTTACATATAAACCATGACGTCACTGTCAAGATAGCCTAACTGGACTATATGTTTAAGTAAAAAATTGACTTGAAATGTTTACTTCGTTTACTTGCCAACTTAATTTGTATCTGTTGAACAAACCGGTTTATGTTTTTATTTTGTAACCATCACTAAATGTCAAAATATTTTCACCCAATATACATGGAATAAAACTGGATCATTTTTAATGAAGGTGTACTAAATGCTCTTGTAATTGTTCTTATGTTGCTTGCGGCACCTTCATTCACCGGGAAGGTATCGCTAAGTGCAAAAAACACTGAGTGCCGAGTATCAACACCCTACATATTCCAGTAAACATTTTAGAACACACGTATTAAAGTATGTATATATATATTTAAAGGATCGTTTTAACAGGACTAGAGAGCCAATGGGTAAAATGTTCCTTGACATTATTTACACATAAAAACTAAATTCAGCACATTTTGATATGCATGAGTTTTTTCACGTGTTTTATGTGTTTATCGTGAAAACGCAAACTTGCAATCATTCCTTACAACTTCAAAAACGGAGGATATTTGCGCACCTCTTCTTAAAAAAAGCACAACCTCGCATTTACGTCTATATCAGTAGCTCACAAACAAACAAACATGAATTTCCATGTATGATCGTTTAGGTAAAAATTGCTCGTGAATATTTCCAAGTCAGAATCCTTAAAATAGTACGTTTTTGTTATCTAGGATCTGCTTTGAAAAATAACAGGCCACAGTACTGGACAAATACGAATAAATAAAGGAACAAACAATACAAAGGTTTTGGTTCAAAATGAATAAAAAAAAACATATTTTGGAATCCTAAGTAGAGTTGCTATGTAAAGGGTTTCAGCATAATATTATTGTTTCAATACATAAACTATTCCAGATAAATGCTGAAGCATCCTACGTAGTTGTTAAACATTTGAGACACTGTTTAGTTAAAAACGCATGGTGTATAGTCCAGCTAGGGTATTCTGACAGTGACGTCATACCCAAAGATTAAAACCATTGCTTAGACAGGTAAAGACTGAAGTTTAGTTTGGTATTGAACTGTTGGTATAAGCATTTATACTTCTTTTTACACCGTACTAGTGGATTGCTCCACTGTGTCACTGTATTTTATCCTAACTTGACCATAATTTTCAATTTGGGTATCTGTTTACACGGCTTGTAAACATTTACCGTGTTCTGTTGACGTAAACAGGATGGATGGACAGACATATCGCAGAACAAGTCTCGTTAAAATCGGCCAAAGAATAAAATACTTACAATCGATTTAACCTTTTGTTGACAAAGTTTACTTGCAGTCTTAGCTAGAAAGTCACGTGGTATGTCAACCCAGTGTATGTATTTGGAATGTCTGTGCAGTATACAGTTTTCATATTACCATAGAGACACGGACAAAAACCAAAAGCAGTCCAGAGGAATAACAAAATACACTACAAGTTTGCCATAGTGGCACAGCATAAATCGCATGCTTTTCATAAGGAAGCGGCTTCCTTCTTGACATGCAATGTTGCACATGAAGATGAGAAATGTTTTTGGGAGAATTTATTGTGAAAATAATCATTAAATCGCTGGCTTAGAATGAGAAGGTGGTATCTACTACTTACGACTTTATAAGACTGATATATATTTGAAATCTGCATCACATGGTGCTTCTTATGAGCCTATTGTCATGAAAATCGGAAATTGTCATGTAGACCAAAATTAAGTTGTCAAAGCTTGTTTTACCATATGTAAAGAGTAAATTTTAGACAGTTTTTTCTTGTTTTCTCAAAGTATCGATTTTGTAGTTACGACCTTCTCTTTCTAAGCCAGCTAAATGTACATGTACTTAGATGATGCTAAACATTGTACTCCACAAAAAAAGACTACTGCTAATGTAATTTTATAACAGGAGTCGCTTTTCATATAAATATTCAGTTAAATAATGTATTTAGAACCAGTTCTGTAAGCTTTTTCTACGGTCATTAGGTGTCGAGAAAAATATAGTTAATTATGCATTGTATTTACTTCCATTGCCATCAAAGAAGAGTGTCCCATTACAATACAGTACAAGAAAGGCAACGCCAACGACGTTTACCTTAAGGTAATCGTTACGTCATAGGGATGGCATAACTGTCACGTGACTTTGTCATTTTAAGCATGCGTTTTGATATTTAGTGAAAGATAAACAAAACAAAATATTTCCTTCGTTGTCACAGAAATTGATATCTGCGATTACTCAAAGAAATAGTTCAATCTTATTGATCTACCTAAATGAACAAAAACTTTCAATACTTTAAAGTGTACATAGCTATATTTTTTATCAGTCACTCAATGTCAAAATAATTACGTTTTTAGTATGATACTAATTGCATATTAAAACTTTGGATGGGTTCCGTGCACTTTAATTCAATCGTCGAAAAACAGATGATTCTTATAGTTTCAAAGGGTCTCTAGAACACTTTCGTATATAAATGAACAGTTCGCATGTCAAATAAATCACAGAGAAAGTTTCTGTGTGATCTAATGGATGTGAAAGCATAATTTTTCATAAATTATGTATTCCGTAGGGTAAAAGCATAATTGTTTTCAGTTTCTGAAACTTTTTTTAAACACATATCTTCCGATTCTAGCTCTTAACACTTTAAACAAAATATAAACACTCACCCGTTTCGCACGACGGTCCGTCATTTCCCCCAAACGAAAATAATTATTGTCATAGTCCATTTACGGGTACTTAAGAGATAAAAATCGCGATAAATGTATTAAATAATTTTCGTAAGATTATATGAAATATGTGACTCACATATAATGACAACACACAACGAAATCATGTAAACATGTATAATTATAATTAATTAAGTCGACTTAAAAGTTCCAAAATGGAATGGACACCATTACAAACGAGTGACCATAAGTTATGGTACGGCCTACGGTCTAGTATCTGGATAACCAGACAAGGCCGGTCAGTTGTATTGTTAATTACAAAGTATACACATACATGTATATAAAATATGTTCATATGATAACATAACAATCTTGTCGATTTTGTGTGTGTTCTATATCTTGAGTACTATCCTTAATTATCATGTGAATCGTGTTATATAGGGTAAATATTGATAACTCACCGGATGTCATATCAACTTCCGATTATTATTATTATTATTATTATTATTATTATTATTATTATTATTATTATTATTATTATTATTATTATTATTATTATTATTATTATTATTATTATTATTATTATTATTATTATTATTATTGTAAGTTTGTTCTTATATTTATCAATAAGTATTTTAAATAGACTAATAGGTGAAGCTCCATAAAATGTGTTATATCATTTCGCTAGCTTAAAATCAACATTTTGAGCAAACAAGAAAATTCTGTCAGAAAATTACTCTTTACTTATGGTAAAACAAATTGTTTCAACTTCAATTTTGTCAACATGACAATTTCCGATTTTCATGAAAATCCCCACCCTTCCTCGGGGTTTGGAGCGTAGTTTAATCATTAAACGACAATCATGAGCTAGTTGTCAGAACTCCACTCTGTAAGTGTTCCGGTCCGCCTTAGTTCATCATTAGATAGAGCACTAACTTTTCCCCCGAGCGAGCCGAGTTTGATGGCTGCCGTGGGTGAGACTACGCGGGCTACGTTCATTCTTGATATGGGTCAGATCATGTCCTGTACTAGTACTGTCCAGCTAGTAACTTAGTAGCAAGTACTGTGCTGATATGATATTTCAAGGTAACCGGTAAGACCAATGTAGCGCGGCAGCAGGAAAACTGTTGAGACAGGCGGGAAAACTGTTGAAAAAGGCGCTAAAGTTATGCATGTTTACTAAGGTCGTTTCTTCTACATACGCACATCGAAAAAGATCTAAGTCTGCTGGAAGGCAAATTAGTACATATATGGATCATGAGAGCTGTCCGTAATACCAACGGAGCGCTACCGAGAAAGTGTTGAAAAAGCTGCTAATATTTCGAAGAATGATATTGGATGGGCGAAGTGGTCAGTTGTGTACAAGAGGGTAAGCCAGTACGGATCGGTATTTCATGGGCGGTGTTAAAGACCAACGGACACGGTATATGAACTAATGAAGGGAAGTTTGAAAAGGGCATTAAATATGATACAAGCGACCACACAAAACCGCCATAAGCTCGTGTTTCAGTGTGCCTCCGTAACTCAGTCATTAGTGCACCAATAAGTTGCATCCACACCCCAACCCCCAGGTATGGGCGGGGATTTTTAGTTTTCAGAAACCCCGCCATTCACCCGCTCTGTGTGGGGACAGCTGATGATAACATCTCCGGTATTTCTCCGGCCCCTGACAACTGTGTTATGTCCCCGGGGTATTGGTTCGAAGGAAAAATCCCCAACATTTTCCCGGCAGTGTGGCTGAAGCTGTGTTCCAGGCTATCACCGCTTATCCCCGGTGGGTGGGGCGGACTGGTGCATAAGCCGGAGACAAAGATGGGGGCACTCATATGGTGTCACACCGGTGGAAAGTACTTCCGGGTCGTAGTATGCTAAAATAGTCCCTTTCAAAAATTTGATATATGTCTGTTGAAGCACTGTTTTAATGTGGAAAATGCTGATTGTTGACTTCATGAATGTAGATCAAATATGACCTGCATGCTAACTTTTAAGAGTGTTTAATTGATATTTTTCTGAATTATCTTTCCCTGGCTGAAGACTGACAATTGTATGTGTGCTTCGGTCAAGTCAGCTTTTGAGGCATGGAAAATAGCGTTGTCCTTCCAGAATCCCTGCAGTAGCTCGAAAACGAAACTATCGACATGCCATTTTATCCAGCTTATTTTGGATAACAGGGATTCTTTTTATGGAAACGACCACAGAATATCACCCGGAATGTCAGTGAAACGGAGGGAGAGATGCGAATTTGGGTCATTTTGCATCAATTTCAATGGCAGAAAATTCACCGGTGTGACACCTATATGCCTGTCATATTTCCAACAGAAAACTGACTGGCAAATAAAGGTTATGTTCGGCATTAAGTATTTGTCGAATCCTTATTAATACAACTTGATGTACCATATACAAACAGTATGTATGGTCCTCTTAGATAATTTGAAACCAATTTCTCGAAATATTCACATACCGGATATGACGTAATACTAGTATTCATGAAGAATCAGTAGTAGTTTTCTTCATACATGTGAGTAAAATGTGAGCAAACATGGGTTAGACTTCTATACTTCCTTATCGAAACTTTAAGTTAAAAAACTGACAATGAAAATAGTATAAAAATTGTACTTTATAAAATGAAACGCAGCCCCGCACAGATGTGTACCTGGTACGCAGGATTCAAAGACCCGATGGGTAACCCTTACATCACAGGAAATGCAGTAAGAACTCAGTATAAACGTAATTTGATTTATCTGGTAACAATAACAATCTTAAATTATTAATCAATAAGACTGGGGAAATGTGTACGACTTTAAGATTGCTATTTGGTTTGAATTAAATTCAATCTAAAGGTTTAAAGAACGATAAAAATTGTATACTGCGGGTAAAAAAATAATGGATAGTTACCTCCCTTTCTCTTGGGCGTAAAAAATACGACGCGTCGTTACTGTGACAACTAGTAGGATAATCTGTCCACAATAAAAATGAAAAGAAAAATGGCACCGGTTATAAAAAAGCAAAAAGGTCCCGCCGAGATTTGAACTCGGATCGCTGGATTCAAAGTCCAAAGTGCTAACCATTACACCACGGGACCGCCATGTGGTAGCCAATAACGATTTAGTAAGTGAACTAATACAAACAATGCATCAAGAATTTAAATGTCCGTATTCATGCCGAATTGTCAACTGGAAGGGACGTCAACCTTGGTTCGATCCAAGGCGCAAGTCTTAAAAATGGTGCATAAATTTGTATTGTGTTTGTTATGGTTTTGTTGTATTATTACTTAAACATTGATCTGGAGTGGTATTCAATATTGATCTTGCTTGACTTATGGATGGGGGCAACCAATCAGACCATACCATACTTAACTCTTAGTCAGTACCAGACAATAAGATTGACTTTCATTATTCTTAAATTAAATAAGTTCAGCATGGAATACAACTAATGTTCATCACTATCGGCACTGGCATCGATCTCCAGAAGCATCCAATGTTGGGCTAAATCTCATCTCAAATATTGTCATGTGTCTTCGAGTTGATTTTTATAAGAAACTGGTATCAAACTTAGCATAGAAACATAGAAACATTATTCTGACTTTATAATTTAGTAACATTTCAGACGCTCAAACTTCAGATCTATAAAAGTTCGGAATCTGATTTGAGCAAAATCTTGAACACCTTCAAAAGTTCCCTAAGCTTATATATACTCTAAACTTAACATTACCATGTATAACACTTATTGCAGCTCCCAAGCAGTAATAATATGCGGCCGCAAATTGTCTTGTAATAGGTAAGTTGCCTTGTGATATCGCTGACTTACAATGACTTACAAAATCGATACTTTGAGAAAACAAGAACAAACTATCTGAAAACTCTTTACTTGTGGAAAACAAGCTCTTATAACGTCATTTTGGTCAACATGACAAGTTCCATTTTTCATGAAAATAAGCTCATAAGAAGCGCAGTATGGTGCAGATTTCAAATATGTATCAGACTTATATGGTCGAATGTTCGTAGTAGTGACGACCTTCTCATTCTAAGCCAGCAATGTATATTTCAAAAGCTGTTCTGACATCCATCCGCTTCACTCTGGGGTATCAAAAATGGTACACGTGTCAATTATACCGTAAACATGTACATGTATAATTTTATTTAGGTTTCAAATCGCCGTCTTCCCTTACTGAAAAACGTATACGTGGCATTTAAAAACCACGGTATATTTATTAAACGATTAAAATAATTACTATACCCCGTTGTGTACCCCTTAAAGCATATATTTACGCCTGAAGAACTGTAGCCTTTGAAAAGAAAGAATTAAACCCGCTTATGGGACAATAGCGGTATTGAAATACCCGAAATACGATCTATTCAAATATTTCACCGGTCGTATAAACATTGTACCCGCTTTGGAGATCATCATTGCAGATAATATAAAACGAAGATATTTTATAAAATACAACTATACTCGAAAAACATATTTATCCTGACCTGCATGTAGATGACATTTTCCAACACTTGTTTTCGTATTCTCCACAGTGATAAGCTAGCTATTGATATCTATGGTCTAACTATGGTTGACGTGATATATATATATATATATATCATGTTCCAAGTTTTCCAAATATTTCGTTGGTTTAGAATCAGAAGGTCATAACTACTACTTACGACCACATAAAACTGATACATAGGCCTATTTGAAATCTGCAACATAAGGGGCTTCTTATGAGACTATTTTCATGAAAATCGGAACTTATCATGTTGACCAAAATGAAGTTGTAAATGTTCCTTTTTCCATAAGTAAAGGGTAAATTTCGAACAATTTTGTTTCACAAAATATCGTTTTTGTGCTTACGACATTCTCATTCTAAGCCAGATATATACTGAACAAATACAAAATCGAGATCTTAACGTGCTTAATATATTTCAATATTGTAGGAAAGAGATATAGATCACAAGCAGCACCATCGGTCAAATAAATTTTTAGGATGCCAAAGAACTGTTCCGCTTCTAAAAAAATGTGTTGCAGTTCCGTCGTTTGCGAAAGCGCTATCCACTGACACGGTCGTAAGTACGTGGTCTTTCTTTTATCGTTTTTGTCTGATTATAAGGGAATGTACGGTTATGCAGCTGTGTGATGCAAGGAATCTGGGAACACTACCCCAACTATTTTCAGGATAAACTCCCACTACAGTAGAAGAACACATACATTCACCATACAGTAGAAGAACGCATACATTCACCATACAGTTGAAGAACGCATACATTCACCTTACAGTAGAAGAACGCATACATTCACAATTCAGTAGTAGAACGCATACATTTACACTACAGTAGAAGAACACATACATTCACTTTACAATGGAAGACCCCATACATTCTCTATACAGTGAAAGAACGCATACATTCACCATACAGTAGAAGAACGCATACATTCACCATACAGTAGAAGAACGCACACATTCACCATACAGTAGAAGAACGCATACATTTACCATACAGTAGAACAACGCATACATTCATCATACAGTAGAAGAACGCATACATTCATCATACAGTAGAAGAACGCATACATTTACTATACAGTAGAAGAACGTATGCATTCACCATACAGTAGAAAAACGCATAAATTCACTATACAGAAGAAGAACGCATACATTCATCATACAGTAGAAGAACGCATACATTCACTATACAGTAGAAGAACGCATACATTCACCATACAGTAGAGGAACACATACATTCACCATTCAGTAGAAGAACGCATACATTCGCACTACAGTAGAAGAACACATACATTCACTTTACAATGGAAGACCGCATACATTCTCTATACAGTAGAAGAACGCATACATTCACCATACAGTAGGAGAACGCATACATTCACCATACAGTAGAAGAACGCATACATTCACCATACAGTAGAAGAACGCATACATTCACCATACAGTAGAAGAACGCATACATTCACCATTCAGTAGAAGAACGCATACATTTACTATACAGTAGAAGAACGTATGCATTCACCATACAGTAGAAAAACGCATACATTCACTATACAGAAGAAGAACGCATGCATTCATCAAACAGTAGAAGAACGCATACATTCACTATACAGTAGAAGAACGCATACATTCACCATACAGTAGAGGAACACATACATTCACCATTCAGTAGAAGAACGCATACATTCACACTACAGTAGAAGAAAACATATATTCAATTTACAATTGAAGAACGCATACATTCACCATACAGTAGAAGAACGCATACATTCACCATTCAGTAGTAGAACGCATACATTCGCACTACAGTAGAAGAACACATACATTCACTTTACAATGGAAGACCGCATACATTCTCTATACAGTAGAAGAACGCATACATTCACCATAAAGTAGAAGAACGCATACATTCACCATACAGTAGAAGAACGCATACATTCACCATACAGTAGAAGAACGCATACATTCACCATACAGTAGAAGAACGCATACATTCACCATTAAGTAGAAGAACGCATACATTCATCATACAGTAGAAGAACGCATACATTCACCATACAGTAGAACAACGCATACATTCACTATACAGTAGAAGAACGCATACATTCATCATACAGTAAAAGAACGCATACATTCACTATACAGTAGAAGAACGTATGCATTCACCATACAGTAGAAAAACGCATACATTCACCATTCAGTAGAAAAACGCATACATTCACCATACAGTAGAAGAACGCATACATTCACCATTCAGTAGAAGAACGCATATATTCACCCATTCAGTAGAAGAACACATACATTCACCATACAGTAGAAGAACGCATACATTCACCATACAGTTGAGGAACGCATACATTCACCATTCAGTAGAAGAACGCATACATTCACCATACAGTAGAAGAACGCATATATTCACCATGCAGTAGAAGAACGCAAACATTGCCACTACAGTAGAAGAACGCATACATTCACCATTCAGTAAAAGAACGCATACATTCACCATACAGTAGAAGAACGCATATATTCACCATTCAGTTGAAGAACGCATACATTCACCATACAGTAGAAGAACGCATACATTCACCATACAGTAGAAGAACGCATACATTCACCATTCAGTTGAAGAACGCATACATTCACCATACAGTAGAAGAACGCATACATTCACCATACAGTAAAAGAACGCATACATTCACCATTCAGTAGAAGAACGCCTACATTCACCATTCAGTAGAAGAACGCATACATTCACCATTCAGTAGAAGAACGCATAAATTCACCATACAGTACAAGAACGCATACATTCACCATTCAGTACAAGAACGCATACATTCCCACTACAATAGACGAACACATAATTTCACTATACAGTAGAAGAACGCATACATTCACCATACAGAAGAAGAACACATACATTTACTATACAGTAGAAGGACGCATACATTCACCAAACAGTAGAAGAACGCATACATTCACCATTCAGTAGAAGAACACATACATTCACCATACAGCAGAAGAACACATACATTCACCATACAGTAGAAGAACACATTCATTCACCATACAGCAGATGAAGACATACATTCACTATACAATGGAAGACCGCATACATTCCCACTACGGTAGAAGAACGCATACATTCACCATGCAGTAGAAGAACGCATACATTCACCATTCAGTAGAAGAACGCATACATTCACCATACAGCAGAAGAACACATACATTCACCATACAGAAGAAGAACACATTCATTCACCATACAGCAGATGAAGACATACATTCACTATACAATGGAACAACGCATACATTCCCACTACAGTAGAAGAACGCATACATTCACCATGCAGTAGAAGAACGCAAACATTCACCATACAGTAGAAGAACGCATACATTCACCATTCAGTAGATAAGGACATACATTCACTATACAATGGAAGACCGCATACATTCCCACTACAGTAGAAGAACGCATACATTCACCATTCAGTAGAAGAACGCATACATTCACCATACAGTGGAAGAACGCATACATTCACCATACAGTAGAAGAACGCATACATTCACCATTCAGTAGTAGAACGCATACATTCCCACTACAGTGGAAGAACGCATACATTCACCATACAGTAGAAGAACGCATACATTCACCATTCAGTAGTAGAACGCATACATTCCCACTACAGTAGAAGAACGTATATATTCCCACTACAGTAGTAGAAGGCATACATTCACCATACAGTAGAACGCATACATTCACAATACAGTAGAAGAACGCATATATTCCCACTACAGTAGAAGAACGCATACATTCACCATACAGTAGAAGAATGCATACATTCACCATACAGTAGAAGAATGCATACATTCACACTACAGTAGAAGAACGCATACATTCACCATAGAGTAGAAGAACGCATACATTCACCATACAGTAGAAGAACGCATACATTCACCTTTCAGTAGAAGAACGCATACATTCACCATACAGCAGAAGAACGCATACATTCACCATTCAGAAGAAGAACGCATGCATTAAACCATTCAGTAGAAGAACGTTAACATTCCCACTACAATAGAATAACGCATACATTCCTACTACAGTAGAAAAACGCATACATTCCCCATTCAGTAGAAGAACGCATACATTCACCATTCAGTAGAAAAACGCATTAATTCGACATTCAGAAGAAGAGCGCATACTTTTACCATACAGTAGAGGAACACATACATTCACCATTCAGTAGTAGAATGCATACATTCCCACTACAGTAGAAGAACGTATGCATTCACCATACACTAGAAGAACGCATACATTCACCATACAGTGAAATAACGCATACATTCACCATTCAGTAGAAGAACGCATACATTCCCACTACAGTAGTAGAAGGCATACATTCACCATACAGTAGAACGCATACATTCACAATACAGTAGAAGAACGCATATATTCCCACTACAGTAGAAGAACGCATACATTCCCCATACAGTAGTAGAACGCATACATTCCCACAACAGTAGTAGAAGGCATACATTCACCATACAGTAGAAGAATGCATACATTCACCATTCAGTAGAAGAACGCATACATTCACCATACAGTAGAAGAATGCATACATTCACACTACAGTAGAAGAACGCATACATTCACCATACAGTAGAAGAACGTATACATTCACCATACAGTAGAAGAACGCATACATTCACCATACAGCAGAAGAACGCATACATTCTCACTACAGTAGAAGAACGCATACATTCACTATACGTAGAATAACGCATACATTCACCATTCAGTAGAAGAACACATACATTCCCAACTACAGTAGAAGAACGCATACATTCACCATGCAGTAGAAGAACGCATACATTCACCATACAGTAGAAGAATGCATACATTCACCATACAGCAGAAGAACGCATACATTCTCACTACAGTAGAAGAACGCATACATTCACTATACGTAGAATAACGCATACATTCACCATTCAGTAGAAGAACACATACATTTCCAACTACAGTAGAAGAACGCATACATTCACCATTCAGTAGAAGAACGCATACATCCACCATACAGTAGAAGAATGCATACATTCACCGTTCAGTAGAAGAACACATACATTCACCGTTCAGTAGAAGAACACATACATTCCCAACTACAGTAGAAGAACGCATACATTCACCATTCAGTAGAAGAACGCATACATTCACCATACAGTAGAAGAATGCATACATTCACCATACAGCAGAAGAACGCATACATTCTCACTACAGTAGAAGAACGCATACATTCACTATACGTAGAATAACGCATACATTCACCATTCAGTAGAAGAACACATACATTTCCAACTACAGTAGAAGAACGCATACATTCACCATTCAGTAGAAGAACGCATACATCCACCATACAGTAGAAGAATGCATACATTCACCGTTCAGTAGAAGAACACATACATTCACCGTTCAGTAGAAGAACACATACATTCCCAACTACAGTAGAAGAACGCATACATCCACCATACAGTAGAAGAACGCATACATGCACCGTTCAGTAGAAGAACACATACATTCACCGTTCAGTAGAAGAACACATACATTCACCGTTCAGTAGAAGAACACATACATTCACCATTCAGTAGAAGAACACATACATTCACCATTCAGTAGAAGAACGCATACATTCACTATACAATGGAAGACCGCTTACATTCTCTATACAGTAGAAGAACACATACATTCACCATTCAGTAGTAGAACGCATACATTCACCATACAGTAGAAGAACACATTCATTCACCATACAGTAGAAGAACACATTCATTCACCATACAGTAGAAGAACGCATACATTCACCATTCAGTAGAAGAACACATACATTCACCATACAGTAAAACAACGCATACATTCACCATTCAGTAGAAGAACGCATACATTCACCATACAGTAGAAGAACACAGTAGAAGAACACATTCATTCACCATACAGTAAAACAACGCATACATTCACCATTCAGTAGAAGATTGCATACATTCACCATACAGTAGAAGAACACATTCATTCACCATACAGTAGAAGAACACATTCATTCACCATACAGTAGAACAACACATGCATTCACCATACAGTAGAACAACACATACATTCACCATACAGTAAAACAACGCATACATTCACCATACAGTAGAAGAACGCATACATTCACCATACAGTAGAAGAACACATACATTCACCATACAGTAGAAGAACACATACATTCACCATACAGTAGAAGAACACATACATTCACCATACAGTAGAAGAACACATACATTCACCATACAGTAGAAGAACGCATACATTCACCATACAGTAAAACAACGCATACATTCACCATACAGTAGAAGAACACATACATTCACCATACAGTAAAACAACGCATACATTCACCATACAGTAGAAGAACGCATACATTCACCATACAGTAGAAGAACACATTCATTCACCATTCAGTAGAAGAACACATACATTCACCATTCAGTAGAAGAACGCATACATTCACCATTCAGTAGAAGAACACATACATTCACCATACAGTAAAACAACGCATACATTCACCATTCAGTAGAAGAACGCATACATTCACCATACAGTAGAAGAACACATTCATTCACCATACAGTAGAAGAACGCATGTATTCTGTGTATGTCCACTTTCGTTATGTTCACATTACTATGTGAATGTTGCATACATCATTATGTTATCTTGTCCTGAAATGGAATCTATTCTATTCCAACTACATACATTTCGAGTTGCTTCTTTATTCTTGTGTATCACCTCATGTTTTGTAGTGACCATGGCCTTATCAGAGACATTTAAGCAACTTTGCTTGGAGTTGTTTCATGGCGCATTCGGTATGGTGGCCGTCCCTTATGTGCTATGGGCGACGGGGTCGTGGGTCGAGTCCGGGTGGCATTCATGTACGACTTTGAATGTTTTTATTTCACATGGTTCTTTAAGATCTTGGTGCACTAAGTACATCTTCATATACTAGTAACCGCATGACATAACCGTCGTTTGTCTGGAGCACTCCCCTGATTAATAGAATATAGGGAACTTTTCACAGATTGGGCGTTACCAAACATGTAACTCACTAACTTAATTAGTGAATATTTACCTTATTTAGATTCACAGTTTGAAAAATTAACTCTGTAAACTGGTAGGATACTTGATTATTGCTAGATTCCGCTAACTAATTATTGACATTGGTTAGAGTGTACTATTTATTATATTATCATGGCGCTCGGAAAAGGTTCAGATAAAAAATTGGTTAGTACAGTAAAGTTCCACTAATAAGACCACTTTGATTATTTTGAAATCATGCAGATTTTTGCCAGTTTAAGGTCCCAAAGTTTAAATTTAGAACAAAAAAGGTCCGCTTATAAGACCGATTCGCTATTGAGAACACCTTTTTGACTGGTCTTATTAGCGGAACTTCACTGTACTATCACTGTTCGACAGATCTTGCTCATAGTGGGGTGCTTCGAGAGCCCGGGGCCTGGTTCGCATACACGTTACTACATGTACTACACGTGTTTCCAACAGAGCGGTGATTTTCTCCCTTGGTCCAAATTCCAAAGTATCCGTTGAAAAGTTTCTAGTCCCTTCCGTTTCCAACCGAACATTTATCTATACAATCTCGAAGATTAACACGATGATTTCTACTCCCAGGCAATGACGCATTTCTTGAGTCTTCGAAAAGAAGAACTACAGAAAATGCGCCAAGAGCCTCTTTTGGAAGAAAATATCAGTCGTTATATACATGTTTTGTGTATGACGTTGGTTTGGAACTATTTTCTGTGTTTCCTGGGTTTCCATTGGTCAATTTAAGATCCCGAACTACTTTTTATCTATGACGATTTGTAAACACATATGCGGATGAATGTTTACCCGGTGATGCAAAAATAATGACACCAAACCGGGCGAGCATTCACTGCACATGCGCAACATTATTGTAGTCCATACGCCGTCCGTTCCGTTCCATGATTCCATTTAGCCTTTTCCGGCGTCATAATTTCTCCATAACTCCAGAATTTCTGATCAGTGAACAAAAGTTCCAACATGAAAACTGTTATCCAACTTCCAAAGCAATCATACGAGAAAACGTGATCGATTACACCAGCCAGGACCGGTGACTTGACTAAGTCCTCTTAATCCACCCTTGGACATATGGCCGTCACCACAGCTCCCATCGGATCTTGTGCAGTCGGCTTGGTCTCTCTCCACAACATCCAGGACCGGTAGACAACCGGTTATTATGTCCTCCTCGGCGTTCAATCCCAATCCAAGACATTGAATAGTGTCTTAAAGAACCTGTCGTTATTTTAAATGGTCGTGTTCCCATCGTTTGAACTACAGTACTGGTGTATTCATCCTCCGCTAAAATTATGTATGAATTTTATTTTTGAACGAACTTTGTACACTCAATAGTAAGCTCAATAGTCACAATATACTTGCCATATTTCCAAGCTATCAATTTTGTAGATTGGTTTATCAATGTCGTCACTCATGACGTCACAAATCAATGCCTTACAAAGATGGCGACCAACTCAAATCAAGGGAGGTGTATACTACGTAAGTACGTAAGTAGTTGACAGTGTTAAAGACTATCTATGAACAAATACGATTATATGTATTCCAAAAACATGTCAGACAAAGGCAACCAGTTTTATCTCATATTAGACCATTTTCAAATATATTTAACCCGTTAAGAAAGACCACCTGTTAACAAACTACATGCAGATATACTAGATCTAGGCATACGTACATATTGTTGTTTCCTTAAATGGTATGTTTGGAGTTTTTACTGCACTACAGAGGGTGAATATAGCTCTTCGCTGTGTACCTAAATGTACTGGAAATAAAAGTACAAACTTGCAATCTCGGAAAAACTTCAATTGTAAATCATTTATTTTCTCGAACATGGCACTTCGTGGCTTGTTGAAAAATGCATATTGGTCATGTCGTAAATTCGTGGAAAACAAAATATCGACAGAAAATCGCTGTTTGGTATTCCGAAGGTCGATTATATAGATCTACGGGGATTTGATTTCGTGGTTATGAGTTTAGTTGATAATTTAACCTCCACGAAAAAATGATTATTTTACATTAATTGTAAATTTCTAATACATGTACCTGAACTGTAAATTGCATATATAATTTCTTTTCAATTTGGTGTTATTGATGAGAGCTGTAAATTAGTTTTCACCAGTTTAAGAACTTTACCAAACTATTCGAAAATCTCAATTTATACACGAAAAACAGCCTTTAGAAAATAAATATAATACTGCTATCATTTATGAGTGATTTTATGATTTTATCAATATCTTCAAGTATTCACTCGATCATATAGTACGATAACGCTCAATAGGTTATTTCATTGAAAGTATATTAACATATTCATAACGATTTCAATGGACAGGTTTAATATTAAATAAATCTCAAAACTTATTTTTATCAAAAGAATGAATGAATGGTGGGTTTGAAGATCCAGTGTGAGTATAAGGTTTAAATGTTAGCCGAGACATTGAAAGGGAAGAAAAACATCTATACCTGCAGTCAGCCAGCTCTGCAGAGCTCATGGGTCTTTTGCTGACATCGCAAAATTCAATATGTTCTCCATGGGCAAATGGTGTACATGTATACAATACAGATATATACAAATGTATGTATTTATAAATGCACATGAATAGAAATATTCATTTCAGAGTTTGTGAACCGTACATGTGCAACTTGGTATTAGTATTTATGGCCTTTCTTCTTTAAAAGAATATTCTGAAAATGGTTCTGACAAACTGGTCAGTTCACCTCATTATGACCTGGACGGTATAAGCAATCACACGTCAAACATCGTAAAGTAATACGTTTGTGCTATTTAAACAGTCCCTTCGGTAAACAGCAATGTTCTGCAAAAGAGACATATCTAACATAAGTAAACTGTCACTCATGTACAACATACATTATCAAAATGTCCCAAGTTTTGGAAATCGGCTGGTCGGCATTACGAATGTGATGGGCTTGTACTTGCTGGGAATGTGATGGACGTGTACTTTATACTGTCTTTTATGCTTTCCAAGTTCGGTGTGTGAATTTACACTGCATCAGTCCGGACTCGCTTTCATACTGCTCTAGTTTGGATTGGTTGCCCGTCATTTTTAACTAAGCTCCATATTCACTCATCTAAGAAATCTGAAACCATGGCGCAAACCAAACTCCATACTCCCTCATCTAAGAAATCTGAAATCTGAAACCATGGCACAAACCAAGCTCCGTACTCACTAATCTAAGAAATCTGAAAACATGGCACCAACCAAGCTCCATACTCACTCATCTAAGAAATCTGAAACAATGGCACGAACCAAGCTCCATACTCACTCACCAAAGAAATCTGAAACCATGGCACAAACCAAACACCGTACTCACTCATCTAAAAGATTTTAAATTCTTTTAAACAAAACACCGTTTCCGTGTCATTGTGAAATGGGTATCATTGCAATCTAAAGAGGCCGATCTCACGGTACATGTACATTTAATGAATGCAAAGTTGTATGTACTAGTATTTAAAATAACGAAGTTTGAAAAACGTTACTATGGTTACGCGTTATACGATACCCGAGCGTCATATTTTGGGTAACTTTAGAACGATGTGCAGTAAAACACATTTTTTTTAAGTTTGTAGTAGATTTAAACAGCTCATTTGTTACAAAAACATATAGAATCTAAATACACGTTTTAATAATGCGTGAATATTACGTGAATATTGAAGGTACATACTCCGTTTTTAAGGGAAAAGGCTTCGTGAAAAGGAGCACATGAACAACTTGGTTGTGGCATCAGTAATTAACCCTTTTACTTTTTATAGTAACATTTTATCTATAAGGAATCCTGGTGCTGTTTCGGCATTTTGTGCAAACTGAGACGAAGCTGTTTCGTTAATTGGGTAGGGGTATTCGAAGTATTCGAGGGTATGGTTTAACGTATAAAGATACTTCCCTCATTGACAGCTTCACTTTCACATGGAGACTATTAAGTCACTTTATACTGACACTATGTCAAACCAGTACTGGTGTATCCTTACATGCCATTCAAATACAGTGCTACAACTCATTGTACAGTAGAAAGGGTGGCTCTTGGCATCACGAAGAATGTCATACTTACACTGTTCAAAACCTGTACTCGGCGTTATTTTATAGTCCAGTTACATGAACAAAGCGACATGTTCATAAAAAGTTATCTAATACATGTAGTACTTCTTCCTGACAAGAAAAGAGTACCCTGGCATGCCAATGTGGTCAAAAATGACATGAGACGAACATGTAATTCATTTAAGGTCTATTAAGATTTATGAAACAGGGTTTTCGAACTTATATTAATCTCTCTCGACACCTCATTCCTGATGTTTATCCATGACTATGAAGGTACGAGAGAATTTGATATGTGCTGATTAAAAGCCACCGCTTGTGTGGATGAAGTTAATGATTGACTGTCACTATAATATTGTGTGACCCTACCGCAATACTACTAGTATGTGAAATTGTTAACATATATTCGGAGGTACATCAAATGTGCATTGAAGTACATCACATAAACTACACATGTATAGTTGATATTACAAACGTATTTATGATCATATATCGGTGTGTTACCGATCCGTATCAACTTGTTCCCATCCGCGGATCATTAGCCCTCGTAATTGCCAAGTTTCGTCCATATATTTATGTTCGCTCCAATGAACATTAGTGCATGTACATAGCTTTCCCACAGTCATGGTGAATTTTGATAATGTGGGGTCGAATTTAGGAAAATACCCGTACAGACTGTCAATTAACATCACCGGTCTGGATAAAACCCGTACTGTACATGGTTAAAATCACCTTCAACCCGTCTCACGTGTTACATACATGCATATGTGTATTTACATACGACTAGTTTGATACGCCAAATATGCTAATTTGTTTTAACTGAAATTTGAGATCGATTACAGGTAAAAACAGATTGTATTCGGTTAAAATGCAAGTATGTTGCATATTAATAACAAATTTTACCGTACAAAATTCCCCCACGAGGCACCTCGCAGGTAAGTTTGAAGTTTTTGAAAATAACTCAAGTGTTGCGGATGCCTATTCAGACCTTTTATTCGTTGTTAATAGCCATGTTAATACACAGTCGGGTTCATTTGCAGTCGTGTAAATTTTCATATTCACGTTTACAATACGTTCGAAAAACTGGTTTTAATGTGAAACTCGACTTGTGGCCGCCATTTTCAAAAGCGGGTTTCATATTGCATTTGAAAAACGGCCCATAGATTTGAATACAGACTACAGGGTCTTTTCAAATCGTTTTTATCTTCTTTTTTGGAATGTGAGAATTTGAGAACATACCCACGGACCCTTGCATCCGCTGGCAAGATTATATTTAATGCGAAAACATTCGAATAGGGCTTATGATTAATAGTTATATGAATGAGAATTTGAACTGTATATTATAAATATATACGTGCGCATTGTGCTATGCATGTGGTTAATTTATGTGATGACATGCTAGTGGAATAAGTATGTACTGTAAATTAGCCATGCAAGAAATTGGTAACGGAAACAGTCGGAATTATCCGAAAATACCCGACAGTTTGAGAATTGCAATTCCTTAAACCAAGATACACGCATGGTAATTCCTCAAATCATTATAAAATATTACATACATCTTCGTCATTGAAGGAAATTCAAAAATAACCTTTTGAACTATAATAAAGATATCAAAATCTAAAATTGTAGATCTATTTGGAAATACGATTTGCGGCAATGCCAATATTTTTAAGGTGAAAACTGTACTGTGTCAATAATGAAACCTTTTTGTAAAAGCTTGCACATGATAAATAAAGGGACAAAACTTAAGGGGCTCAAATGTAATACGCGTTCCCACAAAAATGTCTAAGCTTTTAAGCGGAATGTGCATATTAGCACACTCATGTATAAATTCCCTGTTTATACGGCTGGCGGAGAAGCCTGTGGTGATTTAAGCCGAAAGCACAATAGCTACCTTATTGAATTGTCGTAATATTACTTTATAGGTAAACAAATACCTTCAAAGGCAATGTGTTAACGTATTGGACATCTTAACTGATTCAACAAAAAGTGTATAGATTTTCGGACAATGAGATATTGATCCGAACAGGACGCTATGACGTCATAGTGATGTCATAATACCCTCGGGTGCAGATTGGTACAAGATTTCTTCATTTGATATCGGAATTAAAGTATTTTAGTAATTTATAGCGAGTAAACAATTATATAATTGGCATGTTAAGTTAAAGCCTGCCACAGGAACATGACTGTGCACATATAACTTGTTAGCCTTGCATGTACTTTGATAAACCTTGGAATGCCAATTTGACTGGTAGGCCTACATTTGTAATCACACACTAATCATTATTTCGCTGGCTCGCAAGAACAAAATAAATATTTTGAGAAAACAAGAAAAGGCTGTTGGAAAATTTCTCTTTACTTCTGGGCAAAAGAAGCTGCTTTAACATCTATTTGGCCAACATTACATGTTCCAATTCCCGTCAAAATAGGCTCATAAGAAGCGCCATATAATGCAGATTTTACTAACAACCTTCTCATTCTTAGCCCTAACAACCTTCTCATTCTTAGCCAGCGATTAAATAATTAAACTAGCCTACCGGCCATATTAGATCGACGTCAACCATACAGGGTTTCGAACTTAAGTCCTCCGATGTTCAATGTTGTATCCGCTAATTAATTAGTCAGAAGAGACGGGTTACGAAGTGAAGGTACAATCGCAGAGTTAGTCATGATAGTCAGGTTAATACAAAACTGTGTTCGCCTAAACAGTTTGCTATATCATTAAATAAAGGGTCAAGGATTCATTAACACATTCTACAATTTAGGACACCATACCCGCACAATTCAAGAGTGATGATATGAGCCTTTCAATGTTACACAAGTTTTAGTACAAGTTGAGTCAGTTACATAATTAGGCCTATTTTTCATCATTAATGACGTCAAACGCACACGTCATCATTACCAGGTCGATAATTGTTTAATCAAATTCTGTGCACTGTATATGCCCTTAACAAAAACGAAAGCAATTACTATCTTCGAAACAATACAATGCCAACTGGACGTTCACAGAGTTTTATTATAATTTATACTTCAAGTTGAGCCATAGAGTTCTGCTAACTAATGACGTCATTCACATGTCATTATACACCACGTTGGTCATTATTTGATGGTATTTTGTGCATAATTTGCCTTGGGAAGAATAAAAAAATATTTTCTTCGGCAAACTGAAGATAATTTACAGTTCAAGTTGATTCAGTGTTTTTTTTAAGAGTTATGATCGAGAAAATGACAAAATGCTTTTCTTTCTTTATATTGCAAGAAAAGTGAAAATGTGAAAAGATAATATATATACACATATGGACAGAGAATCGCTCGATCGACCTGATCAACGGACCGGTGTTAAGGTGAAATGTGGAATGTGAGACAGTCATATCTTTATTGTGTAGACTTTAAATATTGTACTTCAAAATGTTTGTCCATCGTTCGATTTGTCCATTAAATCAAAACAAACAAACTGCATTGGGCATATAGACAGACGGATTTTATCTCCATGTACATGTAATTTACCAGTTGACGTTATCCGGGGTCGATACGGTCATAAGAAGGATTTTAAACCAAACTGTTCATGACATTTGGATCACCTCGAACATTTCTCTTCCAAAATCATATTTTGTAAATTGTCACGAAGTTCATGACTGTGTGCTTACTTTACCTTACACCAAACTATCAAATGAATTCTTACTGAACAAGTTCCTGTGTATAAATAGAAACGAGTGGTGTTGCATCAGTTTGAATGCTGAACTTTTTTTTCAGAATAATTAATGTTGTTTTAAACAACGTTTCCAGTCATACATAATACTCGTACATACGGCGACACTAACTTTCCTTCAATCTCATTCTGTTGTCAACGAGGAACCCTACACAAACGTCTGACAACTCATAGTAACGGAGGAAAGGCGTGCAATAACTGATATATTGCGCTGGAAAAGTTTGCGATAATTTTAATACCGCACTACATGTAGTTCTGCATTTTTATCATCATAATATTATCATGGTTTTGTGGTGCGTCTATTCGCCAACACAAGTCAAACAATCGTGAATGCTCGACCATTTCCGTTTGTTTCCGGTAACAAGTCTGTTGCAATGCATAAAGGGCGAAGTGATCAGAATTACCCGTCACCATGTATAATATTCAGATGGGGAACCAGTCGAGCTTTAACCTTACCATTCACGTGACTGGTGATCGCTGAATGATGACTGGTTCAAAATTAAAATTCAACAGATGTTAAAATTAAAGTCTAAATTTCTCAACAGATGTCCGAGTATTCACAATGGGACATCAATTTGTCAACCTGTGACTTTGCTCCAATGGAATGCGGATACCTTCGGACAATTTTCGGTCAAATTCTGATCAGATTTATTGGCCGTACCACGTGTATAACTGACACAATGACCATTGTAAAGCAATTGCAGTTCCGATTTGACACCGAGACGAACTTAAAAGTTACCTGACACGCTGACCATCGTACCAATTACATCTCGGACAAGAGATTCCCGGATATTGGTGACTAGTTGGTCACTATGGTAACCGTTTAAACCGTTCCATGTTTTTTATGTTCGGTTTGTAATTTTTTTTTTTCGGGAAGGGGTCTTCAATATCGTTTTTTTTTCAAATTCTCCTCACATTGCTTAAGAAAACCATTTTGTATGATAAGACTGTACTCCAAATAACCGCTACATGTAATTACCGGCGCAATCCCTGAGAAATTGCAAGTCTGAAATACTATGTGTTGTCCCTGTTGTTATCACGGGGATTTGTAACTGCAAGGTTGTTGTTGGTGGACTTCGGTCAATATTACATTTATAATACTTAATTGTAATTGTCGAAAATTTATTCCAACAGGGGCTGTTTTTTAAAAGAGCATTTCGATTGTAATCAGCATAGAATACATAGAGGAAATATATCGGGTCACGTACTTTTTTCGGATGCAACAGATATTCGAATAAAAAGTTATTTTTAATTTAAAATATGCTGAAATAACGGCATTAAAATATGACATTGGCTTGTCTTCGCGCAAACGCTCGTATTATAATTAATATGCATGTAGTATAATTTGAGGCCATTTGCTTTGGTATTTTCTTTTATTGAAGCCGCGTGACAAAAGAAGCGGACAAGATCAAACATTTCTTACAATTACAGAACATTAAACGATAAAATGTCAATATTACAAGAGGCTAAACAAGTGTATTAAGTTGAAACTTCGTAATTACCAATGATACTGTACTATCAATATCAAATCTGATGTGCTCCGAGCGAATATTGTCATTATTTCCGTGATCAAACATGTACGAAAACGCCCGAGGATACCCGAACAAGCCATGTGTGCGATTCGATCGTCTTTTTTGATAAAATCATGTCAAACTTTTGTGATGTTATAATTAGCGAATGAATGTTGATTCGTTGATGGTACTTGTGTGTAGGCTGACCAGACCTTTCACAAACGTGATTTCTTGATTTTTTGGACATGTCGATGGGAAAGATAAAATTGTTAACATCACTGTTAAACAAATAGTTTGCAACCAACATCACGTGGAAAATGCAAACCGCATTAAAGTTGGCTTAATTTCTGGAAATCATATTTTAATATGCTATTAAGACACCGTGTGGTCGAGACGGAAAATGTAACGAAAGCATGGTTTGGCTGTCTTTCATTTGATTCTGGATCTGCCGACTCGAATTTCTGATTTCTGTAGATACTAATGCTGATGAACAACATTCACTATCATAGACAAGACTTAGTTCCCATGTTCTTGTTTCAAGAATCATTTTACTCCATGCATAAATAAAACCATGTAACTAAATGTATATACGTGTATATCCACAGACCGTATATAAGTCCATGCTAAAATACCCGAAAAATAACTCAGATTTGTCACCAAATGTTTTAAATAAATAAGTTGATAAAATTACGACCCAAATTGGACGCGGAACATCTAATAAATCGCGTATTTCTGTTATTAAATCATTATCAAGTCGATGTAGTGAACGTTCATGCTGAAGTAGAATACGTCCAGATAAGGACGTAATCCATTGGGTGCAAATACACTACACTTAAAACCCCCTATCACCGAATCAGTACAAATACATAGATAGCAATATTTCAAAAACCTCATTGAATGAATTTGACTGACGCATGAAATTAACACTTACTGCGAAGATACATAAAATCGGCAAGCCCGCAGAATTTTAAAGACATAAACTGGATTAGTAGTATTTAACAAAAATACCATTCGTAGTTTAAATTATTATTTTCAACGTTTTGGCCCCTCCGAGCTTTTTTCAAGAAACTTATATTTTAAAATTTGAATACTTAGAAGTTTATTTCAAATACAAATGGTCACATGGTCTATAAGAGCTTCGACGTATCCATACAAAATCAATTTTAAACATGATTATACCATTACATAAGATATACATGTAATACGCATGTTTTGTAACAAACGGATTTAAATTATTGGTGTATAATTGTTAACCCCGATCTAGAAGACTTATTTTGCAAACTTTAATTTTATCAAGTTTAGACGCCTTAAAGGATAAACATGTGTTGATTATGTTGCTTTATGTTGTCATGACAACCAGTCTTTACTTGTCTAGCACACCCACATAATGTGTAGACGCTAAATAGCAATAAATCACCGCGAAATTATCAACTACTCGGACTTATAAGATTATAAAATCAAAGTATCCTTCCCGATTGTTTGAGGTCACAAGGAAGAAAATCGTGTACCTGGAGGAATACCACAAACTTCCGCCTGTAAATAGCATTATCTGTAGTTTTGTTATCTAGCGACATTAAGTAATCAACTGTGTGTCATTCATGCATGTAGTATGCTAATCAAGTCCGGGTTTTATTCGTATCCTTGTTCCATGTGATAACAAATATTGTTAGTACAAACTTAAAACAAAACTTAGCACACACAAATACATTGCAATGCATTATCTAACATTTAGAAATCTACATATACCGTACGTTTTAAGTTAATTCGACTGTAATACTAGCGAATTTAAGCACTCAACATGGAGGACCATACCTAGATTTGAAGCAGTTCGATCCTTATTCATAGCGAATTTAAGCATTTAGTGAGTAACATGGAGGACCATACCTATACATCGATGGCTTAGAATTAGAAGGTCGTAACTACCAAATCGATACTTTGAGAAAACACGGAAAAACTGTCTGACATTTACTCTTAACTTATGGTAAAACAAACTTTTACAACTTCATTTTGGTCAACATGACAAGCTCATAAGAAGCGCCATGTGGTGCTTATTCTAAATATTAATGAATCTTAAAAGGTCGTAAGTGGCACTTACGACCTTCTAATTATAAGCCATCGACATGTAGCTTTAAAGTATTTAGAGCGGTATTACTAGCGAATTTAAGCAGGTAAATACGTATCCAAATGGACCATACGTGGCCTAAAGTGTTAATAAAATATTATACCCAGCAGTTCCGACGATTTGGGGGCTTCACGAACGTTGAAAGGAAGTTTCCATCGGTGAATCTGTAAAATAACCCCTGAAAATCTAAACAAACAATTCAATACATAAATACGCAATTAAACATCAATTTTTTATTTTCATTAAACATAATATTATTCAAAATCCCATAAAAATCCACCACGTCATATAAAGCATTGACCCAGCCAACAGTCCTACAACATACAACCAACCAAATGCAGTACCCGAAAACCCATACAAATCCTGTTTTATGCAGTAAAAAACAGACTCCTGTTTCACAAGAAACCATTCATGCTCGGGAACACCTCCATGAGAAGAAACCCATCCAGTGAAGGGACACAATTCCATGCGAAGAAGAACGGAAGAATCCAGAAGTACCGTCATAAGTGACGTCATGAGTGAGGTCATAAGACGAACATTGGATGAGTGTGGATCTAGTCATGAAACAAATTAACACATGGACGAGACCAAAACTCATCCAACATTTCATCCATTTTTCTAAACTGATAAACGAAGTTCCATCACAAGTCTCCTAAATATAGTAACAAGTTCCAAGATCGCATGCGCCACAAAGCCGAGAATCCTTAGTGTTTGCTTCCGGTGAGAGTATTTCATTTCCGAGAATCCTTAGTGTTTGCTTCCGGTAATTTTAAATAATTCCCGAGAATCCTTAGCGCTTGCTTTCGATGATATAAAGCCGTTTCCTAGTCGTTTTTGATGTGATTAACCACGTATTACAGCGCATTGAAATATGCCAGTAAAGTCATACTTCAAAATACGAACTATAGCACGTGGTCCAAAATTCCTCAACAGGTATTGACTGTCAATCTTTTACAAGTGACCGCACCCAAATATTTCATGTCTTTCGTCCTACACAACGTATATCGATTTTTATCAGACGACGGTTTAACGAGCTGTTCCCGCGTTGTTAAACATTATTATACCCCTAAAATCTCGTCTGCGGTGTGTTTGCACAACGATTTTATTGAATTTAACCTCGTATCTCCGAACAATATACACACGATGAAAAGCGAATGATTTCGTATTCGTCCAAAAAGTGTACACATCTTTCATGTGTAAGACAAAAACAAACTGTCATAAACTAAAAAGGAATTTTACAATTCGCTTTATCTGTACCTTACTTATTGCCTACGGTTAAAATTGTGTTTAACGAAATCATCCAGTTAGTCCGTGAACCGCGACAAGTATAAATTCATTTGAAATAGCAATAGTTTACAACCTAACTCAGCAAAAAAATAGATAAAATGTATACATGTCAAAAATTGATCCATACAGATATTCAGTCATCAAGCATGACTCAAGAAGCACCTTCGCACAGGTGGGTTGAATAACACAATTCATTCTAATTATAAAAATGTACTCAAAAGATCGGAATTTAACCGCAAGATAAAAAGAAACGAACAATAAAGCCATAACGGTACAAAAATATATTTAAAGTGGCATATAAATTCCTATGCATAATGAAGATTTTTACAAAAGAATTATTGCTAATCTGTCTCAAGTTAATCGACAATCCTTGTGTTGGATAGCGTCCAAATATTCTATCGTAAGATCGCTCCATGTTATAAGTTCCTACTATCAAAAATATTTGAACCATTAGCACACAACCTATCACTCGGCGACTTTAAACATAACGAAAAGAATGTTGAATTTCACTCGGAAGAAAATAAATCCACAAAATTAATTATGTCACGAGTTGAGATAAAAATATTTCGCGCGCGCTTTTGTTAAACCGTCGTCTGATAAAAATTTTTAACTAATTTTTCTGCTCCTGTCCCCAAAAACATCTCCAAAACGCTTGCTTATGTTCCAATAGTCCGACCTCAGCGCTCGGGGTACGCGGTCTAATATGGATAACTCAGCAAATGTGTATATTTGCGCGTCTATTTCGGTTCAAGCTCGCTGAACAAATATAATAAAACCTTACAAATACGTAGAATTGAAAACCACGTTCAATGGGTATTTGATTTGCGGACGCACCGCTTTGCGCATGCGCGACAGTCCGCAAACGGATTATCAAATGCTCAACTTGATATCATAAATACTTCAAAACCTACACACCGTCTTTACACACAGAAAGTTGAAATCGTTAAACTTCATTTGATTTTCAAGGTTTTATATGTCGTCTGCTTTTAGTGTAAGTGATAACCATTTACGACTTTTAAAGTTATTTGCATGACTGTAGTGTGTGGGGTATATACCTGAACACACGAGGGCCTATTTTGTCTCCAGTTTTCGTGGTTTGGTGAGAAATAGCCAAAGGCGGTAAAAATAGTGTTACGCTAAATGCTCCACATACAATGGTGTCTTTTCATTAAAATATCGGCTGTATTGATTGACCTACCCCGAACAATGGGGACCGCTTGGGGTTTGGTTGAAAATATACCTTAACACGCAGAATAAATAGAGAATTATATGAAAAGACGCTAATTTGAGTATTCGGGCGTTTCGCGACATTTTCAAGGAGCGCCGATAACTAAGTAGCTACTTGTATTTACCGAACCGTTCACCTGGTTACGTGTAGCATTCTTCTGAATTCGGAAATTACAAACATTTTGCAGTTTATTTTCTGCCTAAGACATCGAAAGTATTTGAAATAATAGCTACCTTTTGCAGCCTAATTATAAGAAATTATTTGGAAAAAAAAGAAATAGTGCAGTTGCTTTTCTGCATAAAATCAAAGCTCTTGTAGTTAAGGTTACTTAACATTGGCTGCAAATCCCGTTCTCCATATAAAACGGTACGTATGTCAAGTCATACTAAACTATACTACTCAAAGTTTGCTAAGGGTCAAGAAATATAAGTGCACCCGTCTCACGTTAAATGAACAAAATTGAGAAAACAGTGCAAATATTGAAATGGCATCTACTAAGTATGCTGCTGCTAAATGTCGAACAAATCACGCGATGTACAGTTGAGATGCATTGACAATACATCGTCTTTTTCCAGAGCACTGATAAGCCCTTTTGCAGAAACCAACGTTACAAGAATAACATGGATGCTTTCTCTTTTCAATTCCCATATTGTGTAAGATCAAAAATACACACAAAAACACATATCAATTAGATCTATGTGTTACTACAAAGGCTTGAATGAACAAACACGATTTTAGAGAGGCTGAGCTTATAAGCTCATTTTGAAGCATTGCTTATTCGTTTACAAGGTTGCAAATCATGCATTATGTTTCTAAGAATTCTACCAGTCCATCCTGTGCAGGTTTGAAACACATTCACAAGGAATTTGCGCCGACCCTTATCAAATTTTGAGAAGTATACACCCGAAAATATCAAAGTAATTCACAAAATTGTTGGACAATTAAACACGCTACGCTCTAAGTATTCTTTCATTGGTTGTCAAGGCAACCATTGTGATTTTACAACCAAGGAAGATATTGAATACATAATATGATCTTTAAAATAAACAGGTAGAGGTACGCCGTAAAGTATGTCCGTATAAAACCATGTTATAAATACACCAATACGACATGAATACGCCGCCACGTAGCTTAACAAATGCTAAATCCATTGAATAGAAATATGGTCGCATGGGATATAGAACGTGGCAGATTATGGTCGGGTAGCTTTAGTGTGGACAATATCAGAACAGAACGAACAGTTTATTTCGCTTAAGCATATATAAAGCTCATCGCTATAAGCAAAATAGCATCAATTTATACATGAAAATTCAAACAAAATATACAACTTTATAAATGGAAATTAAACACTATTATTAGTGAATGTCTATGTTATGAAGATAATTTTTAAGTTGCAATATCAATACTAGTACGGAGATGATAATATCGTATGATGTTGTAATCTCGAACCCTTATGTCCCAACATTGTTGTT
Organism: Spisula subtruncata; assembly: GCA_963678985.1. Classification (NCBI taxonomy): domain Eukaryota; kingdom Metazoa; phylum Mollusca; class Bivalvia; order Venerida; family Mactridae; genus Spisula; species Spisula subtruncata. The sequence goes on along the minus strand of OY787676.1, from coordinate 20,223,963 downwards.
ATTCCTACACAGCCAGGAACGTTCAACGAAAACATATAAAATTCCTTGAATGGGTCATAAAGTGAATGGTGATTCCACAATGCCATATGCATGTACAACAAGCCTGTACCAATCTGAAAGAAACATAGCATATCAAGCTGTGGAGAACTGTGGCATTCAAATCCGGATGGGGGCACATATATGCATGTCATAGTCAGCATAAAGCTGAATGACTGATAAAGGCTATACTCGTCCAGCAATCAAAAGAATTCAAGGTAATTCATCACCAGATCCAAACTGAAGATGATATAAACGGCCATAAAAGAAGCACATGATATAGAAGAAGTTTGGCCTACAGACACATCATTGTCTTCTTGACCTAGTCGTGGGGAGATGCCAGCAACACACAGAGGACGATAGAGTTAATCACCACATTGAAGCTGAAGACATTAACGACCGCAGAAGAAAGAGCACATAATAAGACGAAACCCGACCAAATTATTGTTAGCAGGGGAAACAACTTGGCCATACCCATCAAATATACTGCTCGACCATGTGACTGTGTGGATATTGCATGTTCACATTATTAGCATATGAACTATCGCAGGTTCGAACTCCCGGCGGCCAGAGGCCAGATAGCCGCTCTTATACTTGAAACCGATCGGTTACCCAAACACTGATATAAATGATGTACCGGACACTAGACCAGTCCGGTGCCCGGTGGGAGGTACCTAGTTTGTGGTACCATGTGAATCTTGCATAACTTTACAGGATGGAGGTAGGAAATTTACCGTACGCCACCACCGAGCAATTAGCCAAACCTTAAAAGCTAACCTTGTTAATAAAGTGATGGACAAATAGTACTGGTGCTAATATTACATTAACGCTTTAATAATTAATAAATATAAATTGCAACACCCATCCTTTATTAATAGGCGGCAATTCAATCCTAGCAGTTATGTTTCTGGTGGTGGAATATTTTATGCGCATGCGTGGTAGAACTTCTCCATCTGTCGAAGAACAAACATTTTGAATGCTATTGTCTTTTTTAAGGTTGTGTTGACCTGCCGGCGACCGATGGTCGAATTCGGGTCACTGGATAACAAATACAGTGCACTAACTACTTGATCATGGCCGCATTTCCCATACAATTCGTTACGTACAAAAAAAAATTCTCGTACACATAACTTATATTGTTAAACTGCATTGTTAAATATAGTTATACGTATTTGGTGTTTTATTCAATCAAATTTAAAACATGTACAAACGCGCAATCGTAATTATATTCAATAAAATTATAAAGCATGCAAAATCTTGCATTAAATACAACATGCTTAAGTAGATTTACAATTTAAAAGATTTTTTCTTTTTAAAACAAATGTTGTAACATCATTAATTTTCGCGGGTATTAAATTTCGCGGATGTTGGCAAAATACCAGTAGTATTTTGTGTTTTTCCCCTAAATTCGCATCCTCATAATCAGGGGTTAGTCAAGTTCCCAGACTCGGACCAGTGACACAATGGTTGAACCAGAATGTAAATTCGCGGATAAAACCATACATTGTAAAAATGTCTTGTTAAGTTTATTTGATGGGAGTCGATATGCGATCTAATTTCATCCGCTAATTTGTCCAAGATTTATACACCGCGAACATTGCTGTTTTTACAGTATCGTCGGCAAATAGCTGAAGCTTCTCGCCCAAATACTTTTAATTCTATATAATTATCATATCTATACAAAATACAAGGATTATATTTACATTGAAATTCGTCTAACGATCATCTTTTGAAAATGGTGTATTGAATAAGTTCAAGACGTATAGAAAATTTCACAAATTCTGTATTATCCAACTTATGACATTTTCAATAGAGTTGGCGTTAATTTAAACGGAGTGTCAATAAATACGCTGATATATTAAAAGATGAAAAGGTTTTAAGTCGGAACGCGATATCCCTCAATTCGTAAATTATATGATCAGGGATTTACACAATACATATACATGTATGTTTAATATCAAAGTATTTGTATAATGAAATATTCGAATAATTTGGCATCACATGCGTATGCATGTACTCTTTTAAAAGCTGTTGGACTGTTATATGCAAACAGAGATATACCTGAGTTAGCAATACTAATAGAACTTAAAAATGGTAAAATCACTTTGATACCACTTTTCAGAAGCTTGTAATTCAACTGGTCGTATTGTTGGATTGACCTTAATATTGATGTTTTTATAACGATGAGATGGTCACATTAATATATTATATTAGATTTGATAGGGAGAAATTCCAAAGGTGGGGTGCCAGGGCTCGTCTTCAATGTTGAACTTACTTAAGCTAAGGATATTAAACACCAGTGACATGCGATTCGATTGGCTATCCATATTCTCCAACCAAGTTAGATCAATAATGAATATCACCAATGTGGATTCTACTCAACTGGTCATTTTCCCATTTCAATGTCACGTTCCATCACCCGTTTTTTATGACCAAATGTGTTTTGTTCTAGGACAACGACCCCTTTAATTACAAGGGATTGCAGGGAAAGGTTTTCCTTAAAATAGCATCGCTAACTGTTTTGAGTTATATCGAAAATTAGAAATATACAATCACCGGTCAACCACTTAAAACAACATAATATTAGTGTTGATTTTTGGGATGAATACATTGGAATACATTTCGCTGACTTACAATGAGAAGGTCGTAAGTACGACAAAGCTAGTTTTGAGAAAACAAGAAGGAAAACTGTCCGAAACTGATTACACTTTACTTATGGTAATACACTTGCGACTATCGTTTGGTCAACATGACAATTTCCAATTTTTTCATGATAATTGGCTAATACGAAGACCATTGTGATGCTGATTTTAAATATGTACCAGTCTTATAAGATCGTACTTACGACCCTTTCATTCTAAGCAAACGATTTATTGTTTTGTTATTATAGTATACTAATTTTCTTGCATGATCAAAATCATTTCGAATGAAAATGCTTTAAATATATACTACCCAAAAGTTCTAACCCGCCACCTTTTCAAACCAACTGATAAACTGGCTAAATGAAGATGAAGACATGTATACACCCCAGTAGCAGCTGTAGGGTCACAGCACAGAACAGCAGAATATAACGTAATTCTCAAATTACTATACTACTATAGACAGAGTAGGGTTACCCCCCCCCCCCAATCTTAGAATATTTTATATAAACAAGTACAAATATGGGCAACTTTCCAACATAAAATAATTTGTTTTATACAAATGTACATGGATTTTGAAGGGGGGGGGGGGTAGTTTATATATAATTATGTGTACATAAAATGTGTCGGAATGTTACGGCCTTTAACCATTCACCGAACAGTAACTCAATTATTTCGCATGATTTGGTCGGATGTTAGTCATTTTATATACCTGTTTACATGGGGTATCCGATAGGGTAGCTACATATTTAACTTTTAAAACTTCAAAGCGCGGTGTCTTTTCAAGTCCGTTTCAATGATTATATTGTCCAAGGACCATATTCAAACTCATTATTGGAAAATGATTAATTGCTGACATGAAATGTTGGTTCAAATGTCCGTCTTTTAGGTTCAAATGTCCGTCTTTTAGGTTCAAATGTCCGTCTTTTAAACGGCGGTACACCACGTGTTAGCATACTCAGAACAATTGTTACTAGCATACTCCATATATATGACTAGTGTTAGCATACTTAGTAACGAAATGCTGCTCATAGCATTTATTCTCCAGTCAGCTTTCTGCTGAAATGTGGCAGGCATATGAACCAGAGTCGCCAGGTTAGACAACAAGCGCACTAATCATAGAGCTTAGAACACATACTAGCATACAGTGGGCCGCTGATATTACTAGTATTGTGAGCAAAAACATGTGAGAATTTTCGACCAATGTATGATTTATTGAAATACTATAATACGAGTCCACGTGTATTTCGCTGGCTTAGAATGAGAAGGTCGTAAGTGAGTGGCACTTACGACCTTATAAGACTAATACATATTTTAAATCTACATCATAAGGCGCTTCTAATGAGATTATTTTCATGAAAATCATGTAATGTTCTCCAACATTAAGTTTGAAAAGCTTGTTTTACCATAAGTAAAGAGTAATTATCAGACAGTTTTTCTTGGGGTTTTTTCAAAATCAATATCACGTGACCTTAATGTCACTATATGCATCAAACCCATGAACAAAGGTGACAATGATTGCTTCGCTTGAGAACAAATATAACCGCACGTGTTTTATTTCTTTACTAATATTCATTTATGAAGTATATACACCAGTCTGCTGGAAAAGGAAGTATAATTGTTTTTCATATGCATGAGATTTCCAGGGAGCAAATGATCTCTATATTAGCAACTCGGTCGGCGTTTTCTTCCTTATCACCCTGAGAAACATTGAAAGTGACATTGTATGCGAGGTGGACTACAAGTACACTGTAGTTACATGCCGTCTTCGCAGTGAACAACGACTCTAGTAGATTTATTGCTAAAGTATAAGCTTCATAACTGCTAAAGTACTTTAATATTTGTGTCGTTAACACAGTGCAGTTATATAAAACGCATTGATCAGTGTCAAAAATCACTCATTGAAAGCGTGTTTGTAAAATGGCAAATTCATTCAAACTTGCTTTAAACAAATTTGTTAAATCAAGGGCCTGTGAATTGCAACGAATACCCGTTAACACAGATACTGGCAACAGGTCGTATTCAGTTAAAATCACCTGTCCTAGGTTTTAATTCATTCTATAAATTGCTATAGATGTCAAACAGTTTTCGCTCAATTCATAGATTCGCCATCTTTTCACTTGGATAACGACGTTAAATACTAGTTTAACGTGACAAGCCGGTTGAGGAATAAGTCGCTATTGAAAACCATTGAACCCGTGTTTTAAAGATCAAATTTAAAATTCAACATGTGAGGGTTTCAAAAGGGCACTGGAAGGTCAGACTTTGAAATGTGTAAGCCATAGCGGAAACATTAAAGAAGACTTTATTGATTAAATTCATGTATATATATTGAATAGCCAGCAAGTTTAACGAGTTTAAAAGTAGGACGCTCATGTTTCGTAGCGATACAAGGGAGACAACCGCGTTTGGCTTAAATGAATAACACTACAGTATAATCAGAGTTACTCCCCTTCCATTAAATAATGACAATGTAAAGAGCATTTCACAAGGCGGTATTTATTAATAGGATTTGTTAGGTATAACAATTTATTAAAACGGGATACGTCAGAAAATGAAATGTGGGGGCTATTTTTGTCTTAATGTTACTTTAAACCCACTAACCTCGCACCCGACTGACCAGTGCTGATATCCGACATTGCGACACTTGGCAGTGTTCCAATGATGACAGACACAGTGTCATACTGACCTTATAATGACCTAGGACACTAAAGAATTATTTGATTGCTTGACTATTTGAATGATAAGAGAGAAATGGAATAGAACTATATATGGTCAACTCCCCGTATGGTGATGTAAGAATTACCGGACTACAGTGTATAAGAGTCTCCGTGACTACAGTCACACTTTGCAGACCACATAAGGTCCACGTTGTCCTATTAAAATATAATATGCCAACTATCCACAGTCTTCATTACATACGTACTGGAAAAGCGATATAAACTTAATTTGAATTCCAATCAAACCAAATACGTGTTGTTGTTGAATTTTCAATTATTATTAAAGAATACTTGGGACATTTAGTGGAATGATACCTGCAATTTACTGCCGGTGGTCAACACCGTGATTTAGTGGTCTGACAACTATAGGCTATAACTTACTTATGCCTGTTCAACGCTGTTGGACTGTCTTTTATGATATACAATGCACATTTACACATACTTTGACAAGTCAACAATTACTGTAAGTGATACCAATACGAATACTCTACACGTATAGCAGAGGAGCACAGTTATATGATACATCTATGTCACAGAAAACATGTTGACCGAGTGACGTGTGAGACTCATTGATATACAATCTCACATAATGAAAAACCGAGAATTGAATACACTGATATACCTATGAAAGGAATCATCGCCGATTCTAAGAATTCTCTTGTCGTTATTCATATGATTCACAGTGTTTCAAACTACCAGAACTGTAAAATCACACATTTTCGCGATGCAAACATTCAATGTTTTCCATATATAGCATAATTATGTTTTATATTATGAAGTAATATACTTATATTCAAAACTAATTCGCTAGGGTCAGCGGTTTGCTAAATGTTAAGTTTTAAAGTTTCAGAAAAACAGCCTTAAATAACACACGCATGGAAAGCTCACGAGCATAACACTTTGCGAAAATTTTCCGACTCGCAAATTAATACAGCAAAATTTAACCCACACAAAATATTCTGACTAGACATTTTTCTTTCCGAAAATCACGATGACCATGAGCGTTTTCCGAGAATGTACTGTCAACCACTGCAACCAGTATCTTGTGCAAGGACATTTCTTATTGTCTTCACTATCCGTTGTCTACGGAGCATCAGCGGGGACCCGGAACTCCACTCCACGAGTCCAATCCAAGTTTTGTATTATGCGGAAAACATAGCGCGTAACGTGTACAACTACGCTTATACTATTTCCGTGCATTACGTCATCATAATGTGTGTTCAATACTGGAACTAAGCATGTGAACAATATCGCACAGGTGCACGCATGTACGAGAAGCTCGAGCTTTTGTCGTCTGCTATACATTGGACTAATATTCAGTATAATAACACTCATATACCCCCCCCCCCCCCCCAACGCGGTCATTAATACATGTATAAAGGTAAAACCTTTGTTTATCATTGAAAGGGCAAGCCAATTTGACTTATGGGACGCAAATCTTGTGTACTCACACAGTACATCCCGAATTCTTTCTAATGTTTGTTTCTTTTTGTGTAAATGTCATATAACGTGGCTGGACCACTATCAAATTATTCCATTATATTTGTAATATAGAAGTCAAATTGTGACTTAAGAACTTAATAAATGTAGTAGTAGTTGGTGTCGCTTCATGATGTTGTTGTTATGTACGCCACGACACCATACCTACCAACCCCTTCGCAGTCGCAATTAGCGAAGTACTGTCTACGCCTTTGCGGCGTAAACAATTGTTCATCAGCTAAAATTTCTATTTTAGCCTCTAATATTGCAATACTAACATTAATCCACTGGACGATGACCTGTGTATATTAATAGATTGACCAAAATGTACTAAGTACAATTACAGATACATGTATGCGTGTACACACTTGATAGCAGACGACAGCTGGACGCAACAATAGGCAAGTTCTACGTGCGCGTATTCTGTGTACGTTTTCGTGTCATATACAATATGCATGTACAAAAGCAAGAGAACGCCAATCTGAGTACACAGTACATGTATCCCGTATCGTGTCGGCCAAAGAAGAATACACACCGGCATATGCCAATTAATTATATTCGCCGAGAAAAATGTCGAATACCGCATACCCGTCTGAAATATATTGTGGCTGACACGCTGACCTGCGGTTGAACTCGGCCGACTATTGTGGCCTTGATAACAGGATTTAAATACCGCGCGGGAAATCTCCTTTCGTCTGGTTAAATGTCTGTCTGGACTATTTATCGGCATTCTTTCAATATACATTTACGTTTATTCAATGAGGCGCGGACGAAGACGAAACGCATGGACTTCTTTATGCGCATTACGTAACATAGATAACAAAAAGTAGTTCTTCTTATACAACGCCGTCGTATAATCTCAAGGCTGAGCGAAAGGTTCAAAAGTTCGAAGCGTCGAGAATGTGAATACACGGGGCATATTTTATTGACTGAATGAAACACGAGTTTCGTGTATTTATTCAGAATGATTCAGAATGGTAATAAAGAGTGGTTAGTTTTATAGTTCAACAATGATGGCGAATTTAAAACCACTCAGCCAATATTGAGCAAACATGCTGATACTAAAACAAAGTGCTAGCATGCGTATAGTCGTCAAAAAGGCTCTCTAGCCATTTTGTGCGCACACTTTTGAAATTCAGGGACATAAAATATCGAAATGTGGGACTTGAAATACACACATATTTGAACCACAGCGAATGCGTTGTTTGTATCATACGCAGTGTGTTTGTGCAACTTATCCACAACAAACATATGAATCCACGAAACTCCCCGAATGACATGATTATAAGATGTCTCAACATAAGCCAGATTTATTCACCAGTACAAGAGTAAATGTTAAATTTAAAATGAAATGATACAATGTTTTATTACACCCGACCACGTGCATCCATTAATATGACGTCATAACAGACCAGAACCAAAAACCACACACGAACAAGCCTAACTGCGAAAACCAAGACGTCGGAATCCATTCATTATTTTGACACGGAAAATAGAAACCCGTGTGAACGTTTCCAACAAATGTCATTTTACCAGATGAATCAGGAAGATTTATTTAAATAAGCCAAGTGTCCAATTATCTGGCCGGGTAGGAAATGACACCAACGCCTCCTACATTCATGACTGGACGGAACTAAAAAACACCAAACAGAATTTGTTCATCGACAACAACAAATAGAAACCTAAATCACTAAAAGACAATGAATAAATACCCATGCCATATAATATTACATACTTTATCACAGACAGACAGTGAGACAGACACATACAGGCTAATCAATTCCAAGATACCGTTTCACAATGAAAACACGAAACAGCGAAAAGACAGAAGATATTACACTTGTATTGATCATTGACCAAAATGGAACCACACGGCGTAAATGACGCCCCCTCCCCCCCCCCCCCCCTCTGTTGACAAACCTCAATAAAGATTGTGGTTGAAATATATACAGTACTATTAAAGTCACAGATACCTTACAAAGTATAGCTACCTTCAACAATCAGACACAATAAGACAAGTTAGTATGATGACGAGAACCCCAGAAAGGTTAGGTAATATACATGTAGTTATAGACCATGAGCCAGTATCTACCTATACAACAAAGACTAGAAACACACATGCATTCTTTAATTTGTGTTACTAGAATTCCTTAGTTTCATAATTCATGTCATAAAAATAGTTGTACAGTTGTCCCACCGTATAAGACCACATCCTCCCTAAAAAAAATACTTGTACAAGAACCCCACCTTAAGACAAAGCCAAAAATAACGATTAATAAGACAACCTCAACAAAAAGCTCAATGTTCAAGCACTTTTCCTTTGTTTGACTCTTCATTAACCAGTACAGTATGACCTCTGTAGTGCCATCTCTCCATATTGAAGAGATTTTTACTGGATTCTGTTTACTGTTGCTACCACCTCCGAATGAAGAGACATTTCTTCATATTGAAGAGTTCTTAATTTATTTTTTATGAGTTTGATACTCTGGTTATTGTCTAGGTGATCTAGTTCTTCAGAGTTTTAATAATTTATACTAAATGCCGGCTAAGGAAAAGTTTAAAAGGTGGTATCACAGAGAGGTTGTTGGTTGTTGCTCAACAAATGGTCGCTCTTGAGAGGTTGTACTGCATATTAAGACCAACTCAATAATGAGAACCCAACTCGTGGTCTTACCAGTGAGGTTTTATTGATAATATTTATGCATGTTTCTGGTGTTAAAGTCGACACATCACCACTTTCCAGTCAGACAGAAACCTAGAAAAACATAGTGGGAAGCTTGGAAACTACGTGCAGCGAGATGATGGTTCAACAACCCTGGCATGGAAACTACGTGCAGCGAGATGATGGTTCAACAGCCCTGGTACCAATATGAGCTGTTACAACTTCCCTGGCACGATATCACACATTCCTACACCATATTGATCATTACAATTCGTATGTAATTGTGTCACCTACTTCACAGATATGTAACTCCTGTAAATTACTATATTATTAGGTCACCCTACTTCACATGTTTATTGTTTCAATTGAAGGTTACAGTAAAGTTCTATATTTTGTCACCCTACTTCACAAGATTTTTATTTTTATTGAACAAAGCTACTGTATTTTGCATTCTTATGTCATCCTACTTTACACGCTTTTTATTTTTAGTGAACTACTGTATTTTACTATAAAATGTCCCCCTACTTCATACGGTTTTTATTTTTATTGATCTACTGTATTTTGCTTTCTTATGTCATCCTACTTAACACGCTTTTTTAGTGAACTAATGTATTTTATTATAAAATATCCCCCTACTTCATACGATTTTTATTTTTATTGAACAAAGCTACTGTCGTTTAGTAACTCATTTTTTTATTTACTGTAAAGTACTTAATATTCGCGTGATTATTATTTAGCGACTTTCGGGAACAAAGTTCAGCGAAATTTTGGGCGCGGTAAAACCATTTTAGGGGCCAGCTCTTAAGATGAAAATACTTTACCTGTTTGCGACGAATTTCGCATTTGATCGAAAGGAATTTTTGGAGATGATAATCACGAAATCAAAAGGATTTTTTACATGATATTTTGTTAATTTCCGAGAAAATGATAGACGTTAAAGTTACCCGCGTCACTAAGTCTCTCAAAAATTGGAAGCAAACACAAGATTTTGATAAACTGATAACCGTTCGAGCAATATTTATGATATGATTTCAAGTTTTCGCATTTGAAGCTTACAAAGAAATTAGTAATCACTTAATATCAAGTGTCCTATTCAACACCAACGAAGTTTACTTTCAAAGAAGGCCGATTCAAAACAAGGGTCTGGACATTGCAGACTATACTATATACATGTACTAGTACAATATAACAGAAAACCTTTTCAACTTTTTACAGATAGACAAAACACAACCTTTACCCGAACCTCAACACTGAACGTCTAGTTACCCCATACAAAAAATACATTCATGTGTTGTGTCAAATAGGATGGCCGTATCTAGATAAACAGAAACGAACCCACCGAAAATTGAAGTACACTTGAACGAGCAGAAATGAATGAGATTTCTTTTCAAGATACCATTCGTCAGGTTTATTACACGGAGAAGACTATGACTAAACTAGAGAATCTACGGACTTACCTTGAAGTTTCAGGACATCCGGGCACCAGCCATCCAACCGTCTGTAAAGGCGCGTCCCCCGCGTAATATGACGTAGATTATGACGTCACGTAAAAAGGAGAGGCTTTGAAATGCGCAATTTATTTTTGTTTGGCAAGATATTTACAGAGTTTTAATTTTTCTAAGCACTGTTTTGCCAAAATTATCTAAGAAACTCATTTACAACGAGTGCCGATTTCGAGTGTACCTCACCTTTCACCAGGAAAGAATTCCTACGTCCGCCATTTCTAGACTACTAGTACGTTCATGCGTCACTTCAACCCCTCCCGTGGTGTTTTAGATTTGGACAAAACATCATTATCGATATATTTTCTAACGAGAAATGATTGATATTTGTTTGACCATCAAAACAAAGCTCACAAAATACAGATGGAAGGCATAGGCAAATTCAGTAAGGACATGAAAACAACTTTTTAATTGAACTTACTCCATAGCAAAGAAAGCAGAGACACTTCCAAATATGTGTCGTACATTGCTTGAAGGTCATTTAAAGTGGAACATATCACGCAGCGGCAATATTTTCAATATCTTGCAACCGGAAGTAGCCTTTCATTGGTCAGTTGAATTCTCGATGTACATACAAGGGTAAACTTATGTAACGTTACTGTACGTATAACTCTAACGCAATATTCTGCAATGTCAATATAAACAGAAATCGCTGAGCATTTCATCGATTTAGGGAGAGCAGAAGTTTATTTTACCTGCTCACTTTTATTCACCAAGTAAATTAAAAAAACAAATACGGTACACATTGAAAAGATATTCTCTTTTCCAATGTTGGTATACATGATTTACCTGTTTACTTTAGGTTGCGCAGGTCCCAATACCGCGTTAGAGTTATGTGGTCAATATTTTGACTCAACGTCAAAACATAGATCACTTGTTGGGAGGTTTGTTCTGGCTGGCAACGGATGGGACACTTTCATCTGACGTTGACCTATGCATTCAGCTTAGACAGACGGGGGTTCGCTACCTTCTAAACGCGAGTTTTGACCCTAACTGTACGCAATACATGACTAACCTGTTAAAGCAAAGGTTGGTTGTCCCCCGGGTTTGTCCATTCGCCGCATTCGTACCAAAAGTTCAATAAGGCAATATAACATTATATGATATACTAGTACCGTACTCGACGACTCAAACCTCAAAGCATACAAATTATACTATAAAATAGCAAAACTAACAGACACTGGTACATGTATACGCTGTCTTGCAGGGGATTCAAATCGGCATTTTGACTCGTAATTAGTAGGTATATTCCTGTATACTAAACATTCAGAAGGAACCTAACAAATATTTAGTAGGCACCTTTCTGATTAAGCAGATACATTTGTACCTACTAAGTAACCAGTATTGACCCTTTCGTACGTTAACATGTGAATTCTAGTTCCGAGGTTTCACCTAAATCGGTACCTGCTGGGCTAATAAATATTTGACCAAACGAACATTTAGATTAATAGCATATAGAGGGTAATAATAATGTATTCAATAAAAGCTATTATTGTGACCATAACAGACACACACGTGCTACGACACGGAAACAACAACAGGTTTCTTCTTTAATCGATACATATGTCGTCATAACGGTCAGTTGGTCAACTCAGCTTTCCCGGGCACAACCAGTACTTAGCATGGTCAGCCTCCCTGCAGCGTTTGTATTTCCAATACGCTGAACGTTGACATCGTATAACGAAAGAAACGAAACAGGCTAGTGATGCTTAAGAATGTTCGGTATAGCCTTTTATTTGCTAGTCAGCATTATGTATTCTGCAGACATACGAGTGCCCCACCGGATTTGAACCCGGGTAGCCGGGTGCGGCTGGAAGCGCGCTAAACACATAGTCACGGATGCACAAGTGGATGAATACACATACTAACTTCCTGTTCCACAAACATCTCTACCACATGTGGAGGACATGACGGTAGCCATTGTTATGGAAGGGCATGTAACCAGTTCAAAGCGGGGTATTCGGAGTTAGGTGCGCCGCGTGTTGGGGAACATTTCTAGCTAGCAAGATACGGTGCCATTCGGTAGGCTATTGGTTAGCAAGCAATTCAATATAAAACAGATAATGGCGTAAATAAATATACTAGGTCTAGATTAATACAAACTGGAGAAACGTTCTAGCACAAACAGGAACCTAGTGTCAAGCCAATACCACGCCTACATTGCAGAGGATCTCGGACCAGATATAAAACACTGCCACAATGAGATAGCAAGTTCGTCTGGCAAGAACTAAGCCAAACACCATACCAACAGTACAAGTAATTTCAAAAGAACGTACATAGAAGTACTAAGTACAAACACACAGGAAACTTTTACTGGTAACAAGCAAGTCAAAAGGCTAGCCGACACGCTCTTGCATAACAAGCTATAAAAATTCATGAAATTATACATAAAATTAAAAAAAATGTAAATGCACATACTTGATACACAAATCAGGATCTGTTTCCGGTTATTGAAGCATCTTCATCAGCAGTTTTACGTCACTTCCGGTAGCACCAGTGGCGTCTCGAACTCATCTTTTCCGAACGCTGTATGCTGTATTGTGTTGCCGGGAATTCAAAATGGTTGAAAAGTTCACAGGCACATTTTTTCTCCCTCTCTCTCGCCATCCTTTCTCTACTTGATGAAAAATAATCGAACCAATCTGGACAAACCAATGTACTACAGCGGTTGTTGTTCATTCACATTCGGTTGAAAAGTTCAGTCGTACACAAAAATAAAAGTTCATCTCATCAAGTTGTTTTCCTCGTCTCGGTGGTTGTTTCTTGACGCCTAGCTTGTTGTTGTTGTTGTTGTTGTGTAATAAGTACACAAAAGTCAACCATCATCAATGAACTTAAGTATGTTACGTCAAACTTTCATATAACGTCCACGACCTTCATAAAATGCCCTGACAAATTATGCGCTCATATGTTCAATAGAAACTACGAAACCATTAGGTTCGAAAAAAAAAGTTCAATTCAACTCAAAAGTGTTGTTTAAAAAAGTATATATTAAATGGTTTCTCACTCATGTATGTGTCAGGTCCTTCCAACCGCCGAAATTTCAAATAAACTGCCCCGCCATGCACCAGACGACCTGGCCTTGAACCCTGAATAACCATTTGTCACCCACTCGTCTGCGTGTAAAATGCAACGCGCGCGTCCGCTGAGCTGTATCGTCTGATTTAAGCCGCCATTTTGTATTTCCGAAAAAAGAAGCTTGAAGAAAACATAAAAATGGTACATTCTTTTTTGGTCCTTAGCTGAAGTTTTGGCTACAGACGTTCACAAATTGAAAGTCGTCTGCTTTCACAGCCCAGACTGAATGCCAAACAAAAACGCGCCGCCATTTTAATGAACAAGTCAGACCGACCGTCTGACCCGATATCTATAGAGTCCCAATAAGTTGAACTTTTCAACTTTGTAGTTAGTGTTTTTCAGCATTTAAATCAGCCCCTGTTTTCCATCTTCTATCTGATATAACATATCGCAATATCACAACACGCCCATAAAGGAGTTAATCCAACAAAGCGATTCAGAAGGGTTTTTTTGATTGTCCGAAACAAAAAACAGCACAACTGAGTTGCCGAAACAAAGAACTGTTGTCTTTAGAAGTTTCCGTTAGCCAAATTCAAATAATTTCAGCAAAGTCAATGAGAATCCAACAGCATTTCTTCTAAGCACTAAAAGTACACCATAGGTCAAAACACAGCTTATAAAATCAATCGATCCTTTCCCGATCACAAGAATCGATCGATGCGTCTGATTATATAGTCATAACACAAATAACGCGAATCACAACTTCAGATGTTAGACGACGAACGTTATGAATATTCTTGTCAGACGACACTGTTTCAAAATGTTCCGCGCCGACTCAGTCCCCCAGTCTCCCTTCCAGACGGTCAGCATAAGAAACCGACCGCATCGCTTCCATTAGACGCTCGCAATCTCGTCTAGGCCGCAACGACCGGATTTCTCTCCGTCTAGCGTCTGGTCAGCCAGCTATGACCAGTGTGTACAAATATGCCGCTTACTGGCTACATACCAGTAACTTGACCAGTGGATGACCCCAAGTTTCGCCGACCATTATATGCTAACTAGCGATTGAGAGCGAGTGGCGTTACATGTACGTAAAACTAGGCCGTTATCGCGGTCTGTCTTGATTTCTTGGCGTTGCCCTCTCTCTATATGGTCCAATTAGTGAACAAACGTACAGTTTGTAAATCCAATTAGTGACCACAAGTCATTACAATACGTGAACACAAATTGCACTTTTATAGACTAATAACCTCAATATGTGACTTGGTGTGAATTAATGAATGTAATAGTGAATTAGTCTGTGCCTTTTGTAACCGAGCAATAAACCTACGTTTTTTTCCAATATCAGATAAATATCTGTCTCATCTACCCACGAACAAATATTTATACGTGAATGACTCGAACTGGCACCGGAGATCAACGGAAATGACCGAGCTTTCACGATTCTTGAACTGTTAGTCGTACAAATATACGATTACTTGTTGCTTCTAAACGATGGCAGTAGAATATTCAAGCAAATGTTTACTAGTATAGTTAATTACACATCATATAAACATACTCACCGTATGAGATAGTGGGCTACTATACAATTCAACTTGTATGGCTTATTGCGATCAAAAACATGCTGTGATTTCCAGTCACTGTATGACGTATTGGGATATTATACAATTCAACGTGTATGACTTTTAGCGATAAACGGGGATTGACTCTGTTTTACACTGTGAATACACAATGGCGGTAGTTTTACCGCATGTAATTGCATTCATAATTCAGTATACATGAATATCAAATTTAAAGGAAATGTGTCGGTATTTTTGCAACTACACTGTATTACGGTTGCGCTAAAATCTTTGAAAAGTGCTTACAATTATAATCACTCACTTTTTTAGAATCTATCCCTAAAATGAACAGATCATTTATTACAAATCATTATTTACCAAAACATAGCAATGATTCTATTTCGTTGTGATGTTGTGGGGTACTAGTTCATTGCACTTACATTGTAACCAGTTTTCGCGACCCCTGGTAAATTCAAGCATTTTGACTGAAGAAACTTTTTGCTAAAGGTTTTTCTTCATAACCTTGTTATAATTATAAACAGAAGAAATCGCAGGTGTAAGACATGAAAATATACCAATTAAATACGATATGAACTACTATCATTTAAATTGTTGAGTTGTTTTCGGTTGTGATGAAAAAGAAATAAAATAAAAGCAAACCGTATACGCCATATATGTCGAGGCTGAATTTTGTACACTAGTATATGTTACAGATCGATCTAGGGAATAAAATAACTCACAAACCATGCTATGAAAATATATGCTCTGTTTTTGAAAGGAAAAACACACAGTGTGCGATATTGAGAGTGGTTTAAATCCAGTATTTACAATAAATCTTCATAGTAACTTTTTATATACAATGTAATTAGTTGAGTATACTTTTGTTCGAACAAAATTGTTGAGTATACAGCCGCTTGCCCAGTATACATCCACGAAGTGGCGATTTATAGGACACCATCGACCGGGAATTGGTTGTACGTGGAAGTAGTTGTGTATGGGGAAGTAGTTGTGTATGGGGAAGTAGTTGTGTACGGGGAATTGGTTGTACGTGGAAGTAGTTGTGTATGGGGAAGTAGTTGTGTACGGGGAATTGGTTGTACGTGGAAGTAGTTGTGTACGGGGAAGCAGTTGTGTACGGGGAATTGGTTGTGTATGGGGAAGCAGTAGTGTACGGGGAAGCAGTTGTGTACGGGGAATTGGTTGTGTACGGGGAATTGGTTGTGTACGGGGAAGTAGTTGTGTACGGGGAAGTAGTTGTGTACTGGGAAGTTGTTGTGTACTGGGAAGTAATTGTGTACTGGGAAGTAGTTGTGTACGGGAAAGCAGTTGTGTACTGGAAAGCAGTCGTGTACTGGGAAGCAGTTGTGTACTGGGAAGTTGTTGCGTACTGGGAAGTTGTTGTGTACTGGGAAGTTGTTGTGTACGGGAAAGCAGTTGTGAACGGGAAAGCAGTTGTGTACTGGAAAGCAGTCGTGTACTGGGAAGCAGTTGTGTACTGGGAAGTTGTTGTGTACTGGGAAGTAGTTGTGTAAAGGACAAATGACTGGACAAGTGGTTATGTACTGGGCAAATGACTGTGTACTGGAAAAGTGGTTTTGTACTGGGCATATTACAGTGCTCTGGGAAGTGGCTGTGTACTGGGTAAGGGGTTGTGTACAGGGTAAGGGGTTGTGTACAGGGCAAGGGGATGTGTTCTGAACAAGGGGATGTATACTTGGCAAATAGCTGTGTACTGGGTTAATGGATGTGTACTTGACAAGGGACTGTGTACTGGGCAAGGGGCTGTGTATTGGACAAAAAGTTGTGAACTTGGCAAGTGGTTATGTACTGGGGGCAAGGGGCTGTGTATTGGGCAAGTGGCGGTGTACTAGACAATTGGCTGTGTACTTGGCAAGGGGCTGTGTGATGGAAAAGGGGCTGTGCACTGTACCAGTAGCTGTGTACTGGGCAAGAGGTTGTGTACTGGACAAGCAGCTGTGTACTGGGCAAGTTACTGAGAACTGTTCAAGTGGCTGTATACTGGACAAGTGGATTTATACTGGACAAGTGGCTGTACACTGGACAATTGAATGTGTACAGGACAAGTGGCTGTATACTGGACAAGTGGCTGTATACTGGACAAGTGGCTGTATACTGGACAAGTGGCTGTATACTGGACAAGTGGCTGTATACTGGACAAGTGGATGTATACTGGACAATTGAATGTGTACAGGACAAGTGGCTGTATACTGGACAAGTGGCTATATACTGGACAAGTGGCTGTATACTGGACAAGTGAATGTATACTGGACAAGTGGCTGTATACTGGACAAGTGGCTGTATACTTGGCCAGTGGCTGTATACTGGACAAGTGGATGTATACTGGACAAGTGGCTGTATATTGGACAAGTGGCTGTATATTGGACAAGTGGCTGTATACTGGACAAGTGGCTGTATATTGGACAAGTGGCTGTATACTGGACAAGTGGCTGTATACTGGACAAGTGGCTGTATACTGGACAAGTGGCTGTATATTGGACAAGTGGATGTATACTGGACAAGTGGCTGTATACTGGACAAGTGGTTTTGTACTGGGCATATTACAGTGCTCTGGGAAGTGGCTGTGTACTGGGCAAGGGGTTGTGTACAGGGTAAGGGGTTGTGTACAGGGCAAGGGGATGTGTTCTGAACAAGGGGATGTATACTTGGCAAATAGCTGTGTACTGGGTTAATGGATGTGTACTTGACAAGGGACTGTGTACTGGGCAAGGGGCTGTGTATTGGACAAAAAGTTGTGAACTTGGCAAGTGGTTATGTACTGGGGGCAAGGGGCTGTGTATTGGGCAAGTGGCGGTGTACTAGACAATTGGCTGTGTACTTGGCAAGGGGCTGTGTAATGGAAAAGGGGCTGTGCACTGTACCAGTAGCTGTGTACTGGGCAAGAGGTTGTGTACTGGACAAGCAGCTGTGTACTGGGCAAGTTACTGAGAACTGTTCAAGTGGCTGTATACTGGACAAGTGGATTTATACTGGACAAGTGGCTGTACACTGGACAATTGAATGTGTACAGGACAAGTGGCTGTATACTGGACAAGTGGCTGTATACTGGACAAGTGGCTGTATACTGGACAAGTGGCTGTATACTGGACAAGTGGCTGTATATTGGACAAGTGGCTGTATACTGGACAAGTGGCTGTATACTGGACAAGTGGCTGTATACTGGACAAGTGGATGTGTACTGGACAAGTGGCTGTGTACTGGACAAGTGGCTGTATATTGGACAAGTGGATGTATACTGGACAATTGAATGTGTACAGGACAAGTGGCTGTATACTGGACAAGTGGCTATATACTGGACAAGTGGCTGTATACTGGACAAGTGAATGTATACTGGACAAGTGGCTGTATACTGGACAAGTGGCTGTATACTGGGCCAGTGGCTGTATACTGGACAAGTGGATGTATACTGGACAAGTGGCTGTATATTGGACAAGTGGCTGTATATTGGACAAGTGGCTGTATACTGGACAAGTGGCTGTATATTGGACAAGTGGCTGTATACTGGACAAGTGGCTGTATACTGGACAAGTGGCTGTATACTGGACAAGTGGCTGTATATTGGACAAGTGGATGTATACTGG
This sequence comes from Spisula subtruncata, assembly GCA_963678985.1. Lineage (NCBI taxonomy): Eukaryota > Metazoa > Mollusca > Bivalvia > Venerida > Mactridae > Spisula > Spisula subtruncata. Next base: position 20,204,728 of record OY787676.1, on the reverse strand, counting down.
ACAAGTGGCTGTATACTGGACAAGTGGCTGTATACGTGACAAGTGGCTGTGTACTGGACAAGTGGCTGTATATTGGACAAGTGGCTGTATACTGGACAAGTGGATGTATACTGGACAAGTGGCTGTATACTGGACAAGTGGCTGTATACTGGACAAGTGGCTGTATACTGGACAAGTGGATGTATACTGGACAAGTGGCTGTATACTGGACAAGTGGCTGTATACTGGACAAGTGGCTGTATATTGGACAAGTGGCTGTATACTGGACAAGTGGCTGTATACTGGACAAGTGGCTGTATACTGGACAAGTGGCTGTATACTGGACAAGTGGCTGTATACTGGACAAGTGGATGTATACTGGACAAGTGGCTGTATACTGGACAAGTGGCTGTGTACTGGACAAGTGGCTGTATACTGGACAAGTGGCTGTATACTGGACAAGTGGATGTATACTGGACAAGTGGCTGTATATTGGACAAGTGGCTGTATACTGGACAAGTGGCTGTATACTGGACAAGTGGCTGTATACTGGACAAGTGGCTGTATACTGGACAAGTGGATGTATACTGGGCCAGTGGCTGTATACTGGACAAGTGGCTGTATATTGGACAAGTGGATGTATACTGGACAAGTGGCTGTATACTGGACAAGTGGCTGTATACGTGACAAGTGGCTGTGTACTGGACAAGTGGCTGTGTACTGGACAAGTGGCTGTATACTGGACAAGTGGCTGTACACTGGACAAGTGGCTGTATACTGGACAAGTGGCTGTATACTGGACAAGTGGCTGTATACTGGACAAGTGGCTGTACACTGGACAATTGAATGTGAACTGGACAAGTGGCTGTGTACTGGACAAGTGGCTGTATACTGGATAAGTGGCTGTATACGTGACAAGTGGCTGTATACTGGACAAGTGGCTGTATATTGGACAAGTGGCTGTATACTGGACAAGTGGATGTATACTGGACAAGTGGCTGTATACTGGACAAGTTGATGTATACTGGCAACACCAGTATATATATAATGCGGAGGCAACTAGAAACATAAAATATAATAATAATAAAAATAACTTTCATTACATCATTATACAAATGTACATATGGTTTTTAGACCAAATTCGGTGTTGTTTACATCGAGTTTAGGCCTCTACATCTATTCTGAGCAATTTTGTTTATAAATACACAAATATAACATACTACCACAAAGGCGACGTATTTTTGCCGCCCATTTACTAAATATATACACATTATATATGGTATTTGGACAAAATGAGACAATCTACGTCAAGGCTCATTGTGGTCGACGGTATTTCATTATGACACTTTTCATTTCACTGGACATGCGACATTGGCGTGACCTTTCTTTTTATGAATTCGTGTCCGTGTGGGACAAAGGTACATGTACACCTTTTCATAAAATTGATGATCATTCGAAGATTATAAATTCGTCTCCATATGTGACAAATGTATTCATTTTCATAAAAATATACAAATGTAGGATCATTCAAAGATATCAACTATGTTCATAACTCGTTCATAACTCACCATGGATTTTGCAAGGTGGGCAAAATCTCCTCCGTTTGGAAGACAAAATTCGCATTATTCATTTTGCTAAAATCTTGGCAAAATTTATTATTTATACTTATCTCATTTTATTATTAAAATGAAGACACTATAAGGTTGTTTTATCGTAAAATGTATAACAACGATGAGTTTACTTTACATAATTCACATTGGGGATTTCGTCCATCCAACTGTGGGGATTTTGTCCACCTTACAAAAATTATGATGGTGAATCGTATTCAGTAACAATGGGTGTCTTGTCTTATTCGAGTTTTTTTGTTTTTCAAAACCGTACAGTGTGATAATGGCGTTTCTGTATACTCGTTGACTGGGTGTTTTCCTGCAATATATAATCAGCGGTACACATATGTATACTAACTACTGAATTTGCTAACCGAGGGAGGAACGTTCCTGCAATACTTAATATTATACTTTCAACAACTACGATATCGCTGGCTTAGAATGAGAAGGTCGTAAGTACAAAATACGTATTTTGAGAAAACAAAAAAACTGTTCTCTTTACTTATGATAAAACAAGCTTTTACAACTTCAGGGGGGCCGTTTCATTAAACTTCGTACGTAAATTATCTTCGTAGCCTTACGAAGGTCTTCGTGCGAATTTCTTACGAAAAAGTATGTGAAGTTCCGATATTCATGAAAATAAGCGCATAAGAAGCGCATTGTACAAGTTTGCAAGTTCCAGATTTTAAACGTTCAGATGTACACGTCGTATAAGGTCGTAATTAGTACGAACTTCTCATTCTAAGCCAGCGAACTGTTTACTAGTTGACTGGGTGGTGTTTTCCTGCCATATACATGTATAGGTATGAACGCACTTACTCATGATTTTCTCACCGAGGATGGAAATTTCCTGCACTACTAATATCAACAACTGTATGTGCTACTGTGCTGATTGAGGGGCGAACGGTGCTGAATACGAAAAAAGTCAGCCCTGTTTATCAAAATACACATAAACTATGGGAGTTTTCACTGCAGTAATGGCCCACAATGTTAACACATTCTATTAATATCATCTTTAAAGAGGCATTCCCTATAACTAGCATATTTTTCTCTTCTATCACATTAAATGAGCAAAATGTACAAAGCACTATCAATTGTCATAATTTGTCAGAAGAAAGTGCGCGCAAGTATGTCTCTATAATGTCAAAATATGGTAAAAAACACCAATGATAATTTATCGCTTCCAGCGATTTATTATTATGTGGTCAAAGGGAAACAACTCGTGACTATTTTGGCTCGTTACGGAAATATATTTTCGTTTTTTCTCGGTAATTAGTGGGAGCTTTTTTGTTGAAAATTTAAGGAATTTAAACAATAATTATTCTCATTTCACGTATAATATTCCAGAATCGGTTTAAACAATCAAAGTTATAGGGAACGCCTCTTTAACTATGATATTCCTCATCATTATACATGTAGGCCTACGACTAACAAATATAGCTATCCAGGATCGTCAATCATAATAACTTACTGAAATAAGTTAAAACATGATTCTTTAACCAAAAAGAACGGATGTTGATCGAAGAACCGGACGTTGCACCATAGGGCCCCTATTTAAAACTTATTATTTAAAATTTATTGCTTAAAACTGATTTTTGTGGTTGATTGGTTTTAACTTATTATACACAATGGCTGATACATTCATTTTACCAGTATAGATATGTAATAATCTAGATTCTATTCTTTTCAAAAATGTACACTAAATTTTAGCACAGTCGTTTAAAGTACAGACTCTGCCTACATGGGAACACTCACACACAAGCTATATTACACAAAATCTTATTTAAATATCATATCAATATAATACTGTAACTATTTTGGCTTTTGGCAAGGATGTACTTTTTTCAAACAGAAACGTCGCCATATAAAACATAATAAGTGAAATTATATTTCGCAGTACATGTATACTATGAATATGTGTTTCATCTCACTGGCTGACCTGATAGTTTTCATGTCTGTAATTATCAGCTTCTGAAAGTACTAATTGTCAAACCGAGGAAATAAATAGTGCTAAATATGATACTTGTTATCATTGTTTAGTAAATTTCTCCTTGAGGAAGGTCCGGTAAATACCGATACATCGCAAACATTTGTGTCTAGTTTTTTTCAAGCTGTTTTAGCCTTAAGTTTAAATTACCGATTTTCAACTTTTTTGCATGTGGTAGAGTGTCCGCTTCGAGTAAGATATGTCTTATGTTCAATACCAGACCACGACATACCAACGTTTACTGATGATTTTCCACGGTGGCTCATTTTATACGTGACCTAGTGGTAAAGCCTCCTCTTCGAGTGTGGGAGTTCACTGGCAAAGAAGAAATAAAAATGGTACCAGAAATCCCCTTTCCAGACGCTCGGCATAAAAAGGGAAACTAGCATCACTTCTCTCATACAAGTCTTGCCGCCCGACTAGGTAATGTATTTGATCAATCAAATAGCATACCTTTGTTCAATTTAGGTAGATTTTATTCTGGGCTTATTTATCTACTATGTTTGAGGATGCAAAAGGAAATGATTTCATGAAAAAAAAGAATAGATTTGGGAGTTGTCTTTCTAAACATAGAGTATGTTAGACAGACCATTCTCATAGCCTTATGGTGATAGGTAAAACCAGGAATGAGGTGTCGAGAGTGATTAATATAAGTTGGAAAAAAAACGTGATTAACAAAACAGTGAAAATACCAAATGCCAAATACCAAATTACTACCTGTCATACATTTCCCTTTCACTGAAAATGGTGGGTGTCACCTTCAATAAATTAATACAAACCACGTATATATTTTCAAGGTAGTGAACACTTTTGGAACTTCACCAACCAAGGGTCGATCAACATTGAGATAAAAAGACGTAAATGCTGATGGATAGGGCACGCACTATGACAACCTAATACAGTGTACCAACATTACAAAGAATGTTCTAAAATGGAACCCTCGTGAGAAAGAAAGATGGGAATGGCGACGTCCACGTCACACCCGCCAGGCAGAAATTAAAGAAATTAATATCCGGGACTGCTCGTATATGCAACAAACTGCAGGAAACAGAGTCAGGTGGGGGGGAAATCGCCAATGGTCTTTGCTCCCCCCGGCGGAGCAAAGGGTCGTAGTACGTAAGTATTTATATTTTCAGATTGGTACTAAAACATCTCTCGCATGAAGGGGGGCAACTCATGTAAAACACACATATAGTCAGCTCGAGTTATTCATCTTGGGTTACAGATACTGGTATTATAGTGTGCACAGGATAATGTGATTTTTACAAACATAGTCATTGATTTACCTCTTATGTGGCCTACTCCTAATTGTTCCGCCTTTCTTGTTATCATTTGCACATTATAATATGATACAACACACGGGAGGTCTATCATTTGCTTCATGTTATAAATAATGCGAACGATTAAAGTTTTTCCCGATTATTTCCATTTCACACGATATCGGGTTTCCAGCTTCTCATGAAAATATTTATCTCTTTTATTCTAAAGAAGTTCAATTCTGAATTCTTTGAATGAGTGTCACTGTATTCCGCACGGAGAGAGCCTTGATAATCGTATACTCGTAGTCAATACAAAAATACAATACCGCGACCGTACCGTGGCCGAGTGGTTAGGGCGTCTGCGTTGGAAGCGGAGACTTGGAGGTTCAACTCCAGACGACGGAAGCTGGGCTAGAACTAATGCTATCGACCGGTAAGTCACCGGCTAGTTAAATAATGGTTCCTGTAGGCCCATATCTGTCAGGCACCCGGTATAAGTACGATAAGGGATCCGGGCGGTACTATACGCATGAAAGGTGTGTTTCATCAGTAAACAATTGACTGGCCATTTCAATAGGTGCGACACTATAATAAACAATCTTTACATTTTAATACGTGTATATGAATACCCGTTATGTTTGATCGGGCTCTGGCCGTCACATCTACAAAATGGAGACCCTTCTTTCGCCACTTTGTTTTCCTGTACCTGGTCATAAAATACTAGTAGTTCGAAGCCAAAACAAACACCAAGTCCCGGTCACCACATAGTACCGGTCATCAAACTTCAAGTAAAGATAATCACATACCTCGAGTCTTAACCACAATGCGCCTCGAACCATAGACGCCACGCACCACGTGTCTCGATCGCAACATAAATGGAGAACTGGTCACAAAATACATTGAGCCCTAGATGCCACGTACCTTGAGTCATGATCACACACTCTGTACCTCGAGTATTGGTCAAAACATTCATCGAGCCTTGCTCATCACATATCTCGACATCAATAATTATGTTGGTGTTTATGCAATAAGAAGTGTTGGTTACCAAGTTATGGCTTTTTGAAAACTAGCCGCTTGTGACATAATACAGGGCTTTAACAAGCCAGTAAACTGGCAGTTTGACAAATACCACCGGACCTATTTTGCAACCGCTAACTTTCCTATGTAATGACGTAGCGCTTTAAGGGAGATAATCGCTGGGTTGGGATTGTCGCTGCTATTTCTACATAATGAGTCGTAAGTCCGTTACCATTCACATACGCAGTGACTAGTCTGGTTCCCAAATCTTCCCAGTGAACCATTCGACGACTCCCGAACGTGACGGAGACGTTTCCAACTAGCACGTGTTGAAGACGTGATCATCACCCAAAAAGCGTTACATTTTGAAGACGTTAGTCACGTCTCTGTTCCGTATTCTGATACCAACACGTTTTACCAGTGTTTTGAAGACGTCTGCGCTGTTTCAATACGCCCGAAACACGTGTCAAGAACGTCTTGCATACCAACACCGGTAAAAGACGTCTCCGTCACCAACACGTATGGTTCACTGGGTTGCATTACACTTGTTTGGTACCCAGACAACTGTAAGATTTGAGACGGGAACCAGACTACGAAGTTACTCAAGGTATGTTATCGGTGATGGCCAATGATTGATGATGTTTTCGCCATCGAACCTAGTCAGAATTATCTGCCCCTCACACTACTACCGTCTAATCTAGCGACCTGGGTTCAAATCCGGATGGAGCCACATACATATATGCCTACCATATTTCAGCATAAAGCTGACTGGCAAATAAAGAATATGCTCGGTATTTAAACTTGATTAGGTCGCACTCTTACCACCAAGAACGTCGGGAATCAGATTATTACCGAATTAACCTGACTGCGTTTTATTTGAAAAAAACCCCGATGTCTGCCCATAATTTAAAACTCTTATTTGCAAGACCTTAAATAAAATAGTGATTACCTTCCCGCCAGCATTTTCTCGCCAAAATCGCACGTACCCCCAAAAAAATAATGCGAAAATTAGATTCTGGATGTGGGATAAATAAGCAAAAGTTCAAAAATAATTGTTTTAGAAATACTGAAAAGAAATTCCGACCTAACCCTAAATACCAATGGTCGCAGGTCCATGAGGGAAACAAACAATGCACTTACATTTTTATAATTATTATGTAATTCATTTTAGGTATTAAACAAATACTTTGAGTAATAACTTGAGTACACCCCACTTGGAGTAAGTTCAGATTAATGGATTAATTTCGGATTAATCTGAGCTATATATCCTAAGCAAAGTCGATGTATTTATACTTGCTGTTCGAGCTGTAAGCTTTAATTGTGTTAATCCGTTCACATGCCGTAGTAGAAGTAGTAGAAATCTATTTTTCCACCTTGTGAAAATTGGCAACACAACTTGTGTGCGTGTGGCAAGCCGACATAAAGAAATGCACAATGTACATCGAAAATGGTAAACTAACAGACATTTTCGTACAATCGGGGGCCTCTAAATGTTTTATGGTTTATATTATTATAGCAAATACCTAAAAAAGGCTCGCTTAATAAAATATTTGCGGAACTCGTTCAATGCAGTTTCAGCTTTTGTTTAAGAGCTTCTTCATAAACTATTGATATATTATGCATCAAGCAGGGCATCTCAATGCGAAAAGCATTAAACAAGACATTTCGGTGATTAAGTTGTTATATACATAAAGCAGACCCTCTTTAAAATGTTAGGAATACACAATATACATGAATTCATAAACCAGAGCCTCTTCAAATTATTTGATGTAAACAATGTTTTAATACATCGGACTACTTACAGACGCTGGAGATATATCAATACAGCCGGGCCTCACCCTCGAAGCTATATTTACAACTAAAACAACACGTTTGTTCTATAATTATAATTGATAAATAACATGTAGTCAAAAACAGTTTATATGATACAAATACATGTATCTAGTATACAAATGATACGCGCATTAGACATAATTCATAACATACAATGTACAATATGCAGTGTAGCAATTCAAAGTGAGTTTGGGCTACAGACCCAAAGACGAATTTGACTTCACTTCGAAAACAAAAATTGCCGTAAGTTTTTAACTTCTTCACCAATCTGAATGAACTTTACGCCGCGCTTAGGGAAAGAATGTAAACTTTCTTCATAACATATCAACACAATTATGCTCTATACGTAACTGGGCCGTTTTGCAAACACCCTGTGAAACGACCCAGCTGCAGATGCAGAACATTCACATTTTCCAGAGTTTTAACAATATGTTTTATTTGATGTGACCTAGTGACATAGATTTTTACCCCAGATACTAGTGACGCAATTTCAAACTTGGCCTAGATTTTATAGGGGAACATTTTACCTAGAGTTTCATAAAGATTAAGTAAAATGTAACCTCAAGAGTGTTAACAAGGTTTTTCTGTGATTTATACATCGTCGCCCAGGTTTTGACCCAAGATGACCTAGTTGCAAACCTGACCTGGATATTATAGAGAGTAACATTGTGACCAAAAAGATGAAGTCAAATTGTGACTTTTAGAGTATTAGCAAGGTATTTCTGTGATTTAGTCCTAGTTTTTTTCACCCTAATGACCCAGTTACTAAATTGACCTAGAATTCATAAGAGAAAAACATTGTAATCAAGTTTCAAAAGTATTAAGTGAAATTTGTGACATCTAGAGTGTTAACAATCCAATTGTTGACGACGCACGACGTGTACCGAATAAAAGGGTGATCAAAATAGCTTACATTACATTGAGCACACCTTGCTCATGTGAGCATTTACGGTTATTTTTGTTTCCCAAGTGAAGTAAATGTCGTCTTGACTCTGTAGCCTAATGTCACTTGGTATGGCTACAATGGTATGGCTACAATGGTATGTCTCTGGCTTAGAAGAATTAGGTCGTTAGTGCTATATGACCCATACTTATTTGAAATGAGCTTCGCAGTGCGCTTTGTATGAATCATTTTCATATGACCAAACTGATGTCTCAGGTTAAAACGAGTTTTCCGGCAGCTTTCTCTTGTTTTCTTAAAACAAAATGTGTTACTTAAAGTGTATAGAGCGATATCGGATGCTATTTTTTAAAGTTTCAAAAACTGAAAAACTTTCATATCCATTAGATCATTTTTCGCTTCAGTTTTAACAGACACTCTCTCTGTGATTTATTGGACATGCGAACTGTGCATTTTCATACGGAAGTGTTCTAGAACACCCTATGAAATTATAAGAATTGTCTATTTTTCGATAATTGAATCAAAGTACACGGAACCCATCAAAGCTTTTAAGTTTGCAATTAAGGTAGTCTAGTATCATATTAAAAACGGTGCAATTAATTATTTTGACATTAAATGACTGTTAAAATATAGCTCTATACACTTTAACCCATTATTCTTCTACGACATTGGTATGCATTATTCATCAACTGCATATAAGTGAATGAACTTTGTGATTGTGAAAGATGTTTACAAAAGAGCCTCCACATGTACTATGAGTATTTAACTACATGAAGTATGCCAACGCATGCAAAATGATAAAAATTTATACAGCTAAGCAATCGAATAATATTGTCGAAAAAAGTTAATAAAACACAGATAATCTTGTCAGAAAAGTTAATAATCAAAATACATTTGTAGATATATTTCTGATAATAATCTTTTTCTGATCATTTTAAAATAGTTTTGGCATTTTAGGTTAGTTATTTACGATAACGGAACACATACTAAAAGATTGGTTAGCACTGCTTCCAAAAATTAAGTTTTAATTCATATAGTTGACACCGGTACCAGATGTTGAATCAACTTCTGTGGGTTTTTTCATCAATACTTTGGCTATTACGAGCACTCGGTTTATCTCAAGCATTTGAAAAAAATTCTACTACAATAGAAATTTCAGTACTTTAGTTTATCATTAAGCATTTGACAAAATGTTTACTGTAAAAGAAACTACTTTTTACTTTCTTACATCGACCTCTTCCTCTTCCTTATTGCAACACCGACAGCAAGCCTTGAAGAAATATGCCCTAAATTGAGAATTAAAGAATCCATATATAAACGGGTTAATAGCACAGTTCAAGAAGTACGACCGAATACCGATCTGAAACCATACCAACTGCATGTCCGAGAACTCATACACTAAGTTTTCATCCGCGTACACACGCCATACTGCTAGTCCTAAATATGGTACACAACTAAGTATAAATACAACAGCAATTATAATCATGATGAATGTATACTTGACTGTATTAATATCCAACATTTTCATCCGTAAGTCTTTTAAATTATCCGTATCAGTGTCCATTTTGGTGCTTTCTGTACTTCCGGTCCTGCGCAGACGCGAGGAAATACTCCTTTCACTGCTAGTTCGCTTAACAATACTATTACCTTCACTCATTGTTCGTCTGATTGACCCTGGTTTCTTTCCAGGTAAGCTTTTATTACTAGAAGTTCTTTTCACTGCTCTTGCAACGACATTATCGTCACTTCGGGTTCTTTTCAGTCCGTTCGTGGTGGGATATGGTGCCCCTGCAATGCCGTGAATTTTAGTGTTAGAATGACTGGAATAGCCGCCGGAAATACTGGATTCTTGCATTATGTTCATGTCTGTATGGTCCTCAATTTCAGTTGTGCTTAGAATTGAAGTGACACTCGATGGTCTCGATAATGGAGGATTGATACTGCACGCACTTCCGGGTCTCGTGATACTGTTAGACCACGTGGAGTCACTGCGCGCGCTTCTTGGCCGCCATGCTGTTTTGTCACTTTCATCACGTGGTTCGATACTAAACACTTGATTTTCACTCTCGTCACATATAACAACACTTCTCACAGTCATTATACTACCCCTAGATCGTGTTGAGATATCAGTAAGAATGGAATTAGGGCGACTTAAACGTCCCGATCTATCCGTCCTATCCGTAAAAATTCCATTAAAACCGGAAGTTGGTCTATCTTCATCAACATCCGGTAAACCGTTTATATCAAGTTCTAGCAGTTCGCGTAAGTCCGGAATGGATTCTTGCATCATCGGTGGATCATCATCCGGGCCTTCATATTCTACTTCCTCTAATTCGTCTTCGTCTTCTTCCGGTATTGACGTAATCGGAATGGTGGTACCAACCGGATCTGACGAATAATCTGTCTGTGACGTAATCGTTGTCACATTTCCGCTTGCTGTTCGTCTTAGTCCTTTCTGTGCCACGTAGAAACGGAATTTCTTGTGTTTGAATAACTGACGTCCGACAAGAAAGTAGCAGACGATCAGGGTTATTGTAATACCAATGAATCCGACGAACTGAATAACGCTATAAACCCAAGCATATACCGAGTAAGCTTCAGCTTTTACGGACGTACAATCGTAACCGATTATTTGAACAGTTTGTTTCTGGTATGTTGTATTGATTGCAACTTCCTCCACCGTGTACAAGGCAACGGACGGCCAACCGAGGAAGACACCCAAACCTGCACAGACGCCGACCGTTATTCTAGCGCGCTTAACAGACATTTGTCTATCAAATGGTTTGCAAATTCGCTTGTACCGGTCAATGGCAATGAAGCAAAGTGTGAAGGCGGAAGCAATAACGGCGAAATGGTTCACAAAAACAAGCAGACGACATGCAGCAACGCTTCGAAAGAGGTAAAACAATACCATATCAGAAATTTCGATCGGAATTCCAAAAAGGCAAGCTGTAAGATCAAACAGCGCCAACGCCATGATGAAACACGTGGCTGATGTTGTTTTAGATTTAAATCCATAAAAATACACGACCAACACATTTCCGGCAGTTCCGATTATCATCAGTAAGCAACAGTAAATCATGGCGGGAATAAGTACCCGCGCTTTTTCGTCATTGATGTCTTGCAAGACATCGTCTGTTATAGTTCCATTAAATACCGCCATAATTGATAAACAGATAATACAATTTAGATCGTCCAGATAGAAATTGTTTGAAAGATGTGTGCCTTAGTTGAAAATATTGTAATCATATTTCAAGAACCATACTAGTAATATTATATCCTTCCGAAATATGGAATACTGGTTCCTGCAACGAAAGTGCCAAAAATCTAAACTTGTAGCAGACGATCTACCATCCAAATTTCCATTTGATAACTAAACTTCGAAGTGCCAACAGCAAACCGAAGATTAAGTTCACGAGACGCTTCCTGTACCGGACATGTTAGAAGACGAACAAACATCGAAGTCAGCAGTCGCTTCCTATACCGAATGTCCCAGCAGACAACCGAGCTCGCTCCCTATTCCGAATGTGTCAAAAGACGAACAAACATCGAAGTCAGCAGTCGCTTCCTATACCGAATGTCCCAGCAGACAACCGAGCTCGCTCCCTATTCCGAATGTGTCAAAAGACGATCAGACATCGAAGTCAGCAGACGCTTCATATATTGAAAGTCCCAGAAGAGATCCAAGCATCGAACTCAACAAACGCTTATATTTCATTCAGCGCGACTACATACAAACGGCTTTGTGTTGTCTATGGGTAGTCTTGTGGAGTCTTCGGGTAGTACTGTGGTATCTCAGGATACTTTTGGATAGTATTTGGGTGTCTTGGGTTGTTAGTCATACCGTTCGTCCTGCAATACAAAGAAATAGATTATAGATGGAATATCCTGTTAGATTCTAATACGCTGTCAAATTGTTGGTATGTTTCGTCAAGCACATAGACCCTAGTACAGTCGTGCATACCTAATTTCTTGAAGCCATCCATATCCAAACATGTTTGTAGTTCTCAAATGCTTAAATTGTTATTCTTTTCTTTGTGCAAAATTATAACGCAACGCTCCATTTTCTAGGCTGATGAATACTTCATCGTATTGTATATCGAATGCTTTCAAATGCCAAAAAATCGATGCAAGCAAGTTCTTAATTCGCTTTTTATTAAAACGTTTTCAAGACTGGTAAAAACTTATCAAAAGGGCTCAATTATTATCTTTACTTAATATCTCGCTGAAAATTATTATTTTTACAAATTGGACCTATTTATGTAACGTAATAAATTAGGATGCGTAATCACACAACCATTATTAACCTAAACAAGTATACTTAAGCATTGAAAGCATACGATTGTTGGTGATTGTGAATCTATACTTAATAAGACTTCAAAAATCAAATGGTAATAAAATCGAAAGTCATCCAATTTATTCGTTGGCATAATTTGGCACGATTTCAATAAATAAATTTGTTTTGATAATTCTGTTTCAGTGCAAATGTCTGAATATTACGGAACATCTTTCTTGCATGGAGTTAACCTTTCGACAACCCACATTATCGAAAGCAGATGTTTTTACTAGTGTTCTTATTTAACGATACATAACAGTCCGTTCAAAGTTAACTGGGAACGGTTATAAACATAAGCTCGTCCGTCAGGTAAACTATGTTTATCTTGGTTTACCTGGGTATACCTGAGTTATCGGTAATCCCCGTTATTATTTCGAACGGGATAGTTCCCTCAGTAGTATTACTTATTGAATCGACAGTATAATTAAATTAATCAGAAATTAGCATCATCATAAGTTTATTTCAATAAAAAATATTTAAAAAAAACTCAAATTGCATCGAAGTCACTCACCCAAATTCGTATCCTCATATTTGATAGTTCTATAACTCATGCCTAATTAAAGCAATGTGGAGTTTGTACTAACGGGGCTTCAATACTTGATTAAAATTTTCAAAACACAGATTTGTTCTTTAATCCTCGCACTTTATTATTTGAATATTTCTCTACTGCCAAGTTCACTATACAAGGTCCAGGGTTTTACTTATGTTTCGTATGTATAAACTTTATAAAGTAAAGCATGTATATATATATGTATACTTGTATGATTGAACCAAACTTTAAATGATTATTTGTATTCGATTTTTTAAGTACAATGTACTACATTAGAATATATCATTATTTATTTCGTAAGGAACCAGCACAGCCTGTCCACATATGGAGGGAACTCTATGTTGTTGTCGTTTGGGGACACGGTGGTTGGGCAGATAACGCTCTTGGCTACTGATCGAGAGGTCCCTGGTTCGATCCTTGGCCGGGGAACTTTGTCATTCTTTTCAGTGTTTCCCAACCAACTAGAGAATAGTTAATTGGCAACCAAGAGGTAGTTTCGTGTGTTTCGATGCTGTGCATCGGGAACATTAAATAACCAAGGAATCGAAAAGAGGAGTGAATATCCGGTGGTGAGGATAAATAAAACCATACAAACGAAATGTCAGGACCCAAAAACCAGTAAGTTGGTCTGTATTTTCTGTTCTGTGGCTACCACATGTATGCCTTTTATTATCGGGTATTTTATTCATTAAAATGTGGTCAAATAAAACCGTCTTGAAATATTTTATGAGTTATGAAGAAATTAGCAAAAGTTAAATATTTGAATGGGTCACTATTTGTTCAGATAAGACACTGGCTGGTTGTGTAGTCTTCAAGTATTGAGTATTTACCCGTATTTGTTCATGTCTTAAATTGCGATACATGTACAATGGTAAGTTTATAACATTATAAATTGACAAGATACAGAAGACCCTATAAAACAATGTACTGTATTAGGTAGTGTGTTATGTCTGTGTTGTTGTTGCTGCGACTGTAAATGTTTTTGTTTTCTCAGTGTTACCTTGTGATACCCTAGATGGACTATCATTCACATCAATCTCTTATCGTTGTGGTCGTCCGGGTCGGTTTGGTCCTCTATTCATAAGGGTAGTAAATTTGATTTAACTTGAAACGTTTCCATTGCCATAGTATGTCCGATGTTCGTTCGGTTAATGTTTTTTGGCGTGGTAATTTCATTTGGAAGCGTATTTCATGCATTCACAATGCGATTTGTGAAGGAATGTAAACGAAAGCACTTATTAACTCTCACTTTTTTCGTCCCAAACATCATGGTCACACTCTGATAGTGTTGATGTGGTTTACATATATGTTGTTGTTGTTATTATTGTTGTTGTTGTTGCTGCTGGTGGTGTTGTTGTTGCTGCTGTTGTTGCTGCTGCTGCTGCTGCCGCCGTTGTTGCTGCTGCTGCTGTTGTTGCTGCTGCTGCTGCCGCCGTTGTTGGTACTGCTGCTGTTGTTACTGCTGCTGATGATGATGTTGTTGTTGTTGCTGCTGCTACTGCTGCTGCTGTTGTTGCTGCTGTTGTTGCTGCTGCTGTCCGTTGATATTGCTGCTTGTTGTATCAGACTTCTCGTACATTAGTATATAGATGTTTGGGGCTAACGCGAGCTTATAAATGTGAACAGGACTTTTGAACGGACTGTAGTTCGTGTTTATTTGTTCTTAATCCTTTTATTGAAAAAAAGCGACCGACATGTTCGAACTACAATGTGTTTTAAAATTTTGTAAATAAATCGTCAATACTTATCAGTCTATTTAAAATATACAAAAATGTTGCTTTAAAATAATAAAAGATTGAGCGTTTTATCTACACCGAAGGGCTTACTATGTGTAAGACTCTTATCATATTATGGACATTTAAATTTGTAAGAACCTTATCAATATTAAGGATCTGTCAAAGATGTTTACATCGACAAGTAGCAGTTGTACAGTAGAACGATAATAGGTCGTTTAAATACAAAAATCTTTCAATATTTGGGTTACTTTTTGACACATTTGACAATTTAACAGTGTTTAATGCAATCTAAATTTGTTTTTAAATAGCTTTTGTGCCATTTCAACTAGGTGCGATGTTAAACATCTGGTTAAGTGTTTGGGGGGGGGGGTACATTGTAAATGCAAATACATTATTATTAAGTTGTATGCATACAAAGGTACAAAGGTACAACGTACGAGCATATTACATTTAGCCAGCGTCAATATTTTGATTTGACGAGGACCTGTTACATTTATTGTGTACGAACATTGCTGTTACGTTTATTGTGTGTGTCTCTTAGAGGTAAAATTGGCATGTACAAGTATGTGTATTAATTCAGAAAAGAACTTCAAAATTTCAAATCATTTTTTAACAAGTTTATCTTTCAGAAATGACCCCAGTCTTCTAATAAGTGCACGATCGTTATAATCAAGAATAAAACCTCATCGTTAGCTGACGAAATCACAATAGTTTGGATACGTACTTAAACAATGCAACAATGGTAACGGATGTACGTCACTTTTGTGCATCGCAATTTTGAATGAATGTTCTTATTCTGTGTGCCATTTATAAATAGCAAACCACGACACACAGCGGACAGCATTCCGCCATTCTAGACGGTCAAATAGCAGACATTGTTTCCTACATTTATGGGTTTATGAAAACGATAATAGGAAATTTGCATAAAAGATGAGTAGGACGCACGATTGAACCTACATAGAGCGCAGCCATCATTTCTGTAGGCGAGTCAAAAGAGTAAACTTTATATAACTTTATTTAAAGTTTATTAACATTTGAATCACAGATAAAACAAAATTGGTTGAAAATATAAACATAACAACAAAGAACTTTTAAAGTAAATAAGGCTTTATTTTGATTAGGTAACACAAATAAATAAGGCTTTATGTCTATAGAATCCTACCTCCCTTCGACATGCACTTGAAAGATGATGGGAGGTCGGATTAATTTGACGTTATTAATATTGGTAAAAAAGATAGTAAGATTTAACAATACATATTATAACTAATATCATATATAACAAACGTAAGTAAACGGTTTGTCCAACATTATTTTGAGTGAAACTGTAACTAAAACAGTTAAGATTGATTACATTCGTAATACCCACAACATAGGCCTACATGTATATACTTATATATACGTAATACCCACAACATACATGTATATACTTATACATATATACTGCGACTTAGAAAAAGTTATCTAAATGAACATCAATACAATTTATGTTCATTCCGAAACAATATTAATAATATTTATCTACATATCTAACTTTGTGCAATAAGCAAAGCTCTTACAGGGACGTAGCTAGGATCTTAGCAATTTGTAGGCCCGTAGGTAAAGATGAAAAAAGTAGGGGAGTCCGGGGGCATGCTCCCCCGGATTTATTTTTATTCCTTGAAAGGTACTGGTGCGTTTTGACGTATAATTCGGAGATCAAAGTTCAAGTTAAACTTAAAAAATACATTATTTTTTCTCGAAATGATATGAAGGCCCGGGCCTAATGGTCTAGCGGCAGCTACGCTAAAACTACGGTAAATGTCAAAAAGGTATTCAGCAAAAACTATAATAATAATTGGGTCTTCTATACTCATTAACCATATGAATTTTTGTTCAGGACATAGTCTTTGAAAGTTGTTATTAGTTTTTGATAAATTACTTCAAAAAGATGTTTTCTACTGGAAAATCCTGGATCCAAGCCTGCCGCTTCCTAGTGACAACCCTGATCGGCTTTGTAATAAGGTCTGATAGACTTTAAAATATCTGAAATATCATTCTGTATCGCATTTCAGAGTATATATTAATTACACGACCATTTAATTAAAATTCACTTTATTAAAATAAAATTAAACAATAGGCTTAATCCATTTAAAATAGTACGGGAACCAGACTATCTCTGCATCGCGCAGTAGCCAATCAAAACCCGCGTTACAAACGTACTTCGGGAATTACAAAATGGAGGCTATTGATGGGATACGATAATTATTCTAGAACGGAAATTCAATAACTCCGAAAATACGCAGTTATTTAAAGTTATTTTACTTGAAAATAAAAATGACATCCCTGCATTTTGTTGTCCATCCACTTCCTGGCTCGGATGAGCAGCTGAATGACAGGTATGTGTCGTTGGTTCGACGTTCTGTGCCATGACAATTTTTGCGTAACCTCGTGTCCGCTCTAGCTTTATGTTGTTAGTTTTCATGTTACTGTTTTGCCAACTACGCTTGGAGTTTTCGTTATTTTATAAAAGCACGTCATGTTTGAATTCAAAACAAGGCATTTTAAACAATAAAGTCCAGTCACTGAAATTATTTTCATTTGTTTTGGTCTCCCCATATTTTCACCATGATTTGGGGTTCATCCCAATGTTTCTTCCCACCTATTCAGTTTAATGCTCCAGTCAGTTGCATCCATGCCCCCCTTGCGAACAGCCAGGGAAACGGCCTTGTTTTTACCTTCCAACTTTCCCTTCATTGCTGGGGAAATGTTGAGATTTTTTCCACAGAACAAATAGCCCGGGGACAATATTTAGTTTTTAAAAGAAAAATAACCATCAGCTGTCCCCGCACAGACCATGGGAGGAAGGGTTTTGACAGCCTTAAAATAAAATTCCTGGTCCATCCCTGGATGCAACTGACAGGTGCATATGTAAGGCCATACCAAATCGTATTTTCGTTTAGCGTCTGCCCTAATCCACTTGCTCGTAGGTCAAATCGGGCAAGTTGGACACAGGAATTCCACACCCCTGGGTTTTTTTACTGGCGTTTAAAAAGTCAAAAGCCTTGCCCTTCCGTCTGATGTTCGTAGGGCGGGGTTTCAATTGACTGGTGCATAACTGGGGAGGAATAGGTGGCATAAATAATACATGTGCAACTCATACCCATGACCTTGTCATAACAGACACATATTGCTTAACCAACTGAGCTAACTGTGTACCTGCCCTGTCATAAATCAGTATCCACAGCAAGGCCTAGCCTACTATACCAAGGTTTTTCTTGGATAAATCCTTATTTAATCTTACCCCATTATTTCAATATCTGACACTTTGCTTCAATGTTTTCTATGTAAACTTTTGTTTCTTTTATTTAGTTTGAAATGTTTCATCTGGAAGGAATATGCCAAAGATCTTTGTAGTACAAACCCTTAGTTTTATTCCTTTATAATAAAACATATATAAATCAGGGGTGTGGAAATCAACAAAATCCACTTGCCCGTAGAGTAAATCTTAACTTGTCCAGGAAAACATAAAATTTTGAAAAAGCAACAAAATTTCTGTTTCATTTGTATATATTTTGTCAAGCTTGAGAATACTGTTTACCTGATACTAATTTTAGGGAATTTTGGGATCATTCAGGTTATATTGCTTACTATTGTTATATTTTATAACTTTATTTACAGGTTGCGTGAAGTGTCGGAGAAGATCAGCCGCCATGGATACACAGCTCCGGGTGCTTTATCATCATTACGAAATGTAACAGTCACACAGTGTGTCATTGGCCCACAGTATATTGCATTTCTACTGGAGGTAAAAATTTTGTCAATCTAATTATAAGTATAAATATTATATATTATACACATTTAATATGACTGTCTTAATTTTCTAACGCATATAAATCTTACTTTTAGTAATTACAAATTAATCTCAGTAAAACACCATCACTTGGGTGCTAAAAAGAAACCTACTAGGGTAAAAGGTGATAAATTAAAGAGAGTGACACCTGGAACTCAATTCAACAAACAACAGAAAACAGAGTCAGCTGGAATGGAGTAGATGTGGCACAATAAGTGCTTGCTGCACATATGAGTTAACTTAATGTTCCATGTATAAGTATGGAATGGAGGGAATTCATCAATGTCCTATGCTCCCCAGACCCCAGTTGGGTAAAGGGCTTATTAAAATATTATACAGCAGCGGTTTTTCCCCTTCTTTGTAAAGTACCCATAAAAGGTACTTTCCTAATCAGGCATCATGACAATTTTCCCAATTTACCAGTAAAAACTTCCCAAAAAGAGGCTCATAAGAAGCATCACGTGATGAAGATTTTAAATATGTATCAGTAGTATGTTGTTCGTCCTTCGTGATCAAAGATGACCAAAACTCAGTAGTATAAGGTCGTAAGTACTTACAACCGGTTCATTCTAAGCCAGCAAACTGTTGCTAGCTTCCTCATACAATCATTGTACATTAAAACTTTATGTTTCAGGATGGAAGAGTTTGTAGAACACCATTTTCTATTCTTAATGAACGTCTGGATCTGAATAAAAGTGAAACCACCAAACTGTGAGTATAGAAATTGTTCAACATATTGATAATTGACAGGGGTTCTAAAATTCCAAATTAATCTGGATTGACAGCATAAGAAAGGGTGGTCTTTTCTGCACAAAATAAAATTTATTTGATGAAAAAATTCAAAGAGTTTACAAAGTTATGGTCATTTGAATTTTCCTAATCTGAATTAGAACAGTAAAACCATGTCTGAACCCTATTTAAGGTGTAAGCCAGGATGTGTGATGATGGCACCCAGACTTCCTGATAGTCGGCGACAATCTGATGGACTTTGAGAAACTGTCAGACCAGATGGAAATCTGTCGGACCGATTTTTGTTCGCTAAAATCATCAAGAAGCAAATGTTTTCAATTTCGATTTTAGACGACGTTTACACAGTAGGAGATGGCTTTCCTTGTTTCCCAGTACTGTCATCGAGAAATCAGCATTAAATTTGTTGTCCGATGGCCAATTACCGATAGTTCTTTCGATTTTATCCATATTTTTCCATGTTTCCCACGCAAAATTGGAAAAATGGTTCGCGCTTTGTGATTGGCATAGGAATTTATTACCGACCAATCAAAATAAGTCTTACAAAGTACATGAAGAAACGTACCCTATGCAAACGTACCCCGACGATTACGAACCATCGGACATACGGTCCGACAGAAAGGTCTGACGCACCAGACTGAGAGCTAAACTGTCTGACTGGTGCGATGGTTCGACGGCTATTGGGAAGTCTGGACACCCATAACAAACTTGCGACTAGCTTTCAGGATTGGACATTATGCCTCCGTAGGACCCCCTTATTTATTAATTATTCAATGGTTTAATGGTGTAATTTGAAGTCTTGTGCTTTTTGAGACAATCAGAAATAATAAACCTTCCATTTATAAAATATTCATATAGACTACCATACACTCTGTTTATTCTACTATATGACTGCAAGTTGCTGCATAAGTTGGGTAAAACTTATTTAATATTTATTCTGTGTTCAAATTATGCATTGAGTTAGAAATTTCAGTGTTTCCATTCACATGCACTATTTGGAAATAAAATAAATAAAAAATTAAAAAACATGCGCTCTTAAGAAAATCACACAAAGAACTTATTTACTTAGTTAGTGTGCAAGATTAAGGGATTTTTATTAAAGTTAAATAGTTAAAGTTGGTTTATTAGAGATTCACCATTACTGAAAGGGCCAGTCAATTTGGTTCATGAGACACTTATCTTTCATGCATACTCCGGAATCCCTTCTCAAATGGCATCAGTAGGGTCAAAGTTGAGCAGATGTGATTTTGGATATGGCATCTTTTTTATTGAAGCTTTATGTATATTACAGGCCTACTAAAGCAGTGAAAACAGAACGAGCTGGCAGCTCACGATCCACAACACATGTCGTCGACAGTCCATTGGTACTAGTGTCTGATGTCACAGGGGGTACTGTGGAACAGCCAGCTGCGTAAGTTCTCCAATTTGTAAAATAACTTATTAATGATGTCAAGCATAGCCTTTATTTGCCAGTCAGCCTTTGGTCAAACTGAGCTACAGTCCTTTAAATTTCTTTAGCAGAATTTTAGCCATTACAATAATGCTGAGCATAGCCTTTATTTGCCAGTCTGCTTTCTGCTGAAATGGTTCAGGGATATGAGTGGTTCTACCAGGATTTGAACTTGGGTCTCCGGATTAGACGAAGAGCACACTTGCCACATACCAAAAATAAAAGTTGACATAATTGAGTTTTAAATAGAATGAGGTCACCCTTGGTCCAGAAATATCGGTACTTTCAATTTGTGTTAGTACGTCTCAAGCGTCTGCTTGATACTCCTGCTTATTAACACATACAACTGGGGTTATAAACATTGACAATATATCAGCTGTTAAATTATCAGGGTTGCCAGCAAACTGGAATAGTCAGGGAAATTGAAGTTTTTGGGAATTCTTGATAATGGTTAGTGAAAAGTAAAATTTCAGAAAAGTCATTGAAAAGTCAGGGAAAAATGAAATTTTGAGTGGATGTTTAGAATATTCTGTGGCTTTGACAGTCTTCAATTTTTTTCTTGCTCCCTATGCTCGCACAAAACAAGATCCCTTTTCATTATTACTTCTGAGAAATGGTCCTAATCCTTAACTTAATTAGCCCATTTACTTTCCAAATACGGATAGGACTAAATATATTACTAATATAAAAGAATAACCTTAATTTAACGTATTGGGTTCGTAAATTACGTTGGTTTTGGTCAGTGAAAAGTGTGTTTTTGTCGGGGAAAAGTCGGGGAATTTTTTCAACCATTGTTGCTGGCACCCTGATTATGGTTATAGAAAGTCGAGAATCAGATTAATATTTGTGTACTGTACCGTATTATTTGATTGACAGGAGATGGAGTACTGTAGTTTCTGGTTCACCGGCCACAACTACCACCAGAAATAATACAACAACTGGACAAGGTTATAGGGCAATGCAAAGAACAGTGCATGTGAACAGAGGAGGTCGAAGGTCTGGAGTCATCGTTGGTACTCGTCCACTAGTACCTGCTTCCGTTGTTCCAGAGGAACTAATCAATCAGGTGGGTATATATTGGTTGTAGGTCATGAAGAAAGAATGTGTATGATTGAGTATTTTCTGCTGTCCTGTCCGTTACTCAATCGACCGTCCGTTTTGCCAATACTGTTGAGCCACCATACAAATTTTAGCAAAAAAAAACAGACTTTAATATGTATTTTCAAAAGTATGCCATACATGATATTATTATAAATTAATGCTTATGGAATATTGTCCAGCTGAAGTATGATAACCAGACATATTGTAAAGTCACATGACTTGAAAAATTGTTGTTTGTTTATTTCAGTGTCAAGTTGTATTACAAGGAAAATCAAGAAATCTTATTATTAGAGAACTTCAACGAACAGTAAGAGCTTTAAGTCATCTTTCTCCCCCAGGCCTTTGCTCTGAAAAGACTCTTTTGTTCATGAACATGCTTGATGTATGCAAGGCTCCCTCTGGGTTACATTTAATAATAATAAAATGATTTTAATTTACGAGGTTAACACATTTGCATTTAAATACCATCTTCCTTGCGGACCTCGACGCAGATTTTCAGAAATACCAAGGTGCCCTTGCAGTGACCCAGGAACGACTCGGTCCATTGTCAGCATGGTTGAATATACGACCACCATGCCACCCATTCTGATGTGCAAATCGATCATCAAACTTGGATTCAGGGGTAGAAGACTAGTGTTCATTTGAACCATCTAGTAGCTGGTTTCCTCCGACGTTTTTTCCTGATCAGAATAGCTGACACTGAATTGCTTCAGTTTTATCTGATAAAGTGAATGATAAGAGACCCGGTATTATTTTTTCTGAAATGTCGAGCATATCCTTTATTTGCCAATCAGTTTTCAGCTGAAATATGGCCGGCATGTGAGTGTCTCAATCCTTTTTCGAATAAAGGCTATGTTCGACATTTAGTTGAATGCCTGTAGTGTAAGTTTTTACTCATCTTTGAATTTCTAAATTCAGAATCTAGATGTGAACCTTGCAGTGAATAATTTACTGAGTCGTGATGATGAGGGTGAAGGTGACGATGACGACAGTCAGGATTCGTACGTTCCCGACGATCTTATCTCTCTGTTAGATAGTGGCATGCATCCTGATCATCCTAGTGTTATCATTGACGGTGACGCTATGTTCAGCGAGGATATGTTTGGATATTCTTCCATACGTAGCCGTGGATCTGGTGCTAGATCACGATTAGGTAACTCATCATCTATAATTCAGGGACGAGAATCTTTCAAGATCGGCAAATTTCTGCCATTTTGGGCTTGATGAAATTAATAATGTTATTTCATTAAACTATTCTCCTTTAATTCCTGGTTAATTTAAAAGTTATTTTGTCAAAATTGGACTATGAATAAACAAGTGACAGCCAAATTTAGACACCCTGCAGGCAGGAATAGGCCACCATAAACATTCACGAAAAAATTGTCAGCCCTTTTAGGATTTCTCTGCTCATAAAATACCAATCGAAAATCAGGAAAACACAAAATAAGAAACAGAAAATTTTCTATCTAAACATCAAACAAGCATATACATTTTCTGGGAATACAGCCAGTGCCTTGCTACCAATGCCTTAGATTCCAAATGATAGATCATTCAGTTTTGGTATAGTTACATCAAATTTTAATTTTTGAAGACATTTTTAAGGCCATATATTTATGTTTTCAGGGGAGAGAACTGATCGTGATGCAGATAGGGACAGAGAAAGGGAATCTATATTTAGAATACGCGATCGACGCCGACTGGACACGACGCTTCGTGATGAAGCTTTGAAATCACTAGAGCGTGACAAAGTAGAAGGGTTCACAGCTGATATCACAAAAAAGCTTGCCAATCCAAACATTAGTCCAGTCCATCTGGGAGAAGATCTTCAGTACTGGGTTGAGAAGGTACGTATGGTGGGGGAAGATGATAGATGTTGTTTGTCTGTCGAAAGAATATAATTCGCAAAGACTGCTCAGATTTCAGTGAAAACGGTATTTTCCAGGCTTGTGTCTTTGAATCCTGATTTTTCCTTCTTTGTCTATGTTGAAAAGTTAAGTCTCAGGCTATAAACATGGATTTTCATGCTTGAGTATGATTATGCTTGTTAATGAACAGTCCTTGATGGAGTAAAGGGATAATATATATTTTAGTTATTTTATTATAGGATGGAAGTTGTCCAAGGTTTAGTCATATTGCTGCGATGCATTCAGAACTGGTTGCCATAGGAACAAATGGACAATTATACAGCTGGAAATGGCACGACTATGAACCATACAAGCACCCAGAGGTATGTTTCAAATTATAGAAGTTCAACAAAAATGCCTGCCCAACATCTTTATTCTGATGATAACATGCTCATGGGTTTCGATTACCCTTGATTTTATTTTCGGCTACTAAAAAAAGGAAATTTTCCAAAAAGGTCACATTCTGACCCCCATCATAAATTATGATAATAATTGAATATTTAATTTTTAAATTGTTTGCATAACAGTATTTATATGCACAAGGTCACATGTAACTAGATTCGTGAATAATAGCAAAAATAAAAACATTGTTCATAATAACCAACATGCATTATCTGCCGATATCACTATATTGTTTGTCACACCTAATAATGTATTAAAAAATGTATTTTTGACTTATTCTTGGCATATCAAATATATTTTACATTTTATTTTAGAATCCTAACATTCACCACCCAAAGACTATATCCCTCGGTCTCCAACATGAGAAGATACTGGGTATCTCAGCTTGTAGTGTTCGTTCATCCGTCCACACTGAATCGGATAAAGTGGCTACATGGGTGGACGATACCCTCAATATGGTGGCCTCAAAACTAGAGCACAGTGCCCAAACTTTCCAGGAGTTCTTGACAGATAAGATAGCCAGCCTACATACTTGTTCCCTGTATACCTGTGCTAGGCTCGAGAGTGGTGCCCTATACTGGTGGTATGTAATGTGTTAATGTTGTCTGGCCAGCCGCCTTATTTGAGGCCATAGTTTGGCATTTGTGGCCAATGTTTGGCCCTCCTTCCCTTGTCATTAAAGATTGTATTTTCCCCTATATTTCAGAAACAATCCTCTGCCTTGGGCCTCCGCATCCGTTCGTCAATTTAGTCATTTGCAAAAGATTTGCGTATCTGTCTATAGCTTCCTACCAGTCTAATACTGTCTATTCTTCAATTATAGGTGTAATTAATAATTATTAGGAGGGGGGAAGACATATTGATTTTATTCTGGATGTCTGTTGGGATGAGCAGATGTCACACAGTTTGTCGTTCTTGTTCACCTCAACCACTAGTCTTGATTTAAATGAAACTTAACATGAATAGTTATTGTGCTAATATTATGGAATCTTAGGTAGTGTGAATATTGCTAGAGTTATGGCCCTTTGTGGGAGACATGCTATGTTTGTGTGCGAAGGCCTTTTGTGGGAGACGTGCTATGTTTGTGTACCAAGGCCTTTCGTGGGAGACATGCTATGTTTGTGTACCAAGGCCTTTTGTGGGAGACATGCTATGTTTGTGTACCAAGGCCTTTTGTGGGAGACATGCTATGTTTGTGTACCAAGGCCTTTTGTGGGAGACATGCTATGTTTGTGTGCCAAGGCCTTTTGTGGGAGACATGCTATGTTTGGGTACCAAGGCCTTTTGTTGGAGACATGCTATGTTTGTGTGCCAAGGCCTTTTGTGGGAGACATGCTATGTTTATGTACCAAGGCCTTTTGTTGGAGACGTGCTATGTTTGGGTACCAAGGCCTTTTGTGGGAGACATGCTATGTTTGTGTACCTAGGCCTTTTGTGGGAGACATGCTATGTTTGTGTACCAAGGCCTTTTGTTGGAGACATGCTATGTTTGTGTGCCAAGGCCTTTTGTTGGAGACATGCTATGTTTGTGTGCCAAGGCCTTTTGTTGGAGACATGCTATGTTTGTGTGCCAAGGCCTTTTGTGGGAGACATGCTATGTTTGTGTGCAAAGGCCTTTTGTGGGAGACATGCTATGTTTGTGTGCGAAGGCCTTTTGTGGGAGACATGCTATGTTTGTGTGCCAAGGCCTTTTGTGGGAGACATGCTATGTTTGTGTGCGAAGGCCTTTTGTGGGAGACATGCTATGTTTGTGTGCCAAGGCCTTTTGTGAAAGACATGCTATGTTTGTGTACCAAGGCCATTTGTGGGAGACATGCTATGTTTGTGTGCCAAGGCCTTTTGTGGGAGACATGCTATGTTACGATGAATAAAAGTACTCAACGTAGTTAAGTGGTTAGCACACTTTCCGCCTAATCGGGCGTCTTGGTTTCAAATCCAGTAGGAGGCACACACATGCCTGCCATATTTCAGCAGAATGATGACTGGCAAATAAAGGCTATACTCTGCTAGGCAACAAATATTTTCAAATTGACTCCTTGACTATGCAGTTTTCAACATATTTTTGTTTGAAAACATGTCAAACTAATTAATTCTTGAGTGTATATCAAATGATATATTGTTACTTTATAGGGGTGCTATGCCATTTGCACAGAGGAAGAAATTATTAGAAAGAAACAGATCTAAGAAAAAGAAGAACAAGAGTTCATCATTTCAGAGTGACATTAGCTCTGGATCCTTGGTAAGTTGTTCATCGTTGCTGTCTAAGTTAGGGTCGAATAGTTATCTTCGAAGTATAGGCATTTGTTTAGTTTAGTTCTCTCCATCCCTTCTTGGGCATTGGGCCTCTACCAAAGTTACCAACGGGCTCGGTCATAAGCCAGAAGTGATGCAGAATTAGTCCATTTTTTGTGCCGTAAACCCTTTTAGTTTGGTTTTTAATTGCATGCCCGGTTGAAATAATCAAAATCTTTGAGAATAAGCCCCTGGTTAAATGCCTTTTCAGAGCTTTTTATTTCCTAACATCTACTGATGAAAAAAGCCGTTATAGATGCAACATATTTATTATGTGTATTTCAGGTATGTTTGAGGAATTCTCCAATGTTTCATGCTGGTGCTGTGGCTTTCACTACTGTAGATGGTACACCTAAAGTAGGACAGCTGTTAGAATCTGCCTGGTCACTCAATGATACCTGTAGATTCAAGATCAAACCTGTTCATGTGTAAGTAGTTTGAATCTGTTTGATGCTGTATTTTCTGTTTGAAATCTAAATCTGGAATAATTGGAAAGATTTACAGTCGGAAAAATTAGTAACTTTTTTTCCTGGGCAAGTAATGTTTGATTGATTTTGGCGAGTTACTTTAACAGCTATTGTGCATATATAGTATATATATCGTAAAACTGTTCAATTTTGACAATTCAGGAAAGTAGTTTCAAATCATAAATTCACAGAGTGGATTTGGTGATCTAAAAGCAATGAATTTCGTTGCAGAAAATGAAAATTGTGTGATTAAAAAACTCTAAATATACTCACTATGTTACAGTAATTTTGAATTCAAAAAATGAATTTTAGAAATAGACTAATGTTTGAAATAGAGTTTTGGTGTTGTTTATCTGCAGTCTGGGAATTTAGGATTTGAAACTGATTGTTGGAAACATCAAAATAGTTTCATTTTGTACTCTATACATATTTCCTGCTGAAGTTGTCTGAATCAATGCAATGTAATTGCTTGCCCCAGACAAGTACTTATTTAAGTTACAAAACATATACTTAAGTATGTGTGCTAATGACTTGTGAAACAGACCTGACTCTTGTTTTGTGGATTGGGCAATATGTCTCAGCAAAACGACTGAATGAAAACGATGTTGTATACATACATGTACATGTGTATCAAAAAATACAGTATAACTTTTCCAGAGGCCCTATGTAGAGCAACAACCTATCATTAACAACACCTTTAATAGGTGGTATGGTGGTCGAGCGGATAGCCTGCTTGACTGATGATCGAGAGGTCCTGGGTTTGATCCTCGGCCGGTGCGCTTAATCATTTCTGAAATGCTTTTCTGTGTTTCCCACCCAACTAGAGATGAACTGGTTAGCAACCCAGAGGCAGTCTCGCGTGTATCTCTTCGGAAAGAGCTAGGGCATCGCGCCCGGATACCTTGTATCACACCACTGTCTCTTCCACCTGCTGTCCCTTCAGCAAAACACAGGACCCCATTGGAAATAAGTGCTTGCACTTTCATAGGTTATCCTTGACCGAAAGGTTTAAAAATTGCACACTTTAAAATTTCCCTTATCAGTACATGTATGTTAAGTTTTTGTGCATCTATAATGTATTACAGGCCTGAGAGTAAAACAGAGAGAGATTCGTCGAGTGACTCGAAGCCCGATATGCCACCACCCCCGTCACCTGCGTCCTCTACATGTAGTGATCATAGTGGACCTGTACTCGTCACATCTAGAAGTAAGATGTCTCATTGTCTGTATATACTGTAAAATCATTTCATTTCAATGGAACAAAATTTTGTGGTTTTGGTAAAAATGATCATTTCGACGGGAAATTAATTCATGGATTTTGTATTTCAAGTAATAAATACAAGATTCGATGGGATTTGACTTTGTGGTTGAATGTTAATCACGAAGTCCATGAAATTTAGCCCCCCATAAAATTAATGATTTTATTGTAGTGGAGTATTGATCAGGGATCCTCTAATTCAAGATGATCAGAGTGAACATTTCTGCAGAAAATGAAAGTTTATTGACGAAAAATTTCAAAGAATTGGTAAAATTGTCTGAATTGTCATAACCTGAATTTTAACGATAAAACAACGTTTGAATGAGTTTTGGTGTAGGAATTTGTGTTTATGGCAATCGAAATTAACAACTCATTTTCAGGATTGGTCATTCTGACTCAGTAACTTAGACCGCTGATTTAGGGAAACGCAGCAACAAAGTAATTTGATGCAGCTAAAAAATTGATCACTATACTTTTTAATAGACAGGGGTCTTGCTTGAGGAACAGCCCACAAAGACCCAACTCGAACATTAAATGCAATCATTTTGTTACATACTGTACACTACACTGCAATATGATATATTTCCTAAAATGAACTTTTATGTCTGCTTTCTTGTTATTCATTGACTGGTCAATAATACTCCATTGTTTATTTACAGAACGTAAGAAGGCGCCTACCCCTAGTAAGGAGATAGAGAAACAGAGAGACGAGGAGAATTGGCCCCTTAAAGATGTCATCTTTGTGGAAGATATAAAAACGGTTCCTGTTGGAAAAGTTCTCAAGGTGCGATAACTTTCATTGGTCCCTGTAGTTGTGTTGTTATGTTAATGTTTTCTGTGCTTGGCTGGTTAAGTTGAATGCTGTCCGATTTTCTCATTTTTGTTTTGGCATAGTTATTCACCATCACAAGAGGAGTACATACCTAGTGACCTATATATTTATTCAGTTACTGAGTTGCTGGAAAAAAGCTTATCCCATTAATGGTCTCACAAAAACTTGCCAGTATTGACACTTGTGACATTTTGGTGTCTTGGGGAATTTTTGAAAAATTGTAAAAGCTCTATCAATACCAAAGCCTGTAATTCTAATACTCCTACAACATTTGCGATTGTAACAAAATGATAAATATGGCCCGCAGATGTGCAGCCAGTGGCAAAACTGTTATGGCGTTAGTCAGGTACCTAATAAATTGTCATGAACTATTTTGTATTGTTAGGTGGATGGAGCGTATGCGGCTGTGAAGTTCCCTATCACTAAGGAGGGTGGGAACCCGGAACATGGCGGAACCAGTACATCAAAGGAAGATCCGACCAGTGTATTACAAGATTGTCGTCTGCTACGTAAAGATGAACTCTCTGTAGTGAAGAGTATGAGTTCACCAAGACTTCCAGATTGTTTCCAGAAAGTTCCTAAAAAAGTGACAATTGTAGAGAATGGACAAATACTGGCCGTAGCTGTTGATTGTGAAGGTATGTTTTGTCTCTAAGTATGAATCAGTAGATTTATTGTTTCAATAAGGCTCCAATCAACATTTCACACCAGCACCTGCAGCAGGCATACACAGGACATTTGTAAGAAAACGATTCCCTGGGAAGTTGACATGCTAAATGATTCCGAGTCCCGGCCTATAGACTGACTGAATTTTAGATCCCTATATTGGGGCATTCTCACGCCAAAAAACAGCAGACAGACAACCATTTGAACATGACCGACCATTTGATGCACCAAGCATTTTCACTGTACATAGAGATTTAGGCAAAACTTTCGGGTGAAAAAATGAATAAATTGGACCAGAGAATTGTTTTAAGATTGTGCTTGACAAAATAAAAAAATAGCAATGGAGAGAATCCAAGACTGTCCAATAAAGAATAATAATACAGAGTTGTCCCCCTTTACACCTTTCTGCTCGCAATTATAAAATATTGGACATATATCTATTGGTTCTTGTTTCAGGTATTCATGTGATTGCCAGATCTGGTGTAAGATTGAACTATATCATATACAACCTAAGTTCTGGTAAGATTCAGCGAGACTCGGCGTTCCCTACAGAAGCTCAGGCATTTATGGGCAGTCACAGAAGTGATATAACCCTACACAATACAGGAGAGGTATAAACTGTCAATTCATAACTTTTCCCAAGGTCAACTGTTTGCAAATTTGTCATTAATAAGTTGTTTGCTAGGTTAAATGCTCCTGATTTTTAAACTTCAGAAACCTATTCACATTTCACTATAGTTGAACTCATTGATTTTGTGAATAAAGTACAAATTATTTCCGACTAAAATTTTTTATTTTAAGGTATGCTGATCTGATCACAATGTCTTGAGGTCAGAGTTTACATCGCCATATTCCCCTCTCTAAAACTCTGGAAAACTCTGAATGCTCCTTGA
Source organism: Spisula subtruncata (assembly GCA_963678985.1). Taxonomy (NCBI): domain Eukaryota; kingdom Metazoa; phylum Mollusca; class Bivalvia; order Venerida; family Mactridae; genus Spisula; species Spisula subtruncata. The sequence goes on along the minus strand of OY787676.1, from coordinate 20,173,682 downwards.
AAATTTATTTAATAAAATGACCATTGTTTTATATCTTGGACAGCTATGTTACATTTATATGACCACAAATCATTTAATCATGATTTCATGCCGCAAACTTCAATAAATATAAAACTGACATCTGTAAATAAATTTTTGATGTTGTATTGCAGGAATCGTTTGTACAGTTACGTGATGGTAATGGTGCGTTATATCCCTTCGCTAAGGATTGTTCGGAAGGTATAAAGGACCCTATGTGGCTGGACTTGCCACCTATACGATGTCTCGGTATGAGGACACACTATCTTAGAGATGTCGTTACATCAGCACAGAAAAACCGAGCAGTCTTACTTGTTATGGCTATTGAGGTAAATTGGTTAATGTACGCCCAACTGAACTGTAGAGAATTGAACCACTAGTTACCCAACTTCTATAAAAGCCTGCTCAATAAAACTCAAGTTATATACACATAATCTAACAATGATCGGAATTCTGTGACTCTTAAGGTGTATTAATGAAACAGCATACTGCATTACTTTCAATTACATCCACCCTTAGGACCATTGTTAACTTGTCTTATGCCTTGGTCCCACTGAGCATTTCTTGGCCTCAGTGACATACTCCCGATTTTAATAAATTATCTTTGTGAGGCATCGGGAGCACGGATATCACAAATTTTTAAATGATATTCCCCAAGCTTCCCCCCAGACCACAAGGACCCTTTTGCTAATGCCTTCCTATGCCCATTTATTAAATAGTGAGTTCCTAGCCCAGAGGCTGAAAAATCTCAATGGGACCAAGTCATTACTATCAAGTTTGTCTAAACAATAGAGAACAGAACATTGAAAATCTACCAGAATATGGTGGTCTTATTTTTACAGTGTACTGAAGCCAGTGTTGGGCGGTATTTACCGCCCCGGTATTTACCGGGCGGGAAATACCGGGAAATACCGTCCTGTCCAATACTCCCAAAGTGTCCAATACCGGGAAATACCGGGAAATACTGGTCAATTGAATGGTCAAGTGGGAATTTTTTGTGTACTGGTTATTTTAAATGCATTATGAAGCAACTGAACTCTCAGGTATTCATTTGTTGTTCTTTATTCAGTTCTATATCATTCAATAGATCCTTAATTTATTTGAGAGTATGATCTACAAGTGGTCAAATGAACTGGTCAATTCATTTTCAAAGTGGTCAATTGGACTGGTCGATTCAATTTCAATGTGGGAAATACTGGTCAATTGAATGGTCAAGTGGGATTTTTTTGTGTACTGGTTATTTTAAATGCATTATGAAGCAATTGAACTCTCAGGTTTTCACATGTTGTTCTTTATTCAGTTCAATAACATTGAATAGATCCTCAATTATTTGAGAGTATGATCTGCAAGTGGTCAAATGAACTGGTGGTCAAAGTGGTCGATTGGATTGGTCGATTCAATTTCAATGTGAAAAAAAAATCTAAAACACAATTATTCTTTAATAACCAAATTTTGATTTAAACATATAGATCAAATACACTTGTTACAAATCTAATTAAAATATTTAGTAATAATTAATATATTAATTTCAATTTAAAATGAAAGTTATAATGTCATAGTTATACTAGGAAGTGCATGAGAGAGACTGTTATAAATAATTAATATTGATAATCATTTAGACTTGTATAAATTGGCTTAAACTAATTTAGCACATTGTTAAATCAGGTCAACTAAGTGTGAAGTGTGAAACTGACAACTAACAGATTATGCAATATTGTGTCATAGTCTTGCAGTTAACAAAGGATTAGTCTGGGGGAGTGTTTACATAACTGGACATAACCCTACTAGGCTAGTACCCTACAATACAAAATAAAGATGTTCTATGGACAATTTTCTACACAAAGTGCATGAGTTTCAAGCGTCCCATTGAAGAGAACTTGCATGAAAAAATAGAATTTAAAACAAATAATAAGTTGATAACCTTTACACTAGTAGAGCTAGGTATATAGATAAAGATACATGTATGGAAGCATAATTTCACATGACCAATTCAATCGACCACTTGTATTGTCCAATTGACCAGTATTTCCCAGTATTTCCCGGTATTTCCCAGTATTTCCCAGTATTTCCCGGTATTTCCCGGTATTTCCCAGTATTTCCCGGTATTTCCCGCCGTCCTGTCCGTTACTCAATCGACCGTCCGTTATGCCAACACTGACTGAAGTCTGAAGCCTATTCACCCAAGTTTTTAAGCTAGCGATGTTTGGCTTTTATGATGTATGCCCCCATATAGATAGATTGGTAGGCATATAGAAATTCACCTGTCCGTCGGTCTGTCTGTTCGTCCGTCTGGCCTGGTTAACCCAAATTGACTGTTTCTTCTAGCATTAATATGGCTTGCTACAAAGCTTTCATACTTGTAGTGGTCATCTTTATGAAGCTTTCGTGATAATATTTGTCGTTTACCTCAATTTTTCTTCGGCAGGGGCTATGGCTGTCAGTGACTGCTTCTTGTGGACATGGCTTCCACAGGGGCATAAGCGTTTATTGAACGCAGTCTTGTTTTCTCTATGACGCCATGTTATGTTGGGTAGATATTTATTGTGTTTTCCCCTCTGCTTTATGTTACACATATTATTTGTATTTCTAGCATCAGTCACTGATACCACACATACTGAGATGTGACACAGAGAAAGTGAAGGCTGTCCTTGCTGCTATGGAACTCGACACAGGTAGTCTACTATTTTATTTTGTAAGACAAGATTAGCAGTTTTTGTGTCTCTACCACATACACGCTTATTTTTGTGCACCCCACCCTTATTTAGAAAACAACGTAAGTTGGGCATATTGCATTGTTGTTGCCTGTTCGTACAAAACACAAATCTTGTGTGTTGAACTCCTGACCTCAAAATTGTTTGATGTATTTTTTCAAAAGTTTCACACTTAATTATTAGGGTGGAGTTTTTGCTGCATCAATTTTTATGATTTCAGAAAGAGAAACACTCTTTTGACTGTTTTTAACTTTTAAATGAAAAGTAGTCCCCCTATATCAATGTAGGGTTGTGAGACTGGGACTATTGTAGTGCTTATCAGTAGAAAACTGATAGGATGATAGCATATTTATGTTTCAGAGTCAAAATCATACAATTTTACCTTGGTAAATATTCAGAAAAATGCCTTGAAATAGAAATGCTACCTTGAAAAAACCTTGAAACGCCCTTTAATTTTGGTTAGAACGATGTGTTACTTCCAATGATAGACTTTCATGTTTTACACAGGGTATTAAGATCTTATGGTTATTATTTCCCGTTTTTCAGCCATCAACCAGAAGTTGCTACAAGATTTATTACAAGAACACTGTGATGGGAACCGGAACATCCTGCACACGTGCGTGGCTATGGCCGTACCTACGTCAAATAAGGATAATGAAAGAAGTAAGTGTACAGGGTTTTCCCTAGAAATTTTCATATCAGGGTCCTAAGACCCTTAAGGTTTATATTGAGGGAGTCCCTGAGAAATTTTTGGGGTCCCATCTAGTACGGGTATGCATTTAAAGTTCATTGTTACAGTATCAAACTTAAAAAATATTAACATGTACTGTAGAGATATAGATTGCTCCATGAACCACAAGGGTAATTAATAGCAGGGAAAACATGTTCTAGCAGAAACGAAAATGTCTATTCGTAGGATCCTATTGGGGGTCCCAAGGATGCACACTTATGCTGAAATGGGGGTCCCAAGCCAAAAAGTTGCTTCAGGGACGCAGAAAACCTGCATTAGGGAAATCCCTGAGTGTATCGTGAATGTTACAAAAATATTCTAATTAAAAGTGAACTGGTTGGAAACACAGAGATAGTCTTGCATGTATCGGTGCTATACACCGGGTTTACAAATGAACAAGAACAAGTGTTTTCGGAATGAGCTAGGCTGCTTGCTGGATTCCTTATACTTTGTCTCACTTTCTTAAAAGTCAGGGGGCCCAAGGTTATCATTTTGCCATTTTTGGAGCTGACATTCGGCCCCATTTCTCTACTATTCCCATTCCCATTTTTCGTCAAAACGCCACGAAATTCCCCTACTTAATGGCCCTAACTAGACATAGGGAACTGGGGTCCTCAGGTAGGGATATTACTGAATGGTCATGCGCTTTGTCTCAGTTGAACCAAAAAAGGTTGGTTTTAAAATGTATGTGTATTATTGTAGCTACAACAGTGGGTGTGAGTAGTACCACGACTGTGACCAGTAGTACGAGTGGGTATACGTCCACACTGGAAGTGATGAATGCTGTGTCGAGTGCTGTAGATGCTCTCACAGCCATACAATCATCTAGAAGTGGACCGAGTACTGGACCTAGCCCAGACACATCAGGAAGAGGGTGAGTCTTGTAATTTTATCGAGGGTTGTCTCCAAGACTGTCCTTTAATTATAAGCAGTTATGACAGTCTTGCAGGCAACCCTCGGTATCCTTAATATCAGAGATGGGAACAAATACTTAAACCAGTATAATTTGAGTATTATAGATTCATTAATAGTTGCGGGGTATTTAATTCCATGGATTTTGAGGCTGACCTCAACCACGAAATAAATCCACAATGGTTGATGTTTGAAATATTTGTGATAATTTGTGTGAATTTTTACCTTTTCATAATATCTGTAATCCGAAATCTTTGAAATTACATCCAAACGAAATAGTCTTTCTTACACAAAAATTGAGTCCATATTTCTATTGGTCTTCTTCAGGGTGCCGTATTATCAACATACTTACGGAAATCGTAAACTTACATTCAGATTTAGATTCAGTATAACCATTTAACAACTACACATTTGGGACATATATTGTTTGTGGGAATTCATTAAATAAACCTTGATTAGTATATCAGCTCCATTTACCACATTTTATAGATCTAAAGGTATTATAAAGAACTTAAATTTGACCCGTAAGTTCGTTGATATAACAGTGCCCAGGAGCCAAGTAAACCAATAGGTTGAAATATTGATTATAAAGAGTTATTTTTCTACATGCATTATTGCAATCCCCTCTTAGGGATATATTATTAGGAAATTTAGTCTGTTTGAAGTTAAATGATTTTATAGTTAGTAAATTATGTTTGAATTCAGGGTGAGTTTACGTGAGATGATGAGACGAGCATCATCCGCAGCTAGAGCCGTCAGTGGACTAGATGTCAGAGAACCGGAGGAAGGAATGCCTATACCAACACTTAGCTGGCCACCTGATCCACCTAGTTACGAGTCGGTCACTAGACAAGGTATGTCTACTTCTCTACATTGAAAGTCCTAGGGTCCAGTTTTGGCAAGGTTGATGGGAACCTTGAATATCGTACACCCCACCACTTTTAAACGCCCCCCCCCCCCCCCCCCAAAAAATAGTACCAAATGTCTTATTTTTATGCTCCCCCCTCCCAAATTGGTGTTTGTGGGTTCTCAAACTAGACTACCGGTATCAACATGCTTTCAGGTTTTAGCATTATGCCTTTGTAGAACCCCTTATTATGTGAATAGTCATTGAACGAGAAACAGGCCCTTATTCAACCCTTGTGTCTGATACTACTGATGTTTGTTGTTACAGATATAGATCGTCCTTCATTGAGTCGTCAGTCATCTAGTGGTCAATCCTCGTCTATTCCTCTACCATCAGAGTTCACTACTATCAATATACCAGCTGTGAAAGTTGAAGAGAAAGAACGAGCTAATGTAGCCTTACAGATACTCAAACTGGTCTGTGAGTCTAATATACTCAAACCTCATCTACGTGATCTTCTCTCAGCCAAGTAAGTTTGGTTCTCATGTTACTGTAAAACTTACTAATATCATTAATTTTCGTGGGGGATTAAATTTCATGGATGACATAGTTCACTGTTCACCTCAACCACAAAATCAAATCCCAACCAACAATAATTTTGACCTTGTATTTATTGCCTGAAATGCAAAATCAATGAATTAACGTCCCATCAAAATGGTTGTTTTTACCAAAATCACGAAAATTTTGTCCCATCGTAATTAAATGATTGTAAATAGTCTGAAATTATCTGTAACTGGTCAATGGATTTGTAACCAGTATGTTTTAAGTTTTGGTTCCTTGTGGAAATGTAAGTTAGTACTGGCTAGGACATGACACAGTTCACGGAAACCAGTTAGGTTTGGTGAATCAGATGCCATTTGTACTGTAAAATCATTAATATTCGTGGGGGATTTAATTTCCTGGATTTTGTGGATCCCTTAACCACAGTTGAAACCCCCACAAATATTACTGATTCTTTAGTATCTGTTTTAGCAGATAATGTATCGTTCAAATTATGTCTCAATGAAATGGTCTTTTTCCTAAAAATAACAAAATTTTGTCCTTTTGAAATTAAAATGATTTTACAGTAACTGGTTGATATAATTTGTTTAATTTAATAAATTGGTTAGAAACCGTGTTAACCTAAATAAACAAACATATTTGACATTTGATTCAGGAATGCTGAGGGCTGTACACCGTTCATGCAAGCAGTGAAAGGACGAGCGTATACGGCAGCCATAATACTTCTAGATACAATCAAACGTGCAGCTATAACCAAGGACAACGAGGATGTGGATAAGAATATCATGATGAGTATGTTATACCCGACTGGTTCCAGTCTGGACAACTCACCGCTACATGTACTGTGCTGTAACGATACATGTAGCTTCACATGGACTGGTGCTGAACATATTAACCAGGTAAGTTATTTTACTTCAGTGTAGCTATCATTTATAATAATTACCTCCCTTTATGGTTAATAATACCCCCTGCACACTGTAATTGGATGTTATTAGAGGGTATACAGTTTTCAACTATCTGTCCCTCTGCCTGTCTGTTTGTAGACGGATTCTTGTGGATGCAACTCTTCCTACAGTTTTTGCAGGACTTTGTTCAATCTTTCATACTTTAACAACATCAACTTGTAGATATGTGTGAAGGAAATAATTTGCCAGAATTATGGCCCTATGCCGGCAGGAATATACAAAAATGTATAAGTCTGCCGAATGGCAACTGCTCTAGTTATGAACAAAATTCACAGTTTACGATAAGTCTTTCATTGGGGATTGAGAATATTGGGTTGTTAGAAATATCCATTTATGGATGGTTCCTCCCATATCTGACTCTTGCATGGGTGATTAGGCGATGCTGCTATTTATACTGTGTGGCTGTAGATTGTTGGTGTGCTACAGAATATATGTGTCTAACTGTGTTTGTGAAAGGATCTTGATTGGGAAATAAGAATTATGTTTGAAATGTTCAATTTGAAGGTTGAGAATCAATTAGACTATGACAGTTTCTTTAAATTTATATTAAAACAGAGAAGTTAAACAATATTGAAACAAAGGTTTTCATGAATTTAAAACTATTTTCTTATTGATTCAGCTAGCTGTGCTCTTCATCAAAGCATGAGCAGAGTGGTCTGTGGCATAGAGCTATGCTTATGTGCTAGCGCCTCTTCCAAACGGTCCCAAGTTGAATTGAGTGGAATGGCTAATGTTCATGTAACAGTATTATTTATATTACAGGATATATTCGAGTGTCGTACATGCGGTTTACTTGGTTCATTGTGCTGCTGTACAGAATGTGCACGTGTCTGTCACAAAGGACACGATTGCAAGTAAGTTGAAGTTCTTAAATTGCTCATTCGTAATTTCATGTAGTGTGCTTGTCTTGTAAGCACAACAGAAACAGTGGCCATGGTCTAGTAGTTAGTACACTGGATTTGTAACCCAATGATCAGGTTCAATTCATACACGTGGAAGGTCAGGTAACATACTCATGGGTTTTTGAGTGAATCAAATGTCTGTTTTTCTTTATTTTCCCTATATAAATTGTCAATTTTTGAGAATTTCAGGGTTTTCAAAATTTCTAACTTTCACCCATGCATACCCTTCCATGAAAATTTGACATCAAAGTCGATTTTACTCCACATGTGGAGAAGTGGCTGGGTCCTTATGGAAAGGTAAGTTTAGATACAGTCCTGTGAAATTTGAAATGTGAATCAGCCGCCCAGGCGATCTTGATTTGAATACTGCACTCAGAAGGAAGTTTTCTTCTGTGACTTTGGCTAGCGTTATGTCCTCCACATGTGGAGAAGATGTCAGCTAAGCATCATAATAATAACCCATCCAAAATCTGGAAAGAATGAACTTTTCTGCAGAAAATGAAAGTTATTTGGTGAAAAAAATCAAAGAATTGACAAAGTTGTGGTCATTTGAAATTTCATCAGCTGAATTTTAAGAAATGAACTCTTTATGTTTGTACTGAGTGTTGGAGTGGAGGGTGCTAATGGCACACAAAGCAGACTTGCCACCCATTTTCAGAGTCGGCCATTATGCATCAGTAAAACCCTAGTAATAATAATTAAATGCAGAACATAGTCTTTATTTGCCAGTCAGTTTTCTGCTGAAATATGGCCAGCATGTATATGAGTCCCTGCACCCAGTTTTGAACTGGGTTACCAGATTAGAGGCCAAGTGCACTATCTACCTAGCTGCAGAGGTACAATAATAATAAAGTGAATGGGGGTTATGTATGTTTTCAGACTGAAGAGGACATCACCTACAGCATACTGTGATTGTTGGGAGAAATGTAAATGTAAGGCATTGATAGCTGGACAACAAGGACCTAGACTGGATCTACTTAACAAACTTCTAGCAGAGACTGATCTTGTTACCCTCACTAACAGCAGGTAAATCATGGAAATAACCCACTCTGAGTGATTGGAATATTGTAGAGATGGGACGGAATGAAACCTAGTTAAGGTGTAGGGATATGTGCTAATGGCACCCGGAAAATACTTGCGACTCGTTTTCAGGGTTAGGCATTTTGCCTCAGTAGAACCCTGTGTTAAATATATATGCAGGCCTGGTAATTTTCAGGCCTGAGTCTGATTTCAGGCTTTTGAATCATGGATCCAGGCATAATAACCAGGCATAATAACCAGGCATAATGACAGGGCATAATGACAGGGCATAATGACAGGGCATAATGACCAGGCATAATTACCAGGCATAATTACCAGGCATAATTACCAGGCATAATTACTAGGCATAATTACCTGGCATAATGACAGGGCATAATGACCAGGCATAATGACCAGGCATAATTACCAGGCATAATTACCAGGCATAATTACCAGGCATAATTACTAGGCATAATTACCAGGCATAATGACAGGGCATAATGACCAGGCATAATAACCAGGCATAATTACCAGGCATAATGACAGGGCATAATGACAGGGCATAATGACAGGGCATAATGACCAGGCATAATTACCAGGCATAATTACCAGGCATGTTAATATGTGACATTATATTTTGTGTTTTCAGAGGAGAGAATATATTGTTATTCCTGGTTCAGACAGTCGGCCGACAGTTGGTGGAACAACGACAGTACAGACCTAACCGTTCACGTGTAACATCGGCGGTACCTCGTAAAGCTCCAAACGTTGATCTAGGTTAGTTTTATAGTACTTACTCTAAAATAATTCATTTTTTGTGGGGGGTTATTTATTGTCAATTTCTATGTTCACCTACCACCACAAAATCAAATCTCATCAAACAATAACCTTGACATTTATATTTATTACCTGAAATGCAAAATGCATTACTGTCTCTTTGAAAAGGATCCTTTTACCAAAACCGTAAAATTTTGTCCCATCGAAATTAAATGATTTTACAGTTGAACCTCTATATATCAGTCTTATTAGGTCTTAAGTACGACCTTCTCATTCTAAGCCAGTGATTTGTTGATTTATTGGAAGTGATATAAAAATTTGATCTCATTAAATCAACATTAAAAATTGTATTTGATTGGGCTTAAATTTGAAACATACCATGGCCAGTTACCATGCTTGTTTCGGAGTTTACTGCACTTGAATATGTAAATTTAATTACAAAACAACAAACACCTTTAAAAGAAATTGATAACAGGGTGAAACCTGTCAGTTCTCCAGTCCTGACTGACAAATTTTGATTCAGACTGACATAAAAGATAATAAAATAATTTTGTTTCAGATGTTGAAATGCCTGAGCATGACCTTGAACCTCCTCGATTCAGTCGCCGTGCTCTGGAGCGTATATTGAACGACTGGACGGCTGTGAAGTCTATGTTACTGAGTGGTATGCGACACAAACGTGGTAACAATCCAGACATTGTGTACGAGGAACAGTTATATCTAGAGAGTCAGAGTGGTACAGCTAGGCTAGATAAGTTCACTCACTGTCTACTGGTTAAGTGTAGTGTAGAGGTAAGTTCACAACTACTGTTATTCTGTCTATTACATGTTGGGGTAAGTCAAAGGTATGAATAGATCCAAGGGTTTCCAATATGTAACTCGAATAAAGAACTTATTTGATATTGGTAGTCATCACTATATAACCCCTATTGATTTGGAGGTCAGTATGTAGGTCAAAGGTTAAGGCTGTAAGGTGAGGTTGTTACGAGGTTGGCAGAGACCTTGGAAGCGTCCTTGAATTTGGCCTCAACCTTGAAAAACAATTAAGTGCTGTCTTGAAAAAATGCTAATTTATCTTTGAATTTAGCTGAATGTCCTTGAATTTGGCTAACTATATACATATACTTGAATATACGTATTGGTGTATGAATGTTGTTAAATGACGCATTATCTGCATAAAATTGACAAAGAAACACTATTTGTCTTGCAAACTCAAAAGTATGTGAATGTATTATTGAGACTTGAAGTGCTATTAAAGCAGTTGTTGTGAGAATTTTGTTTGAACCATGTATTATATATCTAGATGTTGGACACACTGTTGACTACACTGATTGGTGAGATGAGAAGTAAGACTGAAGGTAGGAAAGTGGAAGCCAAGATGGTTGCTAGGAGATTTATACGTTCCGTGGCTCGTATCTTTGTCGTCCTTAATGTTGAAATGACTCCAAACTCTGGCAAAAAGAAAAGGTATACATTTTGTTTGAAGTTGAATTTTTAGTTCCGTTAACTGTTTGACACTGTATTACCCATTTCTTATTGCAGTATAATTAAGTTAATAACAGGGGTCTTGCTATATCGGGAATTATCCAGAAATATGAATTTCTTCCACTGGAATAGATGGATAAATGTTATTTGATTAAAAAATTCAAAGTATTGACTGAGTTGTGATCATTTGAAATTTCATCTGCTGAATTTCATTAAAAGAATAATGTTTGAAATATGCAGAGTTGTGTAATGATGACGCAGAAACAAACTTGCTGATCTTTTTTCAGGAGTGAATATTATACATTTTTAATTTGAATAACATAATTTACATATGACTGGTTTATTTTTAGTCCGGGAATACCCTCCTGTCAACCCCTAGGTAAATGTAAGAGGGCTTTCCAGGCTTTGATCAACATTGCTGTAGAAGAATTGTGTGAGATTGCCAACTCCCTGATAGCTCCTGTCAGATTAGGGGCTGCCAGACCCACAGCCCCTTTCTCATTGGTTGTAGCTAATGTCGAGGCAGTGCAGGTAAATATGTCATTTTGATCAGCCAAATCAATCTTATAATATTCTTACGAGTGAATCATTTTGTTATTTATTGAGTCCAGGGATCCTAATTTTTCGAAATTCAGGATTTGCTGTAACAGAAAAAATGAACTTCTCTGCACATTTGATTAAACGTTTTGTAGTTGACTTAGTAATTGTCATTTGAAATGTTAAAAGGTGAATTTCGACGAAAGAACAATGTTTGAAACAAAAGTTTTTGGTAAAGGGATGTTTGCTGATGGCTCCAAACAGACTTGCTGATCATAATTTCTGATCTCGATCTGAGCAAGATCTCATTTCAAATATTGACATGTGTTGGTTTGCTCATTGTCATGTGAGGCTGCACTCAAAACTTAATCACTAAACTGGAATGATATTCTGAGTTTATAACAGAAAAATTTCAAAGATAGAATTTCAGATTTATCTCCTAATTCTGAATCAGATTTCAGCAAAATTTCAGTTTGAGATGGATTTCTACTTGAAATGTTTCGAGAGATATGGGGCTAGACTGTATTGTCATCCATATTATAAATACTGACATTTATTGTTTCTTCCATGTTCCAGGGAAGTGAGGAGATATTCAGTGTAGATCCGCTTCCACCAAAATCATCATCCGTGGATGAGTCGGCACATTCTGTATCATACGTGACACACAGTATACCAGATAGGGATATGGCCAGTGATCGGGAGAATGTTGACCATGGTGACAGAGAAGAAGAGGAAATGTTACCTGTTGATATTGAAGAAGATGTAAGTTTAAGGCTTCCTACAATTCCAAAATAATGATCGGATTGAGTGCATTATAAAGAAGTATCTTTTCTGCACTACATAAAAGTTATTTGATGAAAAAATTCAAAGAATTGACAAAGTTATGGTCATTTGAAGTTCCATTGTCTAAATTATAATAATAGAACAATGTATAAAAAAAATAGTTTTAATGTTGGTATGTGTGCTAATGGCACTAGAAAAAGATTTTCATAAAATTTTAAAAATTGCAGATTTTTACTCCGTAGCTTCAAGAAGTTTGGTTAGATTAACATGTAACCAGGTTAATAAAGTCAGTAATACTGGTCAGTAAATGATCTGACTAATGAGAAAACTATTTGACTTGTTGCGTACACATGTCGTATTTTCTACAGATTGAAGTAGTTGGCAGTATGTTGATGGTGAATGATGACGGGCATCAGTCTGACAACGACGACCACCAATCAGATCACTCCGATCATGACCATGCACCGCCGGAACAAGACGACGTCGCTGAGAGTGACATGGACCTTGACCTTCTAGCCGAGTCTGAGAGCGACAGTGAGAGTATGCATAGTAACCAAGACAATGTTAGCGTACAACGTAGTGCCGTTACTATGGCAACGGCTGGATCTGACGCTGGTATGTACCGTAAGTTTTTTGTTCGTTGTTCTAGAAAATGAAAACATTTATCCTACCACTGTTTATCACCATGTTACCAAAACCACAATATTTAATAGTTTTGGCCTAATTGATATATTCATTGGCTGTAGCTCATCAGTTTGCATGCTGCATTTTAATCTGAGTTTGATTTTCATGAGCATCGAGTGATACCTTCCATAAAACTGGTTAGGTGGATCAGTTGCTATACATAACTGAAAAATGTTGTTGGACAGTGTTAAAACTTAAAGGGTTAAATAAGCTGCCTTATATAATGGAAAATATTTAAGAAACAACAACTAAGAACCCAATAATTTATGATTTTAACGTCTTGCCCGAATCAGCAAAACTGAATAGTTTCCCGATTTTCTCCATGCATAATTCCTGCTGATATTACTTGCCCCAATCAAACTTGTCTCAGAACTAGGACCAAAAATTTTTGGAACCGGTTAATCGTCAGTATTAAACCGAATCGAACCGGTAAATGGACCGCCATATTGAATATGGTGAATCTTTCCTGGCGACCATATGAACATATTTTCAACAGCGTTCAACTTTCTTATATGACTTATTATCCGATGTAGAAAGTATCATTTTTAGATTATTACGTTAAATTCGACCACAAACAGATTTTGGTATCATAGGTTATCCCTGTGTATCCAGCCTTTAAACCTTGAGTGGCGATAAACACATTCTAGTATGAAGTGTCAAAAATATAATTTAAACATGCAGTAATATACATTTTATTAGCTCACCTGACCACAAAGTGGTCATGGTGAGGTTTTGTCATACCGAGATGTCCGTCGTCGTCCGTCCGTCAACAATTTCTTCTAACGACTTCTCCTCCTAAACCGCTTGGCCAAATTTGATAAAACTTAACAGGAATGCTCCTTGGGTGGACTTCTACCACAGTTGTTAAAAAAATTTCCGATCCGTAGCATAACTAGGTCACACAGGCTAAAAATAGATTTTCAAAAAGGAAACTTCAAAAATCTTCTTCTCTGAAACCGTAATGCCTAGAGCTTTCATATTTGGTATGTAGCATCACCTTGGGGTTCTCTACAAAGTTTGTTCAAATTATGTCCCTGGGGTCAAAATTGACCCCGCCCCGGGGGCCCTTAATTTTACATAGAGTTATATAGGGAAAACCTTAAAAAATCTTCTCTGATACCGCTTGGCCCAGGGCTTTCATATTTAAAATGCTGACTCAGCTAGAGGTCCTCTACAAAGATTGTTCAAATTATTCCCCTCGGGTCAAAATTGGCCCCGTCCTGGGGGTCACCATTTTATTTAGACTTATATAGGGGAAACATATAAAAATCTTCTTGTCTAAAACTACGATGCCTAGAGCTTTGATATTTGGTGTGTAGCATCATCTAGTGGTCCTCTACCAAGATTTTTCAAATTATGCCCCTGGGGTCAAAATTGGCCCCACCCGGGGGTCACCGTTTCACATAGACTTATATAGGGAAAACATATTAATATCTTCTTGTCTAAAACTGCACTGCCTAGAGTTTTAATAATTGGTATGTAGCATCCTCTTGTGGTTTTCTTAGTGACCAAGATGTTCAAATTATTCCTTTGGGTGAAAACTGTGCAGGGTTTCATGTATAATCAGGTGAGCGATATTGGGCCATCATGGCCCTCTTGTTAACATTTTAGGGATGTGCATCGTTTAAGAACGATTAACGGTTTTGCAAAAGTGAAACCGGTAACACATTGTAATCGAATCGTGTCCAATTAACCAAGTAATCGTCCCAGTCCTACCCAGAACAATGGGCAAGTGCTTATTGTGTAGACTGAGCCAATATTGATGACATGTTTTCAGGTATGGGAAGTCTTGCTCATTTCTCCGACTCCGGGGAAACGTCCAATCAGGAGGAAGAATACGAAAGTGAGGGTGGGGACAGCGAGGATCATGAAGGAGAAGATCTCGGTACACTTGACGAACAACTTGAACGTAGAAACAATGCTGGTATGTACTCATGTTATATATAGTTGCGGCTGTGGTTCAGTGTACTGTTTTATCAAAGCACTGACAAAAATCTTAGACTTACATTCAGGTTTAAATTCTTTATGATTATTTTACAGCTAATCAGGGGCATGTATTATAGCTAATCAGGCACATGGTTTGTGTATTCAGGGCTTGTATTTTGAGGCTAATGTCTGATTTCAGGGTTTTTGAATCCTGAAATTTCATTCTTTGTCTATATTGAAAAGTTGAATTTTTGGCTTTGAAACCTGAATTTTTAGGCTTTGAATTGATTGCTTATTACTAGGCATGATATTTCAGCTATTCAGGGGCATATTTTGTATATTTCAGCTAACAAGGGCATATTTATGTATTACAGTTATTAAGGGGCAAGGTTTGTGTATGATGGCTATTCAGGGGCATATTTTGTGTATTTCAGCTAACAAGGGCATATTTATGTATTACAGTTAATAAGGGGCAAGGTTTGTGTATGATGGCTATTCAGGGGCATATTTTGTGTATTTCAGCTAATCAAGGGCAGAGAACTTTACAAGCACCACAGACGATGCAGTGGGCTATACGACAACGTGAGACACAGAGTACCCGTACCCCACCCACTGTAGCGACAACTACAGCATCTACAGCAGGTCTCATATAGTTTACTTCTTTCACTTCATTCACTACCCCTTACTTTGAATAGATCTCTCTTCCATATAGTTGAACCCAGCAATGGGACTTATCCCTTGTCCGGTGGAGGAGTCATGATGAATAGTCAATCCTGGTGTCCAACAATACTTTAAATTCAGAATTAACATGAATGAATACTGTCTCTGTGTACAGATTACAGTTCTTCATGGCCTGGCTGAAATTCAATTTTTCTTCAAAATATGAATATTTGATCAAATTTAGAAAACCTAAAACAAAGTTATTATATTGAGCTTCAGCATCTAATGAGGTGAGAACATATCTGTATGACGTCACCAATTGAGTTGGTTTGTCTCGTGACAACTAAAACTAAATAAATAAATTTATTTTAAATGATTGTTGTTTTATTTCAGCGAGTGGGAGCAGTCTGATATATATAGATCCTTCCAACCTTCGACGTGCTGCAGTCACCACTACAGCCGCCGTTACACCAGAAGCCCCTATTACCATGGCTACCACATGTAGTCAGCTTGCTCGATCGTTTGGTATCGTGGTACGTCAGATAGCTGACTTGCTGACCATGTTACAAGACTATCATGCATTGGCCCCGACCTTGCCTAGAATCTTGGATATATCGGACCAAGAGGCATTAGAATTACAGGTACTTATTTTATATTGCTAGTCTTTAAACTGTCACATTGCTTAGTATCTGTCTTATTTTTGGGTGAAAATGTCTGTCAAGTTAGCACTGTGGAGAGGACATTTACATGTATGAAAATTCTTTAATATGGAAAACATCATTGTGCAAATTTACTTGTATGAAAATCCTTTAATAAGGGAAAACATCATTGTGCGAATTTACTTGTATGAAAATCCTTTAATAAGGGGAAACATCATTGTGCAAATTAACTTGTACGAAAATCCTTAAATAAGGGAAACATCATTGTGCAAATTTACTTCTACAAAAATCCTTTAAGAAGGGAAACATGATTGTGCAAATTAACATTCTTATCTTCAATAAAGACAACATTAAGACAAGATTTAATCTGTTTTAGCTGTACCTGGAGTACCAATTAAAGCCCACCTGGGATTGGTTAATCACAATACTGGACTCTACCGAGGCACAGCTCAGGTTCGGGTCTGCATTAAGTAACACATCGGACCCGTCCAACCCAAGCCATCCATTGTGTCATACCCGTACTGCACGTGAGAGGACAAGTCGAGAAGAACAGAGGATATTACAGGTTGTGGATACCAGGCGACGACGATTTGGTGCTTTAGGGGGTAGGTGTTTAATTGTAATTTCATTTAAGGAAATTATAAACTTACAATCGAAGTTAAATAATTATAATACTTTACAACTATAAAGTGTAGTAAATGGAGCGGGAATATTAATATTAAATAAAAATACAGTTAATGAACTACAATATCTGTCCCCAGTTTGAAAATAATTTAAATTTGAGCGTTAATGCTTTGCTAAAACAGAACCCTGGCGTCATATGCTTTGAAAAGTGTTTTTAATGCTTTTCAAGGGAATAATCTTGGCCCTGTCATGTTTTCGTGTTCAAACTGAATAGGAGGTAATCACCCAAGAAAGTGCTACATAGTACTTATAGTAAGGCATATGGGTCCTCAGCATAACGTGCCACACTTTCTTCCATCTTTGTGAAACTTGGTTAGAATCTGTTATCTATAGATTAAAGTGATTAATTGTGCCTCTATCACTAATTTATCATTTGAATTTATTTCTGTATATTTGCAGGTAGTTCAGATGGAAACACTGCAAGAAGGGACTTCCTGAATTATGCCTTATCCTTGATGAGATCCCATAACAATGAACACTCTGACTCCCTTCCTGTCATAGATATAGCCTCCCTACGACATGTTGCCTACGTGTTTGATGCGCTCATCTACTATATGAGGAGCGGTACCGACACAGATACCGACGTACTTCGTGACGGAATCTCTGTTATCTCCTGGCAGGACCCTGACGAGAATGAAAATGAGGATAATGACGATGATTTAAACAATGCAATGTCTATGGATACAGAGAGCATAGATGGCGATGGTGAAATTACAGGAAAACAAGGACGCAAACACTCATTCTTCCAGCGATCTGATTCAACGCTATTTTTAGGTTGTCCACCGCCGGATCCTTTTCAGACCCCTTTGGTACAAGCTCTACCATTGGCCGATCAGCCCCATCTGTTACAGCCGAATGCAAGGCGGGAAGATTTATTCGGCGCTGCTAAGCAGACGGTCGTTCCAAACTCGGCGGCAGAAGAGAAGAGTATTGCTGGCTCTGAGAGTCTATTAGATAAACTACCCCTACATTTATCACTCTCTGTGAGAGTGCCTGAGTCACAGTCCGGTTCCAATAAAAATCAGACTGATTCTCAAACAAACTCTTCTGGTGTAAATTCAGAGAACCAGCCTACAGGAAGTGCTAGTGTTATTGTGAGGTCGTCTGCTTACCAGCCTGTACCAGTCTGGGACTCCAGCGACCCGTCGCCATTCTTTACAACAACTTTTGATACAAATGTTTCTGCTTCCAGACCGATGTCTATCAGTGAACCGGTTGGAGGGAATTCTAGTCTTCAGACTGGTTCTACATCTAGGAATAATTATCCCAGCGTAACCACGCCCTCAGTGACTCTTCCGTCAGAACGTGTGGAAATTCATCAACCAAGTGTCATCGTCCATTCGAGTACTGCTATATCGGCTAATGTCGCAGTTTCTAGTGTATCATCAGCAAATATCGCTAGTGCAACTATGTCGCCTGCCAGCTCTCCCATATTCAATATAAGTGATCCATTACCAAATGACTTGAGAACGACGGCGGTAAACATACCACTAACATCTGAGTCTGTGATAGCCAGCATATCGTCGCCTTCACGTGCACCGACAATGCCTGTGATAATGCAGCCACTAGGTCAAGCACCAGTATCGTCCACACCTATCTCCATAGCAACAGTAACTACAGATATCAGCCAGTCTGGTTCCTCACCGGTTATAGCCAGACAGTCGCCAAGAAGTCATACACCAACAGGTTTGTTAACTTTACTCGTATGGGAAGGGGCATACTCTTGAAGTTGAGGAAAAATAACAGATAATCATTTCAAAAAACTTTAAACTTGTAAGGGAACGGGCCTTTTCTTCACAGTTGGGAGAAGATAACTGATAATTTTTGCAAAAGGGAAGAAAAATCTTGATGTAAATTGAATTTTAGGGGAAAACTTCATTCTTTTAATAATTTCTCCTGGCGGGAAGAGGCAAGTTAACTGTGTTGCTATATATTAGAACGGAGTTCTTTTGGTCCATTGAAGAGAATACTGAGGCCCCTTGGTAACACCATCAAGGATTGGACCCATTTTTCGGCACAATAGCCCCTTAGTAGGAGGGAATGGTTTTTACTATCATTATACATGGGTTTAAATTTCTGCCTACTAAGAACAATAACTTGCAGACAATTCTACATGCGGCTGATAAATGTCAGAAATTCAGAAATTCGCAATTCCTTAACTTTTTTACTTGCAGAAATATCCACTTACACAGTATAAATTGTGTGTGAAAAATTCCTTGAAAATACAGATTCTACCTTGAACAGCCTTGAGTAGTCCTTGAATTTTGGTGTAAGAATTTTGTGTATGAACCATGATATTTATCTTCCTTTTATTGCAGCCTCCTCTTCTAGAGATATTAGCTTACCAGGTCAGGAGACCAGCCTTGACCTCAGTACCAATCTGTCAAGGTCGTTTGGTCTGAATACACCAAGTACAAATAGTGAACGAACTCAGCTCCCGGTTGCTATGGATATATCAATGTCCTTGGATACACCACCACCAAGTGTGTCATTAATACCTAGCGTTCCAATTGTTCCATCTGCTAGTGGTGGCGTCTCGGAGCAGACGCCATTGTTGCAATCACAGTTATCCGGTAGTAGTGGAATTACGGAATATAGTGTTACTGGCGAAAGTCCGGTTCGACCGGGAACCAGATCAGATTCTCAGCCAAGTGGTTCAAGTAGCAGTGGGAACCAGCGAGTGATGTCAGCTGGTCCCAGTTTAGACTCGTCCTTCTCTCTAACACCTAGTCAAATTATTTCTGGTTCTAGCCAGTCGCAGACCGATGCACAGTCTTTCCCAGAAACTACTGGTAGTTCAGAGTTAGGCAGTTTAGATTTGACCCGTGCTGAAGGTCACAGCCTTGACCTTAGTTCTGGAAGGTCAAGTGAGACTGGAACCAGTAGTGAAATGATTGCGGTGCCGGGTACCAGTAGATCTCAGTTACCCAGTGTTCCTGTTTCCATGGATACAGATGGTTCCCTAGATCTGAGCAAGTCTGC
The DNA here is from genome assembly GCA_963678985.1 of Spisula subtruncata. Taxonomy (NCBI): domain Eukaryota; kingdom Metazoa; phylum Mollusca; class Bivalvia; order Venerida; family Mactridae; genus Spisula; species Spisula subtruncata. Next base: position 20,153,839 of record OY787676.1, on the reverse strand, counting down.
CGCAGCACTGAGTACACTCCAAGCTGTACCTAGAACCTCTTCTACCACCAATACCAGGTATGCTATTTTTTAGGCTTCCCTCCCGCCATATTTGATGAGGCGGTATATTGCTGTGCATATGTCAGTTTGTCTTCTCGTTGGTAGGTAGCAAATTTTTTTTTTTCTGTCAATAATTCAAGAATGCTTTGCTATATGATGTTCGAACATGAGGGTTGCTCAGAAACAGTAGATCAACGACCCCCAACTGATTTTGAGATCAAGATGACTGTGACCTTTACCATTTCTGACTCTTGTGCTGCCATAGGGCAAACATGTTTACTGTTAATATGGTTCAAATCATAGCCACTGCACTAAAGTCATTAATGAAACGCTTTTAAGTGTTTCCCACCCAACTAAATATGAACTGGTTGGCCTTGCTATGAGTAAGTGATTCTTGCTGGAAGTTTTATTAGCTCACCTGTCACATAGTGACAGGGTGAGCTTTTGTGATCGCTCGTCGTCCATCCATCAACAATTTGCTTGTGTACACTCTAGATGCAACAGTTCTGATCTAATCTTCATGAAACTTGGTCCGAATATTGTTCTCCATGAAAGCAAGGCCAAGTTTGAAACTGGGTCATTTAGGGTCAAAAACTAGGTCACTAGGTCAAATTCTAGAAGAAGAAAAATGTGTACACTCTAGATGCCACCAATTTGATCCAATCTTCATAAAACTTCTTCAGAATGTTGTTCTTCGTGAAATCTAGGCCAAGTTTGAAACTGGGTCATGTTGGGTCAAAAACTAGGTCACTAGGTCAAATCTTTAAAAAACCTCGGTACACTCCTAAGGTCGCCGTTTTGATCCAATCTTTATGAAACTTGGTCCGAATGTTGTTCTCCATGAAATCTAGACCAAATTTGAAACTGGGTCATGTGGGGTCAAAACTAGGTCACAAGGTCAAATTTTAGAAAAAAATGTGTACACTATAGATGCCAGCAATTTGATCCAATCTTCTTAAAACTTCTTCAGAATGTTGTTCTTCATGAAATCTAGGCCAAGATTGAAACTCGGTTATCTTGGGTCAAAATCTAGGCCACTAGGTCAAATCTTAGAAAAACCTTGTGTACACTCCAGAGGTCGTCGTTTTGATCGAATCTTAATGAAATACGGTCAGAATATAAGTTGTATTGATACCTTGACAAGTGTGCAACAGGTGAGCGACCAAAGGGCCCTTTTGTTTGTCATTCTGATATTATGGAACTTGCTACAGAAAATGGAAGTTCTTTTGTGAAAAAATTCAAAGAATTAACAAAGTAATGGTCATTTGAATAATCATCAGCGAACTGAGCTTTTAGTATTGGGATGGGGGTGCTAATGACACTGGAAACAGACTTGTGACTCGTTTTCAGGATTAGACATTATATCTCAGTAGATCCCTGTAACTATTTGTGGATTGTTTATTTCAGTTCTGTGGAAACTCCCATGGATATGGTTGGAGCCAATGAAAATGTCTCTAATACTGTCGTCATAGAAACATCACAAACTGCACAAAATACTTCCAGGTAAGTTATAATAAATTGTGTACAAAACTACTTCACTTAATGATATGTTGCAGGAGTCATAATTCCGGAATAATCTGGAAATAAAGATTGACTTCAGTAAAGGAAGAATTATTTTTTTTGACACAAAATAAAAGTTATTTGATGAAAAAAGTCAAAGAATTGACAAATCTGAATTTTAACATTAAAACTATGATTGATGCTTAGCTAAGGGGTAGGGATGTGTGCTAATGGCACCGGAAATAGACTTGTGAATCGTTTTCAGGATTGGGCATTAGGCCTCTGGAGAACCCATGAGGTTATCACAGAAATAGCTTTGTCAAAAGGGGTCAGCTTTTGTTCCAATTGTAATTAAACTTAGGGTTACTGTGATTTATACATCTACCTTGATAGCCTAGTGGTAGAGGTGTCTACTTTGAGTATAAGAGGTTTGTTTGATATATGTAATTGTATGATGTTTCTGTCTTCAGACATCCACCTACACGTTCACAGATGATATCGCACGATGCATTGTTAGGAAGATGGAGACTAGCGCTGGATCTGTTTGGTCGCGTATTCTGTGACGATGTCGGTGCTGAGCAGGGCTCCGTGATCAGTGAACTTGGTGGGTTTCCGGTAAAAGAAAGTAAATTCCGACGTGAAATGGAGAAAATCCGAAACTCCCAGCAGCGAGACTTGAGTATTGAGGTATTTATATTTCATTATGTATTATTCTATACTGCTAGCTAGGGTTTTGCTCGACCCGTTTGATCTCTAAAAGTTTTAAGAAGACACATTTTGACCTTTCGACAAGTTGCTTGTATTAATGACTCCTACATTCAGCGAGGGGATGTATTGGAAGGATGTTACAAAGTTTATCAGTGCTTCATATTCTTAACCACTGATCTGATTTCACTGAAAACTTCACATAAATACTGTACTGGCAAAGGAGTGATGACCGGACACAATTGGCATAAAATACGTCGTATGAACTTAAAAATCGGCTTTTCCTTACAAAATTTTGTGTTGACACATACCTGTGTTCAAGGTCGTTGCTAAAAATAGATCACCCAAAATATGACGTCACGTGAATTTTTCAACGATGTACAGAAGTAAAGACCGGACAGTCTGTTACGAATATTCCTCGATTAATATTTTGAAAAATATGACCAGGAATGTTTAGAACAGTGTCCTTTCTTCGTATGCATGCAAATATATTTATGATTTACAATATAACAATACGTGACACACAATGTTTTCCTGATAGGGGGCGTTCTGAGACAGGCTAAAATCAATAATATACCGTACCGTGTTTATTGACCAAAAAATCGAGAAAAATATTTTCAAACGACTTGAAAGTCTTCAAAATGTATGGACATGATATTAAAATGTTTAATTATCCGACATCCGAGAAAACACTTTATTAATTGTGGTAAAATAAATATTGTATAGATTTAAAAAAAAAGAAATTAAAAATAAATTATCCGCCGCGGAGATTCGAACCCGCGGCCTTCACAAGTTAAATTTGGAAAACATTTCCTGCGTCGTTAACCACTCGGCCACGGTCTCAACATGAAATATTCAATTTAATAATTTGAGCATAGAAAATTATTGGCGCAAGCGCTCTTTCGCGCATGCGCACACACAAATTCTTTACCCCGGCGCTGCTAATGTCAACATCGCAGCAGCGGACGATATTTTTGATAAATAAGTAATGCTTTGTTGATTTTGTTAATTTTTTTCTGCAAGAATCCTTTTAAACATGATTCTGAGTGTTTTGATACAAAAATATACGATTTATTATACTAAACAAAGCTAGGAGACTGTTTGTCCGGTAATTACTAGCGGCCGGTCATCACTCCTTTGCCAGTAAAATCATTTAATTTCGTTGGGACAAATTTCATGGTTTTGGTAAAAAAGACAGTTTCGTTGGGACTTGAATTCATTGATTTTGCATTTCAGGTAATAAAACAAGGGTCAAAATTAATGTTCATTGGGATTTAAGTTTGTGGTTGAAGTGAACCAAGAAATCCACGAAATTTAATCCCCCAAGAAAATTAATGATTTTACAGTACTTAGTACCAAGCCTTCAAAAGACTTCAAAACAAATATTTTTAAAAAAATAGGTTGCAGCTGAGTTATGGGCCTTGTTTGATCTTGTGTTTCCATATTTCAGGTTGTACGAGCCAGGAATCAGCTGATCACACAGTCATTCAAACAGCTAAATACATACTTTAACAGACGAACCAATACTAGTGGCCCTCCTTTAGCCGTACACAGGGTCAAGGTCACATTTACTGATGAGCCTGGTGAAGGCAGTGGTGTCGCAAGAAGTTTTTACACTGCTTTAGCTAATGTAAGTATTAAATAATTATAGTTTTAAAGTACGGCATCTCGCTGGCTTAGAATGAGAAGGTCAAAAGTACAAAATCATTATTTTGAAAAAAACAAGAAAAAACTGTCTGCAAATTTACTCTTTACTTGCGCAAAAATACGATATTCAAACTTCAGTTTGGTCAAAATGACAGGTTTTGATTTTCTTGAAAATAGAAGTTATAATGCAGATGTAAGATATGTATCAGTCTTACAAGGTCGTAAGTAGTACTTACAACATTCTCATTCTAAGCCAGCGATATGTACATTTATAACGCGACTTTGCTTGTGCAAAAATCCCAATTTTCTTGTTCATTGTTCCGTATGCCTCTAATAAGCCAGGTCATCTGATAAGTGGATATGTACAGTATATTGGTAAAGTTGTCAAGATGAATTAAATTTACTCATTAATTTTGACATAATAAGTACCAGGGTGTTAATTTTCCTGATTAAACTTGAATTCTGTACTAACCATATCTGAAAGTGAGTAATGACCTCAAAGTTATTTGAAGAAAATAACTCAAGAAATGGCAAAGTTATTGTAAATTTAGTCTGCTCTGAAGCATTTTCTTTAGTAAAAACTGAGCTAAATATGAAACTAACTTCATTGAAGACCTCTTGTTTACCGCATACAATTTTCCTGATTTATAAGTTGGCCCTGTTGACACCCCTATAAATTAAAGTGCTGACTGCACATGGAGACTCCAAGTACAAGAGTCTAGAACAAATAAAAAAATGTATGAAAAAATATGTTTTTAAAAGTTTCTATTCTCCTCCATGAAGTGGTAGACCTGCATTGCTTGTTTCCCATGTGTTCTAGGAATATGAATGATCAGATTGGTTGAAGTATTTATATATTATTGATGTCGCTATTTATTATTGCAGGCTGTTTTATCACAAGAGAAGCTTCCACCTCTAGACAGTATTATGGTCGGTGGCAAGAGTCTTCAGTATAGTAAGTTCACTTACCTACGCTTATCTACTACACAGGGGTGTCAATTTTCTGGAATTCCGGATAAAATTTACATAGCCAGAAAGGGCCATGATTTCTGACCAAGATAAAAGTTATTTGATGAAAATATCTCAAGAAATGGCAAAGTTATGGAAAATTTCATCGGGTTTGAAGGAAATTCTTAATTAAAACTGTAGGATTCAAGTATGGAAACAATGTGATTGAAGGCATCTTGTTAGTCAAAAATGGTTGACTGTATCAGATTTTCCTGATTTTAAATTTGGCTCTGTTGACAATCCGGCATAGACAATAACTATGCATGTACAGAGGTCGTCCCATATATATCGATTTTATACACTAGGTACTAATAAACCAATGAGCCTATTCAGAGAGAGCTAGGGCAATGTACCCAAATTGCTTGTATCACACAAACTTTCTGTCTCTTTCCTCGAAACAGAGGTCATTGGCCATGCTACAATTGTCTCACAAAAATTACCTTCCATGAAAATTTTACAACTATGTTAATAATTTGCTGGTCCCTTGTTGTAAGGTAAGTAAGTACTGGCTCCGGTCTCAGAAAGATCTCAAGTGGAAATCTCATCTCAAACTGAGGTTTTGCCCAAAATAGAGGTTTGAATTTCCGATAAATCTGAAGTTCAAACTCATTAAATTTTACCGTAATAATCTAAGAATAATATTTCTGATAATAATGCTAATGTTGAGTACATCCTCCGATGGAAGTTATCCAATCTACACATAGCAATATTTGAGGTTAGATTTATCTCAGATTTAGATGTTTGGGGAGATCTGAGACTGGTCATGATACAGACCAGTGAAAGAAAGTGGGGAGCGGTGGCCTAGAGGTAGGGCGCGTGCTTCGGGATCGAGAGGTCCGGGTTCGATCCCCCTCTGGACCACTGGTTATTTTCTCTGAGCAAGACCCACAGCTCCACTCCACCGTGGTGTAAAATGGTACCTGTGAGGGCAGTGTCTATTACTGGGCGCCGCAGATCGATGTTGGCTGCCACAACCACAGGAGAGAAATAGTCTCCCCAGGGAGACGGGAGTGTACCTAGGTTTCTATTTGTAGCCCAATGACCAGGGAAGTTGAAATGTCAAAGGGTGCTTGAGCGGCCTAACAGCTGAAAAGAGCCCTAGAAAATTGGTAACTTAACTTATTATATAAAATTAAATGAAATCCAAAGGACATATGGAATGAGACAGAAATGTTACATTAATATCATCACTCAGTTACATTTTGTGTAAACTTTGTTTTCAGATTTGATTCAACGTTTGAGGACACGTGAGCGTGAACGTGAGAGAGAAAGACAGAGAACTACCTCTTCACAAAGACGTAGCAGTCGTGAACGTGACTCTAGACGTACGTTGTCGTACGATGCACCACCATTTTATATGCCATCTGACGCGAGTCCAAACCCTTCCAGTAACCCAGAACCTCCACCAGAGGGCAGCAGTGATACAATGACACAATATCGACGTCAACTAGGCGAGAGGTTATACCCTCGAGTGAGAGCACTGCAACCAGTGAGTTATTCATACAATAAAAAAATTATTAATATCGTGGGGAATTTAAGTTAGTGTATTTTGTGGATGACCTCAACCATGAAAATTAAATCCCAAATGACTAATGATAACAATGAATTTGTCAAGGATCCAGCGGCTGCCACACCTGCTTTCTGGTTCAGTCAAGTATAAGAACATATATATCAACATGTAATAAAACATTCATTGTATGTGTTTGATTTTGAATGATTTCTGGTAATTTGTGTGAATTTTGAACTTGCCATTCTCGCCACAAAAAGGTATTTTCCACCAAAACTGCAAATTTTGTCTCATTGAAATTAAATGATTTTACAGTACATTGTATTATATCTCTGTACCTTCTATCGAAATGAACAATACTGTAAAATCATTAATATTTGTGGTGGATTTTATTTTCGTGACAAATACAAAATAAATTCTTGATTAATAGAGTTGTCAGAAACCAAAAATAATGACTTTATAAAAAGAAGTTTGTCACAGAAATATCACATAATTTTGTTTGACAGGTATGAGAATTTTTTATATATTTATTTTTCAGGCTCTTGCACCAAAGATAACTGGTATGTTGTTAGAACTCTCCCCGGCACAGTTACTGGTGATGTTAACATCCGAGGAAACATTACGACAGCGAGTAGATGAGGCGGTAGATATATGCATGTCACATAATAGGTATGTTTATTATCAAGTTCTGTCGATTCAATAAGTAATACTCAATTCAATTCAGTTCAATTTATTGGCATATGAACATATTTACATACATTCTAATGATTGAACTATCCCATTCGAAAAAATAGTAAGGATTACAGTTAAATCAGTTACACCCAGTAAAACCTAGATAAACACAGTTTACTTGAAGGACGAGCCAATTTTTATAACCATTATCATTTATCTTTGAACAGACTGTATTTGTTTGATATTTGTTTAATGTTTTCGTGATTTCACTTCATCCCGAAGCTAATAATATTCACTGAATTGCATATCAACTTGGGTGCAGAAATGTTGTGTTGCAGCCAGTAACTACTGGTTCGCCTGGTGTCAAGATAATGTGACTGGGTAACTGATATTTTTATGCTCCGGTATCTACTAATACAGGAGGCATTTAACGATTTTCCTGTCCATTCGTTCATCCGTTGCAAAATGTTGAATCTGAAATATTTTTAAAGTCCATCAAGGCATTGCTTTCAAACTTGGTATACTTGTTTACCATCATAAACACATTACATTGTCAAAGCCATGTAACACTTTAAAACATTTAAACAGAATGATGGCCCCTGAATGACAGCTATTTGTGAAGGACAAGGCTTCCACCGGGGCAAAAGCGTTTACTGAACGCAGTTTGCCTGGTGCACAGTATTTGGGCAAATTCACGAAAAACAGGTGTACATAGCCATATTATCTTTGCCTTTTGGTTTTGGTTCAAAGTTTTTGCTGTATTTATTGCATAAAATGATATTACAGATGTTTGTATGGATTTTGTTCCATGTCACGTCTTCAAAATTTGGTATCGGGCCTTAGAACATGCGAAAAATGGCCATTTTTGCATGTAATGAATTAGCATCACATTTTTACCCTTTAAACAAAATGAGCTGTGTTTTGTATTTTTAAAATCATGTACATAATGTTAACTTCACTGCATAGACAAATTTATTATCTTTCCAGCGAGGTATAAATGATGCATTTCGGTATTTTTTTTATCGAATAGGGTCTGTTAAAGTAAAAAGGTACACCTGTACACCGGTCCAAATTGGAAGGGTACTTAATAAAATAAAATGTTGGGGAAAACAAACAAACAGTACCTACAACCTTATTTGAGTCATATTTTAATCTAAGAATAATCATTGGCTTGAAAATAACCAACTTTTGGTAAGTTAAAAGAAATATAATTTTGAAATCACATATTTCGTGTTTTGAAATTTGTTCGTCACAGGAAATCTGTAACGTCCGTCCCCCCTCGATATTTTTTTTAAAAATGTAGCAAAATATTTCTAACTGGCATTAATTTATGCATATTATCAGTCTTATCGTAGAAACAGCAAAAAAAATTTGACCTTTACAATTAAAACGTCTTTTTTTTAATGTTGAAAAAAAAATCATGTAACGTCCGTCCCCGTAACGTCCGTCCCCTATTAGACATGGTTACCTAAAATGGGTTAAAATTGGATAAATTGTGATTTTTAATGGCAGTTTTGGTCAAAATCATGAATAAAATGAGTTTTTCTTTTAATTGAGTGATAATTAAAATTATTTTTCACAAATTTAATGGTTGTTTTTATACAAGTTTCAGTCTTCAAAGTTTTTTCCTGCTTTTTTACGAATCTAATTGCATACATATTTGCTATAAAGCATGTTTTTACATATTTTTTTGACTTACATTATACTGTTTACTTATAAAAATGGTACAGTTACCTTCCAAATGTTTATATTTAATAGAAAGAATAAAGAATGCACTAATATGCTAAGGGGACGGACGTTACAATTTAAGGGGACGGACGTTACAAAAAGTTAATAGTAATGTATTGTCAGATACTGGTTTTATTTCAGTCATTATTTCAGTTATATAAATACAATGGATGATATTAGATCAATTCCAGTAGTATTTAAACACTTTTTAGCAGTTAAGTTCCAATACATTATTTCATATCACACCCTTTATTAAGTAGAATGTATTTCTCTATAAGTATGCACCAGTGTAAAAAGTTATTAATATTATATCTATTTTTTATTTTACTTTAAAACCTATTTTATTTACTTTAAATTAAAATCCCCTTTTATTGGTCCAAGTTTTTAATTTTTCAACATGGCCCCTGATTATACAACTACTGTTTCAAAAATCTAAATAGTGATAATCCAATATACAACCCCTTTCAAGTCTAGGGAGTTTTATAGCCTATTTCCTGCCTCCTGCAGCTTCAGTAAGTTCATAATCAATTCCTTGTAAAAACATAGACAGCTGTCATCACAATATGACCCCATATTATGTATACCAGTAATTAAAAATATAACAATATATTACTCTTTCAAGTCAAGGAGTTTTATGACCTATTTCCTGCCCCCCTACAGTTTTGAATCAATACTTTTCAATTTCTTATAAAAACATAGATCCCTGTAAGGATTTGAGCTAGGATTATGCAATATGACCTAATAGGGAGGAGTTAATTAAAACCTGTAAAGATAATTCCACACTAGTTAACCAATGGGAGGGGCTAATTATCTCTGACAGTATAGTTCTGTGCATTATGGGAGGAGTTCAATATTGATTGATTGGACTAATATTTTAGAGTGTTGTACAGATGTAATTATTTGAAATATCACAATTAGCAATCGAAAATAATTAGCAATTCGTCCAAGACCTAGAATAGACCTTTATTTCTGGTCCAGAACTTTATAGATGGAACAGTATGTTACCAACATTGTGCCAGCATGAGATCACTATCAGTGATTATCTAGGGTCATAAAACACCAGTAACTGGTCAATGTAATTAACAATAGGCCCCTTAAGCCACTGATTGTCAATAATGTGCTACTGTATGCAGGTACCCTAGAAAAAAATATGATTAAACAGTTATTAAAGTGTTATATTATGTGTTTGTTTAATTCGTATACTTAAACATATTTATTTACCTGGTACTAAGTTTCCATCTGGTTTGAGTATGTAACGACTTTTTCCGAAAAAGTTATTTTTTTATTTATCAAATATCGGTCTTATAAATCTCTTACAATATGAAATGAATCAATTTATTAATAATTAATCAATTTTCTTATATAAGGAACATTCCTGTATTTATCAGGATATTTTATTAAATCATTGTTCATAAAATTACATCAATTATAATACATGGTTATCACTCTTTAGGTGTTGAAATAATTTTAGAATCTAAATTCACAATTTGCATGTTTTGCATAAATAATGCATTTGACATATGTATTTTATCTAAAATAATGTATATCATACATTTATCTGTTAGTATGTGCTGAAAAAAAGAGAGAACAGGACAATATGTTTTTGCGTAACGTCCATCCCCTGTAAATGTAACGTCCGTCCCTTATATTCAGGATCATATTTCTGTTTTATATTTTGTCCGAATGAACACATTATTGAAAAATATGTTTATTTTCAATACTATGTATTCAATTACTCATCATATGTGTGTTTATGTTTCCTAGAATTTATGCACAAGTAAACAACAGATAAATGTTTTAAAAGTATATAACAAAGCGTAACTCAAATGGGATAAACAAGATGGAAAAACCCATTAAAATCAAAATCAGCAAATATTTTTTGGTGTCTTCTTAACATTTGGTGCCCAGAATATAATTTAGATGTGTTAATTATGAAACAAACATTATTTTAAAGAAAATATTTGCAGATTTGTATTTCTATGTAACGTCCGTCCCTTTAGCTGATGAACCATACAAAATGCAAAATTTTACAAAAACCACTAACAGGAATGACTTTTTTTAAATTAAGCAATACACTAGAATGATGTACCTATATAAAGAGCATGATTTGACAAAAAAATATTAAACTTTATTTTTTGACCTTGATGCTAACACAATTTGCCCAAATACTGTGCACCAGGCAAGTTGTGTTTCCCAATTTTTAATTTTTTTTTTTTTTTAAATTTTCCCTTAACAAATTTTGAATAACATTGCAAGTCACCCAGCTTCTTATAAGTGTTATTTCATATATGACAGGGAACAACGAGAACTGAACGCGGAGGCATTGTTAGATCTGGATATATTCAATCTGTCGGCGACGAGTAGTAACTCGAGTAAGAAGAAGAAAGGGGCGTCGTCACAATCTGATCGTCGTAGTGATATTGACGAGGATGATGACATGGAGGATAATGCTCCGTTATTCTGGCAACCTGGCAAACGTGGATACTATAGTCCTAGACCAGGGAAAGGCTCGCCAGAGAGATTGAACGCTTTTAGAAATGTCGGAAGGTAAATTGTGTTTATATTATTATATTACAAAAATTGATTGAGGATTTAATTGACACTGTTGATGGCCTTTTGATCCAGGAAAATAAAAAAAATAAAAATTTCATTTATCAGGATGTTTGAGATTATTTGCCTTTGCAGTGTATTATATGACCCTTAAAATGGCCCTTTGACCTTGGAATTTCCAATTAAGTCTCATTTTTATCCCTCAGTATGATAATGATAAAATGGTACAAAATGTTTAGCCCCTATTGAAATTTGAGTGCAGGAAGGCTGGAGTTTTCTCATTTGACACCTTCTACCTCAGATGAAACACGTTGAAGAAACTCTTTAAGTTAAACCTGTAACATTGCAAATCATTAAATACTTATTTTGTATATTTTCAGAATTATTGGTCTGTGCTTGCTTCAGAATGAGATGTGTCCAATGTTTATGTTAGGTACAAAATGTTTAGCCCCTATTGAAATTTGAGTGCAGGAAGGCTGGAGTTTTCTCATTTGACACCTTCTACCTCAGATGAAACAAGTTGAAGAAACTCTTTAAGTTAAACCTGTAACATTGCAAATCATTAAATACTTATTTTGTATATTTTCAGAATTATTGGTCTGTGCTTGCTTCAGAATGAGATGTGTCCAATGTTTATGAATCGTCACGTTCTCAAATACGTACTAGGACGTAAGATTGGTTGGCATGATCTAGCGTTCTTCGATCCCGTCATGTACGAGAGTTTACGTCAGTTGGTGCTAGATTCAGAGACCAAAGATGCGTCATTAATGTTCCAGGCGTTAGATATGAACTTCTGTGTAGAAATGTGCGCAGAGGAGGTATGCTATACTAACCACAATATATGACCTTTCTGGATTTCATTAATTTGTGATTTAGGATTTGAAACAACTTGTCAGAATCAGCAAAGTGAATGATTTGAGGTTAAAATTGGAATTCCTTCACCGTTGTTAAAGTAAAATATTTCCCTGTTTGAAAATATTTCTTCAATGGTTTTAATCTTTTCCCCAATTTTCCTTTGATGAATGGCCCCTCTTGTAGTTATTCCTCTCTTAAAGGCTCTGCCATCATTATTTTCTTGCAACTTGAAGACCCTTATCACAATTCCCGTCTTTAAGGGCCGGCCACCATTCCCTTCCCTACTGTCGATTCAATAAGTAATACTAATGAGGAAACTATCCAATTTGTAAGAATGGCGAGGATTACCGTTCAATCAATTACACCCAGTCAAACCTAAATAAACATAGTTTACCTAAAGAATGAGCCAATGTTTATAACCATTTTCATTTAACTTTGAATGGACTGTAACAATTCAGTATTGTTTGTAATAGGGTAGTGAACAAGTAGAGCTGATCACTGGAGGTACAGATATGGAAGTCACAGCACAGAATGTACATGATTATGTACGGAGATACGCCGAGTACAGAATGGTCAAGGTTGCAGAGAAAAGTCTAAAGGTGCGTATTGATTGGGGTTTTTTGTCTTTGCAAGCGTGATCTATGTTTTGGGGATTTCTGTAGCATACTTGTTACATCAACCTTTTCATAAATCAGCTGTCATAGGTTCGATGATATGCTTCTGACTATTGACCTATGGACGACTGCTAATCAAGTGACTATTTATTGATTTATTTATTTATTGATTTATTGATTTATTGATTGATTGATTGATTGATTGATGATTTTTAATTGTAGATTGATATTTGATTGACTGTTGAGCAATTGTTGTGGACGATTGATTGCTTGTCTTTTGATCCATTGTTTGATTAAGATTTGTGTATCAATGTTTGTTGTCATTTGATTGATTGTGAATTTGTAATTGGTTGATGATGATTAAACTTTGTTCCTTGATTTAATGAAGATTCATTTATATTAATGCGCATATATATTCCAGAGACTGCGTATGGGTGTATTTGATGTGATACCATCTAACTCACTGGAAGGTCTGACATCAGAGGATCTTAGATTACTACTGAATGGTGTAGGCAGCATTAACGTTCAGACTCTAATTAGTTATACATCATTTAATGATGAAAGTAGTAAGTCATCTTCTATGTATCTAATCATTACAGGGGTAAAAGTTTTCAGTCTAAATACTGATTTCAGTATTTTTAGAAAAAAAGCACTATGTTCTTTATAGGAAAATCATCTAGGTCGGTATATTGACAAGCAGTTTCAGCTTTTTGAAAAATTTGAACTTTTACCCATGTTATTAAGGTAGCACATAACCTGCTGTCTGAGGGGTGCCGTAAAGCTGTGCCAAAGATATCATTTTGCACTCCCAGACTGTCACATTAAATTTTTTGCTGCTGTAATGTTTACCAGAGTTGTGGCCCTTTGTTACTTGTACTATATACCCCAATTGGGGAACCCATGTTGATGGACACATTTCTGGTTTGACCTTTACATATAGCTAGGCTATTTTGACCTGAGCCTGACCTTTATGTAAGAATATATTACAAGGTTCTTGCTTTGAATATATCAATTTCCGCAAGCAAATTGTGCACTATCGGTATTTCAGATTTGTGTTTGTATTACATCTCCAGCATCTTCGTGATACTCCCCGATTATGAAAATCTACAATCGGTGTTGTAAACGTAGAAAATATATCGACTGTTAAATTATGCTAATCAATAGGTCAGGCTCATTTCAAATTGGCCAAGCTATGCCTACCTGATACAATTGCTCCTTCTGGTATAATTATATTGCTAATTCTTTATTGTAATTTTGAAATAACATAGATATGATGTCATGGTAAATTTGAAGTAAATATTTTCCCCAAGAGCTGTGTAACAGCGTTCAGTTTGAGGGCAAAACATCTTTTCCAAATGAAATATTGACTGAATGTTTTTGAAACATATTCAAACAATTAGAACCTGCCCCTGTGGCAATAGGTAACATCAGGAATGAGATGTCGAGACTGAACGAGTATCGAGAGTGATTTATATAAGTTGGAAAAACTGTTTCACAATCGACCTTAAATAAATGTGTATAAACTAAACAATAAGAAATTGGTCAAAGTTTTAACTGAATTGAATCCAAGATTGATCTGGCATCAAATATGTTAATAAAATGACCCATCTGGGAACTTTTTTAATGTACCTCATGTATTTTGTCTTATTCAGATGAAGGAAATGAGAAGGTAGTACGATTTAAACGTTGGTTGTGGTCTGTCGTAGAGAAAATGAACAACATAGAACGACAAGATTTAGTGAGTTTATTTTATCTCCTACATAGAGAGTTACGTAACATTCAGTTACCATGCTAGACATCTGTGTGCCTCTGTAGCTCAGTGGTTAGCGCGTTTGCAGTCTATTCTGTTGACCTGGGTTCACATTGGGGTGGTGGCTTTCATAGGCCTGCCACATTTCAGCAGAAAGCTGAATGCCAAGTGAAGGCTATGCTCAGCATTTGTGAATGTCACAAAATTTGTAGGCACTTGTTCTCCTTGACTGCCTTCAGATTTCAATGAAACATTCAATGAAATATTATGTTTCCCTTATATAGACAGGAAGACATTTGGTTTTTGTGCTGAATGTTTGTCTGTTTTGATGGATGTCACAAAGTTTGTAGGCACTTGTTCTACTAATCATTGGTTGAATTTCAATAAAACTTCACATGAATGCTTTGTACCAAGCCTAGTTGTACATATTCTCAGGAATTGTGGGTTAGATGGTTATTGTAAGAGTTATTGCCCTTTGTAGGGTGCATGCATGTTGGTGTCAAAACTCATATTTAGCCAAAATTACATTTTTTAAAGTTCTTGTATTTCTCTTAGGAAGATGTCGTCGATAGCGCTATGCTAGGAAACGGTTTGCTTTAAAAAAAAGTGCTACGTAGCAGACAAAGCTTCCAGTGAGCACTCATAGCAAGCAGACTGTAGAGCTGCAAAGCTTCCAGTGAGCACTTTCAGCAAGCAGACCATTAAGCTGCAAAGCTTCCAGTGAGCACTTGTAGCAAGCAGACTGTAGAGCTGCAAAGCTTCCAGTGAGCACTTTCGGCAAGCAGACCATTAAGCTGCAAAGCTTCCAGTGAGCACTTGTAGCAAGCAGACTGTAGAGCTGCAAAGCTTCCAGTGAGCACTTTCGGCAAGCAGACCATTAAGCTGCAAAGCTTCCAGTGAGCACTTGTAGCAAGCAGACTGTAGAGCTGCAAAGCTTCCAGTGAGCACTTTCGGCAAGCAGACCATTAAGCTGCAAAGCTTCCAGTGAGCACTTGTAGCAAGCAGACTGTAGAGCTGCAAAGCTTCCAGTGAGCACTTTCGGCAAGCAGACCATTAAGCTGCAAAGCTTCCAGTGAGCACTTGTAGCAAGCAGACTGTAGAGCTGCAAAGCTTCCAGTGAGCACTTTCGGCAAGCAGACCATTAAGCTGCAAAGCTTCCAGTGAGCACTTGTAGCAAGCCGACTGTAGAGCTGCAAAGCTTCCAGTGAGCACTTTCGGCAAGCAGACCATTAAGCTGCAAAGCTTCCAGTGAGCACTTTCGGCAAGCAGACCATTGAGCTGCAAAGCTTCCAGTGAGCACTTTCGGCAAGCAGACCATTGAGCTGCAAAGCACTATCAAAGCAGTTTGTGGCTTTACAAAGCCCTGGCCTAGCTGATTGCTGAAATTTGTAGCATCAATTGTAGCATGTCACTGCATAGACATAGAAAAGCTCTACCAAAAAGTGCTTGGTAGCACCTGAGATAGGCAATGGATTCCTTGGCTAGTTTAATGAAATGTGCGTGACTTTGTATAAACATATATTAATCTATTTCAGGTATATTTCTGGACATCCAGCCCAGCCCTGCCAGCCAGTGAGGAGGGTTTCCAACCAATGCCTAGTATTACAATACGACCAGCAGATGATGACCATTTACCAACAGCAAACACGTGTATATCAAGACTATATATACCTATCTATACCACAAAACAAATTCTCAAGACTAAGTTATTACTAGCTATCAAAACGAAGGCGTTTGGATTTGTATAATATTGGTTCATCCTAGGGAATTTACTAATGGACAAAAGTCTTGTCCGGTCTACTAATGGACAAAAGTCTTGTCCAGTCTACTAATGGACAAAAGTCTTGTCCGGTCTACTCATGGACAAAAGTCTTGTCAGGTCTGCAAAAAGTACAATATCTTTTTTGTTTTACATCACACACTCATAAATTTGGTATCGATGGAAAGAGGAAATTAATATGCATTCGTTGTAAGCGGATTTTTAAAGTTTAAACCAGTTCTGATGGTACAGTATACACGTTTAAAAGATATTATGGAAATCCATACCGGACAAGACTTTTGTCCATTAGTATATCTGTAAAAACAATCCTGAGGGGTTCCAATAGCTTCTGAATTTGAATGCTCATTTTGATACTTAAGATTAAATTTTACCATTATTTTATTGACAAAATACTAGTGATCTTAAGAGAAAATGACCAAATTGACCAAAATCTTGAAGGTTAAAATGTGACTTTTTGGAATTTTCAAGGGTCAAAACACCTTCTCCAGTGTCAAATGGAACATCAGTACCCCTGATACAGAGGATGTGATGAATATAGAATTATTTATGGTGTATGTTTATTCAAGGTGCAAAGTCTAATCCCACGGATGGCAATATAAGGACTATATTAAATGTTGTGGCTACGTTTTTGTGATTTCATTATTCATTGTGTTCACTAGATACAATATAACTTGACTGCTTGATGGAGACGAGCATTGTCTGGTCAGTGGTTATTGTCTTGATTAGAGGCGGAGCCTTTCTTGGTCATGTGATTGAAGGCGGGACATGTGATTATGATTAGAGGTGGGGCATATTGTGTGGTCATGGGATTAAGAGGCTGAGCATGGCCTGTGGTGTTATTCAATATTTATTTTACTTGACTTAAGGATAAGGACAACCAATCTGACTCTTGGTTAGTAACAGGCGATATGATTGGCTATCCTTATTCTCAAATTAAATAAGATCTTAAATACTGGTTGATTTGATCATGAAAAAGAAGAGATACCATTCAAATTGTGATGAATGTATGCATGTGTTCAAATTTAAGTCTTTGAATTAAACGATCCTGATATGTTATGTTTGGTGCGATATCTTTTGATGTATTTTAATGTATTTTCATTTAGTCTTAAGTAAGTTGGTCATCATTATGAATAATTTGTTGGTAGAATTTTACTTATATGAAATATTTTAACATTTTTGTCCTTTGTTTTTGAAATCGTCTATCATCTGACTTAAAAGACTTAAAACATGAAAAACCTCAATATGTGCTAGGTTAAGGTGAAAATATTAACACTGGGACTGATCCAATCAAAAGTCAGGATTTGAAATTTTGATTTTTATTTGGCGGTTGTTTTTGTCAGCTTTTAATTTTGAATTCATCAAAAGATTACTAGAGTGAACGTGATAAATGTCCGTATGCTCTCTGATTGGATACCAATTCTGTATAGATGTGATTTTTATGTGTAACTGTTTTTGATGAATGTGTTAGTCCAAAATAGCGTGAGTACATGTGCTTATATTGACTGTCAAAATTTGTAAAAAAAGCAATAAAATAATTGAATATTTCAAACTGTTTTTTTTCTTTTTATGTGGCCTCCGCAGCTTTATGGTTAGCGAGCTTGGCGCCTAATCTCTTTGATGATGTGGTATATTGCTTTACAGATGTTGGTCAGACTGTAGACCGAATGATTTCCACTCAAGAACTCTTTGCCCTAGGACCTTTAAACTTTACATGGAGATTGGCATGCAACGTTAGATACCCCCTTTTAATTAAATTGCCCTCGAATGTAAATGATCTTACAGTAATTTAATTTAGTCAATATACCGGTACTACAAATCTGGACAGGTGCACATATATGTCTCATGATCATGCTGTGGGGAGATAGCAGTAACCTACAGAAGACAGTGCTGTTTATCACCATATCCAAACTGAACGGACGTAAAAGGTGGAAAACAGCAAGACAACTCAAGCCTAGCACAGAAACCATAATTCATTAATCATAGATAAATGAGAAATATTGTCACCCACACACATTGTAAACTCACATATACTAACAGTATTGTAGTTTGTTTGGAGTATATAAACAATTGCTGTGAGGTGGATGGTACAGAATATGAAGAGATATGTAGAAATTGATGTCAATGGTGCTGTTAATGGAATTTGGGCTCTAGTTTCAAAGATTTTAAGGATGCAATCAAGAATCACAATCCCGATTAGTTCACAAGAGTAAATGAATCCAATCGGTTAAATACATTTTTGTTATATAAGATGTGCCTCCGTAGCTCAGTGGTTTTGTGTGTTTGCCGTCTAATAATTATGGTGACTCTGGTTCAAATCTGGAGGTCATATTTCAGTAGAGAGCTGACTGGCAAATATAGGGTAAGTTCAGCATTCGGCAACAGAAAAAAGGTAAGTGACTTAGCCAGAGATGTATAGTAAATAAGGGAGCAAAAAAAATCTGGTCCTTATCAGGGATTGAACCCAGGACCTCGAGCACTGTAAGCAAACAAAATGTTGGCTTAGCTCATTATTTGGCGACAATAAAAAGGTAAGTGACATATTATATAGTCAAAGATGTATGGTAAATTAGGGAGCAATAAAAATCCAGCCCTCATCAGGGATTGAACCAAGGACCTCTAGCACTGTAAGCAGACACTCAACCCTGTCACTAAAGAGTTAACTCAACTACCAGGCTGTTGGAAGTGGCCATATACCTACAATCACTTCAGAAGCAATAAATGACCATATATAGGAAATTATAATGTAAATGAGATTATTCAAATATAAAATCTGACTTTTAAGTGCAGAAAAAGTTGACCTAGAAAACAATAGAAAACTGGGCAAAGTTTTTCCATGCTTCATTGATCATGCATTGTGCTTGATTGTTTCCCTTTGACAACTGACCAGTCAAAGGGAGACTATAAAAAATACGGAAAAGTTGACTCAAAGAACAAAAGAAATCTGGACAAACTTTTTTTTCATTTTCAGGACACGAAAGTTGTCTCCCTTTCACATGAATTTTTTTTTTCATAGGATTTGTCTCCCTTTGCCATAAAACCAATCTAAGGGAGATGATTAAAAATACGGAAAAGTTGACTCAAAGAACAAAAGAAATCTGGACAAACTTTTTTTACAGTTTCAGGACACGAAAGTTGTCTCCCTTTCACACAAATTAATTTTTTCATAGGATTTGTCTCCCTTTGCCATAAAACCAATCTAAGGGAGATGATTTAAAATACGGAAAACTTGACTCAGAGAACAATAGAAATCTGGACAAACTTTTTTTACAGTTTCAGGACACGAAAGTTGTCTCCCTTTGATTTGAATACAGTTCTTGGATCAGATTAGTCTCCATTTGTCTCGGATTGTATACTTATAAACATTCTTCCTAATAATTATTTCTATGGTACCTCTGCTTCCGGTACTTTAAACTCTGCTTTTATACTTACCATATGAATATACGATACTTCTGTTGGTGCTCCAGAGTCTTCTTTTATAGTACACGGCAAGCTGGGGAGGGGTGCCTAGAAGTAAGGCGCCGTTTTGGGTCACAGGTTTGATACTAGTCTATGCCACAGCTTTATTTTTATGCATGACTGTTTTTGATAAATGTGTTCATGTGCTTATATTGACTGTCAAATTTTGTAAAAAAAGCAATAAAATGATTAAATTATTAATTTTTCTTTTTTCTTTTTTTGTGTCATAGAGGGGCAAGAATGAAGCAAATAAATCTGATTGAATACATTCTTATATAAAATGTGCCTCTGTAGCTCAGTGGTTAGTGTGTTTGCCGTCTATCTGGTGACCCGGGTTCAAATCCAGAGGTAATATTTCAGCAGAAAGCTGACTGACAAATATATTCTAAGCTCAGCATTTGGCAACAGAAAAAAGGTAAATGACAAATCAGAGATGTATAATAAATTAGGGAGCAATAAAAATGTGGTCCACATTAGGGATTGAACCCAGGACCTCTAGCATTGTATGCAGACACTCAACCCCATCACTAAAGAGTTAGCACAACAGTTAGACAGTTGGAAGTGGCCATATACCTACAATCACTTCAGAAGCAATAAATGACCATATATAGGAAATTATAATCTAAGAGAGATTATTTAAATATAAAATCTGACTTTTAAGTGCAGAAATAGTTGACCAAGAAAACAATAGAACACTTGGCAAAGTTTTTCCATGCTTCATTGATCATGCTTTGTGCTTGATTGCCTCCCTTTGACAGCTGACCAGTCAAAGGGAGACTATAAAAAATACGGAAAAGTTGACTCAAAGAACAAAAGAAATCTGGACAAACTTTTTTTGCACTTTCAGGACACGAAAGTTGTCTCCCTTTGACATTAATTTATTTTTTTATAGGATTTGTCTCCCTTTTCCATAAAACCAATCTAAGGGAGATGATTTAAAATACGGAAAACTTGACTCATAGAACAATAGAAATCTGGACAAACTTTTTTTACAGTTTCAGGACACGAAAGTTGTCTCCCTTTGATTTGAATACAGGTCTTGGATCAGATTAGTCTTCCTTTGTCTCGGATTGTATACTTATAAACATTCTTCCTAATAATTATTTCTATGGTACCTCTGCTTCCGGTACTTTAAACTCTGCTTTTATACTTACCATATGAATATACGATACTTCTGTTGGTGCTCCAGAGTCTTCTTTTATAGTACACGGCAAGCTGGGGAGGGGGGCCTAGAAGTAAGGCGCCGTTTTGGGTCACAGGTTTGATACTAGTCTATGCCACAGCTTTATTTTTATGCATGACTGTTTTTGATAAATGTGTTCATGTGCTTATATTGACTGTCAAATTTTGTAAAAAAAGCAATAAAATGATTAAATTATTAATTTTTCTTTTTTCTTTTTTTGTGTCATAGAGGGGCAAGAATGAAGCAAATAAATCTAATTGATTGAATACATTCTTATATAAAATGTGCCTCTGTAGCTCAGTGGTTAGTGTGTTTGCCGTCTATCTGGTGACCCGGGTTCAAATCCAGAGGTAATATTTCAGCAGAAAGCTGACTGACAAATATATTCTAAGCTCAGCATTTGGCAACAGAAAAAAGGTAAATGACAAATCAGAGATGTATAATAAATTAGGGAGCAATAAAAACGTGGCCCACATTAGGGATTGAACCCAGGACCTCTAGCATTGTAAGCAGACACTCAACCCCATCACTAAAGAGTTAGCACAACAGTTAAACAGTTGGAAGTGGCCATATACCTACAATCACTTCAGAAGCAATAAATGACCATATATAGGAAATTATAATCTAAGAGAGATTATTCAAATATAAAATCTGACTTTTAAGTGCAGAAATAGTTGACCTAGAAAACAATAGAACACTTGGCAAAGTTTTTCCATTCTTCATTGATCATGCTTTGTGCTTGATTGCCTCCCTTTGACAGCTGACCAGTCAAAGGGAGACTATAAAAAATACGGAAAAGTTGACTCAAAGAACAAAAGAAATCTGGACAAACTTTTTTTGCACTTTCAGGACACGAAAGTTGTCTCCCTTTGACATTAATTTATTTTTTTATAGGATTTGTCTCCCTTTGCCATAAAACCAATCTAAGGGAGATGATTTAAAATACGGAAAACTTGACTCATAGAACAATAGAAATCTGGACAAACTTTTTTTACAGTTTCAGGACACGAAAGTTGTCTCCCTTTGATTTGAATACAGTTCTTGGATCAGATTAGTCTCCCTTTGTCTCGGATTGTATACTTATAAACATTCTTCCTAATAATTATTTCTATGGTACCTCTGCTTCCGGTACTTTAAACTCTGCTTTTATACTTACCATATGAATATACGATACTTCTGTTGGTGCTCCAGAGTCTTCTTTTATAGTACATGGCAAGCTGGGGAGGGGGGCCTAGAAGTAAGGCGCCGTTTTGGGTCACAGGTTTGATATTAGTCTATGCCACAGCTTTATTTTTATGCATGACTGTTTTTGATAAATGTGTTCATGTGCTTATATTGACTGTCAAATTTTGTAAAAAAAGCAATAAAATGATTAAATTATTAATTTTTCTTTTTTCTTTTTTTGTGTCATAGAGGGGCAAGAATGAAGCAAATAAATCTAATTGATTGAATACATTCTTATATAAAATGTGCCTCTGTAGCTCAGTGGTTAGTGTGTTTGCCGTCTATCTGGTGACCCGGGTTCAAATCCAGAGGTAATATTTCAGCAGAAAGCTGACTGACAAATATATTCTAAGCTCAGCATTTGGCAACAGAAAAAAGGTAAACGACAAATCAGAGATGTATAATAAATTAGGGAGCAATAAAAATGTGGCCCACATTAGGGACCCAGGACCTCTAGCATTGTAAGCAGACACTCAACTCCATCACTAAAGAGTTAGCACAACAGTTAGACAGTTGGAAGTGGCCATATACCTACAATCACTTCAGAAGCAATAAATGACCATATATAGGAAATTATAATCTAAGAGAGATTATTCAAATGTAAAATCTGACTTTTAAGTGCAGAAATAGTTGACCTAGAAAACAATAGAACACTTGGCAAAGTTTTTCCATGCTTCATTGATCATGCATTGTGCTTGATTGTTTCCCTTTGACAACTGACCAGTCAAAGGGAGACTATAAAAAATACGGTAAAGTTGACTCAAAGAACAAAAGAAATCTGGACAAACTTTTTTTGCACTTTCAGGACACGAAAGTTGTCTCCCTTTGACATTAATTTATTTTTTTATAGGATTTGTCTCCCATTGCCATAAAACCAATCTAAGGGAGATGATTTAAAATACGGAAAACTTGACTCATAGAACAATAGAAATCTGGACAAACTTTTTTTACAGTTTCAGGACACGAAAGTTGTCTCCCTTTGATTTGAATACAGTTCTTGGATCAGATTAGTCTCCCTTTGTCTCGGATTGTATACTTATACACATTCTTCCTAATAATTATTTGTATGGTACCTCTGCTTCCGGTACTTACAACTCTGCTCTTATACTTACCATATGAATACACGATACTTCTGTTGGTCTCCCGATTCTTCTTTTATAGTGCATGGCAAGCTTGGGGGCGTAGAAGTAAGGTGTTGGGTAAGGCAGAAAGCTGACTGGCAAATGTAGGCTAAGCTCAGCATTTGACGACAATAAAAAGGTAAGTGACATATTATATAGTCAAAGATGTATGGTAAATTAGGGAGCAATAAAAATCCAGCCCTCATCAGGGATTGAACCCAGGACCTCTAGCACTGTAAGCAGACACTCAACCCTGTCACTAAAGAGTTAACTCTACTGAAGGGCTGTTGGAAGTGGCCATATACCTACAATCACTTCAGAAGTAATAAATGGCTTTAAATAGGAAATTATAATCTAAGAGAGATTTTTCAAATATAAAATCTGACTTTTAAGTGCAGAAAAAGTTGACCAAGAAAACAAAAGAACACTTTGCAAAGTTTTTCCATGCTTCATTGATCATGCTTTGTGCTTGGTTGCCTCCCTTTGACAGCTGACCAGTCAAAGGGAGACTATAAAAAATACGGAAAAGTTGACTCAAAGAACAAAAGAAATCAGGACAAACTTTTTTTACACTTTCAGGACACGAAAGTTGTCTCCCTTTCACAAGAATTGAAGTTTTTTATAGGATTTGTCTCCCTTTGCCATAAAACCAATCTAAGGGAGATGATTTAAAATACGGAAAACTTGACTCAGAGAACAATAGAAATCTGGACAAACTTTTTTTACAGTTTCAGGACACGAAAGTTGTCTCCCTTTGATTTGAATTACAGTTCTGGAATCAAAATAGTCTCCCTTTGTCTCGGATTGTATACATATAAGCATTCTTCCTAATAATTATTTTTATGGTACCTCTGCTTTAAGTACTTCAAACTCTGCTCTTATACTTACCATATGAATACATGTTACTTATGTTGGTGCTATGGTTTCTTCTTTTATAGTACATGGCAAGCTTGGGGGCGTAGAAGTAAGGCACCGTTTTGGATCCCAGGTTTGATTCTACTCTGTACCACTGCTTTATTTCGCAGTGTTGGAATAACCCACCACAATGCTCCACTAGACCAAGGTTTGAATTGCTACCTGAGATAATGCTGTCTGTGCATATTCACTATTCCTGGCCCTGATCTCCCGAAGCATCATAAGTAGTAATCTCATCTCAAATTGAGGTTTTGTTTAAATCATACTCTGAATTTGAGATGAATCTGAAGTGTAAGCTCTCAAAATTTTACTGTAATAAGCTCAGCATAGTGCTTTCTGTTTGTGATGTTAATTTTGAGTCAAGTCTTGCATGGAAATTAACATTCAGACTCTTAACAATATTTAAGATGAGATCTTGCTCAGATTGAGTTACTTCGGGAGTGCTACCTGTTAATGTTGGCTGGAAATAGTCTGGCCTCAGGAAGACTCAAACGGAGGTTTTTCTAGGGAGCCCAATGACCAGGGCAAGTCAAAATTTCAAAGGGTGACTAAATTGCTGAAAGAGACCCTCAAAAACTGTATCTTAAAATGGTAGACATGCTATAAACATAAAAATAATAATTTCGTGAAATTGCTGGCAAAAATTCAGGGGACACCCGGGTTCGAACCAGGGACCTCTCGATCTGCAGTCGAATGCTCTACCACTGAGCTATATCCCCATATGTTTCATCTTCTTTTATTATCTATTCATATAAGTACATGTCAATATAAATTGTTTTGAGACAGCTTGTGTTGTTACAATTACTGTAAAATCATTAAATTTTGTGGGGTTTGGATTTCATGTTTTACATTCAACCACAGAATCAAATCCCATCGAACAATGATTTTGACCCTAGTATTAATTACTTGAAATGAAAAATCCATGAATTAACATCTCATCAAAATGGTATTTTTTACCAAAATCACGAAATTGTGACCAATCAAAATTAAATGATTTTACAGTATTACAAAGATAAACTTCATATATCACTGTATAGAAACTTGATAAGATTAGAGAAACACAAACACCATATGGGGATATAGCTCAGTGGTAGAGCATTCGACTGCAGATCGAGAGGTCCCCGGTTCGAACCCGGGTGTCCCCTGATTTTTTTGTAAAAAAAAAAAAAAAAAATTAAATTCTGACAGAATAAAAAAAACTGATTCCAAAGATTCTGAAGTCAAAGTATTAGAAGTACTTAATAGGTTATGTGAGAAATATCTAGCTTTTTGCAAATTCATTGTATCAGTCTTGATGTCAGAGATTTGCCTAAATTCTGTGCAAATTGATTTTCTGAATCTAACTGGAAATAAACTTGAAGAAATTGTTCTTTGTTTTGAGTTGGCTTGGAATCTCTGGTCTTTCAGATCAGACTTTAAACCTAGGACCCATGTACGGGTGCTGTACACCTAGCATGTAAAGGAACCAGAGGTATCTCTGTAAACCTCCTGTATCTGCACTATCCCCTGAAACCTATTTATTCGGGGGTATACGATATGCTGGTACTAGTTGGTTTTCAAGAAGTTCTTCCAAGAATAATTATCATCAACCACAGTAGGCCTTCGGAGAAGGAGGATGGACCAGTGCCGGTATTTATAAAGCATCTTAAGTGAAAACTTAAATATTTTGACTTAAGTTAAAATATTGAGCTGCTCATTCTTTAAAAGAAACGTAGAATAGCCCATGTTTTCTATATGATTACTGTAGCTCTTTGTATAATGCTTCTAAACAATGTAAATTATTGTTAATATTGGTTTTCCTGTTTAGCAGATACGCTTAAGGAAAATTTGAGATTTTAAGAAAATCCTAAGTTTTCACTTAAGATCCTTTATAAATACCGGCCCAGGAACTAAATGTAAATATTCACCATAATTTTCAATGTTTACATTGTTTGGTGCATACCTCATCAAATTGTTTTGGTTTTCATCATTTCCTGTTGACAAGTGTTGCTTGAAATACTTGACAATTAACACATGTACAGCTGTAAACGTGATTTATTTGGTGGTTATTATTCAGATCAGAAATATACATGTATATTAGGCTCCGTCAAATTACATGTACAGTACAATCTCTGTAGAGCACTATCCATTTGGAGCTGCAAACATTGGCCATTGTTTAGAAGGTGATGCTTCACAGAGGTTAAAGAGGCATTCCCTATAACTAGCATATTTTTCTTTACTATCACATTTAATGAGCTATATGTACAAAGCACTATAAATTATCATAATTTGTCTGAAGTATGTGTGCAAATATGTCTCTATAATGTCAAAAATATAGTTTAATCAGCAATTATAATTTATCGCTTCCAGCGATTTATTATTATGTGGTCAAAGGGAAACAACTCGAGACTATTTTGGCTTGTTACGGAAATATGATTTCATTGTTTTCTCGGTAATTAGTGGGAACTTTTTGTTGAAAATATGAGGAGTTTAAGCAAAAATGATTCTCATTTAATGTTTAAATTCCTGAATCGATTTAAACGATCAAAGTTACAGGGAACGCCTCTTTAAATTTATTGTCAATATAAGATCGAGGAAGTGTTTGAAGGTGTTGTTATAGAGAGGTTGTTGTCTGTTTGTATTATATAAATTATATAAATTTTCGTGGGGGATTAAATTTCGTGGAATTCGTGGTTCATCTTCAACCACAAAATGTTTCTTATTTTGCCCTGTACAGAATCAGCTGTTGCTTTTTTCTTGCATTATTTTAAACCTTGAAAGAAGAATAAAAAAATTCTTAATTTGATCACACTGTCACTGAATATTATTCCTTTTCCTAATTCATAAATGGATTTGTATGTGGTGTCATTATGACACTATAAGTATCCGGCACAGATCCAGGCACTGTGCACGAGGGCTCGTGCCCCCGCCCCCAGTTGGCTGAGATTTTTTTTTAAAATTTGAATAAAGAATAAAACAGTTAAACAGGCACATGTTATTTCTATCCTGAATGAAATGAAAGAAAATAAAATAGCTTTAAATATTAATATTACGTTAATACGTTTGACTAGCCTACAGAAAATGAAGTAATACTCCATATTCCTACAGTAATCAAAGTTTGCGAATGGTACTTCTTACGACGAGCCCAGATTGTTCATTATTGCCAAACATTCACGTCACATTTGTTGTTACTTGTGATGACGACAATGTACCACTGGTCACAGCCTTTGTAGGAGTGCAACAAACATCATTTACTATGTAGGAGTGTAACAAACATCATTTACTATGTAGGAGTGTAACAAACATCATTTACTATGTAGGAGTGCAACAAACATCATTTACTATGTAGGAGTGAAACAACATCATTTACTATGTAGGAGTGCAACAAACATCATTTACTATGTAGGAGTGCAACAAACATCATTTACTATGTAGGAGTGCAACAAACATCATTTACTATGTAGGAGTGCAACAAAATCATTTACTATGTAGGTGTGCAACAAACATCATTTACTATGTAGGAGTGCAACAAACATCATTTACTATGTAGGTGTGCAACAAACATCATTTACTATGTAGGAGTGCAACAAACATCATTTACTATGTAGGAGTGCAACAAACATCATTTACTATGGTTTGTAAAATGTGTTTTATTCTATGTCCTTTGAAAAATGTGATGACACTGACGATAAAAACAACGTTTCTGAAAACTTGACTGATATTATTCTGTCTGGAAAATATAATATGTACAGGTATCCTAACAATATGTCTTCAAAACTTATACTTATAAACTGTAAATACAGATCTTGTAAAAGATTCCACCAGAAATATCCATGAACTTATTGACGATTTTGACTAGGCGAATGAGCACTTAAAATATACGTAAAATGCTCCTGAAGGCCACAATTCGTGAGTGTAGGAATCGTGGGACCCAGATGTCGGAACCATAGGCCATAGATAGATTTGCTTCCTCAAGAATTCAGATCGGATGTATAATGTTCGGCCTGAACTAGTCTAATTACTATCACATTTATCTTGTATCATTTATTACTATTGTAAAAGCTGATCACTGTATGACTTATAGCCATACTATGTAATTCAACCTGTATACCTTATTGCAATTGCCAGAAATCAACTATACATAGTTGTATAGTATATGTATACTAAAACAAAATATAACTGTTGCATTGTTAATAAATAACTGTCCAAATCATGAATATTACAAGTCTAGGTGTAATTAAGTATTTTATACAGGTAAATAAATAGTTTTGCCCTCGGGCACATGTGTTGATGGGGGTACACAATTTTGACAGCAGATAAACTGTTTTATTGATATCTCGTTCAATTTGTGGTTATTTTACACCAATCATTAAAAAACATTATCTGCAATAATTCATAGTTCATTTTTCAATGAAATCTGATGGCATTTAATTCTTTGTCAGATTTATTGCACATGAAAATAATCTACTAGCACAGATATGCACATGATTAGAAAGCCCTCTCTAGTTATTTAGACCTGGCATATATAATCACATACCAAAAGTAGATTTTCAAAAGGGGAAGAAACTCTTCCACTTGGGGTGAATAACCCCAATTTTTACTTCCCTGTTTCTCAGGAGAAGACACTCTGGCTGACAAAATTTGTCAAATAGAGTTATTCCCCCCAAAGGGAGCAAACTCCCGCAGTCTTAATATAAGTTGGCACAGAGTTACCTTCCTTTGAAAATCTAAGTGACTGAACTCCTTTCGTCTTAAAATTAGTCGGTACAGAGTAACCTCCCTTCCAAAAACTAAGGGAGCGAACTCCTGCCAACTTAAAATTAGTCGGTACAGAGTTGCTTCCCTTTGGAAATCTAAGGGAGCGAACTCCTGCCGACTTAAAATTAGTCGGTACAGAGTTGCCTCTCTTTGTAAATCTAAGGGAGCGAACTCCTGCCGACTAAAAATTAGTCGGTACGGAGTTGCCTCCCTTTCAAAAATCTAAGGGAGCGAACTCCTGCCGACTTAAAATTAGTCAGTACAGAGTTGCCTCCCTTTCCAAATCAAAGGGAGCAAACTCTTGCCGACTTAAAATTAGTCCTTACGGAGTTGCTTCCCTTTGGAAATCTAAGGGAGCACACTCCTGCCGACTTAAAATTAGTCGGTACGGAGTTGCTTCCCTTTGGAAATCTAAGGGAGCGAACTCCTGCCGACTTAAAATTAGTCGGTACGGAGTTGCTTCCCTTTCCAAAATCTAAGGGAGCGAACTCCTGCCGACTTAAAATTAGTCGGTACGGAGTTGCCTCCCTTTCAAAAATCTAAGGGAGCGAACTCCTGCCGACTTAAAATAATTTGGTACGGAGTTGCCTCCCTTTCCAAAATCTAAGGGAGCGAACTCCTGCCGACTTAAAATAAGTCTGTACGGAGTTGCCTCCCTTTCCAAAATCTAAGGGAGCGAACTCCTGCCGACTTAAAATAAGTCTGTACGGAGTTGCCTCCCTTTCCAAAATCTAAGGGAGCGAACTCCTGCCGACTTAAAATAAGTCTGTACGGAGTAACCTCCCTTTCCAAAATCTAAGGGAGCAAACTCCTGCCGACTTAAAATTAGTCGGTACGGAGTTGCCTCCCTTAAAAAATCTAAGGGAGCGAACTCCTGCCGACTTAAAATTAGTCGGTACGGAGTTGCCTCCCTTTCAAAATCAAAGGGAGCGAACTCCTGCCGACTTAAAATTAGTCGGTACGGAGTTGCTTCCCTTTGGAAATCTAAGGGAGCGAACTCCTGCCGACTTAAAATTAGTCGGTACGGAGTTGCCCTCCTTTCCAAAATCTAAGGGAGCGACTCCTGCCGACTTAAAATTAGTCGGTACGGAGTTGCCTCCCTTTCAAAAATCTAAGGGAGCGAACTCCTGCCGGACTTAAAATTAGTCGGTACGGAGTTGCCTCCCTTTCAAAAATCTAAGGGAGCGAACTCCTGCCAACTTTAAATAAGTCGGTACGGAGTTGCCTCCCTTTCCAAAATCTAAGGGAGCGAACTCCTGCCGACTTAAAATAAGTCGGTACGGAGTTGCCTCCTTTTCCAAAATCTAAGGGAGCGAACTCCTGCCGACTTAAAATTAGTCGCTACGGAGTTGCCTCCCTTTCAAAATCAAAAGAAGCGAACTTCTGCCGACTAATAATTAGTCGGTACGGAGTTGCCTCCCTTCGAAAATCTAAGGGAGCGAATTCCTGCCGACTTAAAATTGGTTGGTACGGAGTTGCCTCCCTTCAAAAATCTAAGGGAGCGAACTCCTGCCGACTTGAAATTAGTCGGTACGGAGTTGCCTCCCTTTCCAAAATATAAGGGAGCGAACTCATGTTGACTTAAAATAAGTACGGAGTTGCGTCCCTCCAAAATCTAAGGGAGTGAACTCATGCCGTCTTAAAATAAGTCGGTACAGAGTTGCCTCCCTTTGAAAATCTAAGGGAGCGAACTCCAGCAGACTGTACAGACACTGATTTTCAAACCCCACTAGGGCCAAACTTTTTTTATTTATTTTTTACCCAAGTAGCAAGTGCTCCAGATCCCCAAATAACATTATGTGGTCCGACTCATTGTGCTCCCCCCCAATCCTGGATCCGGGCCACATGTTCACTAAAAACAAGTCCATATCGCTGAACTTCTACTTACAACATATAATTCATTTTTAAAATCAGCATCCTATGGAGCTTCTTATGAGCCTTTATTCATGAAAATCGGAATTTGTCATGTTGACCAAAGTGAAGTTGTAAAAGCTTGTTTTACCATATTTTATAAGTGAAGAGTAAATTTCAGACCGCTTTTCCTTGTTTTCTCAAATTATAGATTTTGTACTGACCGCCTCCTCATTTTAAGTCAGCGATATACATGTACATATGCTAATGTAAGTATGAAGACATAAATTGTAAGTGGTTACCCTTACAGTTAGATATGTATGATAGCTAAGTGTTTTTGTATGAAAACATACTGTACATCAAGTGTTTCCGATAGGTTCTTAATGTAACGCAGTTTGTTACATTAATCTAACATAATTAAATCATTATGAAGGAGAGTAATTGAATACTAACTTTGAAGTGCATAGATTTTTGTGAACAAGATAGTTTCTTCGGGGGCGTCTATGTGGGTGTCCGTTCCCGGATTTATAAACATGTGAATTAGGTTGTCGCAACTTTTAATGAATGAATCTAAAATATTCAAGCGATTTAGCATGACACGGTGTTTTGTGTCACTGAAATATTGTGTCACTAAAATATTGGCATCTTTTTGGCGGGAAAAACATCCATTTTAACATGTGTGATTAACTGGACATGTTTTGATGTGTACATGGATATATGCTCTTTCTAGCATAGATTTGTCAAGAATTAACCATAGCTCAAAAAGTTGCTGTGATCAGGCAATAATTGTTGACACAGACTTTGGTAGATTACAGATTAAACCAAAATGTATACAGACGCCAGAGTGGTTCACAGGTATAGACCTAACGACACTGTGACATTGTATGAGCTGAATGAGGAACTGGTGCGTCTGCATATTCCAGCAATAGTGTTTGTGGTATGCTCCATAGTCATAGGCAGTATTGGAAACGGTTTCGTGCTATTGGTCTACAAGAAAAAATTCAGACGGTCAAATCATCGCTACTTTATTTTGTTTCTGGCTGCCTTAGACTTTTTAGCTTGCACGACTGGCATGCCTTTTTTGGTAGCAAGTCTTCGGTTGCCATATTTAATGAACTCGTCTATTGCGTGTAAAATAAATCGCTACTGCAACTATCTTGTAAACAATAGTTCAGGACTTCTCTTGCTCGTGATATCGGTTGAACGGTTTCGAAAAATATGCCATCCAATGAAGAAACAGCTGACAACCAGGCAAATTCTTTACCTTTGTTACGGAACTATTTTTCTCAGTGCGGTGATTGCTATTCCTGCGCCAATATTTTATGAAGCCAGTGACATTGACACAGAAGTTGGCAATTTGACGGGTAAACAGTGTTATGTGCATCACTCGGTAAAGAAATCTATTCTCTTTGAAACCTATCAAGCGGCGCTTTTAATGGAGACCATTATTTGTATTGTTGTGATTGCAATTTTGTATGTTTTGATAGCAAGGAAAGTTTGGACGAGTGACCAATTCAGACATGCTTTGAAAATGAACTTTAACTCTACGACCAAGAATGTTCACGAAGCTTCCCTGTCAACCGACGCCCATCCCCTCGACGACACGACAAGTGGGTCCAGCCTCCGGAAAACCGAGAGCCGACCTCAATCACGTGAGGTCGAGGTCTCGTTACTCAAGACTGTACATCATCTACGACAGACTAATCCACTGACCAAGAGCGCTTCTTGTCACATGGTTAACAGTATAGGTGAAAATGGAGACTCAGTCTCAACAAATGACCTTCACCTAAGTGCGTCACGTGATCATTTACCAAAGAAGGCGTCGACCAATAACAAATCAGAAGTCAAAAGAGCCGTATCTGACGCTTGTTTGAATAAGCTTAAACAAGCTACATTCTTTCAAGCGCTTAGAACTCCCAATAAAAATATCAGCAAAACAGATTCTAAAGTTAGGAAGGCACGTGGCTCTCAAACAACCATGCGTGTTACATTAATGCTGTGTGCTGTATCAATTATATTTGTGATTGCATTTGTTCCACATTTAGTACTCATGATAATTACTGTGGAATATGAACATTTCCTGGAGAGTCTAAATGCACAAGAGGTTATTGTGTATCAGGTCTTTCTAAGAATTTTTATCCTCA
This sequence comes from Spisula subtruncata, assembly GCA_963678985.1. Taxonomy (NCBI): domain Eukaryota; kingdom Metazoa; phylum Mollusca; class Bivalvia; order Venerida; family Mactridae; genus Spisula; species Spisula subtruncata. Next base: position 20,120,853 of record OY787676.1, on the reverse strand, counting down.
ACAATATTGCCAACCCAATCATCTATCTTATTTTTGATTCCAAATTTAGACACGCGTGTAAAGCTCTTATCATGTGTGAAACGTGTAAAGTTAAACATGTAACATGATACTGTAAAATCGTTTAATTTCATTGGGACGATTTTCGTGGTTTTGGTAAAAAGAAAATTTTGTTGGGACTTGAATTCATGGATTTTGAATTTCAGGGTCAAAATTAATGTTTGTTGGGATTAAAGTTCGTGGTTGAGGCAAACCACGAAATCCACGAAATTTAATCTCCCATGAAAATTAATGATTTTACCGTATCATTTCATCACAGTTTTAAGAGAATGTAGTCAGGTACATAGCTAGCAGCCTGTACGCAAATTTGCATAAAATCCTTTATAAGTCATATGAACTAAATAATAAAATTATACATGAGCCGTTCTCCAGGAAAACCGGGCTTAATGACATTGTATTGTAATTGTGCAATAAGACTTTGAACAATATCTAAAATGAGAAAAAACTTGTGTCCTTTGATTTCATATTTTAGTAATTGGATAGTATAGTACTATCCATTACCTTCAATTTTTCTTTAAAATTATTTTAAAGTAACTTCTGTCATTGCTATGGTTATCATTTTCTAAAAAGTACTCATATCAAGGAAAACAAGGGTTGAGTTGCTTAAAATACTTGCTATTTTCCCTTGTAAGCCAACACTCACAAATTGGGACACGTTTTATCAATATAAGAACATGATTCTAACATGTGCCACAATTTTAAAACTTTATCTCAAACATTTATAGATAATGACGTTCGCGACGTCACTCAAAAAGTAGGCGGTAGTGGTTGGTTTAAAAAGTCTGTAACTTTGTAAGTTTATGGAATAATCTGTTCAAATTGTCAGAAACTGTTCACAATGGTATCCTCTTTCTAACCATATATTATCAACATTTTCACAGTTTTGTCACTAAGCCCGGTTTTTCTGGAGAACGGCTCATATATATTCTCACCATGAATTGTTATAATCACTTTATCATTGTATGTACTTAACTAGTGAAATATAAAGAAAACCGCATATAATGTTGTTGTTTTTAATGTTTTTAAGCCTGGGCATCTTCTGATGCAGGAGGCATATAGGGATTGTCCTGTCCAACCGTTGTCTATCTGCTTGATTTGTATGATTTTATTTATCCTCGCCACTGGATATTTGATTTCGGGGACGTGTGACCAATTCAGAATATGTTTCGGGAATAGTGCAGATACAGGAGG